>OY755043.1:27540358-28830325 GCA_963576565.1 Aspidapion aeneum
TGGGTGGTCTTTTTGACTCTGTGAATGGCCTTGAGCTTAAAAACGCCCACCCACACGCCTCCTCATACAAATTTACCGTCATACCATTGGCTAATGTTTAAAAAGACTACCCACACTATTCGGCTATGGTCAAAGAGACCACCCAAAATGTTCGCCAAAAACGCTCAAACGTACATATTTCTACTACTGTCTCCTTACTGTCCTTCCTGCAGGTCTCCAGTTCATTATTTTTCTTGCAGTTCTTATCTCATCCAATCTCTGTACATATCTCTACCAAGCTAATCTTCTAATGTTGAAGAATCTCATGATGTTCGCATCATATTGTATAATAAATATCAAAGTAAATATGTGCTTAATGCTAAGATAATAAGAATCAGTTAATTTAAAAACACAGTGACTGTGTGCTTCTTTTACAGATATTTTCTTCTGGCTTTAAATATTCTGAGGCTCTATAATCAGGAAGTGCAACTAAAATCGAAATTAGTGCAGGGTTTATATAAAGTTTATTCAGCTACTGGGACTAGGCATAGCATTGCCAGATATATCCAGATATGTGTAAGCCTGACATAATGCAGTAATTTGCGAACATCGCCGTCGTCGGCAGGGCAAACAAAAAGGGGTTTTTTAAAGTGCACTTAACATCATCGTTTTAATCCTTAAAGTGGTATTTTAACGCCCTTCGGCATTCAAACGCTTTTCTGCGTTAAAACGTATTTTAAAGCCTAATGGATTGTTTTGTATATAAATACATTTTTTGTACGCTCAGTCATTTTTCAATGTTTTACGGTTTCCAAAAGTTGGCGGAAAGTGGTACTTTTCCGCCCTGAAGGGCGTACAAGCTTTTTTACTTCCGCAAAAATAGTAATAAAAAATCGACATATTTGCCGGACTTCCAGATAACCGGACGTTGCCAAGGCAGGTGTTTATTCTCATCTGGAACACGTCAAACAAGGCACAATGGACGTAGCATATGTTTGTACGTTTCTTGTAGGAGGTGAATTATAAAAAAATATATTAAATTTATGCAAGGATGTCATATACCAAATATTTTTCTTTTACTCATGAAAATATTTAAATGTTTATTACAATTAACTAAATTGTTACTTATTTTTTCTATGCCTACAAGAAATTTTGATAAACCCACTGGCGCGAAAAACATTTTTACCCCAGCCTCTTCGGGCAATAATGTTATTTTTCAAGCCCATGGTACAAAAATAACCATTTTGCATATAATAAAATAAGTTAGTAAGTTTTTCAGAATGTTTTCCGCCTAAAGTTATAATCGAGAACAAAATATTTTATGCGTCTCGGTCATAAAGTGTGTTTAAGCTCTGAACGTGTAAAAAACCTCGACCAGTAATAATATAATTTTTTTTTGTTTCAACGCCTTGGACGTTAAACCCCACTTTAACCAAGATATACAATGAGTAACTATTGTTTTGTATCGTATTTTATTGTGTTGTACTTAGAGAGCAAATTGATTAAGCAATTAGAAGGAACTAAACGCTACTTCGAGCTAGAGATATATAGGTAGGTACGGCCGCCTACTTTTTGAATGTCACCTTGAAATTGACTAAACTTATCTGGAAACCCCGAATTTTAGAGGGCTTTAAAAACTAAAATAGTAAAATGAGGATCTTCATTTATTACGATACTTATTTTAATATGGTTCGCCAAAAAATAAGAATTATTGGTGAAAAAATTGTCCAAAATCATTTTTTGTGTAAATAGATTCTTTGTACATTAAATTTAAAAAAAACACTAAAATTAAAATTTTTTAATAAGTACTTTTGGTTTTCTGAGAAAAAATATAAAAAAATTTTACAAAAAAAATCAAAAATATCCATTTAGAAAATTAATAAGAAGCAAAGACACTTTATTATAATGAGAAATTTAAATTTGACTACTATTTCAGAAACTCGCAGAAATTGCTGTGATCTACAGGGTGATCAGTTACATTTTAATCAGTGCATAGCTTTCTCCATTAATATTTATCACACATTAAAGTTTGAATGAGCAAAGTTGTAGGATTTTTTATAAATCGTCAGAATCTGACACTAACAATGAAATATGTCAATCCCAGGTCAAATTTTTGATTTTAGTTTTAATTTTTTTCATGGGAAACTTTGTATTTATTTCCATTTTTAGATTCCTTTTCATTTCTTATGTCTATGCTAAGATAAACATATACTGGGACATAACGCATTTACATTTATTTATATATTTATACAATATTTAATGGGTTTATCCACACAAATTCTCAAAAAAAAACCAAAATAAAAATTGGATCAGTCTGGAAAAACAAATAAGAACGTCTGCCGCTGCCGGTTAAGGTAATTTAGCTTATATTATGTAGGACTGAGATCTCGAGAAATAAGGCCTTTTTTGCGTGTAATTATTATTTGTTTTATTTTTTCTTCGTTTATTTTATAGGTAAAAAGATCAATAAATTGTTTATTGTCTATTTGGATTTTTAAAAAATTCAATTTTATCTTATTGATTTTTATATGCGTTATTTTAAGTTAATGGTGAGGTCAGGCCTTCTGTAGAAAATAAAATATACCGAAGGACCACTCGAGATAGCTCGAGAAAAACGTGTGGGAGTTAAGAGGGACTGTATCTTTCCACAGGGCTCCGACAGGGAAAAAAGAGCCTAAAACTTATTTACTAAAAATAGCGTAGCAATGAAAAATTATCAAGAAACGACTTACCCTTAGATGTCTTTTGTAGCTACTTGGCTGGCCAGCCCGATTATACGCGAAGTACCAGACTCTCCATTGTTCTATAGTTCAAATGTTCCAAACACTAATATCTAATAACTAAAGCGTAAAAATTAATAGTTTCCACAATTTTAATATAAAATAATAGCGGTGCGGTGACTTTCTTTGCACGTGGCGCGTGGTTGAGTTGTTCGCTCAGACAATCGGCGTTTGCGTCTGCTAGGCCGAATTTAGCCGCTTATCTCAAATCCTTCATTGCTGGAAGAAGCGCGCGAAGTTTAAATTTAAAATATGGAAAGATATAGCGTAAAGTAAATCAAAATAATATTCTAAAACGCTTGTAAGCGTAGAAAATGTAACCCAAAAATATTTAAAAACTAAGAGAGATAGCTTCTCTAATTTTAAGTGAAAATTAGAGAATATAATTATTTACAAAAATAAAAACAAGTTGGGAAACTTGTTCATTCGGCCCACCAAAATGAGCATCATTTTTCGGTAGGTGAATCTGAATCAATTGGAAGGGGGCAAAGCTTGACTAAAGGTCGTTTAAAGATACCGGACGCGGTACGAACATTTGCCACCCTAGCGTGCCCATCAGGCCCTTTAAAAATTTCAATAATGCGACCTACCCGCCATTGAAGGGGCGGTGATAACTCGTCTTTGATAAGAACGAGGGTACCTATTTTTGGCTCTGCGCATGGTTCCAACCATTTATTTCGTACTTGAAGGGTATGTAAAAATTCTTGGCTCCAACGACGCCAAAAATCGGCTTGTATTCGTTGGACCAAGTTCCATCGCGATAACCGATTCTCAGGTTTACTTGAAAAATCTTCATCAGGAACAGAAACCAAAGGTCCATGTGTTAAAAAATGTCCCGGTGTTAAAACCTGTAGATCGTTACAGTCGGTAGATTGCGGGGTCAAGGGGCGAGAATTTAAAATCGCCTCAATTTGACAAAGAACCGTGTACAACTCCTCATAACTCAGAATCTGCGAGCCAATGGTACGAATTAAGTGAGTTTTTACTGATTTTATCCCTGACTCCCAAAGACCGCCGAAGTGGGGAGCTGATGGAGGGATAAAATTCCAGGCGATAGCTTGTTGCGTGCAAGCATTTCTTGCAAGATCAAGCAATTCTTTGCTTGATTTAACGAAATTTGTGCCATTGTCTGAAAAAAGAGTTTTTATGTAACCTCTTCGGGCAACAAAGCGACGTAGCGCAGCTAAAAAAGCGTCCGAAGGTAGATCTGACACTAACTCGAGATGTAAAGCTTTAGTATTTAGACAAATAAAAAGGCAGATATATGCTTTTTGTGTTTTTACACCTCTGTGTTTACTGAGAGTGATAGGTATAGCACCACTAAAATCTACTCCACTAAAAGTAAAAGGCTTTTGTGGAATCAAGCGGTAGGACGGAATTTGTCCCATGATTTGCTCATAAGAATGCGGTTTGACGCGAAAGCAACGAACACATTTGGATAAAACCGTTTTAATTAAGCGTTTGGCAGATAAAATCCAAAAAATTTGACTAATGAGATATTGGACTGTTTGCACTCCGACATGCAAATATTTTTTGTGCATATATTCAATAAAAATATAAGAAAGTCTACTTTCCTTGGGTAAAAGAAGAGGATGTTTTTGTCCGTAAGAAATAGTCATGGCTTGTTGAATGCGTCCTCCAACTCTTATAAGACCATCCTGGTCTAAAAAGGGATTCAATTTTTGTATGGGTTTTATGCATTTTTTCTGGTTTTGAAGGTTAAGAATTACTTCAGAAAAGTATTTTTGTTGTTCGTGCTTAGCCAAACATTTTAAAGCGTTAAAGAGATCGATATAATCTATATTTGTCTTTTTTCTGACGTCTGCGGATAGTCTACAATTATTTATGAATCGTAAACTGCGGGCTAAAAGTAGTTGAATAGCGTAAAAATCGGATTTATTATTTAAAAGCGAATCTAAAAAATTTTCAGTTATTCGGTCACAAGAAATCAGAGCAACATTTTTTCGTTCCTCAGTCTCTAAACTGTCATTTATTTTGACTTGCGGGGTTTTTGTTGGCCATTTATCGAAAGATTCTTGTAAAAAACTAGGGGCGGCCCACCATAGGGGATGATTTAAAAGCTCACTCGGCGAGCAGCCGCGGCTGGCTACATCGGCACTATTGAGAAATGTGGGGGTATATAACCAACATTCTGGATTAATATTATCTTGGATAAGACTAACACGATTTGCGACAAAAGTTTTCCATTTACTTGGATGGGATTTTATCCAGTGTAAAACAACCATTGCGTCCGAAAAAGCGTAAATATTATTTATTGTGAACCTTTTTATGAATATATCATATGTGTATTTTAAGACCTCAGATAAAAGAGTAGCGGCTAGAAGTTCTATTCTCGGAATACTAACAAATTTTTTAAGTGGAGCGATGCGACTTTTCGCAAGAACAAAATATATGTGATATTTAGCGTTTCGTAAGACACGTAAGTATATTACGCATGCGTACCCTCGTTCACTCGCATCACAAAAACCACAGAGATCGATGGATTCGGCGTTTGTGATGTCAATGTGGCGGGGTAAACTAAATTTTTCTAAAACTTGAAATTCAGATTGATAGAGTGTCCACTGACGAACTATTTCTAAAGTAGGCGTGGCGTCCCAGGAAATACCAAGTAACCAAATTTGTTGAATCAAATATTTTAAAGTGAATGTTACTGGGGTAAGATACCCATGGGGGTCATAGCAGCGTGCTAAAAAAGAGAGAAGCGTCCTTTTAGTACAGCTTTGCTGATTAGGTAATATGTTAAATCGAAACTCGTCATAGGAAGGATGCCAGCACAGGCCTAAGACCTTAGTGACGTCATCCGAATCGAGAGATAAAACTGCGGGGTTGACTAAGGAGGGATCTAAATGAGAGATCACTTCTGAGCGATTGCTAGACCATTTGTGTAATTTCAAGCCAGCGTTTCCTAATAACTCCGTAAGCTCATGCTGCAAATTTAACGCCTCTTGAACCGTTTTACATGAAGTAGTGACGTCATCAATATAGGTATCGTTAAGTATAACTTGAGCAGCGTGAGGGTAGTTATCATATTCGGACTCAGCTAAGTGCTGAAGGGTGCGTAAAGCGAGATATGGTGAACAGTTCACTCCGTAAGTGACAGTTCGTAGTTTAAAAATGGAAACTTTTTCATTAGGGTTAAACCGCCAAAATATTTTTTGGTATTTTTGATGATCAGGGTTGATATTTATACCACGATACATTTTTTGAATATCGCAGGTGAGCGTCACAGGGTTAAGGCGAAAATGTAATAATATTTGAATAATATCTTTTTGTAGTTTTGGACCCGATAATAATACTTGATTAAGCGAAATATGCGTAAAAGGGTCAGTAATACTCGCATTAAAAACTACCCTTGTCTTAGTAGTGATAGCTTCATTTTTAACAACAGCGAAATGTGGAATAAAATAGCTGTCTGAATCGTCTTCTTTTTCTGAGTCATAGTCCATATGACCCAATTCCAAATATTCATTCATAAATTTAGAATATTCACAATACAAGTTTTTATCGCGAAGCAGTTTTTTTTCTAAAGATAAGAAACGATTTAGCGCGACTTGTTTGATTCCAGGAAACTGCGGTGGATTGTCAAATGTGCGAAAGGGAAGGGAGACAGTATACCGGCCGTCTTGATTACGCGACACGCTCTGTTTAAAATAATTTTCACAAATTTCATCCTCTGGTTTCAAATGAGTTTTTTGGGGGACGCAGTCGGTTTCCCAAAATTTTGAAATTAATTGCGAATGCGAGTCATTTTCATTTTGACAAAAAAGAGCATTAATTGGCGGGGTAGAAATTAAGGGTTGATTTATTTGTCCCAGCAAAATATAGCCGAAAATAGTTCCCATAGCAAAGGGATGATTTGGATCATCGCTAGCGATTTTTTTACCCTGTATAATTAGTGGAAAGAGATCCATACCAATTAGTAAATTTACAGGCGAAGGGTTGTAAAAAGTGGGATCTGCTAAGGGTAAATTTTTTATAAAATGCCAATTTTCTGTATTTATTTTTACTGACGGTAAATCAGTACAAACTTTTTGCAAAATAATCGCTTGCGTAGACACAAAAATATCTGGTTTTTGAAAATTACAAATTTTAATAAAAATTGATCCTAGATCAGAAGTAAGAGAGTTGCCTCCAACCCCCTGTATATTTGAACATAAGGGTTGTCTGGGAAGGCCCAATTGTTGCGCTAATTTTTGAGAACAGAAAGTGTTTTGCGAACCGCTGTCTAAAACGGCTCTAACTGTTTGAAAGTGACCGCGGACATCTTGAATTTTTACTAGGATAGTTGACAATAAAACTTGCGATTGCGCAGAAATAAAACCACAATGCGTGGGGTTAGAACCCGAAGGAGTTGCGATTGGTACTTGTGAATTAGAAGACGAAGTAAAATTGTTATTATTTTGAGTAGAGTAATTTTGAAGCGGACACCCAGTAGCCGGGGATCTAAAACTTTGCTGACTGGCCAAGTAACCACGTGGTGAACTATTTGGAGATGCGTTGGGAGACATATTAGAGAGATTTTGTGAGAAATTCACGTTAGCATCAAAATGGGATCTATTTTGATTTTGAGAATTAGCGTAATTATAATTTCGCTCAAAATGAATTAATGAGTGGTGTCTTTGATTACCAGGGCAATAGCGACATGAGCGTAGACTTTGACAAGAATTTGTTGAATGTATTGAGCTTAAACAATTTAAACATAGTTTTTTATTTTTAGCGTAAGAATAGCGTTCGTAGGGAGATTTACCTTTAAATGCGTTACATAAATATATTGAATGTGTGTTAGAATCACAAAAAGCGCATCTATCTTTAGAATGAGTATTTTCCGTACCAAGTAGCGTTTTTGTATAATAAGGCGAGGCGTTATTTTTATAAAACTGTTTATTATTTTTAAATCTATTTTTAGATTGTAGCGAATAAAGCGAATTACATTGACTTTCAAGAAAATTATAAATTTCTTGATATTTGGGCATTTCATTAGACCTAGAATTAGCTAGTTCAAAGCGCGAAAGGAGTACCTCAGGCAATTTATCTAGTAAAATGTTGGCGAGCGGAAAACACCATTGATCAGTGTCGTAATTTAGAGTTTTTAAAGCCTCAATGTTTTCTGAAAAAACATCAAGCAACGTGCGCAGCGTTTCTGGATTGTCGTCTTTGAAAGCGGGAAAATTATACACGGAGCGCCAATAAGTTTGAGCCGATAAGCGGGGGTTATGATAGCGTTTTAGAAGCGTATTGTAAGCGATTATATAATTAGCGTCGGTTATTTGTAAATGTTTAACTACGTTTAAAGGCGGTCCTTTTAGGTAGGACAGTAACAAATTAAATTTAGCGTTCGTAGGAATACTAGGATTATTGTGTACAGAACTATTGTACATATCTAGAAAGGTTGGAAACTTAGTGATGTCGCCATGAAATTCGACAATGCGCAGTCTTGGCATTAAAGACGCCATAAAGCGGTCTGGATCAGAAGAATTTGAAATTTGCGTTAAGTTTTGAGGTTGAGGAGCTTCAATTTTCACCTCAAATAGTTGTTTTTGAATTCTTTTAATATCATAGAAGCTGTCGTCAAACTCAGTAAGGCGCTCATTTTCCTCTTCCAGTCTCTCCGGACTTGCCGAATAAGCCTCTATTATTTGATTTTGATAAATAAAAAATGTTTCTTTCATTTCATCAAGGTCGATAAGTCGAACCTGTAAACACGGTTTTTTTGTATCATCCGTTAGGCAAGCATTAGCTAAGTTATGAAGAGTATTAATGCGATTATGTTGCACATTACGGAGTGCTTCCAACTTCTTAAGTTGCGTGCTCATTGTAATGTTTTTAAAAAACTCCGTTAAAACAGGTGAACGATTAGTTTCCGAAATCTTTAATATTTAAAAATTAAAAGCGTTTAAAAGAAAAGAAAATAGGCGATAAAAAATGTAAACAAGTCTCATTTACCTCTCTAAGATCGTGTGTTGGAAACTTTTCCTACGTGCATTCGACGCCAAGCCAAAAAGAGGTAGGAAATGCGCGAAAACAATGCGCGTTCGGTACTTTTTTACTTGTTATTTTTACTGCGAGCACAGCAAAAAGAGCAAGGTCAGCGTATTTATTAAAAATTTTATTTTTAACAAAATGCGATTTAGACTTTAATTTTTCCCGGGGTCCTGTTATCGGGCTCGAACCTGGACCAAATGGTGAGGTCAGGCCTTCTGTAGAAAATAAAATATACCGAAGGACCACTCGAGATAGCTCGAGAAAAACGTGTGGGAGTTAAGAGGGACTGTATCTTTCCACAGGGCTCCGACAGGGAAAAAAGAGCCTAAAACTTATTTACTAAAAATAGCGTAGCAATGAAAAATTATCAAGAAACGACTTACCCTTAGATGTCTTTTGTAGCTACTTGGCTGGCCAGCCCGATTATACGCGAAGTACCAGACTCTCCATTGTTCTATAGTTCAAATGTTCCAAACACTAATATCTAATAACTAAAGCGTAAAAATTAATAGTTTCCACAATTTTAATATAAAATAATAGCGGTGCGGTGACTTTCTTTGCACGTGGCGCGTGGTTGAGTTGTTCGCTCAGACAATCGGCGTTTGCGTCTGCTAGGCCGAATTTAGCCGCTTATCTCAAATCCTTCATTGCTGGAAGAAGCGCGCGAAGTTTAAATTTAAAATATGGAAAGATATAGC
This sequence comes from Aspidapion aeneum, assembly GCA_963576565.1. Taxonomy (NCBI): domain Eukaryota; kingdom Metazoa; phylum Arthropoda; class Insecta; order Coleoptera; family Brentidae; genus Aspidapion; species Aspidapion aeneum. The sequence goes on from OY755043.1 coordinate 27,549,819, forward strand.
GTAAAGTAAATCAAAATAATATTCTAAAACACTTGTAAGCGTAGAAAATGTAACCCAAAAATATTTAAAAACTAAGAGAGATAGCTTCTCTAATTTTAAGTGAAAATTAGAGAATATAATTATTTACAAAAATAAAAACAAGTTGATAAACTTGTTCATAATATATTAGTAAGTGTATATTATTTTTAACAAAACACAAAATAAATATTAATTGAATAGGATCCTAATTGAAAAATAATGCATTATATCTAAGCAAATTTTAATCATACACCTATTTTCCAATCTTTTTAAATACTAATATTATATTATATACATATTATGTTATAATAATAATATTTTTCAATAATGTAAATAAACACAGTGATTCGTCTCAAAAATTTAACAAGGAATTGACAATTTAACCTACTTATATCATTTATTAAATAATTACTAAGGAAAAATCTTACTGCCCATTTAAACTTTATCGTCTGATCAATAATTAATTGAGTAAACTAGGTATTGAGTAAAATATAACTGATCACCCTGTACATTACGATAAACCAACATTTTCAAAGCAATTAATGACAGCTGCTACTTTCTAAAATGGTAGTAATTTTTTGATTTCCAATGGTAGTATTGTATTTGATTCTTTTGATTTTTGTAAATGGATGTTTTTTGTTTGTGTAATTAATTATTATTTAAGCATTTTTGTGTGTGTTTTTATTACCTATTTCTTTTCTTGTTTCTTCGTTTATTTTGTAACTGAAAAGATCAATAAATTGTTTATTGTCTATTTGGATTTAAAAAAAATTCAATTTTATCTTATTGATTTTAATATGCATTATTTTAAGTTAATATACCACGGGTTTATTAGTAAGTGTTATATTATTTTAAACAAAACACAAAATAAATATTAAGAGAATAGGATCTTAATTGAAAAATAATGCATCATATATCTAAGCAAATTTTAATCATAAACCTATATTTTTCAATATTTTTAAATAATAATATTATATTATAATTCATTATTAAATAACACTATATATAATAAATAATAAAAATCCTAAACACATAAATTTAAAAATCCTAAACACATAAATTTAAAAAAATAGGTCTAAAAGTTTTCGTCTAATCCAGGTTCTACATATTATATATATTATGTTATAATAATAATAATTTTCAATAATGTAAATAAGCACAGTGTTCCGTCCAAAAATTTAACAAGAAATTGACAATTTAACCTATTTATATCATTTATTAAATAATTACTAAGGAAAAATCTTACAACTGCCTATTTAAACTTTATCGTCTGATCAATAATTAACTGAGTAAACTAGGTATTGAGTAAAATATAACTGATCACCCTGTACATTACGATAAACCAACATTTTCGAAGCAATTATTGACAGCTGCTACTTTCTAAAATAGTAGTAATTTTTTGATTTCCAATGGTAGTAGTGTATTGATGATATGATTCTTTTGATTTTTGTTTATGTAAATTTAAAAAAAAATTTCTTAAATCAAAAACATTTGGTAAAAAATGTTAAATTAACTTTTTTAATAATTTAAGTTGCAAATAATAAATTTACACCAAAAATTAATTTGAACAATTTTTTCGTTAATTTTTATTTTTTGGCGAAGCATTTGCGGTGTTAAGAAACAACACACTGTTTTTCTGTATTCTACAAATAAAAGAAAAATAAGATGACATTAAAAAAGTGTGCGAATGTACAATAAATAACTATTGATTTGTATCGTATTTCATTCTGTTTAACTTCGAGAGCCAAATAATTAAGCAAGTAGAAAGAACTTATATTGAAAATGCTTTGAATCGGAAGGGTTTGCAAAAGGGGTATATAAATGGCGTTAAATTATTGAAAAGCTATAAAAGTTAGGTTATAGAGTAGCAAAAAAACGTCGAAGGAAGGACAGGGTAGAAATAGATTGTTAATAAAACAAAAATAACAAAATATGACAGAATGTCATAAGAAGCAGAAAAATAAAAGTTTAGTACCACCTATTCGTAAAACTAATAATAATAATAAATCAGTTTATTTATTAATCAATATAGTTATCTAATTACAATTTTGAATATAAATAAAGATTAATAAACAGTTGGCCCTGAAGAAAAACGATTTGCTGGTTAGGGCAAATAAGAGCTAATAACTAGGAATCATTAGTTGCTGGTAAGACACACTGTCTGCTATGAACTTCCACCATGGCTCCCAGCTCTCTTGTAGTTCTGTCAAATAGCAAGACTTTGCACACTATACAATCACACAACTGTATGGTTTTAACGGCCGTTGCAATATCCCTTACCGTAACCGAAGCCTCTTTATGGTATGCCATTGTGAAACGCATATGTACGTAATAAAACAGACCTGCTTATTTCAAGGCTAACGAGCGCGAATTGAATTCTTGCATTGGGCTTGCATGCATTGACCACCCACCATGTTTTATGTAACGAGAAAAGCAATTGTAACTGCCGCGAGAGGCGGCGGTTATCGCGAAAGCGACGCTGCTCTCGGGTCCAATCAAGACCGACAGTCAATGAATTCTTATTCGTTTTCTACGCGTACGACAAAGACAACTGCTTACATGGTTGTCTTTTGTTATACGCCCTTTTATTATATACAAATAGGTACCGTAGTCGATCCAAATTTCGTCACCTTAAGCCCCTTAGTATTCATGGACTGACTTTTGAGATGATATACAATGTTCTATGTGTTGATATATTGAAACTTTGGACATTTGATTAAACATTGTATTCTATTTTGAGAATTTAAATCTAACTATATTTTTTTAGTAAATAAAAAAAGTTAAAGATCCGAATATTTTAATTCCGCAATAGTGCTTACCTTACTGTACTAATGAACTTTGCTTACATAAATTCATCAAATATTTTTAGGAGGACCTCAGTACGCACACGAAAAAATATAGAATTTTTAGTACGCACACGAAAAAATATAGAATTTTTAGTTTTTCATGCATCCCATTAGACGTAAAAGCCTAATGTGTTCGACTGTTCGTCAATAAAATATTTTTATTACCACTTCAAATGAGTTGTTTTAAAATCCAAAAAAAATTAATTACCACATTTTGTGGTAGTATATGTCTGTGTGTCAGTATAACTGTTTTAGGATTATCTGTCGGTCTATCTGTCTGACTCTAACATAACTAAACATTCGCTTAATCTATAACTATGGTATTCGAAATGATAATTAATAGTTTTTCATTTAAAATATTTGATGAATTTGGGTGTCGGAATTCAGGTTACGACAATGACGGCTTTCTGGTTGTGATTTTTCAAGTTTTCTGGATTATGAAGGAGGCTATCCCCTTTCCATACCAGAATTTTTGCTCTAAATATTCTGTTTACTGTAAGAAATAAATACTCTACAAGGCTCCACCCATATAAAAACTAATAATTATCATTTGGAATAAACCAGTTATAGGTTAAGCGAATTTTTAGTTATGTTACAGTCAGACAGATAGACCGACAGATAGTCCTAAAACAGGTATACTGACACACAGACATATACTACCACAAAATTTGGTAATTAGTTTTTTTGGGTTTTTAAACAACTCAATTGAAGTGGTCATAAAGATATATTATTGACGAACCCTTTAGGCTTTTGATGTTTAATGGTGTGAACAACTAAAAATTCTATATTTTTCGTTTGCGTACTGAGTTTTTCCTAAAAATATTTGATGAATTTATGTAAGCAAAGTTAATGAGTACAATAAAAGCTAGTTGTATTTGTTATAGATTGTTTTTAGCATCCATTTTATCATATCACGGAATTCAGGTCAAAACTATGTTAGAGTTCAGGTAAGCACTATGTCGGCATTAGAAATTTCGGATTTCTAACTTTTTTTATTTACTAAAAAAATATAGTTAGATTTAAATTCTCAAAATAGAATACAATGTTAAAAATAATTCAATATATCAACACATAGAACATTACAAATTGTGAAAGGCTTTCGCGGCCATCGTCCAATGGTGGGTGTGCTTTCGGGCTGTTCGGCCGTCGTCGTTGGAAATTCGTTCTCGACGTTTCGCCCAACCCAAAGTCTGGTTTCGATATGTAGATGACACTTTTGTCGTTTGGCCTTATGGTAGAGACAGCCTTAATGAATTTCTCAACCACATTAACAGCATACACCCCAGTATACAATTTACAATGGAAACAGAGAACAACAGAGAATTAGCATTCCTTGACGTACTAGTAACGAGGAAAGAGGGACGACTAGGACATACCGTATACAGAAAACCTACTCACACAGACCGCTACCTAAACAACACATCTAACCACCACCCGTGCCAACGAAAAGGGGTAATAAGAACATTGGTAGAGAGGGCGAAAAGAATCTGCGAACCAGAACATCTAGACAAAGAATTAAACCATCTTAAAAACGCCCTCGTAGCAAATGGATACACTCAAAGCGACATAGATAAATGTATACGACCAAAGCCAAGCACTAGAAGTAACAATAGCGGTGGAATGAGCAGCCGCGAAGTTACTTCAAGAGCCTTTCCGCCCTACATCCCTAGAGTGACAGATAGGATCGGACGTATTCTGGGAAAACACAATATAAAAACGATCTTCAAGCCGTCTAAGAAGATCGAGAACCACCTCAGATCTGCGAAGGATATAAGGAACCCACTAAGTTCTTCGGGGGTATACCGCATTCCCTGTACCTGTGGAAGTGTCTACATCGGAACAACCAAACGGTCCGTAAACACAAGAATCAAAGAAGACAAAGCCAACTGTCGACTCGGACATACGGAAAAATCCGCAGTTGCAGACCACACATTAAACAATGAAGACCACCGAATAAAATTCGAAGACACACAAGTTCTCTGCGCCTCCTCTTCATACTATCCAAGACTCTATAGAGAAGCAATCAAAATTCATAAACACCAGCAGAACTTCAACAGATCTGAAGAAACTCTTAAAATTAACAGAACATGGGTACCGGTTCTTAAAAACACTAAACGGCTCGCTTACAATAACAAAACTGAATCAAGGGAATGTGACCAATCACCGACCAGCTCTGATATACGCCCCGCCCACCATAGCGTATATAACCTGCGCCCGCGACAGACTAACCACCAGTCTTCGAGAAGCCGACAAACAGTCAACATCTCCTGAAGATGCCATCCACTCGAGATGGCGAAACGTCGAGAACGAATTTCCAACGACGACGGCCGAACAGCCCGAAAGCACACCCACCACATAGAACATTGTATATCATCTCAAAAGTCAGTCCATGAATACTAAGGGGTTTAAGGTGACGGGATTCGGGTCGACTACGGTACATCTTTTCTTTCTGGCGTTTTCTATGTGGAGGATTGCAACTACCCTGTTTCACTTTTCGGTTGTCGCATTTTATGTGATGAGTTAAATAAACAGTGCACATTTCCAGCTGGTGCAGGTATAATAATGTATGCCAGGCTGCCAGCAGATATAATAACAATATTCAAACGGTCCACGGTTCCCGGTTGGCAAATTGTTCATATTATTTAGAATACATGAACGTTAGTTTTATTTGTTTGTAACTTGCCTAGGGCAGTGCAGCAAATGGAAGCAACTTTAGTTTACATGTTTTTATGTTTATGTAAAGGACAGTTAAAAAAAATCAAACCTCGTTTGTTGTTTTTCGCTTTTTAAATTTATTTTTGCCCTTTTAGCCCGCGCAGCAATGGCTAGAGAAGGTATTATTTTCTAAAAAAAATTTTTTTTTTGAGACTTCATGTATTTTGACCTAACTTAGCAATATCGTCGTGATGTCTGTCTGTATGTGTGGATGTGTATTTCTGTCCATACCGATTTTCACAAAATTTCCAGGTAAAATACTGCTTGATCCTAGAACAAGCTGATTGGATTTTGGTCAAAATCGATTAATGCTAAAGACAGTTTTTTGACAATTAAATAATTTAAAAAATGCCAACTTTTTAACAGAGCATCGCATCAATATGCCGTTTTCGGAATATAGTAAATTACATTTTGCATAATAATTTGTGCTATAATTAAAAATATTGAGGGAGGTTTAGGTTCCGAGATATTTAAAAAAAACTGTTTTTAAGGCAGATATATCTTGGCTTCGCTTAAATTGTGCTTATAGGATAGCTAGAAAGGTGACTAATTTGGAATTTTCTATTTACGTGTTTTCACTCAATGAATCTTTGTATTAGCTGAATAACATTAAAGAGTTGTATTGCTTTAATGTTTTTGTTACGGTTAAGCGCACGCGCAAAGAGATCCCTATCACGCTCGAGAAGCGGCAAGTGCACGGAAATGTTGGTGAGTGTTGGTTTTGAAACGGTTCAGGTTGTAACCTGCAGGGAAAACTGTCGCAGGAAGTGTATTCCACAGCGATGCTGTTCTCCAGAGATATGAATTCTGATATAATGAGGTTCTTGGTGCCTCTATTTTGACAGTAAATTAAGGGTTATCTCTCTTTGACGTGTTCGCCTAGTAGGTGCTACTCCCGGGGGGATCATATCTGCCAACTCTTCAGAGCATTTTCCGTGATAATACCTGTAGAAGAGCCCACAGTTCTTCGATGTTCGAGACTATCCGAACTACGGGTAAGTGCGGAGTCATTGATCAGCTTGATAGATCGTTTTTGCACGGTGTTCAAAAGCATTAAGGTATGTTTGGGTGCCGCACTCCATATATGTGAGCAGTAGTCCATAGTTGGTCGAACCTGGGCTTTGTAGAGTGTCAGCAGTTGGCTTGGTGTATACAGATGTCTTCTACGAAATAGCACCCCAAGCTTTTGGGACGCTCTTTTAGCTATATCTGCCACGTGACTGTGCCAAGACATGTTGGTGTCTGCAGAGAGTCCTAAGATGTTCAACTGGCTCTGCAATGTGACAGCACTTCCAGATAGCATGATGTTTGGCTCACCGGTACTGGTATTTTTTGAAAACAGAGCTGCTTGGGTTTTCAACGCGTTGAACTGTACAAGGTTTTTGTTGCCCCAGTCCTCTATTATCTCCAGGTCGTTATTTATCTGCTGCTTATTTGACTAGATGATGGAATTCACGTGCGGACAGACATGTAGGTGGTATGACTGAGAAGACTACATTGCCATCATCTGCAAAGCAATAAAGTGGATTTACTGTTTTATCTTTGAGGTCATTTCAGTAAATCAGAAAAAGTGTTGGCGAAAGGATTGCTCCCTGTGGCACACAAGCATTTAATTGGTAAGAGTTGGAGTTTCGGCCATTCGTGCAACATAAATGGATCTATCCTTGTTGACATGTTTAGGAATAGATCTATATTAATTTTTTACCTACCTATATTCTTATATTCTAAATTTATCGACATGTTTACATCAACTAAAGAATAACACAGCACTTCCGGTTTTATTTATCTAAATGTCACAACTTTGATGTGCTCCAGTAACAAATAATATTGTTATCAGAATAAAACCGATTTGTGTCGGGAAATATTTATAAAACTGCTTAACCCACTTGTTTAGGTATTTTCACTGGCATTAGTGGTCGTATTTGCTAAATAATATCAAAGTGTTGTATGCTTTAATGTTGACATATTTATAGAACCAAATGATTTTTTACCTTTCTAGCCCGCGTAGCTATTGCTAGAAAAGTTATCGTTTTCAATGAAAAAAATTGAGGTAGCACCGAAAATGTATTTTTGGACCTCTAAAAATGCTCACGACTGTTTTTTGACAGATAAAAAATTGATAAAATTTTTTTTTTTTTACGGAGCGTATTATTAATATACGGATAGTAGAACACGTTTTTGTCAATAATTTGCAATAAAAGTAAAACTTTGTACAAACTTTAATTTGTGAGATATTTACCAAAAACTGTTTTCAAGGCTGTTATAGCGCTTCACTAGGAGTTTGCTAATGGGCTAGGAAGGTATCAGGTCCGTCATGGATCCAATTATTTTGTTTTAGAATTAAATTACTTATCTTTTCTAATCTAATAAATTTTTATCCAAAGAACCATGCACCACACATCTTATTGGATTTTGGTTGAATCCGGAAATAAACGAAATTTTGGTATGTTATAGGTTTTGATCCACTGAGTAGTAGTTCTCGTGGGCACAAACCACCTATGACTAGTTTCGGAGATACCGGGGTGTTTCTAATAGGACCTCAAGCAACCCAAGTACCCTTATAAAGTGCATATAAATTAAAAATACTTATTTTATTGCATAAAAAGTTGTTTAACTCATCTTTCCTTATCTAAAAAGGTTTAGCAGGTGTTTATAATTCTTCGAGTATATACAAGAAACGCTCAAAAACTATAGCTATGACTTAGCAAAGGTGGCAAGGTGACGTGTTTTAAACGTCAAAAACTGGTCATTTTTAATGACCTATGACGTCTCTAACCTTTTATGACGCTCAAAAGACACGCCCAAAATGACGTAATTTTTAGACGCATTTAAGAGTTTAGTAATAGGATGTCTTTATGACTTTTTTTATATAAAATATCCCGTGCAGTTTGGAACTCCGAAGGAAACTTAGATCTGGAAGTCCTTGAAGAGGTACAGATCAAAATAGATCTAAACCTAGACTGCCTAGACAACAAGAGTTTAAAAAAAGTCACAGTTAGGTCACTGATGTTCTGTTTTGATCCCAAATACGCCATATTGCTGACGTCTAAAAATGACGTCATTTTGGGTGTATCTTTTGAACGTCATAAAAAGGTCATTTATACGTCAGGTTAGAGACGTGGAAGATCATTAAAAATGACCATTTTTTGATATTAAAAAAACATCACTTTGCTATCGGGGCGAGGGTAAAGCTATAGTTTTTGAGCGTCCCTGGTATATAAACGAAGAATTACAAACACATGCTAAACGTTTTTATATAAAGAAAGATAAGATAAACAACTTGCCAAACAATAAACTTAAAATAGGATCAGTTTGTACCCATAAGAACTTTTACTTAAAAGGTCGAAATCTACAACACACCAAAATTTGGTTAAATTTCGCGTTCAACCAAAATCCAACAAGAAGTGTCCTTATCCTCTTTATCTTCAAATGATCAGTTATTGTGATACGGACTCATTCATTTTGAAATGATGATGATGATTCATATTGCTTATTTAATTCTCAACAAATTCAAATAGATTGTTTTGGAGTGTTTTTGAGTTGCGGATTCCGAGAGTATTTATTTTTATTAGCCTCCAAAATACAATTATAAATCATCGTCAATCATCAGGTCATGGATTTTTGCTATCTATTAAGATAAATTGAATTAGATGTTTTAAAAAATTAAATGTTAATATTTTAAATGTCAATATTTTTAAAAGTGGTATACGGAATCCTTAGTAGTGTATTAAATAATATTTTTGTAAAACAAATTTGATGTGGTATTTATTTATCATATTATTAGAGCATTTTTTTAATGTTGAAGTAAACCAAAAAATATCTCTCCAAAAAGATAAATAAAATAATCTAATTTTTAATTTATTTATTAGTTGTATCTGTAAAGTTTCAAAAAGCACTACAATAACAATAAATAAATCCATGATGGAACTGATACCTTCCTAGCCCATTAGCACCCTCCGAGTAAACTCCACATTATATCGGCCTTGACAATAGATATCTCAGAAACGAAAACTTCTACGAAGTTGTTAGTAATACCAAAAAAACGTGTTTCACTACACTTGCGATGGTCCGTTAAGAAGCATTATTCCAAAATTTTAAACTGTTAAAAAACTAGTGATTAGAATTAATGGATTTTGAACAGAAACAGCTCTTTATAGTATTGTACCTTAATTTACCTGTAAATTTTATGTAAATCGGTTTAGAGGTTTAGGAGCTATCTATTGTGTTACGGACAGCTATACACACACATACAAATAGACAAACGTCAATATTGCTAAGATAGGTCAAAATGATACTACTATGTCGGCTTAGAACGTTTTTCTATCGATCCTGACAATCATCTTCTGTCAGGTTTTTTCGACTCATTGATCCTTGGATTGACCGTTGCCATTCTAGCTTAAGAAGTCCTTTTTTTTGCGCCCTATTGGTTGCTATTCTAGGACCTGCTTTGGTATTCTTTCATCGTTTTTCCGTTGTATTTGGCCGTACCCTATAACTTGTCTTTTAGTGATGTCATCCGTTATGCTTCCCTCGATTCCCATTCTTCCTTTTATGATCTCATTTCTTATATGATCTGTTCTGGATATATTTTGTTTTTTTTTATTATTGCGGTTACGTCATGGCATATTAACATTATGTTAAATGAGAAAATGTCAATGACGAACTGCCATAATAAAAAAAACTATATTTTCTTTTAATTGTATCCATTTCGACACCTTTCATTTTTCTTTTGTATTGTTTTTTATGCGTCATGTCTCTATTCCATTCAACAGCGTGCTTTTCACCATTTTTTCATATACGTTAAATTTTACATTCTTTTTTATCTCTCTGCTCCACAAAATTCTGTTAGGACATCCAATAACCTTTTTTGCTACTACGTACTATTCTTTTTTCCAGTTCTTTACAGTCTGTTCCTGTCTTATCAAATGTGACACCCAAGTATATTGTTCATTGTCTAGTTCTAACTTACTTGGTTCGTTTGTAATACATAAATACTGTGTCTTGTCCACTTTCACTCTTAACCCCCACTTTTCGTATTCTTCTGTTAACTTTCACATCATATACTCCATTTCTTCTTTATCATTAGCAACAATTACTTAGTCGTCAGCAAACTGTAGTGTGTAGATGGTAAATCGGTCGTTAAGTTGTATTCTCATGCCGTTCTTTACGTTTCCAGTTTTCTAACTGCTACTGCGATATATGTTTTAAAAAGAGTTGGAGAGATACAACATCCCTGTCTTAAGCCTTCCGTTACTAGTGATTCTTTTAAAAGTCGATTTCCAATTTTAATTTTAGATTTTGATCCTTGGTAGTTTTTTATTATCGCTTTTATGTATGTATGATTGATATTAGTTTGCTCTACCACTGTCCATATTTTTTTTACTGGAACGGTGTCATATGCTTTTTGTAGATCCACAAAGGTATCATAAGTGGCGATATTTCTGGCACACCTCTTCTCAATTACTTGTTTAAAACAAAAAACCTTATCACGAAACACACTTTGCTCTTCTTCTTCTTGTTTATGAAAATCATTCTCTATTAGATCTCTAAGAATCCTACCGTAAATCTTCTTAGAGTACTGGTTTCTGAAATTCCTCTAAAAATAAACCCAAATAACACATTTTCGGTGTTAATTGAAAAAAAAACAATACTTTCTGTAACCAGAGCTACGCGGGCTAGGAAGGTAAAAATTATATCAAATCTAGAAAACGTGTTTTTTCTATAATTTTAACTTCTACCAAAGCAAGTTAAGGTAACGTTTACTTCCCTACAATATATATTTAATATCCAATCAAAACAATTTTGGTGTTTACTTTATGGCAATTTATACTCTATAATATATTATGGCTTCCTTTGTTTGGAACAGCTACCATACTAATTTATTGTCTGCCATATAGGGCACGTAATATAATAAGATAATCGCATAATTTGCCCATTATAGCCTCGGTGAAATTTAATGAGATGCTGGATTATAAATGTCCGTGTGTGTACGAGACGCTTTAACGAAGAAGATGCCTTACTGACTTAAGTTGAGATACATGTTTAATAGTTTATTAATTTTATAATTATAAAATGTCAGCTGAGCTTTCTTTTTTTTTACATGCTTGTTTTCTTTTGTTGAGGTGTTTTAATACAGATTTTTAAATTTTTTGCGATTATTGTTTTATACAGAAAAAATATAATGAAAAAGTCTCAAAAAACTTGAGACTGATATTAATACTAAAAGACTTTGTATTCCAAACGCTGAAGTCTAGAAAATTTTTGAGCGTTCTTTATTTTTGTTAATATGTATTCTGAGAACGACATATTGTCTTCAAGTATGACCCCAAAATCTTACTGACGGTTCCCACCACTACTACTATGTCGGCTTAGAACGTTTTTCTCCGTTGTCCGACGCCTATTCTCCACCTCGTTCGATCCTGACAATCATCTTCTGTCAGATTTTTTTGACTCATTGATCTTCGGATTGACTGTTGCCATTCTAGTTTAGGACACCCTAGTATACATACTTATTGCATGCAGATATTGTTTGTCCATTGTCTAGTTCTAACTAACTTGAATCGTTTCCAATACATTAGTACTGTGTCTTGTCCACGTTCATTGTTAACCCCCACTTCTGGTATTCTTCCGCTAACTTTCTCATCATATACTCCATGTCTTCTTTATCATTAGCTACAATTACTTCGTCGTCAGCAAACTGTAGTGTGTATATGGTAAATCGGTCGTTAAGTTGTATTCGCATGTCGTGTACTTTACGTTTCCAGTTTTTTAGAGCTACTGCGATTAATATTTTAAAAAGAGTTGGAGAGATACAACATCCGTGTCTTAAGCATTTCGTTACCTGAAATTCTTTTGAAAGTCGATTTACAATTTTAATTTTAGATTTTTACCCTTTGTAAAGTTCTTTTATCGCTTTTATATATGTATGATTGATATTAGTTTGTTCTTACACTGTCCATAATTTTTCTAATGGAACGGTATCATATGCCTTTTGTAGGTCCACAAAGGTAACATGAGTCTCTATATTTCTGGCACTTCTTTTCTCAATTACTTGTTTAAGACAAAAAACATTATCACTACAAGACCTGCCTGCACGAAACCCACTTTGCTCTTCTTCTTCTTGGTCATGAAAATCATTCTCTATTAGGTCTCTAGGAATCCTACCGTACAATCTACTTAGAGTACTGGTTACTGAAATTCCTCTATAGTTGTTGCAATCCAGCTTGTTTCCCTTTTTATGTATTTAGGATTTGCAGTGGCGCACCCAGGAATGTGTCTTGGGGGGGGGGGGGCCGAGGCCTCTTGGGGGCCAACAGCTAAAAAGGGCGCCTCTCGGTCAAAAGGTCATTATGTGTGCCCGACAGCTACCTCTCAAAAATCGTGCGACTAAAAAAAAAAGTCATCATGTCTTTCGCGGGGACGCGACGAACTACGCCGCTGGCTTGGGGGGGGGGGCCGAAACCTCATGATTTCAAATTTTAAGCTATTGTTTGTGTTTTACCATGAAATATGTAGAAAATATGTAAAAAAATCTAAGGCCCGGCCCCCCCCTGATTGATTGATAATATATGTGAGATTTTCTAGTAGTTTTTCTGATCCATATTTGAGTATTTCAGCGTATATTCCCCCAGGTCCGCTAGCTTTTCCGGATTTAAGCTTTTTAATACTATTCTTTATAATTTCTTTTCGATAATCACTTCCTCGCCATGTACTTCTATGTCTCTCCTCGGAGAGGCTGACAGATATTCGGGCCTTATTTCCTGCAGCAGTCTATTGTAGTGTTCTGTCCATTCTTATGGTTTGATGATCTGGATGTTTACTTTTTCTTTTGCTGGGTTTTTTAACGTTGAAATGAATTTCCATACTTCAGAACTCTGCCTACCTTCTAGGTGTGTATTTATATCATGGCATTTTCGCTCATCGTTGCCTAATTACTGCTAGCCTTATTTTGGAACTTCGAATAAGTCTATAATATTAAGAGAAAACAGGTTTTATAGATTTGATAAGAATTTATTTTTCTGTGGAAATAAAAGATTGGTGAATCTAAAATAAAAAGGACGATAAATAAAGGAATAAGAAAAACTATAAATATTATCTGATATATAAAATTTAGATGAACAAAAATACAAACAGAAATAAATTATAAGCGTTTCAGCAGTAGCCTCTTAATTTTTATTTTGTTGACCCTGACACGCAGATGGCAGCCTCTCCAAATCTTATAAATAAATTCAGAATTTATGACAGAAAAACTCGAAGAGTCATTAAAACTTGAGACCATTGACGTCAGAGACAAAACAATTAAAAGCCGTTGTTAAATCTTTTAAAAACCTTGTCGTAAAATACACGAAAATAAACTGGCCAGAAGAAAGTTACTGATTTTAAGCTGTGTAAAGAAAGATAATAATAAAATCTTTTTGTGAATTATTCATTATTGTATTTTCAGGAAATGTGACATCCAAGTGAATAGGGTGCTGTTTGGATTGAGGAATGGTTGTGGCACATGTGGGCCCTTTTTCTCTCTAAATGTGCTTACTCAAAGTTGTAGACATGAATTTTAATGTGTATACTTATTTCATTGATTTATCTTAAAGCTTTCGACTCCGTAAAACCCGACGAACTAATTGAAATTCTTAATAAGATCGGTATTGGCGAGGAAGAAATAAATATTATCTCACAGCTGTATTGGAACCAAACAGCTGTAGTTAGAATTGAAAAAGAAACATCTGAAGGTACACTGATTAAAAGTGTGGATAAACAGGGCTGCGTTTTATCACCATTTTTTAACATTTGTAAGATTTTAAAAGGTATAAAATTCAATGGAATAGTTATAAACAGCATCGGATATGCAGGCGATACCGTAATTCTTGCAGATGATATAGAGGACCTACAGTTTATGATGTACCGTATAGTTCAATACAGCCAACAAAGACAAAGTTACTAGTGTTTGCAAAAACAAATACTTACTTAACAGTAAAAATGGACGCTCTTAGAACAAGATAAAAGATTCAAATATTTGGGTACAAACGTCAATTGTCAGTGCGATCCCAAAATAAAAATTAGATCTCGAAATAAACAAGCGAGAGAATTTCATAAACATGAAACAGTTTTTACCTCCCGTGACATCAAATTTCGAGTGCGGATGGTCAGATGCTATGTGTTTTCCATTTTTTTTATACGGGTGTGAAGGATGGACGCTCGACGTAACAACAGATAATATGTACTTGTATAGACGCATGCTGCATATCTATCAGTGCAAGAAACAATTTAGAAGTAGAATGAATAATGGTAAACACATTAACATTTAAATGAGCTAATTACTATTGCAGTGTTGCAATAAGATCGGCTAAAATAACTTTAACAAGTACATTTAGTAGTTGTATTCAAATTGCTCAAAGTCGTATTTACCCTCCTATCAAGAAGGTCTGCAGTATCAAACTTTGGTTTAACCTTCTGCATCTCGCTTTTGAATAAAGGTTCTTACAAAGTAAGTTAATAGGGAATTCTTGTGGTTGTTGTAAGAACTGTCATCCCGTAGCTATTTTACGATATTTTTTGCATCATTATCTATTCTCTGGAAAAGAAAAAATATAGATATTCTCTGGAGTAACATAAAAAATTATGTTTTTTTATAAAAAAAATTGATTTGGATCAAATCAACTATCCCTTAATTTTTCAAACAGTATTATGTTACGGAAATTGGTTTAAAAGGAATATCTTTATTTTATTATTCATAATATAAACAAGAAATTATACTATGCAGACCCGACATAAAACATCACGAAGTCGGCAAAAAAGCAATATGCATTGACCCGACCTAGCGACAAATTATGTTACGGTCATGGGCTTCTTACCAAAATCGTAAGTTGAGATTTATATACCGTCTCTCTAGATTTACCAGGGTGTCACATTGACCATGAAATGTTCTGAAGAGTCCCTTAAGGACGAAATACTTAACTGTCAACACTTAATAGGTGTCCATTAGAACTTAGACTCCCGTGCGTGTATAGCTTTCGAGCTGCCCACGGAAAAATATAAGAGAAACAAAACCTTTCTATACACGCCTTGCCGTGAAAAATATTTCTTTTGTTTATTTACCGGTACTAAAATTTAAGTTTAAAGAATAATTTCACAGTCAAAATTCTTAATTATAAAAAATAAGTTAATAAAAAGAACAGTTTACTTACAATACATTAATTATACTATACTAATTGAACCACTTATATATATTTAATATAGACTTATATATTTTTATATTTTCTTAATGATTTTTTTAATTATTTGTAGGCTACAAAGTTTTACAATACTTTATTAGAACATAAAGCATGTATTTAATTGATTGATTGATAATTAGAGAGTTTTTAGAAAGCTTATTTGACACTTGCGTCTGCGTACGTGTTTATTTTTAAAGTTTAATTTTATAGAATTTTGCGCAGTTTATATTAAGAATTATATAATATTTTCAACTCAAAAGTGAGAGTTTAAAAAGTGTTTCATGTGGTAGTAGTTGTTAAACACCACCACGACGGCTGTCAAAGTTGTCAAAATTTAAAATGTTCCAATAACTCCCTAGTATCCACCTCAAAGAATGACTTTTGGGTTTTTAGCATATGCCTTCATGCAATTCTTTAGGCTTTTATACAGCGAACCACGTTTCCACTTTCTATAAGCTTGTTCAGCTCAATATGCATCTTGATCCTTTATGTACCGTTCACATTTTGCATTGAATCCTGATTCATTTGCTTGGATTAAGCAGCTAATCATAAAATGGCAGCAGGTGCGTAGCAGGGGGGGTTTTAGGGGTTCAAACCCCCCTATGAGGCAAAGAATTGTGTGCATTGTTAATAATCTTGTTCGAAAAACTTTCTTGCCCTTTGGATCCCTGGCGCTACGCTACTGAATAGCAGTAACCTTACTTATTACTCTGTGTTCAATCAAGAATTACTGCTACGTGCTATTGACAGTTTTTTAAATTTTTGATGAGTAATTAAACTTATCGACCCACTTCAAACCATTAATCTCTCTAATGCCAGTAAAATCATCACTTAGGTTTTCTTTTTGTTGAGCTTAAGACAATATTTAATTTTTATAATCAATATTCGGGTAGGGAAACGATATAAAATATAAAATGAAATTTCTTAAAAGGAATTGAGGCTAAAGAGAGGGTTAAAGGGTTAAGAAAACAACAGGGAACAGCACTGAACATAGGACAGGAGCTTTAGTGTTTTGCTAACATATATTTTTTTAAATAAGGATTATTACGTGGCCTCTAGAATTTATTAAAAAGAGCTTCTAAAAACAAAATAAAAGCAATACAAACGTGAAACAATTTTCCGGTTGGAGAACTATAATTTAAAAAACTTTTTTTAACAAAAAAACTTTACTACGCAAACGAATTACAAATAAAATATGACTTTCTGAAAGCTGACGATTGTTGATGCTAGAAGTTATCAAGTTTAACTTAACACCATATTACCATATCAAGTGCTTAAAACTTTTAAAACTTAATAAAAAACTTCGCAGAGAAAATGTGTGTGATTTTTGTGACAATAATGACTAAAACTAAAAACCAAACAACATGGAAAGATTATTTCAGTGCAGATAGTTAAACATTTTTTGTGGATAATTTTGAAAAGCTGCAGGAAGAAAAAACAGCCTACCCATGAGCAATGCAGATGATTTTGGTTGCTGGAGGGTAAGATAGTTTTTATTATATTATATTGTATTTTGTTATTAAAATATCCAAAATTTTTTAAAACAATAACGGTAACAACGTGTAAAATACGCGACCCAAAATGTCTATGTTGAGATATTTCTGTCTATCAACCACTAGCCGCAGTAAACTTTGACCCTTGGTCGCCCCCCCCCTCCCCTTCAAAGTATATTAAAGTGTTTTGGAGTTTTTACATTTTGGATATTTTAGCATAGACAGTTTACATTTTTAAAGAGATAATACGCTGTTATATGTTTCAGTGAGTAATTTTTTTCGGCTTTTATTATAGCCTTTCAGTGACATGCTATTGCTAATGCTCCTATTTATATACATGTTTTTTTTGTATAAAAGCGTTTTTATTATTACTCGTATAACATATATAATATACCTTTAATTCCATTTCGTGATTTTTAATGGTTTATAGAAACTGTGTTGCGCAAGGTCGTTTAAGGAAAAATCAATTATATGATATTTTATTTAGAATTAGTTTTCAAGAAAATCGTGATACCTACAGGTCGTGTCTATTTGAATTTATAGAATATATCGTTTTTTACAATTTAAAAATTTATGCGGTCACAAACCAAGGAATGGGAAAGTCTATAAATTTCTGCAACACCTGACCTCTGCACCGACAATATTCGAACCCATCCCTGCATAGGTTCCTTATCATTTTTGACAGCGCGCTTTAACGCACACTGAACCACAGTAGGTAACTTACCCTTTTATAATTATTATTCTTTTAATAGTTTTATTACCTAAAAATTCAATTATTTATCTCTTTGCAATCTATTAGTAAGCAAAAAATTAAACAATTTTTTTAAATTGTGATTGGTCTATTAATAAGCTTGTATCGGAGAAGAATTAGGGAAAGATAACAACAAAATGCCCGACTGACAAATCCCCATAAAATTCGGCTGCGCACTCGTCGAAAAGCTATCAACCCCTGACATATATCTCACACGAGCATCAAAATATTGAACACTTTATGCAGCGCCACACAGTGATCTGGGGCTAGGTCATAAGTAGTCAAATCCGACATTCTGATAACATTGTTAACCGATGCTAATTGAATCCTTAAATGACCCCAGGGATTCGACGCACTTAAAGGTAAATCTATTATTTTTTTAAGTTATCAAGAGTTCATTTAGTATAATTTTGGTGCATAATCACCATAGGCCTAAAGTAAAAAAATAAAACATTATAAATAATGCAAAAATTGTTCGTGGAAAGAACTAAAGACATTTGCGTGTAGGATAAGGATTGAGCTTTTAAGCAGTATCGAAAAAAATGGTAAGAGCGTTTTAGTTTTTACGTTACATTGCTTTAATGAAACGTTATTTTAAAAATAGTTTCTGCTGTTTTCATAGACTAGATCTTTTAAAGTCCACGTTGGTCTGGCTAGCTGGTATATAAGTATGATATCCCAAAAATTACTGAGTAAATCTAAAAAATAGATTTACCCGCCCTGACCCGCCCATGAGGACAATAGAAGATTTAAACTGTGTAACGAATGTTGTCCGGTGCGTAATTATTTTTCAATGTCTTACAAAATTTACTGGTGACATCATTATGACGGACACGGACATTTATTCGCCAGCACAAATTTTGTCAGTTACGTCATATTAGTGCTCAGCAAATCCCGCTAGATACACTTGGTGGCAATAAAAATAAAATTGAAAACATAAATAAAAATTATATTTTCACCTCCAATCGTTTTAACTTATGTCTTAAGTTGCATAGCTATAGCAACCATATTAAATTTAAAAATATAAAAAATAAATCTTATTCGTTTCTCACTATCCTTCTTATCTAAAAAATGTGTAGCTGATAAAAATCGCCATCGCAACGTTATATTATTACCGCTTCTTTCTTTCGAAAATTTATCTTAGTTGGCCGCGCCTTAATTACATGTTTATAAAAACAAAATAGTATGCATTATTTGCGTTTGCGGGCATTTTTCTTTTCAAAAAACACGCCCATATTTGGACCCTGATGCTTTAGCCTTAATTCTTGAATAATTAATGTATAAACACGTAATTTTGATATTTCCCTCCTAAAAAAATATTGTTTTCAGTGTATATTTTCTATAAGTTGTGAGTATTAGAAATTATTGGCAACGAAAGATTTTTTACTTTGATACTAATGTGTATTTTTAATTGTTGTTATGTATAATATAATATGTCTTGTTAATAAGTTGTGTATTCTGAAACATGTTTTATTTAGCTATTTGTTATAATATATTCTTTTCAACAAATTCATTTGTTTATTTTTTAAATGTGCAACACTTATTAAAAATATTAACTTTAAAGATTTCATAAGGCTGAATTGATTTTTTATTTATAGTTAGTTAGCTTCCTAAAAACAAAAAACTAAAATGAAATGTCATTGATATTGAAAACATTTGGTGTTCGGAGTGTCCCCTAGGTGTTTGCACTTGCGCAGTAAAAACATTAAAACTATAATAGGTATGCAAAAAGTTAGATTAGGAAAACAACTACCGAAACCAAAAAACATCCTTAAAATTTTCTTTATTAATGACAAAATGACTTTTGACCTCTTTCTGACCTAGCCAGATCACTTTGCGCCGGTTAAAGGACTTATGGCTCTAGGCGCTAGTAGTGAGACTTGCCCCTTCTTCTTACACAAATTTTTGAAAAAAAAAAGATACTGGGAGACAAGTTGTATGTTTAAACTTTTTATTCACATAATATATTTGAGTGAAGTTTACAGACAGCATGGATATTCAATATATGAAACTGAAGTCTCATAGGCATGCCAGGTTTGAAAATGTTTCAATTTTCACAGGAACATTAGGTACACAATCCCTACAAAAAAATAAATGTCGATATCCAGACAGACCTTGATATTCCAAAGTATTTTTTTTACGCTTAATTAAAATCTGGGGTCAAAAAAGGTTCCTAGAAGTCTGGAATTTCCCCAGTGAGCCAGTTCATATGAAATCGACAAAAAAAGGAGGTTTGGCAGTCCTTTTTTTTATGGGGTTGTGTTATTAATAAATATTTTGTAAAAAAATAAACTAAACACTAGCGCACTCTATTTTAATAATAAGGAGGCAAGAACAAGAAAAATACATTTTTTTGCTACATTAAATAAATTATAATCTCTGAAATTTAGCAATCAAGATCAAATAAAATGAGCCGCAGATGCACATTATTAAAAAAATAGGGGTAATGAAAAAAAAATGTGCAGCATGTAAATTTTTTAAGAAACGGTTCATGCTCTTCCTACGTTTTCACTGGAATTAAGAAGCCCGCCCTGGATCTGCTAATGTTGTCTATAGTAATGCAAAAATGCACAGATGCAACTTTGGCACAATATTTTAATGATTTATATTAAATTTAAAGTTGAGGCTGCAGTCCTAGGCTAGTGCCTAGAGTGCTCATAGGAAAAATCGGCGGTCATAAAGACGATTTCATGTTATTAATGTTCATGTACATTAAATCAGCGTTTTTCGTTCATTGGCAGTTAATGTTCAATTAAGTGATTTTTACGTACTTTTTGTGTTCTGTCTAGTGTTTGCTAGTGATTTTTCTTAGCGATTAAAAAGGGATTTTTGTCTCGGTATTTACATTTTCGGCGATGCGCTTTTACAGCCATTAAGATTAACCCTCAAGATTAAAGGGTCTCCAAACAACGGGGGTTAGTTAGGTCGTTTAAGGGCGGTTTTAGACTTTTATGTTGCCTTAAACGATGCAAAAAGGTTAAGGAAAAATGTGGCCTTTGCGTGATTCTTTCAAGTTTCGATCGTATCCATATAATGTTGAAACACAGGCGTTTATCAGACCTAGAGGTATATATGGAAGTTTGGTGAGCTGCCAAAATAAATGCTTATTATGTCCATCAAAAAAAAATAATTTATTTAAATAAAAATCTAGTACAGAATGACTTTGATCTCCCGAATAATAATATTATTTTAAAATAAAAACATTTAAAAAAGGTTTGTAAGATTTTAACTTTCTTTAAATCTCAGCCTAGTAGAAAAAGTTGTTTTAATAATTGGATTTCTACACTATTGAATGAATAGGCAATATTCTTACAACTATATTCAAACAAGTGACAAAGTAAATGAACTTAAATTTTAACTACTTAAATAAGTATGGGATTAATCGCGATTAAGTCCTTGTTGCTCACATACAAAACAACAAAGAGGGAGAATGGATTAGCTAAGCCTTGTAACGGTGCACCTTGCATCTAGGGTAGTGGCGGCTCGTGGGGTAGTACCACGGAGCGATGGCACTACCTTATTTTTCTACAAAAACACATATATTTTATTTTTAAAACCTCTTAATATTTTTGTTATTTTATAATTTTTTTTTTAAATATGGTAAACCCTGTGCAATGCAGTAGATTACAATCGTATAAATGAAAAGACTTAACGAAAATTTGTGCCGGGCACGCTAGCCAGTTACAACGATTATACACTAGACAGGATTGCTCAGTTTGCCAAATCTGTCTGCAATCGATGTTCAAGGTCAAACTCGCTGTTACGTCACCACTTGTGCTGGACAGAAAGTGCGCCTATTGTTATATTGGATTTTATGTGCTTTTAGAGCTATTTTCTTTATGCAAATTAAATTTTACGCAAAATTGAGGCATTGTACATTTAAAAATATTTTTATTTAAATTAAATTAAAAGATGATGAATGATTTTATATTTGAAATATCTGTTAAATAAATTAAATTTAAATACTTAAAGTGAAAAAAAAAACTACACATCTTGTCGTAGTACCTATATAATTTGTGCAATTGTTTTAAAAGTATGTAAAAAATTATTTTGCGATAATAATTATTAATAATAATTGAGAACGGATATATAGACGAAAAATTTATTGATTTATTTAAAAAAAGAAAAAGCACAAATTTTGTTCTTAAATAATAGACAAAAAACAAAGAGAAAAAAAATGCACATAATGTATAGTTTACTTATTACAACCGCTTTTTAAAGCATGATAAGAAATTATTTAATAGAAAATTAAAAAATGAGAATATAGAACATAAAAAAATATTTATTACATTAAAAAAAAAATAAAAGTACAGATACATACAATATTAATATAAATAATAATATTTCATTTAGAAAAATATTCCTTTTCAATTCACAATATTTTGTAATTTTCTTGCTCTACTCCATTCAATGTCCTCACATCTTTTTCTTTTAAGATTTTTAGTTTTCTGTGCTTGATCGTACACAATTTACAAAAATCAAAAATTATTTTAAGTGGCATGGTTTCTTTTTTTAAAATTTTACTGGCCAATCTACCCACAATTCTGGTACCAAGTCTAAATGACTTATTATGATATAACTCGAAGTATGAGTTCCATTTTTTAATTCCAACCAACGTCGAAAAGGTGGGTTTTCTAACCAATGTCGAGAATGGAAGACTATGTTTGAATCTTGTTTTTTAAGAAATTTTTAATTGTTTTTGCACACAGCAACCGCACAGATTCTTCCAAGAATAGTGAGCTAAAAAAATGACAGTGCAAATTATTTATCAATATACTTTAGATAATAATTAGAGAATAATTAATAATAATAACAATTAGATGTTAATTAGATATTATTAAACAAGAAGCGCATTTGCTGAAAAAAGCGTGGCCATTTTTTTACCCTGTAAACAAACGTACTTCTCTGTCCTGAATCGAATTTTTACACACTGTTAACAAACCAAACGTGAAAATGTTTATTTATAAGTCTTTTGTTAATAGCACTGCACTGAAACAATCCAAAAAACACAAACTATTCAGCATAGATAAAGGATTTTTGCTGCGGTTCAGTCAGCTTTTACTATTCAGCGAAATATCAACAAAACTTTCTTGAAAATACGAATAAAATCATATACATCGAACGTAAACAAAGGATTTAGCACAAGTGGTGACGTCACGCCGCTCTCCTCACCCCGCAAAATTTGTTAACACAGGTTAAATGGAATTAAGCAGTCCTTTATGTCTATAGTTCTTGAGCCAGTTAGTTGTCTTATTTTTGTGAGTGTATGCTTTAATTTAGGCCCTCTAAATTACGCGACAAAAAATATAACCGTATCCTCTTCATATCATATTGTTCTATTTTTTAAGTAAAAATAATAATTTGAGTAGGTCTTTGTTAGTTTCTTTAAAAAACTAAGGTTAGAACCCCTAAAAATAGCAAACATATAATACAGAAGTATACGCTCTTGGTTTTACGCTACTAATAAATTGATCGAGGCATTCTTTTTAACGAATTTTGGGCAAAAATTTGACGCAACACCCCGTTTTTTTTTTTTTTTTTTGAGTGGCTACATTATCATGTTGAATGGGCACGAGCCGCCACTGATCCAGAGACCACGTCTAAACAACTGTTTTAAATAACAACCAATTACTGATTTATTAAGCGATTTCATACTCATATTTTTGACACTTCGCCATATAAAATGTTAGGTGTGTTGTTTCGTCTAAAGTTCAAAACACTTGAAACGTATTTCAAGCCACTTTCTGAATCTCAACTCTGAAGAGGGCTCTCAAGTTTAGCAGCATTTCTTAACTTCGTAACATTCTCGTTAACTTGAATTGTTGCTTTAAATGCGAAAATGTAATTTATAGTAACAAAGTGTATTGCTAAAATGGTAATGTGTGTAGATTGCAATGTAAGCAAATAGATTAAATCAACAGGCATAAAACGAAAAATCTTTGTTTTTCTTGGATGAAAGAGCGACTCTACTATAATCTCTTAAGGTAACTAATTAATAATAGTCCGGGTCCATAGCGCCTTTCGTGGGCTTTTTGATGAAGATTTTACAACACCTGTTTTAATCGATTACTAATGATCCCACCAATACTGCCTGACCTGTTAGCAGAGTCAAAAAGTAATTTTTTTTTAAATATAGCAGACCTGTAGGTATTTGTATGAGCTACAAATTTAATAAGACATAGTTGTGCAGGTGCAATAGTTTAGAAGATATAAGAAATAATCTTAAAACAAATTTTGCCTCCTTGCGCCCCCTAGGGGCAAAATATATATTTTTATTTAACAACCAAAGAATACGTAATTAAAGACCGACGCCCGTGCCAAGTTTCATTGTTCTAGCTGAAACCGTTTGGAATTAAAAAACTATTTGGCACTTTAACCTTACTTTTTTCTGAGATAATTCTGGGTTTATTAACAGGTCAGAAAGTGTGGGTGGGATCATTCGTAATCGATTAAAACAGGTGTTGTAAAATCTTAATCAAGAAGCCCACGCATAGCTTTGGAAATTTAAAGCTGTATCCGAAAGTGGTGGCCCTACTGGACCTCTATTAACTACGAACACATATGGATCTATTGTGACTGACTGAGTTTGACTAAAGTAAAATATTTTTTTCCACCCAGCACTTAAAAAGCTCTGCAGATTACAACAGTAAATGACTTAGGCTTAAACACTTTGGCTCAAAGATAAACCACTAAGGCCTCTGCCTTTTAGCCATGAAACGACCAACGGTTACTTCTCAATGGTATATAACGAAATGTGTTCCTGTAGTCCTCCAACAACTATGCAAAAATACGTCCAAAGGCTGGTCTTCAAGGTATTGAATGGCACCATGATAATGCACCTGCCCACAGCGTCGCTAGAACAGTGAATTTTTTACTGAACAGCGGGTCAAACTGTTGCCTCATCTACCTTATTTTCCCGACCTAGCTCCTTGTAACTTCTTTCTATTCCCTAAAATCAAAGAAAAGTTATGGGGTCGCCAGCAGCTTCATTTGAGGAGGAAATTAGCAACCTTTAACAAGAACGTTGGCCACAAGGATTTGAAAGGGGGTTTTACCGAATGCGCAAATTTATTGAGGTTGGGGTAAAATATGTTAAAAAGAGATTAACATTAAAAAAAAAACTTGTAGTTTTTCTGTATTCAAAAACTTTTATTGTAGTAGAAAACGTTTTAGAGATATTGAATAACCGAATGTTATGTTTAAAATAAATATAAACAATCCAATGTGTAGTTTCTACTTTTATTAATTGTCCACATGTTTACAACAAAAACGATTTTTAGTTTTATTAGGTACCCTGAATTTCTAGTTTGATTTGCAGTGGCGGATCCAGATTTTTTGGTTGGCTGTTTTTAGTTAGTCTGAGTTCAGAAATTGTGCAACCCAGGCCCATAAAATGCACAGCAGGCAATTTTTTTTATTTTTGTGAAAGTATTCAAATAGGGGGGCAGCGAGTCTCTGTGCCTTCTAGGTCCGCCACTGCTGCTTTAGTTCAAATAGACCCCATTTGGTTTTGCTTTCACGACCACTCTCCAACAGTCGATTAATTTTCCAAAGTACCTGTCGGTGTAGTTATTAGTTTTGGTTTGAGGTATAAATATACATATACACTGACACGGATTGCATATTTTAAACAGCAAAATGACTTTTTTTTATTTACGTCCATAGTAGGTAAACACAGTAAACCGGTCTATTTTTTAAGTGATCTCAGTTAAAAATCACTATTAAGAATTTTCACAGATGCGGAACATCTTGGGCATCTCGGCTATTGAGCCAGTTATTCAATTAATCGCTTAAAAAAGAGAAAAATCTAAAGATTTCCTAAAAATTATCTCCTTATTCTATGACTAATTCTCCTAATTTTTTTACGCTACGACACTGACTTGTGGAAGTCAGTCTAACTGACAAAGCCGCTCATTTTAAGGTCAGTACTAAAAAAAAAACAACTTAAATGTAAGGTGAGGTGTAAATTTAATAAAGTGAAAGTATATGGGATACAGAGCTTAGAATCTACGCTAATTCATCGTTTATTCAACCCAGCACTCTGTTTTACAGTGAGCGACTTTTTTGGACCTTTTCCAAAGCCTCCATTAGCAAAATGAATACTTCTATACGGGGTTTTGATTTTTATACCTGCAATATTCTGAGGCCTAATACGAACAATACGGCATAGTTTGGTCAAATAGCTTGTTTTGCCATTTTTCTTTTGGAGTTATTTAAGCCAATTTTTACATTTTGAGAAATTGCACATTCTCGTACGATATGTGATCATTTATGGAACTGGTCCGATCTTATGCTATTTTCTTATAGACCTTGCTTTCTCGCGCTTTGGCTCTCTAACTTTTTAGGAGAACAAAAACAGGGTTTTCTTCTTTAAAAATAGAGTATAGTTAAAAATAGGGTAATGGCGGTCAGCAGGCAATACCGGTCATAGGATTCGTGAAAACCAGATATCTCTAACATAATCTGAGGTCTTGTCGGCGCTAAAATCGGAAAAACTTATTTTGTGTTTCTTACTTGAAAGAGATAGGGTCGTATTTTAAGTTTTGCACATAGAGCTGGAATAAAACTGTAGATAACTTTTAAAGACTTTAAGTATTCTCCACGAAAATTATTGCATTTTTTCATGCGTTCAAACCAGTTGTCAAAGCTGCAATTCGACTCATTTGATGGTACTGTCAAATATGCATTCTTAAAAGCGTCTTCCTTTGGCGACAAAAATCATTGACCACGCAGTTCATTCTTGAGTTTCGAAAAAGTATAGAAATCGCTGAGACTTACGTCGGGACTGTATGGAATATGTTTTAATTCGACGTTTTGTTGGGTTAAATATTCAAGGGCTTTTTGTGTCTTGTCCGAACTTGCATTCTCTTGGTGGAGGATCATTCTACGTTCGGCGTTTTTTGAAGCACAGCGATAACTTTTGGCAAACAAATTGTGATGCACCTATTGGCAGTAACAATCCTTTGATCTTCCAGACGAATTGTTGCTATATGAACTGCATTTAAGAGAAATGTCGCGACCATCTTTTTGGATAGACTTGTAGAATTAATGACTTTTGTTGGATTTTTTTGCAACTTGGAACAGACAAACAGACCACTGACGTTTATTTTCGGGTTCATATGAGTAACTTAACCACTGGCAATGCTGTACACGTTTTTTGAGTTTCCTGCCTCAAGGCGGTCTAAAGTTTTCTCACATCTATTCTTCAGTTAACAGATGAAGTATCCAGCGGGAAACTAATTTTGCTATCCCGAATTTTTCATGCTAAATTTTTTGAATTAAAATCTTTAAAATCTCCAACGAAGCGTTTTTCTCGCAATATGTCACAATTCGATCTTCCATGATGAGCATGCGCATAGCATTGATGTTTGCCTTGTTGCCGTTTTTGGTGCACCTGGCCTTAAATCGTCGCTAACGCTAACCCGTTCACGCTTGAGTTCTCCATACCAACGAGAAACTATTTAAGTTATTTATGTATTATTTAGCTTTCAATATTTTTGTATATAAGTTTTTTTGTCAATCATGGATTATTTTTATTGTTTTTCGAACTTTAATCCAACCTTCAGGGGTGGTACTAGAATTTGTGACTATTTTTAACGGGAATCCTACGATCGCACGGACTACATTTCCAAAAAATGACATTTCATTTCAAAATTATTATGTGGTTTTTCTTTATTTCTAATGTTAATTTGAATTTATTTGAGATGAAACTCACTGAGAATTGCTTACTATCATATTGCACATTAGGGTGCACCAAATCTATGCCGTTATTTGACCTGTGGGTATTAAAAAAATATACTTAAACCAGTCGGTATTAAGTCTATAGACTTGATACTTAAACCCGGTCTACAATGCTAAGTCTTAAGGTCTTAGTAAATACTGGTGTCAGTGTTTATCATGTCTCATGAGAAGAGCGCTCTGTTATTGGCAAGCTTGAAGAGAGGGAACTTCATTACATTTTTCTGTGACTACTCAATTAAAACTATGAGATATTATTAAAAAACATCATAGAGCTTACTCGTGAAAAACACGAGAGGCTCCCTTTGCCGCCGGCGCCATCTCAATTAAAAATGCGAACATACAAAGGGATTGAAATACCGACTAAATATGGTTTTCGGCAAACGGTGTCCGCACAGGGACATGGAAGGGAAATAGATTGTCCTTCTTCACTGGCTGACGTTGAGATTTCTTGGTCGTCCATTCTGACATTAAGAGACGTCACTGAGGGCAGCCTATAGTCCATTCATTTAAAGGATAAATCAATGAAACCGAAATGTTCTTTCACTGATTTTTTCTTAAAATGACGTACGTTGGCAAAGCCCTCTGTTCTGCAATTTCAGTAAATAACAATTTAAAACAACTGTTTCAAGCCAGGCGAGCTAGCTGCCTACTATATAATCAAACATAACTACGGATCGATTTTAATAGATTAGGCCATGCGGTGTGATTTTTATAGTGATTTCTGTCAATAAAACACTTCTTTGTTTTAGATTACAAAAAAAGATTGTGAATATTCTTCTAGTACTCTTAATAACCAAAAACTCACGTATTTGTCCATTTGCAATTTTCTGGTCGGCAAAAACGTAAATGATCTTTTATTTTTTATTGTGACTAGTCTATTTAGTAAGCTGGTATCGGAATATAATTTAGAGGAAGATAACCACAAAACGGCCGACTGACAGATCCATATCGTGTCCCCATAAAATTCGGTTGTACACTCGTGGAAATGATATCTATTCCCTTTCACCAGTATTTACTAAAGGGTCTACAGTGCTAAGTGCTACAATCCTAGGTTTAAAAGTCAACATTTTGGATGAAGGTTTAACTTTTTTTTTCCAGTGAATGTAATAGTTTTTAATATTTATATAAATTGTTCATAAATACCTTGGGATATGGGTCATCTTTTTTCGTTGTAACAAAGATATTATTTCCACACAAAGGTTATAAATAAATAAAAATAATCAAATATTTTGGTTTAACAATGATAGCCATATTTAAACCTCCAAATGTCACTAAGAAATGACGAATAAAAACGGTGTAAGTCAGTGTCAGCTGTCCGCTATATTTTACATGTTAATTTTTTAGACAAGTTAGCGACGATTAAACCGATGGTCGATTGTTTTAGTGAATGAGTAATTGAAAAGGGATTCTAATATATCTTGTGCTTTTTTCAGTATTTAAATATTGATACGTATTTAATACGGTAATGCATCTACAGGTATATTTTTAAGTTATTTATGTATTATTTAGCTTTGAATTATTATTTCTATTGTTTTTCGAACTTTAAACCACCCCTTAGGGGTGGTACTACAATTTAAGACTATTTTTAAAGGGAATCCTGTACGGACTAAGTTTCCAAAAAATTGACATTTGGTTACAAATTTTTTATGTGGTTTTTCTTTATATCTAAAGTTAATTTAAATTTATATGAGATGAAACTCACTGAGAAATGCTTGCTATCATATTGCACGTTAGGGTGAACCAAATCTTTGCATTTATTTAACCTGTGAGTTTTAAAAAAATACACTATAGACTTGATACTTAAACCCGGGCTACAATGCTAAGTCTTTAGTAAATACTGGTGTTTATGTCTATATGTGCGAGTGGCGCACGCGCAACCTAAAAACACATACTAACTAGATGAACACGTGCGCACCAGCGGCGCTTTTAACCAGAGAAGAATTAGCACTCTTCTTGGCCTTAACGCTATTTTACCGCATTTGTAAATAAGCCGTAAATTTCATTGTTTTATTTATTTGAAGCCGCTGGTTATTTAACTAAATACTTTGAGGTTTGGATTTGGATTTAGTTTATTTGATAATTTTATATTTAATCTTGGTAAATGTAGGCAATGACGGTTGCCGTGTAAAGTAGCAAAGCAAATTCTTAGTGTTCGAAAAAAGTAGGTGTAATTAGAGACCCTATGTCTGGCATATTTTTAAAAAATATGTCATACATACAGAGAATCTCAGTATAATAGTCTTAAAATAAATAAAGGACCCAGTGAATTATTATTTGTGTGTCATATGTGATGTAGAAGAAAATAGCTGTGCTACAGATGCACCATAATATGTGATTTTTGAGTGATCTTGATGAAATTTGCTAATTGTTTATATTTGAGATAATCGTCTATTGTAAATATTAACCGGCATTACCTACCGGTCAAGTCAAATGCACTTTTTTGTATTTCAAAACAATGTGAGAATATAAAGTATTAAGTTGTCTGTACTGCTTCTTTAAGAGTCCTACTTCATGTAAATATTTACGTATTTTTGGAAAAAAAAATATTTCCTGATATTTCCCCTACCGACCGTTCAATTCTCATATATATTTCTTTACGTTCCTTGGTCAAAAATCGACGTCTGCATGCCACTATTTTCGAGCAAAAGCGATATGATTATTCACATCGTATGATCAGAAGGGGTTTGACTAATAGCAAGTTCTAAATCATATCTGAGTCGTCACGTGTTTTGCGAAAAGACCTCTATCACGCAGGCAGGCTCCTCTTGCTAAACGTCTGAGAAACGTTTACTGCTTCAGTGTAGTAGAAGAGATTTCGCAAACAAACACTAAATATGGTTCATAATTTTTTATCTGAGAGCAGCACGCGACTATTTTCTTGCTTGCTATTGAACGAACAAGGCACTTCACAGAATGTGAACGATCACATTATGTATTGGGTGAGATTTTGGTTACTTCGCCGGCATTCTCTTTAAAGCCTCCTACCGGTTTGACCATTTTGACGAACACTCACCTGCGCAACGAGTCGAACAGCGAAACAAACACTCATTCGGATGGAGCCACGAGCGCGCTCGCAAACCTTTCGAATAACGGCTTGCAGAATTTACCCCGTCCAAACTAGTGTTTTGTTCGCAATTCGGCGCGTTGCGCAGCTCAATGTTCGGCGAAATGTTCAGGTCTATACAAAGCCGCATCCATATCGTGCACAACAGCGAGCAAAACCGCAAATGGGCTTGGGCTGTTCCTACAAATGTTCTCAGTTTTTTTTCCTTTAAGCCGTTTTATTTTATCCCGTCCAAACCAACGAATTCACACGCATTTTCTTTGATATCTGGGAAAAAAACCAACAAGCCATGGGAATGGCTAGGATTCGCCGAGTCGTTCGCGAACGAGCAAGCTCAAGACCCCGTCAAAACTAGTATTCTATTCGCGGCTCGGCTCGTTGTTCAGGTGTGGACGCTTTACAGATCTGATGATTTTGACGAATTTTGACCTGCGCAATGGGGAGAACGGCGAATAAAATACCAGTTGATTGCTGTTTCAGTCCAATTGTACTCAATTTAGTACAAAATAAAATACAAATGCATCAATTTAAACCAACACTCAAATGTTACATTAATGTATTAACAAATAAACCAATCTTGACTTGGCAAGATGAGCCAAATAACGGTTAATATGTGGTGACTATACCAAATATTTTATTATTTGACTATAATAGGTAAGTATTTAATTAATGGTAAAAAAAAATCCTCCCGAAAAAGTACATTTTGACCAAATACATTCATACATTTATAAAACTTTCTCCGGCAACACTGCCAAACACTAGTCGTAACCTATTTCTCAAATTCTAGTCATTCGGCAAATGGTTTGTAA
Source organism: Aspidapion aeneum (assembly GCA_963576565.1). Taxonomy (NCBI): domain Eukaryota; kingdom Metazoa; phylum Arthropoda; class Insecta; order Coleoptera; family Brentidae; genus Aspidapion; species Aspidapion aeneum. Next base: position 27,581,467 of record OY755043.1, read on the forward strand.
AATTCTCATCTCTTGTCGGTTTGTGGGTACACCACAATCGCTCCAATGTTCTGCTCGTCGAAATAAAAAAAAATCCCATTTGCGGTTTTGTTCGTCATTCGGCTTATTGCGCGGCTAAATATTGGTTGAAATCTTCAGATCTGTACGAAGCTTAACAGAAGCATTATCTTTGATATCTGGGAAAAACCGACAAGCGATGGGAATGGCTAGGATTCGCCAAATCGTTCGCGAGCACGCGCAATACACCGTCCAAGCTAGTGTTCTGTTCGCCGCTCGGCTCGTTGTGCGGCTCAATGTTCGTCACAATGTTCAGGTGTGGACGCGGCTTCAGATATCAAAGATAATACAAAGCATTTGTGGGAACAAAAAAACTCCGTTCGTTGTTGTGCTCGTCAAAATCAAAAAAGCCCATTCGCGGTTTTGCCCGCCGACCTGCTCGCTGCGCAGCTCAAAGTTCGTCGAAATGTTTAGGTGTGGACGCAGCTTTATGTGCAATAAATAATGAAATAAAAACAATTCGACATGATTTAGAATGTTGCAGATAGCGTTGAAAATTTCTTGGCAACACTTACCAGCACAACCAGTATTGGCGGGTCTCCGTGTCTCTCGTAAATATGAAAACATTACCGGAAAGAAAACCCAAAGCCAGAAAGTGGAAATGCTGTTGACAGATTTTTGTTCTCCAGAAACTAAAAATGTTTATTAAAAATACGCCAAAGTACAATCTGGTTCTAAATGTACCTTTTTTTTAGTTTGTTTTTTTATAAGAATGCCCTATATTAAGACTTACGTTTCTGTTTGTTTTATTTAATGACAAATAGGCCTCTAGGGGGAGACATAGATAATAGTAGTAACAAATCATTAATATATTTTTTAAGTAAGCAAAAATAATAGATTTCAAAATATATTATTTTTTACCAATTTTTGTGGGATATTTTGACTTTCCTGAGTTGAGTTTGAAAAAACATTTTTGTTTTCGTAAAAATAGGGTTTTGAAAAAATGTAACTTGCAAAAGTATTTTTAAATGTTGTTTTTTTTTTAAATATTTCACGAAAAAAGTGCTATTTTTTTAAATTTGTTTTTCAAATAAATGTCAATCTAAAAAAATGCGTTTGAAAAAAAATTATTCGATAAAAATGTATTTTGAAATTTTGGTGGGAGATTTTGACTCTCTTGAAACTTGAAAAAGTTAAGTTTGGAAAAAATGTGTTAAATTTTTTTTTTTATTATAATAATTTGCTTTTTGAAAAAACGTAATTCAAAAAAGTTGCTTTTTGAAAAAATTTAATGTAAAACAAAAGCATTTAAAATTTTTTTTTTTAAATATTTTTTAAAAATACAATTTTCGATTTGTTTTTTTTTAAAACGGATTTTTAGAAAAAAAGTGCATTTCAAAAAATTATTTTAGAAAAAAAATGTTTTTGAAATAAATGTAAATTTTAAAAATATACTTTTCGAGAAAAATTTGTTTAAATTGTTTTTTCCAAAAAAATTTATATTGCTTTTCGAATAAATGTAGTTTTAAAAAGTTGATTTTGAAAAAAAAATATAAAAAAAAGTATTATGAAATTTTTGTTGGATATTTAGACTCTCCTGAAACTTGAAAAGATTGAGTTTAGAAAAAATTCAAACATTCTTTTTCTCATAAAAATTGCTTTTTGAAAAAATGTAATTCAAAACAAAGTGATTTTGAAATTTTGTTTTTTTTAAGTATGAAAAAAAAATTTTTTGGAAGAAAATGTTTTTTTCAAAAATTGCTAGTCGAAAAATTATAATTATGGACAATTCTTTGGATTAACCAAATATGTTACAATCTACCCTTAATAAATCCTTTGATACAGATCCAAAATTAAAAGTGGAACAACTATCAACTTTAGCTGGCGCCAGCAGTGTCCAGACTTTAAGGCTCCACCGCGGTTTTGAATACGTAAGTAAAAAAATCTAAGTTTCCTATTCCGGTTGCTTCCAAATTTTTTAAACGAAATTTGCTGCCAATTCATGCCAAAAATATCTTAGATATTGTGGCCAAAGTTTAGAAAAACATTTCCAAACTAGTAAGAACCTTTTATTTTGAAATTTGTATTGGAGAACTTGACTTTACTTTTATCTCAATTCTTTTTACGGAATGCCATTTTCGCGTACTTGGCTTTTTTTTACATGAAATGTTTTTGTTATGATTTCACTTCTTTTTTAAAGGAAATGGATAATATTTAATTTTTAAAGTAGTAAAATATGCGGAATATTGTTCAAAACTTTTGCAATGCCTTACATAAAATTTTGGGGTTTTTTTATTTTTTCCCATGGTTTTATCATAGTTTCTATCAGCCTTCCAAAGCTCAGCTCTCTAGCGTTTCTAATAGTGGACAATGTTACTTTTACATAAATTTACATGTATAGGGCAGGGAAGTAAATTAAAATTTTCGTGTTTTTAAATTTTTCGTATAGTTTTATCATAGCATTTCTGGAAGTGGGTAATGTTACTTTTACATAACTCAACATTTATAGGGGAGGAGAGTAAATAAAAATTTGGTGGTTTTTAAATTGTTTTCCATGGTTTTATCAAAGTTTCTATCAGCCTTTCAAAGCTCAGCTCTCTAGCGTTTCTGGAAGTGGGCAATGTTACTTTTACATAATTTTACATTTAGAGGGGAGGGAAGTAAATTAGAATTTTGGGGTGTTTTAATTTCTTTCTATAGCTTTATCATAGTTACTATCAGTCTGCCAAAGCTCAGCTGAAAGTGGGCAATGTTACTTTAACATAATTTTACATGTATAGGGGAGGGGAGTAAATTAGAATTTTGGGGTTTATTTATTTTTTCCAGGGGTTTGGTCATAATTTCTATGTATGCTTCTATGCTTTGTAGCATGTCTGGCACTACAGTAGAATTTTGATGATCTATACATGAGTAAGTGAGTCAGTGAGTGAATGGCAATTTCGACGTTTTCATAAAACTTGGAGGGGTTGTTAACTTTATGAAGAAAGTTTGAGATTCGTAGCTAAGTACAGTTTTAGATAGGTCAAATATAGGCTGAAATGTTTCAAGAAAACATAGTACGGCAGCGCGAGCTTGGCGAGGCACTGTCGTGCTCTCAGATTCTATTCTATTTTACTTATTTTTGTAAATAGTTAAATTTCATGCACCCAGCTTTGTACCCTTATGCTTTAAAAGTTGACACGACAGCCTATATATGCAGCTACAGCTACATGCATAGCTAACACCCAGTTTCCACTTTGAGTGTGACCGTTTTATACGTTTCGGTATAGCGTGCTAGATTTTTGATGTTAGAGAGCCAGTTGTTGCCTCCATTGGAACGAGTTGCGGCATATGGCCTTTGGTTAGAACCATATATTCTTTAGATAATATACCGACACTTATTCATCAGAGCACATACATAACTCGAGGTGAGTCAAACAGCATATGGTTGTGCGAAGCATAGAGCTGCGGCATGGAGACAACATCCGATCGGAGTTAGTACTTCAAAGGAAAATTTGGATGTATATTGACGACATTTGTTCACAAGCACAAATACGAACAAAGCATTTGTTCGTCCGCGCAGTAAGGCTTGCTTGTTCGTGCTTTAGGTGAATACGCGCCCTAAAATATCAGCAAAATGCAAGGGTGGAGTCTCCAGGAGTTGACAATGGTGGCGATTCAGTATCCACATTCCTCAGATTGTAGATAAATTACAAAATTGGAAAAGAAACTTCTCAGTAACTTTCCAAAATTAATGCGCCCTTTGGACTAAACTGTAGGAAAGTTGCAAAACCGGGAAAGTCACCCCATGACGTGTCATTTTATAGGCCAATAGCACTAGGAGAAAGAAAAGCTTGTTCTGTAGTCTTTTTAGATGTAGTACAAAATGTGGAATAAAGACCTTAATTTTAAACTAAAAGTTTGTCACACATTTCAGCGTAAAACAGAAAGAATTATAATCAAATTTAGGAAAAATTCAAGCAGGCGAACCCAAGGGTAGCAGACTAGGCTCCTATTTATATTTCTTATAGAAAATTGTCACTTGAAAGCTTTACTGATGATTTAAAGTAGAAGAATCTTTTAAAGAATCAATATAAAAAATTCAGCATGATTGAGCTTCTCGACAATACTATGCTAGTTGGAAGAATAAAACAAAGTCGTTAGAACTAGAGAACTAAATATATTATATAAAACAAAATAATGCTATAAATACAACACAATTGTAAGTTGCAGTAAAGTTAAAACAAATTTGTGAAAATTAAATTAAAAAAAAAAACTAATTCAGAGTTGAACTCTTATGGTAACAACGGACATGGGTAAATACTAAATCCTTTTTTAAATATGTCAGTTTAACTGTCAGCTCTGCCAAAGAAGATGAAGTAGAATCTTATAGATTTGGCAGCTGGCAGCTTGCTTAAAATTAAATTGAGTTCGCAAACGATTGAGCTGATAAAAAAGATTATGTAATATTCAAAGTTGGCAACGGAAGCGTAAAAATTAGACATCGGTTTCTTTTGCCATTTCCTACTTATGTGACCTAACTTTCTTTTCAATTGAATGGCTAACATCAAGTTGAGAGCTTTACAGTAAAAAATCGTGTCCCATGGGATAGTTTAAAACTTTTTAAAACTACCTTAGATCAGTTGGTATTCTGCCGTCCTAAGCCTAACCCCGTATTTGAAAAAAATCAAAAAATGCGATTGTTGGTTAAGAGAAATTATAATAATATACTCTATTGTTTATACTAATGTAACAAATCGTAAAACTACAAAAAGTATTTAAAAAGTCACTTAAAATTTTCTTTTTCCCATAAGGCACTATGTATTTTCAAACATTCAAACGCGATTTACTGCATTTCATATAAAATTCAAATACGGGGGTTACGCTTAGGACGGCAGCATTAAGGGCCCATCGCACCGACTTTTTTTCCATTTCTTAGCTTAAAGAATACCTTTCTTATTTCGTAAAATTTCGTTGCACCGAAATTAAAGACAGACTTATTCCTTCCTTAGTGTTGTTAAAATTAAGTCAGCTTTTTTCGTGACTTTACTGTTCCGTAATAAGCTGCTTAACGATAAGATGCTAGTCTCACAATGTTACCCGTCTGGCATAGTTATAGCAACTGACAATAACTACAAATCAGCAGAGTGTTGTGATTAAAGTGAAGGTTTGTGTTTTGTGAGTAAATAAAGTAAGAAATATTTTTTTTTAAATAAAAACTGAAGAGCACAGGGAAAAAACGTGCAATGTCATTTTTTCTAAGAAAGTGGGTTATATATGCCAAATAATATCTTAAGATTTGTATTATTATCTGGAATATTCAAACTACACGTTGACTGCGGGGCTGTTTTTGACAGTTTCGATTTTGGTGCGACACATGCCTCAGGGCTGTAGTGATATCTCTCCAATAGAAGTAAATGTTAAGAGGGAAATATGAACGAAAATTGTTTTACAGGGATCTGGTCTATCTCTGGTTTTTACCGCACATGCCTCCTATGTCCATTGCCGCACCACAGTGATAAAGAATATTACGATTTCTTGGTAACCTTTTATCGATCTCTTAGACATCGTTTGCAAAGCACGTTGCGCGCTGAAGTCTAGATCTACACTGAAGCGCTTGGAGTTGCATTTAAACCATCACAAGCTTCTAAAAACAACACAGTCACAGCTTGTCCAACACATACCTAAAATGGCATGTCCCATTGGGGGCATGTGCCAGACATGCCTCAAGGGTCATGTGCCGCACATCAGTTATAAAAAGTTTACTTATATGCGACACATGCCCATTAAGTCATGTCCCATATAACCCCCATATATTAGTTGTGCGTAAACAATCTTTTCTATAGCTACTTATTTCACTAAAATCGGGCAAAAAATAACGTTAGTGTGCTTTTCGTCCCAGAGGAATCACGTTCGAATTTTGCCTCCGCTTTATGGTAATGAACGCCACACGCCCCCAAAGGCATGTGCAGCAGTCAACGTGTTAAAGATGCTGGTCACATAATGTTACCCGTCTGGCATAGTTATAGCAACTGACAATACCTACAAATCAGCAGTGTTATGATTAAAGTGAAGGTTTGTGTTTTGTGAGTAAATAAAGTAAGAAATATGTTTTTTTTAAATAAAAACTGTAAAAAGAATCTTAAAACAACTAAAAATGATTTTGCAAAACTTTATGGCAACAGATAAAGCTAGATACCTATGTATCGATTACAAAAGTAGGAAGAAAATAATTTAAATAAAGTTCTCTCTTCTACTTTTTATTACGGTATTTTCGGGTTAACTGTTGTTCACAGCCTGGTAGGTACAGTGGCGCTAAGATTGGAATAGGAATGACCGGTGTAAGAAAACCCTTGCATTTAAATTAAACTGCACTGCATGATGTAACAATACGATTTTCCTTTCTGCCTTTACATTTTACCCTATTTTCACTATAATTGTTATAGTCCTGCGACTCTACCGACGAGGACACCCGATTTTATCATCTTCCAAATATTCTTCCAAAATTTCAAGAACTTTCACGTTTTCAAATAAATTTTTAAAGGCGGCTTGACACAGAAAAATTGATGGCTTTTGACAAAACTATTTTGGGAAGTACTTAGTATTGTTGTTTTTCCATAGTTTAAAAATTTGGTTGGTTGAAACAGCGGCGTTGCCTGATTGGGTCACAAGGTGGACGCATCTTAACAAAGGAGTGGAGACTTTTGCTCGGTGCAACAAATTTAAAAATAAGGCATGCTTAAAATTAAAGCAATCCATAGTTAGGAAATTTTAAAAGTCGGTTCAATGTACCCTTAGTATTTTAATTCTTGTTCCATTGCAAACAAAAAACGTATATACAGTTTTTACTGTAAAAATAATAGCAAACAGCCAAGATTCTGTGATCTATTACCAATAAATCTAGCGTAGTTTAAAAAATCTTCCACAATTATCCCACGGGATACCATAGGTCTCTAAAACTTAAAACAAGAAACACAGGCTCAAATTTGAGAACGATAAGGGACAGATGATCAGTTTTTGGAACGGTTTAGTCATTTGCGTGTCAACTATAGAACATATTACGGAATAGAAACGCGGCATTCCCACAGAAATTCTTATATTTTTATTGTACTGTAGGAACTATAAACTTTTATTTTTACTTGGCTTGTATCCGAGACCCTTCGAACAAGACTTTGAAACTCCCCTGAGGTTCGCGACCCTTCATTTAAAAAGCACTGCTCCAATTCAATAAGAAAAAAAATCCTGTGCAAGAAATATTGAAAAATATTTTACTCGTTTTAAGGCTTATCAGCTGATAAGTCCCTGGGCTTATTGAATTTCGATAAGAAAAGAATGAAAAGTGGATAATGAACAAAAACGATAAAACTAGAAAAATGTGCAGAATGCAGATATAGTTAAGACGTAGAGAAAGGAGTTAGAAAATTATAATTAAATAAGCAAAAAGCTGTAAAAACTAAAATATTAAATTCTCTATTTAAAGCCATCAAGAAACAATTCGCTTACTGAAATATTTAGGTTTAATATCTAATTATTGGACACCATTATTTAAATAATATTATTGGTGGCCTAATTTCATTATGTTTCGTAGTTATCTGGAATATCTGGCTCAAAATAGAGGGTGAGTTAGTGCTAGCACCATATAGAGTCAGTGCGAGTTTTAATAAGCGTGGTTTTCGTAATTTTAGAGGGTAATAAAAAGGGGTGATTTAAGATAAAACCCTAATATAAAGGATAATTATAAACCATTATAAATAAATGGTAAGTAGTTAGTTTATTTAAATTGTGCATTTGCTGGAAATGGCTTTAAGGCCTAAAATTATTTTGTTTTGTAGTTATTTGGCTCAGAATTGAAACCAGGTTAGCACTAGCTCTATGTAGTCTCCACGAGTTTTAATAATAGAGGTTTTCGCAATTTTATTGGGTAATAAAAAGAAGTGATTTAAGATAAAATTCCACTATGGAAAATTAATTATGAACCATTACGTAGTAAAGTACTCTTTATTAAAGTTGCGCTTTTATTTGCAATTGCATATAAGTTATGCCATATAATATCATCACCATAATTATGAGCCAAATTGCTTAATTTTGTATATTTATATCGCAGCTCCTAAAAGCGTCCTTTGCAATTTTAAAGTTATTTTATATGAAACAGATATCATAACAAATAGTATTTCTTAAAAAGAATTGAGATAAAAGTAAAGCCATTTTCTTCAAGAGAAATTCAAAAATTAAAGGTTCTTACTAGTTTAAAAACGTTGTTTTTTAACTTTGCTATTTCCAAGGGTTTAGTCATGATTTCTACCAGTCTGCCAAATTTCAGCTTTGCAGAATATCTAAGTACAGTAGAATTTTGATGATCTATGCATGAGTGAGTGAGTAAGTGAGCGGCAACTTCGACGCTTTTTTAAATTACGCAACTACTTTACTACTTTATGGAAGTCCATGAAACTTAGAGGAGTTGTTAACTCTACACGGTAAAAAAAATTGGTTTAGATCAAAGCGAATTGCATTGCACCAAGAGTATATTTTTTTGATATAGCCCAAAGAATTTCTTGCCTCTTTATTTTAATGTGAAACAGAAATCGTTTTCTTATAAATTGGAACTGAATTAATCTAAAGCACCGTTTTATCTAGAAGCAAAATTTTACTTATATGAAGACAATTTGCTTTCTTACAAAATGAAGTATACTGAAACCAAACAATTAAAGAAGAAAAATAAAGTTTCAGTTCAAGATTAAGTGCTGCGTTTAAGTAAAAAGAAATATTTTATTTTAAAACAAATTGCTCTAAGGTAAAACAATTTATTTAAGAAAAGTACGTGTTTTCATTGTAGACAAATTTTTTTACCGTGTATGAAGATCTACGACTTTGCAAAGTTGGAGTTACGTAGCTCATTAATTTTATCTACACCTATTAAGCTTAGATTATATGATTCTTTAATATTGTTATGTTTAAATTATTGCGACATTGTGTACCGGCCTGCACTGTTGAAAACCAAAGAAAACAGCTTGCAGAAATTACAAAATTCTTGTTTGCGTTTCTCTTACAATATAGAAAAATTTGGCTACATCTATGCGTCAGTTTCTAAAAATCAATCGGTTTAAACAACCTACCTGTTTAAAAAACTGTGTAAATACAGCGATATCCATGAACGAAATACACGGCATAATTGGTAATTAGTAGTACCAAAACAACGTATAGTCTAAATTATACGCATTGTAATGACGTCACCAGGTGAGAAAAAAACGTATGGCGCAGATTCTTTTTTATATTTACTATCGTTGGGCTCAATTTTGTTGCATCACATTCTCAAACTGAAGTGCGATTCCATTTCGGTCTTGTTCCCTTTCTAGTTGAAAAAAAGCCAATATATTTAAAATTATCAGCTGCGATTGTTTATTATACCTATTATATTTGTTTCTCGGCATTCTACAACTTTTTAAAATAATTTCCGACAAGTTGACAAACTCATGTTTTTGATTGACAGTGACGGATACTTCACATAACCAATTACCTTCCTATTTAAAAAATGAATTAATCATAGACGCTACTTTTTTTTAAAAAGTTTATTGTCACCGCTGTTTATAATATACTAAACAAAGATAAACAAAAATGACGTCATTACAAATGCGTATAATTTGGACTATACCACCTAAAACTGTTTGGTTTTTACTATCTCCAACGTCGATCACAAGGATACGAGTGATCCCCGTCTGGAACAATCAGGAACAAGTGATCCATGCCAATCCATTGGATTGTTCCTGATTGTCAGGACGTGTTCCAGACGGGGATCATTCGTATCCTTGTGATCGACGTTGGAGATAGTGAAAACCAAACAGTTTTAACAAGTTCCCAACGAAAGCATCAAGCCATCAATATAATTCAATGCCGGTAGGGGTATTTTCCCTCGGGGTAGTTTTTTCTGTTGGTTTTACAAAACGTACCACCTAATTTGAAACATCCTTTAGCTACGGTGCCGCAAAGAACTAAGTGCCCGCTCTAACGATTTACTCTTTTTCCCAACATTTTCAGCAATCACGAGAGCTTCTAAGAAATATGTTTTACCAAAAAATCTCCCTAACAATAAACCTAGAAATAAGCTGTCAATATATCCTTAATTTTACAGATTTCTCAGCTTATGGTTTTGTTAATTATTATATTATCTAATTATTGTTACTGGGGTGGTTCTGTATAACTTAGTTGGATGGAACTTAGAAACAAAGACATTTTTATTAATTTATTTTTTTGTTTATTTGTATTTGTGTTTGAAAAACTCGATATTTAGCCTTGTTAGTATCGTTCATTGTTCAGCTCAATTTAAATGAATGAACAAATTGTATGCATCCCGCCACTGAAACTAAAGAAGTCACTAGAAACATTATTGACACGCTCCGCAAGCCTGCTTGAGCAAACTTGAGATCCCTTGGTTTGCGTAAATATTGCGACAAAATGCGGCAAAGAACAGGCTACACCAAACTTCAGGTTCCCAATGTTCCCATGGTATATTGTTGGGCAAATCACGAATAAAGTTTGCCTAATCTCATACCGCAGGATTGCGGCTTTAGTTAAACTTTCAATCACAGCGTTGTATCTATGTGGCGGTATTTCATTGATAGAGCGTTTAATTTCAGCCTTGAATGCTTGAGTGAAAGCAAGCTTGTTTGATGTTTAATATCAGCTCTATAAAGTGACGGATTTGTGCAAACAAGCCTGCAACTACCATCAATGAAATACCTCCCAAAAATGCAACGGTGGTACCTATAAGAAATTAACGAAACTATAAAAGGCAACTTCAAATATGTTAAGTCAACCACGAACACCGGTGTTTCTGAAAAAGGCATTTTCATCCTTAGCGTGGCTTGCCTGACTACAGTAAGTCAAACTAACTACAAGGTAGAGTCCGTGGTTGACTTTACCCCTTTGAAGTTACGTTTGATACCTTGTTAACTCAATGTTTTCCGAACCGACGACGTGGAGACGGTGATCTGGTTGAACTGTGACGAAATATCTTTCTTCCGTATAGACCTGTGGACGTTTTTGTTCCGCCATGGGCTTAGTTTCCTTGGATCGCTGTCGTTTCACTCGTTGCATGAATTCACCTATTTTTCAGTCTTTTGGATTTAACTTGTATCTTGCAGTCAGTTTGATTTACTGTGGGCAAGCCATGCTGAGGTAGGAAATGCCTTTTTCCGAAACACCGGTGTCCGTGGTGGACTTTACCCCATTTGTAGTTGCCTTTTATACTTTCTTAACTTATTGTTTTCGGTTCCGAACCGACGCCGTAAATGTCTTTCTTCTTTAGAGATCGCAGGACGTTTTCGTCCCGCAATGGATTTAGTTTCCTTGGTTCGCTGCCGTTTTACTCATTGAATGAATAAATAGTTTTCATCTATTTTGTCACTCTTTTTGACCTACCTAGAAATGCTTCAAAATATTGTGCGTTATCTTATTTATAATGAACAAATAGCTACATTACTACAGTAAATCATTTTTTATTCTATTTGGAAATCTTTATTACTCACTCACATTTATTTGTATTTTTTTGTTTAATATTGATATATTGTAATTATAAATAATATGGATATAAATAATATATTAAAGAAGAATAGAGTATTTTATTAAGCATTCAGTTTCCTCGACCACGCGTCTCTCGTTCGGTTCTGTTCGCGTCTGCCTCTATGCTCTCTCCTATATACTCAGGATAAACTGGTTTACAGATTGATTTGATTTATGTGAAGTGGATGGAGAAACAACATTTCAGACTTCCATTGTCTTTATTTATTTTGAACATGACGTTTCGGTTAGTAAGTATTTCTAATCGTTTTCAAGTGAAAACTAAACAATCCAGTCTAGACGCTACTACTTATACTACTTGCTGTGCAGTCAAGTGTGACGGCCCGCCCCCTTTTGAACCCTTAGACGCTTGTTTTCAATAAGAAGTGATTTCCATATGTTTGGTATTTCCATGCTTGGTTGACTGACAACTTCTTTATTCTGCATTATAAATGCAGCTTCAATAAACATTCGTTTTCGCCTATGCGTATTTTTATTCAAAACTTTAGCTTCTGACTATTGAATCTTGTGATCATTTGACCATGCATGATCCGCTAAACCGGATTTTTCAATATCCCCTGTAACCTGAAGAGGGCGTTTTGTTCACCTACATATGATTTACCACACTGACACGGGATTTGGTAAATATATTCCTTATTATTTGAGAGATTTTCTGGTTCATTGTGTTCGTCTATTCGTCGTTAAGAATTTGCTACATTTGGTTTGTTTTTAATTTTAGAGATCGTTGAGCTTATTAATTTCTCGGAATAACCATTTTGAGTCATTTTTAATGTTGTTAATTTCTGTAGTTAATTCTTTATTATTACTACAAATATTTACGGCTCTTAAATAGAAACTTTTTATAACTCCTTGTTTTGTAGCAAAAGAGTTTAAAAATGTTTATGATTCTAAATCAATCTGATCTTTCTATCAAACGACCTAGGTCTAGAGCTTAGGTAGGTCCTAGTGTGGCCTACTAGTTGGACCTACGGGTTACGTTTCCACTACTACTACTACTACTACTACTAGGTGAACACATACTTTTTGGTAATTATTAGTCCAAGGATTACACAATATTTTTACACAAATAAAGGTACTTACGTCCAAACCAAAATTCTTTGACGTTTTGCCGTCAAATGTAATGTTCTTTCGCACGCAAACACGTTGGCCGGCAAAATATCAAAGAATTTTGTTGCATGTTGAAACGGTTTGTTTTTGGGTTATATATTATTTTAAACTGTTTAGTATATGTCGGATTTGTGTCCATAGAGCCAAAACTGGCATGGCAACTCTCGAGGTGAAGAGAAACAAATGAGCAAAACTATACACTGTGTCCGTGTCACGGCGACCGGTCGAAGTTGGCGGTGACTTGGCCGAAGTAGTAGGCGGTGAAATGTTTGTATGCCATGTTAATCTAGACTACCGGTCGCCGTCGCGAAAGTTTTGACGGGCCTAACCGCGAAAAGTGTTTACTTTTTACAGGTTTTGAAGTGTAAAAAAATATATTGAAATACAATATGACATTTGGTGAATAAAAATAATAAAACTAAATGAAATTATAAACAATGTGACAAGTTAAAAGAGTTTATTATAAAGAGTAGTAACGAAATGTTGTTATTTTATCGATTATTTTCGGAGGTAGCTGTGCGGGACAAAGGTGGAATTTAAATGTCGTTTTGTGTATTTAATGGAGAGGAAATTGATCGTATATATAAAGGTTAATTTTAAAATATTTATTTAATTGGTATTTGCAAAAAAGTCTTATGATAACAGGGTGTCCCAAAAGTACAATATTTATATGGAGTTTCAGGTCTTTCTAAAGGATCAGAAAAAAGTAACTCCTATTTGCAAGGCTCGATTTGCAAGAGAAGCTTAATAGTAAAAACTTCATCTGTATTCAGTCCATATTTAGGGAGGGGGCCTAGGGTCAAGAGGGGAAAAAATATGACACTTTTTATAACTTATATTTTTAAGATTTTATACTCTTCTGTAGAACTCCAATTTTTTTAAAGGATATAAGCGATAATTAAAAAACATTGCGAACGTACAAACATAGAAATTTGACCTATAATATGAAAAAAATTAATTAAAACTGTCTTATATTTTACCTTGAAAAAGTTCAAAAATGAGACAGGTCAGGCGAAATATGAGACAGTGATAAAATTCAGGTATAAACCAACCAAAAATAAGATATTCCGGGTAAAATTGAGACATAAGTTTTTGTTTTTTTTTACTTAAATACAACAAATAAGATCTACAAACTCACACAACAAAAGTTTCGATTCGGTTCGGTTTCGGTTCGTTTTTAAAAGTTTTATACCACAAATAAAGCTAGGTATTTTGTAAGTTTAATTATGAGGCTATTTTTTAATTAAATAAATTGTAGGTATGAGGTCCTTACAACTGCTGGTATTAGTTTATAATGGAAAATCTATCAGAATTCAAATATTAGTATTTTTATTTAAGTGTCTCATTTTTCAACGGAATTTTGGTTGTCTCACTTTTACATCACCACCTTATATTTAATAAAAACTTAATTTTGGCGTAAATTACTTTTTTATAGATTTTGTTTTAATTTATTCATCTGTTATATTGTATTTTATATACCACTTTTAGTTTTTGAGAAATAACATATAATTTTTTTAATGGAATAAATCTTTATTCCTTATATTATATTATTATTTATTATAATTTTTGTATTTTTTATATTGCTTGTTGTTATTTAATATTTTTTTACTGACCTGAAAATATTTCTAAATAATCAACTTAGGAAATAAATAAAAAATAAAGAGGTTATTAAAAAATAAAAATATAAAAAGTGTAAAAAATTAAATAATAAGTGTGACAAGTGAAAAAAGAAAAATTCAAACTTTATGTAATAGGTATCTCAAAAACTAAAAGTGACAGATAAAGTTTAAATTGACAGTTGAATTCTTTATAAAAAGAATTATGAAAAAGCAATGCAGACCAACGCAAAAGTTGTTTAAATAAAAACTTATAGGCCGCATCCCAAAATGCAGATTTTTAGAAAATGGTTTGCTTTTTTAAGATGTGGTTTTTAGTACTACTAAATCATTTCTGAAAAGTCGAGGCTCACAAGTAAGTGTCCATTTTATCTATTTTTTCTAGAAATAACTAAAACCTCTAAAAATATTATATTAAAGACATCCTATACACTGTGTCCGATTTTAAACTTTCCACCCGGAATTTCTCGAAAACTGCTAAAAATTTTAAAAATGTGGATTTTCTTCGCGAGGGGGGCATTTTTTGGCTATCTTAAAATTTTTCTAGCACGCACCCCCTTAGAGGGGTACACTTTACCCCTATATTTTGAATAGGAAATGTGGGTCTGGTGATACCTTGTGTTGAAGGTCTCTTGAATATCTTTACAACCGTGTTAAAATTTCAAAAATCTATTGGTTAGTTTTGCATATTTGCCTTCAAACTTTCAAATTTAACATGGATTGATAAAATAAAAATTTAATCAGAATTTTAAATTTTTATGATTTAATTGTTATTTTTTCATGTTAAATTTAAAAATTTGAAAGCAAATATCTCAAGAACTACTTAATGAATTTTCGAAATGTTTACACGGTTGTAAAGATATTGAAGAGACCTTCAAAACATGGTATCACAAGACCCACTTTCCCTATTCAAAATATAGGGGTAAAGTACACCCTTTAAAGGTTCGGTTCGGTTCTGCGTGCTACAAAAATTTCTCGCAAACAAAATGTGTCTCGGCATTTTGAAAACTTTTAGCAGTTCTCGAGAAATCCCGAGTGGAAAGTTTTAAATGAGATACAGTGTATATGACGTTTATCGTTAAAAAATTGAAATACATAAAAAATTAAAAAATAGTTCCTACCAGAAGTGAAGTCAAAACAAATATTTTTCACAAAAATCAAGATAAAGATGTATGGATCTGCACTCAAGTCACTGCTATTCTGCAAAAAAAGATTTTGCACAAAATAAGCGCTAAATTAATAAAAATCAAAAACCATTGTTTGGATTTTTATGTTAAAAATTAATACTACTGGGAAACTAATATAACATCTTTTTAGGAAAATAAATCTGCTTATTAAAAGTTTTATTCTAAAACATAAATAAATTATCTAATCTATATTTTTATTGAATTTTTATTTAAAGAACATAGAACATAAGTTCGCAAGGTGTCAGGCCCGTTGTAAGTAGATTTATTATATCGAAAGTTTAATGGCAATAAACTGGCCAGATAATTTTGTTTTTGACAGTATCGATTAAGAATAGATGGGGAACAGATTTCATCAGCGGGCCTTCAAAATAGGCTACAAAATTGAGAAGTGATGCATAATGTAGCCGGGCGGTAAACATCTGGAAAATTTAAGTTTTCAAACCGTTGGGATGTTTAAAAAATATGTTTTATATATTTATAATAATTTTTCGATAATTTATGGTTTGCAAAAGTGGACGTAAAGTGGTACTTTTAATAATAATAATGGATGGCTTTAAACTATTTTTACACTCCCAAGTATGTCTAGAAAATATCGAAATTTTTGACGGACTTCCGGATAACCAGTATTAAATTTTAGAGAGAAGTAATTTCAAATATTTTCCTTTAATTTTTCAATATAATAAAATATTTATTACAATTTGTTTAGTTACTTATTTCCTGTTTGTACAAAAAATATATTTATGTATCTTGGAACCTAGGTCATAAAAAAATCATTTAAAGCTCGGGGGCGTTAAAGTATCTCATTACGCTGTAAACTGCAGGCGTTAAAGTGATTTATTGACGGACAAAATGCCCATTTTTTTAAAAAAGTACATAATAAAAATTCAGAAAAAAATTGTACTTAGTACATAACGAAAATAAACTAAAAAACAAAAATAATACAGTGAACTAATAAACCAGAGTAAAGGAACCTGGGAGAGTTGATTTAAGAACTGTTTTATAGACCCAAAAAAATCATTTGCTCTAATTTGCTAAAGACATACTTCTGGAGAAGAATGAGTTTTTGCCATATATATACCGGTGAAAAGGAATATGAAAAAGATAATAAGTTTGAGTATTTACTGGTGGAGCATTTAGAGTTATTTTACTGGTGAGACTCGGACAGACATGATTTTGAAAAGTAGTTGAAGGTCATGGTGTTCTCTTTTTGTTGACAAAGGAATAATATTTAATTTTTGATGGAGAGTTTTATAGGCTAATTCGTTATTGAAAAATTTGAAATTAATGTATTGTAGAGACTTTTTTCAATTCATTCAATTCTTAAAATACGAGATTGATATTATTGACACCACACAGCGGATGCATAATCAAAATGGGACCTTACAAATCTGCAATAGAGAATTTTAAGCGCCTTGTTAACTATAGACGTGATATGATCAGTAAATGAAAGTTCAGGATCAAGAATAACACCGAGATCAGTTATAGAGTCAGATATTAAAAAGATTTTACCTATAATGAGAATTTCTTCAATTTGTACTTGGAGATGATTTGTTCCATTCCATTGGCATCACACCACTTTACAAAGTTATTGAGTTTTTGCTGTAGCTCCAGACTGTCCTGAGGATTAGAGATAATTTTAAAAGTTTTCAGATCGTCAGCAAAAAATAAGAAAGTGATAGAATTAAAACAAGATGCGGCATTATTTATGACGCAAGATAACTAGCTAAATTCGAGCCTTGTGGGACTCCTGACCAGGAATTTCCCGTGAGTCCATTGATTTTGACCTTCTAGGAATGATCAGTCATGGCACTCTGGATCCAGCTCAATATGGGATCGGATATACCATAAAACTTTAATTTTTCCCGCCTTTGCAAAATCTGTGTATGTTGTGTGAACTTCAAAACAATTCTCCAATGCCTTAATAATGTTTATTAAATGGGAAATAGATCTACTTTAGTATTCTGACCAGCAAAGAAACCATGTTGCTCATTAATGATTATTGGAGACAAAAATGGTGTCAGATGTTTTGTTACAAATTTGTCAAAGATTTTAGGTATAGTACGCAATATACTGATTTGAGCTGTCACTTTAAGAAGTCAGAGTAAATCCCAGAAGGTTAAATAAAGACGAATATAAAGAATAAAAGAACAGTTTTTTAGGAAAGTTGGAGGGATGTTATTAGGGCCAGGTCCCTTTAAAGTGTCAAAACTAGAAAGCTTACTATAGATGTCTGATATGAAAATACATTAGTTGGTAATGTTAATAATGTTCAATGAAGGTTTATCCTGGTAATCCAGCTGATGCTGAGAGTAAACAGAACTAAAATATCTTGCAAACAGATTTCCCATTTTACCTTTTCAGTGTCAAGATATAGATTGGAAGGAATACTAGATTTGATAACTACCCACCATACCATTGTTACATTTTCTATTCTAAATTTTTTTTATATTTACCTTTATAGCCCGCGCAGCAATGACTAGAGAAAGTATTATTATTGACGATACATTTTTCTTTCTGTCGCCGTGTTTATCCATCTAGTTTCCGCGTGTTTCTTTAAATCATTCGCGCATCTCATTTGGGCCCCCTAATTCTTTTACTTTTCCAAGGTCTCCAGTTTAAAATACATTTGTTCCATCGATAGTCTTTTGTCTGATATTATGACCGGCAAATTTCCATTTTAATTTTGCTGCTTCTCCTTTGACATCCCTTACTTTGGTTTTATTTCTTATCCTATATATATATTTTTTCTATCTGTTAGCTTTGGGCTCTTGCTACCTTATCAATGTTTGATTAAGTGTCCAAGTCTAGGATCTTCAGGTAAGTATAGGTATTATGACCGGCAATGCTGCCCAGACCAATCTTACTCGCCTCTTGATTTCAGCTATTTTTCTTTTTTTACTTTAATAATTTGTCACAGGTATATAATTTATATTTACCCCATTTTATTTAAAAACAGCAAGGAATTTTAATTTTATAATCATTAAGAATACTTGGTTCAGGTTTCAGAATAAATAATGATTTCGAGTTAGTAACTAAGAGCTAGGAGCTAAGAAACTAAAAAGAATTACTGATGGATCTAGAGTGCTCAAAAAGGATGAATGCAATACTAAGTGAAGGCTTAAAAGAGAATAATAGAGTAACGAGATTTAGATCGTTATAGTTTTGAACTGGAAGAGTTAAATTTATTTCTTGCAGTGTGGTTTTGCCAAAAAAAGTAGGTAGGTTAAAGAGCTTTTCAAAAACAAAATTATAGAAATATAATAATATTGTTGAATTATTAACACTTTTAGCAGCAATTAGCTCTATATTTTATGTAATACAAATTAAAATAATACATTACAAATTAATAAAATTGATTGAAACTGGGCATTCCGTACTAGGGCCGTAACTCTGACATATTTATTTAATGTAATCCTGCGCCCGCGTTGGCTGTCATCAATTAAATGTTACCACAAAAGTATAGCGCAGGAGCAAGGACGTCATACTTTTTGTGTCACGTCGCGATATGTAAGGGTCCTTACGGGTCTTTTGCGGTGTAATATTGTAAAAATGAAGCCATTTGTTGACCAAGTATTAAGTTTGTTGAAAACTCCATTTAGGCGTTGGACAAACACATTAATCTTCTAATTTATTTGGAAGCATTTATACACCATTCTCATGTAAAAGTATAATACACTATTAATGGGAGTTTTATAGTGAATTTTATTAATAACCAGCCTTCGCCGATTAGGCAGACTTGCACGCGTTATGGCGTATAAATTACCGCATAGTTTAGAGATCATGTCTGTTCATTTTCTTTAAAATCAGTTGAGTCGTTACTAAGATCAGCGGCAATAAATAAAGTCCAGTAATGATTTAAAATGTTTGGCTTATATAATTTACCTTTTACCAATGAGTATATGACCCACATTGAGGGGCAGATGGCGCTGAAATGAATTCGTCTAGTACGCAATATTCGGAGACAACTACTATGATCTAACAGCATTTGTATGATGTATGTATGTATGTATTCGAAAGTGGTGGCAGGCCCTACTGGACGTCCATGCACTGCGACCACAAATGGATCTATTGTGCCCACGTACCTACATACTGAGTTTGACTAAAGTGGCATATTTTTTTTCCACCCAGTACATGAAAAAACTCTGCAGATTACAACAATAAATGATTTAGGCTTAACACTTTGGCTCAAAGATATACCACTAAGGCCTCTGCATTTTTGCTAACCAGGCATTTGTATGATAGGCAAAGAATCCGGAAAAGCTAGCGGACCTGGGGGAATATATGCTGAAATGCTCAAATATGGATCAGAGGAACTACTCGAAAATCTCACATATATTATCAATCAATACATAAAAAAGGAAACAAGCTGGATTGTAACAATTACAGAGGAATTTCAGTAACCAGTACTCTAAGTAGATTGTACGGTAGGATTCTAAGAGATCTAATAGAGAATGATTTTCATGAACAAGAAGAAGAAGAGCAAAGTGGGTTTCGTACAGGCAGATCTTGTAGTGATAATGTTTTTTGTCTTAAACAAGTAATTGAGAAAAGGAGCGCCAGAAATATAGAGATTCATGTTACCTTTGTGGACCTACAAAAGCATATGATACCGTTCCAGTAGAAAAATTATGGACAGTGCTAGAGCAGACTAATATCAATCATACATACATAAAAGCGATAAAAGAACTATACAAAAAGTCAAAATCTAAAGTTAAAATTGGAAATCGACTTTCAAAAGAATTCCTGGTAACGAAAGGCTTAAGACAGGGATGTTGTATCTCTCCAACTCTTTTTAAAATATATATCGCAGTAGCTCTAAAAAACTGGAAACGCCAAGTACACGACAGGGGAATACAACTTAACGACCGATTTACCATATACAGACTACAGTTTCCTGACGACCAAGTAATTGTAGCTAATGATAAAGAAGACATGGAATATATGATGAGAAAGTTAACGGAAGAATACCAAAAGTGGGGGTTAACAGTGAATGTGGACAAGACACAGTACTTATGTATTGGAAACAAATCAAGTGAATTAGAACTAGAAAATGGACAAACAATATCTCCATGCAATGAGTATGTATACTTGGGAGTCACATTTGATAAGACAGGAACAGACTGTAAAGAGCTGCAAAAAAGAATAGTAAAAGCAAAAAAGGTTATAGGTTGTCTTAACAGTATTTTGTGGAGCAGAGAGATAAAAAAGAATGTAAAATTAATATTTATGAAACAATGGTAAAAAGCATGTCGTTGTATGGAATAGAGACTTTTCGCGTAACAGAAAAATACAAAGCAAAAATGGAAAGTGTCGAAATGGATGCAATAAGAAGATCATAAAACAAAGAATGGGAATCGAGGGAAGCATAACTGATGACATCACTAAAAGGCAACTGATATGGTACGGCCATATACAACGGATGAACGATGAAAGATTAACAAAGCAGGTCCTAGAATGGCAACCAATAGGGCGCACAAAAAAGAAGGCGTCCTAAACTGGAATGGCAACAGTCAATTCAAAGATCAATGAGTCAAAAAAACCTGACGGAAGATGACTGTCACGATCGAAGGAGGTGGAGAATAGGCGTCCGACAACGTAGAAAAACGTTCTAAACCGACATAGTAGTAGTATGATAGGCATGAATCTTGGAACTCGCACATGCAACTAAATCGGACTAGTAGTCCCCGAATATTGCGTACCAGACGATTTTATTTCAGCGCCATCTGCCCCTCAATGTTGCAAGGCTTGCCGGTTGCCATTCTATATGGGTCATATACACACATGGCTTTTATAAATAATAGAGCACCAGGTTTCTTAGGCAAACAACTAAGTCTTTAAACTTATTTGGCAGCACTTTTAAAGCATTCTTATGCAAAAGCAGAATAAGCTGTCAATGGGAGTTTAAGAGTGATTTTTATTAATAAGCAGCCTTCGCCGGTTGGCCAGACTTGCACGCGTCGTAGCGTTGAAATTACCAAATAGCTTACTGAATATGTCTGCCATTTTTAAATTAAATCGGTTAACTCGTTACTGAGATTAGCGACAACAAATGAGCCTTGTATTAAATTAAAATGTATGGCTTATAGAATTTACCTTTTACAAATATTAAAGCACCGAGTTTCTTAGCCCAACACACCAATTTTTAAATTTATTTGGAAGCGCTTTTAAAGCATTGTCTTGCAAAAGCCGCTATTAATGGGAGTTTTAGAGTGACCTTTATTAATAACCAGCCTTCGACGGTTAGCCAGACTTGCACGCGTCGTAGCCTAAAAATTATCGAATAGCTCAAAAAACATTTCTGCCAATTTTCATTGAAATCTGTTGTCATTACTGAGATTAGCGGCAAAAAAAAGCCCTGTATTTATTCAAAATGTTTGGC
This sequence comes from Aspidapion aeneum, assembly GCA_963576565.1. Classification (NCBI taxonomy): domain Eukaryota; kingdom Metazoa; phylum Arthropoda; class Insecta; order Coleoptera; family Brentidae; genus Aspidapion; species Aspidapion aeneum. The sequence continues at coordinate 27,603,306 of OY755043.1, forward strand.
TAAAACAACTAACCTATTATAAATACTACTGGAGCCGTATTCTTCAAAGTTTGTGAAGGGAGTGATCGCGGGAACGTTCCCGGGAAATCAAACTAACTTTTTCTTCCGGGAGTGAAAATGTCGCATTCTTTAACGTTTGAAGCTGTTTGTGAGTGCAAGGTTTAGAATCGTTTATTTTAAACTGCCTTTAGGCTCAGATAAACAATTTTCTGTAGTGTCAAATTAATAGACACCCGGCTTTTTGCACTTCTAAGATGTATTATAATGTGTTGTATAGGTACTTATTTATATATGGCACCGCAGTATAGCAATTTAGTTTCAATGCATATACATAATATCTAAATAGGGCTTTCCCTAAAAACTCTATGTTTAGTTTGGCAAAAAAACAAATCACTTTGACAAAAAAAATAAAAACAAAAAAGTGAGGTTAGAACCTTTCCCGGGAACTCCTTTTCTCCCGGGTTTTCAAGAGGTGGTGAACTTGAATTCACGGGGGAACGGGAGCGTTCTTTTGAGAATAGAGCATTCACCTTTTTACGGTGACGATTACTCACATTCTCCTCCCAAAAATTCAAGAATAAGTATCCTGATGGGCACATAGTTTATAAAACAACACCTATATTAATTTTGTAATTTGTAAATTTAGAACTCACATTGCGTAAAAATTGAATAATGTAATACTTTTTTGCGGTTGGAAATCTATGGGCCATAAGCAAGTTAAACACTACTAATTTTTTTTTACCCGATTAACCACGAAAGCTTGTTTGATTTTTAATTTACGGGCACTAAATTTTACATTTTGTAAAATTTGGCTTTAAACTTCGTCGACAGACGCGATGCCGACGTCTTGATAGCGGAACAAACGCAATTAGCGTTGATCTGATCTAGAAAGGCAATGTGTGTCGTAGGTCACGCGATGGATTCTCTCTTTCAATCGATATTTTCATCGATCGATGATATAGCAGTTTTACTCGCCTGCTGCTGTTCTAGTTTCTCTCGTACTTCGGTAGATGGCGCCTCTTTTGGGGGTATATGATTTTGTTTTCTCACTAAAAATGTAAGGTGAAAGACAAAACCGTATACTTAATTTAGCAAGGGTGTCACATTGACCAAGCAGTGTTCTGAGGAGTCCCATAAGGACGAAACAGTTAACTGTCAACTTATTAGGTGTCCATTAGATCTTCGACCCCCGTGAGGTTAAGCTTTCAAGCTGCCCACGGAAAAATACGAGAGAAACAAAAAACCCTTATTTTTTTTTACCCGATTAGCCACGAAAACTTTTAATTTACGGGTACTAAATTTTACATTATTTATTACTAATGAAGCTCTAGTGTAAACCCAAAAGACATTACATTCAAGTTTGTTAATGCAGCCAGTGGATCAAAATTAAGGAGAGTTCTTGTATCTAAAATAAAAATTTCCAAGAATCAGTGAAGCAAATAAAGATGGCATATTATTTGTAAGTAAAGAAATAAGAGAATAAATAAAAGATGAAACGCTTGACAATAATGTTCTCAACGAAATTGAATTGTGAGCTTGGAGGGCTTTTCAAAGAGAAAATCTGCAACATTTCTTGAAAATTTAAATGCTGACAAATAAAAAGGTCTTGGGAGTGAGCTACTTAACGCTTTTAAAATGTTGGGTTATAACATGACTTCAAAAATTACCTTTTTGGACCCTTATCTAGATTTCTTTTCTCAAAATTTAGGGACCTTACGTGATCAACATAGGGGTATGGCAAATGGAGTGCCAGGTATTAGTAATACTAGTAGGAGTAGTGGTGGTGGAAAGACTAGGCACACGGCGCGCCCTTTTTGCAACCGCTTAATTTGTTGGTACACCATATATCAAACTGATGCACGTGCCGCTTAGGATGCAAATTTTCCTTCTCTAAGAGGACTTAATTTTGCCTGGGACCTCTTTGTCGAGGGCAGGGATCTTTATACTGCGTAGCAAGTATAAACATTGGACCCACACATTTACACCCCTTTCGAAAGGTGATCCTGCTACATGTTTTACTTGCATATATCTAACATCGCTATGGCCCCAGCAGAACTAAGCCATAGACGATAGACTTTTTTTCTTTTCAGCGCAACAGTCGTGGTCGTCGTGAGTTGACTTTTTAATAGATTTATGCTGGCGCCATCCTGGTACCGACTATAGCATTTATAGCAGGCTCTTAGGTTCCTGGGCTGGCTGCATGTCGGCTCCTGAACTACACCTACGTTTATTCTTGATGTTCAAGATCAACTTATGTTTTTCTGTGCATCGTACGCCAACTCGATGACGACTTGGGCAACAGGGCTACGAGACTTTTTTTTTTGTTTTTGCATCGATGTTTTAGACGCGAACCTGTTACTTTCTGCATGTGAAGCGGACGACCATACCACGGCACTACCCTGCTGCCTGAGTGCCAGGTTACTTGCTAGATTTTACTGTACATTATTTCAAAAATGCCTCCGAAAAACAACGTTAGTAACATTCTAAGATACTATGAAAATTATGAGTGTTTAATTTTATTTTTGGCTATTTGAACCATTTCTCCATAGCTAGTATTTTGTTTTACTTATGTCGCAAAAAATAAGCAGATTTTTGTTCACCATTTTAATAAGTTGCAGAGTTTTGTTAGTGTGTGAAAATAATTGTCGGCTGTTTGATTATTTTTAAGTAGTCATTTTGCAAAAGGATCCAAGAATCAAGTTCTTGTTATAAAAAAAATGGTACAAAGAATGGAATTATACAAATAAGGCAATATTATTTTGCGTAAGTAGTCCTTCACTATTTTGTAGGTAGGACGGAAATTTAAGCTACTAACAATAAAATGAAACTCAAAAGACTCATTATTACGTCAGAAATTTGACAAGATAATTATTATAAAAGATTGAAAGATATACAAATCAAAACAACGCGTAGATATTATTTTAGAGGTCAGAGATTACTTTGTAAGAAATCATATTCGTATCCTTAAATCATAAAAGACTATCAAGCGAAAAACGAAAGACCAGAAAGGGATAGCTGATACGATCTTGAGAAACATCTAAGGAGATTTTAAGAACTAATAGCAAGAATATTACCGAGAAATCAGAATAAAGGAAAATCGTTAACAAAGCAAAACTTTATGGGGGATTTTAAACTCATAAGGAATGAATAAAAAAAATTATTTTATATAATATCTTTTACTTTAAAATGTTTCTTATAATCTTCGTTGCCACAACAAAGCAACAATCAGCAACTGTCGTAATTCTATTGCTTGTTTCCAGATATCTATTTGAGAGTTGCTTAATGTTCCCAGCCATGTTTTGTAAAAAATGTAGGTTGTTGCTTCTTGATGCCGGTTTCCAACAGAAGTAAAATTTTTTCGACAATGACCCCAATCTGCATCAATAGCGATGTTCTATTTAGTTGAGAAATTGGTCTTTTAAAAAACTTAATACATTTAAATTATTATTAACTTTAATTTTTAACATGCTGCCATCGTTTTTAAAGAAACTAAATAGAAACGTTTATCAGAAGATCAAACATCGAAGATTTGCTTGATTTCCTGGAGATTTAAAATAAAATGGCACAAGTTTAATTTTGGTACTTGTTTCAATCTTTTCAACTCCACATGCGCCACCCTATCTAATTCTATTTAGTTAACCACTAATCTGTCGTACATGGGCGAGTAGGAAAGAAGATACCAAAGTTTAAAAATCTCGTTCCTGTTCTTTTTTTTAGCCGCTTGTGCCAAAATTAATTCACAATTAACCGGTTTTACAAATCAGCTAATCGGCCATCTGACGCTTTTTGGTGGGTATATGATCGTTGCAACAACTACGGTTACCAGACGGTCCAAACCACGGATCACCTTAACAAAGGTGATCCGTGGTCAAAACCTTATACATTTTTCAGTCGAGACAAACTGAGTCGCCGAAAATTGCCGTGGTTCAGAATTCACAACCACGCCATGTGTGGTGTCACCTTTCTAGGCCCACCATGTAAATAAAGAGACAAATTAATATTTATTCCTAAAAAAGGTTTTAAACCATATTTTTAACTATATTATGGTTAGTTCATCCTAATCATAACTAGAAATATAATAAGCATAAATTAAAACAATTAATTTTTTTGTAAACCTTGGTTTGTTGATGAAAAATTGAGGAGCATGAATTTCTTGCCACTAAAAAAGTATGTATTTGTTAGAGACCCTGTCTACCCTATCAAAGTCACTTAAACCAGCGGCGTAGCGTGGGCGGGGCGCGGGGGGTTCGTCGCCCCCCCCCCCCCCCGCCCCGAGGGTAGTGGCGCCCCATAGGTGGCCGAAGCGCCCTCAGCTTTATTAAGTGACGGCCAATTGAGTGGGTGCCAAAGTTGTTTTTTTTTTTTTGGTCGCAAGATTCGTGCAGTGACTTATCGGCCGCCCCCTCACTCACACATGATGACCTTTTTTTTTTTTTTTGTTTGGTCGCAAGGTTTGTGAGAGGCTCCCTTTTGACCTTTTTGTTTTTTTTTTGTCACAAGATTTTTCATCAGTATTCAGAGGCGCCCTTTTTAGCTGTCGCCCCCCCCCCCCGCTCTTTCGGGCACGCTACGCCGCTGACTTAAACTCATATTTTTTGGTTATGTTTTTTCTTGCAAAGTGCGTTGGCGTTCCACTTGGGTGACATCAATAATTATACAACATATAAATAAACATGTTTGTCCGTAACATCCTGTAAATGTTTGTAAAAAAACGGTTATTTTTATTTTCCGATGCTTATAAATTAACAAGGACGAAAGCTGCATCTCTCTCTAAACAAAGCTAGAGTATAGAGGACCGTTATTTATCTCCTTTAATTTTGACTTAAATAAATTTGTCTTTGATAAGTTTATACATTCAGGTTCTCTGGTATTTTTCAGTAAATCGAAGCGTGTTCATAAATTTTGTTTAAAAATATTTATTATTAAAATATATTTAGCTATAGATACCTAAAAACATTATTTATTGTCAGGTTAAAAGAAAGTGTTTATGTTAGAGCAAAAAACATCTTTTAGTAATTAATTGGACTAAGTTTTGTAACAAGAATAATTTAAAAGCATTACGCATGCATGCAGCATGTTACATCTTAAGGACTCTAATATGATTGCCTAAATTTATGCGAAACTGACTCACAAAAACGTTGTTGTTTCATACATGCGCGTCGTGACTTTAGTTAATCATCTTCTTAAACTTTGCATTACCACTTTTTTTATTGTGTCGCCAAAACAAAACTGACAACGAAAAGAAAGGTTAGATACGCCACCATAACTCCCGTGGATTTATTTCACGGTGAAAAAGATGGTTAACTTAAAACCACCGATGAACTTAAGTTCACTCAAAAAATAAAAGTGTCAATTTCGCTGACTTGAAGAGTTTTCAAGAATGGGCACCCAGATCTGTGTTGCCAAGTCGACATACCACGTTTGCACGCGTCCGAAAAAGTTTTTTCCAACAATTGAGTATGCTATGTTTCATTTTTATTTTATTAGGGGTCGTCTATAAATTACGTAACAGGATTTGGAGGAAATCCTGAAAGTTTGGCAAAGTATAACGAGGGGTAGGGAGGGTTTCTCGACTTTGTTAGGTAACAACTTTAACCTACAATAGAATTAAATATTCTACACAAACAGTAGGTACCTAGTATTACGTGAAGATGATGTTTTGTTAACATTAAACATACCTTTCTTTGTTGGGGTTAACTAATCGGAATTAACCGATTCCGTTTAGCAAATTGCTTTAGAGGCAAAGGTGAGGGGTATGGTTGGCGTTAAAGGGACAACATAATCTATCTTGAACAGTTTTCTTTTTTTTAATTTTAATTTATTCTGGGGTGGTACGTTAAGTTGAGACTCAACTTCGCATACCACTACTTTTCAGAAAAACGTGTGGCTCCAGAATTTGTTTGTTTTCAAAACGTAAATTTACGACAAATTTACGAGAATTATTTCATAGATTAGTATTTAAAAAATTTTAGCAATGCTTTTTTTGCAACTTGGGATCGGCATCTTGATGAAGCAAAAACTAGTAAATATATCTGGCAGTTGAGGGGAAACAGAGTTTGTTTCTATGTTTACGGCAATAAAAAAAACAAATCATAACAAGAAATTGTCCAATATTGCTTGAATAAGAGGAAACATAAGTGAATAACTAATAGGGGTTGGTTCAGTGGAAATAAAAAGCCTATAATTATCTCCATCTAAAAAATTTATGTTTACGGCAACAACAAGGAACAGTTTATAATAAAAAATTGCTCAGTGTTGCGTGAATAACTAACAATTTTGGTTGGTTTAATAAAAACATTTTTTATATTTATTTCTGAAGGCTTCATCATAACAAAAACATTTTATATAAAAAAAAGACAAGGACGCGATAATGGCACTCCTTAAAAAGAATTGAGATAAAAGTTAAGTCAAGTTCTCCAATACAAATTTCAAAATGAAAGGTTCATACTAGTTGGAAATGTTTTTTTTTAACTTTGCTATTACAGCCAAACAAACTTCTTTATGTTCAATTTAGCACTGTGTCTAAGAGTCATTTGCAGTCGTAATAGCCAAGTTTAGAAAAACATTTCCAAACAAGTACGAACCTTTCATTTTGAAATTTGAATTGGAAAACTTGGCTTTACTTTTATCTCAATCCTTTTAACGGAATACCATTTTCGCGTTCTTGGCTTTTTTTTACATAAAATGGTTTTGTAGGATTTCACTACTTTTTTAAAGGAATCGGATAATATTTAAAGTAGTAAAATATGCGGAATATTTTTTCCCAGGATTTTATCATGTTTTATCAGCCTTCCAAAGATCAGCTCTATAGCGTTTCTGAGTTTCTGGAAGTGGACAATGTTACTTTTAAATAACTACATGTACCGGGTGGGCCAAAAAAAACCGTCAACAATTTTTTTTCATTATAACTTTTGAATTGTATCTTCAATTTTAATGGGACAAACTGTGCTTGGCAGAGAATTAATCAGAGTTTTGACCGAATGTATTTTTTGGTCCGCCATTTCAAAATCCAAGATGGCGGACGAAATGAAATTGTACCCTTCAAAGATGCTCGTGTATTCTTGTGTTGCAAACTTGTTTCAATAATTTTTTTAGATTACTAAAAATCAGCATTCTTGCCACGCATAACAAGCTATGAATTAGCAAAATCGGTTCGTTGGTTCAAAAAAAAAAAATTTTTGTTTTAACCATTGTTTTGAATATTATACGATTGCCTTGCCAATCATGTCTGCATTTATTTTCTTATAAATTCATTACTACTAAACCGATTTTGATTGAATAAAAAATATCCTAGTAAGAATTGAGTGCTTTTTAAAGATCATGATCAAAATTTATTAACATCTTAAAATTTAAGATGGTGGACAGAATCATAATTGATTCTCCAAACTAGCGGCTTTTTTTTAATTTGCTTTTCTCCTGCACAACAAGATATAATCTAGTAAAATCGGTTTAATGGTTCTCAAAAAATCTTTTTTTGTTTCATCATTGTTTTACAGATTATACGATTGCATTGCCAATCCTGTCTGCATTTATTTCTTTATAAACTCATTATTACTGAACCGATCTTAGTGAAATAAAAAATGAAAACATGGTGAGAACTGAATGTTCTTTAAAGTTTATAATCGAAATTTGCCGCCATCTTAGAAGTTAGGATGTCGGAAATAATCATACTTGACCCTTCAAAGGGGCAACTTTATTCTTATTTTCAAAAAATATTTTAGTTTTTTTTTAATAATAGAAAAGCACTTCATTAATTTTTATCTCTTTATGCGGGAGAAAAGTAAGATTTTTATCATAGTTCCTATCAGTTTTCCAAAGCTCAGCTCTCTAGCGTTTCTGGAAGTTGGCAGTGTTACTTTTACATAACTTTACATTTATAGAGAAGGAGAGTTAATTAAAACTTTCGGGTTTTTTATTTCTCCCATATTTTATCAGCCTTTCAAAGCTCAGGTGTGTAGCGTTTTAATGTTACATTTATATAAATTTACATTTATAGGAGAGGGAAGTAAATTAGATTTAAGTGTTTTTAATTTATAGTTGCTATAGTTTTATCATAGTGCCTTTCAGTTGTAAAAAGCTCAGCTCTCTAGCGTTTCTGGAAGGGTGCAGTGTCACTTTTACATAACATTACATTTATAGGGGAAAGGAGTAAATTAGAATTTTGGGGTGTTTTAATTTTTTATATAGTCTTATCATAGTTTCTATCGTCCGTCCAATGCACAGCTCTCAAGCGTTTCTGGAAGTAAGCAATGTTACTTTTACATTATTTTAAATTTATAGGGGAGGAAGGTAAATTATAAATTTGGGGTCTTCCTATAGTTTTACCATAGTTCCTATTAGTCTGCCAAAGCTCAGCTCTCTAGCGTTTCTGGAAGTGGCCAATGTTATTTTTACATTACATTTATAGGGAAGGAAAGTAAATTGGAACCTTGGAGTGTTTAATTTATTTTTTATAGTTTTATCATATTTCCTATCAGTCTGTCAAAGCTCAGCTCTCTAGTGGCTTTGGAAGTGAGCAATGTTAAATTTACATAATTTTACTTGTATAGGGGAGTAAATTATAATTTTTGGGTTTTTTCCAAGGGTTTGGTCATAATTTTTATCAGTCTGCCAAATTTCAGCTTTGTAGCATGTCTGAAAGTAAAGAACAGTGGCAATTTCGACGTTTTTTGAAATATCGTAACTACTTTACTACTTTATGGTAGTCCATGAAACTTGAAGGGCTTATTAGCACTATAAAGGTCTACGACTGTGCAAAGTTTGAGTTTTGTAGCTCATTCCGAAGTAGATTTTTGGGTCAAATATGTGCTGAAATGTTCCAAGAAAAGATGGTACAGCAGTTTACGCTGCGAACTTGGCCGGGTGCCGTGCCCTTAGATTCACAGCAACAGGATAACACTTTGCTTTATGATAAAACCGTTAAAAAGTCAAACAGTTTAGCCAGCTCTGCCTTTAGCTGACACGATTCTCTGAAACTATCCATTTAACACCTTGGGGGTTCAAAGATGAGCAATTTGCCAGATTACCTCTAAGCCTAAACGCAGATAGGCACGACACAGCCAATCAATTTAGATCATTATTGTTATTAAGCCCCGAAACACCTTTATACTAAGCTATAAAGGTAACTAATATTTAAGTCACTGAACTAGAAACAAAAAGCTATTTTGATGCATGTTTATTCATAGATTATAAAGGATTAAAATTTAAGAAATAGCAGAAACATTAAATATTCAATGCTTAGAGATCAGATATCACAAACCAAGTCTTATTTTTAACACCATCAAAAGGAATAAGACGCGGTAGACAAATTAAAAAAAGATATATCCAAACGAAGAATTTTAATTAAATAAAAGTGGATTGATAAATTGGATGGACGTATAGGCTACTCCCAAGTACTTTAGAGCATAAATAATGGCCCAAAAAAATAGAAAAGTGAAGCAGTGCAGGCGCAAATTTTCAAGTGTGCATGCGTGTGTTTGGCACATAGTTGCGCTGTGTCTGGATGCCATATTTGTTGTTTATTTACATTTTGCAATGTTTTGCGTTTGTCGTGTAAAAATGTAATTTTGTCTGTAAAAAATAGGAAATAGTTCACGAAAAATATGTGCAGTTTGTGAAAAAATATCCGAGAGAAGTAAGGGAAGGCCATTCCATAAGTACAAACTTGTATTTTTTTAAAATTTGTTAATAAAGTTTATAGTGGTTTATAGATTTCCGCGATAGTACTCAAAAATTGTGCTTATGAACACAACTTTCGCTAAATTATTCAATTTAACTTACCGGCAAGGAGTATATCCATCATCATCGAAGTCTGCCGCAGTACAACCCATTCCAAAGAAAGGAAAAAGGACAGATCCGTTAAACTATAGACCAATTGCTCTACTTCCGGTGATATCAAAAGTAATGGAGAGAGTTGTGAACAATCACCTAGCCAAGTACTTGGAAAAGTACAAAATTATCAACGACAAGCAATACGGATTTCGAAAATATAGGTCAACTGGCGATTTACTTGCATACGTCACTCACTTATGGCAAAAAGCGATTGAGTTGCGGGTTGAAACAAGATTAATTGCCTCAGATATATCTAAAGCATTCGATAAAGTCTGGCATGAAAATCTGCTCAACAAGCTCAAAGCAATGGGATTGTCGCCGAAACTTTGCACTTGGTTTGAAAGTTACCTTATGAATAGATCCATTTATGTTGCACTGGATGGTCAGAACTCCAACTCTTACCAAATAAATGCTGGTGTGTCACAGGGAGCAATCCTTTCGCCAACACTTTTTCTGATTTACATAAATGACCTCATGGATAAAACAGTAAATCCAATTTATTGCTTTGCAGATGATGGCAATGTAGTCTCCTCAATCATACCACCCACATGTCTCTCCGCACGTAAATTCCATCATCTTAGACTAACTCAAATATCGCAGATAAATAACGACTAGATAGATAGAGGACTGGTGCAACAAAAACCTTGTACAGTTCAACGCACAGAAAACCCAAGCAGCCCTGTTTTCAAAAAAGACCAACACGGGTGAGCCAAACAGCATGCTATCTGGAAGTGTCACATTGCAGAGCCAGTTGAACATCTTAGGAACCACTGCAGAGACCAACATGTCTTGGCACAGTCACGTGGCAGATATAGGTAAAAGGGCATCCCAAAAGCTTGGCCAACTGCTGACACTCTACAAAGCCCCAATTCGACCAACTATGGAGTACTCACATATATAGAGTGCGGCACCCAAACATACCTTAATGCTTTTGAACAACGTGCAAAAACGAGCTATCAAGCTGATCAATGTCCCCGCACTTACCCGTAGCTTGGATAGTCTCGAACATCTAAGAACTGTGGGTGATCTATCTCTCTTCTACAGGTATTATCACGGAAAATGCTCGGAAAAGCTGGCATGTATGGTCCCCGCGGGAGTAGGACCCACTAGGCGAACACGTCAAACAGACGGTAACCATCAATTTACTGTCAAAATAGAGGAAGAGGAAGAACTTCATTATATCAGAATTCATATCTCTGGAGAACAGCATCGGTGTGGAATGGACTCCCTGCGACAGTTTTCCCTGCAGATTACAACCGGAACCGTTTCAAAACCAACATACACCAACATTTCCGCGCACTTGCCGCTTCTCGAGCGTGAACACTCTTCGTCGTGTCCACAATAAATCTACCCAATAATTTTAGACGAACTAAAATTATAATCCGCAATTTGATAAATTTTCACTTGTTTTCAATTTGTCTCAGAATGCATAGGTATGCCCTGTGTTGCTCGGTATGCGGCTACCCCATATCAGCTAAACAGTAGTATTGGGTGTGTGTACGGATTCCATTCTTTCTGTTTAGATCTCTAAAAATTAGTATAACCCGAGCGTGTTGTATAAATTTTTTTTCGAAATAAATGATGAGTATTACATCAACATTTATTTAGGTAAGATTATACGATAAATCGCTAATAACATCTTACACAATTATGTAATAAGACACAAAACTAATAAGATAATAATAAGAAGGTTCCATTGTATCGACATTTTTTTTCCGTTTCTTAGCCTAAAGAATACCTTATTTCGTAAAATTTCGTTGCACTGAAATTCAAGGCAGACTTATTCCTTCCTAAGTGATGTTAAAATTAAGTCACCTTTTCTCGTGACTTTACTGTTCCTTAAGAGCTGCTTAAAGATAAGATGCTGGTCACATAATGTTACCCGTCTTGCATAGCTGTAGCAACTGACAATACCTACAAATGAGCAGAGTGTTGTGATTAAAGTGGAAGTGTCTTTTTGTGTTGTGAGTATAAATAACAAAACGATTTTCTTTTCTGCCTTTACACTTTACCCCAATTTCACTATAATTTTTAATCCTTTGGTTGTACCGACGAGGACACCTAAATTTCACAAAATCACTAAATTGTTTTTCCGTAGTATAAAAATTTGGTTGGTTGAAGCAGCGGGGTTGCCTGATTGGGTCACAAGGTGGTCGCATCTTGACAAAGAAGAGGAGATTTTTGCTCGATGCAACAAATTTAGAAATAAGGCATGCCTAAAATGGGCCCTAAACCACCTACTTGTCTAAGTAGCTTAAAATGAAAAATGTGTATATTAGGCCACTTTGTTAGACCAAAGTGATTATTCTAAAAGCTTTGAGCGAAGGGACACATGACACAAACATTAAAGTCCGCTTTTTGTTAACAGACTTGCTTTTTGTCTTCGACATAGAATTATTATTTCATATTTTCTTTCTGTAACTTTTTTTCTTTACAAAGCCGTTTATAATAATTAAACAGAAAGAAAAAGAAAAAAATTGGTTCTTTAATATTTCTTTGTTTTTTATTTTGTTTTGTTAAATACATTTTTGTTAATATTGCATAAAATATTTTAAATGAAACAAAGCTAAAATAATGTACTTAAAGTAAATAAATATTTAGTTTCCGTAGTTTTAAAACTTTTTAAATAGTTGTTTAATGCAATAAAATGAATTTAAATATTTCATTCATCTGCCAAATAAAGATAAGCAATAAAATGACAAGTTTTATTTGTTGATTTTGACGAATCAGAACAAAATTTGCCGTAGTGCAAAAGTCAAAAATGTTTAAATTTCTTATGAAAACAGATATTTTTTGATCTTTTTTAATTTTCAAGTTCAACGCCATTTTGAACTAAACGCAACTAAACGTGAAACCTTTATTTTGCAAAGTTTATATTAAAAAATATATAGTTTCATAGTTATTAAAATTATTTCAATTTTATTTTGTTTTTTTTACTCAACTAAATAGGAGCATCACTGAACAGTGACATAATATGATGCCATTAAATCAAATTATCATTAGATTAGAAATAATTATTGATCCATTATCAACCACATATTTAGGTGTGTGGATAAATTATAAATCCTGCTAATCCAATATTATTTTTACCTTCGTAGCTCGCGCAGCAATGGCTAAAAAGATATTGTTTTTGACCAATTTTTTTTTAGATAACGCCGAAAATGTGTTATTTGGCTGTATTATGGCCATTCTTAGCAATTTCGTCGTGACTGTGGAGCTGATTAGATTTTAGTCTAATTACAGTAGTTTTCGGTGTATAGTAGAAAAAAAAACTTCGATACAGTAGAAAAACTTCGTAGGAGCTTCTGTTTCTGAGATATTTACAAAAACTCTTTTCAAAGCTGATATAGTTCACGTAGAGTGGCTAATGATGGAAGGTGTCAGAACCATCATAATCTATTTATTTTTGGCATAAGAATTAAACTTAGGAGTAGCATCTTGCGTAAATTGTGAAGCAACAAAAATTTATTTTATTTAGGTTTAAATATCTCTTTTCTATAAAATCGTATAAAATTAAATTACTCTTTTATTATTTCAAAATCATTCCGCAAGTCTCTATATTCCATGGTGATTTGGAGATATTGCTATAAAAGAGAAATAAAGAAGCGTGCATTTTAAATTAAAACCACCTAACGTAATACTAAGGCCACTGAGATATTATTTTAAATAAAAATTCCTACTGTTAATTACAAACGAATCATTTCGTAGACCATTAACTAGACAAAATATCTCGATAAGGGCTATGTTATAATAACAGTAGTCATACATAGGCAATAGATAATAGACTTTATTATTTTTAAAGTAATATAAAGTACACTTATAGCAGTGAGTTACGGCATTGCAAATTACAAAAATTTAAAAAAAAAGAATGAAATGAAATATTAAAGATGATTACAAAAAAAAGTTGTGAATTATTAAATTTAAATATCCCACTAAAAAAGAAATATTTTTAATGGTGTTTATGAAAAAAACTTATAATAATAATAAATGTAACAATAAGAAAACCTTGCTATTTTCGAAAATAATATTTTTTTAAAACCTACTAAAATTTAATTTAAAAAATAAGTCAGCAAAAAGTTTTAAATAAATACAGCCCAGTCTTTCATTTAACACTTTGACTCCCATCCATAGAAACTATATTTTTTTCAACTTGGACCAGACGTTCACAGATTGCTATTCAACGGCACAAATTAATCCAAAATCAAAAAAATGTTCTCGTAGTGCCATCTCTCCAAAAAACCTCGGACCAGTTACAAAATCATTTAACCAGATCAACAATCCTATTTATAAGTATTAAGGCAATCCGTAAGCCCCGCGTTATCACAACCTTAAATATCGATCAATAATCCGTGTACCTGAAATGGTCACACGGTCCATTTTAATAACTTTTGTGTACCAAAAATGGTACACATGAAGCTAGAGTGTTAATAAAAAACAAATAGATTTTTTTATATAGGTATTCTCTAGCAAATAATTTACCTATTAATATAACAAAAAAAACTTTACAATTATTTATTTATCATAACACTTTGTGCTGACTTCTTGGAACGAATATATGCATTAAATATTAAATTTCATAGTAGCAAAATATTAAAAACTAATCAATCAAAATTATTAATTTAAAAAAAAAATCTTCTAAGGTAAAGTATGTTTAAAAAGTAATGCACTACGGGTTTTATGTTGCTTTGCGATACATTATCAAGAAAAACAATAAAGTTTTAACACTAGAAACTATTTCATTATCAGTAGTTAAATCCTGATAAAGAGGGAAATTTTTCTTCAAATCTATAGAATAAGTGGCCCAATGAAAGTTACTTTAAATTTTAAGTTAAATCCTGATAAAGTGGGAGATTATTCTTCAAATCTATAGAATAAGTGGCCCCATTGAAGGTTACTTTAAAAAAACGGTTATTTAATACCCGAAGTCGACAAATAAATTTAATGTATTGATAATGTAATATAATTAATTTTTTTTTGACTTACTAAGATTTAAAAAACAACTATAAAAAAAGTGGAAACGTAGATGTAACAGCATGGGTATCAGGTTATTTAAATTTTGCTAACAGTTTGTTTTTATGTTTTTTTTTAAGTAACTGCTAGTTAAAGACGCGAATGGTTGTGTACAGTTTATTTTAAGAAATAAAATTTTGGCATGCTGAGTCCAGCTGTAACAAGAATCCGAATTTTCGAGTTGCATTTGTCTTGTTCGTGCTCGTGCTTCAAGGGCAAATTGGAATACCATTTTTCAGCTGCGCATGCGCTACTCTCTTTTTTCGTCAACTGTTTCCCTGTCTTCCTCCTGTACAAATCGTCGTTGATCTTACAGACTGACGTAACTCATTTATTGTAATTTTACAAGAGAGCAATTTCAAGTTTTAGGGAAAGTTTATATTGGATTTATATCACTAAAAATGTTCTTGGATCTAATGATTTTTGTGCTATTTAAAGGATTTTTACGACACTTTATGAGATAAAAGAACGACACAAATAAGGTATTATTATGGTCTTATCCCAAAACTGCATTTTTTAAGATACGTCAGTTTGTAAGATCAACGACGAAATGGGTATCTTAGAAGTCCGGTGGCAAATTTAAATCGAGAAAAAATAACATTTTCGGCAACTCGATAATTGAATTGAAACAATCTTAGAATATCAAAATTGGTTCAAGGTTTTGTTGTACTCTAGCTAAAATGGCTACGGTGTTCCGACGTTGTCTGGAAGTGATCCGCGAAAAACTAGCGCAACTAACCAACGCCAGCTAAAGAAAATGTTTGGTTATGTTAACACTACCACACAGCTTAGTCTCCCATCACTACTCCCTGGCACTAATACGTTTTTTTTGTTATGACAAAATAAAGTTAAAGTTTTAAATTAGGCAACGCCGAAGTCTCCATTTGGTTAAATAAAATGGAAGATTTTCCAATATAGTTGAACGGTGCTTTTTAGGTCGTATTTCTTTGTTAAAATAATAATTTTTAACTTGTAACTTAACCAAAACCAGCCCTGCCTTAAAGGAATTAATTCAGGTAATTAATAAAGAACTAACTTGCGTAGTAAACCAAAAGAATTATTCACTTTGAAGAAGTTTTTAAGGTGAAGAATAAAAATGTTTTACAAACTATGTTGCCTTAAAACTGCCAACGGCAATCAAGAACCTCAAAGTAAAATACTAGATCAAGCTTGGCACAAAGTGCAAACGAGTTTAAAGACTTACAAAGAGGGATAAAATTAGACACTTTTTTAAAAGAATTCTTCAAAATTTCTTGTTTATCAATAGCAAAATCTTGGGTTAATTTTAGGACATATCCTACAAACCTTTAACCTCAACAAATTAAAAAAGAAGGTTTTGACATATGATTTGAAATTTTGACCCTTTAGCTTGCTAATATGCCCTAAAATGTTACTTGTGAATGTAATTACCCGCGTGGCAACACTCTTAAATAATCTTGTACAAGGCCCACAAAAAAATACAGGTCACGACCCTGAAAAAATCAGCTGTTCACGGGGGCTGACTTTTACATTGGGTCTTATGGGAGGTCAGATATTTTTGTATGATATTTTCAAAACGGCACTACAGATTTCCGCGAAATTTCAGTGTAATATTCTCACACATCCCGATATTCCACCAAACTTTTGTAAGGATGCAAGATGATTAAAAGGTTAAAACCTTCAAGATTTATGAATGTACCGCATGCCAACGTTATATTTGACATGTATTTGACTTTGTCATCCGTGATTGCCTGGTTTTTCACATTCGCTTCTGCTTTAAATTTAATTTTTGTATAAGCTAACGAAGCCCCTCTGAAAAATTAATCATTACTATAGATTAAAAAAAGATTGTTCTGCAAGAATATAGTAAAAACAATCTAAAAACCGGCTTTATTTTTTTAAAAACCAAATATTAATGACCGTAATTCTAAGTTCAATATTTTGGTCATGTCACGACACAGCTGTCTTCAAAATATTGAAGCTGGAATGACGGTTCATGAATATTTGATTTTTTTTTAAATAGAGCCGGTTTTGAGATTATTTTTACTAAATTCTTGCAGAACAATTTTTTTTACTAGTTCTCTTTAATTTGTCAGAGCTGCTTCGTTAGCTCACACAAAAATGCAAAATAAGGATTGCTAAATCTTAAAGATTTTAACGTTTTAATCATCTTGCATCCTTACAAAAGTTTGGTGCAATATCGAGATGGTGTCTGAGAATATTTCACTGAAATTTTGCGGAAATCTGTTGTGCCATTTTGAAATTATCATAAAAAAACTTCTGACCTCCCATGAGACCCAATGTAAAATTCAGCCCCATGAGAACAGCTGATTTTTTCAGGGTCGTGGCCTCTATTTGTGTTGGCCTTGCCCTGTCTTGTAAAATAATATAAAAACCCTTAGTGGCCTTATATAAATATTGATGTTTACATTTCAACTTCCAACGAAACAAGAACTAAATTGAAAGCTCAAAAACCAATTTTTATTCAACAACAAAGGGTCATTTGAGGTGTGTGCACAGAGAATCATAACAGAAGGTAACATAAAGCGACTGTTTTTAATAAAACATTTCCTTTTAGCTGATATCTTTGTGTCAGCTAATAAAATTTTAGATAAATGAATCATAACAAAAACATTTCATATAAAAAAAGCTAACTACGCGGAAATGAAAGTCCGTAAAAAGAATTGAGATAAAAGTAATGCCAAGTTCTCCAATACAAATTTCAAAATGAAAAATTTGTACTAGTGTGGAAATGTTTTTTATACTTTGCAATTACAGCCAAATTTTTTTATTATAAACATTTCCAAACTGGTAAAAACGTTTCATTTTAAAATTTGTATTGGAGAACTTGGCTTCACTCTTATCAACTCTTTTTACGGAATTTCATTTTCGCGTACTTGGCTTTTTTTACATGAAATGTCTTTGTTATGATTTCAATCGTTTTTTAAAGGATTTGGATAATATTTAGGTTTTGAAGTAGTAAAATATGCGGCATATTGTTCAAAACTTTTGCAATGCCTTATTTAAAATGTTGAGATTTTTTAATTTTTTCTCATGGTTTTACTATAGTTCCTATCAGCCTTCCAAAGTTCAGCTCTCTAGAGTTTCTGGAAATGGGCAATGATACTTTTACATAATTTTACATTTATAGGGGAGCGAAGTAAATTAAAACTTTGGGGTTTTTTAATTTTTTCCTTTTTTATCATAATTCCTATCAGTCTCCAAAAGTTCAGCTCTCTAGCGTTTCTGAAAGTGGGCAATGTTACGTTTACATTATTTTATATGTATAGGGGAGGGAAGTAAATTAGAATTTTGGGCTTTTTTTACTTTTTTTAAGGGTTTGATCATAATTTCCATCAGTTTGCTAAATTTCAGCTTTGTAGCATGTCTGAAAGTACATTAGAATTTTGATGATTTATACATGAGAGAGTGAGTGGCAACTTCGACGTTTTTTGAAATTTCGTAACTATTTTACTACTTTATGATAGTCCATGAAACTTGTTGGGGTTGTTAACTCTATGAAGATCTACGACTGCGCAAAGTTTGAGTTTCGTAGCTCATTTCAAAGTAGATAGATCAAATATGGGCTGAAATGTTTCAAGAAAAGATAATACAGCAGCTGCGCGAACTTGGCCGGGCACTGCCTGGCCCTTAGAATAATAATATTCTTATTGTCTGCAATAAGTTCAGATTTGTTCTTGTACCCACAGTGACGATCTGTTTTTCCGTTTTAGTGTTTCTTGACTATCTATCTATTTAGCCTTCTTCGATCCATGTTTGGACATAGGCCTCTCCCAATATGTTCCACTCTTCTTTCTCTGTCGCCGTGTTCATCCATCTAGTTCCCGAATGTTTCTTCAAATAGCCCGCCCATATCATTTGGGGTCTTCTCCTACTTGTTTTATTTTTCCAAGGTCTCCAGTTTACAATACTTTTGTTCTATCGATCGTCTTTCTGTGTAATTTCATGACCGGAAAATTTTAATTTTAATTTTGCTACTTCCATTCTGACTTCCCTTACTTTTGGTTCATTTCTTATCCATTCATTCCTTTTATTATCTGCTAGATTTACATGTAACATTTATCTTTCCATTAATGTTTGGGCTTTTGTTACCTTATCCATGTTCGATTTTGTAAGTGTCCAGGTCTGGGATCCATAGGAAGTACAGGAAGGGTACATTGGTTATAAACTTTTTTTGAGTTACTGACGATATTATTTAATTTTAAATATGTAGGTTCATGTATCGATCGATTTCAGCTGTTTGGTTTTCTCGTTTTAGTTTAATAATTTGTCCCAGGTAATATATTCCTCTACTTGTTCTATATTTTCTTTGTTTATTCTGACTTCATCTGTGTTTGATATGATTTTAGTTTTAGTGTACTTGATGCTCAAGCCTATATTTCTTGACTACAAAATCAAAAATTTAGGTATGCATACCCTGGATAAGATACAAATTCAAATGTGGGTGCCCCCGTTCAGATCTAAGCCAATCTTGTATTTCATACGAATACCATTAATGTCTGAGTCATACATTAAAAAGTCTTCTTTAGAGCACTGCTTCGTTTTTTTAGCCGCTTGGGTAAATTTTAACAAGGCTTTAAAACTGCTCTAAAGTAATTTTTGACCAAAAGCCCAAAAAGTTATTAATTTAAAGGGGTTTTGAGGTGACTTTTATGGATAGTTTAGGAGTTTGGCTTAGAGAATGTACCTTTTACTAATAAATTAACGGTGTGTTTCAACGAAAACATAACAGGAGTTTTTTCGGGTCTTGCTTGATGAAATTCGAAAAACCATCGGACTCATCAATTTGGTTGGCGAAGAGGATTTTCTTAGGCCATCTTATCGTTTTTGCAGCACTTTGAACATATAAAATGTTATAGCTCCATGGTAATTTACAATTTTACCATAAAGCAATTAAATTTTATATTTTTTTCCTATTTAATTTTTTTTTGACGCTCTACGGCAAATTGGGTAGCAAATAACTCAAAAACAAATAAATGGATTTTCGAAATTTTAGACGGTTGTAAAGACAAAATTTAAGTCGACCATCCCTTTCCTTCTTTAAAATAAAGGGGACCAGTTTACCCCTTAAAGGGGGTGGGTGCTACAAAATATTTGGGATAGTCAAAACGTCTCCCACAGTATTTATCTTAAACTGTGTTAAATTAGTTTTTGGCTAATTGACTATATTAAAAAATAGGCGATATTACTTTCTTCTCAAAATTTATTAGTTGCAAGTGATCTTTGGTCGCATATTTAATATACGAACCACGAGACAAATGTCACCTCAATCGCAGCACACTCTTAAATGATCTAATTATATTATGCATCGCTCCCTCAAACGAATGAATGGAAATAATGGCAGAACATAATCAATTTAGGAGCAATCATTGCAAAGCATGGCGTTAGTGTAAGACGACAAATTCATTGTGGAACTGGGCCACCAAGGAACGGAGAATATACTGCCCAGTAGTATATGTCCAACTAAAAAATAGAGCTTGGGAAATTCAGAAAACAAATTAATTAATTTCCTAAACAACAATAATAATAGTATTATTCTTGTATCTAATAATGAGAGTGAGAAAATTTTACATGATTGCGTTAATTTCCACGATCTATCACAATTTAAAAATATTAGAAATAAAAACAACGTTATATTGGATCTGGTATTTTCTAATAAACACAAAAGTTACAGAATGTTCTTTTTCCTTATCACAAATTGACAGCCATCATCCTCCTCTTGAAATGTATATACATTTGTTAGATTATGAAAGGATATTGGACCAGGATGACAATACTTTTGATTACAATTTTTATAAAGCTGACTATAATATCATAAATGATTACTTTTAGAAAGTTGATTGGACTATCTTACGGTCACCTGATATAAATATCAATAACTTATTGGACAAGTTTTGCACTATTTTGTATACAAATACAAAAAGACTTCGAAAAAATCTAAAATATCCATCGTAATTTTCAGCAAAAACGATTAAGTTAATTAAGGATAAAATAAAAAATAAAAATATATAAAATATATAAATGACATTTAAAGTCAACTCCACGTTATATCAGCCTTGAAAACAGTTTTTTGGGAATGTGTTAGAAACAAAAGCCCATACGAAGTTTTATTTATAACACAAATTATTGAGAATAATGTGTTCTACTATATTCCGAAAACCGCATATTGATGCAATGCTCCGGTAAAAGGTTACCATTTTTTTAATTTTAAAACTATCAAAAAACTGTCGTTGACATTAATGGCTTTTGAGCAAAATCTAATTAGCTCTTTACAGTACTGTAAACTATTTTACTTAACAGAGTCATAAAAATTGGGTTAGCGGTTTAGAAGGTATCGTGGGCTGGACAGACATACACACACATACACAGGGACACACTTCACGACGATAGTAGCGATTCGATTTGCCAAAATATGAAGTTAGCGAAGCACCCAAAAAAAAGGGTAAAAAATAAGAGCGACAAAATTAATTTTTCCACAACTAATTCACGACTAATTAGCGGCAAATTATACACCATATTCGATTTTGATAAAAGCCATTTTCACGAGGGTGCTTCGCTAACTTCATAGGAAGTTAGCGAAGCACCCAAAAAAAGGGTCAAAAATAAGAGCGACAAAATTAATTTGTCCACAACTAATTCACGACTAATTAGCGGCAAATTATCCACCATATTCGATTTTGATAAAAGCCATTTTTACGAGGGTGCTTCGCTAACTTCATATGAAGTTAGCGAAGCACCCTCAAAAAC
Source organism: Aspidapion aeneum (assembly GCA_963576565.1). Classification (NCBI taxonomy): domain Eukaryota; kingdom Metazoa; phylum Arthropoda; class Insecta; order Coleoptera; family Brentidae; genus Aspidapion; species Aspidapion aeneum. The sequence continues at coordinate 27,624,894 of OY755043.1, forward strand.
GGTCAAAAATAAGAGCGACAAAATTAATTTTTCCACAACTAATTTACGACTAATTAGCGGCAAATTATCCACCATATTCAATTTTGATAAAAGCAATTTTTACGAGGGTGCTTCGCTAACTTCATATGAAGTTAGCGAAGCACCCTCAAAAACGGTCAAAAATAAGAGCGACAAAATTAATTTTTCCACAACTAATTCACGACTAATTAACGGCAAATTATCCACCTAGTCACGATTCGATCTGCGATGGGTGCTTAGCTAACTTCATGCTCATCTTGTTACGCGCAAGGAGTTTTTGTTTTATTGCAAATATATATGGGCCCCTAGAAGGTCACTCCTTGGTAGGTCGTTCGGTGTAACAACAATGTGTCGACTTAAGTGCCATGACACTAAAAGCCGCGACATTTTTAAACATGCAAACATCAAAGTCTTGTTGTCGTGGCAACAATTTGATGCCACAACAAACCTCGTGAAAATAGCAGTACCGCATTGACGTGACCACGTGTGAAATAACCACTGAACATAAAGTGTCATGACATTATTATGTCTCATGATAACAAGCCTCAAAGCGAGGATCGTTTTTATGTGATAACAATGTTGCGACTTTAGTGCCATGACACTAAAAGGCGCGACATTTTTAAACATGCAAACTTCAAAGTCACGTTGTCGCAGCAAAAATTTGAATTAGTGCAACGCAACATACCTAATGAAAATAGCAGTGCCGCATTGCCGTGACCACGTGTGAACTAAATGTCATATTGTCATGACACTTTAAGTCATGATAATATGACATTTTTAGTAGTTAGTTTACACGTGGTCACGACAATGCGGCACTGCTATTTGCACGAGGTATGTTGCGTGGAACGAATGTAAAAGTCACAAAAATATCAACATGAGTTTGATATCGCCACATTAATTCCACGGCTCCAAATTGTGGCCGCGACAACATGACTTTAAGCTTTGCATGTTTAAAAATGTCACAACTTTCATTATCATGGCACTAAAGTCGCGACATTGTTGTCACATGAAAACGAGCCTTTACAGTCAGGCGACGATGCTAAGCGAGTCTATTAGTTGATCTATGAGGAAGAGAGGAAGTGCTATAATTTTGTTTTGTTTTCCTGTAATCGGGAACCGCACTGTTTGTAAAATACTGGCCAGTATTTCTCTATACTAGGAAACGACCTCTATGGCCCTACCCAAAATTTTTGGCAACATACGCGCCATATCCAAACTTCTTTATAGCTCTTTCGCTTTGCTTCCTTACTACTATAGGACAGGCCCTTTATAAAGTATTTTTTATTGTCCTACAGAAATTAGGAACATTCTCGTTTTAACAAAGAACTTTACTACCGTTATAAAAAAAAATCCCCGTAATAGAAAAGTTCTTTACTATACCAGCAAAGGTATTTGTTATCCAGTAAAGTACTTTTCAACAAGAACCAGCATGAGAATGTTGTAAGTACATATTTCCCGTCCACACCAGCCAAAGTGCTTTACTACTATAGAGACCAATAAGACAAAATATTCTTACTATAAAATTTTGACTCTCCTAATAGCAAATTTTGTTAGCATACGACTTGATGATAATTCATATGTAAGTAGGCCTTGCAGCCCTTCCAATAAGACTACCACTAAGTCTATTGTGGCTCACTTTTAAATGGTTTCTTACAACTGTATGCCTAATCCTCCAAAAAGCTGGCTATCAGTTCGGGTGAGACACTGTTCTTCTGAATCAATCTGAGGTTTACCATAAAGAACAAATAAAAAATCGTCTAAGATCATAATGGAAAATAGCATAACAGTCCTATGTTAAAAACTGAATTATTAATAACCGGATATTGTCAAAAACGTTATTCTTTAAAACAAGAAAGGAGCAAAATGAAAGTTCTGCATAGCACCTTTTATCAAAACCGGACAAAATTAAAAAACACAAAATCATAAATCATCTAAAGAAGAGCGGTTCTGATATTGCTATGCAATTGAAGCATCCTTCTCTGCAATTTGTTTACTGCCATGCAATCCCGATATAGACAGCCATCACGACGATGTTGGTAAGATAAGTCAAACAACATCCAAATAACACATTTTCGGCGTTATCTAAAAAAATGTTTTTTCCTCGAAAGTAGTACCTTCTCTAGCCATTGCTACGCGGGCTAGCAAGGTAACAGCTTTATACCATGAACAATTTTTTATAATGAAAATGGAGGAAAAACCAAACAAATTAAAGATTAATAACTTAAAACAAAAATTATAAAAACCAATATTAAAAATAAAGTATTTAAATTTACCTATATAAGTGAAGTTTGGTAAAATTATTGGAATATTTGCAAAATAGTCAAAATCCTAAAAATTTAGGACAAAAACCTTCAATCCTTCAATAGTGAAAATTTTCGTTCAAAACCCTTCATATTGAAGGAAAACCTTTAAATCTGGCAACACTGGGAACACAGAAGGAAACTTAGACCTGGAATTCTTCGAACAGGTACAGATTAAAATAGACCTAGACCTAGACCTAGACCTAGACTACCTACTTGATGTAATATTTAATTTATTTTCGTACCTACCTGTCTTTACGTCTTCAATAATTACGGTGAAGTACCGACTGGGGTACCATCTATATAAGTACAAATGTACGTCCCTGGACAAAGTATGTTGTATGGGTGGTGGCCAATAAATGACGTATTGAAGACGTCAAAAACACAACGGCGAAAAAACGTTAAAAAATTGACGTCTTAAAGACAACATTTTCGGTAGATTACCTCCATGTCATCCACATGACAATTCATTAACCTAAAAAAGACGTCATTTGATGACCCGTTGCTACCCGGGATACGGACCTAGTGGCCTTAGTGTCTGCAAAAAAATCACGTCATCAAAAAGGAAAAAAATATTTTCCTTTTGTCATGTATTCGACAATAGTAAGAAGGGTCTCAATCACAGTCAATTATTCTTTTATCAATACGCACAGGTCACAGGTGTAAATCATTGAGTGATATATTGGGCAAGCAGGCTCACATCCAGATTAATTGCCCGGCTCGGTCTCACTGAGCACGTGTGATAGAACGCGTGGTTTTTGGATAATTAGTCCCTTTTCGACCCATGTGCTATATGATGGATATATGGCGCACACCTTTGTTTTAGGTGTCACAGAGGCATTGAATTATTATTAATATAAACCTTCGTACAGAACGGAACATGTCAACAAAACATTGAGCTGGGCCAAGGGCGCATCAAGCTCAAAAGAAAAGGGGGACAGGTTTCTGTTAACTTAAAAGGACTAAAGCCGTTTTTAAGAAAATAACTAGTAATTACCTCTGGTTATCCCTTGGTTGATATTTAAAATCAGTTGTTTAGGCCCCTAGCCTATTACCACAGAAGCACCGCTTGAATAGCTTTTTTTATAAGCGGTTATGGTTAGTGCGCTTTTTGAAAGATGCCATTATTGAATTTCTTCTCGACCGACTTTGAAATACTGGCGTATTTGCTTCGAATTGGACATAATTTGGAAAAAAAAACACTTACATAAAAACATTAGCATTAAATTTTAACTAAGCTAACAAGTTAATAAAACACTTGCAGTGTCCAGTAGTTAAAAAATGCACAGCCTTAAAATACGTAAGTACTTTAAATAGGTAATACACTTTAATATACAATATTAAAATTTATTCTTTTCGTTTGTTTTTGCAAGTGACTTTAAAAAATATCAAGGTAAAAAAAACTTTTTAGACAATGATTTTAAAACTATATAAATATTTAAATGATAAAAACTGTCAATAATGTCAAACATATTTTGAATTTTGTTTGTTACAGGAACAGTAGAATCTCTTTCCAAATTTGCAAAAATGCATGCAAAATTTTTCGAAAAAGAAACAAAAAAAATGTGTGTGCGGTTAGAAAACCCAATTACCTTCCTCAAAAGTGTGGAAATTACCGGTAATAAACGATGACGTACAAAGGGCTCATTCGTGACGTCACTCTTTAACTAGTGGTATTTACCAAGGCCGCTTGAACGCTAGTGTTAAATACTAGTAATGACTATTTATGCGCTTGAAACCTGCTTAATACACAGTTGCGTACGCAGAAATAAATCCTAGGGGGAGGCTTATATGCGGATCAATAGGGGAAAGGGGGGCACAAGGGGATACGGAGGTAAATGGGGATACCGCAGTCTTAGCTAAACTGCGCAAGAATACAACCTCCTCATATCAGTTATTTTATCCCCATGATTGGTTTACCTCTCTGAAATATCAATGGTGCCGGTCGGCTGAGCTTAAGTTGGTTTTTGCTCAACATTTTCATAAGGGCAAAACGGGTACCTTGTTATACCTAGTAACCTATATATCACTAAAAGCGGTATTTTATGTTGTCTTTGCAAAAATAGGCGCAAAATTCATGTAGGAAAGTCGACAGCGATGACTAGGTTACTGTAATTTTTTATAGATTTTGTAAATACTAAATTTAATTATTATAAATGTATATTTAATTAAAACTTTTTATTTTTTAAATAAGTATTTTAAACTTGGTTAGTATTTTAATAAATAAAACTTGTCTTACCAAAATATTGATTCTAAATTACACAACTGCCCCGCCCGTTTAGCCACATATAGGTATCCCATTGTACCCCGTATGCGGGGCAAAATGGGGAAAAGTCAACTTTTTGCAAAAATAAAAATAAATGCATGATGGAGTTCTACGCCTCCTAAACTGAAAATTAAAACATAAAGATAACAATCTAGCCAACTTAATTCCAAATGACGAACGCAATGGTGACCATGTAATAGGAGAAATAAGCCTATATAATTAAGTATCCCATTTTGTCCCGCTTTCCCATACTCAGTGATGAATCCTGGGGGGGGGGCGTGAGCGCAGTTCGATAAATTTTAATCTTGTTTTTTGGGGAAAATTCATGATTTAGGGGTCAATGTTCAGTAACTCTGGGGGGACTTTAGCCCCCAATTCCCCGCCCTCCATACGCCACTGAGTTAAATTCCGAGTAGAGGTAGGGAAGGTAAATCTGAATGAATCGTTCGGTAAATGAATCCAGGATCGATCGGACTCAAACCTGCGTGCTCCGATCTTTAGAGAGATCCTTTAGAATAATCTGTTTGTTTGAGGTTATGTTTATTTATTTTTTTGTTTTTATCGTAAAAAACTGCCGTTTTGTTTTTTTAAAAATGAAGAATTTGGAACTATTTGAACCAGAAAGTGGAAAAACCTATAGCATACAGGTATCTAACGAGAACTATGCTGATAAAGAATCCGTGAACTCTGCGGATTGTACGGATGCAAATACCGTTTAGGTCTGTTTAAAATCAAAGGTGAACAGACGTGAACATTTTAACGCACAATAAACAGAACAAAAAATAGAACGGCAAATGGGCTTTTTTGATATTGACGAGCAAAAGAACTAAAAACCTTTGTGCTGTTCTAATAAATGCTTCTAGTTTTATTTCCTTTAATATTGTAATGTTTATTCGCCATTTTATTTTAATCTGCCCAAACTGGTCAACCCATTCGTGTGCATTTTTTTTGAAATCGATGAAAAATCGATATGTTATGAGAACGTTGCGAACCGTTCGTTAAATGGATTAGATTCGCGGACCTCTTTTACACGCGTACATAAACTAGTGTTTGCTTCGCTGTTCGGTTTGTTGCTCTGTTTATTGTTCATCGCAATATTCAGGCTGCACGAAGCCAAAGATAATGGGCACAAACTAGTAAGCAGGTCTGGACGGGTTAGAAAAACTGCGAACAGCACTTCCGGTTCGTTAAAATAAAAAAAGACCTTTACTGTTCTGTTTGCGGTTCGGTTCGATGTCCTGTTCGTTTCGCTTTCGAGGTCTTAACTGCAAAGTTTTTCCATGGCTGCTCGCTCGATCCCTAAGACAGGATAAACGGTTAAAAATCGGGGCAGTGCCGCGCCGGTCGGCAAAACCGGACGGTTGGTCACCTAGTACTATATTAATCGATAAACAAATAACAAGCTAAACAAACAATAACAGAGAAAAAATACACTGTTGAAGCAGCTTCCGTTTTTCGTTCGTCTGTGTCCAGTCGTCAAGTCGCGAAGTGAAAGCGTTCGGTGATTGTTATGACTGTTACTGAATTAGATATATAACCTGCGACATTAATACATCGTACCCTGGGTTATACTTCATTCTTTTGAAGTGGAACAACGATAAACAAAAACACTTAATTAATGAGTTCACAGCCATTTTACGATGACATTATAAATTAGTTCAAAAAATTTAGACAAGATGAATTTGCCTCACATTCAAGCAGTAAAATTTAAATTAAATTGTTGATTACTCACATTATTAGCATATTCTTATATTTTATTTTATATAGGTTTATATATATATGTGTGTATGATTGGAAAATAGAAATGCCACTGAGGTTTTGGTGTATATCATATGCCCCACTATATCTAGAATTTTAAAAAAATCAATTTTAATCATTTTTAGTTTATGGGAGTAAACGAGTAATGCGATACATTTTAATCTCCATTTTGAATTTTGCAGATAAAAGTACAGTTTTAACACATATTTAACGTGCGAAATAAAGCTCTTTAATAAATATCAAATATCTTTTAACAAAAAGGCTTATACAATAATTTAATTGCAGCTCTCCTAAATACTAAATATACGATCAGTTTCCAGTCGATTGGGATTAAAAATATAAAAATGTGCATAAAAAAGTAATAAAAGTAATTGGATAAATTTAAAACATTTTTACAAATGAACAAAAAAAAACTAAATGTGTTGCGATCGGAATGCTGAGTAGGATTACTAATGGCGGGCGTCGAACATCCATTTTTGACAGTTGACATAAATGGCGGCCGTAGCGGGCATTTATGGCTTAGGAGATGAGTCAAGAGCACCAAGGTAAGATTTCTAATTTCACCCAAGTAACATTATTTACCCCTCAAGGTTTTATAATTTTTTTTTAATTTGGTATTTAGAGGGTCTGTTATGGCTTTTATGATCAATTTGGCTGCAAAGGTAAATTTATATTGTCAATTACCTAAAGAGGTGTTAGACAACCAAAAAGTGATTTATAAAGGGAATATAATAAAACTGATATTCCTTCTGTTCCTTTTAGATACTTTTGGTTCTATTGATCTCTGAATTATAAAGATGTTCCTATAAAACTCTTTTACCTAGAGTTTTTAAAAATAAATAAATATAAACTTTAGTCATTTAGTCTCTTTCATTACTTTAGGTCATAACAAAAGTGTTTTATAATAGGGCTAAAAGGTTACCTTATATCCTTTTGTTTTTATAGTTACCAGTAGTTTTTTTTAGTTAATATGATTATATAGGCGGCCATATAGAACCTGGCTTTCTTGTTTTAAGAGTGGTAAATATAAACTTTAGACTTTGGGTTTCTGTTATTACTTTTGGGCATTTTAAAAAGGTTTTTTACGAAGGCGTAAAGGTAAACTTAATTCTTTTGTTTTTATAGTTACATATTAAATATTATTTAAATAGGCGGCCATATAAAACCTAGTTTCCTTAAGGGTCCTAACAGAAGTAAGTAAATACTTTCGGGTTTTAGTTTTTTTAATTAGGTACCTCTGGTAAAAATAATAGATATACCTAGGCACAGATTGGTACGTACCTATTGCAAGATTAACTATGTAAATCACAATAATTAATAATTGTTGAGTTTCCGCCCTCCTGGGTAGGACACCGAGGCCTAGATAAGGCCTGTTTATACGGTTAATATAAGAGATTGCCCTTCACTCAACCTGCAAGTACAATGGATATCATTGCACTGGCCCACTTGATTGTTTGCACATTGCACAAGTATTTATCTATAACTAAAGTCAACAGTTTTTATTTCGGTTCGTATAATAAGCAAAATTCTTATGTTAAAAAATTAGCTGTCATATTCCAATGCAAAACTGTCAACATACGGCCTGACACTAATATTGCATAGCTTTATTCCAATAGATCCCAATTTTTTCGTAAACTAAGCCTTACAGAGAAAAACGAACGGCTTTCTTCTTAAGGACGGCAGTATTGTGTAATCCAAAAATCGCTAAATGATGTTTATTAAAATGCCAACTTACACAAATTGGGAAATATAATTTTTCAATGTTCGCCCTAAAAAACCCAAAATGACGTTTTATCAGAATTAAACTGTTTTTGTGTGTTTTGCGCATATATGGGCAAAAAAACAAATGTGATAAGAAATTACAAGGCCAAGGCTACCTTCGCATTTTAATTGCTGCTGAATTAAACGAAATTTTCAAGCTTTTATTTTATTTTGTTTTATTCCAATTCGAGGCTGTATAAAAATCGGCATAAAGCGTCCATTCGTTTCTGTATAGGAGTTCCGGTTTCCCTCGCCCAAATAAAACTCTATCGGTGGCTTCCGAAAGCATTCGGCTCTGGAAAACCCCCTAGCGTGTTTTCAGGGTAGCCTTCGCAGTAAAAGTGTGTCGACGCCCGATTGACGTTGGGAAATCCTAAGTAAACGTTGCCGCATTTTGCACAGAATTTCTCTGATTTAAGGAAACATTTTTGTTTTATTCTTATTAACTGGATAGCCCTTTATTGGCACTGGTAACCAGTCCGTATGAGATCGGATATCTCGTGAGTTTTATCTTATATACATTTTAATTAACTTTAGAAATAAAGAAAAACCACATACAAAATTTGTAACGAAATGTCATTCTTTAAAAATTTAGTCCGTGCAGTCCTGGGATTCCCATTAAAAATAGTTTTAAATTGTAGTACCACCCCTGAGGGGTAGTTTAAAATTTGAAAAACAATAAAAATAATCCATGATTGATGAAAAAACTTTTATACAAAAATTTTCAAAGCTAAATAATATATAAATAACTTAAAACTATGTCTGTAGATGCATTACCGTATTGAATACCTATCAATATTTAAATACTGTAAAAAGGACAAGATATAATCCGTTTTCAGTTAGACATCCACCAAAACAACTGAACATCGGTTTAATTATCAATAACTTGTCTAAAAAATTTACATGTAAAATATAGCGGACAGCTGACTTACACCGTTTTTATTGGACATCTCCTAGTGGCGTTTAAAGGTTTAAATATGGCTATCATCTTTAAACCAAAATATTATATTCCTTTTAGTTATTTCTAACTTTTGTGTGGAAATAAAGTATTTGCTACAACGAAAAAAAATGACCCATATCGCAAGGTATTTATGAACAATTTATATAAATATTAAAAACTATTGCATTCACGGGAAAAATAAGTTTAACTTTCAACCAAAATGTAGACTTTTAAACCTAGGATTGTAGCACTTAGCACTGTTGACCCTTTAGTAAATACTGGTGTATGTGTTCCGCATGACTAACCCTTCTCCCCCCTTGAGCGTTACCAAACGTTAGGATAATCCCTAATACTTTGATATAAAACTAAACGTGACAACATTGAAATGCAGTTAAAACCCTTGATAAATGATTTAGATAAGGATAAATAATATATTAGCCAGAGTTGTCTAACTCATAAAACCTTTAAATTTTGATGAAGTTTAAAATTCGTTTTTTAAAATTCGAATTTTGAATTCTTCACTAGGTAAATATTAAGGGCTTTAATAACATGAAAAAAAAACTAAATTAAACTTTTTGTCACATTTTAGTGGAAAGGAAAATAATTTGTTTCCCTTGTGTGGGTAAATTGTGATTTAATTATTTTGTAAATTACTTTCTGCAAATATTTCGAAACTGATTTAAGAGCATACATACATACAAGGATAAATATATACCGATATAAGGCAGCTATGAATATCTACCATTCTGCACAGTAATGTGTGCCGCCGTAAGCCACTAAAATAAAAAAAATAAAATTTTTTTTTTTTGAAAAAACATAAATATCTAATACTTTATTGTTAATTTTCCACATAGACTCCTAAATTTATTAAAAAATTTTGAATTATTCTTATAAATTTTCTGTGAATAGCTTGATAGAGTGCGCAGAATTTTCATTAAGATCGACGATTGTGTGTTGTTTCCAGCCTTACACCTTATTTTTTAGGTAGCCCCACAAAGGGGAGACAAATCGGGGTATTTGCTATAACGTGTTTACGTGTTTATAATATAATACTGGTTCCGAGCTATAGATGCGTTTTCATTATTCGAATAAAACAATTTAATCATATAAAGAATTTATTCCTCAAAAAACAAAAACCATGTTTAACCGCTCTTAAAACTAGATTTGACAAAACAATAACATCACTTTTTGTGTGGCCATCACATTTTTCATGGCTGCCTTGATGTTTTAAAGAGTACCAATTTAAGTTTTTAAAACATTTAAACGCATATATCTCCAAAACTAATTATCAAAATAATCCAAATATTTTTAAAATGAGAAAGAAAAGATCTATAAAATTTCAAAATACAGTAAAGTCCGGATATAGTGAACTCGAAGAAGATTGGACGGAGACTGGTTTTTAGGGTATTTAAAACGGGGTTTGCTATAAGCGAGTGTTCATTTTAAACGGGTTCGCTATATACGAACTTCACTGTAATATAGAGAATGTTCCATTAAAAAAAATCATCGACCTGTCAAATTTTGACATTTAGGATGTCTTTTTAACATTCTAACATAAATATTCTTAAACTTCGTAAAAAATTACGAAACTTTGTATTTATCATATTTTGATATATTTGCTTAAGATTTAATGCAGAGGCCATCTTGTTTACAAGCTGGTGAACTGATCTTCGGCATTTTTTGGCTCTTTTTTTGTACTTTTTGGAATTGAATTGTTTTATATTTATTTTATGCTGGAAATAAAGACCATGTTTATTTATTTATTTTTTTAATAAGAGTTTTAGATATGGTGTAAAAATATACGGGAAAGTACAGTACCTCTCAACTTTTCTTTGAGTGACTCAAATATGTCGGAGTCACATAGCGAAAAATTGGAAAAGTACCTAAGGCAAGTGCTCAAATGTTGCCCAATGTATTCTTGTCATTTTGCTTGTCAATGCAGTTCGGTGTAACAGAGCGTTTTTATGAAGCAAATTCTTACTTTAAATACGCTGGGCATCTTTTTGCCGATAGGCAAGTATCGGAATAATTCTGCAGCATAGGCAAAGAAAAATCAATCAGTCCCTGAAATCTCGAAAAACCGTCACAAGAAATTTTTCCGTCGAAAGAAAAGTCTTTTTTCCGCGGTGCTGCCTCTTCAAGTCTCTCGCTCATCCCAATTTTTTTTGTCAGTCGTAAACTTGGATCCTTATACTTATCTATGAACTGTGCAAATTAATAGCCAACGCAAACTTTTGGACGCTTTTACGCCCTCCCATGTCAAAAATTTTAATATAACTCGTTTCGCAACCCATTTAAGCACCCCATGCTCATAGATATGATGCTACCAACAGCTCGTTTACTTTACTCGGATGCGCCGAACCGACTTACCCCCTCCTCTTGTCATTCCTACAAAAATATATTAAGATGTCTCGCCACTCCCTTTACCTATGGCGCGTTAAATAAAAATGTCTTTTCATATTTGATTTGATTCCCTCGTATAAGCAAATTTTCTAATTTCATCCAAGCTTAAGCTTTAGTTTTAGAAACTTCGCAAATAGAATGGGCGCACCCACAAGGAAGCTTTGGGGCCCGGTCCCCCCAAGCATTAGGATTTTTTTAAAAATCGTATTTCATAAATAAAATAAATCGTCGTTGATCTTACGAACTGACGTATCTCAAAAAAATGCAGTTTTGAGATAAAACCATAATACTACCTTATTTGTGTCGTTCTTTCATCTTACAAAGTGTCGTAACTAATTAAATTAAATAGCACAAAAATCATTAGATTCAAGAACATTTTCAGTGATATAAGTCCAATATAAACTTTCCCTAAAACTTGAAATTGCTCTCTTGTAAAATTACAATAAATGAGTTACGTCAGTTTGTAAGATAAACGACGAAATGGATCCATCACGGATCTGATACCTTCCTAGCTAGCTAGCCTATTAGCACAGAAGTTTTTGGTTATAACATAAATTATTGAGCAAAATGTAATCTACCATATTCCTAAAATGACATATTGATACAATGCTCCGTGAAAAAGTTAGCATTTTTAAATTTTTTAATTGTCAAAAAACTTTCATTAGCATGAATGAATTTTGATAAAAATTTAATCGGCTGGTTTCGAGTTCGAGTATCATACACTATTTTACCTGCAAATTTTATTAAAATCGGTTAAGCGGTTTAGGAGCTATCGTGTTACGGACAAAAAAATATACACACACACACACAGACATCAGGACGATATTGCTAAGATCAAAATACACCATAACATAGTTTCGGCGATATTTCATAAAAAAAAAATTGTGGAAACTAATAGTTAACAATCTTTAAATTCACGGGTACTAAAATTTAGGATTGTTAGTATTATATTTGGCTTGAAAATTCCGCTGATTGACGCTCGCGTCTGATGGTGGATAAAAACGAGAATCAGCGTTGCTCTGGTCTGAAAGACAAAAGAGCTGTCGTAGGTCACGGATGGTTTCTTGTTGTTTGCAATCGATCTTTTCATCGATTGATGGATAAAGCAGTTTATACTCGCCTGCTCTTGTTCTAGTTTCTCTCGTATCTCGCTAGATGGCGCTTCTTGCGAGGGTTTTCTCACTTTAGACATAAGATTAGAGATAAAACCGTCTAATTAACTTCGCAAGGGTGTCACATTAATCAAGCAGTGTTCTGAGGAGTCCCATAAGGACGAGACAGTTAACTGTCAATACTTATTAGGTGTCCATTAGATCTTGGACCCCCGTGAGGTTAGGCTTTCCAGCTACCCACGGAAAAATATGAGAGAAAAAAAAAATATTTTACCCGATTAGCCACGAAAACTTGTTTCAAGTATAAAATACTCTCGAGTATCGCTCCTCCAAAATACGAGGTGTGACAATTAAATTTTAAGACTGGCCCCCGTACTAAATCTCCACGCCTCGGGCGGTTGGAGTTACTCACCTTGATGAGCGTTCTACTACCGCGAGCAATCTTGTCGCCTTTCCTCTACTAGTTTGGCTTACGCAGTGGTTTGAAGCGGATCATGCATAGTTCATTTGGCGGAATTATGACAAACGAAAAAATTGAGCAACGTACTAATTTAAAGCAAAACTCAAAAAAACGGCTACTGAATAATTTGAAATGCTAAAAGATGTCTACGGAAAGCAGTGTATGTCTCGTGCAATGATTTTTATGTCGCATGAAAGCTTTTTCGAAAGTTGTGAAGAAGTTAAAGATGATGAACGAGAAGGGCGCTCCAGCACATCCATAACGACGATGCTCATTGTTTTTATTTTCGATATTAGGGGTGTTATTCTTATTGAATGGGTGCGTGAGGGTCAAACAGTGAACCAACATTTATATTTGGAAGTATTTATGTAGCTAAGGCAACGTGTAAGGAAGAAACGTCCAGATTTGTGGAAGAACAACGCGTGGCTGCTCTACCAGGATAATGCACCGGCCCACAATGCCCTATCCATTAAGCAGTTTTTAGCTAATAAGAAGATCCCCGTCGTTAACCACCCACCATATTCAACAGACTTGGCCCCTTGCAACCTCAACCTGATTTCGAAAGTGAAAAAATTCTCTCTTCAGTCTTATAATTTTATTGTCACACCTCGTACTTCTGGGTGCGCCACTACAAATGAGTACTTGGACTATATAAACTTTTAGCAATTATTCTCAAGGGATGCAACTTTCAAAACTAATAACTAGGGTCCACCCTGTTTAGAGTATGTGTTTTAGTTTCCGCTAAAAGCGGAAATGGCTAGAACTGAAACTGAAAGAGGACTCTGGTGCAAAAACGACCACGCTCCTAAAAGTGGTTATATGTGATTATTTGCTTTTAAAAGGCCCTTTTCGTTGTGTATGCAAAGAAGATAATGTCGTATTGCAGTAGAAAATCGTCTGCAGCCTATCGGCAGGAAAACTAAATTGAAACTTTTGGCAAGTCGAACAGTGGATATAGAGATTGCTGGAAGAGAGAGAGTCATGAATATAAAGTCCATTTATTTGCCGTTTTCTGTTGTGATTTGCAAGTCAGATTAGCGCTTTATATAAAGGCGATTTATTATGTACCCAGTAGGCATACTATTTTGACAGGTATTGTCAACCCAATTCATTAAAAATATATTGAAAAGATTCGTAAATCCTAAATAAAATCATTTAATTAATAACGTTCTTTTTTTATTAAAACATTTTAATAATGTATTATACGTTGTATTTTGTATTATAAGATGTAATGTAACATTCTAATTTTACATTGTGATGTAACATGTATTGTGAAATTTTTATATAATAATATATATATTTGTGGTGAATTCATTTTACAAAAAATAGATAATCTGTGTACTACGGCTCTATTAAGCAAATTTTTTAATTAAGAAACCACTGCGTTTCATTAAATCTTATATTACATGCTACATAACAACGTTACATCACGTGTTACATTATAATGTTACATCACATGTTACATTATAATGTTACATCACATGTTACATTACAATGTTACATCACATGTTACATTACAATGTTACATCAATTATAACATTACAATTTTACAAACAAAACTTTATTTGAGTATTACTCCACTACTAAGAAATTTTTTTATTAAGAAATCACTGCGTTTTTCCCAGAAAAAGAAAAATCCCTAATTCGCCAGAGGTTCATTAAAAAAAACAAATATTTTCCTAACAAAGTTTGAAAAACCTATTGCGACGTTTCGATTGTTCTAAAGTACCACAAATGTACAATTTTCAAATTGTTCTTTTATCAATATTGTTTAGTCCGCTATATGTTGCGTGGTTCATCAAAAAGATAAGTATTTCAAATTTTGTTAGGCAAACATTTATGTTTTCTTATAAACCACTGGCAGATTAATGATTTTTCTTTTTCTGAGAGAAACGCAGTGATTTCTTAATAAAAAAAAATCTTACTAGTGGCGTAATACTCAAGTTTTGTTTGTAAAATTGTAATGTTACAAGTGATGTAACATTGTAATGTAACATGTGATGTAATATTATAATTTAACATGTGATGTAACGTTGTTATGTAGCATGTAATATAATATGTAATGTTACATAGAATTTTTTATTTTGCTACAGTGCCATTTGCTAGTGCTTGAGAGCTCTTTCAGTTTACCAATTCTGTTACCGTCAAGCATCCTTTTATTTGATATCCTGCTAGTTAGTAACAAACGATGGTAATTCTGCTGCTTTTAGTTGCTGCAAAATCATGACGTGCTAAAGATAATAAATACTTCAAATCAAGGCCCGAATGTTGATTGGCCAAAATACTGTGAAATCGTTGTTTTAATTAAAGTTGTTAGCTATGCGCCTATAAATAGAGGCCTTAACAATTCCACAGTGCTAATAGGGAAAAACGTGAAGCTAGATTTTGCTTAAATACGAAAGAAAGAAAACACCTTTTTATTTGTTTAACAAACTGTTTTAATTATATTACAATCTAGTTAGTAGGGCTAATTAGCTTAATTAAGAAGAGAAGTTTGATATTATATATATATATTGAAATTGAAGCAACTTTTCTTTGTGATTTTTGACACGATCACCATAGCTTACCCTTTTAGTTATAGTATGCGTGTGAGCTACTAAACCAAAAGAAATACACACCAAATTACGCAACATCAAAAAAAATCAAACAAGTTTCGTGGCTAATCGGGCAAAAAGGAGTTTTTGTTTCCCTCATATTTTTCCGTGGGTAGCCTGAAAGCTTAACCTCACGGGGGTCCAAGATCTAATGGACACCTAATAAGTGTTGACAGTTAACTGTTTCGTCCTGATGGGACTCCTCAGAACACTGCTGGTCAATGTGACAAATCTTGCTAAGTTAATTAGACGGTTTTGTCTCTAATCAAATGTAAATAGTGAGAAAACTATACTACTATACTTAAAAGTATATTATCTCCAGTAGTTTTCGCTTTACAAAACAGTCTCTAAATCATTTTTTGTAGTAAAGATTCCCGCCCGGAGCTTATGGGCGGTGGATTTCGGTTGGATTTCTTTTAAATTTCAGTATGTTGTAGATTTTAATGCCCTTATGAAAAGTTATCATTGCCCCATCGTCGTCCGACCTACGGTTTCTAAGATACAGAGGTTCAAAGTTTCAATTTTTAGCTTTTGTGCATTTTTCAGAAAAAACAATTTCAGGTCATTTCCACCTATTCTGAAAAATCATATTATTGTTTGTTATATATCAAACGTTAGGTCACAAGTAGATCTTAATATACAAACAAAAAAAGTGTACCTATTAACAGTTTGCTACGTTGGCGTTCCAAACATAAAAATTATTAAAAAATATTTATTCAAAAGACGATGCTTTACAGAATTAACTAAAAAAAAAAACGGTGGAATTTTTTTTTTGATTTTTCCTCTCTTCTAGGAATCTCCAAAAGAAACCAAAATATGTATAAATGGTAAAAATCGTTTGTAAAGTTTTTCACAAAACGCTGTAAAACTCTAAGCTTTTTAGGATTTTAATGTTTTTTTTTAGAAATGCAAAATTCTTTCGCTTTTTTTTAACGATAATATTTAAACAAACATAATTATGAGGTTAATGGAATGATTTTTGTTACTCACAGTACTTTTTTAATCATTTATTTTTTCAGTGGCGAACAATTTACCAAGATAAATGTTCGAAATCCTAACTTCTTTTCACATTAAAAGTAAAATAAAAAGGTTTGAGAATATGATCTTTTAACTTGACAATGGCAGGTTAGTGAAACGAGCTAAAGGTGAGCTCTACACGAAAAAAAGTTATACCGGGTAGGCCAAAAAAACTGGATAATTTTTTTCATTATAACTTTTGAACTATTCAATCGATTTTCATGGGACAAACTGCGCTTGGCAGAGAATTAATTAGAGTTCTGATTAAATATATTTTTTTGTCCAATATCTCAAAATACAAGATGCCGGACGAAACTAAATTGTACCCTTCAAAGATGCTCGTTTATTCCTATGTTGCGAACATGTTTTATTTTCGTCCGCCATCTTAAATTTTGAGATATCGGACCAAAAAATATATTAAGTCAAAACTCTGATTAATTCTCTTATATACAGCGCTTTGTGAAAAACTTTTCAAACCCATTTGTACCATTTATACATATTCTGGTTTCTTTGGGAGATTCCTAAAAGACAGGAGAATTAAAAAACAAATGAACCGAAAGCATCGTTTTTTGAATAAATATTTTATAATAATTTTTATGTTTGGAACGCCACTGAATGTAGCAAACTGTTAGTAGGTCCAATTTTTTTATTTGTATATTAAGCTCTACTTATGACCTAACGTTTGATATATAACAAACAATAATATAATTTTTCAGAATAGATAGAAATGACCTGAATTTTTTTTCTGAACAATACACAAAATCTAAAAACTGAAACTTTGAACCTCTGTATCTTAGAAACCATAGGTCGGACGACGATGCGGAAATCATAACTTTTTATCAGGGCATCAAGATCTACAACATACTGAAATTTAAAAGAAATCTAACCGAAAGCCACCGCCCATAAGCTCTGGGCGTGGTCGTTTATAACACAATATATTAGTCAAACTTTTTTTGATTTTAGCCCTTATTTAGTTGGGGTGATTTTTTTAAAATATGTCTGCTTTTCACTTTTATTTAGCTGTATCTTCAAAAAACTGCTGCGTATTTTTTTTACAGTTAACTAAAAGATGCAGCTATTGATCCTCTATTTATAGCCCTAATCTAAGTTGTCTATCCAAAAGAGTTTGAAAAAAATATATTTATTAAAATTTATAAAATATAGTTGTTTAATTTTTTTCTGCAAAACCGAGCCAACTTGGGAAAACCAACGGTGGTTTTGATTAGAGTCCCTGTATGTGACAGATATTGGCCAATATCTGTCACATACAGGGACTCTAGTTTTGATATCAGGGCATCTTCACGACTTTGAAATTACAAAAAATTTGCTTGCATCATTTTGTCTGGTGGGTAGTTATAAATGAAAATGTTGCAACATTTTTTTTTGGTGTGAGCAGGGCTTTACATTAAAGAAAATAACATGTGACAACATTGATTTCGTAGCACGCAACTCCCACAATCAGCTGATTTATGCCTGGCTTTTGCGCGGGTCACGACATCGTCTGTCTGATGTTTGGAAATTCGTAGTAACTATTGATTTTACGCTCCCGCCGACTTTTCCGACGCGTGGGAAACTGAGCTCGGAAAATCTCTGAGAAACTACGTTTGATGCAGGTTGTGGCGTCGCTTGTCTAGAGGTCGCCACGAGTGTATCAGGTTTAGATACTATTTTAGAATCATGCCATGGAATAGATGTGGGCGTTTGTTTATATTTTCAATAAATGTATTACAACTACAAATGTGTGTAATTACCTGATTGGGTCAGGTGACTACTCTTGATAATAAAAATTAAGCAACACCTGATGAAAACAATGGATGCAAAACCCAAAGTGTCAGTTAGGTATATGGGGTGACCAGATTTTTTAAACCTCAATATAGGACACTTGCAGAATAGGACACTCATTAAAGCGAAAAAAAGACCCCCAGCTTGCAAAAGTCGCGATTTTGACATTTGTTGTTCACATTGGAGAAAAATGTTAAAACGCCTTTTTTAAGGAAAACAAAATGTTCTTTAAAAGAACATTTTGTTTTCCTTAAAAAACTTTCACAAAGTTGTGTTAAAGCTACTATTGACACTCCAGAGGCGACCGCATATTAAAGTTATTTTTTTTTATTAATTTTTTTTTTCTTAAAAACTTTTTGAAAAATATTGTTTTACTCTATTTTTTTAAATATAAAATTATCATTTAAACGATATGTATGTAGTGGGTTTTTAATCAATTTTTTTAATTCAGACATACAATTTAAACAAAAAATTAACCTCAAAATGCGGACGCCCATGAAGTGTGAACAATCACTTTCACACAACATTCTTATACGCCGTTTGAAAGAACATTTTATTATCTGTAAAAACTGTTTAATAACATTTTTCCCTAAATTGTTTAGAGTTTTTAAAAACTGAATAAAACCTAAAAAAAAATAATTTTGGTCCTAAAAAATAACACCAATTTATGGATGCCAATCAAGTGCCAACCGTGGACTTATCCCACTTAGGTGATACATTGTTTAAAAGATAATTTAATTTTCTATAAAGTTAATTACAGACTTTCTGTAAAATGCTCCCCTTTTGAGAAAATGACACAAAACTGAATAATTTCACGGGCAAGACCTCAGAGGTAAAGGTAGCTCGGGGACGCGTTTCTGCCTTATTAGGCTTCATTCAGCCCGAGCATAACCATAAAATGGAAGGAGATGAAATGATGATGTGGATATCTAAAAAGGAATATGAAATATGGTGTTTACTGAGGAGAGACCAACTGTCAATTTGCAGCTTCGGTCAGGGTTGCCTCAGTTTTGAGGCTAATTTTGACGTCGCGACGGAGACAGATATAATCTGCTCCCAGAAAACAGCCTGAGCCCTGGATTTTTTAAATTTGAAGGAAGTTCACGAGGTAAAAATTTTTACAAAAAAGTTTCACGGGCAAGACCTCGGAGGTAAAGGTAGCTCGGGGACGCGTTTCTGCCTCATTAGGCTTCATTCAGCCCGAGCATAACCATAAAATGGAAGGAGATGAAATGATGATGTGGATATCTGAAAAGGAATATGAAATATGGTGTTTACTGAGAAGAGACCAACTGTCAATTTGCAGCTTCGGTCAGGGTTGCCTCAGTTTTGAGGCTAATTTTGACGTCGCGACGGAGACAGATATAACCATCAATGAACCCCGAGCTACCTTTACCTCTGAGGTCTTGCCCGTGAAACTTTTTTGTAAAAACTTTTTACCTCGTAAACTTCCTTCAAACTGAATAATTTCGGTTTATTTTGCATATACTATGAAAATACATAGGAAACGGGTGTACTGCTAACACTTCAGGGTTCGTATCTTAGCAAGGCTACTACCCAGAGAACTTAGTAATGTCTCGTTTTATAGGCCATTAGTTTGTCTTAATTTTATGTTATTACAGATTTTCTCAAAAATAAGAAGTTTCGAAGTTAAGGGACACTAAAAAAATTGGTCAGAATCCAAAATGGCGGCGAAATGTTTAGCGTCATAAAAGAACATTTTGTTTTCCTTAAAAAACTTTTACAAAGTTGTGTTAAAGCTACTATTGACACTCCAGAGGCTACCGCATATTAAAGTTATTTTTTTTTATTAATTTTTTTCAAAATCCTATTTGTTTTATTTAATTTTCTTAAAAACTTTTTGAAAAATCTTGTTTTACTCTATTTTTTTAAATATAAAATTATCATTTAAACGATATGTATGTAGTGGGTTTTTAATCAATTTTTTTAATTCAGACATACAATTTAAACAAAAAATTAACCTCAAAATGCGGACGCCTATGAAGTGTCAACAATAACTTTCACACAACATTGTTATACGCCGTTTGAAAGAACATTTTATTATTTGTAAAAACTGTTTAATAACATTTTTCCCTAAATTGCTTAGAGTTTTTAAAAACTGAATAAAACCTAAAAAAAAAATAATTTAGGTCTTAAAAAAGTTAAGGGACACTAAAAAAAATGTGTCAAAATCCAAAATGGCGGCGAAATGTTTAGCGTCATAACGCAAAAACATTCGTCTGTTAAAAAAACTTGCAAAATCGTTTTTGGAAGAAATTTTATTGTCTTTAACTTTTGTTTAAAACTTTGGTTTCTAAAACATTTTGTAACCAAGTAATTAAAGAATAATAAATTGTGTGTGCTTAAGATCACACGGCAGAAGTGTAAACCAACACGGCGAAATTAATAATACTGGCCTTCATCTGCATCGTCATATCGTTCGCTGAATGTTCCTCTCACAGTTAGTCGACTCGAGCTGACTTCACCCGAATGAGCGTTACATAGCCGAGCCTGACGGCTCAGTTCAATTCAGTACCCACAAAAACTGCTAAACGCGCCTAAAGAAGTTTACACTTCAAAAATCTTTTTGCGCGCACAAAATTCAAGATGGTGGGAGGAGCCGGCCCCCCTCACAATCGAAAACTCAAATTTATTTTTAGGACTCCAATGTTAACAATATAAAAATCACGATACCACTTTTTGCATGCTAAAATTCTATAATGACTGGACTAGTAGGGAAATAATAGAAGGTATAAAAAAAATACATGTTTTTTATTATTAGGCCTAAATGTCATCAAATTTGATATATATTTTTTAAACAATCAATTTTTTTAAAGACAAGTTACTCATAGGTAAAATATTGTACGTAATACATGCAGAAAGTATCTTTACCACCCTGGACGGCTTAACCGACCTCTCCGTTTCGTTCGGTCAACTGTCGTCTCGAGCGGTACATTATCATTTTCCGCACGGTAAATAACTATTAGAATTGTCTCAAAATCTTTAAAAGGGACATGCTCATGTTTAAGCTTTTAGAGGAGTCAGGCAAAAAAACTAAATACCATTGATTTATGTTTGCAAAAGTTAGTGCAAAACAGAATCATAATACAGGACAGCGCAGGACATTTTGACTCAAACATGACATTTTATGATGCAGGACAAAACTAATAAAATACAGCACGAATGGTCACTCTATGCATGCCTAATTAAAGACAGTTCTCTAAGAAGCTAAATATTAAATTTAAGTACAAAAGTATTTACTAGGTAGGTTCGTTAAATACCTACCTAATTTTAAATACTATAAAAAATGTAAAAAGGTTTAAAAAATTATTTGCGTTTGTTTTTTTTTTTAATAAAAAACATGAAATAAAACTAAGCAAAAATGTTCATTAAACTAGCAAACATATTGCCTAATTACTAAAAATATTTGGTTTAATTGAAAAAAAACTATGATTTAATACCTCTGATTTTTTTTAATAGGAGTTTTTAAAATGGGAACGTTAAAAATAGCTGAAATGACTTTATTGATATTTGAATTGTGGTGTCTCAGACAGAAAGATACCATCAAAAATTTTTGTTCTAGGTCCTTTTTAACCCAAAGTTATTTTGAGTAAAAATAAGGAGTTTTTCTTGACGATCCGAATAGTCCTCCTAGCTATGGATGGGTAAAAAATAAGTCAACCAAGCATACTGTTTTAGTCAAAGTTATATTTGTCAAGCAAAAACAAGACAATTTTTTTTACTATTTATCAGCAGCGGCTCAAATCTTGGATTAATTTTCCAGTCAAGTCAAGTAATATTATTTAAAACACAACTGCTTATGTACAAAATTATTGGTCTTATTTAGCAATACGAAGATTTTTAGAAATTAAAAAAAAAATGTGGGCATAACTGAAATTTAGAAAACAAAAATTGTTTGCCTCAATTCCTTACTTCCTTTAAATATGCGTACAATTTTAGTGTTTGTAGGAAATAGAACATTTAACCAATCTTTAGATTAAGCATGTTTTCAGAAGCAAAACTCTAGAAAATTATATTCACTTCTGCCATAAAAAAATACTCTGCCAATCTATGAGCACCTAAGCTCACACTAGGTACTATAGTTATAGTGTGAGCTAATATAATCAAAAACTGAAATATATTTTATTCAACTCCAGACTCAATTACCTTTCGTTTGATACCACACAAGCCATGGTTTGACTTAAACTCAAATTTTTTTAATCTACCCCCCACCCTTTTGAAAAATACTAAAATGTATTTTGTTTCACTCCAGACTCAATTACCTTTCGTTTGATATCACACACACCATATTTTCACTTAAACTCTAATTTTTGACATCTACCCCCACCCTTTTTTTAAAAATAAACTTAAATTCATTTTTTTAACTCCAGACTTAATTACCTTTCGTTTGATATCACACACGCCATATTTTCACATAAACTCTAATTTTTGGAATCTACCCCCACCCTTTTATTTGGCTTGCGTTTGGTGGATTTTGTTCATTTTTAAGTGGGACCATCACGGCCCAAGACCCAACTTAGGTACCAAATTTCATTAAAATCGGACAAGCGGTTTTTGAGTTATGCGGGTTGGTCGTTACAGACAGACATACAGACAGACAGACAGACAGACAGACAGACAGACAGACAGACAGACAGACAGACAGACAGACAGACAGACAGACAGACAGACAGACAGACAGACAGACAGACAGACAGACAGACAGACAGACAGACAGACAGACAGACAGACAGACAGACAGACAGACAGACAGACAGACAGACAGACAGACAGACAGACAGACAGACAGACAGACAGACAGACAGACAGACAGACAGACAGACAGACAGACAGACAGACAGACAGACAGACAGACAGACAGACAGACAGACAGACAGACAGACAGACAGACAGACAGACAGACAGACAGACAGACAGACAGACAGACAGACAGACAGACAGACAGACAGACAGACAGACAGACAGACAGACAGACAGACAGACAGACAGACAGACAGACAGACAGACAGACAGACAGACAGACAGACAGACAGACAGACAGACAGACAGACAGACAGACAGACAGACAGACAGACAGACAGAGAGACAGACAGACAGACAGACAGAGAGACAGACAGACAGACAGACAGACAGACAGACAGACAGACAGACAGACAGACAGACAGACAGACAGACAGACAGACAGACAGACAGACAGACAGACAGACAGACAGACAGACAGACAGACAGACAGACAGACAGACAGACAGACAGACAGACAGACAGACAGACAGACAGACAGACAGATAGACAGACAGACAGACAGACAGACAGACAGACAGACAGACAGACAGACAGACAGACAGACAGACAGACAGACAGACAGACAGACAGACAGACAGACAGACAGACAGACAGACAGACAGACAGACAGACAGACAGACAGACAGACAGACAGACAGACAGACAGACAGACAGACAGACAGACAGACAGACAGACAGACAGACAGACAGACAGACAGACAGACAGACAGACAGACAGACCATAGCTCCCATTACTTATAGTAGTAGTGTGAGCTAAAAATGCCAATTGCTCATATCTCTACAGCTTAACATTACTAAATATTTTATTATTACTGGGATTTAAAAATTTCGGGGGGGATTGATCTCCCTTGAGCCTCCCCTAGGTACGGTCTTGGTAAAGAATTTCTAAAATATCATGTGATCATTAATTAATTTAACTTAACATGCTATATTTCTAATTTTCAAAAAACAATTGAAAGAAAAAACAATCTCTCGACTCTCATCAATTCTAGTTTTATGTGTTTATTATTTTAAGACGTCGAGTATCAATCTAACAATGTTTATTTAACAAAAATAATTTTTGTTCTCTCTGAAATACCATTTAAACAAAAACATTTTTGAAATTTGCTTTTCGTTACACCCACAAGAAAACAAAAAGTCTAAAATTCTAATGTAAAAGACTTTAAATATTTTAGTTTTAAACAATTTCCAAAAACCAATAAAGGATTTTCCAGTGTAATGAGAAATTGCTTATGAAACAATCTTTCCCAAAACTCATTTTTCGTATAAACTATTTTTTTAAATGCCTCTTAGAAAAACGTTTTAAGGTCAGTTAAATTAGTATAATTTTTTAAATGACACGGTAAAGAACAAATTGTTTCGTGCAAATTGTTTTCAAATGTTTTTGTATCGTAACTTTTTTAACCAATTCTTAAAAGTAATTATGCTTGTTTCACCAAAGCAAAGAAACAACAAGTGGATTGATATAGAAAATAATAAAAGCTCGTAAGTAGATAAATTGTACACGTATAAATATAGACCATTAATATTTCCTGCTTTTTATGTTACAAATTTTAAATAACAACATATTTTCCTGCGAGCGTGCGGGAATTGCAGTTTTTCGTACTTATTTGCATTCTGGAAAAAGTTGTACTTTTCAGCACTTGTGCGGTTAAGTTCCTTTTTCGCACTAGTGCGGTAAAGTCACTTTTATGCACGCAAAAATTAAATAGACATGAATGCGGTAAAGTAGCTTTCTCGCACTAATTTGTTTATTTCGCAAAAAAATATTTATAAGCACTGTAAGCTGTTTATTGATGTTTTACTTAATCTTTTATTTAACAAAATAACATTTTTTTATGATGTCTAATAAATCAGCGACGATAGGATGCTTCTAGGAAAAATGTAGTTGTAGAGGGCTGTCTTTTCTATTTTGCATACAGGAACATAGAGGCGACACTAATCGGATGTCATTATTAAAACATAAGCTCAATATTTACCTAACCTAAATTCAAAACATTAATGCAATACATATAGGTATATAGTGAATTTCAGCATGGGCGCACCCAGGGGGGGGCGTTGGGGCCCGGCCCCCCCTCCCAAGCCTTGGATTTTTTTACATATTTTCCACATTATTCATGTAAAAACACAAAAAATAGCTTAAAATTCGACATCATGAGGCTTTGGCCCCCCCAAGAGGCCTCGGGCCCCACCAAGACCTATTCCTGGGTGCGCCACTGATTTCAGTAAAATGGAATTAAGCTGAAAAGATTTTAGGCTATAACTTTTTACAACTTTCGAAGGAAATTTTCTCAACAAGAATGCCTTGCTGAGTTGATTTAAGTTTTCGGTAATGAAGCATCACATCAGTCGACAGTTTCTTGTTGGTATGGAGAATTCAAACGTGGAGGGATTAGCCTTAGCGACGATCCAAGGCCAGATGCGCCAAAAATGGATGTGACCCAAGAAAAAATCGAAGCTGTGCGCATGCTCATCACGGAGATTGGTGTCAGAAAACTCTAGACCGCTTTAAGGCAGGAAAACGTGTACAGCATTGTCAGTGGTAATGAACCATGGACTTACATATATGAACCCCAAAATAAACGTCAGTCGTCTGTCTAGGTGCTGAATGAAGAAAAGCCAACAAAAGTCATCGGTTCTCGAAGAGTATGCCAAAAGATGGTAGCAACATTTATCTCAAAAGGAAGTAACGAGGCATGTAGCAGCAATTCCTTTGGAGGATCAAAGGCCTGTCACTGCCGATTGGTACATCACCATTTGTCTGCGAAAGTCATCACTGAGCTTCGATAAACGAACCCCGAACGACGAATCTTGCTCCACCAAGACAATGCAAGTTCACACAAAGCACAAAAATCCATTGAATTTATAACCCAACAAAACGTCGAATTGTTAGACCATCCTCCATACAGTTCCAACCTAAGTCCCAACGATCTCTATACTTTTCCGAAAATCAAGCAGTCGACGCCTTCATGAATGCAATTTTGACAGTACCAATAACCGAGTGATATTACAGCTTTGACAACTGGTTTGAGTGCATGCCAAAATGCAATAATATGCATAAAGTCACTTTTTTTGCCCTTGACGGCTTGTCCAAACTTCGTCTTTCCGTCAACGATTTTCCCCACTTGTTTGATAAATAAATATTTAACATCAATAATAATTTAAGTCCTTTTTGGGTGAGCAATTCTTCATCAAAATGCTATGGCGTAAACTCATTTACAATCAGGAAATCAAGCTTAATATACTTGGCAACGCCGCCTCAAATAAGAGCAATCTCAATCCTATAGGAAATCATGCTCATAAAAGTGACAACGCTGTTTAGCAAGCGCACACTCCCCCATAACACGCTTTACGATATTTTTGAGGCTCTATAACATATTTAATTTTGATATGTGCATGACCTTGGAAGTTCGGATGTCAATCGATGGCTAAAGCTTAATAATTGCTGTGTTTAAACACAAAATAAAAAAAGAGGTTCTCGTTTGTCGATTTATCGAGTTGGGACGTAATCTGAGACGCCATGTATCCTAAGGAAAATGTATAATTAATATTTGCAAAAGGATACTATGGCAATAAGGAGTTTAGAACAATGTTACGTGTACGATAAATTTCCTTAATTAAATTAAGCAGGCGGTGAAGCTTAGCTAGCGCTAAAGATTGTCAACTTTCGTAAAGCAAAAGACCCTTATAATACTAGAAAACAAGTAGTTCCAGCTCTTAATGTACTTTATGCGGTGGTGATGATCTAAATGAATAGGATGTTAAACACTATAGAAGATTCCTATTCAGAGACTGAAAATGCTATTCCTCCTATTTGCGGATGTTAAAGTCTAATTGAGGGAGGCTCTTTCTGAACTTAGTGCTTTCAATTACAGTTAGAATGGTACACCGACGCATCCAAAGCGGACACTGGATCGGTTCGTTGAGTCTCAACTTATGGGATATTTTACCCAACCACCAGAAAGCAAAGCTGATATACCTATTAGCAATGTAGCAAATAGCTTATAATACCCTTCTTTTGAATGAGTCAAACCGACCATAATCAAAATCACCACTCACCAACTCAACAGTCCGCCCGCAGTAGCAGTGCATGGAAGACACAAAGAAAAAAAGCTACAACTGTCCACATCTATCCTCCACCAAGTTGTTTCCAGTCCATCCCCCCATGCCTCCAATGCACTACTCTTTACATCATACTGCCCAAAGTCCACATGTATTGGCAATATAATTATATGCATTAATTGTCTTAAATTTGTCATTAAACAATCATTATATTACGTCCCGCTTTTACTTTTCAATATGACCCCTTGTAGTAATAATATAAATATAATTGTTGCTGGTTTTTTTCAACAATCAAGCCAACGCCAGGATTTTGTTTTGTTTTAGAAATTACAAAAAAAAGTGAACTCACGAAAGATCTTACTTTAAAAAAAGTGCAAAATAGTCTATTTTATTATTTTGGGCACAAAATAGTAATTTAGGGAACGCTAATGACTATGCAGTTAAAAAAAACATTGTAACCAAATATATAAATAAATAATTTAAAACCTTAAAACTTGAAAATACCTTAAATTTTTGAGACAAAAATAAAGTGTTTTTAAAACTATTAACAAAAAATACTTGAAAGAAAGTTTAGTATTATTTTTAAAGTTTTTGAAATTTGAAAAATGTACCTTTGATATTCTGACCGGTTATAAAATCTTTTGTAAAGCAAAGTCATTAATAATTTGCGAAATGAAATTTTCTACCTCGATGATGACCATTATAAACAATTTGTCTTAACTTCAAAAATAGTCTTATTCCCTATCGTCCAGAGCGAATCCTGGAATCAAATCGACAACGTCGTATTCCAGCGAAATACAGCGATCCAGACCGATCGGTCCCGATCAAGATGGAATCCTCTCAGTCCGTTGACGACCGCCTGGACCGCGTAATAAACGCGTGAATCGAGTGCTGGGCCCACGCCTTAGTGAGTGCCAGACTTAGTTCCAAACTGTGGAAAGCCTATGCCCCCCTGATGCTGGATGGCATGGGTGACGCACGGCAGAAGGGGCGGCCGCCGTGGAAACCTAGGGGCGCACTACCCTTCATTCTAAATAACTACAAATAAAATATTGTATAGGTACTCTTTAAAAAGTGTATAAGTGTTTTTTGAACAGAATCGTGGTAAAAACAAGACTGGAACGTGGTTTACTGCATTTTTTTTTGTTAAACCAAATCTATTTTTTGTTTTTTATACATTAAAACGCTTTACTAAGTGACTAAAGTGATCTTGTTCTCATATATTTTTATATTTTGCAAACCTGAAACATATCCAAAGAGATTTGACATTTTTTACAATATTTTTTTTTCTAAGCTTGGAAAAACCAACTAGATTATCAAGTAATATGTCCATTAATTAATTGTATAGTATTTTTGGTATGTTATAATATATAAAAAAACGAAACCAGAATATAAATTTATCTTTTCGAGAAAAACTAAAAACTGCTGTGCCAAAAATATACAATTTTTCGTATGTTTTGTTAAAAACAATTATTTTTACGATAAACCAATCAATTTTAAGAAACCCTGGACTCTATCAATAAAATATTGTTAATACTACACAATTTTCATTTTGTAAGACAAAATAAATTTTAACAACTCATCTCTGCAAATGGAGAAGCTCTAAAGTCTGCTACATCGGTTTAGTAAAGTTGCCATTTTATCTCTTTCTCTAACCTATTTTCCTGTCAAAAATATAAATCATAAGACTTTCTGGAACTATTTTACTTCTAATTTTGTGTTAAGAAGTGTTCTAGGAAGTAAAAAAAGTGACTTTGAATTTAATTGAAAACAGTTTAGTGTCGGGGTGGTGACGAGAGCGATTGGCTCGTCCGAGGAGGGGTTGGGTGACGAGCCGGCACGATTTCCCGCTTTGAACTAGTGGAGAAATGGGGGCTGACCCCTGTCCTCCGGCCGCGTCAGGACCCTAGGCTCCCCGAAGGTGCCAGGTATGTACAGAATTTCCCAAATTAGAGGTAAAATAATAAATTAAAAATCCAAATTAATAATCTGATATTAATCAAAATTAGCATGTTTTTGAAGTAAAACATTATTAAGTATTATTTAAGCAACAAGAGCCAAAAAGCATACATCGATTTTAGTTATTTTATAATATCCACTCAAACAAAATATATGAAAAAACAGCAGAAAATTGCAGTAAGAGAATTCCTATAGTATAACACTCTAGATCAACAACCTAAGAGACCCAGATAGTAGTATAGTTGCAGTAGCGCACCCAGGAATATGTCTTGGGGGGGCCCGAGGCCTTATTTCATGCTATTTTTTGTGTTTATTCATGAAATATGTGGAAAATATATACACAAATCTTAGGCTTGGGGGGGCCCGGGCCCCGGGCCCCGGGCCCCCCCCCTGGGTGCGCCCATGATAGTTGTATAGGAGCCAGAAAAAAAAGGGACACATCCCAAATTTTAAAACTGCGCTTGCGTGACTTTTTTTTTACTATTTTTCTTCCTATCTGTAAGTTTAGTGAAAAAGTGAAATATATAAGTTTTTAGAAAAAAAAAGGACACATGCACAGTTTGCGAATTAGGTTCTCATTCCTGGCTTTAGCCTCTAGTTTTAGGAGATAATTTTTTCAAATGCTTCCAAACTTGTCATTTATTTGGTTCAGTGTTTAAAACTGAACTATTTGACAAAATCGAATAGTTTATGCGCCATTGTCTAAGTGACACAAGCTAAAATATAAGAAAAAAACTATTTATTAAAATAGTAATTTTTAATAAAGAATTTGGTTTGTGGAAAGCCCATGCCCCCTGATGCTGGATGGCATAGGTGACGCACAGCGGAAGGGGCGGCCGCCGTGGAAACCAAGGGGCGCACTGCCCTTCATTCTAAATAACGACAAATTAAATATTGTATAGGTAATCTTTAAAAACTGTATAAGTGTTTTATGAACAGGCTCATGGTAAAAACAAGACTGGAACGCGGTTTACTGCATTTTTTTTTAAAGCAAATCTTTTTTTTGTTTTTAATAAATTAAAACGCTTTAATAAGTGTCTAAAGTGATCTTGTTCTCATATATTTTTATGTTTTGCAAACCTGAAACATATCCAAAAATCCAAAGAGATTTGACATTTTCTAAAATATTTTTTTTCTAAGCTTGGAAAAACCAAAAAAAAAATGATCAAGTAATCTGTCCAATAATTAATTATATAATATTTTTAATATGTTTTAATATATAAAAAAACGAAACCAGAATATAAATTTGTCTTTCCGAGAAAAACTAAAAACTGCTGTGCCAAAAATATACAATTTTTCGTATGTTTTGTTAAAAAAAATTATTTTTACGATAAACCAATCAATTTTAAGAAACCGTGGACTCTATCAATAAAATATTGTTAATACTACACAATTTTCATTTTGTAAAACAATATAAATTTTAACAACTCATCTCTGCAAATGGAGAAACTCTAAAGTCTGCTACATCGGTTTAGTAAAGTTGCCATTTTATCTCTATCTCTAACCTATTTTCCTGTCAAAAATATAAATCATAAGACTTTCTGGAACTATTTTACTTCTATTTTTGTGTTAAGAAGTGTTCTAAGAAGTAAAAAAAGTGACTCAATTTAATTGAAAACAGTTTATTGTCGGGGTGGTGACGAGAGCGATTGGCTCGTCCGAGGAGTGGTTGGGTGACGAGCAGGCACGATTTCCCGCTTTGAATTAGTGGAGAAATGGGGGCTGACCCCTGTCCTCCGGCCGCGTCAGGACCCTAGGCTCCCCGAAGGTGCCAGGTATGTAAAGAATATCCCAAATTAGACATAAAATAATAAATTAAAAATCCAAATGAATAATCTGAAATTAATCAAAATTAGCATGTTTGTAAAGTAAAACATTATTAAGTAATATTTAAGCAACAAGAGCCAAAAAGCATTCTATATCGATTTTAGTTATTTTATAATATCCACTCAAACAAAATATATGAAAAAACACCAGAAAATTGCAGTAAGAGAATTCCCTAGATTACCAATCTCAGAGATCCAGATAGTGGTAGTTGTATAGCAGCCAGAAAACAAGGAACACATTCAAAATTTCTACTTATTCTCTCCCTATCTGTAAGGTTAGTGAAAAATATAAATTTTACGTTATTAGAAAATAAACACATGCGCACTTTACGAATTTGGTTCTTATTCCTTGCTTTAGCCACTAGTTCTAATAGATGATTTTTTAGAACGCTTCTAAACTTAAGTCATATATTATTTGGTTTAGTAATATTTGCCAGTGGTCTATAGGGACTCAAGATAAAATTAGGTTGATTACCTGAATACCTGAAAAAACTAATTTGTCATAAAAAACTTTAGAAAAAAAAATTGAATCCAAGAAAAAGATAAAAATATTTATAGCCTTTTTTGTTTTTGAACAGACGTATTTTTTAAAAATTGTATGTGTTTTTTGAACAGAATTGTGGTAAAAACAAAATGCGGTTTATTGCATTGTTTTTTGTTAAACCAAATCTATTTTTTATAAATTAAAATGCTTTACTACCTAAAAAACCTAAAACATATTCAATGAGATTTGACATTTTCCAAAATGTTTTCTTTTTAATCTTGGAAAAAACTAACTAGATTATCATTTAATATGTTCATTCATTAATTATATAACAGCATTTTTGGTATGTTATGTTATATGAAAAAAAAAACCAGAATAAAAATTTATCTTTTCGAGAAAGACTAAAAACTAATTTTTATTAACACGATAAAGCAATCAATTTTAAGAAGTATTAATTTAAGTTTTTAAACTTTTAAAAGCATATATCACCAAAACTATTACACGAAATAATCCCAACATATGTTTTTTTGACCTTAGAATAATAATATATCCTTTAAAAAAAAACATCGACCTGTTAAATTTTGACATTAAAAATTCCTTTTTGACATTCTGACACAAATATTCTTAAACTTCGTAAAAAATTACGAAACTTTTGTATTTATCATATTTTGATAGCTATTCAAATAAACGTTTTAGATGTGTGTAAAAATATACGAGAAAACTCTGTACATTTGAGTGCTCGTTAATCACGAAAACGATGATTAGTTTTGGTTTTAAGGGCTGCGTTTTCAAAAATTAAACATTTATATTTGAATCTGATAAACAAGCCTCAAAATCCCTTAAAACCTTTTTGATACCCTCTATTCCACTAAGCAGAGTAGTGTGTATAGCTTTCGGATTTCTACTCTCGGCGAAATGCTATTTTTGTTATACGAGTAACTTTTTGATGGCAGATAGCGCACGAAATGCATTTGAGGATTTTTTAACAAAAGCCTCTTTTACTCAGTTTCATTTTCACTTATATTTTTCATTTCGACAGCATTTAAGGTTTTTTAGGGCCCATCGCACCGACTTGTTTTTACGTTTCTTAGCCTAAAGAATACCTTATTTCGTAAAATTTCGTACCACCGAAACTAAAGGCATTACCGAAACTAAAGGCATTCCTTCCTTAGTTTTGTTAAAATTCCTTCCTTAGTATTGTTAAAATGACCTTTTTTGAGCACAGTTTTGTGATTAAAGTGAAGGTGTCTTTTTGTCTTTTGTGAGTAAATAAAGTAAGAAACATGTTTTAATAAAAACTGTAAAAAAATCTTAAAATAAATAAAAATTGTTTTGTAAAGCTTTATTGCAAAAGATAAGGCTAGATTTTGGTTCTTTTGGCATAATGTTTTTGTGAAAAAATATACCTATGTATCGATTACAAAAAGATTTGTAAGGAAGAAATATAATTTAGATAGAGTTCTCTCTTCTACTTTTTATTACAGTATTTTGGTCTGATTTTCGGGTTAACTGTTGTTCACAGCCTGGTAGGTACAGCGCTAAAGGTAGGATAGGACTGACCAGTGCCAGAAAACCTTTGCCTTATTGCAATGTGGTAATCATATGAAAATAGTATCTGCAGAAGAAGTTATGAACACTATCTTAGCTGATGCCAGCACGCAAGCGGAAAACCTTGGAATAGATACAGGTGCCAAGGATAGCTGGGCGACAGCAAAATCGTATGAACGTTCTAGGAAATAACCTGTCAGCGACTGCAAAAGATTTTTATTAATTTCTTAATTGGACTTTTGGATTGTTAAGCGATTTTCAGAATTTCGTCATTTAAACGGGCTTAACGATGAGGCTAAATTAAGGTACAACTTGTGAAGAAACAAAAAAAAAATATAAAGAGGAGCTAAAAAGTTTGGAAGTAGCAGAAGTTGTGAAGCAAGCGAAATTACGTCCGTCAACAAAAACTACTCTACATATTTTGCTAGCATTGCGATTTACAACAAGTACAGTGGAACGATCTTTTAGTACTCAACGCAGAGTCGAAATCCATAATGAGAGGGAATAAGTTAACAAGTAGAAAAAGAGATATTAAGCAGATTTGCTGAAGATCCCAGACGTTTCTTTTTACTGTAATAAAAATGATGTGAAAATGTATGGTCCTTTTTTCATTTTCGTTTTTTTTGTTTATTTTAATAAATTTTATTTTATTTTTAACTTTTTGCATTTGCCCCCCCCCCCCCCCCTTAAGTTTCATGCTGCGTATGCCCATGTCCTGTTCGGAGGACTAGCGTGTAATTTAATTTATTTTGTTTTTGAAATATCGGGTTATTAATAATTCGGTTTTTGACAATTTTTTTATTTATTTTTTATGAAAAACTATGGGTAGCCTAATTAGTCATATTAGGAATTCACCTGGAAAAAAATAGGTGCAAGCTGGATTTTTGTATAATTATTCCTTGGCACCCGGGACACATATTTTCCGCCAAAATCATCCTTGAGCTTCGCTAGATATAAGGCCCTAAATGTTCTAAAAATCAGTTTTTTTGTGATTTTCTCGAAAACTAATAACATTTTTTAAAAAAGTCGAGAGTTAAAAAATACGCAGAATTATTCGATCTATACTATAAAATTAAGTAAAAACTTAACCTAACATTTTATAAAATATGTT
The DNA here is from genome assembly GCA_963576565.1 of Aspidapion aeneum. Taxonomy (NCBI): domain Eukaryota; kingdom Metazoa; phylum Arthropoda; class Insecta; order Coleoptera; family Brentidae; genus Aspidapion; species Aspidapion aeneum. Next base: position 27,659,119 of record OY755043.1, read on the forward strand.
AAAAAAAAGATTTTTTTTATTTAGTTTTTTCCACTCTGTACGTAACTTGTTTTAAAATGTTAATACTTTAGATTTGATCCCCACTTGTATGAAACACCATTAACTAAAATTTAGTTTTTATTTTTGTAAAGTTAAATAACTTTAAGTAAGGGTTAGGAAAGTAGTTAATATTAGCCGGACCACTACTGGGTTATTGAAAATTTAATTTTTATACAATTAGGAACTGTACGACACAAAACAGTGTAATATTAAAAATATTTAACTTCTGGTTAGAAGTAGTGTAAAAATACGCGCAAATGCGCACACTTTTATTTTATTTAGATTTAGATTTAGAAAAAATAGTGTTTGATTAAACTTAGAGATGGCAAAGGGGTTTACACAAATTAAATGGAACATAAAGGCAATGATCTCTATCATAAGGGTGGTTTATTAAAGGTTGATAATTATAAACAGAGGTACTTACATAACGTTTAAAGAAATACTAGTATTAATATTAAATTTTTAGTTTTTATGTCAAGATTTTTCGCCAAGGCTATCAAAAACCAGGCTATATGTATATAGATAAATTATTTTTTGTAGATATCTTAGAAACTAAAGCTTTTAGTATGTATATATATTTGGGAAAAAATCATAATACAACGACTATTCGGCAAAACTTTATATACTCATGTTTATAATTTCAAACCCTTAAAAAATCACCCTTAAGTAACATTTAGTTGGTTTAAATCCCTCTGTTCCATTAAAGTTTAGTGAAACATTATTTCTGCTATCAATAGCAATTTGGCTAAAATTTCAAATATAATAAAATTGTGCACATTTGCGCATATTTTAAAGCTGTTTCTACCCAGATATTAAACTTTTTTTATGTACGCTTTTTTCCTCATACAGTGCCTAAAATATTTTTTTATTATTGACCATTGGCCTAAGCCTTACTTAAAGTTGTTTAACTTTTAAGAAACAAAAATTATATTTAAGTAAATGGTGTCTTGTACAAGTGGGGATCAAGCATAATATTATAAAGCAATAAAACTTCAAAACAAGTTAACTACAAGGTAGAAAAAAAATTAAAATAAAAAAACATATATTTTTTTAAATATATTTTTTAAAATGTTAGGTTAGGGTTTCTTTTTAATTTTGCATTATAGACTACATGATTTTGAGTATTTTTTCTATCTTCATAAAAAAAAAGTTATTAGTTTTCGGGAAATGGCAAAATACTGATTTTTGGGACATTTAGGGCCTTATATCTAGCGAAGCTCAAGGGTAATTTTGGCGAAGAATATGTAAGGACGTGTTCCAGATGCTAAGGAATAGTTATACAAAAATCAAGCTTCCACCTATTTTTTTCACCTAATATGGCTGGGCTAGGGGGGCCGAAAGGATGCATAAGAATGGCCCGTATTTCTAATTTAAATAGCATAAACTTGCCCCAATTTTTTTTCTGGAAACCATAAAGTAATTGGAAACATTCTGTGCTTTACCAAATCCATCGAAATGTCTGCGCTATGCGGATAGTCTGAACTTTGGCCACGATCCAGGCTAGAAGGTTACACATCCTTTTGGCCACATGGTACGATGAAGTATGCTGCATTAGCTTGTACAGGATGGCTTTTTGGCCCTGTATTGAAGAACTGGGTTTTTGTTAAGGGCAAATTTATTTATTAATTTATTTTATTTTAATTTGTCAAACACAGTGTGTTTATTGTATTACAATCTGGTCAATAAAACTCATTAGCAATTTTGTTTTAACTTAATTTACTAGAAAAGTTAGATTTAAACTTAGGGTGACTCAACAGTTCTCTCCGCTTTGCTTCGTCTGTAAGTCACAAATGTGTTTTGTGTTTTGTTTATAGCATTATTTTGTTTTATATAATTCATTTAGTTCACAAGCATAAACGGCTTCACTCTTTTTGGTCTTCGAACTAGCATAGTATTGTCCAGAAATTGCTTTTACATTCACATGTCGATGGAATCTATCTTTATGGCATTTTGCGTACTTTTTTATAGTATCTGCTACAGTTTCGATATTTAGGTCCCGATGAAGGTGATTATTTCGGACGCACCAAGGTGCATTCACAATTTTTCTTAATACTTTATTTTGAAATCTCTGTAAACTTAGAATGTTTCTCTCTTTAGTACAACTCCATAGTTGAATATCATAATGTGTCCATTTGGTTTCAGTATTTATCTACAAAGTAGTAACTTATTATAAATTGTTAAATTGGAGTTCCTTCCAATTAGCTAGTTCATTATCCTATGAACCTTATCTCAGTTCTTCTGTTTGTACTTTTCAGCGTAATTTGGCATCAACTGTCATACCAAGATATTTTGCCTGATTTGAATATGGCACGGTAATGTTGTTAACTATTATTTGTATGTGATTTACATTTTTCTTTGTAAAATCAACATGAATTGATTTGGTTTCATTTAATTTTATTTGCCACTTTGTGGTCCAACTGTAAACTTCGGTGACTGCATTCTGAAGTTCTTCTATGCATTTTCTAGCGTTGGGATATCGCAAGTGAATAATAAGTATAAATAAGGGCATAGTACGCCACCCTGGGGCACGCCTGCTTGAATTTCTCTTAATCTTCCTGTTTTACTCTGAAATGTCAGATATCTATGATTCCAAATTATCAGAATATTGTTTTGGCAGAAAACATTTTAGTTTAAAATGAAGGCCTTTATGCCACACTTTGTCAAATGCTTGTGCTACATCTAGAAAGACTGCAGAACAAACTTTTCCCTCTTCTAGTGCATTTTTTATTATATTAGTGATTTTGTGTACTTAGTCTATCGTGGAATGCTTGTCTCGAAGCCCAAATTGATGAGGGCAAATTTATTGAAAAAATAATCAAACATTTAATTAATAATAGCGCTTGAGAACGATTGTAGAAGAGCAATCGAAACGTTGTACTAGTGTTTAAAATTTTGTGAGGCCAATATTTATTTATATTCTAAAAAATCTTGTCAGTGTTTAGTGATTTTTCTTTTTAAGAAACGCACTGGTTTCTTGTTTAAAACATTTTCCATAATAATAGCGTTATTTAGAATAAATCCGCCATAGATATTGGTAAATTTTTATTACCGTATATAATTCTTAGTATAATTTTTTTACTACCATATGTAAAGAATTACAGATACTGAAATATATTTTAAAAAGTACAAGTAAGTGCGATAATCTGGAAATTGGAAGATCAAAATCGGTGTTAACATAAAGCAGTGGCGGCGCGTGATAAAAAGCTTGGGGGTGCACACCAAAAAAAAAATAAAAAATTGCGGCGCAGGCGAAAATCTTTTTTGAGTGCCACGCTAACTTTTTGGGCCTTCGAGTGGGCCGTCATATCATATAATTTAGAGCAAATAATTAAAAAATGAGATATTTAGTTAGATATTAGTTACCTACCTATTATTATTGTTTGTATAAATAAATAATGAATTATCACACCTAGTTTATTTTCTCTTCTAATAGCAAAGATGAAAATTTAATTGTCTTGTCGTAAATACCAAATCGTCGAAATCAAAACAAACTACCCGCGCCCGACCGATAATGCCAAGTTGTCTAAGCGCTAGTGGTGTGCAAATACTATCTACTCGATACTTTAATAATATCTGATACATGGACGGATTCGAAGTATTCGAATCCTTCGACGCCAAATTCCCGTTACTCGAATCCCGAATTGGACCAAGCCGAAGTGTTACTTTCGTATCAATCATATCGGCAACGGCCGTATGAGTAACGAGTTTGGTGTACTTGTAATCATTTGGACCGATATTTATTTACTTAAATATTTGATTATTTGATTCAATGTGTTATGTCTAGCGGGGAAATGTATTTTCCCCAGAATGTATTTGAAAAGTTGCCAGATTTTGAACAAAATTCCCCAGATTAATATATCTACATTTTCGTAATAAAAAAAAATTGTGTGTGCTTAAGTCCACACGGTAGAAGTGTAAACTTCAACAAGGCGAAATTAATAATACATATTGTGCAAAGCGGACCGCACCGAATTCTTCTGTGTACTGGCCTTCATCTGCATCATCATATCGCTCGCTGAATGTTTCTCACAGCTAGTCGACTCGAGCCGATTTCACCCGAATGAGCGTTACATAGCCGAGCCTGACGGCTCAGTTGAATTCACTACCCCCAAAAACTGCTAAACGCGCCTAAAGAAGTTTACGCTGCAAAAACTACAAACATGTAAAACATCAATATTTTTATTTTTTGCATACTTAGTACTTAAAATTTCAACTCTACTCAGTATATTTATTGGATTTACCGATAACATAATGATTACTTAGTACCGAATACAAAATATCTGATACTCGAATAGGAAGTATCAGTATCTACTCGATAATACTTGGAAAAGTAATCGTTGCACACAGAACTACTAAGCGCACGAATTAAAAGTGCCCGTGATCTGCTCTAACATGCAACGCGAACTGATGACCCTGGGGTCATCACGGGGGTGCGGGCGGCATCGAGGCTGGTTTTTGTATACGCGCTGTGCCGAAGGAAGGTTCAGATTCTATGTACTGTAAAATTCTATTGGGACATGTCGTCCTCTCTTTCTATATTTCGTAATTAGCATGCGACATAACATCCAGCGTGCATAGAATTTGGTTCCTGTAAATAAAAGCGTTGTTCGATGGAGAGTTTGAACACGAATACAAACACATACATATAGTCCAAATTATACGCATTTGTAATGACGTCATTTTTGTTTATCTTTGTTTAGTATATTATAAACAGCGGTGACAATAAACTTTTAAAAAAAAGTAATGTCTATGATTAATTCATTTTTGGTAATTGGTTATGTGAAGTATCCGTCACTGTCAATCAAAAACATAATAACAAATATTAATTGGCAAAAATATCTACGCCATACGTTTTTTTCTCACCTGGTGACGTCATTACAAATGCTTATAATTTAGACTATACCTCCTAGTCCAGTCTTCAGTAAATTTCTTTTGGGGTAATTATGAATTAATTTAAGGAATGATCAAAGTTTAATATTTTTTTAAGTAAAAGTTGAGAGTGCACGTGCACATGTGCACTTATGAAGAAACCGCCACTGACATAAAGTAACTATAATCTAACTGTGGTTAATTGATCGCAAATGTATCCTAACTGGGGCGTGCCAGGACGCGTTAGGATATGGACGGTTGGGCTAATACCAATTTCGACCTCCCTATAAATTAAAAAAAATAATGCGAAAAAAATTAAATTAATTGTGTTGTCATGTTCTTTGTATATTATACGCTCATCGCCTTCTGTTTCTGCGGCCAGAGTTGACACAGTTGGCAGCGCCCTCCACCGGTAGATGACTGAACCATTTCTACAATTTACGGTTTCTACATTTTACATTTTGATAAATTAGTTTTTATGACTTTTTTGTTCGATTACATTTTCTTTGCTTTATTATTTCGACTAAATATTTTTTTACAAATTGTGTTTCTCTATTTTGCTTTTCTATAAATTATGCGCGCCCCATACCCTACGATCATACAAGGGATATAAAGCAGAAAGTAGGTAAACTTTTATAAGTTTAATAAGGGAAGATAAAAAAGTGAAAATATCGCTTTCTAAACATTTTTTTTGTTTAAAACAAAATTTGTTTACAAGTGCATTTAAATACATGCACTTAAACCACTTAAAAAATAACGACCAAAAACTCAAAAAAGATCAAACATAACGTTTGAGTATGCATAACTCTTAAAATATCGTTCGAAAAGCGAAAAACAGAACCGACAAACAGACGGACCGACGATTAGTTTTCGAAAAATTCGCAGCGGGCTTAAACAAACAAAATTTCGATATAAAAATTTAAATTCGGATAAGTTTACATTTTATGAAAAATGAGTTATTACTTCTAATGTTTTTTTTTGTTGAATTTTATGTATTTTTGATGAAATGTGGACTTTGTATAAATAGTGAGAAATATGAATCTGTCTGAAAAGATTTAAAACAGTTATAAGAAATATTAGCCGGTTTTTATTTATTTCGATGTTTTATTAATTTTTTAAACATTTTTAAGCACTCGATTTGTGAAAGTTAAAAACTGTTCAGGCCGTTATGTACAATTTTGCGTTTAAAATTCACATTTGGTGATAAATTTTTAACTATTTTTAATCGATTTTGCTAATATTCATTTATTCACAAAAAAAAACAAAACATATAGTTAAAAAATTCTTTAAAAGATGTGTCGGAGAATATTTCATAAAACTATATTTATCCAGATTTAAATGGCTCTTTACAGTGTCGATCACTATTTGTGGTAAAAACTTCCCGAAAATCGGTTTAGAGGTTTAGGAGCTATTGTGGGCCGTACATACATACACACACTCACGGACAGACGTCAAGACGATATTGCTAAGATAGGTCAAAATACACCTAAATACTACATTTTCAGCGTTATCTCAAAAAAAAAAAAACATAAACTTCTCTAGCCATTGGTCTGCGAGCTAGGAAGGTGAAAATGCTTCAGTATGGTTTGGCGAGTACACCAAAATAAACAAAAAAGGTTATCGTGAAAACTAAGCATTTGTGGACCTAACTTTTTGTCTTGAAATCACTCAAGGAATTTTTAAACACCCCGTATAATTTTTGGAGATAATTGGAGATTAGATAATTAACGCTATTACTCCCTCTGATATTATTGGCCACTGGCCAGCAGGCGTGGTGCAGTTTTTAACGAAGTCAATAAATAATAATTTTAGGTACTCTATAATAATGATACCTACAGATCACATAAAAGAGTTATTGCAGAAGCAGCACATAAAAACTGCCCATATAACCATAAAAATTTTAATGTTTGTTATTTTGTTTGCACGTCAGTGTACCAGTTCATAAAATTTTCTAAACTACACCATTTCGTACAATTCTCGTAACGTAAACTTACAAAATTGCACGTGGTCAGAAAACCTATATGACTATCTAAATATGATATTAGAATTTGAAAAAATATTAAATTTTTATTTTTAAAATATTATTTATTATTGGCTGCCCCCAATCGCTTCTGGTTGTACAAAATATGTTTAGGAGGAGCAAAATCAAACTTTTGAAATGGCGTCACACCACTTTTTATTTAAAAAAATCGATGTTAAAGTAAGCGAATTGGACCATTAAAAGCATATGCAAGATGAAAACGAAAATAAACAGGACTTAGTATTGAAACCAACTTTTCTTGGCAAGTTTTATATTGACACCAGTAGTGATCTGTAATTGACTGTGTGAACGCCTTAAAAAAAAAACTACAGGAATATGTAGATGGAAATATACTTGTAAGTTAAATTGAAGCACAAACTATAATTTCGTCGCGTCGTAAGAAAAAGTGTAGCATACGTCTCAGTTGCTCCATGCGGTCGGAGTTTCTACGAAAATGTAGGAGAGGCATTTTTGGGTATTTTTTCTAGATTTATGAAGAAATATCGGACTCGTAGATTTTTTTTGCGAGAAAGACAACTTTTTGGCTACCTTGAAAATTTTTGAGCACTCATCTTCTTCGAGAGGTGAACTTTACCCTAACGTTTAATGCAGGAAATGGTCGGGTACAACTCTAAAAATGTATGTTTCTAAGATGTATTTTAAAAATATTTTGCAACTTGTCGACTCATTTTTTATTGAGGATTAATTTTGCAGTGACTCTTGTCTCCTATTTTAAAAAACTTTTATTTTTCTTTTTGTTTGCGATTAATTTGGAAATTTGGAGACAACTATTTCAAACATGAAGTGAAAGAATAGCAAAATTTTTACACGGTTGTAAAGATATTCGATTGACCTTTAAACTGGACACACTTTCCCTATTTAAACATAGGGGAAAAGGGGATGATGCTTAAAAATTTAAATAGAAAAGGATCGAAAACGTCGAACCCTCGGAAAAAATAACTAGTCCAAACGTTTTTCAATAAACCAAAAGAAATACTCAAAAAAGCATCTGTTACATTTGAGTTAAACACTCTGTATGATCTTCGTTGATGAACAAGGCGTCATTGGTGTGATTTTATGGAAAGTGTGCTTGTAATATCAAGCAGTAAATTAATATCCGTTTCCGAAGTTTAAAAAAAATGCACTTAACTCTCTCGGCTGCCCACGCCCTTCTTTAGATTACTTTATCCTTTATACATGTGACATTAAATGACAGATATCAGGTGATATTTAGAAGTCCAATTTTGACCTTTTGCAGACACAATTTTTTACCCTTTATCCTTTATTTATTTGGCAAAACTCTGTTTTGTGTTCTGTAGGCAAAATTAATTTAAAAGTTCCAAAAAAAACTAGGAAAAAACTGAAAGAGCGGTACTAGTGAAAAACTGCCATCTTATTTTTTGACACACTTCACAGAACATTGATGACTTTTGGTTAGTTAGTAAACACTCTTGTCAAACAACACATACCTACCAGTTTTTATAAAAAAATCATTTTCAATAACTGGCATAAAATTAAATCTGCGGATTACCCCGCATTGGTAGCTCTTGAAATAATTAGAGACTTATTGGATTAAAACCTGACTTTATTTTAGAGTCGACTTTATTCTGACACATTTACACGAAAACAGCTGACCTCTCAAAATTGACATACCAAAGCCAAATTTAATAATACAGACCCTAACTTTCATTTAATAAATACCGACGCTAATAAATCCGGTTTTTAAATACACACAGGCCGAATTTTGAAAGAGAGCAGCTGCTTTTTATATGTAAATCTGTCACCATAGGGTTGATTTTAAAATAAGGTCAGATTTTATTCCAATAAATCCCTATTGTCTAGTATCAAAAATATTTTAAATTTGCATTACATTTTGACATACGTTATATGCGCTGCAACACTGTCTCTAAATAAAGCCTGCGTTATTGGAACACAAGTAACCAACAAAGAACCAAACACTATCCTTTATAAAGGATAAGGTTCAAACCAGGTAACTGCGCATGCCCAGGGTTGGATGGGACAGGCGGGCAACCGGGCAACCGGGCAAATGCCCGGTTGGCTGGTACAATTTAGGGCCGGTTGGGCTGCAGGCCCGATGTACCTATTCCAAATTATTAATATTTATTTTTGTATATTTGACAAACGAACTAATTATTAAAACACTAAACATATGTAGTAACTCCAGGCCTGCGTTACTCGTTTGATTGTTACAGTTACTTTTATATTAAAATAAGTATAATGTATCAAGGAGATAATGTGATAATGGCACTAACTTATTAATATCTTTTTACAATACCAATATCCAGAAGAAAAAATCGGGAGATTAAAAAAATTTAATAAGAAGATAATGTGTTTGTAATAATTTGCTGAATATTTTGATGAGAATTGATCCCCCTGATCTCACCCTTTGGTACGGCCTTGCCAATATTTCAAATCTTAGTTGCGAAAGATCATTTTTGGTGCTAAAATAAATAAAAAATCTGAGAAATCGATTAACCGATTGAAAAATCGGTATTGGGTCCAATTCCAATTAAGGAGATCATAGATAAAATTGCAGCATCAAGTTCATTATTAAAAAAGTCGTTACCATATGAAAGATTAGCATACCTGTTCTGCCCCCGGTAGTTAAAAGAGCGCAAGTGACGAAAGTGTGGTTCGGAAAAAAACGACGCGACCAAAAACCTAAATTGGAAAAAAATTACTTGCAGCCTTTTAACTAACGGGGGCAGTGCTGTTGTATGTTGAAATTTTGTACGTTTTTTTTCTTTTTGTGTTTTAATTTTGTGAAGCAATTTGATATTAATTATGTTAATAAGTACTTAGTGTTTAATAAGGGCATACAGAATATAAAATTTTACAAAAATATCTGGAGCAGTATCACAGATATTAATAAAAAAGGAGATTTTCTGAAAATCTTTAAACACCTTGTATCTCACAAGTTCGGATGTTTAGGACATGCATACATATGTTTATATGAAGTTTTTTTTCTCAAAATGCAAATTACATCCTTTAAAATTATCATGTTATTTAATACAAAACCTCCATAATATCAATGTAAAATAACACAATATGGCTTCGTTCTTTTTGCCGTAAAATTTTTGTGCCGAAACGAGGGCCGAATAAAAGAAAATTGCCAGGGCCGGTTTGTTTGAGCCCATCCAACCCTGCGCATGCCTCAAATAGAAGATAAGACAAAAATGGCACATGCAAAAGGCCCCTATTTTGAAAATCAAGTTTTTAAAATTTACAGTTACCTTATTTTTACGTACATTTTGGTATAAGAATTTTTGTGATCGGTTAATAAACAGCGAAGTTAGATATGATTTAGATTTAGTTATTCCATTTACTCCTATGCTTTTTAGAAACTTTTAAATTGATTTTTATCGGTTTTGATAAATCTGCAGTTACTTTGTTGCAGTTTTTGACAATAACCATTGAGCAGTATGGATTTTTGTATAGGTGTCTTGTTTCATACCTAGGTTTTTTTTTTCAAACCACGATATATGACACATATTCTTAAAATAAAATGATTTTAATCTTTTATTGAAGGCAACTTTTTACCGTTACCGGTCCTATGGAAATTTTAATGATTGTGCAGTTAATGTTAGTATCCATATTTAAGAATTTTTGCAAAAAAGTTGTTTTTATGTTAAAACCGTAATGTGCCAAAATAATGAACTTTTTGTTTTTAATAGAAATTATTTTCTTATAATCAAGATGATGACTATGTTAATCCAGGGCCGCACCCAGGAAAAACATTCATGGGGGATAACAAGTTTAAAACAGAATTTTATAAAGTTTGCGTTTTGTGTTGAGAATTGCTGTTTTTGTGTATCAACCAACAAAAAAAGTCTGTAAAACTTTTTCTTAATTTTGCACTTGTGTCCCTTTATCAATATTAGTGTTGATCCTAGATTAAAATACATAAACGAACGAAGTATGTAGATTTATCTATTCCTAACTAAAAGATATTGAAATTGAAGAAATATTGCTTTAAAAATGGAATTTTGCATTTCTGTTCAATATCTCAAAAACGAAAGTTCTGACAAAATTTTACGTTTATACGAAAATGGTTGCAAGAAATTTTATCCAAAGTCGATTTTCAATATATTTTGTGGTTTAAAATTTATATCATTTTTTAAACATTGCACTCGGGTGGAGTCACTTGTCTCTATTCTAACCTAAAAAATAAAATATATTTTAATGATCTGCATAAATTTTGCTAAATAAAAAAACTGGCGCGTACAGCTATTTATAAGACATAGTTGTTCTGGGTGTTAGAGAAGCGTTATTTTTATTGAACATAAAGTTTAAAAAGTTATAAAGTTAAAAAATATTTTGGCACATGCCTAATTAAAAAGCTAAAGAATAAATTCAAGTGCGAAATTATTTACTAGGTAATAGTAATGGTAAAGCCAGTTCAAAAAACTAATTAAAAATTTGAGAAGGTTAAAAATCTTGAACTGAGAATTTTGTTTTTTTATAAAAAGCATGAAAATAAAACGAAGTAAATTTTTTTATTAGACAACAAACATATTGCCAAATAATTATTAAAAATATTTGTTTTATTTTTTTTTAACTATGAATTTCTCTGAAACTATTTCTTTAATAAGTGTTCTCAAAATGGGGACGTTGGCAGTTAAATGGCTAAAATATATTTAGTTGTTTTTGAGTTATCATGCCCCTGACAGACAACTTTATCAAAAACTTTGGTGAACCTTATTTTGAGTGAAAATAAAAATGTTTTTTTTGACGATCCCAATAGCCTTCTTACCTATGGATGACTAAAAAATAAGTAAACTCAGCATACTTTCTCAGTCAAATTTATATTTATCAAGCAATAACTGTCCTTGACTGGGCAAAAATCAAGTCTAAAAGCACGACAAAAAAATTAAACTATTTTTTAACAGCTGCTCAAATCTTGGATTAATTTCGCAGTCAAGTTCAAGTAATATTATTTAAAACACAAGTGTTTATTTATTAATAAAGTTTCTTGTTGTTATTAAGCAATACGGGGTTTTTTAGAAATTGTGGTGGGGACATAAGTGAAAATTAGAACACAGAAATATTTTGTTACCCAAATTGCATCCATTTATCTATAAAATACGCTTAATATTTTAGTTTTTTTAGAAAACAGAATACTTGATCAAACTTTAAATTGAACTTTAATGTTTTTAGCTGTTACAAGCAAAAATTTAAAAAATCAGAGTCAATTCTGCCATAAAAATGCTACTTGCTCATACCTCTACTATTTCGGGGGGGATTGATCACACTTCTTCCCCTCCCTAGGTACGGCTCTGTGTTGTTCTGTTTTTTAATCCAATTAGATCAGCTTCCAATTTTAAAAGTAACCATGAAATGTTTCCCTAATGTTAAGTGTCAATAGATTGAGTGACGAGCCCAAAATAACCGATGTATTTACACTCCAAGAATGTTGAGTGCCTCATGAGGTCAACACCAAACCGCAACGGTGTGATTTGATGACGTAGGTTTTAACCTTTTTGAAAGTTTGTTAGATGACGTAGGGTTAATTTAAAATTACCCAACTTTATTTTCGAGTTTTTTCTTTTTAATAACCTTAACTTTTTCGCCGACAGGCCGTCATTTCAGAACGTCTAATCGCACTTGTCGCCGGCCACTTTTTATACTTTTATTCTTAAATTACGTAACGTTTAAGGGGTGGTGGGGGCTTCTTAGCGTCAGCTAAGTTAGCTAGTTTATTGTACTACTACTATGTCGGTTTGGAACGTTTTTCTACGTTGTCCGACGCCTATTCTCCACCTCCTTCGATCCTGACAATCATCTTCCGTCAGGTTTTTTGACTCATTGATCTTTTGATTGACTGTTGCCATTCCAGTTTAAGACGCCCTCTTTTTCTGCACCCTATTGGTTGCCATTCTAAAACCTGCTTTGGTAATCTTTCGTCGTTCATCCGTTGAACATGGCCGTACCATATCAGCTGCCTTTTAGTGACGTCATCCGTTATGCTTCCCTCGATCCTCATTCTTTCTTTTATGATCTTATTTCTCATGTGATCTGTTCTACATATTCTCATTGATCTTCTTCTTGCATCCATTTCACACTTTCCATTTTTCCTTTGTATTTTTCTGTTACGCGACAAGTCTTTATTCCATACAAGAGCGTGCTTTTCACCATTGTTTCATATATGTTAAATTTTACATTCTTTTTTATCTCTCTGCTCCATAAAATACTGTTAAGACAACCAATAACCTTTTTTGCTTTTACTATTCTTTTTTCCAGTTCTTTACAGTCTGTCAAATGTGACACCCAAGCATACATACTTATTGCATGGAGATATTGTTTGTCCATTATCTAGTTCTAATTCACTTGATTCGTTTTCAATACATAAGTACTGTGTCCTGTCCACGTTCACTGTTAACCCCCACTTTTGATATTCTTCCGTTAACTTTCTCATCATATACTCCATGTCTTCTTTATCATTAGCTAGAATTACTTGGTCGTCAGCAAACTGTAGTGTGTATATGGTAAATCAGTCGTTAAGTTGTATTCCCATGCCGTGTACTTTGCGTTTCCAGTTTTTTAGAGCTACTGCGATATATATTTTGGAGTTGGAGAGATACAACATCACTGTCTGAGGCCTTTCGTTACCAGGAATTCTTTTGAAAGTCGATTTCCAATTTTAATTTTAGATTTTAACCCTTTGAATAGTTCTTTTATCGCTTTTATGTATGTATGATTGATATTAGTTTGTTCTAACACTGTCCAAAATTTTTCTACTGGAACGGTATCATATGCTTTTTGTAGGTCCACAAAGGTAACATGAGTATCTATATTTCTGGCACTCCTTTTCTCAATTACTTGTTTAAGACAAAAAATATTATCACTTCAAGATCTCACTTCTTGGTCATGAAAATCATTCTCTATTAGGTCTCTAAGAATCCTACCGTTTATTGTGCTTGACTTAAAGTTACCCACATTATAACGTGTCGAAACGAACTAGAACTAGATAATGCACAAACAATATTTTCCATATCAGGCTGGTTGAAAGGGGGGGGGGCAGTACTCCTCGGGTTTTTTAATGATTTGAACGTTTTTTTGACGAGAATTGGACATGGCACGCCTAAAATCTTCCGCCTTTGGCGGATTGGCCTTCATTGGTAACTGCGGCGAGCATTTCTGAGTACCCTTTCCAAAACCTCATGGGGGGCCACTGAATAGCAGCACTTTCTATATAGCAGTATCCATATGTTTGCATGCCTATTAGCTTTTTAAATATTAGCAAGTTAAAAATGTTCGTTCATGTTTTGTTTGGTATTTGCTTTATTTTATAAATTAATTAATTTTAAAGCATATGATGTTGTTTTTTATGAAATTTTTAATTTTTCGGTCCATTTGCTTTTGGAAATTATTTTAATTAAAGGTCACGTAAGCGTAAATCCTTTAGAAAAAACCTAAGATCTATGCTAAAATGCCAGTCGTGTCCAAGGTTAAAATCTAGGGGGCGGGATAGGTAATTGTAGACGACAAAATTTTTAAATTTTTTTTACTAGCATACAGTGCTCTAAAAACAGCTTGTATGAAAAAGCACAAATCATCAACAATTTGTTTAAGTATGCAAATGTTTTATTTCTACATTTAAAAACACACAAAATGGGCACCAAAAAATAGGGGAGAGCGGGGCAAGATGGGCAGGTGGGGCAAGATTTTTTTAGTAGCAGGAATCCACAGGATAGTACTACAGTAGCCAATTTTTATATGAAAAATGGCCAGTTTTGAGTTAGACGTTATTAATTTTGTCTCATTTGTAACCTTTGTATGTTGTATCATTTGTGTGTTTTTCTCTTTCAGTTGAAATATATATATTAAAAAATAAAAAATGTCGTGATGGGGCAAGATGGTCATGCCAAATAGGGGGCCAGATGGGCTGGAATTTTAAGAAGCACGACTTATAACAAGGAAATAAGACTGACTAGATACGTAAAACAAAAGATACAGGAACAATAACCAAATCTGAAAAAAAAAAATAAAAAAAAATATTCTAAACGGAGAAAAAATAAGTAGGAACATCCATCAGCGAACATAGTTAATCAATAATAGTGTTGAGGCCTCCTCCCTTTAGAACAAAAGTGTGAGTAAAATGTATTAAATGCCAGAGATGGGTTTATTGTTCTTGTGCAGGAGAGGAAGAGGAAGACTATAAAGTAAATTTTCCATTTTTATAAATCCTACGAACTTTTAGGGTCTGCCCATCTTGCCCCACAAAAAAGTACATCTAGCACCACAGGTTGAGCAAGATGGGCTTTCTGTATATAGCAGGGTTTGTTTTAATTTTATGAAGAAGTATTATTTCCTTTAGATTTTTATATATTTATTTATATAAAGAAAAGTTGTACAATTAACACAAATTTATTTGATTTATTCTTTTTAAAACATTTTTCTGTTTAAATGTACTAAATCGTTAGGGAGCTCATCTTGCCCCAACTTCCCATATCAAAATTAATTACTAATTATGAACTATAGTGACGTAGCAGACAAACAAGTAAGAAGTTCAAATACTTAAATTGACTGCTAGAAAAGTGGGATATATAGCACCAAACAGTTTTTACACCTGCCCGTGCATAAACATTTTTTTTGCATAGATGACCAAAAACTTAAAATTATATAGATTTACTGTTGCAATTCCTATCAGAATCTATACTAAAAAGTTCAAAAACCACAAAAATTTCAGTAACCCGTAAATAACATGAAAAAGTGCCGACAAAAATAACTTTTGAATTATCCATTTCAAATCGATTAACTATAAACAAATGTTAAATTTAGACGAAATAAAAACTTCATATATATTTTTTTACAAGTTTCTATTTTTAAAAAACTTACTTTGGTCAAATAGCAACTTTTGTAAATAGTTAAATTTGCTTTTTAACATGAAAGATCCTATTTTTTACCACTCGTTTTTTGTTGTTATTATCGACATTTTACTTCACACCATTAAATCTTTAAAAAACAGCATTGGAAGAAACTGATTGTTGCAATTAATCAACAAGTCAAATATGTCTGGAATTTTCTAAATTTATTTTATTCCGATAAAAAATAAAAAATACTTCATTTTCACATTTTTTAAGGTACATTCTTAAACTATTTTACTGTATTTCATCAAACTAAAGGCTATTCTTGATAGGTGAAATGACGTTTAATGCATAATAAGAAGGGTCTCTAAATTCACTGATACTCATCGATGAGAACAATCGGGTTCCTGAATGCATCGGTGAAGTATCGATGAAATCCATCAGGTTTCGATAGTTCCAATGGATTCCACCGATTTACCACGCACTAACCATAAAAATATTTTAATAATGTCAAAATAATGTTTAATTTAAAAACATAACGCTAGGTTGGATGATAGTTCTAACGTCATATTCATAGTGAAAAAGAAGCTTAATAACCCGTTTTCTGACGTTAGAAAAATAATCTTATGTTTTTTTAAAGTGTTTTTCGAACGTTAAAAAAATATTGATTTTTAACAGTGGAAAAGAAATGTTTTTCTAACATTGAAAAATAAATGTTTTTCAAATATCTCTTAAGATAAAGTAACATAAAAAACGTAAATAAAATTCTTCTATTTTGGAAACGCAGGGCAGCAACAGTCTGTTGAGGATTTCGTGAACTCGACACTCAGTAAAGAAAATTCGGATCCGTAGCTTCTGAAAATAAAATTTAGAATTCTATGTAAACAATAATTTTGTAGTAAGTCCCTCGCTACGAGGCCAAACAATTCATGTTCAAGTGAATACAAGGCAAACAATTTCATGGCGCGTATTCACTTTAGCATGAATGCAAACGAAGCATTCGTTTGGTCCCACTGCGAGGCTTGCGAATTCTGCCTCAAATGAATACGCGGCTTAAGGTCCGGCGGCTAATCGTCCGAGGTGAATTGTCGCATTCCCTGTCTGATTACCTATAACGTTAGGTATGCGATATTCCATACAAAACAATTTTTTTACTTTTGTTTACTTTTCTTACCTAATTTTGTGATGCTTCATTTAAATCACTGCATACAAATTTGTTGTTCTTTAACTATACCATCTTTTCCACACAACTGGTGTATATTCCTATCCAAATATGTATTTACTATCATTATTAATAACTGTGCTTTTAATTTACCATGTTTCTTTCTACAAAAGGTAAATATTTTAATGATAATTGCACAAAGCGTATCTGCTATCGACTCGTATTAACTCGCAGCGAAACGCAACTAAAATGACGATGGCCCGTTCTGGTAGTGGAACTATGCGGCAGCGCCCTTTAAAAAACAAAACATTTATTAGCTTCATATATCTTAATTTAACGTTAGAAATAAGATCTAGGAAAATTATGGTTTTTTAAATATTGGTTTCTTAACGTTATTAAGAAATATATTTTTGCTAATGCTTTTATATGAAATTTTCGCTAGGATTTTCTACATGTTTTTTCAATGTCAAAAATTGACTTAAGTTTAACACAAATTTGTGCTAGAAAAAAAATTTTTTTTTTCAACATTTATTTAACGTTTTTTACGTTTTTGTGCTTAGTGGGCAATGGATGCCACCAAAACTCACCGACTCTGGCAGCCGGTGAGCAATTTCTGATGAATGCCATTGGTCTGTCACTTGCCGCCCTCTACCTTGATGCCCACGAGAACAGTTTTTTTCGTATCTTCCATTTCCATCTTTTTTATATAAACCCAGCTATCCATGGAGCGTATTATCCGCACGGATTTATTTCTTAGGCTTTGATTGGCTCATGGAAGGCCGACATAAGAAAACTCTTTAGATAAAAAATATAGGTTAGGGTTTCATTTCCATATGACTATATCAGGTTTCTTTTTATTTTTCGATGGCTCATCAGCATTCCACCCATGAATATCATATGGATGTCACTTGTTTGTTTTGGGCTGGATACGCCCTTGGAATTTGTAAAAAAGTGGTCTTGAAATTGATAAAAGTTTTTACTTCTGTCTAGTCTAATAATAATTGTCTAAACAATATTTTAATTATACAACGAGGAGAATTTAAGATAATAAAAAGATTTACCTTAGGCTGGATTTGAACCAGTGACCTTTCGCTAATCAGGCAAACGCTCTTCCACCTGAGCTACCGAGGCACTGATTCAAAATCCGCCTATGACAACGGTAGCTATGAGAACACGGTAGATATTATATGGGTATGGAAGAGCAATACACATTCACGATTGTAAGTTGTATGAAATCCTATTTATCAATTTACCAGTTGTGCACGACATATAGCGCGTCACTAAAGGTGTGAGACGTGGTGACTCAGATGAAAGAGCGTTTGCCTTGTTAGCGCAAGGTCGCTGGTTCAAATCCAGTCTGAGGTAAATCTTTTTATTGTCTTATTTTTCCTATTTATCCCTTGTCCTGATGCCACTAAATTCTCCTTGTTGCATAATTTATATCTAGGACGCTAAAACTAACCTTTGTAATATTTTAGTCTTTTGTTTTCTAAAAAAATCCTCTCTTTCCTCTCTAACTATGCCAACGCTTAGCAAATCAAACAAAAAGAATTCTATATAATTTATTTTCCAATTACTTCGTAATTTAACCAAATTCATAACATGAATTTCGTAAATTTCATTTCCTTTCTGAATAGGATTTTTAACACGAAACGAATTTTTCGCCAAACTAAATGAAAGAACACTATTATATCTAGAACACGCAAGGGATTATTTTATACCTACAGGAAAGCTATAATTTTCTTTGGAATGGGACAGATAACTAAATGAGGGTTCTGCAAAAATCTATTTTAAGGACAAACGGTCAAATAGGTGAAATACCAGTTTTGGATGGATTTATTCACGCAACTAGAATATGCTCTAAATTTTACCAAGTTTGAAGTCCAATTTTAACAGATTACAGAAACAGCTGACTGTCAATAGAGTGCTAAACCGTTTTCCCTTTTAGAAAAGTAGCAAAATTTCGTTTGGGTTTTGGTTTATTTTGAGTCAGATTGTAATCACAGAACACTAACATTATAATTTATGAAAAGTTCCAGAAAAACAAATTACTGCGAGTAACAAATTATAAAACATAAACAAGTCAACTGTCAACTATCTGTTGATTTTGGCGCACCCAGGTATATCATTATCTTAAACATTAGTTTTATAGAATCTTTTATTTAATCTCAAAATGCTTGCGTTGGTATGGAAAGATTTTTTAAAACTTAATTTGTAAACGACTTCAGCAAAGCTATTATTAAATAGGAGTAAAAGAGTATTTATGTTGAATCAGTTTAAAATTTATTTATTAAATAAAATAGAAGTTCAAGTCCTTTCTAAACACATGAGTCATCTCCTGTGTTGGTCTGTTTCGCTGCAAGAATAATTATAATTAATTTATATTACTCCTTCATCGTATTTTATTTACAAAAACATTTTTTAAAAATGTGCAAAAACCCATAATCTTCACTGAATAAATTAAGGCAGGCTAAGGGAGTTCGTGAAACCCAAGGTATTATCTTATCTATTTTTCACATTAATTAATTATTTTTGTGATTAAAGGAAAATTAATTTGACAATCTTGTAATTTCTAACCCAAAACTCTGGTGGTATGCAGAAAGATTTTTTTTACTTGACTTGGAGTGGTTGTTAACTCTATGAAGATCTATGACTGTGCAAAGTTTGAGATTCGAAGCTTATTCCGAAGTAGGGTTTTAGATAGGTCAAATATGGCTGAAATGTTTCAAGAAAAGATGGTACGGCAGCGCGAACTTGGCAAGGCACTGCCGTGACCTCAGATAAACCAGAAGTACAAATCCTTTTTAAACAAATGTAAATTTAAACCTTTAAGATAGTCACAAATTGGGTAAACGGTATTACTGGCCACAAAACGAAACGACAACGGAAAATAAGGTTCATATGCAAGAACAATAATTATGTTTAATTTATTTTGCTCCTACGTCGTATATTATCAACAACAACGTTTTTTAAAAATGTGCAAAACCCCATAATCTTCACTGAATAAATTAAGGCAGACTAAGGAAGTTCGTGAAAACTACGTTCTAATCTTATCTATTTTTCACGTTAATTAATTATATTTATGCTTAAAGGAAAATTAATTTGACACAATCTTGTAATTTCTAACCCAAAACTCTTGCGATGGCATGCAGAAAGATTTTTTAAAAGTTTCTTTCTAAACAAATTTTCAGCAAAGCTATTGTTAAATAGCATTAAAAGAGTTGAATCAGTTTAAAATTTATTTATTAAATAAAATAGAAGTACAAAACCCATAAATTTGAACCCTCTAAATAGAGTCACAAAATAAGAAAACGGTATTATCGGCCTAAAAACAAAACGGCCACGGAAAATAAAGAACCATATTTTTATTGGTCTGTTTTGCTTCAAGAAAAATTATAATTAATTTATTGTACTCGTGGGTCGTATTTAATTTACAAAAACTTTTTTTAAAAATGCGTAAAGCCCCACATTTTTCACTGTATAAATTAAAGGAGGCTAAGGAAGCTCCTGAAACTACGTTATTATCTTATCTATTTTTCACGTAAATTAATTATTTTTGTGATTAAAGTAAAATTAATTTTATATAATCTTGTATGGTTCGCAGAAAGATTTTTTAAAACTTACTTTTCAAACGACTTTTCTGCAAAGCTATTGTTAAATAGAAGTAGAAGAGTATTTAAGCTGAATCAGTTTAAAATTTATTTATTAAAATATAAAATAGAACTTCAAATTTTTTAAAGACATAGTCGGTCTTCTTACTTAAGGGCGTATCTTATAAAATTTGAAAATTGAGTTAAGACTGCAAATAGACAGCTTTAGCCTCATATTTTCATCTCACGAATGGGCGTATATCAATATTTTATACTATTGCCATTCCTCATAAATGTTAATGGTCGTATCTCAAAATAATCAATATATGAAACAACGCAAAATATTTAAAATCGCTCTTCTAAAAAATCATCAAAACTGAGATAGGCTCTTACGTGAGAAGACCGACGAATGTAAATTTAAAAACCCTTTAAAATAGAGTCACAAAGTAGGAAACGGTAACCTGCCAAAAAACAAAACGCCAACGGAAAATAAAGAGCCGTCTAATTTATTGGTCTGTTTCGCTGCAACAACAATTATAGTTAGTATATTTTACTCGTATATCTTATTTTATTTACAAAACCTTTTTTTAAAAATGTGCAAAACCCCATATTCTTCACTGAATAAATTAAGGGAGGCTGAGGAAGCTCCTGAAATATACGTTATTATCTTATCTATTTTTCACGTTAATTAATTATTTTTGTGATTAAAGTCAAACTAATTTTACACAGATTTTTATTTGCTAACCTAAAATTCTTGCAACGATGGTAGGCAGAAAGATTATTGAAATTACATTTTAAACGAACTTTCAGCAACGCTATTTAGTTAAATAGCAGTGAAAGATTATATATGCTGAATTAGTTTACAAACATTTATTAAATAAAATAGAAGTACCTACCACTCCTTTTTAAACATATGTAAATTTAAACCCTTTAAAATAGAGTCACAAAATAGGAAAACGGTATTACCGGCCAAAATATAAAACGGTAGAGGAAAATAAAGAGCCATCTCCTTTATTGGTCTATTTCCCTATCTAGTATGCCATCCTTATTCAACCACTGGATCAGCATGACTTTTATATCAATTCAGCCTTTTCCCATTATACAAAGGAAAAAAACGTGAAAACATACACTTTTTTAGTATAATGGATCATTTTAGCTCACACATATACTATACTATAGTAGTGTGAGCTATGGTGATCCTAATTTTTTCGAGAAAAAAAAAGTTGCTCCGATTTCAAAATTTTTTATATATCTTTGCGTTTCAGATGATTTTGAAACTTTTTTGTTGCGCCGTCTGTCTGTCTGTCTGTCTGTCTGTCTGTATGTCTGTCTGTCTGTCTGTATGTCTGTCTGTAACGACCAACGCGCATAACTCAAAAACCGCTTGGCCGATTTTAATGAAATTTGGTACCTAGGTTGGGTCTTGCGTCGAGATGGTCCCATTTAAAAATGAACAAAATCCACCGAACACAAACCAAATAAAAGGGTGGGGGTAGATTTCAAAAATTAGAGTTTATGTGAAAATATGGCGTGTGTGATATCAAACGAAAGGTAATTGAGTCTGCAGTTAAACAAAATACATTTTAATTTATTTAAAAAAAAGGGTGGGGGTATATTTTAAAAATTAGAGTTTAAGTGAAAATATGGCGTGTGTGATGTCAAACAAAAGGTAATTGAGTCCGGAGTTTAACAAAATACATTTTAGTTTTTTGTTTTTCTTAAGGGTGGGGGTAGATTCCAAAAATTTGAGTTTAAGTCAAAACATGGCTTGTGTGGTATCAAAGAAAAGGTAATTTAGTCTGGAGTTGAATAAAATATATTTCAGTTTTTAGTTATATTAGCTCACACGTACACTATAACTATAGTACCTAGTGTGAGCTTAGGGGCCCATATATTGGCAGAGTATTTTTAACGTTAACGTAATTTCATTTTCACTTTAACGTCATTTTGTTTAAACTTAACAAAGGTTGTGCCTGTTTTAGGATTTTTTGCTTTAACCTATGTGGGATTTTTTGTCAAAATCTTGTTTTTATTATATAGTTAAGTTGCCCGCTCCATTTCTTCTTTTTAAACAATTTTTGGGTATCATGGATAACCCAACGAGGTTCTATGAAAAGGAAATTAAAGCTTCAACTTTTCGAGTGGTACTGGTACTGAAACATAGTTTTGTTACGGTAAATGGCTGAAATCGTTAAATACCCGGACAAGGCAGGATCTAGAAACTTTGTTTGGGGGAGGAAATATCATAATAAATATTGCCACAATAATCAGGAGGTGTATTCTGTGTGTAAAAATTAATATAGTTTAAGATTTGAGGCGAAAATTTCCACTTTTTCTCTTCCTGTTGAACCGCGCCTGGTAAGGATACGTTACTCGCAAGATTCAATAATGGCTATGATACTGATTTTAAAGCTGTAGCCCTCAAAAATGTATTGATTGACATTGAAACTAGTCCAAAAATTATAAGTTATCAGATTATTTTCTTTTATAGAGGTTGGGTTCGATATCAAGATTGAATAGGTCTCTTCCATAAACAATGACGTCACGGATCTCTCTGGATCGTTTGGGACAACGATCTGGAAGTCAGTGCGCTGTTGCCACTTTGACGAGAGTGTTTAAGATTTAGGGGTGCTTGTCCACATAAAATTAATCGCAGAAAAGTTCTCATAACCGTTACTATCAGTTTTTTTTCACTTGAGAGTACTATAGAGAATTTGAGCTCTGAGGGAGTTCCTGAGAATTTGCGGTCTGACTTCAAACAAAATCTGTCTACTAGCGAACAGCGTTCTATTCGCGTGTAGTCTGATATCCAATCAAAGTTAGCTGTATGACAATTAGTCTAAAAAATACAGACCACACTTACAGCCAATACCTGTCTTCTGTGCTCCCCGGTAAAGTAGAGGGAGGAAATTTCTGAAACCGATTGTTTGCCCTTGTGCGGTGATCTTTCCTTTTGGGATCGGAACGATATTTAAAATTAAAAACAAACCAAATGTACCAAATTCTCAAAATAATAATCCGTTAGGTGTTATTAACATTCCATATGTTCAAGGGATTTCAAAAAACATAAGACGAATAGCTAAACACTATAATATAAAAACAGTATTTTCTTCGGGAAATACGATAAGAAGTTTTGTAACTAAAATAAAACCAGACAATCCCTCAAATAATAAGGAATGTATTTATCAAATCCCGTGTGAGTGTGGTAAATCATATGTAGGTGAAACGAAACGCCCTCTTCAGGTTAGAGTAAATGAACATCTAAAAAGTACCCAATTAGGGGATATTGAAAAATCCGGTTTAGCAGATCATGCATGGTCAAATGATCACAGGATTCAGTGATCAGAAGCTAAAGTTTTACATAAGGAGTCGCATTGGCGAAAACGAAAGTTTATTAAAGCTGCGTTTATAATGCAGAACAAAGAAGTTTTCAGTCGACCAAGCACGGACATACCAAACATATGGAAACCACTCCTTAAGGAAAACAGGCGTTTTAGGATTAAAAAAGGGGGTGTGCAGTCACCAAGTAGTATAAGAGACTAGATTGTTTAGTTTACACTTGATAACGGTTAGAGATACTTACTAACCGAAACGTCGTGTTTTAAAATAAATAAAGACAATGGAAGTCCGAAATTTTATTTCTACACAATCATTGTCTACGAGTTTCAAACAAAGAGCAAAAATTATAGTTTCATGCCGGTACCTTTCCTCTCCCATTTCACGAATAGGAGGTGCCCCTCCACCACTGCATTTGTGGCAAAAATTAACACTCTCTGTTCGTTGAGAAGGGGGATAAATGTAATACGCGGCATGGCTTAAGCTAAAGCGTGAAAAATAAGTATCCACTTTTCACCTGTTTCACTGCACACGCCGTAATCATTCATGAAGACGAGAGGTCACGATGTATTTCCCTACTTTCCCACTACCAGCACGAATACGGGTCTAAAACAACAACAAATATTTCAAGACACGGCCCAAAATATATTTTTCCCTCTTACACACATTAAGCACAGCAAGTAGTCTATGAATCCTATAGCTTTTAGCCATGCTGGGTATTTATTGCAACAGTTGCTATACCTAATTGGATCGATTTTAATAAAATTTGGTCAAGTTTATTGGGCTATGTAACGAAATAGCGCGTATCAAAATAGCGCGTATCAAAATAGCGCGTGTTAAAAATAGCGCGTATCAAAATAGCGTGTATCAAAATAGCGCGTGTACAAAAAAGCGCGTCCCAGGTTTGCTTAGGTATATTCACCTAAACAGTTTGAGCAAGGTCAGATAAGTTATACTTACTTAACCGTTAAATAAACCGATGGCTTGCTATATTTAACACAACTCATATAGTTCCACTAAGGCGTCTCTTTCTAACATATTTTTTCAAAAAAAAAAAACTTTCCTGGTTTTATTTCCGGGATCCTAGAGGGTGTGTAACCAAACCGAATGAAACCGAACCGGACGGAACCGAACCGAACCGAACCCAAACATTTCTTCCAGTAACTCCCTGACCTTTTTCCACCAAAAAAAATGTCCTTAAGTCACAGGTTAGAATAGAAACCTACCAAAATAAGGATCGGAAAGCTAATTTAGGAAATAATTTTTTGAAAGAATGTTTCGGTTTAGTATGGTTCATTTTAGTTCGATGCGGTTTGGATCGGATCAGTTCGGTTTGGTTACACCCCGGAAAGAAAGTTAGGAAAGTTTTTTTTTTGAAAAAATATGTTAGTAAGAGCCCTTACTCGAACTATTTTATAACAGCGACGTTTGTAATGGCGATCTTAAAAAACGCGGTATTTTTAGACGCGCTATTTTGAACACACGCTATTTTAAACACGCGCTATTTTGATACGCGCTATTTTGAACACGCGTTATTTTGTTACGCGCTATTTTGAACACGCGCCATTTTGATACGCGCTGTTTTGATACGCTCTATTTTGAAACGCGCTATTTTGAACACGCGCCATTGTGATACGCGCTATTTTGATCACGCGCCGTTATGATACGCGCTATTTTGAACACGCGCTATTTTGATACGCGCTATTTTGAAACGCGCTATTTTGATACGCGCTCTTTCGTTACAGAGCCAGTTTATTGTTATTTAACCAGTGACAGGACAACGGACAGATCTGAAAATTTAAACCTTGTTGGACAAAACGACAGTAACTTCAAAATTTTAAATTGTTATAACTCTTAAAAAATTAGTTTGATTTGTATAAAAATTGGCAAGGGATTCGCCTGGGGCGGTCTAACACAATTTACACAAGAACTATCCAATTAGGGCACTGCGGATAAAAACGCAATGTAATAAAACATTTAACAAGACGGCAACATGGCGTTCCTGTGACGTCAAACAGTGGAATTGGGTCGGTCTCTCTGCAGCCTTCGAGGATGCGGGAGGGGGTGTGTCACGGGGGACAGGGCGGCAAATATGGATAGCCGGCTATATTGTTCAAAAACTTATCTCTGAAAATACTAAAAAGTTGAATAAATTTTAAATTATGTGACATTTACACTGCTGAAATACAAATATAAAATAAAACAGTAAAATAAAATAAGGCGAAATAAAAAAGTTTGCCTTATAAAAACGCTATTCGCGTTTATATAACCAAACAATTGCCCAACCTTATGCTGATTTTTCATTTAATTTAAAAATGATTGTGCGTCTGTCAAAGCCAGCCATTCGTGTCCTCTGCTATTAACATCACATTTTCAAAATTTGAATGTTTTTTAATACAGACACACACAAACACAATTATTTATTTATTTTTATTTATATTTAAAATTCCAACGAGCTATGTATAATGTATATTGATTGATAAAGAGACTAATTTATTACTAATATTATTATTATAGAAGGGAGGGATCCAAGAATTCAAGAAAATAACTAACAAACTTTCAAAACAGAGAACAAGAAGTCAACAAACAGCTAATATTCATGCACAAAGACAAAATGTGTGAACAACTGACAAAAAAATACAAGAAGGTAATATATTAGGCGGTTTTTAGAACTCTTAAAATTTTCACAACTTTGGCAACCCTTATGGTAGTGGTTAATAGCTCTAGCACTACCACGAGCTAAACTTTTCAGTTTAAAAGTTTTATAGTTTTTAGCAAAAGTCAAAATATTAAAACCTTACCTTCGTTTTAAATTTATTTTCAAAATAAAAAGTTCGAGTGTTGGACACTGGTGATATTTTATAATTTTTTATACAAGCTCAATAAACCTCCCTATTATCTTTGCATATTAATTGCTGTCGTCACAGGAAAAACCTAGTTTTTCATTGCTGTTGCATATAAATCGGGATTTTCCTAATTTTATTTTACTTTGATCTATTTTGGTGCTTTATAAATTCAACAATCGTTAAAGAAAGTCAAATATTAAAAGCCTGTTTGGGCTAAAATTGATTTTCCCCACTTTGTAGACTAAAAGTGCACATTTTGTCCCGCATTTTAAGGACAAAATTGTTACTTTTAATCCCCGAAATAAAAAATCCTATTAGGGATAAAACTTAAAAGACAACTTCATTGTTTAAATTGCAAACACGTAACTGACTGTTACATAATATTCAGTATGCGAACGTGGTGACTTTGTGGCACTTTTTATAGTTTTTGTTTATTATTTAGAATTTATAGAAAACAATTATTTTTTTTGTGATTCTTGATTACTAACTAATACAAAAAATACAACAAATTATATATAAATTTCAAGAACCGAAGCCGTGGTTTAATAAATAATGTTTGTCACAATTTCACCTGCATATATGGGGTGACTTTATGATAAAAGAAACTAGCGTAAATGCCCAAATACGGCGTCTAGCTGATCGAGATTAGGGACTTATTGCAATAAAGCCAGGCAGTAATTGTGTCGGGCACTATTCTTGTTGCAAAAATAAACTTTAGTTCTAGATTAATTTGCAAACTAGTTTTATTAAAAAAAAAAAACTAAATCCTTTTAAGCGTCAGCATTAAAAAAAAAATCTGTCACATAGTCACGCCAATTCCATTTTTTTATATAAAATAAAATATTTATTTCCTGAAAACAATACATTATAAGTTAAACTTTGTGTCGCCTGTGATTAATTTCATATGGGCAGATCTCTGGCGGTTTTACCGTAACATCGCTACAAACAACAAAAAGATTGTCATAAATTCACCACGGTTTTTTTAAAATACTGAAATCGTCACAATTTCACCTCGCATTTTGTTAAAAAAATTTTAATTATGACTTGACGAGCATCGTTATTGGAGTTATTAAAATAAAAACTTTTGTTAAATAGCCAAAACTGTAGCATCGAAGAAATATAGATGTTATATGTTCTCTGATATTGGCTACATAAAATAGTTCTTTTAGAGTAAGATAAAGTAAAACGCAAAATATTTAAATCTCTTTATATAAATAGCCCACACAGCTGTTTTTCGACTTCTCCAACGTTGACTGAGGCCTAGAAGAAACGGCGCGCTCCTTTGGAATCTGTGATCGCACGTAATTCGTAGTGATAGGTTGATAAACGTTTAAATTGTAACTGATTAAATGGTAACAAAGTCCCCACGTTATACACTACTCTTAGAGTATGCCTAATATTAATAAAATTGCTTAGGACTGCATAGGAAAAAAATCGAAAAAATTGGTCCAAAAGTGTGAAAAATTACATATTATATACCTTGTAATAAAAGCGTCTTTTTATTCCTCGACGAATTGCTACCTTCCTTCTGGGCGGGCCAC
Organism: Aspidapion aeneum; assembly: GCA_963576565.1. Taxonomy (NCBI): domain Eukaryota; kingdom Metazoa; phylum Arthropoda; class Insecta; order Coleoptera; family Brentidae; genus Aspidapion; species Aspidapion aeneum. The sequence continues at coordinate 27,687,350 of OY755043.1, forward strand.
AAACTTTCCTCCTCGGGATAAAAAGTGTAATTTTTATACCATGGTATATAATAAACTTTTTTCTTTTAAACTTTTTACTTCTTGATTTTTTAAAACTGATTTCAATTCAGAACAGCAAAAACTATAAACCCTAGAAGAGTCAGTAAAATAGATTGCCTCCTTTTGTTGGAGTTTCTATTTTTGTTTTATTTTTATTTTATTGTCTTTTGTTCTCGCAATGCCCAAGCAGAATAAATACCGAGGAATATGGCTATAGAGTCTCTCGATAGAAACAGATAGATCCAATCTTTAAATCGTTCAGTCTTTATATCCTCTGTCCAATAGATATATAGATTTATAGATAAATGTCAACAAAAATGATGTATATAGATAGATAAATAAATAATAAATATTAATCCATTATATCAACCGATAAAAGGAACTTAAAGTGCGTATCCATTTGAGACAAATAGTCTAGAGATCTGCTCTCGAGAGTTTTTGTCGGATATGGATTAAAAGTAACTGAATTTTATTGTTATAAAAATATAAGTTGAAATACATCTTATTTCTCCACACATGTCCTTTATTATTTAACCTTCATTTTCCACTAAATCGAACGTTTTTTTACTCTTTCATTAATTAATATAACTGGTCAATTTCAATAACTAATTGGGCGCACACGAACGTTTCTTCATGTTAGTGGCAACATCCCAATTATTCTTCTATTGGCCAAAATATGTGGTAGTCACATAGCCACAAATTATGACCATATGGCGAGTGGTCAAGTGTGTTTCCCAATTCATGTCGTACAATTTTTCTTGAGTCAATAGAGCTGTTTGAAAAGCGGTTTTATGAGGCAGAATCTCACTTCGAATTAAGGTCACTATATAACGAAGTTCCTTCTAACTTCGTTATATAATAACCTTAACTTCAAATGGGACGAACCAAGCCGAACCAGTTGTCAAAGCTGTAATTTCACTCGTTTGTTGGCACTGTCAAAATTTCATTCTTGAATGCGTCGACAGCTTCGTCTGGCGACTAAAATCTCTGACGACGCAGTCCATTCTTCATTTTCGGAAAAGTGTAGAAATTGTTTGGACTCTATGAAGGATGGTCGAACAATTCGACGTTTCGTTAAACATGAATGGCTTTTTATGCTTTGTGCAAACTTGGATTGTTTTGTTAAAGGACGATTCGTCATTCGGGGTTCGTTTTTGGAAGCTCAGCGATGACTTTCAATAAACAAATGGAGACCAATCCGCAGTAACAGTTCTTTGATCTTTTAGAGAATTTGTTGCTATATGACCTGCTTTTGTGATAAATGTCGTGACCATCTTTTTGGATACGCTTCAAGAACGAATGACTTTTGTTGGCTTATCTTCATCTTGGAAAACCCAAACAGTCGATTGACGTTTATTGTCGGGTTCATATGAGTAAATCCACAACTCATCACTACTGAGAATGCTGAACACGTTGTTCGAGTTCCCTGTCTCAAAGCGGTCTAGAGTTTTCTGACACCAATTGACCCTAGCTTCTTTCTGTTCTTCCGTGCACAGATGTGGTATCCCGCGGGAAACTAATTTTCTTACCCCTAATTCATCATTCGAAATTGTTTGAATTGAGGTCTTTAAAATTTCCAATGAAGCATCAATCTTGCGATATGTCACATGTCGATCTTACGTACTGAGCATGCGCACAGCATCGATGTTTTCCTTGGTGACAGCCGTTTTTGGTGCACCTAGCCTTGGATCGTCGCTAAGACTAATTCGTCGACGTTTGAATTCTCTATACCAACAATGTGTACAAGTGTATAATCAAAGGTAGCACACAGCAATTATTCCACGGCGCCGAAGTAAAGGGACGGCTATGAAAAGGAATAAAAAATATAGAATTTAAATTAATGCTGCATAGTTTTATTTCACAATTCTCACCTTTTTATTTTGACGTTAAAGTCCTTAGCAGGACTGCAAGACGTGACAAAGTATCAAGCTGGGTTAATCACCCTCTCCAAAGGACGAATAGCGCTCCTTAAGGACCGTTTTTGAGTGGGATGGCCTCTTAGAAAGGACACCGGGTACCTAAAGGATCTGATTTTTACATTTTATTGAAAGCTTTATGAGTTTTATTTTAAGTACAAAAACTCTCTCTTTATGAGACAATATAGGGACATTTTGGGTCAGGTAAAATAACAAACAATTTGACAGCTGTTACTGTTATTGTTACTAAGAATAACGGTAACATTTAGGACAAAAAAGATAGATTTTGAAACAATAAAGATAAGCATTACTCAAACGTTAATTTAGTAGTTTACACTCCTTCAACTTTTTGTTTATTTATATTTTTTGATTTATTTTTATTAGATTTATGCCTTTCTACAAACCATACTAACGAATTTTAGTATAATAATTGCCTGTATTTAAAAAAACAATACAAATCTAACCTTAAAAAATAACGGTAACTTTTAAGGACGGCCACCCTAAATACCGGGCGCCGTTACCGTAAATAACAAAAAAGAAGCGAGAAGCGGCTAATGCGCAGACTCAGTAATAACAATAACGGTAACAAAGTGTAAAATACGTGACCCAAAATGTCCCTAATAAAACAAGTAAAACATTTTTTTTAAGTTAAATGATTTTATTAAAATACTCTGCCAATATATGAGCCCCTAAGCTCACACTAGGTACTATATTTATAGTGTACGTGTGAGCTAATATAATTAAAAACTGAAATATATTTTATTCAGCTCCAGACTAAAATGCTTTTCGTTTGATACCACACAAGCCATGTTTTAAATTAAACTCAAATTTTTGAGATCTACTCCCACCCTTAAAAAAACCAAAACTAAAATATATTTTGTTTAACTTCGGACTCAATTACCTTCCGTTTGATATCACACATGCCAAATTTTCACGTAAACTCTAATTTTTGAAATCTACACCCACCCTTTTTTTTAAAAAAACTAAAATGCATTTTGTTTAACTCCAGACTAAATTACTTTTCGTTTGATATCACACACGCCATATTTTCACGTAAACTCTAATTTTTAAAATCTACCCCCACCCTTTTATTTGGCTTCTGTTCAGTGGATTTTGTTCATTTAATAATAAATGGGACCATCTCGACCCGAGACCCAGCCTCGGTACCAAATTTTATTGAAATCGGGCAAGCGGTTTTTGAGTTATGCGCGTTGATCGTTACAGACAGACATACAGACAGACAGACAGACGGCGCGACAAAAAAAGTTTCAAAACCATCTGAAACGCAAAGATATATAAAAATTTTTGAATATCGGAACAACTTTTTTTTTCTCGAAAAAATTAGGATCACCATAGCTCACGCTACTATAGTATAGTTTATGTGTGAGCTAAAATTGAACCAAAATATAGAAAATTATTTGGTAGGTTTCTGTTTACCATTGTCTAGATTTAACAATAGCATTAATGGCACATCGCATATTTTTAAGTTCGATGTAAAATAGTCGCGCGATTATAAAGGATACCCATCAAATGGAGATATATACGCTCCAGGATTTTATATCGAACTTGAAATTGATGGGTATCTTTAATAATTGCGCCACGATTTATTTCAAACTTAAAAATACGTAATGTGCCATTAACGCTATTAGGGACCTTCTGCATGGCCTCCTTTAGCTAGCTTTATCCTTTATTTATGTAGCATTAAACCACAAATGTCACGTGATAGTAGGGTAAAGTTCAAACGCATGCCTCAAATAAAGGATAATGGTAATTTATAAAACTTCAAATTAATGTATGAACCACTTTATACTTCCAAATTATAGTTTCTAGGTAGTGGTTAATTGGAGACGCAGTAATTACCACAACCACAACGAAGTGTTAAATAACGTTCCAATAACTCCATAGTGTGCCTTAACCTTTTAAAATAAATATTATACTTTTATTTTTCTAGACTGATACCTAGTCCACGGTGCCTAGAATAGACCGGTTTTCGGATCTTATATATATATATATATATATATATATATATATATATATATATATATATATGTCGAATTTCCATGTCAAGCTAATTTTTGCAAATAAAAGTTAGATGATATGAACAACTAATATTTTTGGAATTTTTTGAAAACCAAGGCAATTTCCCTACTGTTTTTTAGTACATCCTTATAAAATATAATTTTCTAGACGTATTGTCGTTATTTTTTTTAGCCCGCTTTATTTTTTATTATACCAAACTTAAAATACAAGTCAAACTGAATGTGATCGTTTAGTATAAAAGGTAAACCGAGGACTTGGGAAGTAAACAAAGTTGTAGGTAAGCGGATTACTTTTGAAGCAGAAACAAAAACATTATTTTCTTCAAAGTTTAATTTTTGTGTAAAGAAAAATGAAGCCGGCTAAAAAAATAACGACTGGTTTGTCTCAAAAATATTGTTTTAAAAGAATATACTAAAAAACAGTAGGAAAATTGCCTCAAAAAATTTTAAAAATATTAGTTGTTCATATCATATCTAACTTTTGTTTACAAAAATCAGCTGGTCCACCAGTGACGTGAAAAATTTGACATATATATATATATATATATATATATATATATATATAAGATCCGAACACCGGTTTATTTCAGGCACCGTGAGTAAAGTCAACATTTATAAAACAGAGTATTTTTATACTGACGTTATTACGTCAAAAATCGTTCAAAATGATGGCTCATATTTATTAGAGTTGCGGCCGAGATGGCTCGATTCCCAAAGCCCAAGATTATAAAGTTTGACGTAGGTTCGAAAATATTGGAAATGAGATTTTAAAAGATTTAAACCATAAGAGAATTTTGAGGGAATTTAGACAGGGATTTAGCAACAGATAACTCTGGAAGTTTACTTAAACTGGTTAATTTTTAAACGGTTTTTTGGTATTAGGCTGTAAATACCTAGCACCCTTTTTGAGTTTTGAGCGACCTTGCCGTCATTTTTAAGGGTGATGAAACATCTGTCACATTTATTATTTTTACAAATGGCGACTGGACTGGTTTAACTAAAACAGAAGTAGAAGTAAGACCTTTTAATCGGAGCTAGCTGCACATAATAGGGGAGAATCGGCTGAGACGCCATAGCGGGTGAAATAGCATAGTGATTTTATTTTGGAGACTGAGTGTCATCCGGCAACAATGTAGGCGTTGACAGAAAACACTTGACAAAAAGCCGTAGGCCCTTGCAAATCTATACCCTATGACCCAACTTAACTGGACGTTTATTCTTAATGGTCCGTGACGTGGTGTGAGGTGAGCACTCACCTCTGTTGATTTATTTTTCCGTGCAAAAAAGTTTTGAAAGTTTTCTAAGTTTACTTGTCAAAGTGAAAATTTTGCTCACTTCACTTTATGAGCCAACAAGAATAAGCGCCCTGAAGATAGCAATGATTTTGAAAAACCAAATTAAACTTTAATTTTTTGTAAATTATTTTCAGGAAACTGCAAAAAATACTAAAAGTGCGATTTGTAACTTGGTTTCTAAAGTTTTTTGGTGTTTCTCCATTTTAGTTATATTAGAAATTTAAAGCACGCCATTTTACTCTCAGGAGTGGGTAAGATGGTTTCTATAGTGCTTTAGGATTTTCATACTTTTTGTAATAAATTGTTTAAATTTGTTTATTTTTTATATTTCTTCTAAAAGTAATTAATCGCTTATTAGTAAATTATATAGGGTGTTCTCATAAAAATAAGTAATTTTACCAAAAATCATTTATCTAAAAGTTGCAGAAAAAAGAAGTAATTAACAATTAAAAAAATGTAAAATTAAAAAATTTTCCACGTACAAACGACATGCTGCGGCTGCATTTTGTTGGCACTCCCCGTAAGTTAATATTATGACCACTAATTCATTGTTTTCATATACGTGTGCCATTTTAATCGCATAAAATGCTCAAAAAACAAAAATATCACGCACTTTAGCGAACTATTTACACACAATTTTACGTACAATGAATGAATAAATGATGAGTAATTTGTATTCTACAAAAAATGAGGCATAACCAGTAAACAAAACATTGATAAAAAGTCAGGTCTTACAGTTTTTAAATTTTACATTTTTAGAATTGTTAATATATTCTTTATTCGGCAACTTTTATATAGATGATTTTTGGCAAAATTACTCATTTTTACGAGTTTTACAACCTGTTAAAATAAATAACTCAACTTTAAGAACACCCTGTATAGATAAATTAATTAATCCAAATTTTTTTAGAATTTATTTCCAAAGGGTATGCCATCTCTACCGAATCTACCCTCATAGTTATTAGCAGGTTGGTTTCCCCTTCTTTTCTTATAAAATATTTTTTTTTATTTGTCAAACATGTTTATTGTATTACAATCTAGTCAGTAAAACAAATTAGCAATTTTGTTTTAACTTAATTTACTAGAAAAGTCAGATTTAAACTTAGGATTCACTCAACAGTTCTCCCCGCCTTGTTTCGTCTGTAACTCACAATTGGTTTGTGTATGTGTGCATTATGTAGTTCACTTAGTTTACTAGCTTAAACGGTTTCAGTTTTTTAGTCTTCGAACTAGCATAGTATTGTCTAGAAACTGAATTTCTTCCACATTCACAGATCGATGGAAATCTTCATGGCTTTTTGCATACTTATTTATAGTCTCTGCTACAGTTTTGATTTATAGATCCCGATTAAGGTCACTATTTCGAACGTACCAAGGCGCATTCACAATGTTTCTTAATACTTTATTTTGCAATATCTGTAAAACTATTATTATAACATATTTAAGTTATAAAAATTAAACTTGACCAAACTATATGAGGTTAAATTTTTTCTTGCTTCTCTGTGTCACATACTTACTCAAGATTTCTACTTTATTTTTGTCTACAGCTTCCCTCCTAGAGAGCTCTTAGTTTCCTCAATTAGCAAAAACTCTGGGAATCCTGGTTTTTGTCTTTTCCTTTCAGGTACAGAATTAAAGATTGACAAAGAGAGTCTTTTACACCGGCGAATATAGAAATCAATTTTGGGCGAAGGGGCAGACGAATACAAAATTATTTACTTTATTACCGTGTGGGCAAAAAAAAAGAGGAAAAAATGTTTTTTAATTTAACTTTTAAACTATACCATCGATTTTAATAAAGCGAATTGCACCTTACAGAGAATTATTCAAGCCTTTGAATAATTTTTTTTTTGTCCGTTGTTTTAAATTGGCAGCTAGAATCAAACCGAAGACCTCTGTATTATTTTCTTCACAGAATCATTATAACTGAACCGATTTTAATGAAATACAAAGATTCTTAACATGATTTTATTGAAATATAGACAATAATATTAAATCTATCGCGAAGTGAATGCTGACAGCTAAACAAAGCTAAAATATTGGTTGAAATGAAAAAAAATATTTGAGGAACCACTAAATTCGAAATTCAAAAAAAGTCTAAAACTTTACAAAAAAATTAATTAAACGAGCCTCTTTGAAAGACCAAGTTTGATTCTGTTCACCATTATTGACTTTACACATTTGAAAATTTTCGATTGTGATGAATAAAGATCAATTGATATAATATTATACCATGATGCTTTTTATTTTACTAAAATAGATTTTGTAAAAATTATTTAATAAGGAAGCGAAAGACAAAATTTAGAAGGCAATCGTATAATTAATAAAACAATGTTATAAAAAAAATAATGAACCTCGTTGTGCGTGCCAGAGATAGCGCATTTTAAACGAACTTAAAAAACATTCTAAAAAATTTCCGGCACATTAGAATAAACAAGCTTCTTTGAAGAGTCATGTTTGATTCTGTCTGTCACCTTGGAATTTAAGACGGCGGACAAAACAATAATTTTGGTCAAAAACATGATAAATTCCAGGGAAAGTATAGTATAGTTCAAAAGGTATAATAAAAAACATTTTGTCCGATTGTTTTAGTCCTCCCGGTAAATATTTTCGACTAGGTTAAATTCACGTGAACAAAAATAACAAAGTTTTTTTTTACTTGAAAACAACCTCATACCATGTAATATTTATTTTGTTAAATCTACATGCTTAAAGAAAACTTAAAAACAAGGAGAAATCAAGCTATGAAAATGAACTTTTTGCTGAAGTTTCTGGTACTGTGTAAATAACGTGTTTTTTTCCCTCGTTATTTTCATGAACCAAATTCACATTTGAAAAGTCATCCACAACATGTTTCAAAACGCCACTAGATTAAGACTTCTGAAACCTAATGATTTTCTGCGTCTTTTTTGGTCACGTTTTTTTAATAACATTTTTTTAACTTAAAAGAGACGCGAAAGGAAGTTATAAAAGTTTACTAGTTTAAGACTACAACACTTCAAGACAATTTTAAAGATGGCGCTCAAGGCAAGACAACAAATCTATGTATCTATCTATATACATTATGTTTTTTTTTAAGCTAAACAAGATTTATTACCAGTAAACACTTTTACAGAATATTAATGTGTCTTTATCAGGTTAATAACAGATGCGTCGTGATCGTCAATCAGAGATCAGTCCCTTAACAGGTTTTTGGAGTTTAGAGGCCAAAGCACTGCCTGATAGATTTCGTCAAAGTAAAAAATCCCGACTATAGGTGGCGATGCTGCTAGTAAAATCTCAAAAATTTACGGTAGAAAAGCCATGCAAGTCGCGTTTTAAAATTCGTGTAGAAAAGGCGTGAATCTAATGTGATTTTAACGTTGATAAAAATCACTTGAAACTAACGTAAAAACATTGCTGTTTTAATTTGATAAAGGCGTTATTATAACGCAGGTTTTAGCAACTTTATTTTTTGTAACGTTAATGAATGACCTATTAAGCTTGTTTTCATATATTAAATAAACGTTTTTTTCTAGCAGCTTTTAAAATCAACGTTTTTTTTTTCTCACGGGATTTTTTACGTGTTAAACACATGATTGTGCTATGTGGATATGCCATCATAAATCCAAAATGGCGGTATTTAACTAGTAAATTTTATTAAATTAGTTTTATAGAAAAACTGTAAATAAAGTTTTTTTTTTGCAATAGAACACTAATTTAGTGACAAATATTAACATTATTGTTTTAGTTTTAATTTAAATTGTAATTAATCTCGAGATAGGGAAAATATACACGGTGTTCCACGAACATCGAAACAGAGGCTTTTTTGGGTATTTAGAGTGCGAATTTTGACACGTCGATTTTGTATAGGGAAAGTGGGTGTAGTGATACCTTGTTTTGAAGGCCTTTTAAATGACCTTACAACCGTGAAAATTTTAAAAAAATCTATTTACTAGTTTTTGAGAAAATTGCCATCAAACTTTTAAATTTAACGGACTGATAAAATAAAAACTTAATTAGAATTTTATTATTTTTCGGATTTAATTTTTATTTTATCATTCCTTATTAAATTTAAAAATTTAAAAGCAAATATCTCAAAAACTAATTAATGGATTTTCGAAATTTTTACGCGGTCCTAAAGATATTCCAGAGAGCTTCAAAACAAGGTACCCCTCGAAGGAGGTTCGCGCTACAAAAATTTCAAGATAGTTAACAACAACGCAAACAAAATCGACATGTCTGATCGTTTCTCCAAATTCGCAGTCTGAATACCCAACAAGGCCTCTGTTTCGATGTTCGTAAAACATGTGTTTCCAAATACATAGTAATTTGTTTTTATCAGGTAATGACTTTTTTATTTGTATACCCTTTTAGTTATTTGTCTTTTGGCTATTCTGATTCGCTCTTATCATATACGTATGTACCCAGTGGTGAATCCAGGATTTCCAGAATTTCCATGGGGGGGGGGCCAAAGTGGCAGCAAACATCAAAATATTTTTTCCTTGCGATTTTTAATTGGTCTTGGGCTCTATTCTGAGTTGAACGATGTGAGCATCCATATTACACGTTTTGACCAATAGGAAACTCCGAGAGTTAGAGTTCAGAGTTAGTGAATTTTACGCATTTGAAGGGAAAACTCAATTCGATCCTGCCCCGTACCAACTGAACGTTTCTGGGTCGGATCGTAAGACAAGCTTGCGCAATGGAGGTCTTTTCGCATAGTACGTGACAGCTTAGAGCTAATTTTAAGGTTGCCATTGTGCAAAGCAGCTGTAAAATTTAGCACCAAAACAAGGTAATTTGTGCCGCAGCTGAAATTTTTTTAAAAATACAAGTAGATTTTGTGAGAAAATTTAAATAAATGACACTGCAGAACTAAAATTTTTATTTTTGGTAGGGGGACCTGGGCTCCTCTGATAACCCCTAAATCCGCCGCTGTATATACCCACTTAGCGACAAACTTTGCTGAAGTTTGTCATAGTTTTTTTTACGTAATGGTGTTGTTTAGAACTAGCTATCTCATACTTACACAGGTTCTTCACTATATTTAACAGCCTAGCTAACAAAAATTCTTTCCTCGATTTTTTTCCAGTATGAAAAGTGCGGTGAAAAGAAATGGTTGTTTTCAAAAAAAATAGCTCGAGGCGTTTTTTTTGTGCTCAATGTTTTAAAAATGTTTAAAAATTTATAAACAGAATTGTGCTTGTCTATCTATACATCTCGAAAATGTATTTATATTTTTTCCCAGACAAGGAAAAAAGAATATACAATTTATAAGTTATTGAAGCTGTCTGTATACTTCGAAGTCTCTCTATAACAGTTTTGATATATAAGTTTTACTCTTTTTTTTGTGTCGTTAAAAGTTTTGTCTGAGTATAAATGCTATTTAGGATTCAAATACTTTTACCATAAAAAATTGTATGTGCAAGAATATAAAAGTTTAAAAAGTGTATAGACTATGGTAAAAGTGGCTAGAAGACCAAGACATTATAAAAGAAGGCCTTTTATCAAAAAGCGGAGCCGAAAAAATAAAGTATGGTACGAACCAAGGTAATTTATTTTCAAAAAAGTTCAGTGCTTCTCTTATATTTTTCCGTGGGTAGCTCAAAAGCTTAACCTCACGGACGTCCAAGATCCAGTGGCGGTTTCTCCATAAGTGCACATATGCACGTGCACTTCCAAATTATACTTAAAAAAATATTAAACTTTCATCATTGCTTAATTTAGTTAATAATTACCCCAAAAGGAATTCACTAAAGACTGGAAATATTATCTAGAAATTAATACCCGGTATGTAAGTGTTTGTATTCGTGTTCAAACCAAGCTCGAATCTAATTACGGTAATTTACTGTAACCAAATTCTATGCACCGTGGATGTTATGTCGCATGCTAATTACGAAATATAGAAAGAGAGGACGACATGTCCCAATAGAATTTTACAGTACATAGAATCTGAACCTTCCTTCGGCACCGCGCTTATACAAAAACTAGCCTCGATGCCGCCGGCACCCCCGTGATGCCTCCGCGTCCACGGCTCGCCTTGCATTTTAGAGCAGTTCACGCGAACTTTTCAGTCGTGCACGCTTAGTTAACTTCCTATTATCGGTCGGGCGCTGGTGGTTTGTTTTGATTTCGACGATTTGGTATTTACGGCAATGGCGGAAGTTTCTAATTCTGAAAGCATTAGCGTGCAATATTTAAAGGCAATTAAATTTTCATCTTTGCCATTAGAAGAGAACATATATGTTAACTAGGTATGATACATTTATTATTTTTTTATAATTACAATAATAATAGGTAGGTAACTAATATCTAACTAAATATCTCATTACCTCAAAAAGTTAACGTGGCACTCAAAAAAAATTTATGCCTGCACCGCCATATTTTTTTTTTTGGTGTGCACCCCAAAGCTTTTTACCACGCGCCGCCACTGCCAAGATCTAATGGACACCTAATAAGTATTGACAGTTAACTGTTTCGTCCTTATGGGACTCCTCAGAACACTGCTTGGTCAATGCGACACCCTTGCGAAGTTAATTAGAGGGTCTTCTCTTTAATCCTATGTCTATAGTGAGAAAACCCCCGCAAGAAGCTCCATCTACTGAGATACGAGAGAAACTATAACAAGAGAAGGCGAGAATAAACTATATATCGATCCGTCCGTGACCTACGACAGCTCTTCTGTCTTACGCCGCTGCCCTGGGGAATATGGTACACCTTAATATGCCTAAAATAGTGGACTCAAAAGGAAACAAAAAAAAAACACTTAAATATTTTGCGTCTAAAAAAACTTACTTAAAAAATCAATTGTTTATTGTTTTTTATTTTTGAAGTTACAATACCATAGAAGTCCGATTTCTGCGCTTTTTTGAACTTCTGAAGATTTCTGCCTTATATTTAAGTGTAAATTCATAAAACAAAGACAGGCAGATTGTAGAGATAACATTCTCGGGATTTGCACCTAAAAAGTGACCTACATGTGCACTCAAAACACTGGCAAACTAAGATAAGTTGACAAAAAAAGCAAGACTTTTTTTACTGGTCTTCATTTCGTGTTGTTTGAAACCTGCCGAATTTTTTGCAAAAGCACTCAAAAGATTATGTTTTGACAGGTTTGAGGCAAATAATCACAGGAACAATTTTTTAGCTAGAGCAGAAACTTAAAATAAAAGTCCTAATGTCCCATATTACCCCCGCTGTCCCATAAATACCCACTTTACGGTACATTAATAATTAAAAATCTATATGTGCAGTCCATTAAAAAAATAGCTGTACTATCTTTAAAACGTACGATATCATCCACATTTTTTATGTGCCACATTTTTATTTTAGGTACTTGGCATAGTCCCACCATATAAAGAATATGAGACAGTTAGGTTCGATATGCGAACAAATTGTGTTGATTTTTTTGCAATCATATTTATTTTGAATTAGTAGTAGTGGATTTTAAATGATATTTGATGATGTGTTTTTTTAATTTGATCAAAATTGATTTTTAAACTTAAAAAGAGTGAAAAAAATGGTGTTAAAATGTTTGGAGTTTGTAATCAGTACCAAAAGCTCTAAATTAAGTCATATTCAATGGTAAAATTGATAATTCTATTGCGGCGATTTTATTACAGCAAGTACCACTCCATTAGTTGGTTCTCTTATACTTGCCGAATGCAATGTTCTCTATTTCTTTTTAAAAAAATCCTAATAGGATATTAAAACTTCTAGTTGAGTAAATTTGTAGCGTATTTCAAAAAAAAGCTGCAGAAGGGTTAAATTTTTTTGTTTGGCATAGTGGTTTGGTGGTACATTACACTCAAACGAATTTTTGTTTCGAGGATCCCCAATTTTCCGACTTTAAAATGAATTCCCTATGTTAGAAGAAAGTAAGTTAGTTTTGATGGATTCACTTTTAAATTTTGACACCTGTCACTACAAAACAAAATAGCAGCGATATTTCGAAAAACTAGTTTTTAAGCGATATTTTCTCTAGTTTTTAAGCGATATTTATTTTTAATGCCTTCTAATAAACCTACTGAAAAATAAAGATTAAGTTGTGTGTCAGCTGGGGAACCTTAACATTTTTTTAAAATAAATTTAATAAATTGCTCAATAGCTTTAATAGAAGGCTTTAAAAATAAATATCGCTTATAAACTAAAGGAAATATCGAAGAAAAACTAATTCTTTGAAGCATTATTATTTTGTTTAGAAGTAATAGATGTCAAATTTTTTTACAGTTTTAAATTAAATAGGTTCGGCCTAAAGCGAATCCATTTAAACTAATTTAATTTTTGTCCTTTTTTTCCTTAACTTTGGCAGCAGCCATATTGGATTCTGAAGCCGGAAAATCGAAAATGCTCGAATGAAAATTTAGCTTTGGGTGTAAGGTACTATCATGGCAAATATAAAATATTATACCATTTTTGCAGCTTTTTTTTTACAAATTTACTCTACTAATTCATTTTTACCAGTTTTTGATAAAACAAATTCCCTTACTGTTACTGGAATTTTTGTCCGAAATATGAGGGAATGGTTCTTTCCTCATATAGCTTTATACACTGTAAATCAGCTAGACATTTGGTTTATAGGTAATTTTTTATTCCTTTTTTTCAGGTCGCTGCCCAAACTCAGCAGCCAGGAAGAGGACGGGCACACCCCCCACTCCCAATTTACCGGCGTCGCCCACTTTGAGCCCATCCCGCACGATCACGACTTTTGCGAACGAGTGGTTATCAACGTAAGTGGTTTTTGCTTTCTACCTAAAACTACCTTCAATTTGATACCTATAAAAAAAGAAAATATTTGTTTTACTGCAATGCAGAATATTGCGGCCAAAATATGAAAAAACGTTTGTATAACAAATGGGTCAGAACTCTTTCGTTATCCAGATACAGAGCATTAAACTTGACTAATTTTTAAATGTTTTTGTTATAACTTCGATAAGAAACGCAGTAAAATATTAAATTTGTGAAATTGGTATATATCATTTTTTTCAAGGACAAAATCGTGTTTTTTCTGTATAGGGTTTATAAGTGACATTAAATATTTTCTGTTTTTAGAAAGAGGGTTCTATAGGGAGACAAAATATTAAGATATAATTGATATTTTTTAAAAAGTTTAAGCACTGTCTACACACACACAACCGGCAACAGTTTAAGTAAGAAATGAAAGTAATAATAATAAAAAGGTTTTTTTAAAATATTTAAAAAAAATATTTTTGTAAATTAAATTTTTCCAAAAATAGAAAAAACAATTTTTGGAAAAACATTTTGAAACGGTATTTTTTAGGACAGAAAGGTTTTTGGAAACATTTTCAAAAATAACTTTTTGGAAAAACATTTTGCTCAAACGAAAATTTTGAAAAGTTTTTTTTGAACAGTTTTTATCACATTCAATTGAAAAATTATTTTTTTAAACTAGCTTGCCTATCCTCTATTTCTTTTTCAAAATGAAATTTTATTTGAAAAACTTTTTCTTATGGAAAAAAAATCGAAACTTTTTTTCTAAAAGTTTATCTTTTATTGATATTTTATTAAACTAGCTTTTCTATCATGCTTTTAAAGGTCGAAATTGGTGTAATCATAACATTTTTCTGTTGATCGCAAACGTATCCTAACTTGTCGAAACAACCCCCTGACCTTTTTTTTTTAAAAAAATATCCTTAATGGATGTTTGCGATCAATTTACGAAGGCTAGGCTAAAGCCCGGTGCCCACCTACGACCTTCCCGTGCGTGCCCGCGCACGCGTCACGTGACTGTGATAACATTTCATATTGAGATCATGTGACGCGTGAGCGGGCACCCACGAGAAAGTCGTAGGTGGGAATCACGTGTAAGACCGATTTCGAACTTCCAGAAGGAGGACAGGAAGGTAAGTAAGTAAGTAATTTAATTAAAAAAATACATATTTAAACAAAATGTTTTATAAAAAAGTTTTCAAAAACTTTGTTTTGGAATAAAATTATCTTGAAATTTTGTTTTTTTGAAACACGTGCATTACAATCATATATGTATGTATCATGTATTTTTGGATCATAATGACTCTGTCCGTTTTTGCCTCAGCTATTTCTTTTCTTCTGCGCAGGTGAGCGGGTTGCGCTTCGAAACGCAACTGCGCACCCTGAACCAGTTTCCCGACACGCTGTTGGGCGACCCCGCGCGCCGAATCCGCTACTTCGACCCGCTGCGCAATGAGTACTTTTTCGACCGAAATCGGCCGTCTTTCGACGCCATCTTGTACTACTACCAGAGCGGCGGCCGACTGCGCAGGCCCGTCAACGTGCCCCTGGACGTGTTCAGTGAGGAGATCAAGTTCTATGAACTGGGAGAGCTGGCCATTAATAAGTTTAGGGAGGACGAAGGATTTATCAAGGTAAAACCATTAATAAAAGTAGGTACAGTGTCTTCATTTGAAAATGCCACTAGATAGCATCCGGTTTTACCAAAAACATTTAGTTTAAGCAAAATTTAACGTTATGCCCGTTATTTCGGCATCATTCGGGTCCAATAGGCATGTATGTATTGGCCAATAAATCACTGCCGAAACAGTAAAATTCATTAAAAAAATTGTAGTGTGGTAACATTGTTTATATGTTTGTTTTAAACTCGTAGACAATGATTGAGTAGAACTTCCATTGTCTTTATATATTTTCAAAACGACGTTTCGGTCAGTAAGTATCTCTAACCGTTTGTAATTTATTCAGATTTAAAAAGTACACTTCACTTGGTATTGTAGATATTAATAATAAATTATTTATTTTTGAAAACTTTACCACTCTGTATCTCAAAAGGTAAGACGTTTAGGACATATGTTCATATGAAGTTTTTTTCTTAAAATGGGCCCAAAAATCACTTCCATAAATATTGACATTCAATTAGGAAACACCCTGTATAGGAAACCTACACATACGGGACAGTACCTACATTTTAAGTCTAATCATTCTGTTGCTATAAAACAAGGAGTTATAAGAACTTTGTATTTAAGAGCGGTAAATATTTGTAGTAATAATGAAGAATTAACCTCAGAAATTAACATTGAAAAGGACTTAGAACAGAATGGTTATTCCGAGGAATTAATAAACTCAACAATCTCTAAAATTAAAAACAAACCAAATGAAGCAAATTCTCAAAGTAATAATCCGTTTGGTGTTATAACACTCCATATGTTTAAGGGATTTCAGAAAACATAAGACGAATCACTATAATATTGAAACAGTATTTTCATCGGGAAATACGATAAGGAGTTTTGTAACTAAAACAAA
The DNA here is from genome assembly GCA_963576565.1 of Aspidapion aeneum. Taxonomy (NCBI): domain Eukaryota; kingdom Metazoa; phylum Arthropoda; class Insecta; order Coleoptera; family Brentidae; genus Aspidapion; species Aspidapion aeneum. The sequence goes on from OY755043.1 coordinate 27,703,874, forward strand.
ACCAGAAAATCCATCAAATAAAAAGGAATGTATTTACCAAATCCCGTGTGAGTGTGGTAAATCATATGTAGGTGAAACGAAACGCCCTCTTCAGGTTACAGCAAATGAACATCTAAAAAGTACCCAATTACTCAAAAATCCAGTTTAGCGGATCATGCATGGTCAAATGATCACAGGATTCAGTGGTCGGAAGCTAAAGTTTTGCATAAGGAGTCCCATTGGCGAAAAAGAAAGTTTATTGAAGCTGCGTTTATAATACAGAAGAAAGAAGTTTTCAGTTAACCAAGCACGGATATACCAAACATATGAAAACCACTCCTTAAGGAAAACAAGCGTCTTAGGATTAAAAAGGGGGTAGTTCGTTACACCTGACTGCACACCAAGTAGTATAAGTAGTAGCCTAGGGACTAGATTGTTTAGTTTACACCTTGAAAACGGTTAGAGATACTTACTAACCGATACGTCGTGTTTAAAATAAATAAAGACAATGGAAGTCCGAAATTTTATTTCTACTGTTTATTTGGTTGCAAGGCTCACTCACATATGAATCATCATTCATCAATTACCACTACTTATTAAAAATTTTAGGAAACTTAACCTAATATTTCCAAAAAAAACCGGTAAATTTTTTTTCATTATAACTTTTGAAGTATACCATTGATTTTAATGGGACAAACTGCACTTGGCAGAGAATTAATGAGAGTTTTGACGTTTAAAAAATTATGGTGAGAATTGATTGCTCTTGAAAGATTATGATCAAAATTTGCCGCCATTTTAGAATTTAAGATGTCGGACAGTATCATACTTCATTCTTCAATATGGCGTGTTTATTCTTATTTTTTGAAAATGTTTTAGTTTTTTTTAATTTAAAGAAAAGCACTACTTTTCTCCCGCATAAAGAGGTATAAATTAATAAAATCGGTCTAGTGGTTCGCACAAAATCTGATTTTGTTTTAACCATTGTTTTACAAATTATACGATTGCATTGCCAATCCCGCTTGCATTCATTTCTTTATAAATTCATTATTACTGACCCGATTTTAGTGAACTAAAAAACAACACGGATTGATCTTTAAAGATTCAGTATTACTGAACTTACTTTAGTAAAATAAAAAACATCATGGTCAACTGATTGATCTTTGTTAAAACAAAATTTACCGCTGTTAGTAATTTGTACATCTTTATGCGGCAAAAAGTGGTGTTTTTCTACAAACTAAAAAAAAATATGTTTTGGAAAAAAGGAATAAACACGCCATTTTATTATAATCTTTAAAGAGCAATCAATTCTTACCATGATTTTTTATGTCACTAAAATCGGTTTAGTAATAACGAATTTTTAAAGAAATGAATGCAGACAGGATTCGATATGCAATCGCATAATCTGTAAAACAATGGTTGAAACAAAAATAGATTTTCTGAGATTTTACTAATTTGTACCTTGTTGTGTGGGGAAAAACTCGTGCTTTTCTATAAATTAAAAAAAATAAAACATTTTTTGAAAATAAAAATAAACACATCATTTTAAAGAATCAAGTATTTCCGCCATTCAATTTTAAAATGGCGATAAACTTTGATTATGATCTTTTAAAAGCATTAAATTCCGACATGATTGGCAAGGCAATCATATATTATGCAAAACAATGGTTGAAACAAAAATATTTTTTTTTAGAACTACTAAGCTGATTTTGCTAATTCATACCTTATTGAGCGTGGCAAGAATGCAGCTTTTTTACCAATTTAAAAAAATAATTAAAACATGTTCGGAAAACAAGAATAAACGAGCATCTTTAAAGGGTACATTTTCATTTCGTCCGCTATCTTGGACTTTGAGGCGGCGAACAAAGAAATATATTAATGAAAACTCTACTTAATTTTCTTCTAAGCGCAGTTTGTTTCATTAAAATCGATTGTATAGTTCAAAAGTTATAATGAAAAAAATCCGTTTTTTTTGGCCCACCCGGTATATTTAATTCTACTCATTTTGTATGGTATAATTACCGTATTTATACACTATAATTTTAATTGGATTCCTTACAAAATAAACGAACGAGGGATGCTCCTTTTTTGTTTCACTGAACCAACTACTTTTGCGTGCTGAGAAGCAGGGGTGAGAAGTATCACTTTGCGGATTTGTTAGGAAAATAAGTACTTCATAACAAGTATACAAAGTTATATCAACCTAACCGAAAGTTCTTGGTGATGGTATTCATAGATAAAAGATTTTTGCTGCGGTTCAGCCAGCTTTTATTAGATAGGCAACTCCGGCTGTTTGACAGATCGTTAACTCTGTGGCGCCCAATACTGAGCTTAGTGACGAACTAAAAGTTAAGGCGGGAAATTTGAATCGCCTTTTATAATAAATTTTCTTCAATTTTAAAGTTTTTTTTTGAAATTTTTAATCAGTCAATATTTTATAAAGACATACACTGTCTTTATAAAATATGAACAGATTGAAAATGATATATAAAGTGCAGTAAATAAAACATTTTTTAAATGAGTTTTTATTATTATTAGAAAAGGTACAAATTAACGACCATTGATGAAATAATACATAGTCTAATTGATTGGTAAAATAAAGTATAATGAAAAACCAAACACTATCTAGTATATTTAAATTTACTTTTCTGGTGAGTGATACGTGAATAAATAATGAAACGGTTTTTCGTGAAGAGAATCATTCTTAAATATCTCATTTTTAGCAGCTTGACGAAAATCTGACATGATTTAAAAGCCTCCTCCTTTCATTGGTTGTAAGTTGTGTAGGGTATGTTTCAAAGCAGTACATAGCTTATCAGTGGTCGCACATATCATCCAAAAGCTGAAAACAATAAAAAAAATCAACTTATAATCACATTAATCATAGGTTCTAGATTATGGTAAGATAAAGATTTAAAATTAAGGAATAAATTTATTCAAAGTACATTACGCTGCTGGGTAATCCTTCGTTTACCCATCAATTAAGCACCAATTTAGTGTTAATTTTCTATGTGTCATGTCTCCCTTTTACTTAATATCAAAAGAAAGGGATAGACATAAAATTAACACTAAATTTGTGCTTAATAGATGGGCAAATTAGACACCTACCAGGCATTGGAAACCTGTATTCAGAGTTCCGTAATGTAAGCGATAAGAAGTTAAAAAGACACTACCAATACAAATTTGATCAAATGCCAATCTAACCTCAAATGAGAAAATAGGAAAACTTTCCTTAAAATGTCTCGGAAAACTATGCATTTTATACTCGTCTGAACTTTAGACACTTCACTCAGAAAAGCAACTAGAAATTCTTATTCTTTTATATTATATTTTTTTATTTTATATATATATATATATATATAAATTGCAAAAGTTACAAATTTAACAAAATTTAATTTTAATGCGTCACAGCAGCAAAGATTACCTACATAAGCCAAAAAGATAGATGTAAAATGAACCCGAAATAAAATGTGGTGGAAGAGGTTTTTTTACCTGAAAAAAGGGGGACGGAAAATCCAAACCACAGATAATTCTCAAAAAAAATAGAATAAGGAACAAACGCGCGACCACAGCGCTTCTTTTGAGCTTAGTGATAACTTTAACCTAACGACCTGTCAAATTGCATTGAGTTTCCTAGGCATGATGGTATTGATTTACAATTTATACTGATTTTTGCAGGAAGAGGAAAAGCCACTGCCAAGCCACGAGTTTCAGCGCAACGTGTGGCTGCTGTTCGAGTACCCGGAGTCGTCGCAATCGGCCCGGGTGGTCGCCATCATTTCCGTCTTCGTCATTCTCCTGTCCATTGTCATTTTCTGTCTCGAAACGCTGCCAGAGTTCAAACATTACAAAGTGTTCAATACCACCACCAACGGCACGAAGATCGAGGAGGACGAGGTATGTTAACCAGTGGCGCCTCGGCTCGTTAATATTCCTTACTATTCAATTATTCAAATCATACAGAACGTATACACATGTGCATGCAAAATATTTCGCACTCGTTAAGTCACGACAGTATTCGGGGCGTCGGTCGTCTAACTCTGACGTCAGATACCGGTTGCAGCTCTCGTTCCTTCTGTCATAGTCCAGTCATTATAGGGTTTTAGCTTGCAAAAGGTGGTGTAGTCGCGACTTTAACATATATTCTTGACATTGAAAAACTAAAAATAAATTTGAGTTTTCGACCTTGGGGGGGGGGGGCGGCTCCCCCAGCATTTTGGATTTAGTGTGCACAAAAAGGTTTTTTTTTAAATTACTTGGTTACTATACGTTTAAGAAAAAACAGTTTTGAACTAAACTTAAAGACAATAAAATTCCCTAAAAAAACGCTTTTGTACGTTTTCTTGTCATACGAATGGTTTTCGAGTTATGACGCTAAACATTTCGCCGCCATTTTGGATTTTGAGGAATTTTGTGTTTTAGTGGCTTTTAACTTCGAAACTGCTTATTTTTTAGAAAATCTGTAATAACATAAAATAAAGACCAACTAATAGCCTATAAAATGAGATATCACTAGGTGATCTCACGAGTACTCGTGCTGACATGCGAACCTTGAAGTGTTCGCAGTACACTCGTTACCTATATATTTTCATAGTATGTATATGCAAAATAAACCGAAATTATTCGGTTTTATCTCATTTTCTTAAAAGGTAAGCATTTTACAGACTTTATTGTAGAAAAGTGAATTATCTTTTAAATTGGCATCCATAAATTCGGGTTATTTTTTAGGATCACAAAAACAAATCATATTTTTTAAGGTTTTATTTAGTTTTCAAAAAACTAAGCATTTTAGGGAATAATTTTAAAATAACTCTTTAGAGAAAATAAAATGTTTTTTGAAACGGCGTATTACAAAGTTATGTTAAAGCTATTATTGACACTCCAGTGGCGTTCGCATATTAAGTTTATTTTTTTGTAATACTTTTTTTTAAATAATGTTTCATTTTATAGGCTATTAGTTAGTCCTTATTGTATCTTATTACAGATTTTTTCAAAAATAAGGTGTTTAAAGTTAAAGGCCACTAAATAAAACAATTGGTCAAAATCCAAAATGGCGACGAAATGTTTAGCGCCATTCTTCTGACAAAAAGCGTACAAAAGCGTTTTTGTAGGAAATTTTATTTTTTTCAACTTGTGATTAAAAATTTTTTGTTTTAATGTACAGGGACCAAGTAATTAGAAAAAAACCTTTTCGTGCACACCAAATCCAAGATGGTGAGGGGAGCCGGCCCCCAAGGTCGAAAACGCAAATTTTCTTTTAGGACTCCAATGTGAACAATATGTCAAAATCCAGAGTACACAACCTTTTGCAAGCTGAGGGTTTTTTTTCGCTGTGCTGACTGGTCTATCAATCAAAATTAGCCTAGTCCAGTGTATGAATTCTTGAACGGGTGAGAAGGAGTACTCAAATCAAGTGAAAGTCAAACTGCGCATGCGATCTCACTTGATTTCCGCATCTCTATTGGTCTTGACGAGAGGAGATTCTCATTCTCGCTCTAACCCGTTTTAAGAATTCATACACAGAATGGTTTCAGTCCTCAGTGGTGACACGAACTCATGCCGAAAATCTGCATAAATTGTCAACGTGTGTGTATGCTGCTTCTGACACAAATGCATTAAGAAAAGGAGAGGACTAGGAACCATGATTAAGCATAAAATGCTCGCAAAAAAGGCTAATCTTAAGCCGGGCTCAAACGACTCGTGTACTTGGGAAATACACAATTATTTGCGTACTTGGCAAGTATACGCAAGTAAAAATTATTCGCCAAGTACACGAGTCGTTTGATCCCGGCTATAGACAAGTATTGGCAAGTGTACGAATAATCGTGAGCCCTTTGACTCGGCCCTTTTACCGACCACAAATGGAAAACCAACGAGTGACAAATAATTGTACAAGTAACCCACTCACACGACATGGCAAGTATATGCAAGTAACAATTATTCGCCAAGTACACCAGTCGTTTGATCCCGACTTTAGAGAATTTGAGTATTGCCAACGGAGATTGTCACACGATGGTTGACCTCCTTTTAACAGTGATTTCATGACCAAATGGATGTCCATTTTTTAAAGATATCCGCAGCACTGGGTATTAAGTATATGCTGTTGAAACATTTTTTATTACTATTTTGTTAGAAGCAAAGGGTAAAGAATTTTTTGCTTTTTTTTTCAGGTTCCCGATATCACCGACCCGTTCTTTCTTATCGAAACGATTTGCATCGTGTGGTTTACATTCGAGTTGTCCGTGCGCTTCCTTGCCTGCCCGAACAAACTGCACTTTTTCCGCGACGTCATGAACTTCATCGACATCATCGCGATTATACCATACTTCATCACCTTGGCGACAGTCGTGGCCGAAGAGGAGGACGTCCTCAACCTGCCCAAGGCGCCGGTCTCGCCGCAGGACAAAAGCACCAATCAGGCCATGTCGTTGGCCATCCTCAGGGTTATAAGGTAATTAACAAAATCTCTTATACCATCTGGTCCATTCGTCTAGGAACATACGTTATAATGCGCCCACTTTACTAATGCCATGCATTCTCGAGGTAACAGCGAACGGGAGCAAGATCGAGTAACCACAAGTGTGTTTATCAATCGATTGTGAATTGGGCGACAAGATTCCTATGTTCCTAGTTCTGTGGTCCTCTCGGTTTATCAACATTTATTTATATAAGTGCGTCTTAAATTTAATTAGGATGATATTAAAATCAGCGTACAATATAGAACATTTGCCAAGTTTTATGAATACACACAACGTTTTTTGACAGCCGAAACCATTGCATCTCGTCCGCGCTGAAAGATTTTAATTTATGATACTTTACGTTTTGTTAGCTTGATTATGTCCTTTTGGTTAGGTCCGGTTTGCTGTGATTTTGTTTTATACTTATATTTTATAATTAATAACACGCGAAAGGTTCGGTTTGGTTTGGTTGGCAATAACCAAGAACGATAAACTTAGATGACAGTTACTTCCCATAAGCGCAATAGTTCGTCCAGCGTCGCCGGGTCAATGACCGTGAGTAGAGACGTACTCCGGCTCACTCATGCCCTAAATTTAAATTGCGCTATATACAAAAAAATACTCTGCCAATATATGGGCCCCTAAGCTCACACTAGGTACTATAGTTATGTGAGCTAATATAACTAAAAACTGAAATATATTTTTTTCAACTCCACACTAAATTACCTTTTGTTTGATACCACACAAGCCATGTTTTGACTTAAACTCAAATTTTTGAAATCCACCCCCACCCTTAAAAAAAACAAAAACTAAAATGTATTTTGTTGAACTCCGGACTTAATTACCTTTCGTTTGATATCACACACGCCATATTTACATTTAAACTCTAATTTTTGAAATATACCCCCACCCTTTTTTTTAAAATAAATTAAAATGTATTTTGTTTACCTCCAGACTCAATTACCTTTCGTTTGATATCACACACGCCATATTTTTACATAAACTCTAATTTTTGAAATCTATCCCCACCCTTTTATTTGGTTTGTGTTCGGTGGATTTTGTTCATTTTTAAATGGGACCATCTCGACCCAAGACCCAGCCCAGGTACCAAATTTCATTAAAATCGGCCAAGCGGTTTTTGAGTTATGCGCGTTGGTCGTTACAGACAGACATACAGACAGACAGACAGACAGACAGACAGACATACAGACAGACAGACAGACAGACAGACAGACAGACAGACAGACAGACAGACAGACAGACAGACAGACGGCGCAACAAAAAAGTTTCAAAATCATCTGAAACGCAAAGATATATAAAAATTTTTGAAATCGGAGCAACTTTTTTTTTCTCGAAAAAATTAGGATCACCATAGCTCACACTACTATAGTATAGTATATGTGTGAGCTAAAATGTTTAGAAATATTAATGCTGTTTAGAAGTACAATAATACTTACAAAAAGCACTTCTTATCAGAAGCAACCTTCCAGAAGTTTCCGAAATAAATTATTATTGGAAAAAAGTGGGTACAATTTTGCTCTAGTGAATCAGAATTTGATATTAACAGCAAAATTTGTTTTGATCATTTCCCGCAGCAAGTGAATTGTCAACGCGATTTAATTAATAAATTACTTATTACGTAACTAATTAAAAATTAATTAAATTGATCTTAACTCAAAGAAGATTATAGGAGTCACACAACATGGCTGTCTTCGACCTTTTCGTGTCCCGGGGAAATTTTTTTCTGAATGTCCTATATTCTTATACACCGGTAGTTCTAGAATCTCCATTTTAAGGGAGGGGTGAGGTTAAAGCACATTGATAAATCCGTGGATATGTTCAAGAAAATAACGTGATCGACATTGTTTTAAAAAAAGAATTGGAAATTGAAAAAAAAAGTTAATTTATTGCAAAAATTATTAATCGTAAAGGGAATATCACCAGTTTTTATTAGCCCTGCATGGGGGCTAATTACCTCCATTACCATGCCCCACGTAATTAAAAATTAAAAAAAGAAACTAATTTATTGAAGTTTGTTCTATCTATGCAGGTTTTAAACCTGCAAGTTTTAAACCTGCATAGAACAAGCTTTAATCAATGTTTGAAAGGATGTTGAATATAAATAATATTAGTTTACAAAACTATGATCACATTTAATTTAGTTTTCTTTTCGAATATAGTTATTTTTAATGTTAATTTTAAAATAAAACTTGTCTTGCCAAAAAACCCATAAATGAAAAAACTCGCAAATTAGCAATGTTCTTGAATTATTTTTCTTATTTCTTATCCAAATTGCGCGATTGATACATTTTTTGTTTACGCTTTAATTGGGCTCTGTAGCAAGTAAGTACACTATCTGAACATCATTTTCAAACACTTCTTCTCTTTTAAGTATTCGTCGCAATAGTTTTAACTTTTTTTTACTTCATGCTTGGCTGCTATAAAAACGAACCACCATACAGACATATCAAATAAATTATATTATTAAAAATATATGAATAATAAGAAAAAGCATACTTTTAAGAGAAAATTTTGCTGATATATGCTTACATAAACCTTTAAATTTGGAAAAAACATACAATTGAAAAGAGCTACAAAAAACTTAAGCTTTCTTGCTCATTTTAATCTGATTCTGGCACTTTATTTTTGGATCCTTTCATAAGAAATATACTTTTGCTTCACTTGGTGCTAAAGCTTCTGAAATTCAAAAATAATCTTGCAACACCACGACTTATACTATAATTATTTTAAACGTAAGTACTTGTTTTAAATATTTACTAAGTTTTTGTGTAGGGCTGAATAATATTTCAATAAGAATTACTTTTCGGTTTCATGAAACGATTTGAAAACATTTTCAACGCAATTTTAGTTTTTGACACAAGCACTCGTGACAAAAAATACCCGACTTGTTAATCAATGTTGTGGAATTGGTTTTTTGAGTTCTTGGGTATTTTTTTTCTTTAGGTTCCGTTGATATTTGTGTCAATTTATTTTTTTAAAATATTTCTGAAAGCAAATGCTTGTTTGTGACAATTCTAGAGTTTGTGTGACATGACTCATCTGACATTTTCGATCGGTAAGTCCGATTACCACCGAAAAATAAAAGAAGGCGATGAAACGTTTAATCCTGGCCAATGATCAACACTGCCTGATCTGTTAAAAGACAATAAATTGTCTGTCAAATAGTAAGGTTAGGGTGTCAAAATATTTTTTCAATTTTTAACGGTTTGAGCTAGGGTAATGGAACTTGGCACACACATCGGCCTTTACGTATTCCTTAGCAATAAAAAAAATATATTTTTGCCCCTAAGGAGCGCAAGGGGCCAAAATGTGTTTCTAGATTATGTCTTATCTTCTAAACTGTTGAACCTGCACAACTATGTCTTATAAAATTGGTAGCTCATACAATTACAGGTCTGCTAAATAAAAAAAATTCTAAGCTGTTCACAAAGTCCCCTATGTAGGGGCAAAAATTCTTGTAATTTACAAAAAAAAGCTTAAATTCAAAGTTGGTAACCCTAATGTAGATTCTTGTTTTCATGATATGTTTAACAATAAATCGATTAATACCGTATTCAGTTCTAAATGAAAACATAGTAATTTATTACCAACAAAAATTAAACGTTATTTTTTGTGTTTTTTTAGGTTGGTTCGAGTCTTCCGAATATTCAAGCTCAGCAGGCACAGCAAAGGCCTCCAAATTTTAGGCAGGACGCTCAAAGCCAGTATGCGAGAGCTGGGGCTGCTTATCTTCTTCCTTTTCATAGGTCAGTATAACAAAATCTCTTCAATATTAGAGACTTATTGGAAATTTTAAAATAAGGTGAGCAGTAATAAGACAACAAACCTAAAAGTGCTCAAATTGTACACGGCTAGGAAAATACAGACATCGACCCTGAAAAATTTGCTGATATTTCAAGAGTTATTCGGCGATAGGTTTAAAACGGACTACAGACTTTCGTAAAATTTTTATGCAACATTTTCATACACCATGCGGATAATATACCAGTGAGGATCAAAGTTGAAATAAAGATTAAAATGTTTTAGATTTAGCGTTGCATACTTTTAGTTCAAATTTCCCGCCTCAAGCCGTGGTCTAGCTGCCAAATTAACCTTGTCACGTTGTATTTTGGCATTAATTTGATATGTAAGACGATTTTTTAATTTTTTGCAGTAAATATACCTTAAAATCTAAAAATAGTAATCTTAATAGTTTTAAACTAAAATTGTTAGAATTAGATAGAGGAAAAAATTGTATAAAAACGTCAAAAATCGACGTAAAGAATAAAAAATTTCAAAGTTATTTTGACGCTATTTGGCCATCAAAAAAAATCGGGCTAGGTTTTAATGTGAACACAAGACCGACAAAAAAATACAGGCCACGACCCTGCCAAAATCAGCTGTTGTTGTATGCTGAATTTTAATTGGGTCTTATGGGCGAGTAGAGGTTTATTTGTGATATTGTCAGGATAGAAAATAAAACCCCCTTGTGACATAACACAGTTTAAGTTAGGTGTTATGGTTTTATTATAATACTTATATCGTACTACTTGTCTTTACTATTAACTACGCCTGGGACGTTAGGTTCTCAGCTTACAACTAACTGCTAAACTCTTTTAGAGATGCTTATATTACAAACCGTTTGCCATTGATAGGATATCGAGATCTGTTTTGTTTCCTGTATAAACATCATCGATGACCGAATAATCGCTTCTTGTTTATAATAATTCTGCATACAATTTATTACTTTTAATACAATTTGAACTATATACAGAAGTTCATTTCCTTAGATTGTTTAGGGTTAATGTGCACTTGCTTATAAACGTAACTTGTGCCATTTACTTAATAGGACATTGTTTTCTATCCTCAACTCAAAATGACACTACAGATTTTCGCGAAATTTCAGTGAAATAAACATCTAAATAAGTTTTAAAAGTTGCCGAATATAAACATATATGTGTAGGTAAGTCGATTACTTTCCACGCAGAAACGAACACATTCGCTTCTACTTTAAATTTAATTTTTGTGCGAGCTAATGAAGCGGTTTTTAAACATTAAGTTGTAAACAATCCCAAAACCGGCTTTAGTTAAAAAAAACAAATATTCATCAACCGTCATTCTAACTTCAATATTTGAAACACAATCAGCTGTGGCGGGGACGTGGTCATCAAAAAGAAATTCAGCTTTTGCTATGGCGTCAGCAAAGTTGTAAATCGTGGCCCGTCCGTTTTGATAGCCCTGGTCAACAATGTTGAAAGGTTATGATAGCCCTGGCTGTATTTGTTTATTTCATAATTTTATAGACAACGCTTCTTTCGTTACTTACCCTATGCGGAACCTTAAAAATTCTTAATTGTATGTAATTTTCCGATATTTTGAATACTTTGTAAAACTTACCAATTGTTATGCTGTTATGTTTAAAACTGAGGTTAAAATTATCTAAGGGACAGCCACGTAAAAAGATGTAATAGGGACTTATTGCAAAAAAGCCAGGCAATAATAGTGCCGGGCACTATTCTGACAGTTTTCCATTGAAAGTTGCTAGTTGGTGTTTGAAAATTGACATACCAAATTCGAATTTATAAATCCAGTCGTATATTTTCCATTAATAGTTCCGGCTCTTATAATACACAAAGACCTAATTTTAAAAGGAGACAGCTGTTCTTATAATGCGAAACTGTCAGAATAGTGCCCGGCACAATTGCTGCTTGGCTTTATTGCCACAAGTCCCTATTTATTAACTTACATTTCATAATTTTGGAGATCAGTGATAAAAAGTTGTCTCCAAAATTATGAAGTAGGGTTTATTTAAATAATTGTTGTTTTATTACTGTTAGCCGTATTTTAACATTTCGAATAAATCTCTATTATTTTCTTTTGCCTGAAAAATCGCTAATTTTGTCTTTGGGCGACCGGCATTTTCTTTTAGGAGTGGTTCTGTTTTCGTCTGTCGTCTATTTTGCTGAGGCCGGCACTGAAAATACCTATTTCAAGTCCATCCCTGATGCTTTCTGGTGGGCTGTGGTTACCATGACTACCGTCGGCTACGGCGATATGAGGTTAGCGTCCGGAAACTAAAAAAAAACAAAGATGGCGGCGGATGTTCTTGATTTTTGTTATATTTATTTTGTTGTTTGTTTTGTTGTATCTACTTGCTTTAGGTGGTGCCTTTTTGTATTAAGATACAATATTCATAAGACTTGTTAAAATTACAAAAAATAATAAAAATAATTAATGGATATAATATATTTTGTAATTTTGATATCATAAATCATTTTCACTTTTCTGTATTATTATCTCAGGCAAGTATTAAAAAATTGAAAATTTAATCCATAATCTCAAAAAAATAATTTAAAAAAAAAATCATTATGCAGTGTTTTTTGAACAAAAATTTAAAAGAGGTTTTTTCAGGTACTTCTAGATTTAATTTGGAAAAACTCTCTGACACGTCGATTTTGCTACAAACATTTCAAGACCCGAGGTTATCTCCAAATTCCATAAAAAAAATACACTGTATCGAAAGTTTAAAAACTAAAAATAACTTTTGTTTTTTAATTTTGTATTTGAGTATAGGTACTCACTTACAGAAATTCGACAAGTTTTAAGTTTTTAAAAATTTTAAATGTTTAATTAATTTTTTTGTAATTTTGACTTCATATTCTTATTCCTAGACCCCAATTTAGTGTGTTTAGAACCCCACCAAGGCTATGTTCAGACTGTTAGTAACAGAGTTTGACAAGTTGAAATTTTGCACATTCCAGGTGTGGTACTGTTCAGTTCGGCGGTGTACTTCGCCGAGGCCGGTTCCGAGAACTCCTTCTTCAAATCGATTCCGGACGCGTTCTGGTGGGCAGTTGTCACCATGACTACCGTTGGCTACGGAGATATGACGTATGATGTACACACCTAATTTTCGAACGGCTCCCTTTTACGCGTGACGTTTTTTTCTTAAAGTTTTACTTAACCATGAGTTCGAGTTAAACCTCTGCGCACTTGGGGTAACATTTATCACGTGTTCAACGTGGTGTTCTTTTTTAAAGGTGTAAACCACGTGATACATGTCACCCCGAGCGCTCGGACTTCCAACTCAAACTTATCCTAAATAGTCAGGTCTTGTTAGATCTTATAGCGTATTCCAGTAAAACAGTTAGTATGGAAATTAAATATTTCTGTCTCTGGTTTTTACCCAAAACCGCAAAGAACAGAAAAAGCAGAGTGCTGCACTGACCCTCTCAATGAAATACGCTAGTAGCGCTCTCAAAGTGACATTTAATATGTGATATTTTAAAAGTTTACAACACGTGATCATTTTTACCCCTAGCACCTGAAACTTTAAGTATCCGTCTTCTGTAATCATTATTTATAAATGGTACCTATTTAAACTATTTTAAGTAAAACTTTATATTAATTTTTACAGAAAAACGTTACGTATGAAGGGAGTTATTAGATGCAAACTACAAAAAATACACTCTAGCAGAAATTGTTTAGATTTTACACTACAAACTAGATTTCTAGTATTCTTAACTCCAACACCAACTATTCTTTTGTTTTTTTGTGTGTACACCAGTTATAACTAGAGTTTCAGCCACGTTGTTTTTTTTTACTTACAAACATTTTGATAACACTTTCCACAGTTTTTTACTTTTTTCGAAAATTCTTTGTTCTTCATAGGACTCCAGCAGGACGCGTCCAACCGGCCGCCATTTTGAGTTTTAACCTCCATTTTTAAATTAACATTTTAATTAGAATATGTTCATCAACTAACCCGCAAGTTCTCATTGTATCGTAAATGCATTTTTGATTCACATATGATTTTGCAGAATGATTGTTAAAATTGTTGAATGCATCTCGAAGCAAGCTCTGATTGTCAGATTTTGACAGATTATAAATTAAACATTGTTTTACTCTTTAAAGAAGTCTTTGTAACTTCATGTGCTAATCAATGGAGTTACGTTCAGTATGTATGACTTAATGGGTAATAATATAAGCTGCACCATAGCAAACAATTTTGTAAAATTCCTTACAGTTTGGCTGTGTTGTGTCTTATCTTACCTATTTTTCCTACTTTTTTAATTTTTTTTCTGTCAAATCTGCCAACTATAAAAACTATTTTGGTTTATGCGTTCTTAAATGTTTTGTCTTGACTTAATTTGTGCTTAATTTTCATTAGCTGTTTTTCGGTGTTTAATTTTGTAAAAACGCTTTGAGTATTGGCAGAAATTTTTAAATGTTGGAGCAAAGAATTTTCTAACTCACATACCTAAATGTCCACTTACAGTTTGTTTCCCAACGCTACTTTTATATTAACACTTTGCTTTTAGTTACTTGCATGCTGTTCTAATGTTGTAGTTTAAATTACAATAAATTTTATTAATAAAATAACTAAAAACTTTTTTAAATTGGGAGCAGTAATAATAAAAGTTTATTTAAATAAATTTCGACAACCAAATATGGGAAATAACGGTGGTCTGCATTGGTGGACTTAGAATATGTTTCGATACAAGAGATTTAAATGAAGCAGTTAAAAAGGAACATTTTTAATTACCTACTTTAAATTAAATTTAAAGCACAAAAGGAACAAGATATAAAACAATATTTATAATTTTAAAAAGACAGAATCACTGCACATAAGTTTACTCCCGCATGATTTAAACCTTAAATTAACTTTAGAAGAGGTTGATGCGATTGTTGAACTATTGACCTGAACTATTGCGTTACTTTTTATATGGCTTTAAGTGTGCCTCTTGCTAGATATTTTGCATTTTTAAGTTAATCCTTTGTGTGTTTTATCAAACTAGTTTATATTTGCACAATCTAAAATAATTTTTTTATATATATTTTTTCGCAAAAATTTCAGACCAGATATTTCTTGTACATTAATAAATTTAAAAAAAAATTGAAACGAAAGTTTATGTTCAAACCCTTAACGTCTCAATAAGTATAACTATTGCTAAAAACAAGCAATTAATTCTGTCTATGGACAGGGAATTTCAGATGAGATAAAATGTTTAACAGAGCTACTAAGCACTGCTTTAATTTTATTACTTTCGAAAGCACTTTTGGATTTTGGATTGTTTTTATTTTTTAAGTAGTAAGTAATAATCCATTATTTTTATTTTATAGGCCGGTAGGAGTTTGGGGCAAAATCGTCGGTTCCCTTTGTGCCATTGCTGGTGTGCTGACAATAGCGTTGCCGGTACCGGTTATCGTTTCCAACTTCAACTACTTCTATCATAGAGAGACTGATCAGGAGGAGATGCAAAGCCAAAACTTCAATCATGTGACCAGTTGTCCGTATTTACCCGGCACACTGGGACAACACATGAAGAAGGTAACGGATGTATGTCAAATTTTATACCTTAACCTCAAAAACCCCAGAAATCTTACATATCGTCGCCCAGATGCTAAAACCTCGTATCTCAAAATCAGTAACTACGAGTTTCATTAAAAATTTTAATTCATATTCCATTGATTTTAAAACCTACTAACTTGATGGTAACAAAGAGCGTGCGCTGCGCTAAATATCTCTCATCTCCTGAAAATTGTAGTTTTTTGAGATACGAGGTTTTAACATCTGAACGACGAAATACGTGTTACAAATTACGGTTTTAATGTCATATCCATCAAGACAGGAATAAATGAATGCAGAAACGCCACACCAGTACACGCTAGGTCAGCAAATTGGACGAAGATGCGATTTCGCCGCGCAGTACGTCATATAGATGACAAAATAGCGAAATTGCCATACACCTTATGTTAAATGCAGCTTCCGCGATCGGCGACATTGTCCAAGAAATTAACTCATCAACCTTAAATTCGACCAAACCCGAAATATGAAAATGCCATATTTTGCGGCTTTTCGGAACTCAAGCGAGCCCCGTTCTCAACACTATTTTAAAACATAACATTAAAACTATCCAATCGATTTAAAGCCAATTATGAACAACTGTAGCCGATGCATTTGATCGATAACCGATCAGCCAGTAGCATTTAGTTTTTGAGGGTACTTCGAAAAATATGCAAAATTATTACAATCTTAAATATTGGAACGACCAAAATTTTTATTGGTTACCGAGCAAACATTTTTACCTGAAACTGTTTAAAATTTGATTAAAATCAATTGGCGAGTCAAAGATTTGAAACGTTGTTGAAAATGGGGACCGCGTAAGTTTAGAAAACCTTAAAATAAGGTGCTTGCATTTTTCTGATCTGGCCCAATTTTACAAAGCTTCTTGAATATACTCAACCGTACATTTGTAAAATTTTAAGTTAATATGATAAAGTTTTTTTTTCCATCTATTTTTGTCCATCGGTGAATTTGCGATGCCAACAGTTGATTGACAGCTGACATATGTCATCAATCTGACATTATTTCTGATTGCATTAGATGAAGCCATCAGTTGAAATAAAAACCCGGTGGTATCACGCTCACAGGTGACAAGAGAGGAGAAGGACATAACCCAACTTTTTTTCAATTTTTGACCATCGTTTTTCATCTTCAGTTTCTCGAAGAAAAACATGTCTGACGAAGAAGAAATTCTAATAGCCCTTGAGACACTTAATATGAAAATGAGATTCTGCCTGAATTATTTAAGTTTTATTGGGCAACTTTCAAAGATTTTTCATTATTGTGTTTCTGTTTTGATTTTCATCTACTTCAGCAATATCTCCTCCTTCGTTGTCACGAATTGCATCTAATAAGTTCATTCACTTTCTTCTTTAATAAACTCAAATTCATCTTGACGAACGACAAAGTTATGTAGTGTAAGTAGAAGCAACCCGGTATTTATTGCAGACATGCTGTTTTTTAACTTTACTCTCAATGAAAAAAATGTGAGGTTATGTACTCCATCAAAACCTTCCACCGTCTCTTAGACCCGGTTGCAGTCGGAAATTCATCAGAAAATCATAGTAACTTGATTGATGGATGGTGGATTTCACCGGAAAAGTTTAAGAACTTAATTGATGGCATCGGAAATCCATCTCAAAAATTTAAGAACCTGATTATTGCCACCGGTTGCTGTTTGTTGAAAAAAAAAACTTCCCTTATTAACACTTATCGCCGATCCCTCTGACGTCACGGAAAGCAAGAAGAAGAATCACGTGTTATCCCCGATATATTTGGACGATAGCTGACGTACCGAGTTTTAGTGTATCGCGAAAAATGCCGCAAAATTTATGAGACTTAAATTTTAAATTATAGTTTTTTATGTCATACAGAAAATTGACAGTTCATTTTGTTGACAGGGTTCGATGAGCGAATCGTCGTCCGATTTGGTGGAACTGGAGGAGGGTCTGCTGGTGACGCGGGATCAGCTGACCCGGAAACAGAACTGCAACCCGCGCCACAACAACAACATCAACGCGATGAGTATAGAGACTGACGTTTGACTACGAGGTAAGCCTTTTCCTTGTTTAATCTAAGTTGTAGGAAAAGGAGGATCAGACAAGAATAGGAAAAGTAAGTTGGCTTTTTCCTTTTTGAACTGGTATCACGGATTTCTTAACCTCAATATGGATAGCTAACGCTGTTTATAACAAATCACTGCACTATGCATTTGACGTTGTAGATCTATTTCTGGTGGCAACACTAATTTCAGTGTTGCCACACTCATACAGTTACTTGAGATTTAGTAAGAAATTGTTTAACCTTCTACAATTTAAAATCTGTAAAAATTCCAGTTAAAAAAAACTGTGAAGCTCAGCGGTGGGCTGGGTGCTAAAAAACGAGGGTCTAAATTACACCTGCAGTGATGGGACTTCAAAAGCTCGAGTGTTCAAACTGGAAACCCCCAGCGAAGTTAAGTCAAACTTGTTAAAAAACGGTGCGCGGCATCAATTTTATTGATGCAAACAGTGCAAGCCCAAAAAAAAACATATTATCAGAGCAAGAAATCTAGGTCTAGAACCGACTATTTCTTGTTTATTTGACTCTGCTTAATCCGAATATCCCGGTTGCCAATTCGGAATATCGACAGGGACGGAGAAAATCTTTCCCCCAAACCCCCATAAACCTGTTTTTTTTCAGTTTTATTCAATTTTCTCTAAAACCTATTTATTTATCTAAATTTGTAAAGAACAGTATTTTGTAAAGAACAAAATTCCCGTTTTCAACAATTTATTGGTCGATAAGGTTAGAAGAAGGTAATAAATCTTTAGCGGAGTCCGTATATTAGGATTATTTAGAAAAAACATGTTTATTATAGGTTTTATATAATTTTCTTCACTTCTTGGGAAATAATGTGTGGTATACTTTATTGTAGACAATAAAATGTTCTTTTAAACGCTGCAATATAATGATAAGTTTATGTCACATATGTCTTCAAAGGGGTACTTATATAAGTGTATGTATGTATTAGGATCCCTAAAAACAATAATAAAGAGTTATTATTAGTTATCAATATTTGTTAAATACTTTAACCAGTTTTAAAAAAAATACGCTTTTTGGGAAAAAAATTGAGTTTTTGTTTTATTCTATCCTACTGACGTTAGTTCATAAGAAAATTTGACAAAAAGTCTTGTCATTTTTTGAAACCCCAATGTATGGACGCCTCTGGAGAGTTAACCATATTTGCTATCACATCTTGTGAGAAAACGTTTAAAAGGATATTTTATTATCCATCCTAAAGTAAATAACTTATATTGTTGTAAGAAACTTACTTTTTAAGAAGCTTGGATAAAACCTGTAAAAAATTGATTAGTTTGGTAATTTTAAATAAATACTATAAATAAGGGACACCACTGGAGCGGTAGGTTGCTATGAAATAACTTCTACTTTGTTATTTTTTTTTTAAGAAATTTTATTGTCTACGAGGGCGTATAGAACAAATCGAATAAAACGTGGGAAAAAGATGTTTTTTTATAATTTTTTTAAATCACTCCAATTTACGGACGTCTGGAAAGTTTGTTATTAATCAAATTTTACTGAATTTTACACTGTTGAGAAGAAAATTTTACTGTCCGCAATAATGTTTTGTATATATTTTTTCGTATAAAGCTTAGTTTCTAAGAAAATTAGATAAAACTTGTAACAAAAATGGCTTATTCACAGATTTTTTTAATTGATTTAATTTACGGACGCTCCTAAAATTTTAGTTATGAAACCAATCGGACCACGGTATCATCATTTTAAAGGAAATTTTATTGGATATAATAAATAATAACACATATTTTCCTTCAGACGTTGGTTTTTAAAAAAATCGAATAAATCATGGGAAAAACATGGGTATTTTTTAAACTTTTTTATATTACTTCAATTAACAGACGCCACTGTACTCAGTCTAACTCCATTAAATTATACCTTTTTAAAAAGTGAATTTTATTATATACAATAAATTAATTATACATTTTTCCGTTAGAAGCTTAATTTTTAAGAAAATTTAAAAAACTTCAAACTTTCAGAATTTGGTGGGTCTAAGGGGATTTTTGGCGGTTTGTATAGCTATTGAAAAAAATGTTGGCCGCTATCTTAAATATCTCAGCCCCTGTCAATATTTCGAGGTGGTAACTGGGATATTCGAATTCAGCGGGGTGCAGGTAGAGTGAATTGATCATTTCCCAAAAAGTAATATGAAATGCTTCTAGAAATTGGATTTTCCGAAATCTTGCCTACTGCTAACAAAAATGTGATCAGAACGTCAAACACGGGCTGCAGTAGTCCATGTTGAGGGTAAGAAGTCCGTGATTGGGAGTGACAATTTCAGATCATTTAAATGTTGTAACAGGGCTATCAAAACGGACGGGCCACGATCCTCCACTTTGTTGACGTCGCACAGGGCTATCAAAACGGACGGGCCACGATTCTCGACTTTGTTGACGTCACATCCGGGGCTGATTTTTTATTGATGGTCACGTTACAACACAGCTGATTGTCTTAAAATAGATATTGAAGTTGGAATGACGGTTCATGAATATTTGATTTTTAAAAAAAAAAGACGGTTTTGAAATTGTTTTTACTATATTCTTTCAGAACAATTTTTTTTAATCTATAGTAATCCTTAATCTTTCAGAGCCGCTTCATCAGCTCACACAAAAATTAAGTTTAAAGCAGAAGCGAATGTGACAAACACAGATGACAAAGTCAAATACATGTCAAATATAAAAGTTGGCATGTGTTACATGGCGGGTAATTTGAATTCAAATAAGGAATGCTAAATCTTGAAGATTTTAACCTTTTAGTCATGTTACTTCCTTACAAAACTTTGGTGGTATATCGGGATGGTGTCTGAAAATATTTCACTGAAATTTCGCGGAAATCTGTAGTGCCATTTTGAACATATCATAAAGAAACGTCTGACCTCTCATAAGACTCAATGTAAAATTCAGCCCCCGTAGAACAGCTGATTTTTTCAGGGTCGTGGCCTCTATTTTTGTGTTCGCCTTGCGTCGCATCGTGGACTGAATTTTTTTTGATGGTCACGTCACGACACAGCTAATTGTCTGTAAAATATTGAAGTTGGAATGACGGTTCATGAATATTTAATTTTTTTTAAAAATAAAGCTGGTTTTGAGTATGTTTTTAATATATTCTTGCAGAACAATTTTTTTTAAATGTATGGTAATCCTTAATTTTACAGAGCCGCTTCAATAGCTAACAATAAAATTAAATTTAAAGCAGAAGCGAATGTGACAAACACAGATGACAAAGTCAAATTCATGTCAAATAGCGGGTAATTTGAATTCAAAATAAGGAATGCTAAATCCTAAAGATTTTAACCTTTTAATCATGTTGTATCTTTACAAAAGTTCGGTGGAATATCGGGATGGTGTCTGAGAATATTTAACTGAAATTTCGCGGAAATCTGTAGTCATTTGAAAAATATTATAAAAAACGTCTGACCTTCCATAAGACTCAATGTAATAGTCAGCCCCCCAAGAACAGCTGATTTTTTCAGGGTCGTGGCCTGTATTTTTTTGTTGGCCTTGGTTGTATGTTACTTTTCTATTATAAACGATTCAAAGGAAAAAAATCGCACACTTTTAGAATTTCATATTTTGTTGCTTTTGTAGCGGCATTGTAAACAATTCTTAACTACCAGCCCGCAGTTTTCCATTCATTTCTGGAGTATCTCAAATATTAATCACTGGCATTTTAATTAAGAACTCCCTCCATTCTTTACAGGCCTATCGCACCGCAGACTTTCAAAAAATAACCTTTAAATTTTCCATCATCGCAGTATTAAAGTAAACCAAATATTAGAATGTAAAAGTAAATGAATTGACAATAGATAAGGATTTTGTAGTCTCCTATATTATAGTTTGGTTTTTTTATTATGGTGGTTCATCATTGACATTTTATCATTTAATATATTGTAAAAATAAAAAAGCAAACTATATCAACAACTTTCTTATCAACTAAAAGAGGTAGATACTAAATAACCTAACTTGACTCAGTCTAAATTAAATTTGATGTTTCTTTTAGGTTTAAAAGGTGTGTGACAAAAAATCTAAATTGTTCAGATATTCTTTATTTTTTCACATTTTATCCAACTTTTCTTGACACTATTGACAGTTTTTATAACAAAATCCATGACTATTTCAAGTCCAGAAAGAAATTGTTTTCTTCTGTTTAATTTAAAATTTTGTATTCTGTAACGATGAATTAGGGCTCTAAAAGTTGTTCTAAAAATAGAGCTAACCTCTGATATAATAACTCGGTGCCGCTGAGCTAAATTCGTGCCTCTAATTTAATGAAAAATCTAATTTTGAGCGTGAAGAGAATGAACGTTCAACGTTACATACGGGCGACACGACTGAGATCTATAAATCATTCTGAAAAAATTGTTAGAAAAGCGAAACAAATATTTTAGTTTGTTTTTGTTATCTAGTTAAATATTCCCTTCTTCTTTTTATATTCAATAATTTATTTTCTTTTTTTTTTACCAAGATCTTTTTAACTTCTATTAACTTTTAACCTTCTGAAAATTTAGACACATTCGTAGCCTCTATGGAAATTTTTTTATGTAATTCTATTTAATATATCCATCAAAAATATTAAAAATGTAATATCACAAGCTATTTATCTATTTCGAAAAAACTCATCAATCTATTTTTGCTCGGGTGTCAGCAGAGTTTTACTCTAATTTTGATTCATGACCAACGACTTTAATGGCGGTATCGATCGATTGATTTTTTGTTTTAACTCTAATGGCGTACATATATATATGATACAATTTATATTTATTTAAAATCTTCACATGCTCTGTATGAACTTTGAGAATCCATAGATATATTTTTGATATTTTAACTAGAAAAACGTTTAGAGTGAAGCCGATCTTTTTTCTCGGTGTTTTGTTGCTGATTTGGCTTTTCCGAACGTTGGTAACTTTCCATTCCATTCCGATTCCAATCGACCTTAATTTGGAAAGTTTCCGAAATGTAAAAAAAAATCAGTCAAATTTCCGCTGACTGAATTTTTTTAAACCACCCTTTTAATTTTTCCTCCTTTGAGCATACCGCATGACCTTACTGCAGTTCAATGTTGCCGCATTTATTTTTATCTCTTTATCTCTTATCTTTAGCTACAAATTCTCTATTCATGCTTTTGTTACCTGGTTATTTGTCCTTTTGTCTGTTGATGTAATAACAAAACTTCCTTAAGAGGGATTAAATAGTAATATTATGTGCTGTAAAAGACACAATAATATAAGAATTAAACTAAAGAGCATTAAAGAAAAATACTTAAAGCGGTGGAAGTAAAACCTATTGTTACAGCTAATTTTTGGAATTTCTTAGCGCTAAAATCGATCTCCACGTAGGTAAAATGTCGATCGTTTGATAGTTTATATATGATATGATACTTCCCTAAATTTCCTCATTTTAATTGTTATAAAATATTATTTTAACAATACGTTAATCAGAATTAGGAATTTTTACAATGAATATATCACAAAGAAATTATAAAGGTATGATCCTCCTCAAATCTATCCTTAGTATCTAGGATATAAGTTGCAATCCGACAACCTCGCATCATCCCTTGTGGTCCAGCTTCGAAATCAGGCAGGGATGGCATGACACTACGCAAGGGTGGGAGGGGAGCGGCAGGGACGGAAGTTTTCACCCCCATATCGAACGTGCCGCTGGCGCATCACACTGGTTTCCAAGGCAACGGGAGCTTGCGTGCGCATCTCATTGCAATGTTGTCGGAATGTCTCAAATTTCCGATTCGTTTGAGAAAGATAGTTTAGAGTACCTGAATGTGAAATGATTATGTAATTTATGTAGGATGCAAGGATAAAATATTTTATTTTTTAGAAGACTGGCTAGAGTACCTAAATTTTTAAGTCTACATTAAGTTAAAAGGTGTAAAGGGCTGGACTTCTAGCAGATTATTTTATTCTTTGAATTAAAATAAACAATATTTTTTTTTAGTGACGGATGTGCCCCTGGAGCAGCCCGCTCGACCGATGCATTCCTTTAGTGAGCCGCCTTATAGCCTCGCCATAGCAGCGTGCCAAGTTTCACTGCTGCAGCTTAGATTACGAATTCGCAAATCAGTATTTTATTCGCAAACGCCTACAGGCGCTTACGTAAGACACAAGTCCAATATTGGTCGCTTGGTATCGGATATTGATCCCGTAGGACTTGGTATTCATTCAGCGCACCTCGTTCGACACTCAGACTTGAAAATAGAAAATTTTTATTCCTCAGGATGTGATATTAGACCTGTGGAAGTCAAGGTTTATTCAAAACCTCAATGTGAAAACTTAGAATTCAATAAGGGAAATTTAGGATCTAATCCAAGATCTCCAGGAACAGATATCGGTTGTTTTAGGTTTCTGCTATTCCTGTTCCTACTTCTGCTGAATCAACTATGTCGATGGCAGGACCCAAAACATTGTTGGATCATCAGTCAAGGGTCAAGGACCGTAATGAGCCTTTTTCAATTTAGCCAAGAAAGTGCCATTTTTATTAATTATTCGGTGGGACGTTTTTGCGTCAGGTTCGTTTTTGAAGTTAAATATTTCAACAATTTTATATTTTTAAATTTTTATATTACTTTAAACTTTTTTTAATATGTTGTTTTAATTACGACATGACCTTAGAAATGTTAATCTCGTTTTAACAGAGCGAGCTTTTCTTTTCCAAAATATATTTTTTGTAGAATTCGCTGTCGAAAATTTAGTTTCAGGCTAAGGAAATAAAAAATTTGATTCATCCATTTGTTTGCCATAAGTATATATAACTTTTATATTTGTGTACGTTTTATTGGCGTGGAATTATACAGTGAGGTTGCATGAGTAAGAACTGAAAGACGATGAATTTTAATGAATTTAATAAAAACATGAACCCTGAATTTCAAATTTAAAAATAAAATAAAAATAGGCGTTTTTCTGAACAAATAATGTAAAGTAAGAAAAATTTACTATAAGAACAATCACACTTAAAGTAAAAATCGACATATCCAAGCGTATAGGGATGATTCTACAAAAATGGTGCTGTAGAGTGGGAATGCATATTTTTTAAACACAGACTGCAAATGAAGCATAGTTTTAGTTATAAGATTTAAAACGAAATGTTTTCTTTATGGAGCATTTGAGTCTAATGTATAAAAAAAATTGCAAGTTTAAATTTTTTTTATTACAAAGTAAATACCTCATTCCTCTGGTGTAGTCCCAAACCAAATATTAAAAACTCAAATTAAAAAAAATATCCTAATAAATAATATTTAACCTAGTCTTAACTATTTATCAAAAAATTGATAAAACTTAAGTTTGCAGTCATATTTTTGAAAATCCGAATTTACATCTTCCCCAGAAAATTTTACAATATTTGTCAATACCACCGGTTAATTTCTAGAGAAAGAAACGGCCCTGGATATCTAATTTACTTGTGAGTGTGACAAGTTGTGACAAATAATGTCAACTTTAGTTTGGTTTAAGTTATAGATCTTTTTATTTTCGGTAGAAAATTAGTTTTTTTTGGAGAAATCAAATAGGAACGCTTCAATTATCATCCCTCTGGTAAGTAAATATTCGACTGATATTAATAGCATACTTTTTTGTTGATTGTTTTAAAATTATAAGTATAGGAACTTTGTTTATATAAAACTTAAGTTAAGTAGTCTAAATAGATTTTGATTTAAATTGGAAAACCATTAAAAAACTCATTCCTCTGCTACTCATCCCCTGGAATTTTTATGCAATAATTCCTAAAATTCGGGAAAATAAATGTTTCTTAGCTTACACCTAATTAGTTACATAAATTTAAAAAAATAAAATTATTTACTTTGCTGTACTGTTATTTAAAGGCAATGACCAAAAATGATATCCATATAGCCCACTTTTGGTAGAATCATCCTTAGTTTTAAATAAATGAGGTCGAATTCAGGCAACCTCAATGTAGAGAAAATTCAACTGACCAATAAAGTATAAAACTAAATAATTTTTAAAACGAACCTTTCCAGTAAAATCCAATAATGCTTAAAAACCAAAAAAGTGTCGGCGTGTTTTGCGAAAATAAAATAAGTCTAAACAAGTGCATCATTAACCGCGTTATGCTTACAGTGGTCATCCGAAAACTTTAACGAAATTCAAGATGGCGGCCCGTCGTCAATGAATTATGGCCAGCGCCAAAGTAATAGTTGCTAAAAACTGTTAAAAAAATTAAGTAATAATCTAAATAGGACTTTTTCTCGGTATTTTGTATGATATTATGTGAGTGATCTGGATATAGATTTAAAAAAAAACAGAAAGTGAGATGGTAAATTTGGTTTTTGAAAAAATGTTAGAAATGTCATTTAGAATTTAGTTTCAAGCATGATAAATTTACAAGGAATGGGTACAGTAAAACCTTTTCAACTTTTTGAGAAATCATTATGTTTTGAATGTAATGTATGAAGCAACAAATAATTGGGTCTCGGAAAATTTTTCGAAACAAATTTTTTCTTTAAATACTTTGCAAACATTGAAAAAAAAAGATTTTGACAAAAACTTTTTCAAAAATCATTTTTTTTTAAATATTATTCGAAAAACATTTTTTTTTCAAAAAACTATTTCTTAAAAAATATTTTTCGAAAACAATTTTTAACTGGAAAATTTTTAACAAAAAAGTTTTCAAATTTCTTTTTCTGTCAAAATAATTTTTTTGAAAAGCAACTTTTTAAAAAACAATTAATAAAAAGTTTTATAACCATTTTTTTTTCAAACGAAAATTCTTGTGAAATAATTTTTTTGTCGAAAAAGTCAAGGGGCGTCTGAACGGATTACGGTCAATTGACAAAGGATAGGATAATACCGATTTCGAACTCTCAAAACGGGACAGGAAAGTAAGTTTAGGAAAATAATTTTTTGAAAATATGTCATTTAAAAAAAATGTTTTCAAAAAAAACATAATTTAAAAAAAAAATCGACCAAACTATTATTAAAAAAATGTGTAGTTAAAAACTTGTTTACCAAAAAAATTTTCGTGATCTAAATAATTCCAGTTTACTGAAAACTAAATTAAATTTAAATACTTTAAAATTGTCAGTTTTGTTATGTTGAATCGAACACAAATGCATAGAAATTAAAAGACAAAACAAGATTTGAAAGATGTTTTCCTGTACTTCAATAAAAATAATGTACTCCTTCTCCTAATTGTGATCAAAACTTAGTTTTCGAGTAAAATAGGAAAACAAAACACCAACATTTTTTAGTATTGTTAACGACAAATTAAATTTTAGTTTTAGATTGTATGTAAATGTATATGATACCGAAACAATGGTTTAATCAATTTGATCTATCTGGAAATATAAGGCTAATTTTTTTCGTTTTTTTGGATATAGTTACTAATCCTTAGAATTCAAAAGAAATTTGCAGGTATTTTCAAATTGTTTAAAGTAATGTAAAAATCAAGATGATTCATGCATATTTTAACGTTTTTCAAAATACCAGGTTTAAAACTTGAATGAGCAATCCTGCCAAAAATTTTATTATTATTAAAAAAATAATAAAAAAGCATACCTACCTATTAAAGTTTTTAAGAAAATCCCAAAGATCAAACTGATTTAATAATTTTTAGAGTTAATGAAACTGAAACGTTCATTTTTATATAAAAAATTTGGCTTAGTTCAGAATTATCTGTATATTTTGGATATTTAAATAGTTTTGAAATTTTTAAAAATATCAGCTAATAGAAAAATATCGCATTTAATATAAACGTTATTTAAAATATGAAATATGATTTTGTGCAAAATATACAGATGATAATGTTTAATTGCTAAAAAGTAGGTTAAATATAAAACGCGCCAAATCGCCATGTTTAGATGTTGTGAGGATGCTTATAATTTTCAAAATGGCGGCCAATCCAAACGCTGGTTTTGCATAAACTTAAAAATATTAATTTTTTGTTAAGTGGTTATTTTGTATATTTTTAAGAGTAGGAATACGCAAAAGTATCAAAACTCTATTCGCTTTAGGAGCATTTTATCCTTCTAGATAGACATTAAACAAATAGGCTCTTTTAAAATATATTAGAAATTCTTACTTAAGGGTTAATTAATACTATAAAATAGTGAGATGGTATAGATAGGAATCTTTACATACATAGCTGAACGCCTTTTTCTAACACGATTCTTTATTCCTACTCTTAAAAATTTCACGCATACGTACCGCAGAATTAAACGCAAAAATTAACTGCGACAAAGTAGTGGGGGTACTTAATTAACCACTACTTACTACTCCCTTCAATATTTTTTACAATATGTGTTAAAAAATTTTATTCTTTTAATAAAGAAGTAATTGATTTTGAGTTGGATTTTTGACAGGTCAAATTATAAAACTTTCGATATTCGGCATAACAGTAGGTACGTTTAAAAATTTATTTTTCATGGAAACATTTAGCCTGACACAAAAAGATTAGCGGTGTAAAAAATACGTGTTTGTGAATTTTATCACTGGAGATCCTCTAATTAAAATGGGGTTTCTAATTTTTTGATGATACAGTGAATAGTGTGCTGGGTAGACCAACTATGTAGACCAAGTTTCTCTAAGGGCCGGCTTCTCATTAGCGAGTCACTTAGCAGTTAATTATAACTCGAGTTTAAACGTTTCACCACCTCGGTATAGCTGTACTATTCTTCATGTAACCTTGAGTTAAATTGAATTTACGTTGAGAGGGCGGGTTTAGCGAGTTGACCCTTGGTATAATTTTATACATATACTTTTTAATTTTTTTATTGTCTCCAATTTTTTTCGCCAATAATAACCTTTGGTAATGGAAGTTTTCAAGGGACTGAGCAATTGGGACGAAGACTTATATAATTTTGTAGAATACCAAAGAAGGTCCCAAATAAGTCGACTAAGATTTAATCCTTTCGAAATGTTTGATAAAAAATACTTTCTAACAAGATTAAGATTAAGCAAAGAAGCTGATCTTTACATCCTCGAACAAATTGAAGAAGGACTGGAGCACCCTAAGATTCTGAGATATTGCTTTATTTTTTAAACTATTTTAAAATATTAGATTTTGCACAAACAACAAGAGACTGAAAATAACATTTTGCACACAAAGCAAATGGTACAATGAACAAAAATTAGAACTGCAAAGAACCTTCAAGACTTTGTGGTTATGAAACCTTTACCATCATGTGACTGCTTTCGACCAATTAAAAATTTGGTGAAACTGGCAACATAGTAAACAGTGGCTGCTGGAGAAACCCAACTACGAGTTGATTCTAGATTAAAATTAACACCGGGTTAACCCCCAGAGTTACTTGCAATTGAGAAACCGGCCCTAAGAGCGTTACTTCGACAATTTAGCTGAGTAGTTTGTTAACGCTGTGCCAGTGTGAGAAAATGTCAAAAAATACCATTTAAACAAAAATATCATTACGGTTTAAAATTTAAATATTTGATCTTTCATAAATTTATTTTTCAAATAATATATCTATGATCAATCACCATTATAAGGCCATATTAAATGTAATTTTTCGGAAGCCATTTTCATTACGCCATTTTGAAAACTTAACTTTCTCATAACAAAGAGTTTTCGAAAAAATTAATGTTAAAAAATAAAAATACGACAAAACGCTGTGTAGTGCTCACCACCAGAAATTTTAATACTTATTTTAAAAAGTAATTTTATTATTAATTAATTTGTTAAATTAAAAGTACCTCGTTAGATATCCAGCGCTGTTTTAAGTGCTCTGTATTGTATTTTTGGGGCTGTGTGAAGCGGATTTTCTTAAAAGCGTTTTTGAAAAAACAAAAAAATAAAAAACACACGACAACCATTGTAAATGTTTTTTTAGTTGGACATTGGTTAAAAACAAACGACTTTAACATATGTTTCAAAAGCGCTCATATCGCATGTAGAAAGTCCGTTTCGAGCTTATTAAATCTAGGGTTGGATTTAGCTTACATTAAAAGTTAGACCCTTATTACATATCCACCCGCGTAGATGGGGCAGACGCAGGTGCTAGAATATTAAATGGATTAGTGCCGGCCCTGTGGCATTACGCGTCGGTCGCACAACTAAAGGTCATTACAGAACAAGCATATGCAGCATAACGCATAGCATAGCGGTTCGATCAATGAGCAAACGACATTAGGATGCGCTGATTGGTTTAAACACTATGCCGTGTGTTTTGTTACGCAGTGCAGCATTATGCCAGTTTGTGTAATCAGCTTAAACCTTAAAGCTTTTTTACGCCAGTTCCTTTTAAAAAAATATATTTAAATGCAAAGTGGGGCATAATGGTCAAGTTTCGTTTTTAAATAGAATGAAACGGACCTGTTACAATTTATTTATGCGGATAATTACAACTTAATATTGCATCTCCAGCAAAATTTGTACCGCAGTCACCGATTTGGTTCGGTTCGGTTCGGTCTTTTTTGGTCACGGATGCACAATAAAAATTATATCATTGTGTAACATTTTATTGATAGCTTTTTTGTGTGTTTTTATAAAGGCAAAAAAATAGTATGTACCTACAACTCGTAACATAACTAATTTTTTTACCATCAGTTGTATAAACTACTATTTTGTATTTGACTATTCGTGGGCTAGAAGACAGAACCATAGAAGAAACTATCAAGTTTTTTGAATATATTTTTTCTTTTTCCAGCCCTCATAGAGAAGGAAATAGTACAAAGAATACTTTTTTCTTCCCTTTTCCAAATTTAATAAAGTTTTTTCTTAAATAATAGGTACTTACTCGAAGTATTGTCTCCAGAGTCGGAAATAACTAGGGATAATTTGAAGTTTTTTCCAACAAATTTTGTTAGATTATGTTCAAGCCAACAACAAGAAATTTGTCTTCTGTAAGGTTCGTTTTGTGCCACAATCGATTTGAACCAGAAAGTGGAAGATATTTTTCACAAATATTTGAACCGAATTTTAACTTTTTCTTTAAGAATTCTAAAATGGAAAATCATACATAAAAGAGTACATTTTATTTGAAAAAATAAAAAACAAATAAAAACATTGTACATTTACAAATTACAAATTTAAAACCATTTTTAGGTTAAATTATTGAATATTCGACTGATGTCTTAATTATGAACAAGCACAAATTAAGCTTAAGATAATTCAAACAAGAACTTTTTTCACATATTATGCTAAGACTAGCTCGGAACAAATGACCTAAATTATTAGTACCATTATCAATATTATTAACATTTTTGTAAATTTGTAGTATGTTGTTATATATTTTACTCAGCCGATCTGTTGTGTTTGTTTTGATATTTACGGTATCATTTAGGTTTATGTGAATCATCTCACTTACTTTCCGTTTATATAGTTGATGCTCAGAATCCACTATTTTAACTTCATCAAATTTAAAATGGTGGCCAGTTTCAAAATGATGTTTTAAGAGTGCAGTCTTGTCTTCATTATACATTTTATCATTTCGACATTCATATTTATGTTTCATTCTTTTATCGAGGTATTGCATTCTCTCACAAAACTTGATAGTTTCTTTTTTGGTCCTGTCCTCTGACCCACGAATACTCAAATACTTTTTTACAACGACACGAAATGTTTTCACTACTATTTTGAGTGTATTGTAATAATATTATTATTTGTATAATACTAATATAATAAAATATTAAAAAATATTTCTTATGTATTAGCCGCGACTCGAACCAGAAACCTTTGTCTTTCTACGCCAACGCCTTACCAATTAGGACACCTCCAATTATTGAAAGTTTTAAAAACAATCATTACTTACTTGCAAGACTAGGTTATAAATAAGTAAAATTTGTGACAACACCAGCGACTTGTTTTTGGACATGTTTTCAGGATCGCTGTATTTTAATAAAATTTGTATTCGGCTAATATGTCCTTTGAGCCACTAACATC
The DNA here is from genome assembly GCA_963576565.1 of Aspidapion aeneum. Taxonomy (NCBI): domain Eukaryota; kingdom Metazoa; phylum Arthropoda; class Insecta; order Coleoptera; family Brentidae; genus Aspidapion; species Aspidapion aeneum. The sequence goes on from OY755043.1 coordinate 27,735,589, forward strand.
AAAATAATTCATATTTTGTATCTGGAAACAAATTTACCAAACTATTTTCCAAAAACTAAAAAACCTCACACCTGACATCACTTTGTAACGGGGGTCTTTTTTTGACAGTGGTAGTGAAATCATGGCTCAAACATTGCAAGCTACCAATTTGTGCAACAATTTAAATAACTGATAAAGTTATTACATTTATTAAGTTTGTTATTTATCACGATCTCGAAGGGAATTTGGCGGAAGTTTATATCTTTTCAATTTTCTTCTTGAAACTTCTATTTTAACTACTTTATATTTATTAATCCAAATATCAAACTTTACTACTATTAAACATTTGTTTTCTAATATTCACACTCTTTAAACTTTTAGGTTTTAAGAACCTTTTGCATCTTTATCAAATAACAAATTGCATCTCGGGGGGATCTCTTGCTCTGTACGTAAGCATTCTAAACATTGAACTACCGAATCCATACATACATTTTCGGAAAACTTTCATCTATGCAGGCTGCGGTGTCTCAATACCCTGAGAATGAGAAAGACCTGGCCCGGCCCCCCCCCAAGCCTAAGATTTTTGTATATATTTTCCACATATTTCATGAATAAACACAAAAAGTAGCATGAAATACGACATTATGAGGCCTCGGCCCCCCCCCCAAGACATATTCCTGGGTGCGTTACTACTTTTGTATCTTTGTTGTAAATATTTCTATTTATCAGCATTTTAAACGTTGATTGGATAAAATTATTGATGTTAAAAAAACAAGAAAAATATAGAAACAACATAAGGAAAAAAGTTTAAAAATAAAATAAACTCTAAAAGTAAAGACTAAAATAGTTATAAATAACAAAGTTAATAGTTTTATACAAAGTTAAAATAATTGACAAATTTAACATTTCCCCAGTTGAAAAAAAAAACACGCCCTTAAACCCAAAGAAGTGAAGCGTACGAAAACTAACTAAAGAATGGTCTTACAATTTTCTTGTCTCAGCGAATACATCCCTACATGGCAGGCACTTCTAGCTTGCCGTTGATTGGTTTAACCTCTAAGCTACCTCGCCTTGGCGAAAGAAAATACACTGTTATTAACCGTTAGAAATGAAAATTACACAGTGTGTTTTTAAAAATTAAAAATAGTTTGTTAAATTTGTTTCCAGATACAAAACATGAATTATTTTGATGTTAGTGGCTCAAAGGACATATTAGCCGAATACAACTTTTATTAAAATACAGCGATCCTGAAAATATGCCAAAAAACAATTTGCTGTTGTTGCCATTAATTTTAATTATTCTTAACCTAGTATTGCAAGTAATTAATGCTTGTTGATGTCAAAAACAATATTTAATTAAAAATATTAAAAAACTTATAAATTGCAAAAATACCATTTATATTGAAATACCGTTTTGTTACACTGCAATCATTTTTAGTTACTTTTTGATTGACCCAATCTAATCGACATGTTCACATATCATTAACCTTATACATACTCATAAAGATCATTAGAATAGTTTCAATTAAAGACCCTTTTTAAAATTAAATATTTATGTCATACAGGGTCTCTAGTTTCAATCATATCATTTTGAAATGACATACGTAAAAAAGATAAGTTTTACTCAAGCATAATACATTTTTTCGGAAGTTAATAGGGAATTTTGGGTAAGTTAAAATAACAGAAAATTTAACCGTTATTGTTACTAAGAATAACGGCAACATTCAGGGCAAAAAAGACAACATAACACAAACCTTAAATTAGTAATTTCACACTCCTTCAACTTTTTGTTTATTAATATTTGTTTATTTATTTTTATTAGATTTATGGTTTTTTACAAACCAAACTACCGAATTTTAGTAAAAAAATTGACTGCATTAAAAAAAAAACAAGACAAAAATAACCTTCGAAAATCACGGTAACATTAACGGCCACCGTAAGTACCGGGCGCCGTTACCGTACATAACAAAAAAGAAGCGAGACTTAGTAATAACAATAACGGTAACAAAATGTAAAATACGCCACCCAAAATGTCCCCCTAGAACAGGTTTCTTCATTTGAAATGACAGAAGTAGTCCTAATCAAAATATTAGTTTTTTAGACTAATTCTAATTTTTTATGGTTTCCGGGTAAAATATTTAGTGTCTAACTTTATCATAAAATATATTACGTTATGATCAATTACTTCATAATCTTACGTAGTCAAAGAAGGTGCCTAATCCACAGGGTGGTACTAAACCCATAGCCAAACGCAAAAAATCGAATTCACTATTAAAAAAAAAACGCTGTAGTGTAAGAAATAAACTAGGTGTAATTATTTATAATTAGGTGTAGATAAATCAATTTTATTATTGATCGAAAGGTCGCAACAATAAGTTATTTGTAAGATTTTTTTAAATAATTATATATAAAAGCCAAAGAGTAACGTTTTAAGTTTTACGTGAAGCAAGAAATAACCGGTAGACGGCGTAGTTTCTTAAAGTACCGTACCGACATCTACATAAAATATATCAAATACAGGGTGTTAATAAAGTATGTCGCTAAACTTAAGAGGAATATTTTTTTGGTTTCCGTGATTTTGAGAAAAAAACTTTGTGTAAACATAGGTCCGCAAATGCTTAGGTTTTCGAGATACAGGTTTTTGAGACGTTTAGGTTAAATCTAAAAGGTAATATGTTTTCTATTGTCATAGGGGAGAACCGCTATGAAGTGGACACTTTATCAAAAATAGTAACATTGACATTTTATAGACAATGTAATTATTAAAAATTATGTAAGGGGAAAGCTTAATTAATATACTTGTAAAATTAACTAATAAAACAAAATAGGCAAGCTTATGGTCTGAGTAATATTGAAATTTGGAAGTAGCATTTGTCCATTTCAAAATATCGATGTATTGAAACGGGCAGTGACGGTTTTGAAATGGACAGTAGCGGTTTTGAAAATTTCTTTCGCATTAAAAGATATTAATTGCTTTAAAAATAACTTTTATTCAAACAGAAACTATCTTAAGAACAGTTGTTGCAATAAAAATGTCGAATACCCTTTGTTGTTTCTTATCGAAGTCTTGAAACGGACACATCGTATTGAGACGCAAAATACAGAGTATCATGTCCACTTCAAAGCGACACCTACTTAACCTCAAAATGACAATGCAAGAAATAAACAGAGAAATATTTTCCAAGATCTACTGATACTACTGATCGACAGCTATATTTACGTACTATAGTAACTTAGTTACAAGCTTACTATTCTGAAATTAACAAAATTTAATTAGCTTGCCTGTGACATAATTCGATATTTTCGTAAATAATTTACTTTTTTAACGAATAATAATAAAATGCTTGCCGTCGTCACGCGGTGAAGTTGTTTACTGAACAACTTTGGTCGAAGTGTGATCTGGGCACAGGGTTGCCATAGGTAAATTTAAAATTCTTGGTGATACAATCATACTGGAACTACGACAACTGTCCGTTTCATACCGGTTTTTCTCTACTATTTTTTTCCCCCAGAACTTTTTTGCAGTAAGTCACTAGCACATTCAAAAATATAAAATAAAATGCTTGTTTTATTTAGAAACTTTATGATCTTTTTTTCGCAATTTTTTGTATCTCTTACCGTTTTTCAGAAAAAAAAACAAAAAAAATATTTCCTATCTTCGATTGCTATTCAAAACTACATAAAACTCGCATAAAATTAAAATAATATAATAATGTAATGTAGTGACTATGAATTTTAATATCATGTAGCAGAGTACATATTTTCAGTTTTTGTCCTTTTTCTTTAAAACGGTTAGATATACAAAAAAATGCATAACATCAAAAAATTTCTGAATAAAACAAAGAATCTGTTTTTTTAATTTTGAATCTGCCATTAGCTTACTGCAAAAAATTCTGGGAATAAAAATGGGGCATAACCCCTGAAAAAATATTACTCAAATTTGATTTTCAAAAATAGCACGAGATATATAGAAAAAACGAACAAAAAATTGAAACTTTGTATCATGTAAACTAAGCATTTGCCCAACCATGTTTATTTGATTTTTTTTTAATCACTACAATAATCATCCTCTAAAGATTGGCGATATATCTGATTAACTAATTATTTTATTATCTTTAAAATAAACAAAATTACATAAAATTGCATAAAATGGTAGATACGATAATGTTTTCTATGCCTTAAACGCCATTGAAGGTTAATACCTACTCGACTTATTGCCATTCTACGTTAAACGTAATTTTCTGCCGCCATTTTGTATTTTAAGATGGCTACCGATTGTTTTTTGCATAAACGTGCCCCGCGTCTGTCCGTTCCCTGCTGGACACTCGCTCATTGTCATATATTTTTTGGAAAAGCCAAAAAATTATATTTTTTGCAAATATTTCAAAAATTTTTGAAACCTTTTTTGTTCGGTAATTGCGCTTTTTTTAAAGCATTCTTTAGAACAACACCTTTACTAAGGCCTCCTGAAATCCAAGAAATCTCTAGCAGAAAAATAAGAACTAGCCCTTAATGTAAAAAAGCTTTTAAAAAATTTTAATTTTGTTACAAAAAATATTCGTAATTTTTGACTTTTCCGTAACGGTATAAGTAATGGTAATGATTTTTTTGTAATTGTTTATTTACTTATTATTAATTATTATTATTGTGAATGAGTATGGATCTAGTCATGTTTGTTACAATTTAAAATATTTTATAAATGTTGATTAATATACGACATTCCTATTTCAATTTCGTAGTTTTTTTTAAAATTTAATAGCACCTAATCACCAAAATCGCTAAGTTTTTAGCTCACACTACTATGGTTATAGTACACGTGTGAGCTAAAAAATGGTGATCTTGTCAAAAACCCCTTTTTTTTTGGTCTTTATTTTGTGCATTTTATTCATTTTTAAACAGGAACATCTACAGCCAAAACACAACCTAGGTACCAAATTTCATTAAGATCAGGAGAATACTTTTTGAGTTATGCGCGTTGGTCGTTACAGACAGACAGACAAACGCAAAGAAACATAATAACGGAGCAACTTTTTTTCTTATTTTTGACACGATCACCATAGTGTAGGTGTGAGCAAGAAAAGTTGCTGCGATTTCGAAAACAAATATATATCTTTGCGTTTCAGATGATTTTGAAACTTTTGTGTCACGCCCTCTGTATGGTCTCTCTGTCTGTCTGTTTTACAAACAAAACTCTATCTGATTATTACGCCATTATTAAGGAAATTTTAGCTCACATGTATAACCAAATCATATACGTAATATTTCAATACTCCCTGTTACCTATTTACACAATGGTTGGCGTTTGATGCTAACATACAGAAATAAAGGTACAAAAAATGCACAGAAACCAAATTTACATAGATAGAGTTTTTGTCAACTGTACGCCGATGATTTGACGTAACGAATACAAGAATAAAATAATATTCATGCGTAAAAGTATAACCAATCAGGACATTTTTTCTTAAGGACCGCAAAGAGGATAGACCTATACCCATTGGTATTGCTATTTCAAATATGTTTGCATTCTGCATCGTAAGGTACCGTAGGTATTGCAATAATACGTACTATATGGAAATAATATGCCTATGCCTTTGAAAGCAACCAGTCTGATCTTTTTTGCTTAAAGACCCCAAGGCCCTCATGTTTGCATCATGAATGGGCAGTTACCGTGGGTATTGGTATATTATGTATATGAACCAAATATGTACGTTATAGCATAAATAAAAGTGAAGCCCTCATAGCTGGCTTTGGAAACAATAGCAAATTTAAATTCGCGGACGCGAATTTTCAAGTGCGCAGGCTTGTCTCTTGTCATGTAGATACACAGCTGCCATGTGGGTGGAGGCCATCTTTGTTTCTTAGTTACATTTTGCGGTGTTTTGCGTTTGTCGTATAAAATTATGTTTTTTTCTGTGAAAAATGGGAACTAAGTCACGAAAAACATGTGCGGTTTGTAAAAAAATGTCCGGGAGAAGTAAGGGAGTGCCATTCAATAAGTCACTAATTCTATTTTTCTTCATAATTTGTTAATAAAGTTATGAGTGGTTTAATAAATGCCATTAGACACTCTTCATGATGTCCACAATAAATTTGCACAATTATTTTTAGAAAAACTACAATTTTAATCCACAATTTGATAAATTTATACCTAATCAACTAGTTTTTAGAAAAAAATAATGGACACAACCCTAAGCTTTTGACAATTGCCGAATAATCTAGTGACGTATCGGAGTATGTTCCAAAACCATCAAAACTAACGCATGCGCAGTAGCCGAAATTTTGTCTACCCGAAAAAGGAACATTAAGAATTAAAAGGGGTCCTGGCTTCAAGTATCACGTGTTAAAATGCATGGGTATGCCCCATATTTATACTCTAACGTATTTGACCATAAAAAAAGCTTCGATTTCAGTTTTTTTATGTATCGTTGCGTTTCAGATGATTTTAAAACTTTTTTCGTCACGCCGTCCGATTGTATGTCTGCTTGTATATCTGTCTGAATGCCTATGAATTCGCATAATCTCAAGCAGAAGAGGGAAAAATATTTCTTTTTGTGTTTTCGTACATTTTCTATTATTTTTATCTTCTGTTTTTGATGTTTTCTTAAATGTTTCATTGTCTTCTCCAATAATGCATACGTTTGAAGCTGAAAAAAAGCTAAAAATCACTATAGCACATGTGAGAGGTGTAGAATCAAAGGTGGCATGTTTTGAGTTAGAGATACCATATTATTGGTATTTTCATTCTCCTTAAGATAAAAGTAAGAGTATAAATCCAAAACGGTATTATCCTTGTTCAAATCTCATTGAAAAATTAGCGTTGAGATCAAAAGTGTCAATTATAGCTTCGATAGCTGAATGCGTACTAAACAAGGCAATCTTCGCTCCGGCCAATAGGATTCACGCGACGCACGCAGATGACACGTGCCATTAACGCCAGCCCATGTTTTTTGGAAGATTTCACATTGTTTTTGTGCTTCGTTTAAACAATTTTAGTGGTTACAAAGTTAGTTTTGCCAAGAAAATTTTTATTTTTGTGTGATGGAAGATAATGCATCTCCTGAAACCAACAAAGGCAAGAAAACAGAGTCCGCCCAGTCTTGTGAATATATTCCTGAACTTCCAGCGTAGCCATTTTGGGTCTTGAACGATGTGATAGTTTCCATCACATGCTTTGGCCAATGACAAGCTTTAAATTAGCTTCGAACCGTTACGTGTCATGCGCAAAGACCTCCATTGCGCAAGCTTCTTCTACGATCCGACCGAGAAACGTTCAGTCGGTGCGGGGCAGGAGAACAAATTTGACTTCAAACGCGTAAAATTCATCAACTTTAAAGAGCAAAAGAATATGCCATTGGTCGAGACAAGGTATTTCGCACAACACATAACCGCTCAGAATTTGCTATTGGTCAAAGCGTATGATGTGGATGGTCACATCGTGCAGGACCCAGAATAGCTACCCGGATATCTTAGTTTAATTATTGATACTCATAATATTGTTTAATTTCAGTATAATTTTTTTAGTAACTAACACAGAAATATTTATTATTAATACCTCAAACACTATGTTTTGCCAGTTTTAAACCATAGATCATATTGGAAACAAAAGTGACAATCTCCAAACTGAAATATTTAAAAAAACAATAATTATTGACTCCTTAGGCTACTTTTTCTTGGGACTGGATTCCATACCATATTTATATGAATCACTCGCCATTTTAGTGCGTGCTATTAGCTTCCACAGTTTCTTGCTGTTCCCTAACATTTGAGAAAGGTAGATGCCGCCTTTGATTCTACACCTTTCATGTTTGACATTCTGGTTCCTATTTCTGTTGGCAGCACTGTTTTTTTCGCGCTGTTTGCATTACTGAAACGTTCGCTAGGGTTTGCTGGTTTGGAAACTCGAGTTTTCGAAGTCCCACCACCGACGCTATCTTATACCCTGTTTCCACCAATGCATGCCCACCCCGATTCAAAAAACGCATCAGGTGATGGTGCATTTAAAACCGGTGCAAATCCATGGCCCATCACTTGATGCGTTTTTTGAATCGGGGTGGGCATGCATTGGTGGAAACAGGGTATTAGACCGTTATTTTTCGCACCCAGCCCACCGCACAACGTTTATAAAAGTATAAAGACCTTGCCCACCACCGTCGCCTGTGTAAATAGCTGGTCGTTGTCCTATTTTCTGGGGTTCCCAACAGTTTTTACGGATTTTACCAAAAGTTTTGTTTGTATGGGTGGAAAATTTTACAAGCTAGACGAGAGTTCAACAATTTTTCAGTCCATCTCAAGTAAGTGTGTGGTAATACTGAAATCAGTGTTGCCACCAGAAATAGAATCTACAATTTCAAACGCATGAGACGAATTCTCGTGCAAAAAGTTTCGAAACAGTGCGGCTGTCCCATCTCAAAACACAGTAACTGACATTTTTTTCAAAATCGATTTTTTTAGTAATTTAAGGTTACGGGGTTTTGCTCTATCTTTTGGTATTTTTAAAACTAAAATCGGTCCACAAATAAGCAAGATACTGTAGGTGCAAAACACAGTAACTGACATTCGACCGATACTTTTCCCATTTCAAAACACATTAACTAACAAAACCCATATCAAAACCTAGTATAACTACTATGTAGTTACTGGGTTTTGAAATAGGTTTTGTAGTTACTGTGTTTTTGATATAGGAAATCTGCTTCAATTTGTATAAAAAGTGCAGCCCCACCATAAACAACCACTACCATTTACAAAATCCAGCAAGGGCAGTTACTTTGTTTTGATATGAGCTAAGTTGTTTATTTATCTGAAAAAGCCTTTGCTCAATTAGTTTTTTGACCGCCGACCTACTGTAAAGTCAAATTACTCTATTTAATTACTTAAAAAAAAATGTAAATAGGGATTCTCTCAGGAACTATTAGTTTTTTATTTAATTTATTTTAATAATTTTCTGCGGCCTGGAAATTTTATAAAAATCGATTCTTCTCCATTTTTAAAAAAATGCAGTTACTGTGTTTTGAAATGGGACAGCCGAGTGGTAGAATAAATGGACATTTTCATTTTTCCCAAATGGTTTTAAACATCCATATGTCTGTCCCTATAAAACTTTAGTTAGACTTCCTTAACTCTTCAAGAGGTACACTTTACAGATGCAGAAGATTCAACCATTTTTTATTTATATTATCTGTAGCATAGGGAACGTTCTTAAATTAAGAAACGCAAAAATTCAGGATTTTCGACACTTCCTCCTCCCTATGTAACACATTTTCAAGAAAAAACACTTAAAAACATCTTGAAGGTCAAGTAATTTAAGAATGAACCCATAGAATAACAATTAAATGGTTTTTTTCTGTGATTCTACATACGTACGTATATAAATTGCAAAAATAACACGAAATATCACCAAATAACAACGAACCGCATAAGAAATCAATCGCAACACTTAACATTGTTGCCCTGACTAGCTCTGTCTCACTAGAATGAGGTCCCGTCCATTCGTAATATAGGTCTATGTTACCTATCCTGTTTGAGGTTAAGAAGCTTGTGGACATGCCTAGGAAACTAAATGCAATTTGACAGGTCGCTAGGTTAAAGTTCTCACTAAGCTCAAAAGAGGCGCTGCGGTCGCACGTTTGTTCTTTATTCTATTTTTTTTGAGAATTATCTGTGGTTTGAATTTTCCGTCCCCTTTATTTCAGGTAGAAAAACCTCTTCCACCGCATTTTATTTCGGGTTCATTTTAAATCTTTTTGGCTTATGTAGGTAATCTTTGCTGCTGTGACGCATTAAAATTAAATTTTGTTAAATTTGCAACTTTTGCAATTTTTAAATATAAAAGAATGAGAATTTCTAGTTGCTTTTCTGGGTGAACTGTCTAAAGTTTAGACGAGTATAAAATGCATAGTTTTCCGAGACATTTTAGGGTAAGTTTTCTTATTTTCTCATTTGAGGTTAGTGTCTTATTGGCCCATCAATTAAGCACAAATTTAGTGTTAATATTGATGAGTAAACGCGGGATTACCCAGCAGCGTAATGTACTTTGAATAAATTTATTCCTTAATTTTATACCTTTATAATACCATAATCTAGTACCTATGATTAATGAGGTTATAAGTTGATTTTTTTATTGTTTTCAGCTTTTGGATGATATGTGCGACCACTGATAAGCAATGTATATACTGCTTTGAAACATACCCTACACAACTTACAACCAAGGCGAGGAGGTACTTTTAAATCATTTCAGATTTTCGTCAAGCTGTTAAAAAGTAGACATTTAAGAATGATTCTCTTCACGAACAACTGTTTCATTATTTATTCACTCATCCCTCACCAGAAATGTTAAAAGCAAATTACTAGATAGTCTTTGGTTTTTGATTATATTTTATTTTACCAATCAATTAGACTATGTATTATTTCATCAATAGTTAGTCGTTAATTTGTAGATTTTTTTATAATAATAAAAACTCATTTAAGAAATGTTTTATTTATTGCACTTTATATATCATTTTCAATCTGTGTATATCTTATAAAGACAGTGTATTTCTTTATAAAATATTGACTGATTAAAAATTTCAAAAAAAACTTAAAAATTAAAGAAAATTTATTATAAAAGGCGATTCAAATTTCCCGCCTCAACTTTTAGTTCGTCACTAAGCTCAGTAGTGGGCGCCGCCGGTAGTTAATGATCTGGCAAACAGCCGGAGTTGCCTATCTAATAAATACTGACTGAACCGAAGCAAAAATCCTTCTCAATCTATGGTCTGTGGATTAAATAAAATAAAACAAGTTTAATGTTGTAGGCTTTTTATTTTACAATCACAATTTTTTTATAAATATTGCTATTTGTCAAGGACTTAAAAAATCTTTTTATACAATATAGTAACAAGTATTTTTATTTTCTAAATGATAGAAAAATTTTTTATTTAAAAAGATATGTTCATATTTACATTTCTGTTTTATATATGCAATATTTGAGCTAGGGACATATTTATTTTCTGTTTGTTTTTTAAAAACATATCGAATGATATATTTCTATTAAACAAGAAAAAATAAACAGTTTACAGGAAAAATGTAAAGGTAAATAATTATAGAACAAATAAAAGACAAAAATATACAAAGAAAATAAATATACAAATGAAATATTAATTTTACAAACAATAATATATTTAAATGGAAATATTATATGAGCAAATTATAGATTACAAATTGGAATAAGTACGTAAGCATCTCACAAACAATAAGTAATATAGGCCAATTTATCAAAGGAAATAATAATAGCATAAAAAAATGTATTATTAAATAGTTTTATTAAACCATTTTTAATTTTTCCTAGGTAAAAATACACCAAAAATGGGATTAGTTTTAAAAATATAGTACAAATTTTACTTTTTTTAAGATTACAATACAAAAAATATCTTTGGTATAATATTTTTACTTCTTTTTATAACAAGAACATTAACATTTTTTAATAAAAAATAACATTCAATATCAAGCAGCGTGATTGTTAAAATGTTTGCTTACAATTTTTTTATTTAAAAAAAATCACACTTTATAGTAATATTTTTGTTTAATCACTATAAATTTTTCTAAAACATGGTAAAAATATTCAAATGGAATGAAAACCAAAATAAACATTAAATAGACGACTAACACAAAAAACTAAAAATATACATTTGACTAAAAATGGAAGCTCTGAGCAAACTTTATAAAAATTTGCTTTAGATTTTAATTTTTTAATAAAAATTGTGCTAAAATTTTTAAGAGATTTTAGGAATTGACTTTAAGCCATTTAGGAAAATCAAAAACGACAAATTTTTGATATGTACATCTTTTTTCAGGTAGGCACAAAAAGTTGCATATTTATTATTTTATTTGTTAGATTTTTACAAAGAATATGATTTTTTTATATATGAAAAGGCAGTATAGGACATTACTTTTTACCCACTGGTAAAATAGTTTTTGTTTATGGCACATATAAATATTAATTTCTGTAAAAAAAGCATATTATGTAGGATGTATATTTTTTAATTTGAGATCATTGTCATTTTCTTCGTTGTTTTCATTATTTACAAAATGCAGTGCGTTTGTGACAGAAATAGTTGAGTTTATAAATTAAATTTAAAATATGCAACCTTTGTATTTTAATTTTTCTCTTATTTTTTATTAAAATATCTTTACTATAATAAATTTTGAGAAATATATTTAACTATAATTCGGTCTTTCTAAATTTGTTAAAAGTATTTACAACAAGAACGACATCACAAAGTTAAAAATACCTATTGTTCTTATTTTTTTATATTTAGTTTTTTGATATCATTCTTTTACGTTGTAAAACTATTTAGAGTAATTTAATTTTTTTAAAGGATTTTAACACAAAAATTTCGATTGATAAGTGAGTCAGTCTTTCTTCGTTTTAACGTTTGGGATACTACTGTTTTTTGGCCATATTTAGTAAAATAATTTTTCGACCAATCAAAATACTAAAAATAAAAATTATTTTTTTTTCTTTTAAATAATTTTAAAAATTTTAGGCCTAGGTTAAATTAGAACTTAGATTAAAAAAGGCTTCTCTGGTAATAAATTACCTTTCTAAATATGCCAAAAACCACAATAAAATTCTTTACAGCAATATGTATGAGAAATCACCATTTAAAAAATTGACATGTTATCTAGTGGGGCAAATGTGTAGTAAAAAACTTAAGGAGCCTCTATAGAAGTCAGATAAGAAAAACATGGATGTATGTAGGTACCTATGTACTTTCGTATTTTTGGCATTTATTTTTTACATTTTTAAAGTGATTCTTTCAGAAACCGGATATTTTAGGCACGACTAATAGCTGCGGGTCAGGATGTTCCCAGTGTGCATGATATGTATTAATTACCTTTCGTTACGTTGCCTTCTTGTAAAGTTTGTTACGTTAATGTTTCATGTGGTTTGAAAGTAACACCAATGAGTATATGACACATATAGAGTGGCAACCCGCGAACCTTGCAACATTAAGGAGCAGATGGCGCTAAAATAAATTCGTTAGTACGCAATATAATATACATTACAGAGGGGGGACATTTAAACGTGGTGGCGATAAAGCATTGCTGTATATATTACTAAGTTAATTACGTAACATAGTAATAAAAATCTGTTAATGTTACAAGGTATTATTGCACACTAGGTTGGCTTACAGTTTGGTAGCATATCCATTGATTGTTTTAGTTTAAATTGGAGCCCTGCCTTACACATCACTCTTAGTAACTACCTTCACTACTGACATCTCTCTACTACCATACGAAACGTGTATTAGTCATCCTAAAAACATATGCTTCCCATAAAATGTAAACCTATCGTATCACTCAAAAAGATTCACCCAGGTTTTTTATCTTTACATTTATTTACCACTTAAGGGGACGAAAATAACTATATTACACATGTGTGGCCATAGTCCCGCGTTTTATCGTCGAATTGGGTACAATATACTGACTCGTAGGAGAGTTCGGCAACCTCGTCATTTGTGGAATCGAGCCGTTACTCCCGTTGGCAACACTGTTCACCATTGTGGCGCTCGCGGTAATCATGGCACCACCGCTAACCGACATAGCGAGACGGGAGTTTTCTCGACTGTATGGTGGGGGCGCTGGTGTCGCAGCAGGGTTGGCAGTTTGAGGGGTTGGGAGACCCACGTTGTGATTCCTGCAAAAAATAAAGGGATTCCATACAAATGTTAGCACTTATGGTATTATCTTTGTGTAAATAACTTGTAAGGTTGAATGATACTATAAAAGCATACAAGAGTCATTTTCATGAGAGTCATTTATGAGCCCATTTTAAGATTTTTTTAAATAAACAAGTGTCCTAAACATCTTAAATTTTTGTTGAATTTTCATAAAAAATATCTTTTTTTATTAATATCTGTGATCTAGATATTTTTGTGAAATTTCGTACACACTTTTTCTGTATAGATATAGTTTTTTTTTTGTAAATAAAAAAACTTTTTATTTATCGAAAAATGCCTCTTGATAATTAGAAAGCGTTTACAAACTTTTCCAAAAACTTCTGGAGAATTTTTTAAAATATTTATAACCCTGTATCTTAAAACTTTTAAATAATAACACCGCGTATGTAAACCTAAACCCGACAAACACATAGCAGCAAGTCTCTGAAATTAGAACTGGGCATTGACTTCTATACCCTTTCAGGGCGTTATACAACTCAATGGAACTGGGACTTCGCGGCAGAGGGCGTCTAGCAACAGCACCCTCTTTCCGCTATTGGCGTACTACCCAAAATATACGGCAGACTCATCTACCCGCTGCTGTTACTAGATAGTTTAAGTTGTGCTACGTATTTTTACGTAAAACTGCACGTTAAGCGCTCTACGTTGTGTTCCACATTTGAGTTTAAGTTTAATGTTTTTACGTTACCATAACAAGTCTACTAATAGCAGAGAATATGAAATTCGGCACTGTGTTTTTTTGATGTTACAATTTTGTTTTTTGTCTTTTCAACTACAGTAGGAATATATTTGCAAAGAATCGTTTGTACTGGAAGCGGAAATTATCGTCTAGGCCTCATTTTTCGATCGGTCAATCAACCAATTCTATTCTTTGGTAACGTTAAGGTGCCCGCAGACTGCCATAAGCTAACGTAAATACGTAAGCTCCTAACGTGACCTTGACGACCGTGTGACGAAGTGCGCTTGCGTAACTGTCAAATCTCATGCTTACGTAAAAATACGTAGCACAACTTAAACTATCTATTGACTAGGATCGTTCTTTGCTCGTTGGGTTTCATCGTTGGGAGTAATTTAATCAAAAGGGATTATATTTTTAACTTGACTTATTTGGAATTGCAGATAATTTAAAACATGTTTTGTAATATTTGTGTTACTATACTTCATTTCTAGTTGTTAGATCCTCACCTTAAGTATGGATTTCCATACGTGGCACTATACCTGGGATCAATACCCGGTATTCCCCCATTTGACTGACTCAAACTCAATTCGTTGAGGGGAAGGGTCGAGCCGGAGTGGCTCAATTGGCTTTGGAGGGAGTTCAATTGCATGCGAGTAGATTGGAGGGTCTCTCCTATCGACGTGCTAATCGGGGGTTGCATCAGGGGAGGGTTGTAGTCCCGAGCGTAATCAACGTAGGGAACGTATCCGTTGTTGTTCTGACCATCCTGAAATAAAAAAAAGATCAGTCAGCTTGTTAATGTAGGTACCTAATTATTTTAAATTTTTCTTGAAGGATCAAAGTTTTGCTTAATAAATAGTACTTTTAGAAATTAAAACCTATTTTAGGCTACACAAGAATTTTAGTCAATGGAATTTTCTCCATTTTTAGACCGATTCCTCCATTTAAATAGGAAATTAATCTGGGGAATTTCTGTTTGAAATGTCAAGACTCGCAAATTAACAAACACTAGAGAAATGCGCGCAATAAACGCCGCAAAATACAGGAAAACCGAAACTTTTAAGACCCAAACAAACTATGATTCTGTTTACACGTGACTAAGTTTGATTTCGGTGTTTTAGAAGATTATATAAACGATTTTAATACAATTTCAAATCAATTTTAATGATAAAAACACCACACATTTTAAATTAAAACAAATTTATATAAAGGCTGGAGGAGATTATAAGCTCCATTCAATCCAATCTTTAACGAACAACTAAGGTACCTATAATAAAAGAAATACACTTGCTTTTGGTTGGTATTAAGCAATTGGAAGTTCTAGAGTTGCTTTTCGATGTAAAATATATTTTTGACTCATTGATCTTTGGATTGACTGCTGCCATTCAAGTTTAGGACGCCCCCTTTTTCTGGGCCGTATTGGTCGCCATTCTAGGACCTGCTTTTTCTGTTACGCGACAAGTCTCTATTCTATACAACTGCGTGCTTTTCACCGCTGTTTCATGTATGTTAAATTTTACATTCTTTTTTATTACGCTGCTTCATAAAAACTGTTAAGACATCCAATAATCTTTTTTGCTTTTACTAGTCTTTTTTCCAATTCTTTACAGTCTGTTCTTGTCTTATCAAGTGTAACAACCAATTATACAAACTTCTTGCAAGGAGATATTGTTTGTCCATCGCCTGGTTCTAACTCACTTGATTCGTTTTCAATACATCAGTACAGGTTGTCAATTTTTACTGTTAACCCCCACATTTGGCATCTTTCTCATCATATACTTCATGTCTTCTTTATCATTAGCTTCAATTACTTGGTCGTCAGCAAACTGTAGTCTGTATATGGTAAATCGGTCGTTAAGTTGTATTTCCATGCCGTGTTCTTTAAGTTTACAGTTTTTTAGAGCTACTGCGATCTATGTTTTAAAAAGAGTTGGAAAGATACAACATTCCTGTTTTAAGCCTTTCGTTACCAGGAATTCTTCAGAAAGTCGATTTCCAATTTTAATTTTAGATTTTGACCCTTTGTATAATTCTTTTTATCGTTTTTTGTATGCATGATTAATATTAGTTTACTCTAACACTGTCCATAATTTTTCTATTGGAACGGTATATAATATGCTTGTTGAAGGTTCACAAAGGTAACATAAATCTCTAGATTTATATGCCTCGTGTAAACATGGTATTATCCCACATAGCACAAGCACGTGTTTAACACGTAAAAAAAGCGTGAGAAAAAAAAACGTTGATTTTAAAAGCTGCTAGAGAAAAAAAACGTTTAATTCATATATGAAAACAAGCTTAATAGGTTATTTATTAACGTTAGAAAAAATACCGTTGCTTTTTGTTTCTCTCATATGTTTCCGTGGGTAGCTTGAAAGCTTAACTTCACGAGGGTCCAAGATCTAATGGACACCCAATAAGTGTTGACAGTTAACTGTGTCGTCCTTATGAGACTCCTCTGAACACTGATTGGTTAATGTGACACCCTTGCGAAGTTAATTAGATGGTTTTGTATCTAATCTTATGTAAATAGTGAAAAAACTCTTGCAAGAAGCGCCATCTGCCAAAATACGAGAGAAACTAGAACAATAGCAGACGAAAATAAACTCTATACATATCGATCAATGAAAAGATCGATTGCAAATAAAAAGAAACAAGCCATCCGCGACCTACGACTAGGGTTGTTGGTATCGAATGGTAGGTATATTGGTATCATTTGATATTTTTTTTAAACTGTACTATTTAATATTATTAGGAATATTTTTCTTATCAAAGGAATAAACATATTTTTATTGCGATTCTGAGAATAACAGAGAACCCGTTTGCCCATTGCTGATCGAAAATAATGTAGCCGTCATCGTTTAGAAAAATTTTTGTTTAGGTAACACATCACATTTGAGAACGTTTATCTTTAGCGATCCAAGCACGATACGATATTCTTTTCTAAGCATCGATACCTTAAATATATCGGTACGTTGGAATCGATGTAAAATATGGAATGTTTTTAACCGATATATCGATACTATAATAGTATCGGGTATCGATACCACAACCCTACCTACGACAGCTCCTTTGCCTTTCAGACCAGATCAACGATTACTGCGTTTTTATCCGCCATCAGACACGTGAGCGTCAATCAGCGGAATTTCAAGCCAAATAAATACTAACAAACGTGAAATTTAGTAACCGTGAATTTGAAATTTAAACAAGTTTCGTGGCTAATCGAATAAAACCGGGTACTTTTTAACCAATTAGCCACGCAGTGGCGCACCCAAGAATATGTCTTGGGGGTGGGTGGGGGGCCCGAGGTTTCATAATATCGTATTTTATGCTATTTTTTATGTTTATTCATAAAATATGTGGAAAATATATACAAAAAGATTAGGCTTGTTCACATTGATTTAACGTTGATGCGATTTTTGTGCTATGTGGGAATGTGCCTCGTGTAAACATGGTATTATGGCAAAGTAATTTTAGTCTCATAGCTTCTCGTAAGTTTGTCTCACGGCTGGTGCTCGCTTTAATTGGAAAAGCCGTCCTGACAGGTAATTTGTCTGTGTGTAATTTTCAGGTGATATCTCGGATTTTCTCCCTCTTACTGCTCTGCCTCCTTTGATGCTTATTTAGTGTGCTTAGAATTAGTAGACCCTCCTAAACTAATAAATTTTCATAGTTAACGATAATTTGTCACAAAAAAGTTTCTGGTTTCGACCAAAAATTAGTATTTTACTTCTTTCGCATTCACGTATTTTATTTCTTTTGCACTTGTTTTATGAATGCGTGTCAATTTTAGAGAAATACACTTTTGAAGTGATCTTAAGAGTCAATCTATATATCTATCTATTTAGCCTTCTTCAATCCATCTGGACATAGGCCTCCCAGAACATCTTCACATCTAGTCCCCGCATGTTTCTTCAAATAGCCCGTACATCTCATTTGGGGTCTTTCCCCACTTCTTTTAATTTCCCAAGGCCTCCAGTTTACAATACATTTGTTCCATCGTTCATCTTTCTGCCTGATATTATGACCGGCAAATTTCAATTTTAATTTTGCTACCTCTCCTCTCTGACATTCCTTACTTTAGTTTCATTTCTTATCTATTCATTCCTTTTGCTATTCGGTAGCTTTACATGTAACATTTGTCTTTCCATTGATCTTTGGGCTTTGATTACCTTATCCATGTTTGATTTTGTAAGTGTCCAAGTCTGGGATCTCCATGTAACAGGAAGGGTACATTGGTTCTACACTTTTGTTTTGAGGTACTGAGGATATTTTTAATTTTTTAATATGTAACATAATTTACCGAATGGTGCCCAGGCTAATCTTACTCGTCTCTTGATTTCAGCCGTTTGGTTTTCTTTTTTAAGTTTGATAATTTGTCCCAGACATATAATTTCTCTACTTGTTCTACTTTTTCTTGGTTTATTCTGATCGTGATATCTACATCTCTGTTTGTTATGATTTTAGTTTTAGTGTAGTAGTAAGTATTGTCCGCTTACTTTGATGCCTCTTTTTTCCCAATCTAAGTTTTTAAAAACATCTTCTAGGGCCTAGTTAAATAGTTTAGGGGGTATTGTGTCACCTTGTCTTACACTTTTTTTTATGCGGATTGGCTTGGTTCCTTTGTGGGTTTTGATGGATGTTGTTGTTTTGCTATATATTATATTGGCAATTAAGTCTGTATATCTGTAATCTAATCGGCTGTTATTTAAAAATGCTTTTATTGCCAAGTGCTCAATGCGAAAGCTTTTTCAAAATTTATAAATGCAACAAAAACTGGAATATTGTATTCGGTGGCTTGTTCTATTAGGATTTTCATGGTCAACTGTACTGAAACCTTTTCTGGAGCCTGCTGGTTCTTTTGATTGATATCTGTCAAATATTGTTTTAGTCCATCTGTTAATATTTTTGAGAAAATCTGATAAATAAAATTGAGGAGTGTTATAGGTCGATAGCTTTTTAGGTCTGCTCTATCGCTTTTCTTGTGGAGAATAATGGGGATAGATTTTTTCCAGTTGTTTGGGATTATTTTTTCTTTTAGTTATTTATTCGATGTTAAGAGTATTTCTCACAAATGGAAACAGTTCAGAAAGTGACGGTGAGACAGTTTCGAACACCTATAAGTTAGAGCGACAGTAGAGAACTGCTTGTTAGGGAACCGATAGAATTTGATGTCGCAGAGCAGTTCTTCAATTTAAATTCCAATTGCGACAGTGTTTTAGCAGAAGCCACTGAGCATAGACAGTTACTCCCATGAGAGTTTACAATCTTGAACACTCAGAAGAACACATAGTCATGAGAGTACTCCCAAATGCACAAATGAGAGAAAGAGGGAGGAATAATCGTTTTTTATTAATCAGATTATTATTAAGAATTTTTGTCGAGCATATCTTACATACTTTTCTAAAGCTGTAATTATCCAGAAATTTCCTCGTGTTGCTTTTAGCAAAAATACATTAATCCAATGTTCGATACTTTTTCCTAATATGGCGTGCGGAGGCTTCTTTATAATTTCGTTAAAAACTTTCCTTTCCACAGCTTTCCAACGTTAACCGTTTTTTTTTTTCATTTTTCACCAACTAGAGCATAACATTGATTCAGAAAAAGAGAAGAGATGGACAATATAGCCCTGGTTTTAAGCATTTACAAAGCGATCGTTTTATCATTTAATGGTTTAGTGCTGACCTGAATTTCAAAGCGAATTATAGATCCATGGCGGATTTGATGCCTTGGTAGCCCATTAGCACACTCCAAGTAATCTGCACGCTATATCTGCCTTTAAAACAGTTTCTTGTAAAGATCTCAGAAACGATAGCTCCTATAAAGTTTTTTGTTATAACATGAATTATTTAAAAAAAAAATTTTTTACTATATTCCGAAAACCGCATATTATTGCGATACTCCGTTAAAAAGTTAGCATATTTTTAATTTTCAAACTGTCATTAATGAAATTTGGCCAAAATCCAATTAGCTCTTTACCCTATTATACACTATTTTCCCTAAAAATTTCATGAAACTCGGTTCAGCAAACGCTTTAACTTGACAAAATCCAAATAAAATGGACAAAAGAAGACTGGGCTAAAGATATTTTTATTGAAAGCCAGTAATCAAAACAAAATTCGAAGCTTTCTATAAAGACTGCATTGAAAGAACTGTAAAATTTCTTCAAGGAGTAATAGCACAATCACGTGTTTAACACGTAAAAAAGGCGTGAGAAAAAAAAACGTTGATTTAAAAGGCTGCTAGAAAAACGCGTTTATTTCATATATGAAAACAAGCTTAATAGGTCATTCATTAACGTTATAAAAAATAACGTTGCTAAAAACTGCGTTGTAATAACGCCATTATAAAATTAAAACAGCAATGTTTTTACGTTAGTTTCAAGTGATTTTTACGATAAAATCCCATTAGATTCACGCCTTTTCTACACGAATTTTAGAAGGCGACTTGCATGGCTTTTCTACTGAATATTTTTAAGATTTTACTAGCAGCAGCGCCACCTATTGTCGGGATTTTTCACTTTGACGAAGTCCATGAGGCTGTGCTTTGGCCTCTAAACTCCAAAAACCTTTTAAGGAACTGATCCCTGATTCTTTACGATCACGACGCATCTATTATTAACCTGATAAAGACACATTAACATTCTGTGAAAGTGTTTACTGTTAAAATACTCCAATCTATGGGCACATAAGCTCACACTGGGTACTATAGTTTTAGTGTATCTACTTGAAAGCTAATATAACTAAAAACTGAAGTATATTTTATTGAACTCCAGACTCAATTACCTTTCGTTTAATACCACACAAGCCATGTTTTGACTTAAACTCTAATTTCCCCCCCCCTTTTTTTTAAAACTAAAATGTATTTTTTTTAAACTCCAGACTCAATTACCTTTCGTTTGATATCACACACGCCATATTTTCACTTAAACTCCAATTTTTGAAATATACCCCCACCTTTTTTTTTAAATAAATTAAAATGTATTTTGTTTAACTCCAGACTCAATTACCTTTCGTTTGATATCACACACGCCATATTTCCCCATAAACTCTAATTTTTGAAATCTACCCCCACCCTTTTATTTGGTTTGTGTTCGGTGGATTTTATTCATTTTTAAATGGGACCATCTCGGCCCAAAACCCAGCCTAGGTACCAAATTTCATTAAAATCGGCAAAGCGGTTTTTGCGTTATGCGCGTTGGTCGTTACAGACAGACAGACAGACAGACATACAGACAGACAGACAGACAGACGGCGCAACAAAAAAGTTTCAAAATCATCTGCAACGCAAAGATATATAAAAAATTTTGAAATCGGAGCAACTTTTTTTTTTCGAAAAAATTAGGATCACCATAGCTCACACTACTATAGTATAGTATATGTGTGAGCTAAAATCTTGTTTACCTTTAAAAAAAAAACATAATGAATATAGATAGATATATAGATATTTTGTCTTGCCTTGAGCGCCATCTTCAAAATTGTCTTCAAGTGTTGTCGTCTTAAACTAGTGAACTTTTATAACTTCCTTTCGCATCTCTTTTAAGTTAAAAAAATATCTAGTGGCGTTTTAGAATATGTTGTGGAGGACTTTTCAAGTGTGAATTTGGTACATCGAAATAACGAGGGTAAAAAACACGTTATATACACAGCACCAGAAACTTCAGCAAAAACTACATTTTTATAGCTTGATTTCTCCTTGTTTTTAAGTTATCTTTAAGCATGTAGATTTAACAAAATAAATATTACATGGTATGAGGTTGTTTTCAAGTAAAAAAAAACTTTGTTATTTTTGTTCACGTTAATTTAACGTTGATGTAATTTTTGTGCTATGTGGGAGGCTTGACATCGTAGCTGGTACAATAAATGTCAAAAAATCAATCAAGATTTCTTGAAAAGAAACCTATTGCCAATAAGACAGCTTTATGGAAATAAAAAGTTTATTTTTCAGCAAAAGAGATGCTTTGGGGACAATGACATTCAAGTTTTATCATGGCCGTCAAGCAGCCCGGATTTAAATGCGAACCCAGCGAACTATTCCTGCACTTAATGATAAGGTCCAGGATATTTGGAATTTATTTTCAGCAGAATACTGTAAAATCTTAGTAGATACTTACCGAAAAGAATTAAAGCAGTAATAGTTGCGAAAGTCATATTCATATTAATTAATTTCAAACTAACAAAAGTTTGTCCGAATATTTTTTTGTCGTTAAATTTTGTAATTTTCTTGTTTTTTGTGAACTGTAAGTATAATTATTTTGTCTTGAATTAAAACGTGTTTTAATGTTTATTTTAAAAGAGTATCAATCAAAAAATTCAGTGTAAAAAGAAATAAATGGACCGATCTGACACCTTCCTAGCTAGCCTACACTTCAAGTGAAGCCATGATAACAGTTTTTTGTAAATATCTCAGAAACTAAAGCTTCTACAAGGCTTTTGGTTATAACGCGAATTATTGAGCAAAATATAGTCTACTATATTCCGAAAACGGTGTCTTGATAAGATGCTCCGTTAAAAAGTTAGCATTTTTTAAAGTATTTAATTTTCAAAAATTAGCATTAATGGATTCTGACCGAATCTAATCAGCTCGTAAGAGTGTCGAACACTATTTTATCCAAACATTTTATGAAAATCGGTTCAGCGGTTTAGGAGCTATCATGTTGCGGACAGAAATAATATACACACACACAGACAGACAGACATCACGACGATATTGATAGGTTAAAATACATCCAAATAACACATTTTTGGTGTTATCTTAAAAATATTTTTTTCGTCGAAAATAATACCTTCTCTAGCCATTGCTATGCGGGCTAGGAAGGTAAAAGTAATAAAATCTATAAAGACAATAAACATCTTATAATTTATAGGGTATCGTCCGAATATTTAGTTGTTAGGGCTCGTACACACATGGACAGACATCACGACAACATTGCTAAGATTTACCCAAATACTACATTTTCGCCGTTATATTATTATCTCACAAAAATTACAAAATATATCTCGAAAGCAACACCTTTTGCTAACAAGCGTGCTTTTTATTGGTTTTGTTTGAACTTGTATGAGGACTGGATACAAGTATCCATATGGATAATGGTTAACCTATCTTTTAGTTTTTTAATCACTAGCATTTTTAGACTACAATAGCCGGAAAATTATCTGATTTTCAATTAGATTTCATTCTTCGCGTACTTACATCATCGTGTGAATTAAGTTGTTTGATTGCAGCCGGCTTAAAACGCAGCTTAAATCTTTTTCGAACTTAAAAAATTGATCTTTTTGCTATAAGCATTTAGAAACACTATTTAAAGGTTGGAAAACCAAGTCATGTATATTTATATTAAAAATAAACACCTGATTTTCCATGTTTTTTTTAATTAATTAGGAAAATTATAACTATATTGTTTTGACAGTATAAAATGTGTTAGCTTGAAACATATAAGAGTATCTTTTAACTTTGCAGCACGCGCAGCAATGGCTAGAGAAGGTATTGTTTTTGACAGTTTTTTTTGTATATTTTCACCTATTTTAGCAATATTCTCCTGACGTGTGTTCGCCTTTAACCGCTGAACCAAATTTCATGAAATTTTTAGGTAAAATAGTGTATAATAGGGCAAAGAGCTGACTAGATTGTGGTCAAAATCCATTATTGCTAATGAGAGTTTCAAAATTGAAAATATGCTCGTTACCAAAGTATCCCTTCAATATGCGGTTTTAGGAATATAGAAGAATGCATTTTTCTTATTAATTTTTGTTATAACCGAAAACTCTGTTAAAGTTGTCGTTTCTAAGATATTTACAAAAAACTGTTTTCAAGGCTGATATAGCATACACTTGACTTGGAGTGTGCTAATGGGCTAGGAAGGTATTAAATCTGTCCTAGATCCATTTATTTTTCTATGAGAAAGAAAAAGTAGTTGATATAAGGAAATGAATGCAGACAGCATTAGCAATGCAATCGTATAATCTGTAAAACAATGGTTGAAACAAAAATAGATTTTTTGAGAACCACCACACCGATTTTTCTAACTTCTCGCTCGTTGTGTAAGGAAAAAGTAGAGTATTTTAATGAATTTAAAAAAAACTAATACATTTTCAGAAAATAAGAATAAACACACCATTATGAAGAATCAAGTATGATTCTGTCCGCCATCTTAAATTGTAGGATAACGATAAATTTTGATCACGACCTTTAAAGCAATCAATTCTCATCGGGATGTTTTTTATTCATCAAATTCGCTTCAGTAGTAATGAATTTATAAGGAAATAAATGCAGACATGATTGACAAGGCAAACGTATAATATTAATGAACCTGTAAAACAAGTTCATTGTATAATATCCAAAACAGTGGTTGAAACCAAACAAATTTTTTTTAGAACCACTGAACCGATTTTGCTGATTTGTACTCTGTTACGCGTAGCAAAAATGCAGATTTTTGACTAGTATAAAAAATAATTAAAACATCTTCGCAACACAAGAATAAATGAGCATCTTTGAAGGGTATATTTTAATTTTGTCCACCATTTTGGATTTTGAGATAGCGGATAAAAAAATATATTTGGTAAAGCTCTGATTAATTCTCTGCCAAGTGCAGTTTGAACCATTAAAATCGAATGTATAGTTCAAAAGTTATAATGCAAAAAAAACGATTTTTTTTGGCCCACCCGGTATATTGGAAATTAGAAAATTTGTCAGACTGCTTTATATATTTTACCTACATATACCTGCTTCTTGTTACAACCAAAAAACATGAAGACTTTTATAATAAAATCAGAACTCAAAACCGTTCAAGGATAACTCCCTCTATAAACTCAGAAATATCCAGGGTTAGATTAAGAGGTGTGGGGCCCGGGGCTGTAAAGAAAGTGGAGACCCTTTTTAAATAAAAATAAACGTTTTTGTTTGACTTATTATTCAATGTTTATTGATAAGTTTGCCAAAATCCATTTTACTGTTATAAAATTTCCAACCATGATTTGTCACAAAATATATAGAGGTTCCTTGCCCTGACTTTAATATGGCCCTGGAGTTACCCCATATAAATCAGAAGCTATCTAATATTTGCTTCAATCAAGTTAATACGAAAAAACAACAAAAAAGAAGGCAAACTATAGAACCCTCTTTGTACTCTTTCGGAAAATATTACCGAGAAATGTACTTGACCAGAAAACTGAACAATATTGGAGAGGTTTTGAACACCAAGATTACGGTTCGGTTCATACAACCCCACTTAATGGGTATCTTTAATAATAGCGCCACGATTTTATATTGAACTTAAAATTGAAAGGCATATTTATTAGGCACATAGGCCTCACCCAATATCTTCCACTCTTCTCTGTCTGTCGCCGTGTTCATCCATCTAGTTCCCGCGTGTTTCTTCAAATCGTCCGCCCACGATTTTATATCGAACTTTTAATATATATTAGGGACATTTTGGGTCGCGTATTTTACACTTTGTTACCAATATTATTATAAGGTAGGTATTCGTGGATAGAGGACAGACCAAAAAGAAACTAAGGTACCTTTGGCAACGTTTCGGAAATATTATTATAACTGAGTCTGCGCATTAGCAGCTTCTCGCTCCTTTTTTGTTATGTACGGTAACGGCGCCCAGTACCTACGGTGGCCGTCCTTTATTGTTACCGATATTTTTTAAGGTTAGTTTTGTATTGTTTTTTTTAATGCCGTCGAATATTTAATAAAATACGGTAGTTTGAGTGGTAAAAAGCCATAAATTTAATATAATAAATAAACAAATATAAATAAACAAAAAGATGAAGGACTGGGAGTATACTAAATTAACGTTTGTGTTATATTATCTTTAGTGTTCCAAAATCTATCTTTTTTGCCTTGAATGTTGCCGTTATTCTTAGTAACAATACCGGTAACAGCTGTCAGTTTTTCTGTTATTTTAACTGACCCAAAATGTCCCTAATGTGCCATTAACGCTATTCTTATGTCTAGAAAAATAGAATTCTGCCAAATTATTTATACTTTTTAGTGTAAAGTTTTAGGACTCAAAGAAGACATTAAAATTATTAATATAAAAAACGAAAACAATAATTTAAAAAATATATATTTTTTACCAATATTTGGATGTTATTTTGATAGCCTGCTAACTTGTCGTTTTATCAACAAAAAAAATGTATATATATATATATATATATATATATATATATATATATATATATATATAGTAAATTTTTTAAATCTAATTATTAGCCAAATAATTATTTGGTGGTGGTGTTGGTGTCAGATTTGGCAGTTCTCTAACTTTAAAAATCTGTTGTTATATTAACTTATTCGATAAGCTAAGGTATATGAAAGTTACGTGTTACGATTCTTGCTGAATCTCTCTAAAGGGGGTAATCAAATAATCGATCAAATCATGGTTTTGGTTTAAAACGATTTTCCTTTTATATAACCTTTCAAAACGAATATTTTCTTAACGATATACAAACACAAAGCTTTTTGAATGATTTTATTTTTGATTTATCTCATTTTTAAATTTTTTTTCTTCATTTTTCCTTGTTTTAATCAAATATTTGAGTTTTTCTTTTACTATAACATCTTAAATCACGTATATTTTAAAATCTCACGTCTTTACTACTTTTGGTTAAAGCAAACCTTAATCTATGTCAAAGTAGTTAAAAATGTATTTCATCTGTTTATAATTTTTTCATAAAAAACATAAGGTTAGGTTTGGTTTAAGTAGTTTATTTATTTAAAAAAAAACCGCAATAATGCAGTTAAGAGTTGATACCATTGATACATTATTTTTTTAAATTTACATGGATAAAACCTACAAAATTTTATTTTTATACCCTTTTCTAATGAAAACGAATAAAGTCTCAAGTTTTATCTTTGAGTTTATGGTAAGTCGAACATTCTCCTTTTTGACCATGTCCAATCGTATTTTATCCAGTTTACGTTTCCATGGAAAGGAATGGCAAACAGAAAATGAGGCAAACTAAGAATTAGATCTCAAGTTGGGAAATTGGTAAAAAAATATTTCTGGCGATTTAAATGTGAGGAAAGTAAAAATTAGGTTAGGGTTGGTATAAGTTTAGGGTTTAGTGATTTAGAATTTAAAATCAGTCAAAAAAGTCTCGCGGTGTAGCCGTGGTGGCTCGGTGGTGCTACAGTGGCGGGTTCGATCCCCGTCCCCGTAAATGTAATATTGTCATATCCCTTCATTCACGCCGGTAACTAGGCCGGATGAGGTCGGATATCTCGTGAAGGCGGACTTTGTTACACACTTCTTCAGTCGGTAGGCCATGCTAAGGGACAAAAGGACCGGATAAAAAAAATACCCGGTCTGGGGTTCCAAAGATGGCCGATGACCCGTGCAATTAGGCGTTCCAAAATGGCGGCCTTAGTGTCGGCGAAAGAGTCACGTTTATCAAATGAGAAGAAAAAAGTCTCGCGGTAACTAATATAGAAATCTGTTAGGATAGAATAGGGGAGAGCGGATACAATTATAAAGCGGTACAGTTCGGCTGGCCAAAACTAAAACAAAATATTTGAAATTTTTTTAAATATAAAGTTTTTTTTAAACTCACAATTCCCGTATTCTTACGCACATTTTGATTTACTCCTATATTTTGAGAAAACATTTTTATTGCTTTTTCTTGGTTTTAATAAATCTAAAGTAACTTTTGAATTTTGAAAAGCCGAATTGTTATGGGTTTCTTTATAAAACGAAAGTTTGGTAAGTTATATCGAGATATTTTATAATTTTTCCGATGCTGAGTATAACAACTTGTTTTCAACATAATTTTTCATTTTTTATTTTAAATAAAAATTTTTCTCATACTGTCATTTTAACAGTAAATGGTCTGAGGAATAAATTAGATAAAAATAAAGCCGCCGAAAATATTTTACTACATATAGCTTGCCTTTTTTAAAAATGTTGACATTCGTACCAGCTCTCCCCTACCTAATGTGAAATAAAAAAAAATTACTTACCTTTGCTGGAGGAAAACTGGGTTCCATATAGTCTGCGGAATACCGGTAATTGTCGTGTCCTGACACGTTGACAGGACCGGCTAACGGTACTCCTATTCTTGTTATGACGGATTCGCTGCCGGTTTCTGATTCCGCTCCTGCAAAAATTTAAACAGGTTGTGAGTGTATACGCAAATAGTTTATTAAAGTTAAAGTTTTTATAAAGAAAAAGAAGTGAAAAAAAGGAGAAGGAGAAGGAACTA
This sequence comes from Aspidapion aeneum, assembly GCA_963576565.1. Classification (NCBI taxonomy): domain Eukaryota; kingdom Metazoa; phylum Arthropoda; class Insecta; order Coleoptera; family Brentidae; genus Aspidapion; species Aspidapion aeneum. Next base: position 27,764,172 of record OY755043.1, read on the forward strand.
AAAACAAAAAGAAAACATGAAAGAATAACAATAAATAAATGGGACAGCAGTTAACAAATACCTACGAAAGTCTCAGTGGCGTATATAGAAAACAGTTTCGGAGGGGGCCCAACACAGTTTCTGGGGGCCGAGACCCCATGAGGCCATATTTTATGCTATTTTATGTTTGTATTCATGAAACATGGGGAAAATAGCTAAAAAAATCTTAGCTTCGGGGGGGGGGCGGGCCCCCCAGGCCCCCCTTATAAACGCCACTGGAAAGTCTAGATTGAATAAAAAAAACGTAGTGTTGCAGTTACACTCGCTTTGAAAAAAAATGTCGCAAACATATCCCTAGCTCTGACGCACTTTTAAAGATTGACAACAAATGCGAGTTATTGCCGATTTTGTGTACAATTATGAATCAACCTTCGACCTGGTTGGTTAGAAAACTTACTTAAAAATTAAAATAACATGAATTTACCTGGAATATAATCCATATCACAGTGAACATTAGAGTTGGAAGACCCCGTCCTTAAATCCAGCTTGAGGTCTGAAATGTTTGAACTTCGGTCCGATTCGACCTTACACTGCTTCTCCATCGTGTTGTGAATATCTGCGAAATTAGAGATATCGATTAGTTCGCCCGGCTTGGAAAACAAAGAAATTAGCTGGTAGGTATTTAAAATACAAAATAGATAATTTATTATAATTATATTTTTTAGAAGTACATAAAAGTAAGGGATCCGTTATTTGAAGCATGCGCAGTTACCTGGCTTGAATTTTATCCCTTACTTGAGGATAATATTTGACCTTACTTGTGTTTGAATAACGAAGTTCCTTTATATATAGACAGTGTTGCCGCGCATATAACGTATAAAATTAAACTATGTTTAATATCAGATAGTTGTTATAGCAATATTGAAAATAATTTTTTATAAAAACTGATAGATATGTGTTGTTTGACAACAGTGTTCACCAACTAAGCAAAATTCATCAATGTTCTGTGAAGCATGTAAAAAAAAGAACTATTATTATATGGCTTTATAAAAAAATAAGTCCCTAATTTTAGGCTAACATAGGACAAAATGTTTTATTAGTTAAAATACTTGTTGTAACAAAAGTTCTTCAAAATTAGATTTAAAGCACCTAAGCTGTCGTTCGTTTAAGTTTATAGAGACTATTTTGAACAGCTTTTAAAAAAATAAGTAGTTTTTTTACTTTCTAATATTAACTATTTCTGTTAGACATTTATTAATTTTTTTTTAAATCTACTTCTTACGTAATACAGAACTTCTGCCAGAATTTGGATTAGTTGTTTAACACTCTGTATATTGATTCGGTTTAAGAAATACCTAAATCTACTAGAAACATTTTCTTGTATAGAGGGTGTCTCATAACTTAGGGGCTCTAGTGCAGCAGGTGATAGAGAAGGTTATTTCCTTGAAAAAAATTTATATAACATCACACATCTGTTTTTAAGATATAGAATTTTTAAATTTAGAGGAGTGGGGGGAAAAAGGGTTTTATAAAAAAAAAGAAAATCTGTCACAGCCAGCTGAATACTCAGCTAATTGTGATTCAAAAATTTGGTATTCTACAGTACAATTACAAGTTTAGGAGATACAAGCTGTCAAAATAACCTCCAAAAATGTTTAAAAATAATAATTTAAAAAAAAATTATAATTTTGGCTTACTTATTCTTTTAAAAAATATCAATAATATTTTATTATTATGTCTCGCTAGAGACTTATTTTCATTAACAAAAACTATAAAAAACATTGCGTTTAATATCGCATTTATAAAAGTTTATACCATTTTTTGCAAAATAATTTTAACTTCAGTTTATTGCTCTTGTTCTAGTATACGACTTTATCCAATTTCATATTTTTACTGCGTTTTTTATAAAGTTATTATCAAAAAAGTTTTAAAAAAACGCCAAATTTAATGCTCTGTATCTCGAAAAGGAAAGAGTTTTGACCCATGCATTATAGGAACTTTTTTATCAGACATGTCTTCCTGTTGCCCTATGGCCCCTAAATTATGGGACATCCTGTATAATACATCTATTTATCAAAAAACTATATTTAATTTTTTTCTAAAACGCTCCAAAACTTTTTCCGTACTTCCTGGATATTTATGCACCTCAAAAACTTTCTCACTCCATATTTCGTGCAAAAAACTACCCTCTTTAAGGTTGTTAAGGGCATGATTTACTTACTTTCAGAAGGGGGCTTCTTGTTGTTCTGTCGCTGACAAAGAAAAATGATCATGACGACGATTATCAGCAGAATTATGGCCCCTATCACACCGACTACGATTATTAGCATTGGAAACGTTTCTGTAAAAAAACAATAGAATTTAATTATTCCGTTTCAGGTTTAAGATGGAGCTCTGCGTGTGGTATATAAAGAACGCGTAAGGGTTTTGAAAAAACGTTTTTATGAGAAAAGTATTTAATATTTTTTGATAAAAATTTTGACAGTTAGTAAAGAAAATAATTCGTTACCGCGCAATTAAATCCTTAATAAAAAAAAATAAGCCTCAACCCTCATAAAATATGCCTAGATTACCTAATTTTTAGTCATTTTTTGATACACTATATTGTCTAAAACCATTTCACTTATCGTATTACTGTTTTAAATGAGCTGTGCATTTCAGTCTCTTCTTAAAAGTGCAGAAGTTTTGTTTCAAAATTTGCAAAATTCTGCTCAAAAAAGTGTTATTTCAAAACCCTTACAACTAGGCTTTTGCGTTCAATATTTAATATTTTTATTCCGATATAATTCTGCACCGCCTCCACAGACTTAACGGCTTCAGGAGATTTTAATTATATTATTGTTTCCCTTTATATTAAATTATTTTCCCATAAAAGAGTCATTTCAAAACCCTTACGCGCTCATTATATGCATGTACGATATTATGTAAATGATTATATGCCATACGCAGAGCTCCCTCTTTATACAGTGTGATGATTTTAAATGGAACAGTGCGACAATAGCGGGTTAAAATTACAGTCCACACCATTGCCGTGCCCATCCACACACCGTGTAAAGGTTGTCGCCCACTTGTCTGACACAACACGCACCGTTGCTACCCGTCGTCTGCAGGCGACGGATAGCTTGGTTGTCCACTTTTCCGGTGGAAACCGTCACGTCGCGGTCGTCTGTTGCGAAGATCTTTTTATTATATTGTATCTGTCGAGTTTTTGGTAGAACAAGAAGAATATATGAAGAAGCAAAACAGAAGCATGTGGATCCATCCCATTATTCAAAATAGGGCTAAAATAGGAGAGTTCCATCATTACTTAAAGATTTAAAAATAGACGAAAATAATTTTTTTCTACACAAGCGCCGGTGACAGCTGGCTCGCGGAAATTGTTTGGAAAATAAGTTTATAACATAACTTTTTCGAATGGACGTTTCTTCGAAAAATCGTTTTTCAAAAAACAAAATTAAGAATTACATTTTAATTACATTACACTAATTTTTTTCAAAAAATTATACTTAACTATTATAGCTTTACTATCTTCCTTTTAAGAGTTCGGAATCGCAATTATCCTTTTCTTAGTCAATTGATCAAAAATGTATCCTAACCTGTCAAAACTACTCCCAACACGCCCCGGACCTTTTTCCTCCAAAAAAAAAAATCCCTAATTGACAGGTTAGGATATGTTTTCAATCAATTGATGAAGATTAGGGTAACACCAAGGACAGGTGGATAAGAATTCATCTGTCCCTAACACATACATTTTTTGTGGACGAAAAAGGTTAGGGGCGGGTCTATAGACAGGTTAGGATACGTTTGCGTTGACGAAAACTAGCTCATAGAAATAATCTTTCCATCGAAAAAAAATGTTTTATATTATTTATATGTCTGAAAGTTATACATTTTTCTAAAAAATTGAGGAATTTTTACCTCAGGTAAATTTTGTAGCTTTTGCCATTTTTTCTGTGAAACTAAAAAAAATGTTTCAAAATGTAGAAGGGACAGAATGCATTCCCTGGATCTGCCACTGAGAACAGAAGGAAGTACTATAGAAAATTTATAATTGTATTGTTTGATGATGTGTTTAGCGAAAACAGTTATGACAGGTCTAATTTTCTTCTCGAATTTATGAGTTTTCTGTTTTTTTGAGGGTTAAGTAAAACAGAAATAAAACTTGGTTAAAAAAGTATTTTTTTTATGTAGACAATTAAATATAAATTTAATATTTATAAAATTTTGGTATTTTACGCATTTTGTTATTAAAATCTGGATAACATAAAAAACACTTTTTAATTAAAAAACAACTAATTCCTTCATTTTGTGAAATCCAAATGCAGTAGGTAGGTATTTAAAATACAAATTTTAAACATTGAAAAAAAAAAAACAAAAAACAGCCTTTATCATTACCGTGCATTTGGAAAGGTAATAAATTTATGATAAAAATGAACAAAATAAAAAATAATAAGGTAAGTACCCTACTTGATTTTTGCTTTGTGCAAAATTTGTAAATCATATTATTTCCCCCTAAAATCACGACATGGTACACCGGTACGCTACTGAAGTGGAATACGAATTTACATAATAGAGGTAGGTTTTGCTTTAATTCCTATTGAATTCATTTTGGTTAATTTAAGCTTGGTTTTTGTACCGTTTTTTTTAACTAACAGTCAGTTTTTTATCCCTTCCATCTGGTTAAAACATTTTTATTGACAGAATAAAATTAGATTTTTTAAAAATCATGATTTTAAGCTGGATTTTTTTTTATTTAATGTAAATTAAAAAATCTATTTTAAGGGGTTTGGTTCTTTAGATACATACAAAGTGTTAGCAATATTTTTAGATTTTTTTATTAAGAATATCCTATTAAGTTGGGCTAAATGACGTAAAGGTTTTGTCGCAAAAACAATTGAGTATTTAAGATAAGTATAATAAAAAATACAAAGAAATATTTGGTTATCATAAGTCATATTAATTTTCGAAGAAATTTTATTTAAATAAATTGTTTAAAAAGCACCAAATATTATTAAAAATAATGTAACTAATAAACCAAGGCACTAAAGTATACTCAAATATTATCTACAGGTATTGTTTAATAGCTGTATAATTCTATTTTCTTCCCTTTGTATCTCTTTAAAAACAGAAGGTAGGGTGCCTATTACGGCCAAATAAACGAAAAAACTTTGTTATGATATAACCAGTTACTCTTTAGATTTTGTACAAATCCAAATCTTTTACTAACGAACACAACAAGGACAATAAAACACGACCGTCTTGGTCACAAACTCGAAAAATGTCTAACTAAAATATCAAAACGTGACAAACCAAAAGATAAGTGCGAGAGTTTTTCCACCTTAAGATGATCATAAGATCCTTAAAATTCTTTCATTCTAGGTACAACCGACAGCCATTTAGAGGACAATGAAGATTCTTCTGAGAAGTTTGAAGTTTAGCCTGCAGACAACCCTGCAGTACCTGACCAAACGTGGATGCTAAAATTTCAAATAAAGGTTTTCTTTAATTAAAACAAGCCAAAATATGGACGCAATAAATTCGTATTATTCTAATAAAAACTTACTTTGTGGCATCAGGCTAATCTCAACCACATCGCTGCCGTACGGATTCGAAACGCTGCAATTATACATGCCGAAGTGCTTTTCCTGAGACTCTCGAATGATTAATGTCGACTTGATGCCTTCTGGTAAAGGGTCCTCCAAAATCGAGTAGTCTTGGTTGTGTAGGTCCACCTTTAGATAGAAAATAGAAAGTTTTAGCAAAATGCCAGTTTACACAGGAAAAAAATCGTATCAAATTAAAGCAAATTGGTTTCTTTTAGACGTGTGTAGATGCGGTTAGTTGTTTTGGCTTCCATTGGAAGTAGTAAGGTAAATTCAGCTATTACCGCCCTATGCAAAATCTTGGACTAATTCCGCCCTACAAGGATACCATTGGCTTTAAAGTCAATTTTCTTGTGAAATATTGTGAATTAAAATCGCAGGGTTGTTTTTTTCTAAAGACATGTGGTTCGGCAACAAAAGAAACGCAATATGGGTGGAGCGAATGTACAGGCTAGAAAAAAAGAGGATTTATTTGTTTACGGGTCGCGAAAAGATGTCGAGTGAAGTGAATACCTAATTATTTTGGTAGGAATTTGAATCTGCTAGGTTAAGGGATTTCTAAAAAATAATTTTCAAATTAACATTAAAGGTGAAGTTTATTTATATGTTAGAAGGACTTCCAAGCAATAAGAATACCAACGCTCTATTAGGACGGCAATCGCAATTCGTAATGCTTTTTTAAGTTAAATTTTTCAAAATATTTGATTTTTTTTATATTGATATATAGTATGTAGAACACAAATATGCAGAATAGAAAAATCGTTAAAAAACCTCGGAAAATTTCAAAATTCTTAAAGTTGTCATAGATAGGGGGCTAAAATTTTGCACCTGAGCATAACTTTTAATTCTAAACTTTTTTTAGTGCAATTTTTTCTATTTATTCAAATAAGTGTACAAAATATGTCTGTCTGTGTTCCTCCCTGTATACTGTACATGTCAACCTTGATTTGACTAATTTATTAAGCAGATTTTCGCACACACTGTTTAATAATTAATTTACTTATAAATTCGTTTTACTTTATCTACAAAATTTTAAATATTATATTTGGTTATCGTGTTTGTTTATTAATCTAAGGTTATCACATTCCGATGAAATGAAAATACAGGGCGGTAATTGACAAACCATAGGGCGGTATTTATCCAATTTTTTTTTAGGATATGGCGGTGAAAAAAAATGTTTTTTTTAATACTTTTTAAAGTATTTGTAAAAACTCTAAACCTATAGTAAAAATTTTTACATATTCCTACACAAAATACCCAATATTATAAAACACAACAAAGAAAACTCCAACAGATCCTATATTTATCTTAATATTTGAGTTCAAACACAAAGGTATCGAAAATAGGGCGGTAATAGCTGAATTTACTTTAGAAGCGGTTAGTTGTTTTAACTTCCTTTAGACGTAGTAGAAGCGGTTAAATATTTTGTGTTCCGTTAGACGTAGTAGTCACTTGATTTAATACTCAGATTTCTTTTTTGAAATATTGAGGCCTTCTTTAAAACTGAATATCGATAATAATAAAATATTGTTGCAAAGGAGACGTCGCCCCTAACTTAAGTAAACTTGCTAAGAGTGAAGATAATATTCTCGAGAAAATACATTTTCTAGATTTGGTATAATTTGTTGTTTTTTGTGAAAGTAATAGCTTTGATTCAATAACCATTGCAGTTAAAGACCATGCAAGAATAAATAAGGTGTGATAATTACCTCTCTACCGTTAAATGTCCAAATGACTCTTTCTGGAGCAGGTATAGAGAAAGCTGTACATTCCACTCTGACATTGTCCCCTTCTATCCCAAATTGAGTGCGATGACTTATTATCGAAGGTGGACCTAGAAAAAATATTAAGCTGATTACACACATCATCAGCTGTATGCCAAATTTTATTGAAATCGGTTAAGTCGTTACTGAGATTGGTGGTAAGAATAAAGCCCTTTCATTTATATACAGGGTGTCTCGACTAAAAGGTAAGAGACGTGTTTTTGGGTATTTTTCGTGCGAATTTGGATTAACGCTCGCACAAGTCGATTTTATTTGCGAGGGGGACACTTTTTGTCTATCTTGAAATTTTTGTAGCTCGCACGCACGCATCGTGGAGGGGTATACTTTACCTTTATATTTTGAACAGGGAAAGTGTGTCTAGTGATACCTTGTTTTAAAGGCCGCTTAAATGTCTTTACAACCGTGTAAAAATTTCAAAAATTTATCTATTAGTTTTTGAGATAATTGCCTTCAAACTTTCAAATTTAATACGTATTGATAAAATGAAAATTTAATCAGATTTTTTTTCGGATTTAATTTTTACTTTATGATTCCATGTAAAATTTAGCAAATATCTCAAAAACTAATCTATGGATTTTCGAAATTTTGCATTCCAAGTAAAATTTGAAAATTTGAGAGCAAATATCTCAAAAACTAATCTATGGATTTTCGAAATTTTTACACGGTTGTAAAGATATTCAAGAGAACATCAAAACAAGGTATCATTAGACCCACTTTCATCATTCAAAATACAGGGGTAAAGTATACCCCTCGCAAACAAAATCGACGTGTACGAGCGTTTCTTCAAATTCGCACGAAAAATACCCCAAAACACCCTTGTTACCTTTTAGTTACCCTGTATGTATTGAAATGATTACATAGGTACTGACTGAAGGAGCTGGATATATTTTTACGAAATTATAAATTTGTTTCTTTCTTGGTAATTAAAAAAGTTTGACTTGAAATATACCTATACTTCAAAAAGGCTTAAAATATTTATTTAAAGAAAAAAAAACACTTTTGAAATTACCAAACACTTTTTTTGTGGGCGTTTCGATCCGCCTGCTCTCATGAACAGCTTTTTAAATATTTATTTTTATTTAAAGGTTAAAAAAGTTTTCTTTGGATGAAAAATTCCGTACACAATGAAAACCATGGGCGCACACTTCTGTACAAAAAAGAGATATTTCCAATTATCTATAAATCCATTATGCATGAATTTTCAACATTTCTAAAGAAAAAGCTAGGGATGGGCAACTAAATATCTCTATATTAGAGCCATTGAATCGAATGAATTGCCTTCTAAAAATATAATTTAAGTCAAAAACCAAGAATTAAATGTATCTATCGCCGCTCAACCTCCCCTCAGGATCAATTTCCCAGAATTTTTCTCAAATATCAAGGGCAAAACGTATTGGTCTACGTCAGAGCGCCCCCCCTAGGATCAGTTTCTGCGTACACCACTGGTACTTGATTTTTGGATCCTAATTTAGAAAAAATACATACAAATTTTTTACCCAACAATTTTATTTCTTTTACCCCAGTCAATATTTTCGTTTTTAGTTATAATTTAAGCAAATTTTTATAATTTATATAATCTATCTATATACCGGGTTGGCCAAAAAAAACCTCCTAAAAATTAGTAAACATATTTGTAATAATAGTATTTTCTTTAATTAGTGGTAAAAACGTTCCTTTTGTAATCTGTCCGCAATAGTTTAGACAATGACAAATCAGTTATTCCTAATCATAATTAATTTATTTCAGGAAAAACCAGTTTAGCCTAGGATAAACTAGTTCATCCTATCGCTCTTCGGATAAACTGGTTTTGCCTAGGAAAAACTAGTTTATCCTAAAATCGGGTTTGTCCGGTAACATATATAATTCTGGTGGGAATTTAGAAATATATAATTATTAGTTCTTTTATTATTTTACCAATATTTTTTGGGGGTTGCGCAAACCTGCAATCCTATGGACGAGCCGCTACTGGAGTATGCCCTATATTTATGGGGTATTTATAATCGTAAACCAACCGAGTTATGCAGATTTGGTTCACTACTTAAACATAATTTTTATTATTATTATACCGCAACCAACAGACCTTAAGCTTTTATTTCGAGACCAGTAAGGCTGATTAAAGCCCGCCAATTTTTCAAGTGCTACACTGTGGCAAACACTCCAGGGAGAGAAAAGTTTTTGAGAGATTCTTTTTAAGAATATATTTTGAATCAGAAGGCAGCAAAACTCAAACGATTTGGGTGAAATATTAAACAAGCAAACTTTTCTCTACGCACCTTTTTAAAATAATGTCTACGTGAGAAAACTTCTTTGCTTTTAGAGCTTAATACAAAAAAAAATAGAACGCCATGTCAAAATATTTTCATGATTTTTTGCGTCCTTAAAAATAAAGTATAATTGATACTTCGACATTTATTTTTAATTTTTAAGGTTTTAATTTATTTATTAATTTTAATTTATCAACTTTTTCACATGAAAAAAACACAATTTAAAAACATGTTTATTCCTTTGTTTTCTATTGCAATCTTTGGCTATCACACTAAAATTGTCCGCGTCAGTCCAATCGCGGATCTGGGTCAAAATAATGGGGAAGGGGGGGGGTAATAGTCGACGAAAAAATTATTTGTATAGTTTTTTGTTTCTAGGGAGGGAGGTTTTCTCTTTATTTGTTCACAAAAAGTGCATTTTTTTTTCTAGGAGGGCTGGTAATTACTAAGTTACCTCCCCCTCAAATCAATCGGCAATATCTTCCAACATTTATTTTGTAAAATAAGGCTAAAAGCAAAGGTTAGCTTTTAATAATTTGACTTTTACAATGGTTGTTAAACACTACCTCAAGAGCTGTCAAATTTGTCAAAATTTTAAGCGTTTCAAAAAGCCCCTATTATTATTTGGAGGTTGCCTTTCTGTATTATTTTTAAGTATTTTAATTTTTTTCCTACGACCACATATAAAATAATGGATTTTACACGATTTGCATCCTCAAAAAACATTAAATTTCACCCGTGTGCAGAAACTTTTCCGCACGTGTGTGGAAAAGTAATTGTATAGAAAAGTGTACAATGATGTTAATTGTCACCATATTTTTCCGCACATGTGTTGCAAAGTACTTTTTCACACATGTGCGGAAAAGCAGTTTTATTTGATTTGGGCAAAATTAAAGATATTTTTACAAAAATTAGTATAGTTTAACAGTATTCGTAGAAAAAATAGCGTACACAACTCGGTAGAAAGTAAGTTTATTATACTCGCGTGTTGTTTCACTCGGCTAGCGCCTCGTTCACAACATTAACGCTAGTTTGAAATTTGTTAAGAAATTTGGTATTTAAAAATGTCTTTTAGAAACAATGATAATGAGGTGTTAGTTTCTTGTGAGCGCAAAACTTTACCTCTCAAATATATAGCAGCCTCAGTCCCAATATCCTGAAATCCAGGAACATGCGCTTTGCAGTAGTACCTTCCCGCAGTACTATGTTCAACTCGCAGAGTTAGATTCGGGCTAGTACTAACGATTTTTTTCTTGTCGTCGTGGTACCACGCAATGTCGGGTATCGGGTTGCCGTCCACGTCACAGCTAAGTACCACAGTACTTCCTATTTCCGATTGCACAGATCGTGGTTTGGTGCGGAAAGCTGGCCCATCTAGAGAAAGTTAGAAATACAGAAATGTTGGTTAAAAGAGCCACGCTCTGATGCTAAGCAAAAGACGAAAGTAAGAATGTGGGTTTATAAATACTTCTATTAGTGCAATTTTCTTATGGTTTTGGTAATTTTAACGCTATTCGCTTAGATGCCTTCATGCACTTTTCGTGACTCCAGGGATAAAAGCCCTAACCTTTAGGAACACAATTCTACTACTTATTGGACATCTGTCAAACTCATGCCAAATACAATATGGCGGCCTAAACATGAAAAACAGAAAAATGTTGGAAAATTCACAACTTCTTTATTTTTTAACCGATTTTATTTTATTTGGATTATAGTGCACTTTTATAAAAACCATTAATAGTTCTCTTCTCGCAAAAAAATATATCCCTCAATATCGTGTTTCTTTTTCGTGTTTTTTGCATTTTATAGAGAAACTACTGCATTTACTAAGAAATCATATACAGTAAGATGCGTATTGACAAGTTGTATTTACAATGTGTTTTATTTTTAACATAAGCTAAAAAGTTTTCGAGTTATGGTCAAAAAACTACTAAATTGGCATGAAAGTACACCTAGACACCAAAGTAAACTTTTCATGGAAGTTTAAAAACTGGAAAGATGCTTTAAAAATTAAAAGGCTTTACAATTTCAAATAACGTAAGTTAATTTTTTTGTAGTCTATAGATTTTCTGTCAAATATGACGGTTTAAATATGTCCAACCAACGATTTTGTACCAATGTTTTCCCGACTACTTTTTATACCTCAGGACAACCTCTAGTAATCTAGAGAGCACATTGGTGGAAAGGTTAAAACTCTACAAAAAACTGCTAAACCATTTTTCTCTTAAAATTACAGCTTTCGCCAAAAATCTAAAAAGTCGGTTCACAAATGACATTATGAATTTTCCAAAATTGTTCTTCTTTTCACACCTAACCCTATCAAAACTTAACGTTCTATTTTCTTATGGATAATACATGCTAAAATAAAATAAGCAGTTAGAGAGAAGGAAAGACGGATATATGGTATGTTTAAGGTAAACTTACAGCTTATATCCAGACTCTGAATTTCTTCGCTTTTTCCAACGGCATTATGAACCTCACATTTCACAATCGCATCATGGTGCTTTCTGGTAACGTTATGAAGAACTAGCTCAGTTGTGTAGTCCCCTATGATTGGTTCGTCATTTAAAAACCTATAAAAGAAACAGACGAATGTTACCTTAAGACTCAAGAATACTGAGAGACACCAAACATTTTAAAATTTTTGGTGAAGAAGAAACCTATATTTTTTAGAAACTTACCATTTGTAGGAGACATCGGTTGGGTTAGCATCAGCCTTACATCCTAACCTGACCTCAGAACCTTCAGGAATGCGACCGTTAGGATTTGCACCGGATAAAATGGTAACGGTCACTTTTGGAGCGTACTTCACCTGCAACCAATGAAAATGTATCATTTATAAGTACGAATATTAAAGTTACTTTACCTCACGCGCACCACTTAGAACTCTTAGCAAAGCGTCAATAAGACAGCTTCAATTTTTGTTTACATTTCAAATTCATCTAATTTGACATGTTTATTATAAAATTTCATTCAATTTTTTGAAAAAAAAAGTACTCATAGGTAAAATATTGCACCTAACAAATGCGAAAAGTATCTTTACCCCCCTTGACGGCTTGAACTGCCGTCGCTTGCGGTAAATTATTACTTTCCGCACTTGTTAGTTAAATAACTCAACATTTAAGCACAATTAGTAGTTTTTGCATAGATTATAGAAGTTTAAATATATTATAATGATAATAATAGGCAACTGACATAAAAACAAAGAGATATCTCTTCTGATATTTCTTGTCTAAAATATTCATATTTCGGAAAAATCAGCTAGCAGTGTCGCAACGGCGTTATTGTGGCATGACGAAATTTCGCATGCCTTCAGCTTATTTACTATTGACACAGAACAAATGAAGGGTGCCTTCGCTTCGTGTCTCCTCGTAATTTATTTTGACATGCTTATTTTTGATGATTTTGTCGGTCATATAAGTAGGGAGAGAATAAAGAACAGACCCTATATATTTACAAAATATAGATTAGATGTATTTTTGTTCATAGCGTTTTACTCATAAATGTTTAACTTTACGTTTTTCTTTATTTTTTGCTGCAAAATCATCAAAATACAAAAAGAAAAATTAAACGCAAACAACACCTTCAAAATATATAATCCTATCCGTATCTACGTAGACAACAAAAGACAAATAACTAGCTAACTAAATAAGAATTTTTTCACGATGAAAATGACAGCAAGACAAAAGATCTTTGACCAAAACTGTAATAGAAAACTAATATAAATGCCGAAAAAACAGGGACTAAAAATAATTGAGTAAAAAATAAATACCTTAACTTCTCTGATGACTCAAAATACTGTGTCCTTTTATGAAATATATTGCAAGGGTAGTTGATTTATTCTCACCCACTGTGCTTCTAAGGAAAGTTTTATTTCTCTTTACGGTAGAGAAATAACATTCTGCTTCTGCAGTTGTCATAGGCATCGTAACCATTGCTTTTAGCACTCTAATGCTATCAGAATTAGAAACTTCCACCATTCTGGTAACTAGAAAATGGTGGAGATCAAAACAATACGGTCCTTCCGATAATACCAAGTTGTTTCAGTGCAGTTATTTAGGGTGCACATACAAAACTTTGACAGCCAAGGGTAACCGTAGACGCGCGTTGAATCATGGGGATACGGCGGTTGAAAAACAACTAAAAATATTTAAAAGAAAGAAAAGTGATACTGACGGATACGGATGAATTTTAAATTAGGACAGTAGAACGTTAGCTTATTTGGGAGATCTGCAAGAAGGAGAGACACAGGAAGGCCACGAAAAAGGTGGATAGACCATTTCGAAGAAAAAATAAAAAATATAGGAATAAGAAGGTATAATCGAATTCAGATTGCCTTGTTGTTAATCAGGTTAAAACTTATCAGGGGTTTTAAGGACACTCAAAAAACAAGAAGAATTAATAAATAGTCCTCTTAGTTTCTTTTTATACGTATATGTGTAAATGGGTTGTTCACTTTTTTGTTCTGTGTAAATTAAAACGGCAACGAGCTAAACCGTTTTATTTGGCAAACAATTTTTTAATATGAAATTTTTCTTGACATATTTTTAAAGTATCTTTATGGTTTATTTTAAGATAAGTATGTTTGACATATTTTAACGAAATAGAAACGCGCAAACTTATCAAAGTTAGTTTTATTTAAATCAAAATCAAAAAAGAGAAATATCGGTCTTCTATACTCTAGCCTTGTTTAGAGAGAGATGCATCTTCCGTCCTTGTTAATTCATAAGCGTCGAAAAATAAAAATAAACGATTTTTGACAAACATTTACAGGGGATCACGGACAAACGTGTTTGTTTATATGTTAAATGATGATTGATGTCACTCACCGCTGATACTATAAATTATTATATTAAAACGCCAATGAACTTGGCAAAAAATATTATAACCAAAAAAATTGAATTTAAGTAACTTTAATGGGTTTGTCGCGTCTCTATATCTTTAAAATATGTCATATATACAGGCCCTCTAATTAAGTGTAGGTACTCTTTTTTAAGCTTTTTTGTAAGTTATATACACACACAAGAAAAGCACCTTTATTTACGCTATGTAATTTTTCAGTGGTGGATCCAAGATTTCTAGAAGAAAGGAGCCAAGAATGCCACAAAACCTTTTTGCTGGTTTTAATAAGTTTAATATCTAAAATCGAGCACCAAACGTAAGTAAGTACGGAACGAAAAATTTTGGAAAATAAAGAGATGCCGCAGCAAATTGGCATTTTTTTTACTGGAAATTAAAAATGTTTTATATTGGGGTAAGGTGGGGGGTAAAGAAAATGGGACAGGCGGGGCCCCTTGACCTCCTATTGGATCTTCCACTGAGAAAATATATAAATTTTAAAAAATGAAGAAAGATTTATTCTCGTTATTTTGGTAAGATTTGTTTACAATTATACAACAAGAAAAATAGCTTTCCATTTCGCAACAAAAAAGTAATCCTCGAAAAAAGAAAAAAATAACGGCAAGTTCGGCAAAAATTTAAATTTGCTTTTTCTTTATTTACATTTTTCTTCGCTACGTTTTTAAATGCTTTTAGTCAGGGGAATTTGCTGGTAATTTAAAAAGTTTTCCAGTTGCAAGAAATAGAAAGTTTAAAGCAAACCAAATTACAAAGCGTACACGTGTCTTCTCTGCCAGTACCCAAAAAGACTAATCAACAGATTTGTTACTTAATGCTGGGTTTTGTTTTTTTGTTTGTGTTTCGCAATAATTTTAATATACGGAGTGTACATGCTATAAAGTACAATAATTTAATGAATGGTACAAAAGACATGGGGATCAACACTCCACTGTTTTCAACATAGGATTTTAAGGGAGGAAGGTAAAGGAGGGGTTGCAAGCAAAATTGATGTCTTTAAAATCCCCAGTAAAGCCTTAATCTCGCGATATGTCACATGTCGATCTTTCGTGACGAGCATGCGTACAGCATCGATGTTTTCCTGGGTGAACCGTTTTTGGTGCACGTGGTCTTGGATCGTGGCTAAGGCTAATTCGTCCAAAGTTAAATTCTCCATACCAACGAGAAACTATCGACTGATACCGAACACAAACATTAACTCGACAAGGTATTCTTGTTGAAATAATTTCGTTTCAAAGTTGTAAAAAATTATAACCCAAAAATGTTCTCGGTTTAATTCCATTTTTCGACTGATTTGTTAACCTAAAAAGTTTAATGTACCTACAAAACTATATATATATATATCGCACTGACCACCGAAATTAGGTTAGTTAAAGGTTAAGGTTAAGTTTAAGCAATGACATTTGACTAGTGTCGCCCTCTATGTTTTTATAAGCAACATATAAAAGACAGCCCTTGTATTTACGGCATTTTTGGAAGATGTGATAAATTTAAAAAAATCACAAACTTTAAAGCTCTGTATTTTGATAATAAAACAAAAAAAAAGGAGTATTGAAACTTCTGTTTCATAAACTATTCTGTTTATTTTCCTTTTCAGATGCCAATGGTCATTAGCCAATAAAATTGTGATTCATACCTCCTGTATATTTTTGTAGTAAGTTTAGGTAAAGATTGACTTTCGCTCTCTATTATCTACCTGTTTCTCTATTTTTGGTCGTAGCGGTAACAGAGCAAAAAAATCTTGTTTCATTACGCAAAAGAATTGAAAACTTTTCGCAGAGGAACAGAATAATATTATTGTTGCAAAACAGTTTTCGAATTTCTAATTTGAAACCTGCTCTCTGTAGTTATTTTTAATTATTTCTCGTTATGATTTAGAATTTTACATGCGATATAAAATTTTAATGTTCCCAATTGTGAAAGCAAAAATCAAAATTAACTGACTGGCTGGGAAAGCTTTCAGTAGAATGTAGTCGGTAGGTATATATAGAGCACGGTGGATAGAATAGACCGGTGTTCGGATCTTATAAATATATGACGAATTTTCACATCACTGGTGGTCCAGCTGATTTTTGTAAACAAAAGTTAGATATGATAAGAACAACTAATAGGTAAATTTAGTGGGAATAAGGTCATTTTTAAATGTTATTTATTGGGAAAAGAATAATAATTTTTAATTAGTGATGTATTAATGTGCCGTATTTTGTATTATCTTACTAATGAGTTGTAACCTTTTTAGTCTGATGAAGACAAAAACCATTGTCGAAACGTTACCGATGGATTAAAACGTATATTTACCAGAACAACAGTGTCCTTATTCCCACTAAATTTACCTATATTTGCATTGCAAGGACGTGATAAGTTTACCAAAAAAAGAACAACTAATATTTATTGAATTTTTTGAAAACCAAGGCAATTTTCCTACTATTTTTTAGTATATTCTTATAAAATATTTCATTTCAGACATACCAGTCGTTATATTTCTTAGCCCGCTTCATTTCTCTTTACACAAAAATAAAAATTCGAAGAAAATAATGTGTTCGTTTCAGCTTACAAAAATAATCCGCTGACTTACATCTTTGTTTACTTCCAAAGTCCTCGGTTCACCTTTGATACTAAACGATCACATTTAGTTTGACTTGTAGTTTAAGTTTTGTGCAATAAAAAATAAAACGGGCTAAAAAAAATAACGACAATATGTCTAGAAAATTGTATTTTATAAGGATGTACTAGAAAACAGTAGGAAAATTGCCTTAGTTTTCAAAAAATACAAAAACTATTAGTTGTTCCGTTGTTCATATCATTCCTAACTTTTGTTTACAAAAATCAGCTGGACCACCAGTGACGTGAAAAAATTCGACATATATATAAGATCCGAACACCGGTATATTCTATCCACCGTGTATATAGAGAGCCTGTTTGTGTGAAATATTTTTAAGAAATAGAGACGCGACAAACTTAACAAAGTAAAATTTATTTGAGTCAAAATTAAAGAAACTCTAGCAATGTTTGGAGAGAGAGTACCTCCCATCTTTGTTAATTCATAAGCGTCGAAAAATAAAAATAACCAAACGTGTTTGTTTATATGTTTTATTATGATGGATGTCCCTCACGACGTACTTCTTAAGTATATCTGTACTGCTAAAGCGTATAAAAACCATTCATGGAAAATGACTCCTACAAGCATTCTGCCATATTGGATTCAATTTAACCCAAAAGTACGGATAGGATTAAAAAAGTAGACGCTTTTAATAAAGTTTGAAAGGGACTGCTTTCAAATGACATTGAGAATTTGTCAATGCCGTGACTTGACATTGTCAAAATTAAGGTTAATTTTTATTTTTGTTTTAAATTTAGGAAAATTCTTTGCATTTTGGAACTTCTGGAAGACAAATTCATTATTTTGCCTTGACGTAGCTGCTTACTTGGCACTTTTTTTAACAAACTAAAACGTATCCTAAGGTAACTGACAATGCGTATTTTTAAGCTGAGAAAAGAGATGGCGCTGAGAGCGCTGCGCCCATTATCAGTAGCCTGAATTTATCCAAGACATACGTTTATTTGAAATCCAACATGCCGGCACGCTTGTAGCACGGTGGATAGAATAGACCGGTGTTCGGATCTTATAAATATATGTCGAATTTTCACGACACTGGTGGTCCAGCTGATTTTTGTAAAGAAAAGTTAGATATGATATGAACAACTAATATTTTTTGAATTTTTAAAAAAGGCAATTTTCCTACTATTTTTTAGTATATTCTTACAAAATAATATTTTTCAGACATACCAGTCGTTATTATTTTTAGGCCGCTTCATTTTTCTTTACACAAAAATTAAAATTCGAAGAAAATAATGTGTTCGTTTCAGCTTCAAAAATAATCCGCGGACCTACATCTTTGTTTACTTCCCGAGTCCTCGGTTCACCTTTGATATTATACGATCATATTCAGTTTGAATTGTAGTTTAGGTTTTGTGTAATAAAAAATAAAGCGGTCTAAAAAAAAATAGCGATAATAAGTCTAGAAAATTATATTTTATAAGGATATACCAGAAAACAGTGGGAAAATTGACTTAGTTTTCAAAAAATTCAAAAAATATTAGTAGTTCCGTTGTTCATATCATATCTAGCTTTCGTTTATAAAAATCCGAACACCGGTCTATTCTATCCACCGGGCGCTTGTAGCAGTTATTTTTAAAAGCCATTTCCCAGTACAGATATGTTTAAGACGTATGCCCTCACAACAGACAACTTAAATTATTTTAGTGAAACGCAAAAGAACTTAACAAGAAAAAACCATAACCAAAACCTGTGAGTTTTGACTTTCCCGGTTTGTGTAGTGTTTTTATTTCTTTAAAATATATCATACATACAGGGCCTCTAGGTATGCATACCGAAACAATTGCAAATTCAACCAAAATACAGACTGTACTAAATATATGAATCGGAATAAAGGGGTGAACGTACCTAATTGTTCAGCTAAAGTATTGACAAATTGGCTTTGCATAATTGGTGGTTATCCAGCAAATTTAATTAAGGTGTCACTATTAGGGATGAAACAATTTATTTTAAATTTCTAAGTACCCTTTCGAAAATTAAATTAAAAATATATGCATTAGGTCCAACTATCACTAAATAAGTACCTATACTAAATCATTGGTTCCTTTATTTGATTCCATTAAACAAAAGCGTTAATTTTAATAATATTTACGTTGCTAGGTCGAACCAGATAATTTCCAGTGTTAAGACCTGTAAATTTGGGTTTTGTCATGTTTTAAACATTTACGTTATATAACTACTTTGGCAAGTATTGCCTTCTCACAAAACCGACGTGTACAAGGGGGGTACTGGGGGTAATTACCCCCCCCCCCCCAAGATTGGTAAAGCGTAAGGATTTTTCCACAAAAATTCAAAGTTTTTGCCTGCGGCGCATTAAACTTTCTTTATTATTGACGAACTGGGACCACCCTTAGTGATATTTATTTAAAATTAACTAAATGGCTCAAATTTGTAGAGTAACACAGATAATATGTTCTCTTATTTAGCAACTATGTGTTGTTTGACTAAATTACCTCCCCAGGTTTAGTTTAAAATGACAGTTACGTTAATGCTTGAAGCGACATTTTGTTATTAACCACCCAACTAACAATTATAGTAGCGGCTACATGCTCCAAAGGCTTTCCTACTTTCTTATGGTAGAAATGTGGTGATCTCAACCAAAATTCGTTACTTTTTAGTTCTGACTACTGTTTAGTATCTTGAAAAAGTAGAAGTTTCGTAAAAACGACCCTTTAAACTACCTGATAGGATTGTTTCTTGATAGTCCAATCTGATAGTCTGCTCTACCACAATAGCACGTTGCCAAAGTTTTACTTTCTTTTAGTCGTTAATTCGTAGTCACCCCGACATTTATATGTTACTTAATTACCACTACAAAGTTGGGCTTAATTGAAGTCGCAAATGGGTGTATCCGACAACTACCTTATAACTTTATATTTTACTACATGGGTCATCATAGTAATATCTGATGTAATAATGTAGAGAAAATTACTTTTGAGGACAACCTAAAAGTCACAAAAACTTTGATTTTGTTTTTATGTCAATCCTTCAAATTGGAGACTACTTCCTATTTTTACTTTAAAAACGTAAACATCTTAAAGTTGCCTGTTGGTCGCGACTAATGCTAACCTTACTTTTTGTGGCTCCTTAAATTATTGCGATGTTGTTATAATTTATAATCAATTAAAGCAAGTATCGTTTATAAAAAATTCTTAGCAAAGTACGACTTGTAAGCAGAATTTTAAGTTGTGACTTAAGTGCAACTAATACAAGTGGTATAAATAGATCGAAAATTGCTCCCTGGTTGTCATTGCTACGTTTTCATGGGAATTGAGTTCGTTTTAATCTTATTGGAATAAAGCCATAATAACACTATTATTGCAGTATTTTGACAGATTCACATTGCAGGCTAATAGTTGATCTTTCAAAATTGACATACCAAAGTCAAATACCGAACCGAACTAATACGTGTACTAGAGACTCAGAGAGAGAGATGTCCCAAAAATTTGGTTCTGTTGTCGCGAAAAACAAATATCTAAATTTGGCAACCCTAGTTAAGTTAGATGCTAGGTCAATTTTTAGTTTTTATTGGTAGGCTTTAAGGTAGGGTTGCCAGATCTGTTTTAGGTCGAAACGGGACTAAAGTTAAAAAAGAAGCAAAAATATGGGACAAAGCAAAAAAAACATAAACATACATATGGAAAGTTTAAGAACGTTTGTGAGCCACTCATTAATAATGATGTCCGTAATATGCACTTGTACGCAAGCATATGTTAAATTCCTTTTAGTTGGGGTTTCGTCGTGACAACTTTATATGTTTGTTGGGCACAACTATAACAAAACTAACATTTAAACTGATTGACCAAAAACACTACCTACTATTGTTTATTAAAACATAAACATTTTAACCTTTAAGATGTTTTGTCTCTATTCATTATGTTAGAGGATATAACAGAGATGTCAAAACTTATTCTTAAAAAGGATTTCTTATGAGCAATATAACATGTTAACATAATTCATGTCTGTGTTTGTTATTAACAAAAATTGTTAGCAAACAAACTAGCTACGCGGATTCAGACTGTATTGAGGGCCTGAGCCTGGAAAGCCAAAGTTAACCCTTTGGGGAATTTGAGCCATTAAGGCTCATATTTGGAGAAGGCAAACAAGCACTGAGGGAGTGTGAATTAGACCTCGAAGTAAAGCTACGAGTAATGCCTTATTAATATTACATTATAGACCCAGTCTTAAATATATTTATTGTTAAGAACCTGTAAATACAAGAACATAAAAAGACATCTTTCAAATCCTCTCGGGCCTCCCCTGGGTGCTCCCGTGTTTCATGACATATTCCAGAAAAATATTCATACCGTACTCAACGCGAATTCCGTCACCCACCTGAATTCCGTCACTTTTTAGAAATGTTTTAAATTATTAAATTAATCCTACAATGTAATTCCAAAAAAATACTTTTATCAGTTCACCTATATATCTTGCAGCACTGTGCGCAAACTTCATCTGTATTGTTTAAAAGGAAGCTACGCGCGAAAAATTCTTTTAGTTGTGCGTCAAGTGTCGAAGCGGAACGTCGCATTTTATTATAAGGTAAGCCACTTGCACGTACTCATTTAATCTAAGATTTTAGGTATTTTACTATATTATTACCTAATTTTAACCAACATTTTCATAATTTTTTCGATTATTTTCAATAAAAAGGGGTTGGCGGGGTTTGGGTTCCAAAAAAAGCATTGAGCCGGAAATCTGACAGAAGTGACGGAATTCCCAACAAAAAAAGTCTATTCAAATTAGTTTTTTTCATAGCTACATTTATCAAAAAGCGAAAAATACATCTAAATCAGAATCACATTTGCTCATATTTTCTCTGGAAATGTGTTTTAAACCCAAGGTGTCAGAATTCAGGCTGTGGGGCTATGACGGCTTTCCGATTATTTTATTTTGGTTAAAAATATGGGTGACAAAGTTCTGGTGGGCAACAATTTTTTTAAAGTTTAGTTTTTTCCATATCAACAAGCATCTAAAGACAAAAAATCTAAGATGATAAAACCTACAATAAATCAAATTTTTTAAACTTCAAATTCCGTCATATGTTTTTTACACTCTACTCATTTAAAATATGTGATGAATTTGGGTGTCGAAATTCAGGTTACGACAATGACGGCTTTCAGGTTGTGATTTTCACGTTTGCTGGACTATGAAAGAGGCTGTCCCCTTTTTATATCTTACGAAAAATACCTACCTATCCAGAATTTTTGCTCCAAATTTTCTCTTCGCTGTAAGAAATAAATACCTTACAAGCCTTCACCCCACTAAAAACTATTAATTATCATTTCGAATACAATAGTTATAGGTTAAGCGAATTTTTAGTTATGTTACAGTTAGACAGATAGACCGACAGATAATCCTAGAACAGTTATACTGACATACAGACATATACTACCACAAAATTGGTACTTAGTTTTTTTTTGGGTTTTTATTCAACTCATTTGAAGTGGTTATTAAAATATTTTATTGACCCATTAGGCTTTCACGTCTAATGCTATGCATGAAAAACTAAAAATTCTATATTTTTCCGTGTGCGTACTGAGGTCCTCCTCAAATATGTGATGAATTTATGTAAGCAAAGTTAATAAGTACAATAAAAGTTAGTTGTATTTGTTATAGATTGTTTTTAGCATCCATTTTATCATATGATGGAATTCAGATCATAACTATGTCGAAGTTCAGGTAAGCACTATGACGGAATTAGACATTTCGGATCTATAATTTTTTTTATTTACTAAAAAAATATAGTTAGATTTAAATTCTCAAAATAGAATACAATGTTTAATAAAATGTCCAAAGTTTCAGCACACACAACATTATGTATCATCTCAAAATTCAGTCCACGAATACTAAAGGGCTTAAGATGACGGAATTCGGGTATTTACGGTAATAAGGATTTTTTAGACAGACAGACATACAGACGCACGGAGAGACGTCACGACGGGATTGCTAGGATAGGTCCAAATATACCCAAATAAATTTTCGGCGTTATCTCATAAACGTTTCCATTGAAACATTGCTACCTCTCCTCCAACCATTGCTGCACGGGCTAGGAAGTTAAAAATCGCGTCTAACTGTTTTTTGAGGACGGCAGTTACGTCCTTTTTGGATAGTATTGTGTAGGTATTAGCCTTTAGGCCATAGCCGAAGCGGTCGTCCTTTATTAGGTGCCATGTTGGAAAATGAAAATTGAAGTTCGGGGTCGGGAAAAGCTGGTGAAAAGTCCTTTAACCCAGGTCGAAATGCGACCTCGATGCTAATAGGGTTTAATTGTTTTATGACTTCGCGACAAACATAAATATGCCCAGTAAATGTTTTTTTTATATGGTTTTGGCAAAAAAATGGAAACTAAGAGTAGTTTAAACAACAATTGGTAAAAAACACAAAAAATCTCGAGAAAAATTACCAAAAAGGAAAGGACGTATCTTCTTATTTTATGAAATATTAACCTAGCCCACAAAACCAGTGAAAATTGACTATACAGGGTTGCTAAAGTAGGATCCAGAAATAAAATCTTCATAAGCTAAATAGAAATGCTATATAGTGCTACCAGTTCTTTACTACGAATTGCAATAAAAATAATGTCCTTACTCTATTAGAAAAGTTTTTCATTGATAATACTTTCGTTACTTGCAAAAAAATTGCACCATTATGAGAAAAATAATTTTTTTATTCGATTACCAAAAAAGACACATGTTATTATAATTTTAGCAGATTGTTGGAAGTATTGCATTGAATTTAGAGGGCTCTATTTTAACTAAAGACCTATAACTTTATTATAACTTTATATTATCGTTATATCAATATTGTGTTATTTAACCCCCACCTAATTTGTAAATGGAAATTTTTGTCATTTAATTGTCTCAACCTCGTATATTGACCTAACAACCGATTTTTCTTGCTCATTTATAAAATGCGGACGTATCCTTTACCTACATCTTTTACGTAGACTTACGCTCTATCCAAGACTTTGATGCCATTAAATTCAAATTTTCCAAAATCACGTTTTGATTGGATTTTATCCGCGCAAACTTCTTAAGGCGCTTCTTAAAACTCCATTTCGTATAAGAAATCTGAAAGTGGGCTCTTGCTATAATTTTAACCTGGTTAAGGAGATATTTTTACTCAAGTTTATCTAGTATAAGTGACTTAGTCCATGTTGGGTACAAGAGCATGAAAACCATTGTTTAATAATTTTGGACCTAACTTAGGATAGGAGACTAATTCAAGCGGTCATTCGAAATTAACAGTTCTCATTTGGTAACTAAAAACTCCATCCAAGAAGTCATGGTTAAAGCATATGAGGTCAAAGATGACGTCATTACTATCAATTGGATAATACCCAGGTTTGAACTCTTTTCTAATTGCTGTTAGGTCTCTATCTATCTATGTAACCGTCTTCGATCCATCTTTGAACATAGGACTCTCCCAATATCTTTCACTTTTCTCTGTCTCTCGCCGTGTTCATACATCTAGTTCCCGCTTGGTTCTTCAAATAGTGCGTCCATCTCATTTAGGGTATTCCTCTACTTCTTTTATTTTCACAAAGTCTCCAGTTTACAATACATTTCTTCCATCGATCGTTTTTGTCTGATATTGTGACCGGATATTTCTATTTTAATTTTGCTACCACTCTTCTGACATCCTTTCCATTAATTTTTGGGCTTTTGTTACCTTATCCATATTTGATTTTCTTATTGTTCAGGTCTGGGATCCAAATAGAAGGGTACAGGAACCACGGGAAAGATACATTGGTTATACATTTTCGTTTTGAGGTACTGAGGATATTTAAAAATTTAATTAATTTACCGAATGCTGCCCAGGTCAATCCCTCTTCCTCTCATCTCTCCATTTCAGCTATTTGGTTTTCTCTTTTTAGTTTAACAATTTGTCCCATATATATATATATATATATATATATATATATATATATATTCCTCTACATGTTCTATTTTGTCTTGGTTAATTCTAATTGTGATATTTGTGTTTGTTATGACTTTAGTTTTAGTGTAGTTCATGCTCAAGCATATATTCTTAGCTGCAGTATCCAGTTCTTCCAGCACTTTTATTAGTTCTCCTTTCTCATCTGTTATTAAGGCGATATCGTCAACATATCTTAGATGGTTCAAGTATTGTCCGCTTACTTTGATGCCTTATATTTTATATGCCTTATATTCTTCCCAATATAATTTTTTAAAAACATCTTCTAGGTCCCGGTTAAGTAGTATAGGGGATTGTGTTTCACACTGGTTGACACCTCTTCTTATGAGGATTGGCTTGTTTCCTTCGTTAATTTTAATGTTGTTGCTTCGTTTTAAATCTGTGTATCTGTGATCTATTCGGATACTAATTAAATACTCTTTTACTGCCCATTACTCAATGCTATCAGAACCTTTTTCAAAGTTTATAAACGCAATATATAGTGGAATGTTGTATTCGTTGGCTTGGTCTATTGAAATTTCCTGGTTAATTCGTGGTCAACTCTACTTAAACCTTTTTTGAAGCCTGCTTGTTCCTTTGATTGATAACAGCCAAATTTTGTTGTTAGTCTGTCTGTCAATATTTTCGGAAGATATATGTATCTGAAAATAGATTGGTTAGGGTCATTCGGCTAGTATAATTGCTTCTGCTTTTTAGTGTAAGTCTGACTTATAAGTGAATTTTTGAACTTTTTTTATTTTTCATCAGGATTCGTTTTGCTTAAAAATAACAACTCTAAACTAATGCTAATCTTATTATACAGAAAGCTGCCTTAAACATTTTGATTTTAATAGAATTCTTATCGATTTTCTAAAACTTCCGCTTTCATTCCTAACCATCCAATATACTTTTATTGGTAGTTAATATCGCTGATTCTCTATAATATAAAATTTTCTGTAATGCAATCGTTTTTAATACGGTAGTCAACGGGGAATAAAAGAACAGTTCCCGGTTTTGTAAATTATAGATAATCCCCTCAATAAAATGATATAGCCAGACCATATCATATCGGGTTTCCGTCAATTACCCATCTCACTACTATCCATGGTTAGACAGCGTCGCAAAAACCCCCATGTCAAAATCTAAAAATTACACAGGAGCATTGTTCAACATGTACTTACTAATCCAACTGACTTAGTCATCATCATCGATCCGTGAAACTATCAAGGATTTTTCAGATATGGATGAAATTATAAGTACTAAAAAAAAATTACCAAAAACATATTCGGTTTCATAAATCTGCATTCTCTTGATATTTCAGTAGGATATAGATTAAAAATACATTTTTTATTATCGTCCATTTTTAATTCACTAGCAATTTAACCACTCAAACAAGAAAATATATCTCAAATCTAGAAAAATTAATTTATCAAAAATATTACGTTCAACCATAGCAATTTCACTTGACTTAACGATATAGCCTGCTTTGAAACAATATTTTACTTTTCTTGATACCTAGATTGAAAAGAAGACCCAGTGTTTAAAAAAAACTATTTTTTAAATGAAGTGTTTGAGTTTTTTGCTAATTTCGGTGTGTAGATGACATTTATGAAGAATTTGGGAATAAGCCAAATATTTGGC
The DNA here is from genome assembly GCA_963576565.1 of Aspidapion aeneum. Classification (NCBI taxonomy): domain Eukaryota; kingdom Metazoa; phylum Arthropoda; class Insecta; order Coleoptera; family Brentidae; genus Aspidapion; species Aspidapion aeneum. The sequence goes on from OY755043.1 coordinate 27,790,837, forward strand.
CTAATACTGCGAAACCGCTATCGAATAAGTTATCCCAATTGAAGTACCGCCATTAAAAGAAGAATCAAAAATTGTCTTCTTGCAATTTCTAGAAATTATTTTCTTGGAATGAGTCATGCGGAGCAGTAAATACCAAGGTAAAAATTCTTTTATTTTGAAGGCGATATAGCTTTTATACATAGTAAACAGTTTTTGTTTAAACCGGTGCAAAGTATCATTTTTGTCTTGTGTCACTTCTAAACAAATTTTAAGAGGAAGAGAGAGATAAAGAGAAAAAGAGAGAGGTAAAGCGTGATAAATAACTTAAAAAAGAAGGAAAGAGAGAAAGATAGCGTTTGCTTTTTTCTGATAAATTTTGTTCGAAAAATGACAAGGTGATTTCTGCACAAAGATTTTCAAATCGAAACTATGAGTTACCATTACCATCGTGGCTAATATAATTATAGGATCAATCTATAACCGTTGCGAAATGGATATATTATGCACTAAAACGTAGCTAAACGTAGAATGTTTGACATTTACCAATTTTACTCCAAATTATTCACTTAAACTACCGACTAAAAATTCTTTTAAATTATTGTTTATTATAAACACGGACTATCCAACAATTCAAACCTGGCAACACTGTGTTGGCAGAACTGTTATATTTTTGTGCTGTATGCATCACTGAAATAGAAGCAATGCGTCGTTTTTGCTGACTGACAAGCTTTCGTTTTTGTATTTGCCAATTTTACGGATATCACCAAAAGTTTTGAAAATACCACATCTCTGTTTTGCCCAGTAGCAAACATAATTCCTATCCCTTTGTTTGAAAACTCGTAGACAATGATTGTGTAGAAATAAAATTTCGGACTTCCATTGTCTTTATTTATTTTAAAACACGACGTTTCGGTTAGTAAGTATCTCTAACCGTTATCAAGTGTAATTCCTATATTATGTGAAACTGGAAAAGTGAAATACGTGTCAAATATAGTAGTGTGGCGCCATCTATGCCTAAATAGTAATAATAGATAATATATATCAATGTAAGCCATTTCAAATGGAAAGGTATAGTTATTTTGCAAATTAAATATTAAATACACACGTCTTAAAGAATGACATGTTAAATTAAAAATATTAACTTTGTTACGATGATCCAAATTTATTTATTCTAAATAGGTATATAAAACTTCATAATATTAAAAATGTAAATTTAACAATTTTGTTTTTCTGTGTAGGTTTTAAACCAAACCGCCCTTGGCTAGCAGTGCGTCCAAACTTTTTTCGAAAAAAATATGGTCTAGTTAATAAAAAGGAAGTTCCCTGTTTTAAAAAAATCGAGGGGAGAAGTTACAGGTGATTTTAGTGAATGGCGCAAAACTTGGGTTAGATCCCTTTAAAAGGAAAAGTGCCTAATTCTTATTTTAAACATGCCAGAATTTGTCTAAACCATTTTTTATCCGGTAAAAAAAAATGTTAATAAATCCAATTTAGGCCAAATTTATATGCAGTTAGTGCTTAATTAGCCTCTATTAATAACTTCATTTTCGAACCGCACTATAAAACTATCTTCCAAAATGACTTATACTACCTAAAAAAAATAAAAACTGGATATAGACACGAAAACCATAAGTAGTAGTAGTAGTAGTAGTGTGGGGTAGGCTCTAGGCCTGGCGACTAGGCACATGAAGCGCCCTTTTCGCCAATCCCCGGGCATCCCCCCTACTGCGTCCTTCCTTCGCTAAGGAATCTATCCGTCTTCTGTACAAAGGCCAGAATATCGGGCCACCTCAAATTCAGAAGGTCCTCCGTCTCAAAGGCTTCCTCTTCGAATACCTCTCTCTCTTCTTGCCTCCTTGTATGCTTCACATGATGAGAGGAAATGCGCCGGGATCTCGTCCTCAGCCCAACATCGGTTGCACGTCGAGTTCCTTCACTCTCATCTTTGCCAGTGTCCCTGTAGGACGCAGTCCGGTTAGGACTCCCACTATGGCTCCCACCTCTCCTCGTGTTCTACGGAGCAGCTAGTCCCTACGGGATTTATTTTCTTGAATCAGCTGCATTCTTGCCAAGTACAACAATAAGGTACGAATCAGCAAAATCCCTGGCAAAAATTTTTGTTTCGACCATTGTACTGGTTAAAATTGATTGCTTTTTAAAGATCATGATCAAAGTTTATCGCCATCTTGAAATTTAAGATGGCCGACAGGATTATACTTGATTCTTTAAAATGGCTTGTTTATTCTTATTTTCTGAAAATATTTAACTTTTTTCTTAATTTGTGGAAAAGCACTATTTTTGCCCCACACAACGAGGTTCAAACTAGAAAAATCGGTGTGGTCGTGGTTCTCAAAAAATAAATTTTTGTTTCAACCAATGTTTTACAGATTATACGATTGCATTGCCAATCCTGTCTGCATTAATTTCCTTATAAAATATAAATATATAAAACATGAAGCGCCCTTCTCGCCAACCCCCGGGCATCCTCTACTCCTGGGTCCACTCTGTTAGGGCCAACTTAATTTGCCCTCTTGCGAGCCCCAGGAAAGGCTCTAGCCCAACGCATTTCTGCCGGGATCCTCCCCTGGCGAGTACGTCCGCTTTCTCGTTTCCTGGGACTCCCATGTGGCCTGGGACCCATACGAGCTCCACCTCTCTTACGCCGGCCAACTCCTGAAGTGCATCCGCACACTCCTGCACCAAACCCGCGGACATGGTTGGTTTGCACAGTGCTTTCAGCGCAGCTTCACTGTCTGAACAGATGCAGAGGCGTTTTCCTGTTTTGTTCCTAATTTCTTCCTCCCATGTTACCGCCAGTATAGCGTAAACTTCTGCCTGCACCGGTCGAATTCTGGTCTGTCAGCCTTGATCCGTCTGTATAGCAGACCGTGGCGTCGCTAAGGAATTCAACTCCGTCCTCCTTCCATGCATCTCTTGGCGGTATGGTTAAACAGTATCTCCTTTTCTCCCTTAACCACTTCTCTGGCATCGCTAGCCTGTCACTAAAACCATAAAGTAAGTTGCTTTGTGCTAATACCGCAGTGGGTTCTTTTTTATCCACGCGTACAATTAATCACGTGTCCCACGTAATCAACAAAAACACAAACTACTAAGGGCCAGTTTCTGATTAGCGACTCACCTAGCGTATTATTATAACTGGAGTTTAAACGTTTCACCACCTCGGGTTAGTTTTAACTCTTGGTGTAACCTTGAAATAAATTAACCCACCGTTGAGAGGGTGGGTTTGGCGATTTGACCCTTGGCATAACCTATAAAAAGAAGGTATATATACTTTTTCATATTTTTTTTTATTGTTCCAATGGTTTCTCCTATAATAATATTTGGCAAAGGACGTTTTCGAGGGACTGAGCAATGGGAACGAAGACTCTTAGAACCTTGTTGAATACCAAAGATGGCCACACATAACTCGAACAAGAATTAATCCTTTCAAAATGTTTGATGAAAAATACTTTTTTACAAGAATTAGATTAAGCAAAGAGACTGTCCTTCATTCATACACTCTTGAACAAATTGAAGAAGCCCTTAAGCACCCTACTAATAGGTACGATGAAAATGTTTAAAATTCTGAGATGCTTTATTTTTTAACCTATTTTTTATACGACTGTCTTGTAAAAGGGGGTTTTGCGCACGGAGAACACGATCTGAAAATGGCATTTTGCGCACGCTGTGTGCAAAACGTTTTGCACACGCTTATGTCATTTTTGCGCACGCCTATGTCATTTCTGCATACGGGTCTCCCGTCATTGTGATTTTTGTTGTTGTCACCCATCAATATAAGTTGGCTTAGTTCCGTAGAAACCGTCACTGCTCGTATGTTTTGTTGATTAGATACGTCAAAAAATTGTTGAATTTTTAAAGTTTTGTTGTAAAAATGTCGGAAATAAAAACAAGTTAAATTAAAATTTGATTTTTCTTTCTTTATTAGCAGTCGTATAAAAAATATTGTAAAAAACTCGTTTGAAAACCTCTTTGCACACTCCCTCGACTTGTAGACCTCGCCTTCGGCTCGGTCTACCAAACTGTCTCGATCGTGTGCAAAGACTCGTTTTCAAACCTTGTTGTTTAAATAACTATTGAAACATTAGATTTTGCATACACAAAAAGAGCAATAGTGTAATGAACAAAAATTAGAACTGGAAAAAACATTAAAAGGTTTGTGGTTATGTAACCTTTTACTATCATTTGACGCTTTCGACCAATCAAAAATATGGTGAAACTGGCAACATAGTAAATATTGCCACCAACGCAGGCTTTGTTAACTCCACCCACAGTGGCTGCTGGAGAAACACAACCAAGCGTTAACTCTTGGTTAAAATTAACACCCGCATTGGTAAACCCTACAGCTTTACAGCAATTGAGAAACTAGCCCTAAACAATGTTAGACATTTCAGACTCACCTCAAGTTTTAACCTGGCACTCCGATGGGTCCTTTCAGCTGTATTCTGTGCTTGGCAAATGAAGGTAGTGTTGTGATGAACCTTTCTTGGCGTGAGCCTCAATATCGAACGGGCGGTAAACCTTCGATTGTCTGATAATTCTTCAATCCGGTATTCGATGCCGTCTGTTAAGACGTTACCTGAAATAAAAATAATGAAATTTTGTTAATTTTTATTTGAATGTATTTTTTAATATTAACTATCTAAGTCTGTTTTGGCAAAGAACAGAGCAACAAATCAAACGGCAAACAAAACACTAGTTTGGACGGGCTCACAAACGATTTTGCAAATAGTTCTTAACAGTTAAATCCATCCATTTAACGAGCATTTCGCGGTTTTCCAATCATTTTTCGATTCGATCTGTACGCTCCATATGCCCCGTTTATTTTTAATCGAGCAAATTGAGCGAATTTTTAGCCGTTTGTTTATTCATGAAGCGAGCAAAGCAAGCTGTTGTTTTCTCTCCGAGCTTTTTGACCGAGCGTTTGAAACTTTTGTCAGCGCCATCTGAATTTTAAGCAGTTTTTTAACAAAAAGTGAGGTTAAAACAGATTCATTAACACAATTCTTGTGAATTTCTTTTTATTTTTTAAAAGAGGGTGCTTTTTATTTATGATCTGGTGCAAAAAATTACTATTTTGAATATGCAACTTCTTTATCTCGCAAAAGTTTTATACAATTTTGCATAAATAGATGCATAGTCAAAGCAGGAACTTTTAGTTTTTTGTACAACAAAACGCGCCGCGATGTCTATTGTACAACTATATGAAGTTCTACCAAGTGGGGAAACTTTTACTCATTTCATTCACACACCAGACGAAATATTTGGCAAAATGTTATGTATAAGCTCCGCATCCTCCGAAAGCCGTTCGTTTATTATTTTAAGCTCTATTTGCTCGATGATCGCCGCTCAAGCTCGCCTCACTCTACTCCGCAGTCGAATAAAGGAACGCTTTTAATGATGCACACGAATGAGTTTACAGATTTGGACGGCCCAGAAGAAAATGGCGAACAGACATTTAAATGTTAAATGAATAAAACTTGTTTTGTTCGTTGTTCTGATCCTCGAAATCCAAAAGGCCCATTGGTTGTTTTCTTTGGTTCGTTGCTCTGTTCGATGTTCGTCGAAATATTCAGCCCCTTAAAAAGCTTTAGAACTTAAACCTTACATCATACATGTTAAATCTAAGATTTTGTCTATTACATTCTAGGTTTTAGTTCTTGTACTAGCAGTTAAATCGTAGAAAATAAATAAATTTTAGGCTTTTGATTGATTTTATGTTTTATATCTTGGTTGGATCTTAAATTTTATAATTATTTCGATTTAATGTCAGAGATCTTGAATTTTAAGTCTTATGTTTCATTTTATTTTTCATAACTTATTTATATACTTTAGCTACTTTGGTCATAGGTCTTGATTCTTAGGTTTTAAATCTTAGCACTTGAATCTTGGATCCTAGGTTTTATATATTAGACGTTAGGTACTAATTTTTTGTTTATAAAGACCTTAACTCTTATGTCCTTAATATCTGATAAAATTAAGTTAATATTTTGCCAATAATTTTACACGCATGCCTAAGATAAACAATAATTATTTTATTTATAGAACCAGCAATCGGTTTACGAAAATCTATCAAGTTTATCGCCGGGAATTTTCGCATAATGATATCACGTGAGGTTCATACGGGGTTTGTTCAAAGTAAAACAGTTTACGGCCGGGCCGGCGGGACAGTGGCGGATCCAGAAGTGCTTCTCTGGTGGGGACACTTTAGGTGACATCCTTTCATTGTCGAGGAATCAAAAGACACTTTTACCACGAGGTTTAAAAAGAGGGAGTTTTTATTTTTTTTTTATATATCTCTCATCTGTCACTTTTCATTCTTCATTTCTACTTTTTTGATTATTTTTATAACATTCACCAGTAGCTAGCAAAGAAAACTTCTGGATAAACATATACTATCAGTAAATGTTGCACAAGACCCTTTAATGCGCGGCAGCCAAAAATTTCGCATTTTTGGTAGCAAAAACTCCATTTTTTACCTAATTTGTGTCTATGAAAATAAATTCTCGTGGGGGGGACTTGCCGTTGTTGCCCCCCTGGTCGCGCCACTGGTGCGGGATGCTGTTGTCCCTAATAAGCCAAGGTTAAGGGTTATCGAGTATCCGGCCGTCCGGGGACTCGAAAATTGCCAAACTTATTTATACCTAGTGGCCGCCTGGAAAGCTTAACGGATTTTGACCCAATTATCATATTTCGATAGTTTTGGCTCTGTGGAATTAACGAGCAAGGCCTTGGGGATGTAAATTTTGAATATATACAATTTACAAGGCAAATAACTTTACTAGTGCTAAGTCGCTACGGGGCTATCTTTAATATTTTACATATAGGAACATAGAGGGCGACACTGATTGAATGTCGTTAATAGAACTTAACCTCAATCTTTACCTAACCCAAATTCAAAACGTCAGCACGTTACATATCGTTTTATACCTACAGTAAATTTTTTAATTTAACAAATCAGTTAAGCAAATTAAATCGAGAATAATTTTTGGGCTATAATTTTTTACATCTTTCGAAGGAAATTATCTCAACAACAATGACTTAGCTAATTTCTGTTTTCGATAATAAAGCACAATATCAGTCGGCAGTTTCTCGTTGGTATGGAGAATTCAGGCGTGAACGGATTAGCCTCAGCGACGATACAAGGCCATGCACCAAAAACGGCTGTCACCCAGGAAAACAATGATGCTGTACGCATACTCATCACGGAAAAATCGACATGTGACATATCGCGAGGCTTCATTGGGGATTTCAAAGATATCAATTTAAAGAATTTGCATAAAAAATTAGGGGTAAGAAAATTAGTTTCCCGCTGGATACCGCATCTATTAACCGAAGAACAGAAGAAAGCGCTTTGAGGCAGAAAACTCGAAAAACGTGTACAGTTTTATCAGTGGTATTAATTGTGGATTTACTCATATGAACTCGAAAATCAACGTCAGTCGTCTGTTTGGGTGTTCGAAGATGAAAACAAGCCAACAAAAGTCATCCGTTCTCGAAGTGGATTCAAAATGATGGTCGCGACATTTGCCTCAAAAGCAGGTCATGTAGCAGCAACTCTTCTCGAAGATTAAAGTTACTGCCGATTGGCACATTACCATTTGCCTGCCAAAAGTCATCGCTGAGCTTAGAGAAACGAACCCCGAGCGACGAATCATCCTCTACCCAGACAATGCAATGTCGGACAAAGCACAAAAGCCATTGAATTTTTAACCCAACAACTCGAACAATTGGACCATCCTCATACAGTCCCGACCTGAGTCCCAACGTCCCAACGATTTCTATACTTTTCCGAAAATCAAGAATGGACTGCATGGTCAAAGATTTCAGTCGCCAGAAGAGGACCAGAAAATCTAATACACATATAAATGACTTATCGCAATAACCCAGTAAATTATTTTGGACAAAAAATGTTTTAAGCCCCTTGTATTTAAGAAATCTTTGCATTTAGAGTCAAAACCAAATAACGCAAAAGTTTCATGTAAATTCAAACCAAACCAAAATCAGTTACAGGTCAAAATCGGTTCGTTAACGTTAAAATTGTATAAGGAAAATTATTTATGTCAGTCAATTTACCAATTTTGAAGTCCCCGACGATCACCTGACATGCGATTCTTGCACATGAAAATCAATTTTGCATTTTAGTGGTTGGTAAGTATGGTAAGGCCCTTTTTTCTCTCAATAACATACTTTGTAGGTCTGGAAACTGGAATTTGACCTCTTAAGCATAACAAAAACATTTCATGTAAAAAATAATTGAAATAAAAGTAAAGCCAAGTTCTTTAATGCACATTTCAAAATAGAAATAAAATTTCGGACTTCCATTGTCTTTATTTATTTTAAAACACGACGTTTCGGTTAGTAAGTATCTCTAACCGTTATCAAGTGTAAACTGTTTCACAAAGAACAATTCAAAATTTTATGCTTACTAGTTTGAAAATGTTTTTTTAAACTTTGCTATTACAGCCAAACTCCTTTATGTACAATTTATCACTGTGCCTAAGAGTTCTTTGCAGCCGTAATAGCCAAGTTTAGAAAAACATATCCAAACTAGTAAGAACCTTTCATTTTGAAATTTATATTGGAGAACTTGGTTTTACTTTTATCTCAATTCTTTTTATGGAATACCATTTTCGCTTAGTTGGCTTTTTTTACATGAAATGTTTTTGTTATGATTTCATTCCTTTTTTAAAGGATTTGGATAAAATTGAATTTTTAAAGTAGTTAAATATGCGGAATATTGTTTAAAATTTTTGGAAGGGCCTATTTAAAATTTTAACGTTTTTTATTTTTTCCCATGGTTTTATCATAGTTCCTATCAGTCTTCCAAAGCTCAGCTCTCTAGCGTTTCTGGTAGTAGGCAATGTTACTTTTACATAACTTTACATTGATAGGGAAAAAATATTGGATCAAATAAATGTACACATATTTGAACCAAGTAAATGTTTAATACCTATAAGCAAATCATTTAAAAACTTGAATCAACTTATCGTTAATTCAAGTCAATTGTGATTAGCGTAATTTTACAGTTACTTAGGTAGGCATAAAGGATTGTTTCAGTGTACATACTAAACTTGTAAGTTAGTATTTGTTATTGAGACCTCGACTGTTCTGATTCTGAAATTTAATTTCTATTCTCACTGTTTCTCTTATATTAAGTTGTCATTATTGGTCAACAGGACTCTTAACCCTTTCCGTTTGGCTTCGCATTTACTATTTAACAATGTGTGAACGAACACAGCTTGATACTACCGGGAAAATTGTTTTAAAACACGATTTTTTTAAAAAAATGCTATCCAATTTGGACCCATTTAGAGTTTAATATTTCAGTCGCTATATATGCCAAGAAAGTGCATTTTATTAACTAAGTGAATTGTTTATCAAGAGTGATTTTTCCTTTGTGTTCCTTTAGCTTTGATTAAATATCCCTATAAGATGTGTAACCCACTGTACAAAGAACAATCCTAGTCAATACCAGCATCGGGTAGATGGGTCTGCCGTACCTATACTTTAGCTGGTATACAACAACAGCGAGAAAGGGTGCTGTGGTCTGGTTTTAGATGCCTTCTTTCTGCGAAAACCCGATACTAATGTTAGAAGCCTGCTGCTATAAAAGTTTCTGCAAGGCTAAGTAATGATCATTTTTTTTGAACTATGGCCCTTGAAAGAAAAAACTCGCAGGTCTCTTGAAGCCACTGAAATGCATTATTGGAGACACGCTGCTGGAAAATCAAAATTAGAAAGAGCGAGAAATGAGAGAATTCGAAAAATTAAAATGTTAAAGACAAAATAACAGAAGAATATTACTGATGCTAATCAGCAGCGGTGATATATATTTTAGAAAATCTCTCACAAAAGAAAAATTTTTGGTGCGACACAAGTCGACTTCTCAGAGCGATTGCAAAAAAGATACACTCAGTGCTAAACTAAATTCAAAATCTCTTCAATGGAATACAAAAAGCGAAAAAGTGCATGTCAATGGAATGGGAACACTGAAATGCTGCAGTGATTTGTAAATGTGTATGCCCTTTATTTCTTGTGTGTATTTCCATAATTTCCTGGGTCCACTACTGGTTTTAAATAAATTTTAAATAACGGCAATCTAAGTCTCGCATCTCTGCCCTTAATATATGGGATTTTGCCAAAAACGTTATCTCTCGTAACTTTGGCCTCAAAGGCATTCAAACCTTTTTTTTATTTATTTCAAAAACTTGAACACTTTAGTTTCTAGACACGTGTGCTCTCCTAACGAAAGTATGTTTTGCTCCAGCCAGACGTAGTTACCAGCCACCGCTATTCCACAAGAAATTTTAGTTTGAAAGCAGAATCCTTGCAGGCAGTGGCGGATCCAACATTTCCGGGTGGAGTGGTCAAAGCGGCATCAAACATTTTTTGAAAATTAAGAAGCTTTTGTCAAAAAAAAATAAGTAAAGCTGCAGGAATAAAAAAATAAGTTTTGTCCATGGGAGGGGAAGGGTGGACCCGTCTGCCCTCCATGAATCCGCTACTGTTGCTAGCAGGATCCTTTCAGAGTTCGGTAAAAACTTTTCTAAAAGCAAAAAGTGCTACTCGCTAAATTTGAGGGTAGAAACAAAGGGTAAATTAGCATCATTTAAATTTAACTAAATAACTATGTACGTAAAATCTGTTAGGTATTTTCTACGGTTTTGAAAATGTTTGCGACAGGATAACATTAATTAATAAGGTATATTTTTTTAAAATGTTTGTTATTATTGTAACAGGCGACTGCTTTGATAGTATAACTGTTAAATCGAGTGGGCAATTTGTCATTCAACTGTTAAATTTACTTAATACTTATAACAAAACTTTACATTTGCCAAGGTAAAGAAAGACAAAAACCGTGCTTCAAACGATATAGTTTCAAAAAAGTTTGGTAAATTAATTTCTAGTTACAAAATGCAAAATAATAAGAATTTAGTGGCTCGAGCAAAGATTAGCCGTAGACAACTTTTATAAAATATATAGCGATTCCTGAAAATCTTTTAAAAAAGCTGCGTTGCCATAAATTTTCATTCTTCTTAATCTAATGCTTGTTGATACAGAAAATAATATTAAAATAAGAATATATAAACACTTATAAATGACAATCCCGTATTGTAACATTTTCAATAGAAGCGGTTAAATAATGCGATTACATGCAAACAACTGTTGCTTTCCATGTTCATATATTCAGAGTCCAAGTTATGTAGCTCCATGTAACAATCGAATAACTGAAGCACCTGTTTTGTGCCCGATGTCATGTTTGAGTGGATTTTGCACAGTAATACGAATATATGTTAGTCCTGCTTGCGTATGCTATTTTGTATTATTTTGGTTTTTGATTTGTAGTTGTTTAATAAAATCTTTAAAAAATTGTGGTTTTTTAAAGTTTTAAATGAAGAAGGTTTCACAGTTATGTCTTTATTGTTAGACATGTGGATAAACTTCTTCTTGTTTTTATTGTAATTTTTAATAAAAAATATCCTTTGTCAATTTGTATTAGTTCAGTGGCATGTGGTTTCCCGTGGGATAGTTGTGGAAGATTCTTTTAAACGACCGTAGATTGATTGGTAATGGATCGAACAATTTTAAGTCACCGGGTGTTTGCCTCAATGAACTTGTAAAAAGCTTTTTACAAGTTCATTGGTTTGCCTCCAATTTTAGTAGGAGGGCCGGTGTGACGTCATAAATCCGTTATCTTGGCTTTTTTCATGTTTTTTCACAAGCTTTGGCTTGTAACTTTTTATAAATTAGTTTTACAGAAAAATTGTTAATACCTTTTTTGTTTGCAATATACCACCAAGTAAGATGGTAAATAGTTAAATGAGATTCATATTCTTAAAACCTAACAAAGATTAAATTTTCAAAATTACTAAAAAATAGCATCTTTTTACCCAAAAAACAAAATTAAGAACAAATGTTTTAGACTACATCAAATCGATTGGTAATGGATCACTCAATAAAAAGTAGCTTGGTATTTGCCTCAAATTTGAGTTAGAGCGCCTGTATGGCGTCATATATCCAAGATTGCAATTCTTGCTTATTATATCTCAAGAACTATAAAAGATATTGTTATTTTTTTCAATATTAAAAAAATTTTAAAAATTACAGATTGAACAAAAAAGTTTAAGACTACCCTTAATCGATTGTTGTTAAATCACTTAACGTTAAATAGCCAAATGTTTGCCTCAAACTTCAGTCGGAGGGCCTATAAAACGTCATAAATCTAAAATGGCGGTAAATGTTTTTACAAACTTTTGCTAAATTAGGTTTATATCTTATAAACTAACAAAGATTATAATTTTTTTTTAATAATAAAGAATATGTTAGCTCCCGCTAAATTTCGCGGTTGTTTTTAATTTTTAAAACAACACAATTGGATGACGGACAGAGTACATTTTTCGCGCATTTTGACATGCGCACCAAGAATCAGAGAGATCCTTTCTACCGCCTCGAGAAAAATGGCGTGTTAATTTCTTTCTCCAACTATTACAAATTTCTACACTTGAAAGTGCTCGATTTTGGTGTACTCAAGCATAGAACTAGAAACTTCAGCCCGTAACTTAATTTTTTTAGCCAAAAAAAATGTCATATCTTTTTTAGTTTTTAACATATACAGCTGCATTAGTTAATGCTCTCTTGCAATTTAACGAATGTTATAAGCAAAAGTTTGTAAAAAAAAATAAAAAAGCTTGGATTTATGACGTCAAACAGGTCTTAATCAAATTGGAGGCAAACACCCAGCGACTTAATATTTAGTGATGCATCACTAATAGATCCATGGTAGGTAGTTCAAAATTTTCTTGCTTAGTCTAGAATTTTTATAATTTTTTTTCTTGAGATATAAGTCTTGTTAAAACGACAATTAAACTTAAAATAACTAAATTAAATTAAAATCATAACTAATACAATTTTTCTCTAAAGTGGTTGTAGCAAAAGTTTGTGAAAAGGCATGGAAAAGTTCGCAATCTGGGATTTATGACAGGCGCTCTTGCTCAATTTTGAGGCAAACACCCGGTGACTTAAAATTAAGTGATCGATAACCAACCAATAATAAACCTTCTTTCTCCAATTTTTTTTCAAGTAAAAAAAAAAATCTTATTTTTTAAAAATTTTTAAATATTTATAATTTTGTTAATTTTTAAGATATAAAGCTAACTCCTTCACTATATTAAATTGGTCTTCTCTTCCAAACAAAAAACATATTTACAGTTTTTCTGTAAAATTATTTTACCGAAAGTTGAAACCCAACTTTTGTGAAAAACATTAAAAAAGCCGCCATCTTGTATTTATGACGTAACACAGGCCCTCCCACTCAAATTGAAAGCAAACATTAGGTGATTTATAATTGTGTGATCTATTACCAATCGATTTAAGATAGTTTTAAAAAATCTTCAACAACTATCCCACGGGACACGATTTTTGACGATAAGCCTCTTAACTATATTGTTTTTTTAATATAAAAAACATTTTACACATTATTTTATGCCCATAATATAGGTAATAAATTTAGTTTTTTTTTTGTAACACATTAATAATATTTTGTAATTATATTTGAAAATATTTTTTACATTATTACATACCTATATATTTGTAGGCACAAAAAAGAACTGCTTTATAGCAACTCCAAAATTATTTATTCAATATTCGTTTTATTATATTTTAGTTGGCTTGTAAACACATTTATAATTTAATAACAAATTATATACATTTTTGGAAGGGCCGTGTCATAAATTTTTATGAGTGCTCATTAACAAAAAACATTTTTTATTTATTTACCGAAAAATAGACAGCCTCAATTTTGTATACCGTGTCGAGTAACTCAAGACCTAGGGTGTATTGTGGCTCACTTTTGAGTGATTTCTGTTTCTCACAACTGTATGCCTAGTCTTCCAAAAAGCTAGCTAGCAGTTTTGATAAGACACTGTTCACATATTCTGAATAAATCTGAGATTTACCGAAAGTCTCCTGACGTAAACGTGCAATAGTCAGGCATTCGCACAGTACTACATGTCTGACTATTTCGTCATCTTCCAGACAGAGTCTGCATTAAGACTTCCTATTCTGTGCATGAGTTAAGTACTTGGTCGTCAGGGACCTGTAAAAAGTCCAGTCACTATACGGATCTCCTGTTTAGTTAAACCAATGATGTGAGTGGCTTTTTTTCTACAAGTTTATTTAATGAACACTAGAGTGAGCCAGTTCTTGTAGATTTATCCAGTATTGCTGGAAGCTGTTCTTCATCCATTTAAATATGGTTGACATTGTATGCTATCCCAAGGCTTGTTTGGGGCCAAAAAAGCCGGCAGCCGAACCAGGAAGACAAATGTAGGATTTTAAGTATTTAAATGAAAAATATAGTTTTTAAAAAAAAGTTTGGAAACTTTTTTTGAGAAAAAAATATCTTGAACGAAAAATACACTCACCATGGCCATCTATCCAGGTGATCTCGGCAGCTGGTTTTCCCCCATGACTGATGCATTCCAGTTCAATTTCTCGATCCTCAGTTGTCACCATATAGTCGCCTGTAAATATCAAGAAAATGTTGTAGACGTAGGTAGTTTTTTATACACAGTGGTTACAGTGTGAGGCAAAATATTTTGATAATTATTATATGGACTATGGACATTTTTTTTAAATGTAAGTTAAAAAAAATCGAATGCAGGTTTTTCGGAAAAAAAGTTTTCTGAAAAAAAAATTAATCTTTTTTTTAAATGAATTTTTTGTTTTTGAGTACTTTTTATCAAAACCATTTTTCGAAACTTTTTTTGAAAAGTAATTTAAAAAAAATCGCTTTTCTATTTGAAAGTTCCAAACAAGCTTTTCGAATTTTGTTTGAATTTTTTTTGTAGATGTACTTGTTGGTACACAGGGTATGATGTGTCGTTCAAGATTTTGACGATGAACTAATGGGCCTCGGATATTTGTTTCGAAAATAACTTTCTTTTAAATGCACGAAAAATTGTTTTCCGAAAAAACAAAACTTTGGTTTCCAAATAAAAATATGATTTTTTTTTGGAAAAGCTATATAAAAACCTTTTGAAAAAAATTTTGTTTTAAAACTTTAGGGTAGACGATGTCTTATATGTATGGGTCACGGATATTTTTTCCAAAACAAACTTTATTTTAAATGCGAAAAATTTTTTGGGAGTTTTTGGAAAAATTTTCACGACGCGATTGTATTATTGACAGAGGGGTTCAAATAAGACAGAAAGTTCATATAACATGGAGGATCAACTTTCCCCGAATTTTCAAACCCGAAGAGAGCTAGGGAGGCATTTAGGAAAAAAACAAAAGCTTTACTCGCCAGGGGCGGATCTAGGAACTTTATTTGTGGGGGAAATATCATAATAAATATTACATAAAACCATTTTGCTTAGTGACCAGCAGGTGTATTCTGTGTGTCAAAACTAAATAAAGTTTGAAATTTGGGGGGAACCCCCTTTTTCCCTCCCGTAGATCTGCGCATGCAATCGCCAAATGATTATTTGACTAAATATGAAAATGGAGTATTCCATTTTTTATTACACTGACAGAAAAATGATTACCTGTTCTTAAAACCTACTTAAATGTTACTTTACTTAAAATTCATTTGACTTTTATTAAGTACTTACCTTGCACAATTTTAGGTGGCTCGGGAGGCACCAAAACCGTCAACACAGCAAAATGACTCCTGATACCAGGCTGACCTAGAGGACCTGGTGATACTTGGCATTGGTACCGGGCGTCGTCGTCCAGCATTACTGGAAAAATTTCCAAAGAGTAGTCACCTGGAACAAGCAAAAAAAAGTGTTAAAAACTATATGTTTAATAAAGTATTTCTTAGGCAAGGTCTTTATACTTTTTCCCAGGTTGCCTACAGAAATTGAACCCTAGGCTGGAACAACGTTGTAACGACCATAAGGTCCAAATGCGGTATTTCCGTGGAACAACGTTGTATACGCCATAAGTAATAAATCTTCAATCCCTATATAATTAGTTTATTTTGGGTAGTCATATTAGTCATATAATAACTTTATCTGATAAAGCAGTAGATAGAGTAAGCAGTGTACGATTCAATAAAATTTATTCATTCAATACTGCCTTTATTTATTAAAAAGAAACAAACCAATTATTTTTAAATTCCACACATAAAGATCAACTGTCAGTTTACAATGTAAAACTGTCAAAATACTACCCGGCACTATAACTTCCTGGTTTTATACCATACCTTATAAAAGTCTTAAGAATGTTTTCATAATACGTAAGCAATTATTTTCTCAAGTAGAGATAATGCTGAGCTGTAAAAAATTGATAAAAAAAAGAGGCTAGCTTCTACACACAGTAGTGTGAGAAGCTTAGGGTGCTATTAAACGTAATTTAGGAAATTTATTATACCAGGCGCTACCGGGTTTTATTATAGATCCTTTTAGAAGACGTCACGTAAATATTACAGCAAAATTGTATAGCCTAGAGACACCGGTCTATTATTTAAGTAATAAGTGACAGGCTGAGTTCTCGTACATAGCTTCATTTTGCCAAGATGGCCAACTTCGTTCTCTGCGCAAATTCTTAAAAGTGATTCCTAACAGAATGCGCGGGTGCCGAAATTTTTCGAGCTTCGGACTGACTAAACCGTAAACGCTATTTTGGAGACAATATTGCCATTTACTTTCAAACACATTTTTTAAGCCATAGGAAAATAATCAGGTGACTAATTTTTTACTGTTACTTTTTTTTCTCATTAATTATGAGATAAAAAAACTAACTGTAAAGATGTAGGAACAGTTAATTATCATTTTTGTGACTAAAAAAAGTGTGTGAAAATAGATGGCTACATTGTCGCCAAATTCGCATGCTTGGTTTATTCAGTCCGAAAATCAAAAAAGTTCCGCACTCGCGCACTCTTTGAGGAATCACTTTCAAGAATTTTCGCACAGAAAAAAGTTGGGTCTCGGCAAAATATAAAGATGTGCGAAAATTTATTCTGTTGTTCATAACTTAGTTTCTTTCTCTTCTCTTGTTTCATTCCTTTGTTTATTTCATCCTATTTCTTTATTATTTTTTTTTCAATCTTATACTTTCTATCAAAAATAGTGTTCTTATTATTTTAATATTGTTTCTCATATTGTTTCTCTTACAGCTACTTATACCTCAAACCTCCAAAAGTTTTCCACATTTGACAAATTTTTAATATCTGTTGTTACGGTAAATATATTTTAAACTTAAAGCCTAAATGTATTTTAAAATTTTATTACTATTTATATATTTTGTTTAACTGTTTTTATATTTTTTTCTTAAAATTTTAAAATTTTGTTATGGTTTATTTTTTATGATAAATGTTTTTTGTGATTTTTTATAATAGTTTATAATCTTTGATTGTGATCTGTTGCTGTTTCGACTTAAGTTTTTATGTAAAATGACAAATTCTATTCACAGATTTATTTATTTTTACTTATTTATAAACTCATTGGAAAATATCTGTACCAGTGGCGTATATAGAAAAATGTTTCGGGGGGGGCCTGAACAGTTTTGGGGGGGGGGGCGACACCCCACGAGGCCATATTTTATGCTATTCTATGTTTGAATTTATGAAATATGTGGAAAATATTTATAAAAACCTTAGCTTCGGGGGGAGCCCGGACCCCCCAGTCCCCCCTTATATACGCCACTGATTAGTACCATTTTTTTTCTTAAATTTGTCTATTTAATTATTTTTGTAGTTGAATAAACTTATGCTCAGCTTTTTCAATAAGTCTTGTACCTTGGAAAATAATTCAGGTTTGAACTTGAATTGAACTTTAACTTAAAAAACAGACCGATGTACTGTGAACTAGTATAGCCTCGATGGTTCGGTAAATTAGCGCGCAGGTGCAAGTTAGGAATAACCAGTTTATAGTTAAAATATTCTTAATTCTTTTATCTATATTATTTTTTTTTCACGGCTGTAAATCAAAATGTAAAATTAGACTAAAAACAAAGGCTAAGTTTGAATATTTTGTAATAGTTTTAAATGTGTTGCTCTTAGAAGAGCGACACGTGGTACTAGTAGCATTGGCGCACCCAGGGGGGTTCGAGCCCCCCCAAGCCTAAAATATTTTCTACATATTTCATGACTAAAAAGATAAAATAGTCATCATGAGGCTTCGGGCCCCCTCAGAGTTCCGAAGTTTGCTATCCATATGCAAATAAAATGCACTGCATGCGAAAATTTTTCAAATATAAAATAGTTTTTGTGTAAAAAATTTGAAAACTCAGCTATTTTGTAAAAATTTAAAAAAAAATTGATATTTAAAAAAAAATGGGGGTTTATGTATTGGTTATTTTTTTACTAAAACTAAAGTATGAGCTTAATTTCAAGGAGGCTTGACCGCCCCCCCTTGTTCCGCCACTGGTTCCAAAAGCTCGCTATCGTCATCAAATTTTTCGATCCTTCTTAAAGGAACATTGTGTGATTGAGCGATGGAACATTTGTTGTTGAGTGGTACTTGACGAAGAGGCCTAGTCCGACATAATAACGAAAAATCTAATAAAGAAGCGGCACTAAGAGGAAATTGGAGCAATTATTTTAAGATTAATCTTATATATATACTAAGAAAAAAGAGGTTGTAAGGCTTATATGTATAGAAGGTAAATCATTTCTTAAAAATGATATTTTCCCAATTAAGCGTAACGACGTTTCTCAGATTATAGCGTGCTAGTAGGTAGGTAATCACATATTATTATACAGGAAACATTATTAATAATTATATATTAATTTTAAAATGAAGTTTATTTTTAACTAACTAAAAGTTCTACCAACTATATTTTGTTTTCTGCTAATTACACAGCCCCAAAGAAAAAAAGAGTTCATACTCGAGGGTCGGACATATGTATTCCCATGTATTTTTCGACGGTGAATCCGATCCCGAGCTTAGGAAAGGTCCTCCATATCTGGAATTGGCTCCAGGGGCCAAAAATGGCCTCTATATGGCCTGAGAAGTGGATTCCGGGATGAGGAGACGTTAAAGGTGCATTCTAAAGTCGACAAGTTCACGGCCAACTGAAATTTCCCGTTCTGAGCCGAGAAAATAACCCCTTAGGGGCCGGGAAAATTGCCCTTTAGGGACCGGGAAATCGTGTTTCGGGCGCTGCAATGGCATCAGTGGTATTTTTGTGTACTTTTGAATACTGAAATGAATACCGTGCTTGAAAAGTTTATGGTCAACTGCAATTCCCGGTTTAGGACCGGGAAAATGGCCCCTTAGGGGCCGGAAAATCGTGCTTCAGACGTCGTAATGGCATCAGTGGTATTTTTGTGTACTTTTGAATACTGCAATTAATACCGCGCTTGAAGAGTTTATGGTCAACTGCAATTCCGGTTTAGGACCGAGAAAATGGCCCCTTAGAAGCAGGAAAAACGTGTTTCGGGCGTCGCAATGGCATCAGTGGTATTTTTGTGTACTTTTAAATATTATGAATACCATGCTTGAAAAGTTTAAAGAATACATATGTCTGACCCTCGAGTATGAACACGTTTTTTTGTGGGGCTGTCTTATTTAAAAACTAAATTTATTAAAATTAAACAAACAACACATTTTATTATTTTTATTGAACCAATCATTTTCTTGTTCAAATTTTCCATAACCACTGGAAAGAAGCCAACCAAACCTATGTTTTCTAAATTTGTAATAATATTATTTTATAACTCATTAGATAAAATATATAATATTATTGAGCCAGCTATTGTTTAATATTTTTTTTTGCTTTGATGAAACATGCTGGTTTTATTAACAACCTTTTATGATTTCACATATTAAATTAAAATATATCATTTAAAAGTTAAATAAATAAAATATCTAATGAACCATAGGGACATGAAACACATAATGATTTTATTATTTTTAAGCGTTTCAGATATTTAAATTAATAAATTTTTGACTATCATTCTCAATTTAAATAATAATAATTATTCACAGCGCAACTGTAAGTATATAAAAACATATAAAAAAAAAAACGAAAATCGAATAATAGAATAAAAACTTTTTTTATTGTTTTAAGCTTTTATTTAGCAATCTTGCTACAATGTTTTCTTACATTGACTTAAAATTACCCTGATATTCAAATTTACAAAACAAGTAAATAAATAGGTATAAACTAACACTATATTAATAAAATTTAATAACTTGTCTTGAAAATAATGCTTTTTATGCTTTTTTATTTTTTTAAAAATTTGGTTCATTTTTAATTAACACTTTTAATTTATTGTATTTACTCAAGCTTTTTGAAAATATTGATTTTTGAACAACTAATTTTAATGTAGTGCTTAAATGAAAATCTTCTTTAGTCCGGGTATTGTAAGTATGATAATTATAATTTTGATTTATAAATTGTTTTAATGAATCTGGTAGTAAATTGTTATTAATTTTATAAATAAAAATACAAGCATTATAAAGTTTTAATTTTTTTACATTTAGCCAGTTTAATTTCTTTAACACTGTTTTTATTTTGATATATTGCACGATTTTGTAAAATTTGTAATTTTTCCAGAATGTTTAAAAATATATATAAAAATATTGGAAATGAAAAAAAATATATTTCAGCCTATGGGAAAGATAAATTATACCCGATCCGAGTTATAAGTGTCAAGTGGAGGGAACTTTTTGGGGTGGTAAATCGTTTTTCACGGTTTTGAGTAAAAACTGACCTATCGTAAAAAGTTTAAGATTTTAGATAATTAAAAATTCTACCATTTTTTGTGTAAACCATTTTTTTTATATCGTCTAAAATTGCCAGAGAAATTTTGATATATTTTTCATGAAATTCATTGAAAAATTACCTTTTTAAATCCTAAGCAGACTTAAGTTTTTTTAATTCAAAATAGTTATATTTAAACGTATTTGATTTTAAACCAAAAATAAGCCTTATTTTTACCCAAAGATGGCCAAATTTTGAAAGCAGTTAAAAAACACCAGTGGTCATTTTATTCATCGAGACGTCTGTTTTTAGACAGCCAGGAAAAACGACGATATGATAAGACAATATGATTTAAATCATATTGCAGTCATTTTAGTTTGCTATTTTTTAAACTGCTGTTTTGTAGCAAGTTTTTTCATAGCGATGTTAATTTTTTTGAGACCATCTAGAAATAGGCGTTATAGCAAAACATTTTCACTGCTTTAAATAAAGAAATACTATTTTCAGGTAAAAATAGGGCCTAATTTTAGATTTTAAATTAAATTAAAATGTAAAAATCAAAATCAATATTTTTATTTAAAAAAACTACAATGTGGAAGAAAAAAATGTAAAATGAAAAAACTGTTTTTTTTTTCAACAGAAGATCTAGTTTTGCTGAAAACCATAAAAAACCATTATCCACCTCTAAAAGCTCACCACCCCTTTGCACCCTGACGAACTGGGTCGAGTTTTATTTTCCAATTTCTTTTATTTAATAGGGACCTATTGCAATAAAGCCAGGCACAAATTGTGCCGGGCACTATATTGACAGTTTTGCATTAAAAACTGACAGTTGATCTTTCAAAATTGACAGCTGGTCTTTTAAAATTGACATACCAAAGTCGAATTTAGAAATCCAGTCGTTTATTTTCCATTAATAGTGGCGTCACTATTAATTCCGGCTCTTATAATACACAATGGCCTAATTTTGAAAGAAGACAGCTGTTCTTATAATGCGAAAGTGTCAATATAGTGCCCGGCACAATTTGTGCCTGGCCCTATTGCAATAGGTCCCTAATATCCAATAATTTTTTCCTTTCCAAAAGATATCTGCTCTTGTCTATAAGTAAATAAAGATGGATAAAAAGATGAAACACTCGAAAAAATTATTATTTTGCTATGTCGTTAAAGCTTATTTTCTTTGAAGTCTTTTAAAATTATATTTTATTATTTTTCCGAAGCTATGAGTAAATCCGAAAATAAGCTTATAACTGGTAGGTAGCTCAGAAAGAAATTCTACTCGGGGACGCATTCTCGGTTTTCTTTGAAAAATAAAAATACCGAAAAATACCTTGTTTAAAGTTAAAAGAACGACCAAAAAGAAAACTAAACTAAAATCAGCGGCGTCTTCAGAAAAGCTCTTGATTTAATTTTTGTGATACAACCCTCACTAAAAATCCTAATTATATGAACCATTCCGAAACGCTCATTTCATAAAGTTCTCACGGATCGATTTTAGTTGATCAACTAAAATCGGTCAAGTTTTTGTTCAGACCAGATCCAAAAAATCGGTCGAATTATTTGAATGAAAATGGCGCCAAGGGCAGTAATACGTGCAAGTGTCAATGTTGTACATTTGTTTGTATATGGTTCTTATTGTTTTTATTTTATTTTTAACACCCGCTGTAGTTAGACCGTCTATATATTTATTTTTTTTGTAACTATCTAGTCGATGAAACATAAAACCCTCTCACCACTCTAAACTCATTTTGTTTTGCTTTTAATGGAACATTAATTATTTTTTATTATAACATTACTATACAAAACAACAAACCTACTGAAACCGGAGAGCTGCCGAGGTAAAATACAACAAAATACAGTGATTTAAGTCCACCAACAAAGGTTCACACGCTTCAAACAAGATTCGACTCGACGAAAAATATTGATGACTCATAACTTGAACGATAAAGTTTGAATGGATCAAACTTTTGTGGAATTGACAAAAGTTGACCAATTAAAGTTGAAGCATATGTTCTCTCAGTTCTTTTTATTCGATTTTAGTTAATCAACCATAGTTGATCAACTAAAATCAATTCGTGAGAACACCCCTAAACCTTTGTGGAATCGACAAAAGTTGACCGATTAAAGTAGAAACATATGTTCTCACAGATCTTTTTATTCGATTTTAGTTGATCAACCAAATTTGATTAACTAAAATCGATTCGTGAGAATGCGCCTTAATAAATATTCTAATATATATTGGTTGGGAGCCTAAGGGCTCATCGCACCGACTTTTAAAATCCTGACCAAGAAGATTACATCATTTACCAATTACACCAACGACTACGCATTGCAAAGTGCGTATCATTTTTAAGTCTCTATTGTATGTAATGCTCGTTTGAAACAATGCAATTTTGGTATGCAATTTGAAAATGTTTTATTTCGTGCACCGTCATAAATTCAGTGCTGCGGTAGAAGTGTTATTATCATAATTGTCCTATCAGAACATATTATACGAGGGCATCAAACCCTTTAGTCCCCTTTTTGTGAACGTTCATGCTATAATAACATATTTTCTTTTTTAATTTTACTTCCTTCCGCTCATGCTGACTCAAACCAGGATTTAGTGAGACGACAAAAAAGAGAAAAAATACTTTGCCAAAAATGTGTTTTTTAGAGGAAACTTTTTTTTAGATATTTTATTTAACAGGTCTTTTAAACAAGCTTTATAGTCAGTCAGTGGGTTGATCCTTATGGTTTTTCTAAAAAAGTGTTTGACGTACACTAGGACTTAATAAATTATGTCGCAAAAACTTTTCTAGATTTAAGTCACTTTTAGGATGATTCCCCGATTTGGCACTATGGTGGGTTCTTTGACCAATTGGTATTAAATTATTAAAATAAGGGTGCAATTATAAATATGTTTTTATTATTATTGTTTACAAAGTTTGGAAGGTAAAGGCTGCGACCCGGAAATCCTGGGATTGGTTAGGATAAGATCCTACGTGAAAATGCTTGATATGTGACGTGAACTTAAGGTGCGATTCATACTATATGTTCCGGTACCGTCACGTCACCGTATCGTACATTTTGACAGTTGTTTTACACCAAACATCAAATTTATCCGGGGCATTTAACAGCTGTACATAAGATAAGGAAGAATAAGCCGACATTACATTTTTGTCACGTTCGCCTAAATTTAAATCCCTAAATATTTCAGTTGCGACATCTTTTAGACGTAATGAAATTTTATCTTATATTTTTTAAAATATTTATAATTTTTGTTAAACAACATTGCGTTTTTTAAAATTATTTATACTTTTTGTTAAATAGTATTTTTGTTTTACCGTTGAACTTTTGATTGTTTTAGACATGTTTATTTCGCTTTTACAAAATGAGTTGCCTCGCGGCATTTTTTACTCTAAAATATGTTTTTTGCAGTCCATCGAGGGAAAAGCAAAAATGCTGAGTTTTTTTATGAATTTAAATTTACCTACTACATGTTTTCATATACCATACGTGGTAAATTCCGCCTCATGGAGAATAACTAGGTACAAAAGCCAGGGGCGTGACAATTGAACATTGCCCACTAAATAATAGATAGTTTAGGTTATTGTGCTACGGATTTTCACGTAAAACTGCACGTTTTAGCTGTTTAAAATTTGAGTTTAAATACATAAAAATAATTTATATACCAATAGCAGAGAATATAGAATTGGCACAGTGTTTTTTAAAGTTACACCTTTGTTTTCTTTTTCTTTCTTTAATTGCAGTGAGCATATATTTCCAAAAAATCCTGTGTGTTGGACGCGAAAACCATCGCCTATTCGCTTGGACATCTGTTAAACTCATGCCAAATAAAATATGGCGGCTCATAAGTAAAAAACAGAAAAATTTTGGAAAAATCACAACTTTTTTATTTTTTAACCGATTTTTTTCAATCTAATTTTATTTTATTAATAGTGCATATTTATAAAAATTATTAAACACATTCATTTTTAAAATTTCTGTCGGAAAAAAATATATTCCTCAACATTATGGTTCTTTTTGTGTTTTTTCCATTTTTTAGGGAAACTGCTGACTTTATAAAAAAATCATAGGATACCAAAAAGATGTGGATTGACAAGTTGTATATACAGTGTGTTTTATTTTTACCATAAGCTAAAAAGTTTTCGAGTTATGCTCAAAAACATACGAAATTGCCCCCCTTGTTAACTCGAAATTTTTTTAACTTATGGTAAAAATGAAACCAACTGTACATATAACTTGTCAGTGCACATCTTTTTTGTGTCTTATGATGTTTTCGTTAAATCATCAGTTTCTCTAAAAAGCTCAAAAAACACGAAAAAAAAATGTTGAGGAGTATATTTTTTTTCAGACACAGAAATATTAATAATGCAAGGGATTAATAGTTTAATGGATAATAGAAATAAATCACGCCATCTTCAAAAAAGTTATATGGAGCGCCTATTAGGAAAATATTAGATGCGCAATGCGCGATAATGCAGTATACGCAATTAATCAAAATTAGTCTTACGTAATCTTTAAAATTAGAAGTAAGGAAAAAATGCTTATTGTGAATATTTTTGATGAATATGTCTTAAAGTAGGTTATTTGAAAGATGATATAAAAAAAGTTTTTGAATTTATCTAGGGTAGGCAACGCCTTTCCGCATACATTGCATGCACGCTACTGGAATCTAAGGTAACTCGGAGAAAAATAAGTTTAAAATGAAGAAAAATTTTAAGGCAAAAAAAATCCATAGACAAAAGATTATTATTATTTAGAAAATGGTTTTTAAGGGCACGCCTATGTTTTTTCAGTTGTTTTAAAACAAAATTAATTTTATATAACCTAGGTAAACGTATATGCAAAGCGGGACTGTAGCAAAAGTCCAGACAAAAACAAATTAAAATTATTTTTCTCTTTTAGACAAAATTTTAATTTCGTTTGTCACAATTTTAAAATAAATGAACTCCATGACGGATCTGACTCACACCTTCGTAGCTTAATATTTCAGTGGGAAACGCAGAAGAGGGGGGGGGCTAAAACCCCCCAGAGTCAATTATTATTGACCCCTAAAACAAGAATTTTCCCGAAAAATCTATATCAAAATATATAGATCCAAAACTTATAGGATTGTTTTTTTTGGCTTTGGCTGTAATAGTCAAGTTTAGAGAAACATTTCCAAATTAGCAAGAACCTATCATTTTGAAATTTGTAATAGAAAACTTGGATTTACTTTTATCTCAATTCTTTTAAAATGTTTTTGTTATGATTTAACTCATTTTTAAAAGGATATGGATAATATTTAAGTTTTAAAGTAGTAAAATATGCGGAATATTGTTTAAAACTTTTGCAATGCCTTATTAAAAATTTTGAGGTTTTCTAATTTTTCGAAACTCAGCTCTCTGGCGTTCCGGGAAGTGGACAATGTTACTTTTACATAACTTTACATTTATAAGGGAGGGCAGTACATTAAAATTTTGGTGTTTTTATTATTTTTTTCCTATAGCTTTATCATATTTCCTATCAGTCTTCGGAAGCTCAGCTCTCCAGCGTTTCTGGAAGTGGGCATGTTACTTTTACATAACTTTACATTTATAGGGGAGGGAAGTTTATTAAAATATTCGGGTTTTTGAATTTTTTTCTATAGTTTTATTATAGTTCCTATCGGCCTTCCGAATCTCCGCTCTCTAGCGTTTCTGGAAGTAGGCAATGTTACTTTCACATAATTTGACATTTTATATGGAAGGGAAGCAAATTTGACTTTTGGGGTTTTTAAATATTTTCTTATAGTTTTGTAATATTTCCTATCAGTCTGCCAAAGCTCAGCTCTCTAGCGCTTCTGAAAGTGGGCAATGTAACTTTTACATATAACTTTACAGGTAAGGGGAGGGTAGTAAATTCGAATTTTCGGGGTTTTTGATTTTTTCGAAGGGTTTGGTTATAATTTCTATCAGTCTGCCAAATTTCAGCTTTGTAGCATGTCCGGAAGTAGAGTGAGTGGCAATTTTTACGTTTTTTAAATTTCGTAACTACTTTACGAAAGCCATGAAACTTGGAGGGGTTGTTAACATTATGAAGATCTACGACTGCGCAGTTTGAGTTTCGTAGCTCATTTTGAAGTAGAGTTTTAGTTTATTAATAATTTTATTGAGAAATGAGAGGGATTATTCTGGATACGGCTAAAACGTATTTGGATCCTTTTTTAATCCCTTTCAAAGCAAATGTCGTTAGTCGAAATGGACTTTCGGATTATATCTATTTATCGAGTGAGTCGCACTCTCTATAGTTGGAGATTTCGGAACTCAAAGCCAAACAAATATTAAGCCAAAGGCTCTATGACGACGGGATATTTGAGATTTCGTTTGTGTACTGCAGTAGCGGACGCTTAATTACCGAAACGTCAAATTTTAAAATTAAAATTTTTTGTTAGTGAGAAACGAACAGAGATAAATGGATCAATGACGAATTTGATGGCTTCCTAGCCCATTAGCACACTCCATGCTATATTAGCGTTGGTAACAGTTTTTTGTAAATATCTCAGAAACGAAAGCATCTGTTTTGGTTATAACACAAATTATTAAGAAAAATGTGTTCTTACATATTCCGAAAACCAAATATTGATGCGATGCTTCGTTAAAAAGTTAGCATATATAATTATTAAACTGTCAAAAAAATGTCATTAGCATCAATGGATTATGACCATGAATATCTAGAATGTCAGTGGTATGGGTCGCATATTTTGTGATTGTGAAATTCCCGTAACATATGGATTAAAACTCTTTCGTTGGTGAGGATTCTGATCATCAATTTTTAACATCCTAGCCTGCGCAGCAATGGATCGAGAAGGTATCATTTTCGAAGATTTTTTTTTCAAATAATGCCGTAAATGTGTTATTTGGATGTATTTTGACCTATCTTAGTACTATCGTCGTGAAGTCTGTCTGTTTGTGTATGTATCACGACAGCTCCTAAACCGCTAAACCGATGTTTATAAAGGTTTCGGGTAATATAGTGTTCGACACTCTAATGAGCTGATTAGATTTTGGTCAAAATCCATCAATGCTAATACAGTTTTTTGATAATTTAAAAATTGAAAAAATGCTAACATTTTAACGGAGCATTATATCATAATGTAGTGTTCGGAATATAGAAGATTATATTTCGCTTAATAATTTATGTTATAATCAAAAACTTTATAGAAGCTTTGGTTTCTGAGATATTTACAAAAACTTTTTTCAAGGCTGATATATCATGGCCTCACTTGAAGTGTGCTAATAGGCTAGCTAGGAAGGTATCAGAGCCTTTATATCAAACTACTTTAAAACTGGCAGCAAATATATGTAGAAAACCCATGTATAGTCAGGGACTTTTTAATTGGCCGCGCTCGAAATTCAAAAATATTCCTATTGGAAATTAGGAAACCCAGTTTGAACCAAACCAAAAATATCGTGAACTTTACCTCTGTACCACAACAAGAGCAATAATAAAAGATCAAATCATTTAGAATGGGTTAAAATATATTTACGAAAATCTTTTTTTTGTAATAAAGTTTTATAATTGCCATATTTCTACACACTGCTAAGAAATAAATATTTATTTCCATTTTCTGTAAATTTAATTGACAAACCGATATGAATACGGAAAGCAAATATTAGTTTTCCAACTAAGAGTTTATTGATAATATTCAAACTTGTGTACATGTTTGCTTTATATCGGCAACACCCTTACAACACTCGTATTTACCTTTAAACGATTTAAACTGACGCTTGACTTTCGTAGTTCCTAAATTACACTTCAATAATTAATAAGCTCATGACATCTAATATATCGATTGCATGGTAATTTATTATTAAATTTACCTATCCAACTTCAAAAATGTGAGCTTTCTTACCTACAATAAAATATTTACGCGTAAACTTAAAAGTTAATTTATATATGACGACATGCTAAACGGCAATGTTGGCTGTGTTTGGCTAATATTGGTGCAACTGTTTAACGTTGTGTGATTGTTGCTTTAAACTTTGTTGACCTAACCTCAATTTTAATTTATGTTTGGTTGCTATAACCGAGTTAACTGACTACACCTTATCTAACCTTACTAGAAACTTAGCTAGCATCCCGACCTTACTTAAATCCGACTTATCCTGACCTAATTCTAATTCTCCTAACCTTTCTTTACCTGCAACCAAATAATCAAAAAATATAGTTTCTAGTCTCTTAATTCAAAGCACCAAAAGCAAATCCCCTCTCTCCAGTTTTGTGTATTTCATCTCAAAAACATTTCTTAGAATTATATAATTCTGTTTCTAATTTTTTGCAACAATGTCACAAATTCAGCTAAATTATTCTATTATTCATTTTTGTTTATTTTGTTTAAATATATTTTTTTACTGAATCTTGGAAAGCATTTATCTTAGCTTGGTATAGGACGTTAAAAAGCAGGTAATGGAAATTTTAAACATTTGCAGTCTAAGAAATCTATACGGCTTCAATTGGAGTTCAAATTCTGGTCAGACGAATTGATCACGTGTCGTAGGCCAAAATCATTGGTCCAACTAAACTGAAACGACATCAGTGGAAGCATTTATATATTAATGGAAGCTTAAGTCACAGATAAAAGAGCAATTGACAACTACAAGGTTCAAAAACTGCTTAGAGTCGCACTTTCACAAAGATGATTACAATAACCTAGAATTTTAAGTAAGTAAGCTAAAGCTTAAGTTATTTTTATGTCGTATTAAAAAAGCTTTAGGGCCGATGGGAATATTTATATAAACAAGAGAAGCTATGTGTATGAGAAAAAGAGAGAAAGAAGACTGCTTTTTTTTTCCAGCCAATGAGTGCGCTCGGCAAGTACAGAAATGTTTAGAAACTTTCTCAGGAATAAGAGCGTCACACATTTAGCCCTATTGTTCGCAAAACTTTTTTATACATCTTTTTTTTTATTCGGATACTGATTCGATCATTTATATTTTAACTTTTGCCGTCACTTCGCTTAAATTTTTTCTCCCAACGGCAAAGGTGTTCCAAATTTCGGTCCAGACTTTTATTACCTTTCACTATTGTCTATGGAGCTTGACCTCGTGACCACATATATTTATGAAATAGATCTAAATAGGACCTCACCCATTGCTACCCTATTTAAAAAGCTAAACATGAGATGGTGGGACAATTTTAAGGCTTAGTTCCGATTTCCCTGTTGTGGACTGGCGCAGAAGGACACATAATCATTTACTTAATATTCAATCATTATTATAATCATTATTATCAATATCACCATTATTATTATTATTAAGGCTTTTGTTGTCGAAAGATTGATACATTTTACAAAAAAATATAACTTAAAATACTAAAATCTTACGACAAAAGTCAGAGTTCGCGCTATCTATTCTTCAGGAGAATGGATAGCAGGGTTCTTCCACTCAGGCTCATTATCTATCATTATCATCATCATCACCATCATCATCATCATCATCATCATCATCATCATCATCATCATCATCATCATCATCATCATCATCATCATCATCATCATCATCATCATCATCATCATCATCATCATCATCATCATCATCATCATCATCATCATCATCATCATCATCATCATCATCATCATCATCATCATCATCATCATCATCATCATCATCATCATCATCATCATCATCATCATCATCATCATCATCATCATCATTATTATCATAATCATCATTATAATCATTATTACCATTATCGATATTATCATCATATACTTTTATCATTATTATCATCATTATCATCATCATGACGATCATCATCATTATGCAGATGTAGGTGGCTTAACAGTCGCAATATATCGGTCTACTGACATCGTATCTTTCATTAATGTGTCATTAAACTTCGTTTTTTCAATAAAAATGGTTCTTTGATTGCCAGGTTTTTAATTCATAGTATTTGGTTGAGTATAGCGATGGAGTAAATTAAATTTTATCTAACTATAACAAATTGTTGGAAATATCTATTTTATTCTAATTCATGAATATATGTTTGATCCCATATCGTAGCATGTTTGTCGATTTTACGACTGTGTGACAGGCCGTTATTAAAACTTTTATTTTTCTGCCAGATCGATTCGAATCGCCAGACGATAAAAATGTCCGAACTAGGAGTCTCCGTTTTTTACGAATATTCGCTCTGGCAAGCACGTTTATCTACCTTTTATAAATTCTTGTAGTGTTTCAACATTATCGCCCAAAAATATTATTCCCAAACCAGCAATAGAAAAATTTAATGATGGTAAAGATGATGATCAATTTACCAATAATGCCAGAGGGAGTGTTAGGTTGGATTAGGTAAAATAAGCTTGTAAAAACCACTTTCAATAAGCGGACGATAAAGAGAATAGAGAAACTTGCTTCTACTACCCATTTGAAAACTCCAAATCACTGTTCTATAATGGACTGGAAAGAGTGTATTTTATTAAAAATAAATAAATTGCCGTTTTTTGTTCGTTTATAGACACACATACAAACAAACACATATACAAACACGCGGCTCGGTTTTGTTGTTCAAAAGACGATTGCAATTGTCACACATTTGTCTATCGCATTGTTCGCATATAACGGCATAACGGTAGCACGTACTTACATTTTGCAAAAAAAATGTCAAGCATAAAACAAACAAGCCATATAAAGAGTCAGAGGAAAGAACGATGAAAGGCAATTTTCTATGATTTCGAGAAAACCCAAATTTTAGTTTAGACTTGTGTGATGGATTTTTGAGCCATTCTAACGTCAGCATTTTTTGAAATAAATTTTGAAGCAATAGAAGTAACAAGTTTGAATACGATAAAAGTGTTTTTTTTTTAACAACGAATCTAGTTTGACGTGGGCGGGACGTAAAATCAATATTAGATTATACTGTAAGTTACAAAAATCAAAAAACTGTATTTAAACAAAAGAATAACGTATAACCAATTTTTAAAAATTTAGATTGGGAAGAAATACGCATCAGAGTAAGCGACAACTACTTGGACCACCTAAAATATGCTAATGCTGTCGCCCTAATAAGTAAGAAAGGGGAACTGATAAGAATGCTGGAAGAACTGGAGCTAAAAATATAGGCTTGAGTATGAAGATCAAAATAAACCAAGAAAAAAATAAAGGGATATATATACCTGGGACGAATTAATTAACTAAAAAAAGAAAACCAAACCGCCGAAATCAAGAGGCGAGTAAGATTAGCCTGAGCAGCATTCGGTAAATTACCAACCAATGTATCCTTCCTGTACTTACCTATAAATCTCAGACATTGACACTTACAAAATCAAACATGGATAAGGTAACGAAAGCCTAAAGATCAATGGAAAGACAAATGGTACATATAAAGCTAACAGACAGAAAAATGAATGAATGTATAAGAAATTAAACAATGGAAAATTTGCCGGTCATAATATCAGATAGAAAGACGATCGATGGAACAAACGTATTGTAAATGGAGACCGTGGTAAAAATAAGAGGAGTAGGGAAATGCTCAAAATGAGATGAGCAGACGATTTGAAGAAACATGCGGGAACTAGATGGATGAACACGGCGACACACAGAGAACAATGGAAGATACTGGAGGAGGCCTATGTCCAAAGATAGATCGAAGAAGGCTAAAGAGATGGAAATAAATAGGCAAATTATCCTTCTTTGAAGATAATATATTGGGATGCTTCTTAACATTCAAATACTAACTAGAGCCCAGCAAATTAAACTGCGCACAAATTGATTTCTACATTATGCCTACCACTTAGCACGCGATTGATTGAGCATTAATTAAAGAGCCTGCCCTCCATGCGATTAGTTGGTCATTGATTTTGTTTGGTCGCGATTAGATGGTCATTGATTTTGTTTGGTCACGATTGGTTGACTTAATGTTTAGGCGGCCGCCGGCGCCTCTTTTTTTTATTTTTAGTTTATTTTATTTTTTATTTTTAAATTTTTTATAATCGTGTGCTTTTTTTTATCCGCTTTCTGTAAAGTTTCTTGTTTTTAACTATAAATTGTTAAATTTTTTATCTTTTTAATCAATACTTTGTGTTTTTATATTTTTAGCGTTTATGTTTTGATTTTATTTTATTTTTTAATGTTTATTGTTTTAATTTTTGATTATTTTGTGCTTTTACTTTTTTATCCGCTTCCGTTAATGCCTTAATTTTACCTGAATGTTTATTATTTACTTTTAATTGTTTTATTTTTGTCATTTGTTCGTTTTACTTTTTTATTTGCTTTTTGTAATATTTTTTTGTTTTTTCTACTATAACGTTTTTATTTTTTACTACAATATTTTTGCTATGTATTCGTTAATTAATTACCTTGATTTACAACATTTTTTGTAATTCTGCTTTGTCAAAGAAACTATGATTTTTAGATAATAAAGCATATTTTGACTTTGACTTTGTAAGTTATTTTTTAGTTATCTACCTTCAAGACAACTTTTTACTACTTTTTTTTGTTGGCCTATGCTTTTTGTTATGGTAAACAACTGATAACTGTCAAAAAGTTATCTCAAAAATTATGATATATAGTTTATATTTTGTTTAAAAGGTATATGGTGACAATATAGCGTTGACGACAAACACGAATACAAAGGGGTCCAAATATAGTGTTTCAAACAAGTAAAACGGTTCATCGAGGTGGAATTTTAAAAATAACGAGATATCCAACGCGTTTTGTTTGATAAGTTTTCAAAGGAAAAAAATACGTCAATCTTGATTCAATCTCGTCTCATTAATATTTATTAGGTTTATTCAACTTATTTAACTTTATTAAATGAAGAAAAAATGACGTTTTTTTGACCCAGCACAGTGTGAAGTTTGTTGGGCTATCTGACAGCACACAAACAAAACTTAATGCTTTTGGTCGTAAAATATGATTTCTGAAAATATTTCCATATGGAATTTAAATGACGTTATTCGGAATCTTCACTATGTGGTATTTTTACAACTAGATGACCCAAAAATTTAATAAAAAATTTAATACTTAGTGTGTTTGTTTGTAAAATTTATTTATTTGGGATTTAATTCCCTAAAATTCGTAATTATTGTTTTCCGTGTTCTAAAATCACTATGTGGTTTCTTCATTTCCAGAGGGCCCGACATTACATTCAAAGCTTTTAATTTTCTAAAAACCGTAAATTGGATTTATCGGAATTTCAAAACACTCGGTATTTTTTTGCATCTTGATGAACGGATAATACCACAACTCGGTGTTTTATTACTAAAATATAAATAATGTTTTAAAATATGAATTTTCAAAGTTTTGCCATATGAAGCATATACCCTAGAAAGCGCAAATTACGTTTTTCAGAATCTCAAATCACTAACTTTTTTACATCTGGATGACCAAAAATACCAGAACTCGAAGTTTTTCTTCATTAAATCTATAGTTTCTAATATATAAAATTTTAGTTATGGGATTTAGGTCGCTAAAAACTGAAAATGATGTTTTTTGTATGGTTTTTACCCATCTAGATGGCTCGAAAATACTGGAAATTGGTGTTTTTTGTTAGCAAAATGTTTAGTTTCTAAAACATGAATGAATTAATTTTTCAAGTTTTGGAGCTTATGCGATTTTTGTACCCTAAAAACCAAAATTGACTTTTTTCGGAATATTAAACTACTGAGTGGTTTTTTCGAATCTAGATGGCTTGATTATACCATAAATCGAATTTTTCAAAATTTTGCCTTATCTTATGAAGTTTTTCGGAAATTTAAAGCATTAAGTGTTTTTTTTTCGTATCTATATGGCCCAATTAAAGGCTTTTAATAAATAAAACACACCTGTTTGTTTATTATATTTTTCTTTAAATTTAATTGTCTTTCTTAAGTATTTTATTCTTGATTTATTCCCCTTTATGTACTTTAATCGATTTATGTAAATTACTTTCTAACAAGACAGCAATCTTCTCTTAAAGCACAAAATTAATGACAAATTATATCGGGAGGCTTTTTGTGTGCATAAGAGAGTGGATGATACAGAATTAGTCAAAAATCAGAAGATTATAATAATTCTCCATTAAAAAAAAAACAAACAAATGTTCAAAATGGTTTTTTTCTCATTTTTATCAACATACGGGGTCTGGCTGTTAAATAACGAGACCGGTTACGAAAATATAATAAAATATTGTAGTTTGGTATTACCATTACAATGTCGGTTTGGA
This sequence comes from Aspidapion aeneum, assembly GCA_963576565.1. NCBI lineage: Eukaryota > Metazoa > Arthropoda > Insecta > Coleoptera > Brentidae > Aspidapion > Aspidapion aeneum. The sequence continues at coordinate 27,825,658 of OY755043.1, forward strand.
ACTGTTTTCTACATTATTCGACGCCTATTCTATTTATCACTTCGAGAATCATTTTTCGTCAGGTTTCTTTAATCTTTGGATTGACTGTTGTCATTCTAGCTTAGGCTGCCCTATTGGTTGCCATTCTAGGACTTGCTTTGGTAATTTTTCGTCGTTTATTCATTGTATATGGCAGTTCCATATCAGTTGTCTTTTAGTCATGTCATCCGTTATGCTTCCCTTGATTTCCATTCTTTCTTTTATGATCTCATTTCTTATTTGATCTATTCTAGGTATTCCCATTGATCTTCTTACTGCATCCACTTCGACACTTTCTATTTTTGTTTTGTATTTTTCTGTTACCCGACAAGTCTCTATTCCGTACAACAGCGTGCCTTTTGTCATTGTTTTTTATATGTTAAATTCTCTTTTATCTCTCTGCTCCATAAAATACTGTTCAGACATTCAATAACCTTTTTTGCTTTTACTATTCTTTTTTCCAGTTTTTTACAGTCTGTTCCTGTCTTATCAAATGTGACACCCAAGTATACATACTCATTGCATGGAGATATTGTTTGTCCATTGTCTAGTTCTAACTCACTTGATTCGTTTCCAATAAATAAGTACTGTGTCTTGTCCCCGTTCACTGTTAACCCTAACTTTTGGGATTCTTCGGTTAATTTTCTCATTATTTACTCCATGTCTTTTTTATCATTAGAAACAATTACTTGGTCGTCAGCAAACTCTAGTGTGATGTATATGGTATATAGTTCTTTAAGTTGTATTCCAATGCCTTGTATTTTATGCTTCTAGTTTTTTTGAGCTACTGCGATATATATTTTAAAAAGATTTGGAGAAATAAAACATCTTTATCTTAATTCTTTCGTTACCAGGAATTTTAAGTCGATTTTCAATTTTAATTTTGGGTTTTGACCCTTTGTATAGTTCTTTGACAATACATTCTGGTTGAAGGAATATCGTGATGGTGTCTGAAAATATTTCACTAAAATTTTGTGGTGCCATTTTGAAAATAATAGCTGATTTTTCAGGATCGTGGACTGTATTTTTGTGCCTTAATTTAATCTCAGAAAAGTTACAAATTCTAGATTTTTGATATGCTGCATTATTAGTATAGAGTTCTGTATTTTCCGGCTGTATACAATTTCCGGGCTCACTCTATCTGGTTCAATTTGACATTCAACAAGTCCAATTTGACGTTTCGGATTATGTATTTTTCTGGTAAAAAAGACCCCGCGAGTCTCGTTGTTAAATGTACAATGACAGCTGTGATAAGGGACCGTTTTAATGGGCCTGTATTGACGAAATTTTAATAAAAATGTCAATCAGTGAATTTTCGGGAGAAAAAAATGGCTTTTAGAATATACCTCTACATACATAATCGGGTTTAATGGATTATAATCAAAATTCAAATTTTACAGGCGATTTAATTAAAAATTGACAAGAAAAATTTGCACTCTTATCAGTTTAAAAAGGTACCTTACACGCATATTGATCTTTATTTTCCTAGGACCACATATAAAAATGGTGGATTTTTCACGTTCAGAAAGCGTCAAATTTCAGCCGTGTGCAGAAATTTTTCCGCACATGTGTGGAAAAGTGTACGATGACGTTAACTGTCACCATGCTTTTCCGCACATGTGTCGAAAGACCACTTTTTCGTTCGTTTGTTTTATATTTTTCTGGTACGAGACAAGACTCTAGTGCATTCAACAGTGTGCTTTTCACCATTGTTTCATATATGTTAAATTTAACAATATTTGTTCTCTCTGCTGCATAAATTACTGTTAAGACATCCAATAACTATTTTTAGTTTTAATATTCTTTTTCCAGTTCTTTGTCTGTTTCTGTCTTATCAAATGTGACACCCAAGTATAAAAAATCATTGCATGGAGATATTGTTTGTCTATTGTCTAGTTCTAACTCACTTCATTCGTTTTTAATACATAAGTAGTCTGCCTTGTCCCCGATCAATGTTACCTCCACTTTTGGTATTCTTCAATTAAATTTCTCATTTACTTCAAGTCTTCTTTATCCTTACTAGAATTACTTGGTCGCCAGCAAACTGTAGTGTGTATATGGTAAATCGGTTATTAAGTTGTATTCCCATGCCGTGTACTTTACGTTTCCAGTTTTTTAGAGCTACTGCGATATATATTTAAAATATAAAAATGAAAATATAAAAGAAATGCCACATTGGTTAAATCTGATTCTAAAATATTCTCAAACATTCATTAATTTTCAAATGTTTAATGTTGCTTTTTTGTTAAAATTTTTGTCATATGACTTAAGAGGCCGTATCACGTGAACTGATAAAACTAACGATGTTGTTTCAGAAGCATTCATTAACCAAGTAAATATAGCAATTATTTTTTCTTATCAAGCAAAAATGGCGAACAGAATGCGTGTGTAATGTAAAACCTCAGTCTAGGGGGCGTGCCCATCATATTTTATAGCATGCTGAAAACTAATTGATTTATTTATCGTTGCTGCTAGGATCAAAAAAAATTATAAATTGACATAGTTTATGGGGCTTTTGGCTTTGTGTTTTAAACTCGGTGGTATCCACCTCCTTTTGATAAACGCCATTTATTTGCCCATATCCATATAGCGTTAAAACAAAAGCTATACTGACCAAGAAGATTCTGCTCAGAAAAAGAAAAACTTATTTTGCAGGTGTTTCGGTGAAAATAGAAACAACTTCTCCATTTAATTGCCTAGTTTGGGTGTGGTCTATGATTAAGTTACTCGGAGATTTTTGAAGAGGAGTGTACCAATTTTTCGTTTATTTTTGTCTCTAAAAATCGCGCTAAATTGTCATGGTCATGGTAAAGCCGATTCAACAGCTTAAAAAAAGTGTAAATAAGTGATTTTAAAAAAAGTCCTTTTAAGTCCTACCAAATTAATCAACTGAAATGCTCAAACTTGTCACCCTGTTGTGCTAAACAATAACCTAAATGGTTATAAAATCCCTGCTGTACATTGCTTAGCCTCTCAGGCATGATCGAATTAAAAGCCTCTCCAATTCGAATGTGATCAAGTGTAAATATCTTATTTTTGCCATAAGGCCAAATAAAAAAATCACATTCTGTCAGGTCAGGTGATCTTGGAGGCCATCTGGTAATACTGCGTCTGCTTATTAAATTAAAAATTCCCTGGCGGGTCAGCAATCCTGCTGAAAACGACATTCGGCAATTGTTGATTTGTAGGAATCACTTGATTTTGTTTAAATAAGCGGCCCGATGATATTATCCGAAGAACCCTCGACCAAACATTACATTTTTAAGAGTATTGTCTTCGCACGTTTACCGGCAAATGTTAATTTTCTTTTGCCCAGTAGCAAGTAATTGAGGGATTGTATGTATTGTGTAGGAAGAAAGTAATTTCGTGAGTAAATAAAATATTACCGACAAAATTCTTCTTCTTGAGAATTTTTTTACTTGTGGGATTTGTATCCATGTCTTTTTAAAACGATTTGAATGATTTGCACTTGAACAAGCAAAGAAAGCTTCAGCCGCAGCACAACGGCATTTTCATCACCTCTTTATTGCCACAACATTCGCTGCAAAGCTTAACGGACCCAAATTTATCAAAATTGTTAATTAGGAATATTAAATTAAATTTTAACATTTGAAACTTTTCTTCGATGTAAAGTTTAACAACGGCATAATGCCCGAGAAAGAAATGAGCAAGGTTTATAAAGACGCTATTCTTACCTCCTTCTCGCTTCGCAGATTTAGAAGAAAAGACAATCTCGATCCCGTAACACGACCTCGTTGGATCTCCTCTGATATCTCTAGTAAGCTCTTGTCTACCTGCCTATAATTTCTACTCTGGTGTTCCCCTTCTTTCTTTTTCTTTAACTTGTAATTCATGGACCTTCGCGATTTACTAAGATCGTTCACCTTTATGTTTCTATTTTTATCTACACCTGCTTAATTAGTTTTTCTCTTTCTAAGAAGTATGTTCGTGGTCAAAAAAACGAATGTTTTCCGTGCTATACATTCAGTTTTTGGTAGAATATTAGTTATGTAGATATTGGTTATAACCCAAAGTATCGTACGGAGAAGACAGAGTGCGCTTTCCATAATATAAAATATTCAAATCGAGATAACGGTGGTTTTAATTCGTAAAAAAATATTTGTTTTGATTTGAGAAAAAGAATATCTTGTTTGAAAAATTCTTCTTCATTTTTTCCCGAATTAAAAAAATTAAATATTTTAAAAATATAATAAAAAAAATTTCGGTGTATGTTATTTTATTAAAGTTTTTAAAGTTGTCATTGAGCTCGTACATTAAAGTATTAATCCTAAAAAAAGACACTGTTTTGTTCACTATAGTTTTAGAACAACCAATTCTTTATACCTTCGTAAAAGATGCCATTTACATTACAATATACAATATACATTATATATAATAGTCAACGATGCAAAAAACGGGTTTGTGGCGACATCTGTTAATGCTTGGTTCTTTTAGCAATGTGCGGAAATTTATTTTGATCATGGCAAACATACACCAAAGATTATAATCCGGTAAAAAATAGAAACAAATATTTTCTGTGAGAATATATCATCTAATTAAATCTATGCAGCAGCGAGCAATGGCAAACCTTTAGTTATAGGAGTCCAGTTCGGCTGGAAAGTTCACCATGGTTTATGCTGGTCGTAAATTACCTACCTCGATAAAACAGGTCTATAAGCTAAATAACGATAAAATACATAAATAAAAACCTTTCGCCCAAACCCCTGAATGAAAGATATTTAACAACGATAGAGTCTATTATACAGACAAAATACTTTTACGGGAAAAGTATTGAATATTTTTTTATAAAACTTTCGATAATTAGTAGTAGTAGTAGTAATATATTTTATTTAGCATTTTGCTACCATGTACAAAATATTTATAATTAAACTAAATTAATAACTTTTTTTGTTTGAAGTTCCCCTCGTGGAGCATTTTTGGAGCACACTTTAAACCTTTAAATTTTGATCAATAAAAGATCTCTTTTTCAAGAAATTTGTTTATTCATTCAAAAATCAAATTTAACCCGACCGGTTTCGAACCTAAGTTCATTTTCAAAGGTTTTCATCTAAAAACAAAAATACAAAGTGTAAAACTAACATTAAAAATAAGTCGCTAGGATTTATAAAGATCAAGTTTACACAAATAAAAAACAAAAACTTACCCACAAATTTTGCAGGTCCCATAAAACTAGATATTAAAAAACTAGGTTCAAGCACATTTTCAGAAAACTGGGATGGTAAAACATCATAATTAACAATTTAAAAAACCTTTTCAAAAACTTATTTGCTAGTCCTAGTAGTTACTACCATAACCTATTAAAAACAGCTGTCTTGTTAGAACTTAAAAGTTTAAAAGTAGGTCAAACGAACACGAATTACAATATTAAGAACACTAACGTAAGTATTAAAAAGGTTATTCAAAAATTCTACAAAAAGCTATACTTTTTCCAATTTTAAAAAAATACTAAAAACAATCATTTTGAAAACTGTTCTTTCGTCACAAAAATTAAAAACTAAAACGCTCAAAAATAAAAAACGAAAAACAACAAAATTTTTTAAAAAACACATTTAAAAAATAAAAAAGAAAAACATTAAAAAAACTAAAAGATATTAAAAAGCGATAAAAAACAAAACTAGTTAAAAAATACGTGTTTTCAGTCGGTGAATCACTTCTTGACCACTCGCAGAAAACAAAATTAATTTAAATAAAAACAACAAAAAAGTTTAAAGATTTAAAGACAAAAATCCTTAGTTAAACATTCTCAAATATTTAAAATCTAATAAAAAGCAAAAAAATTTAAATTTAAAAAGGTTTATAAATTAATAACTTTGTTGTTTTTTAAAAAGGTAACATTTTAAAGATTTTTTAAATAAAGATATAGATGTTTTTGATTTTATTTCATTTTTTAATTGATTAAATTTTAAAAGCCCTTTATAAAAAATTGAAATTTTAAATTAGATCTGCAATTACCAATGTAAAAAATTTGAATTGAAGTCAAATATGAATGTTGTTCAAAGTTTATAGTAATAAATGATTTAAAATTTTCTGGAAGTAAATTATGTTGAATTTTATAGATAAATATTCAAACTAAATAAAATGTGAAATTTTTCACAATTAACTAAGACTTATTTTTGCATATTTATTTGCATTTAAAATTATCCTCATTGCTTTATTATGTCAATAATTTTAAGTTCTAAATTCATAATTTTTGTGGCTTCGGAAAGATCTTTGTGTTTTACATAGATTAATGTGTCATCTGCAAAAAGTTGTATAAAGCAATATTTTAAATTTAAAGGCAAATCATTTATATACAAAATAAACAATAGTGGTCCCAATTTACTACCTTGAGGAACTCCAATATTTATTGACTTTTCTTTAGAGTAAACATCAAAAATTTTCGTTTTCTGATATCTTTCATGTTCATATGTTGAAAGTTTAATAATTTTTGTCTATCAATTGTCTCAAAATTAGTATAGAAAAAAAATCGTTAGCGCGCATTTAAATCTTTAATAAAAAAAATTAACCTTAACCCTCAAGAATCGGGGCTAGATTAACTAATTTTTGGTCATTTGTTGATACATTATTTTGTCTAGAACTGCAGTGGGGTTTTCAATTCACGGTGCATTTAAGTCTCTTCCCAGAAATGCAAAAAATACTTTTATTAAATTTACAATACTCTGCCCAAAAAAAATGTGATTTCAAAACAATTACACTTTTTTTTTTTCGATACAACTGTGCACGGTCTTTACAGACAACGGCTTCAGGAAATTTTAATTATTTTATAGTTCCCCTTTATATACCTTCCTCTCAAAAGTGCGTCAGAGCTCGACAAATTTTTGAAAGTAGCAATATTTTGTAAATAAAAAATATATTGCTTACTCTTGTAATGTGTAAATTAAATATAGGGTGCAAATCTAATTATTTTGTGCTATCTCGTCATTATGCCATAGAAATTGAAACTGCCTTTAATTTTGTACGCAAAACTTTGAAAATTGCTTAACATTCACGTTCGCAATCAGCAAAACTGCGCTTGAAGCGTAAAAGTTTTGTTTAAAGAGACCAAAAGATAAAGCAACACTCTCTGGTTTTCACTATTGCTGAACAAAACCCATGTAATATAAGTTATAACGCTCTATACTACAAGTGCTACAATACTCTGTACTTTATGCAATCAGTAAAACCTATTTACAAAAATTTTGAACTTAATCAGCACTCTAAGGGCCCCTATAAACATGCAAGATTGCGGTAGATTTTACTTGTACAGTAAAATGTATTGTAAACTATAGATACAGACAAAGAATAAGATAGCACTTCGACTAAAGTAACTGATCATGAGTATGAGGACCACTCATTATCAGTTACCTTAACTTCTACTGTTGCATGTAGAGGCGAAAGAACGTACTTTGGCCGCCATTTTTTCAAAGATTTTAAATACAAGCGGTTACCCCTAGAGGTCGTTATGGTGAACAAGCACAACAAGGATCAGTGGATCACGAAAACTGCGTCGCCAGTCTTCAGAACGCAGTGACCTTCAGCGTAGTATAAGCCACTACCCCTAGAGGTCGCCGTTGAAAATAAGCAGTGATTTTTTTTTACGGGTATGCGCGTTCGCAAGGAGATCCCTATCATGCTCGAGAAGCGGCAAATGCGCGGAAATGTTGGTGTGTGTTGGTTTTGAAACGGTTCAGGTTGTAACCTGCAGGGAAAACTGTCGCAGGGAGTTTATTCCACAGCGATGCTGTTCTCCAGAGATATGAATTCTGATATAATAAGGTTCTTGGTGCCTCTATTTTGACAATAAATTGATGGTTGTCTGTTTGACGTGTTCGCCTAGTAGGTGCTACTCCCGGGGGATCATACGTGCCAACTCTTCAGAGCATTTTCCGTGATAATACTTGTAGAAGAGAGATAGATCGCCCACAGTTCTTCGATGTTCGAGACTATCCAAGCTACGGGTAAGTGCGGGGTCATTGATCAGCTTGATAGCTCGTTTTTGCACGGTGTTCAAAAGCATTAAGGTATGTTTGGGTGCCGCACTCCATATATGTGAGCAGTACTCCATAGTTGGTCGAATCTGGGCTTTGTAGAGTGTCAGCAGTTGGCTTGGTGTATACAGATGTCTTGCACAAAATAGCACCCCAAGCTTTTGGGACGCCCTTTTAGCTAATTCTGCCACGTGACTGTGCCAAGACATGTTGGTCTCTGCAGTGACTCCTAAGATGTTCAACTGGCTCTGCAATGCGACAGCACTTCCAGATAGCATGATGTTTGGCTCACCGGTGCTGGTCTTTTTTGAAAACAGGGCTGCTTGGGTTTTCTGCGCGTTGAACTGTACAAGGTTTTTGTTGCGCCAGTCCTCTATTATCTCCAAGTCGTTATTTATCTGTGATATTTCAGTTAGTCTATGTTTCTCCAGTCTACGCAGGTTTAACAAGCATTCTAGTTATTTTTCTACTTCTATGATGGTAAGCATGCGTGTGTATGGCGGGTCGTCATGCAAACCGGAAGAAAGTTAAATTTGGCTGTCATAATCCAAATAATTAAAATAATAATGAAAAAGTCCACAATATAAATGCAATTTAACACAAACCCTCGGTCTTTTATCAAGCAAGTTGGAACACTCAGCCAGCGTTTCATTTGATTCAAGCCAAACAATTTCCTGAACACAAAGACTATTGACGGAACACAACCATTGACACGAATGACTTGATTAGGGTCACTGCAGGCTTCCAGGATACAGTGACCCTAGACTTGATACCATAAACGCTCCATCTTGTATGATAACTAAAAACTGCACAAGCAAAACATACTATAAGTATACGTGTCTATAGGGTGTTTAATGAGAAAACGAAAGGAAACAGCTGTTGTCCTACATCGACGTAGACAGCCAAGTAATACTTCAAACATTGGGGATGATCACTCCATAGATCGGCGCTTGTGCAGGAAGGCTCTAAAACATTCCAAGTACTGGCCTAGAAAAAGGACGTCAAGCTTTTGTGGATTGCAAGTCATATAGGATTCCCAGCAATAAAATGTTTGACAAAATAGCCAAAAGGATACCAAGGCCAAGTTTTGCCTTGAACACCGGGTGTTCCTAATTGATTCTTAAAAGCCAAAGTTTCACCCCGCCTTTAATAGATTCTATTGGACACAGAGTCCCGCCTCTAGTCGTAGCAAGCAAATGAGACACGAGGTCCGGCGTGGAGCATTTTAAAGGCGTCGCGCAACAATGCATGGCATCCCCGATTTCGGCGACTTTTGGTAGGGATAATAGAGGCCACTTTACAAGGTGGGGTTACGAAAAAAAAACTCAGGCTATCTTTGTTGGATACATCTATATTTCGGATTCCTTTCTCCCACTTCAATAGAAGAAGCTTTTAAGACTTACTTTGGAACAGGCGCTAAAGTCTATATCTATAACTTTTTGAAAGTGATCAGCTGTTTATCATAACAAATAGCAAAGGCCAACGAAAAAAAGTTGTCTCAAAAGTAATGATATGAACTGTAGATACGGCTCACAAGAGGGCAAATAAGATCGGCTCTTAAAGCGTACAGAGTGGTACATTTTAATGCAAGTTAGTACTTAAGAATTATGTATGTACAAAAGATGAGTTAGAGCTTAGAGTTAAGGTACTGGTTTATGTCCGCTTGGAATGCTGGTAGCTAAGTTCTCTTTAGTTTTCACCACAGCTGGAAATTTCGCAAACCGCCGAGAGAGAGTTTAATACAAAATGCGATAAAAGGCAGCGTACATATTATATTTACGAAAGGGAATAACTTTTCCCCAAGTAGCAAATAATGTACAAAATCTTACAAGACACACAAAGGTACCTACTATTTTATAAAGTTGAGGCGGTTCTACGGGGGATAAAAGGGGTAATTACCCCCTCAGGGCCTGAAAAAATATCTATGGTATAAAGGCTGAAAAAAATAGCTACTACAGATAAGTTAAGGGCTGAAAAAATTATATTTTTGTTGACTTACTTTATCAGAATTCCGAAATAAAGCACATAAAAATGAAGCGCACAGAAAAAATAGCGCACAGGTAAAAGACGCGTAAGAAAAATGTTAGTTGTATGTCTTTGAGTACGCTGACGCCAAATACAGGGTTTGTTTTGCCCGTAGACCCCCAAAATTTCCACTAAATTGCAAAAAAACTTGATCAAGTTATCGCAATATGTCATGGTGAAGATACAGAAATGGTACATTTTCAAAGCCAGCAAATAAATTATTATTTACATTAGATAAGATAAGACCAACTTCAGTTTAAAAAACATCGAAGACTATTTGTCTACGTCGCAGAAGTTTGTGCAGCAACGTTGACATCATTAAAAAAAGCAACATTTTTAGAACTGCTATTTTTCGCAATTTTCAGCTTTTTTCGAAATTTTTTGTGTGCGTGAAATGTTTAAATGTTTTTACAATTTGCTCTAAAATAAGGGGGAGTACGCGCACGCACAATCAAGCGGTCAAAGCGTTTTTCTTATTTCTTTTTGTGTCCGTGCGAAAAATTGTAACGTTTTTAAAAATTTACTCGTAATTTTTGTGGTGTACGGTCCAGACGGACCACGGATAAGTGTCGGTATGGTCAAAGGTTGTACAGATTAGTTTTTTATTTTATGTGACGGTGTTAATTTTACCAATAATACTACTGTAAAATATAATTTAAACCTTATACGTAAATCATTTATAGTTACGAAAATTTCAAAACATGTTTTCAAAAAAGTTGAAATAATTCGCAAATAATTAAAAATCTCCACATTTTTTATTTTTATTTTTATTTTAATTTTAAATGCTTTGATAAATTTTATAAAATCTAATAATTTTAAAAAGATTTTAAATTATTATTATTATTAAATTATTATATTAAGTCCAAAATGTTTTAAAACTCACATATTTACAATTTGCCATATGTATTCAAAATTTTATGAAAGTTTCAATATATGTATAAACTTCTCTTTTTTGTGGGAAAAGTTGGGATGATCAAGTAACCTAACCTTTTTTTTCCATAAGTCAAACATTTTCTTTGTATGATTTTCCTCTATATATGCGCATTTTCTTTGCGCGCTATTTTAGTCTGCGCTTTTATACGCGTGCGGCTTTTCGGTGTGCGCTTTGTTTTTCTTGTGCGAGTATTTCCTTTTCGCTGTTTTACGGTCACAACTTTTCTATTACCCCCAGACTTTTGTTCCAGAACCGCCGCCGGTGTTACAGACACCTCTTCCTGACAAATTATTTAAAATTATATTGAAAAAACAAGCTAGAACTTAATTTGTATTTTAATCAACTTATATTCGCAATAAAAACAAAGGTAAATAAAAAGAACAAGAAATAGGAGTAACAAATAACATACAAAATTTAAAACGGTATTCACACGATATTATAGCTAGGCAAGAACTTAGAACTCATATAGATCTGTGTCCCAGGTTTGGAGATATAAATCCCTGAAACTATGGTTTTGGTGACCCGTACACATTATTTATGATATACGACTCCCTCGCCATTAGTTTGAACAAACTATCCGCTACCGCTACTTGTTACAAATAAACATCGAAATCATGTACTTGTATGATTTTAAAGTTAAAGTGTACGGCAAGACATGCCTTCAATTACACTGTTCTATACAGTATTTTTTTCTGGGGTACCTATATTTGATCCTGAATGGCATTTTCCATAGATAAAGGATTTTTGGTTCGGTTCAGTCAGATTTTATTAGATAGGCAACTTCGGATGTTTGATAGATCATTAACTCTGTGGCGCCCACTACTAAGCTTAGTGACGAACTAAAATTTGAGGCGGGAAATTTGAATCGCCTTTTATAATGAATTTTCTTTCAGTTAGTCAATATTTTATAAAGACATACAATGTCTTTATATGATATAAACAGATTCAAAATGATATATAAAGTGCAATAAATAAAACTTTTTTTAAATGAGTTTTTATTATTGTAAAAAAAGCTACAAATTAACGACTAACTATAGATGAAACCACACATAGTCTAATTGATTGGTAAAATAAAATATAATGAAAAACCAAACACTATCTAGTATATTTAAATGTGCTTTTAACATTTCTGGTGAGTGATGAGTGAATAAATAATGAAACAGTTGTTCGTGAAGAGAATCATTCATAAATGTCTACTTTTTAACAGCTTGACGAAAATCTGACATGATTTAAAAGTACCACCTCGCCTTGGTTGTAAGTTGTGTAGGGTATATATTAAAGCAGTATATACATAGCTTATCAGTGGTCGCACATATCATCCAAAAGCTAAAAAGAATAAAAAAATCAACTTATAACCAACTTATAGGTATTACATTATGGTAAGATAAAGATTTAAAATTAAGGAATAAATTTATTCAAAGTACGTATTGGTAGCGCTTTTTTACCTTCTTATCGCCTACTTAACGGAACTCTGAATACAGGTTTCCAATGCCTGGACGGTGCCTTATTTGCCCATCAATTAAGCACAAATTTAGTGGTAATTTTTTATGTGTCTCCCTTTTACTTAATATCAAAAGAAAGAGATAGATATAAAATTAACACTAAATTTGTGCTTAATTGATGGGCAAATAAGGCACCTTCCAGGCATTGGAAACCTGTATTCAGAGTTCCGTTAAGTAGGCGATAAGAAGGTAAAAAAGCGCTACCAATACAAATTTTATCAAATGTCAATCTAACCTCAAATGAGAAAATAAGAAAACTTACCATAAAATTTCTCGGAAAACCATGCATCTTATACTCGGCTGAACTTTAGACACTTCACCCAGGAAAGCAACTAGAAATTCTCATTGTTTTATATTTATAAATTGCAAAAGTTACAAATTTAACAAAATTTAATTTTAATGCGTCACAGCAGCAAAGATTACCTGCATAAGCCAAAAAGATAGATTTAAAATGAACCCTAAATAAAATGCAGTGGAAGACGTTTTTCTACCTAAAAAAAAGGGGGACGGAAAATCCAAACCACAGATAATTTAAAAAAAAAATAGAATAAGGAACAAACGCTCGACCGCAGCGCCTCTTTTGAGCTTAGTGAGAACTTTAACCTGTCAAATTGCATTGAGTTTCCTAGGCATGACATTTTCATTCTAAAACAGAATCTGTAATTTGAATTGCTCTATCAGGCACAGATTTTGAGATATTCAGTATTTTATGGTAACATCCAGGTTAAAATTACCCTAGCTAAAATGCAATTATTTAGGATAATATCTACCTGTGGATTCCTGAAACGGGTGAGAGTGAGAATGAGCATCTGCCCACGTCAGGACCAATAGAGATGCGAAAATCAAGTGAGATCGCATGCGCAGTTTGACTTTCACCCGATTTTGAGGGAGTACTCCTTCTCACCCATTCAAGAATTTATATACTGGAAATATCCACCAAATTATAAAATCTAGAATAAAAATCTATATAAAATCAGTGGTGTAATTGAGAATATGTCAGAAACAGAAGCAGAAACATCTTCTGGGGCAGAAAGTCACTCAAATGATGAAGAGTCCTTGTCTGCATCAGACCCAATATATGAGTCTCCTGAACACGTAGTATTGCATCTCTTGTCTTAGGGTGAATTGAATGATTTAGTCAGTGATTTAGGTCTAAGTATGAGTAAGGTAGAGCTTCTCGGTTCATGTTTGCAAGAATGGAATCTTTTACAGCCAATCACAGATGTAACAGTTTATAGAGACAGAGAGCTTCAATTTGTCAATTTTTTTAAGAACGATGACATCAATGTGTCTTGTAGGGACATTAAAGGCTTAATGACAGCCCCAGATAGACAATATGTAGCTTATGATTGGCGCTGATTTTTAGATGCATCTAAAACAAGCTTAAAAACTGTATTACTTCATACCGGTAACTCAATGTCTTCGCAAAGGAGGGGTTGGTTGAGTGCACGATTTTTTTGCATGTTAATGTCTTCGGCTCCCGCTAATTATGCAAGTTTAACGAAAGAATCATATGGTGTGCTTCAACATGTATGAACAAAAATTAAATAGAAAGATCACAAATGGAAAACTTGCGGAGACTTCAAAATGGATACTTGGCATGCAAGGAGAATATACGAAGTACTGTTGCTTTTCATGTGATTGAGATAGTCGTGCCCGAAAAGAATATTTTGTAAGAAGAGCATGGCCAACCAGAAAATTAACCGCTGAAGAGAAAAATGTGATTGAATCTTTTGTTGCCCCTCAAGATATAGTTTTACCATCGCTTCACATTAAGTTGGGTTTAATGAAGCAATTTGTCAAAGCAATGGATAAAAATGGCCAAGCCAAGCCCCGCCTGTCTGATGCAAAAATTAAAAAGGGTTTATTTGTGGGACCACAAATAAGGTATCTGATGAAAGACGATACTTTCAACACACTTTTGTCTACAGAAGAAAAGCATTCATGGATTGCGTTCAAGAAAGTATGTAAGCAGTTTTTGGAATGTAGTTAACGAAATGTTAAGTTCATTTTATGCATTCTCATTTATACTACTTTCCAGATGAGCATGAAGAGCGCTTTCATCAAGAGATAGCGGCAATGGAAATGACGTCTAAGGGAAAATGGCTACTGCTGGAATCTTAGGATTCATTCATTTTTATTCTAAATATTGCGTGTGTTTTTCTTATGCAAATTCAATATGCCGCTGCTATTCGATCGCTGATTGGTTGAAAACCCTACGCTACGCATTGTGCAGCCTATGCAGTTTTGTGTGTGATCAGCTTTTAGAATTAATAATTTTCAGGTGTTTGTTTTTTGAGAGCTACGTGGCAACGCCCTAAGGCAACCTGATTGCGACTTGAAAGTGACCACTTTCCGATGATTAACTGCTAGGGCCCGATCCGCGTTTCTCAGTTTCATAACAATTACAATTTATCTTAATAATTGGTCGCTATTTATCTGGAAACGACCAAACCAAAGTTTACGGAAAACAGAACAATCCCTTCCTAACAAAATTTAATTTTATTCATACTTGTTTTTAAGGTTATGTTTCTTGATGGGTTTTTAATTAGGAACGTATTATGATCTTTCTTCAATTTCACCTTGTTTAACAGTGAGACCAGAAAGATTCTCCTAGACAAACGCAAAAGGGATACTGCATCGTTAACAGAACTTTCTGTAGAATTCCAAAGCAGTGGTGAAAATATTCAACTAATCTTATAATTATTTTTCGTTCCTACTATTAAATTGATAGGGCGTTGGCATACAATCCAAAGGTTTTCGGTTCGAGACTCGGCTGATGCATAGTGAACTTTTTTTATAGTTTTTCGTTCTTTAGCATGATTGGATCCCTCACGCACGCAAAGGGTTCTTATATGACCCAAGGTTCGCGGACATTTTTTTCAACAGAAAATTAATCGAAGTTTTTGAAAACAACTTTTTAAAAACCAACTTTAAAAAAAAATTAATGGATTGTTTTCTTTCAAAAATATTTCTTTTGAAAAACAATTTCTCCTTTAATTTAGAAAAAGAAGTTTTTGAAACATTTTTTTAAAAACCTATTGTTAAAAAGCAACTTTTTGAAAAACAAACCCAACCTGTATTGGGGACATTTTTTTGAAGGAAAAAGGTCAGTAAAATTAGGTAGGATTTAATACGAATTTGGAGCTCCCAAAAGGACAAGAAAGCTAATTCAAGAAAATAATTTTAAAAAATTATTAATTTTTTTTTAAATGTTCCAAAAACCTCGTTTTTTAAAAATTGCTTTAAGAAAAAAATCTAATAAGATGTGTTTGAAAAAGATTAGTTTCGAAAAAAATAGTTCTCGAAAACAATGCTTTCGGAAAAAATATTTTTGAAAAAGTTTTTAAAAAAAGTAGTTCGAAATTTCGATTTTTTGATAAAACGTACATTAATAAAAAGTTTTCAAAAACTTGATTTTGAAAAAATTTAAGCAACCCATGTTTGACGAAGTTTGGCCGATCGGTTTATTTTGTTTTATAATGGCTCTACTATAAAACTTTTTTGTAGACACTGATGGGGTTGAAGGGGGAGCAGAAAAGGTTAAATAATGGGGTCGACTAATATCCGCATGAAAACGGTAATGATCAGAAACTTATAGGCCGATATTAGGCCGGAATAAAGGGGTAAAAAAAGCTTCTAGGTTACGTCTTGCTAAATAGAAAAATATATTTTTTATTAATTATTTTATTTTACTACTACTACTACTATGTCGGTTTCGAACATTTTTCTACGTTGTCCGACGCCTATTCTCCACACATTTCAATACTGACAATCTTCTTCTGTCAGGTTTTTTTGATCTTTGGATTGACTGTTGCCATTCCAGTTTAGGACGCTCTCTTTTTCTGCGCCCTATTCGTTGCCATTCTAGGACCTGCTTTTGCACTCTTTCGTCGTTCATTCGTTGTACATGGTCATACAATATCAGTTTTCTTTTAGTGATGTCATCTGTTATGCTTCCTTCGATTCCCATTCTTTCATTTATGATCTTATTTCTTATTGCATTAGACATACACACACAGACAGACATCACGATGATGTTGCTAAGAAAGGTCAAAATACACCCATATAACGCGTTATCTCAAAAAAACATTTTTCCTTGAAAATAATACCTTTTTTAAACACTGACGCGCGAGCTAAGAAGGTAAAAATGTAACAAAAACTACGTTAATTTTGTTTTTATGTTCCGCCTACTCGTCAGGAGTTGGATATCATCAAGGCAATTCTAATTTTATTAGCAGCTGCTCTAAATAATTCGGTTGAAGTAACTATCCAATAATATCTAACTACATGGCTGGTCCATTTAAAATATTTTTTGTTATTTTAACAAAAATGTAATAGATATAACATAAAAACAATTATCATGTTTTTCTTTCGTATGCGAATTTTTTTTTTGTATGCACTTTCGGGTCTTGAAAATCAATTAAAAACTTACCTACTTAAATTAATGAAGATATTTAAAATTTGAATTTTTTACATTAACAGTTTTATCTGAAATAAAATAAAACCTTGAATTTCTTATTGATCCAAATAAAAGCAGTTAAGGCAGAAAGCTTATGAAACCAATTCTGATGCCGAGTAAGTTTTCTAAAATAATTTCACAATGTTTTACATTGATTAAATCTGGTGTAAATGGAAACTGAATAATCTGGTTGGTTCTAAATGAACGATAAGTACTAAGCCTAAAATTGATTTTCTATTTTTTGGTTATACTTTTTGCAATGTTTTCCTCCGTTTGGCTTGCTTTACGATAAGTGTCCTTAAGGAAAACGGCTATTTGAAACAGATATATTTTATTATTGTTTAGGACTTCCATTTTGGTCTAAAATATACCAATTATACTATTATACACACATACACACAAAATCTTTTTATTGTTTGTAATTTAATAAAATTAATTGTTCGTGGAAACAACATATTATGATGGCTTTTATAGAGTTCCCAAAATTAATTATAATACAAATTTAAACTGAGCTCCAATAAAGTAGGTCTATTTATCGAAATATAAATATTTAACAACCGCCTTTTAAACCCTCATGTGGTGACGTGCAAAAAAAGCACATCTTTGGCCATTTTTTGTGTTTTTATATTATCCATTTTATTCTCAACAAGACTGAGTCATGGCAATGGATATGTATATCTAACACATGCACTTGAGCGCGCAAATGTGGAAAAGTACTTTGAAACACGTGCGGAAAAGTATGGTGACAGTTAACGTCATCGTACACTTTTCCATACATGTGTGGAAGAATTTCTGCAGACGGGTGAAATTTAACGTTTTCTAAGAGTGCAAATCATGTGAAATCCATCATTTTTATATGTGGTCGTAGAAAAACTTATGTACAGGCTATGTACTTTACTGGTATGCATTCATCAATTTACATACATTATTTTAATTTTCGTAATTATTAAAATATATTATACTAAAAAAGATGATTATAAGAAAAGCTCACACATTTTATGGTCGACACATGGATCTTTTAAAAATATAAATAAGTTTCCAACTGATTTATCTGCAAAGGCTTTGGGAATTTCAACAAAAATAGTATTTTGGATAAAAAACATACAGACTTTCTCAGAGTGAATTTAAAAAAATCTTTCAGACAATATAAAAAGAGCTATATTAAAGCTATTACTAAGTAATACTAAGTTTAAAATGTTGCAATAGAACTTGAACCGCTCGGATTAAGTTTATCGGCGATTCAAATCGAATCGAATTATTAATATTATTATATTAAGCTCTAATCATATTTGTATTGTTTTGTAAACCTATTTTGATAAAATAAATTACACGAACCAAAAAATTGAAAATCAAGTAAAAAAACAAACTACGCAAAAATCAATTATTCTAATCTTTAAGAAAACTTCATCTGCTTCATAACTGCCATTGCCAGTTATGATGAGAGAAGCGATATCAAAAGCATCAATAGGTGTTTCATTTCCTCAGTCTTCCAAAAATAGTGCAAAGTGCAATGTAATTTTACCAATGGATTTTCTCTTTTTAAACAATGGGTTTGCAAACTTTTTGAAGTAGTTTTCTAAAGGCGCTGCTGTTTTCAGAGAGTCTTCATATTTCTTGTAATTATTACTGATTTAGTTGAAATTCCGCTCTGCAGTTACTACAGCTGGGACTAAAGATCTTCGCAAATTTTCTTGAACATTTTTTGAGAATTTGTTGATACATTTAAATATGTTTACTTTACAAAATATTTTGACTACTTGTTTGTTTACTGCAACTGTCATGCAATCTGGGGCCAACAATGATTTTCAATGCTATTTTCTGTCTTATCTATAGCAGAGAAATAAAAATGGATAGCAAGGGGACTTCGGGTATTGCAAAAACTATAGTGTTATAAACACTACCACAACGGTCAAAATCATCAAAATTTTAAGCATTTTAAAAAGTCGCTAGTATTTGTTCAATAGGTCTTTTTAGGAACGCATTAAAAATGTGTATTTATGCTAACGAAAAAGCAACGTCATTATTACTTGTCAATTTTTAATGAGGGCAATCCATTAACCAAATGGTTTTTTTGGTAAATAAAACGGGCCGCTGGGAAATTTTTTATTATATCATCATATTTATAAGTCAATTCCCAAAATATAAAAAATGAGCTTTTCAACAATTATTATTTGTGCCATTGGTTTATTATGGTAGTTGCTTTATAAATATAAAAACTTGCCCTCTTCAAAAATTCAAATAGGTTTAAAAAAAAAAGATCTACCTTCAACAAAAAGTGTTTTTGTTTTATTCCTATCTATTCTTGGGTAAAATATTACTTTTATATTTTCCTTTTTTGTTTGTTGTCCCTGTCCTGTTTGACTATCAAATTTTTACGCAGGCAACAAAAAAAACCTAGGCTTGGTTCATGTTTATAGCTGTCCAGTGACTAGCTAGTTTTGTTTTCAGCTGAAGTCAGAGATAACCTAATATAAAGACACCATTTTTTTTTGGTAATAAGAGAAGAAATAGTTATTAACCTACCCGCGTGCGGTAAAGTGCACTTTACCTCATTTATTACCTTTCTAGCCCGCGTAGCAATGGCTAGAGAAGGTATTATTTACGACGAAAAAATTTTTTTTCAGATAACGTCAAAAATATATTATTTGGATGTATTTTGACCTCTCCTAGCATTATCGTCGTGATGTCTTTCTGTGTGTGTGTGTGTCTGTGTGGATGTTTATATTATTTCTGTCCGTAATACCATAGCTCCTAAACCGCTGAACCGATTTTCATAAAATTTTTAAGTAAAATAGTGTTCGACACTCCTACGAGCTCATAAGATTTTAGTCAAAATCCATTAATGCTAAAAACTGCTAACTTTTTACAGAAGCATCGTATCAATACGCTGTTTTCGGAATATAGTAGACTATATTTCGCTTATTAATTCGTGTTATAACCAAAAACTTCGTAGGAGCTTTATTTTCTGAGATATTTACAAAAAACTGATTTCAAAGCTAATATATTATCATGGCTTCACTTGAAGTGTGATAATAGGCTAGCTAGGAAGGTGTCAGATCCGTCATGGATCCATTTTTTTTTTCGGGGTACAGGTGAAGAAATAGTTATTTACCTACTCATTTACTAAAATTTTTTATATACCTACTCGCGTGTGGTTAAGTGACTTTACAGTACTCGCAACTTCTAGAATATTATCAGAAATCTCTGGATCGATATTTTCTAAAAATTTTTTAAAAGAGAGACCGTTTAATTTTAATAATGAAAATCTGCAAATGTGCTGTAAATTCGGTACACAGTTTTTAAACGGCAAGTTTATAATACTTACATTTTTATCTTCGTCATATTTTGACGTTTAAGGACACTAAAAACTAAAACAAAAAGATATACACGGATGCAGTGTAGTAAAGTGGCATTTGCGAAACGACGCGGAGCGGTGTTCGGGCAAGCCGTCAAGTGTGGAAAAAATAGTTTCCGCAACAGTTAGGTACAATGTTTTTCCTAAGATTTTATAATATATTGCTGGAAAATGATACATAAGATAGAATAGTTAAATAAATCATTTAATTAGTCCTAAATATCTTAATTTTTAACAAAATAAAAATCGTGCGGAAAAATTACTTTTCTGCACGATTTTTTTATGCACGGAAAAATAACGAAACAGGATTTTTTTATCATAATATATTAATAAGAACCTTTATGTGAAGAATATTTTATTAACAATAACCAAAAAGGTAACGATGGTATAGTTTTTACAGTCAGTTGAACAAAGATTAAAGCCGACGATCGGCATATCCTTTAAAGAAAGTGACATGGGCGGCGGTAGATATACTAATTACGGCGTAAACTAAAGAAATAAAAATAGATAATAAAACTTTCTATTCCTACACCTACAGAAACGACACTGATTTATTTTCTAACTCTGCATACTGCCGACTAAAAGGGTCCCGAAACGCACATCCGAAAGCAATTAAAAGCGCACCTCAAAAAAATCTGCCAATCAGATGCCGTCTATCCACCTGTGCCGGGTCGGTGAGAAAACAAATACTTTGTGCTCGGACCGCAAAGAGCAGCGCCTTTTCTCTGTCGGTAAGGTTGAAATTATACCAGGAAGATTTTATATGAATTTGGATAACTTTTGAAGGGCAGATTGAAGCAAAATTTCATGAAATCGATAGAACCCCGTATTAGGAGCATTTCAGGTGACTTTGCAAAAACTATAATTATTGAAATTGAAAGTGCACTTTGTGTTTGTTGCATGCTGCGATATAGCAAATGCCGAATCTTGAAGAACGTCGTTTTTTATTTGAATTTGATTGGTTGGTGTTTGGCCCACTACAAAAATCCCTTGATCAGTTTGCTGCTGAGAATTACTAGTGCAGTGAATGGAGGAAGGTATATTGGTATGTACAAGCTGTAACACATTACAGGATTCTTCCTTCGGTGCTTCTGGTAGCATCGGTACAGCAGCACTTCTTGAAAATCAAACTTGTGTGAAAAATCATGCGGAAAAGTTACTTTTCCGCACGCTCGTAGGAAAAATGAAATTTCGCATCTATTCTGTAATAAGTCTCAATTTTTTTGCTTTTTAAACAAACATTTCCGAAAGATTCAATGTAACATCAAAATATTACCAAAAAGGAATATATAAGTCACTACAACCTTTAATAAACTAACCAGGTTTTAATGATCTCTGGTTTGGAGAGTTGACACAAAATAAACTGGACAATTGAGCGAACAAAAAAACGTACGCGACAGAGAGAGTCGCCAGTCACGTAATTATATCAGCCCTTGTAAAATGACACATATTCCATGCCACACGACGTAAACAATAAAATCATATACATGTAATGTTAGACATTACTGGAGACCATGTATGTATGACATATTTTAAAGAAATAGAGACGCGACAAACTTTCAATTTTATTTAAGTCAAAACCAAAGGATGAAAATATCGCTTCTCTATACTCAAGCGATGTTTAGAGTGAGATGCACCTTCTGTTCTTATTAAGTCATAAATAAACTATTTTTAATAAAACCTATAAAGCGGGTACGTAGTATTTATGTATACGTTGCATGATGATTGATGTCACTCACCGCTGACAATTTAAATTATAGTGAAACGCCAATGAACTTGGCAAGAAAATAACATAACCATAAAATGTTAATTTCAGTGACTATAATGGGTTTATCGCGTCTCTCTTTTGTAAAAATATGTCATACATACAGGGTCTCGAGACATACTATAATATTCATTAAAAAACAGTTATTATTGTGGGATAAAATATAGGTAAAGAAACTTGGTATAAAATGGCAAACCAGGATAAAATAGCACATCACCTTTATCTCAAATTACATGTACTTTTTTAGTCCGGCCAATCCGGCTATATGTTGTGAAGATGAGGTGGAAGTATAGCAAAGGTGAGATATAGAAAGAAAATTCATTGCAGCTTTTACGATATTTACAATTTAAAAATATTTTTGACCATGTGGCTACATTTAAAAGTTTATCGAAACCAACAATGTATTAGAAATTTCTCTTGACGTAATAAGGGCACATTTTAAGTATACAGTGAAACCTCCTATAAGCGGACACTCACGGTTCCGTCGATTTTGTCCGCTTATTGGAGGTGTCCGCTTAAGAGAGAGAACTGCTAAATTTTAATATATATTTATTATTAAACGTACATGGTTGTTGTACTTATAATCAAACAGGACAAAACAAACGGAAACCTAAACAACTTTTTTAAATACAAAATCGGTAAGAAATCAGGCAAACTTAGGAAGTTTTTTACTAGGCGCCATTTCAAAGAGATCTATTACTATCCAACTTAACAATAAAAATAAAACACAGCATTCCCGCCGAACAAAATATGTTGTAAATACGAAAGAATTATTAGGGACATTTTGGGTCGCGTATTTTACACTTTGTTACCGTTATTGTTATTACTGAGTCTGCGCATTCGCAGCTTTTCGCTCCTTTTTTGTTATGTACGGTAACCGGGTCCGGTATCTACGGTGGCCGTACTTTAATGTTACCCTTGTTTTTAAGGGTTAGTTTTGTATTGTTTTTTTTTAATGCAATGGAATTTTTTCCTAAAATTCTAGTTTGGTTTGTAAAAATCCACAACAAGAAGATGAAGGAGTGTGGAACTACTAAATTAACGTTTGTGTTGTTTTCTTAGTAACAATAACGATAATAGCTGTCAAATTTTCTGTTATTTTAACTGATACAACATGTTTCTATTTAGTCTCTGCATTAATACTGAAAGAGGTAAATCCTCGACTGCAGGGTGCGTTGCTGTTAACATACTACACAATATTTATGCCCATGTCGGAGAACGCTCCGTCCCGTTGTAAGAGGTTCGCGTTCGGTTAAGGGAGGTTTTAGAATTTTTTAACCAAAAAAACTTTTCCGCGTCCGGTTATTAGAGTGTCCGGGTATAGGAGTGAATTTTACATGTAAAGAAATAGGGAAAAGCGTGAGTCCAAGAAATTTGTCTGCCTAAAGGGAGTGTCCGCTTAATAGAGGTGTCCACAAGGAGAGGTTTCACTGTATTTTGTTTTGCAGTTTAAGTTAGAAAGAGTATCTTAGTTTTCAGATATTTTAAAAAGTTATAAATATATGCATTTTTATTTAATAATGTACACCGTAAATAGGTTTAAAACGGCACTGTGCCATTTTACATATTATATTTTTCCACCCGCATAAATCATAACTTTACTCGGAGAGTAGTCTGATTTTTGTTTATATGCTTTGTTTTTATTAAAGCCTAGCATGACCAAACGAATTCGTTCGCTTGTGCTTGCAGAAAATTCTTTCGTTCACACGTTTAGCAGTTACATTAAAGCGAATACCGTTCAATACGATCGCATCCTTAATTATTCGGGTAGAAACGCGAGCATATCGGAATACAAAAATATGTATTGTAGTAGTTTTATTACACTTCAATATAAAATAAAAACGACAACGCAATAATGGATTTAAATAAAAAAAATAATTTGGATGTAAAAATTAATCAAATATAAAATTAAAGCAATCTGAGGTAAGCTTTTTTTGGGCATTCGCAACGAACAACAGAATAAAGTAGATATTTAAACTAAAACCAAATTTTGTTTTGAGAATTTGCTAGTTTACCAATAAACAGTGCCGAGCACAAAGAAATTTGTTGGTTTGGCAATAAACTCATTCGGCCGTGTTCGTACTAATGGAACCGAGGCATACTCCAAAACGTTTTTAGTGGCTTTCTATGATAAAATAGAAGTTTTAAAATTAAGTGCAGAGAAGCATGCCATTTGAATCAACTTCTTAGAAAAAATGGCCCATTTGCAATATCTTTAAAATTAAATATTTTTGACTTTTAGTTTAGTGTTTTATAATATACCTACTTGTATATCATTCGTTAAATTAAAATTTGGTACAAGTTATGTAGGTACTTTTGTCAATTTTTTAACTAAATTTTTAAAAAATATATGATTATTTTACTAAAAAATGTGCCATATTAGACTATTCTCTCCTATATACATCTAAACATACCATTTAGGAAGAAACTTTATTGGCCATGTGAAAGTCTGCTTACATGAGAAATCCCCTCCCGATTATTGCTCCGCCTGCCATGCCACGTTGCATGAATTTAATTGCACCATTAACAACGTAGATTTATTGGAAAATACAATCTGGACTTTCGTAATGTGAGCTTGTTTGTTCTCCCATCAACTTTGAGGTACAATTTTTACTCAGGTGTTTCCCCGCTTGTTTTAAAATTTATTCAATGGGCCGCCGGGATTTGCTGAGATTGGGGTTTTATATTTTTTTCTTATCCAATAATAACACTTGCTAAATTAGTTTTTATTAGTGGCTTACCTATGGCCAGTATAGCTTTTGCCCATATGGCATATAGACAGCCACATACATAAGATCTCCTTATTCTATAGTCGCCTTTTTTTAATTTTCAAAGATTAACTACTTACTCTGTACTACACTTTTAACATTTAGTTACGTGACTTATTTACACACAGGTGTATTATTGCTAACCGCATGTTAAACTAATTTCGTGGTGCCTATGTGTAATATGACACATTACTTGCAAGAGCACAGAAAAGGATTTGTTCAAGATCAGTTTCAAAAGAAAAAAATTCAACGTTTTTTTGTTATTTTTTTAACGAAAAAATCTTTAATATCTTAAGGAGTAACATTTTTTTCCAATGCAATGTCTTAATTTGGAAAATATCTTAATAGATGTTATAGAATTGGCAATATGGATATTGCTTTCACACAATATAATGTAAAACTAAAAAAAGAATTAAATACTTTTACCTTCTCAAAAAAAATAGTCACCTAAACAGTGATGGCTAGTAGTGTAAAATTTAAGATGCTCTGCAGTTTTTTCAAAAAAAGAAAAACGTTATTTATTTCATAAGTTTATGCTTCGTTCGCTTCTGTTCTCAAATTTAATGATCTACCTGATGCTTTTTATCTTTACATGAGTATTTAAAAAAATTCACAATAATTACACTAAAGACCATTTCCATCGTATAAAAAGCAATACATATAAACATAATAAATACGCGCTATATTATTTTTAAGTTTAACTAATCGACCGTAAATGAAAGTCTTTTAAAAATTCGGTACGATAAACCGTATTAGAAAAAAACCACCAAACGACTCACCATGCGCTGCTCTAATTGCAGCAAAATTTTAAGTTTTAATTGAGGATTTTAGACCGACACAGGGAGGATGGTGGAGTGCCTTGCAGTTGTTCAAAGGAGCTAACAGGGCCGTCTAATGTGGCCCAGATAGAAAATGATTCAGCGAAATCGCGAGTTCTTGTGTTATTCTACTGGACGAATTTTCTTTCGAAGTTCGCTTTAAACCTGTGATTTTATCATTAAAAAACATGAATTTAAGTCTGTTTGACAATAAAAAATATTTTAGTAAGATTATGTAACTATTTTTCTTGGGAGTTCCTTATTTTTTATTTTATATTTTTGGGAGATCTGCAGCACTGCAGCGCTTATGCACCCAAATATTTTGGGACTTTGTGTTCAGAAATTAGTAGCCATTACAAGTGATGGTAAATTACGAATGCCAAGATGCCGAAAATACAAAGTTTTGGGTCAACCCATTAACTTCTTGACGAAATTATCTCAAACAAATAAAAATCTGTCTCTCCTCTAGATTTTAGTGCGAACTTAACGTGACCCGAAGAGTTAAATTAGAAAATTTTACGAGGACAATTTCGGTCGTCGCTTTATATCGACACTCGGGTATACACTGAGTGACATTTCGAATACTTATGTCTTTTGTTAGTCCAGCAGAATTCGTGTAAAACATTTAACCATTTTAATATTTCTGATCGCGAAAATTTTGTATTCGAAAACTTTTTTTTGAATGCATATTTTGTTTCAAAAAATGGCTTTTTAACAAACATAATTTTCAATGACTTTTTTTCAATATATTTTTTTTCGAAACTCATTTTTCAAAAAACATTTTTTTTAGTGACTTTTTTTCGAAAAATTTTATCTTTATTATTATTTATTATCTGTCCTCATATTGAGAGTTCGAATTCGGTGTTATCCTGACCTGAAATGTTTTTCAAAAATTATGCTTTAAAAAAAAAATTCAAATATTTTTGAAAAAAAAGTAGGTTTTCAACTGTAATGGGTAGTGTGAATAGATTTTATTCTTTAATTCATAGCGGACTGTAACTTTCTTTAGGTGTAATTTTCTTATTTAATATTTCTTGATCGCGCAACCATACAAAAGCAAGAGAAAAAATGGCACCTACCTTTTGATGGTTATTTCTCGGCTTGCGGGCCCGCTCTTGAAGTAGTCTCACTTTCAGTCTTTGGATTGAGGATGGTAGCACTTAATAACTAAGGTTTTTATGTTTAATAGTTAATTTTCGAAAGAAAATTAGTCTTCGAAAGAAGAGAATGATTTTTCACGAGTTGACGTGTTTGTTTGCTTGACAGAATGTGTCATTTCATGTCCTTAGCACCCGCGTTGTTTGGGCGGCGCAAGGTGCCACAATTTGAATTTGTATGGCTGATTATTTTTGAGGCGAAATAGATAAATTATAAATAAAATAAAACTAAAGAAAATTGCAGTAACATTTCCCGCCACCGAAAACGAATGTTTTCAATTATAGTAATTTAGTAGCAAAAAACAAACGCGTTTATGCATTTTTTAAGTAAAAAATAGAAAAACATAAAGATAATTCCAAACATTGTTTGAACAGAAAAAAAAATAATAATTTTTTTTTCTATTTTGAAAAGAAATTTATATTTACAATTAAACTAAAGAAATTAAAATTTAATATTTTAATTTTAATCTGAAGCCATAGGCAAAGGGCACAGTTTAACTATAGGTCGCTTAAATAACCCGGTTTTAGTTTTCACCGTAACAACCCTTACATGCCCATCTCGGCCGGGGTGTAACTCGACTATGCGTCCAAGTAACCAATGAATTGGTGGCTCATTTTCATTTTTAATGAGTACCAATGTATTCAATTCAATGTTAGGGTTTGGCTCGTGCCATTTTGACCTTTGTTGCAGGGTGTTCAAATATTCTGATTTCCATCTCTTCCAGAAATCTGTGTTCAACCTTTGTATAAGTTGCCAACGAGATAAGGAATTTAGTTTTAAATGAGAAAGATCTGGATCAGGAACTGAATTTAGTGCAGATAACGTAAGAAAATGTCCTGCAGTCAAAGGAGCTAAGTCGTTCGGGTCAGAGCTTTGCGCCCATAAGGGTCTGCTGTTTAGCAATGCTTCAACATCGGTTAAAAGAGTATAGTGTTCCTCAAAGTTTAATATTTGATCACCGATAACACGAAGTAAATGGCTTTTAACGGATTTTACTCCAGCTTCCGCAAGCCCATTGAAATGTGGGGCAGCAGGTACATTGAAAAACCAAGAAATTTTTAAATGATCTGCGGCGTGCTTTGAAAGCTCGGTAAGCTCCTTGTAAGCTCCCTTGTATGTAGTTGCGCAGTCAGAATAAATATTGGTGCAAACTCCTCTTCGATTGACAAATCTCCGAAAAGCAGCAATGAAAGCCTCGGAGGTTAGGTTAGAAACTAGTTCGAGATGAATAGCTCTAGAAGCTGTGCACACAATCACTAAAATGTAAGCCTTATGAATGACTAATTTACGCCCTTGAGCTAATTTTATAGGTCCAGCGTAGTCAATGCAAACATTTGAAAAACATTTCAGCTGTGATATTCTGAAGCTTGGAAGGTCACCCATGTAGGGGGTAAGAGCTTTGGGTTGAGTGCGATAGCACTTAACGCAAGATGATAAAACCTTTTGAATAACTCTACGTGCTGAAAGTACCCAAAACTGTTGTCGAAGTAAATACATAGTTGTATTAAATCCTGGGTGCAAGTAGGTTGAATGAATATTTTGAATGATCAGCTTGGTAAGTGTGCTATCACTTGGTAATAGTAGGGGGTGTTTTACATCATATGAAAATGTGATTGAATTTCTAATCCGCCCGCCAACTCGAATACGATTTTGGGGGTCGAGAAAAGGCGCTAATTTGCGATATGGTTTTGGTAAAAGTTCATTATTTTGAATTTTTAAGAAGATATCAGAAAAATGTTGATTTTGCACGTACTTGACAAGTACAAGTAAAGATTCTTGTAATTCAAAAAGCGTAATAAAACCAGTACGTTTAGTGTCCTGATGCTTAATGTTGAAAAAGTATCTGTGCCAAATAGCAATAATACGTTGAATTTGTAAAATAGATGAATAACTATGTAAAAGATCGTTTAAAATATCATTATTCAGAATTGTGGCCAAAACCTGTATTTTCTCTTCCTCTAAAACAGAACTAGTAACATTCGATTCTGACAGGGAAGCTAAATTCCATTCAGAGCGAAGAGAACATATCCAGGGGGGACCGGTAAACCATAAACAATGATTAAGTAAATTATCTGGAGTTAGGCCGCGACTGGCGCAGTCGGCTGGGTTCTCCAGAGTTCGGATATGATACCAGGGAATATCTGGAATGGTTTCCTGGATGTGACTGACTCTATTAGCCACAAAAGTTTTCCACCTATGCGGAGAGTTAGAAATCCAAGCCAGGACTAACTCTGAGTCAGAAAATGCTAAGATCTCATCGATTGTTATCATTGGCGAATAAATGTCAAGAACAAATCGAAGCAGATCAGCAAGGAGCGTAGCTCCCAATAGCTCCAGTCGAGGAATCGAAACTGTTTTGAGTGGGGCTACCTTGCTTTTTGCAATAGCAAGGGAAGATTTGATTTCGTTTAATAATTCGATACGTAGATATATAGCGCATGCGTAGCCGCGCTCTGAAGCGTCGCAAAATGCTAAAATTTGGCAACGTTGTATGTTAGATGAAAAAATATATCTAGGGAGAGAAATCTCCGATAAACTAGAAAACTGTGAGTTAAATTGTAACCAAGTTTCGCAGATGTGGGTTGGGGGTTGATCATCCCAATCGATTTTTTGCTTCCAGAGTTCTTGCATTATTGATTTTGCGAGAAGAGTTACTGGCGATATGTATCCGCAAGGATCGTATATTTTAGCAATTACAGAGAGGATTTTACGTTTTGTTAACGGACTATTATCTTGATTGCATTTATATGAAAATGTGTCTGACGAAGGGTTCCACTGAAGCCCTAAGACCTTAATACTAGAAGGTTGTTCCTTATCGAAAGATATTGGAACTTGACAATCTGAAGGAGACAATGATGATAGCAATCTTGGGTCATTGCTTGCCCACTTACGTAGTTCAAACCCACCGGATTTTAGCAAGCCAATCAGCTCTTTTTGTAGCGCTTGCGCAGAAGACAAATCAGAACTGCCCGTACAGACATCGTCCATGAAAACGTCTTGAAGAACTACTTTTGCAGCATTTGGATACTTATTTTTCTCTTGAAAGGCTAACTCTCGTAAGGTTCTGATTGCTAAGAAAGGGCTTGAAGTGAGTCCGAAAACAACAGTATTTAAACGATATTCTTTTAGGGGTTCATTGGGGTGGAAACGCCACAATAAACGCTGATAGTCTCTATGTTCGGGTACTAAATTGATTTGCAAAAACATTTTTTGAACATCACTAAGAATTGCTATAGAATGAAAACGAAACCTTAATAAAATAGTTGTAATATCTGCATGAAGTTTAGGGCCTGGTAAAAGGGTCTCATTTAAGCTATAATTCTTACTTCCAATTGAAGATCCATTAAATACAATTCTCAAACGCGTGCTTGTACTATCGGGTTTTAGTACCCCGTGATGTGGTAAATATGAAACATTCATTGATTTCGGTTCATTATTTGAAATAAGGCTCATGTGTCCGTTTTTTAAATATTCTAGCATAAAATCTGAATACATGGAATACATTTCAGGATTTTTAAGAAGTCTAGATTCTAATGAAATGAAACAACGGTAAGCTCTAGAAAACGTGTCACCTAAGTCGGGTTCAGAGTGCCTAAAAGGTAAAGCTACCATGAATCGTCCCGTGCTATCACGTGATACCGTATTTTGATAAATTTCCTCAGCTTTTTTCTCATCTGGGGATAAATAGCTTTTTTGAGGAATCGATTCAAGCTCCCAGAACTTCCTAAGAGTCAAGTCTAGAGAGTTATCGAAAGCGGTAAAGTAGTTTTCGATTTTTAAGGGATTGGATTGATAAGATATGTTTTGTTCGACCCTGCCTAACAACACCCATCCCAGCTCCGTCTCTAGGGCGACTGGTTGACCTTGACACCCAGAAATACGACCTGATTTAATAATTTGGGAATAAATCTCGGCGCCTAAAAGTAGATCAACAGGGGCTAGTTTGTAGAAGAAGGGGTCGCCTAGTTTAATGTTTGAAAGATAATTCCAATTTCTTGGATTAATTTGGACACTAGGTAAAGAAGAGCATAATCTTTGAACGACTAAACCGTTAAAGGAAAATGTGGGATCAGTTTTTCCAACTGGACGAATAGTGCATTGCGTCATACCTTTTGTTGAAGAAGAAGATTGATTTATTCCTAGAATAGGAACAGATAATTTTTTCCTAGATAAACCTAACCTATTTAAGCAGTTTTCGCTGATAAAAGAGGCTTCGCTGGCGTTGTCTAGGACGGCTCTCACTACTTGATAGTTCCCGCGTGCATCGAGGATTTCTACAATAGTGGTAGACAATAGTACTGTGCTTTGACAGCTTGGGGTGAATGAGGTATAACAGTTGGTTTGGTTAGGTTGTTGTCGAGATGTATTTTGCGTTAATTGTTGATTTTGTTGCGAAGTAGAAGGATATTGACTTTGATTGATTTGTTGTTGAGATTGATCTTGAATTGGTTGCATTTGTGACTTAAAATTAGATTGATTAGAATGCTGCATGCTAGTTAAGGTTGGGTTAATATTCTGCTGAATATTTTTATCATAGAAAGGTATTTGATTTGAATCGATATTATTAGGATATAAACTATAATTTGATCGTTGATTCTGCGTTGGTGACTGAATGTTTGAAATAAATGAAGAAGTTTGCATGTTAGGTTGGGCTGGGTTAAATCGAGTTGTGACGTCACATAATAAACTATGGTGACGTAACCCGCAGGATTTGCAATTAAAAGGCGATAAGCAATCTTTTAAAAGAAAATGATTTGATCTTAAACAGTTGCCACATATATTATTTTGTCTCACGAAAGCGAGACGATCAGCTGGAGTTTTTTGTAAAAAATCTTGGCATTGAGAAAAAGGATGTACCGAAAGGTTACATAACTTGCATTGTTTTGATATTTTTGTTTGAAAGTTGCTTGGATTATGATTATTAAAGTTTGGTAAAATTTGTTGTTTTTGTGGTATGCCTGTCATAAAGGAGTTTTTGAAATTATTGTTATTATATGAATTTGGTTTTGAACGATTGTAGTTACCAGATCCAAAACTTTTAGATTTTTTTTTCATATTTGATACTGAAGGCTGAAAATACTGAACCGATTCTAGTGCTTGGCACTGTTTTTCTAAAAACTCATATAGATCGGTGTAACTAGGAATTTCCTTTTCAGTATGGCAAACCTCAAAGGCTGATCTAGTGGGAGTATCTATTTTTCCCAGCAATAAATTAAACAACGGAAACTGCCAATCTTTTGTATTAAATTCTAAGGCATTCAGGGCCTCTAGATTTTCAGTAAACGTGTCCAAAATATTTCTAAGATCTTTAGAGCTCTGATTTGATTTCATGGAGGAAACATGCACAATGGAATTCCAATATGACGTAGCTAAAAGGCGCTTATTGTTGTACCTTTTTTGTAGATTTGAAAAGGCAATTAAATAGTTACTATCAGTAACTGGTAACGACTTTACCAAATTTAATGGTTCACCCTGCAATAAATTAATTAAATACCGAAATTTTAAGGCATTCGATAGTGCAGGATTTTTGTCTATTATGCTTGAAAAAAGATCTAGAAAAGTCGGCCATTTTAGCATTGAGCCCGTAAAAACCGGAATTGAAGGTTTAAAATTTTCAAAACTATGACTGCTGGGAGTAGGCACAGAGGACTGCGGCCTAGAAGTGCCTGGAATTGGAAATAACTTACAAAATATTGCTTTTGCTTGGAAATAAAAAGTGTCACAATTTTTTCTAATTGTATCTTCCGCATCGAAATCTTTATCGTCGGTCAGCAACCCAATCAATTCGTTATGGAGATGTTTAAACTCAAAATATTGATCCTCCAAAGTTTCAAAAGCAATTTGAAAGATAGGGCGCTCGGCTTCATCATCCTTGGCTTTTACCGCCAAAGTATAGATTTCAGTGATCCTAGTCAAAGCGATTTTTCTTTTTCTAGTAAATGTTTTTAATTCTGCATCCCCCATTTTGATTGTTAAGTATCTTTTGTTGTATTGACTTGGTTTTAAATTATTGAAACAAAGGTATCTATTTTAAAACAGTTTTTGAGTTTTTGATTTTTTGTATTTGGTTACTTGGATTTTGATTTATTTAAACACTTTTATTTTTTGCACTTTAGCGCACTAAATATGTTTAAAATCGCGGAAACGCGAAACCGAAAGGCGATATTTGATAGAAGATTTGTATTTTATTTTTGCATTAAATCAAATTTTGAAAACACAAAATTCCCGAATAAATATATGTATTAAATTTATCGATAGTAGGTAGTAAACAAGACTGACCCTGTAGTTTTTATTTTAGATTTAGGAGGCCACACACACACGCACACATACGTAGGTATCCAAGGAAACTCGATTACCTACAACTAAACTGTGCTCCGTTTGATAAGAATGAAGCCCAATATGGCGTTCAAGAAAAATTAGAATATTTTTAAAAACGCTTTTTCATAGCCTAGATGCGGCTCGGAGGTCCATAAAATGTAATGGATAGATTTTATTCTTTAATTCATAGCGGACTGTAACTTTCTTTAGGTGTAATTTTCTTATTTAATATTTCTTGATCGCGCAACCATACAAAAGCAAGAGAAAAAATGGCACCTACCTTTTGATGGTTATTTCTCGGCTTGCGGGCCCGCTCTTGAAGTAGTCTCACTTTCAGTCTTTGGATTGAGGATGGTAGCACTTAATAACTAAGGTTTTTATGTTTAATAGTTAATTTTCGAAAGAAAATTAGTCTTCGAAAGAAGAGAATGATTTTTCACGAGTTGACGTGTTTGTTTGCTTGACAGAATGTGTCATTTCATGTCCTTAGCACCCGCGTTGTTTGGGCGGCGCAAGGTGCCACAATTTGAATTTGTATGGCTGATTATTTTTGAGGCGAAATAGATAAATTATAAATAAAATAAAACTAAAGAAAATTGCAGTAACATCAACCATATCACAAAAAATGAAAAAAATGATTTTAAAAATATTGTTTCGGAAAAATTTCCGTTCGAACAAATTGTTTTTTAAAAACTGTTTTTAAATGTTGCTTTTTAGAACGATTTTGAAAACAAAAATTAACACTTGCTTTTTGAAAATGACTCTTTTCAAAAAAATTGTTTTCACAAAAATGACTTACAAAATTGTATTTTGTTTATTCGGATTTTTTTGAACTTGTTTTTGGCAAATGTAGTTTTTTTCAAAAATTTGAGAAAGGAAATTAGGTTTTGGAAATAAAAAAAAAATGTCAGTGAAACAAAAATTTTTCACATTTGTTTGTAAAAAATGTCTTTGAAAATATTTTTTGTTCGGATTCCTTTTTTAGTTTTTTCTGGTAAATGTTGTTTTAATATTTGTTTGAAATATTTTTTTTTTTTAATATTTTACTTATTGTCCTGGTTTCCAAAAATTCCTAACAATGATCTCTGCTAATATCAAGCGTAAGCTGCGTTAGCTATATAAATCTTTTTAAAAAATAAAGTAAATCCGAAGAACTTGTTTTTTCCATTTTTCCCTCCTTTTTAGGATATTCCTCCCTATACTAACGTTGTTCTGGACTATTCGAAACAGAATATTTCGAATATATGCCTGAGGGTGTCTCGAGAGTGCGGTGAAAAGCCGTTATGTCACCAGGTTTCGTACTTGTCCCTGAGGCACGGCCGAACACTCAAACTAAAATAATACCTCCCCAGGGCAAGGAAAGCGCTTTTACTATCCCTGACTCCATAGAAGTATAAGATATGAAGTAGGAGGTGACTATCTTTAGGTAATGCTACAGTAAAAAAATCCACTATGCCCAGGCAAATACATCGTTTAGTTGACCTATGTTTCATTGTCTTTAGTACCTGTATATGAACCAATCAAGATTGACTTGAATTAATAGGTTTCGCATACTTAATATAAATAAATCCTATGTTTGACCAAAAAATAGTTGAACGAAATACTCGAGTATTTAAATCAAATAATTAATATTATGCAATTTATAATATATATATTTGACCTAAATGCGTTTATGATTAGCTTAGCAACTGGTGGTACCTACCTGTAAATTAAAACCAACTATGTGCAAGATTTGCATCAATCTTGTCAAAAGCTAACCGAATAACAAAAATATTTGAGACAAATTTCTCGATGTTTGAGGCAAATTTCTCAGTAGTTGGTCCACTCCTATCCTATTGCTGTTTGTGTTTCGTTTAAATCAAAGATATCATCCATATTTTTATTTATTTAAATATACATTTTACAAGAACCTATGTATTTCTTAATATCAACAATATCATTTGCTTTAAAAAAATAGCACGATATACTAAAATACTTTGACTTAATATATATTTCAGAGTAAGTCGTTACTTAAAGCCTACAAGATAAAACTACAACAAAACATTAAGTTGGCTAACATTATAAAGACCCTTGATATATTTCCCTAAGTATTTTGTTGCACGCTTTTAAAATTTTATTTTTTAATTTTGATAGCAACACAAAAGAAAACAGAAAACTAACCAAAGAAAGGGGACATGTATGTACAACAAATCAAGCGCTTAAGAAACGTTCATTATATTTGAACAGCACCATTTTGTTTGTCCCGAGTTAAACTATTTTTATATATATATATAATTTTATATACAGTAAAACCCCGATTATCCGTGCTCCACGGGACCGGACGAGGCACGGATAAGTGAAAAGCACGGATAATCCGAACAATCATTTATAACATGTTATATACATATTATGTAAATATACTCAAAATATGACAGAAAAAAAAAAGATCCCATAAGTTCAAACTATGTTTATTTGTATGTATTGCATAAAAAGATAGAACAAAAAATATAATTCTACATGAGGTTTTGGTCGAGTGATTTTTGGTAACGCTATTTCGATAGAACTTCAAAAACACAATTCCGCAGCCCGGATAATCCGCGTACGGATAATCGGGGTTCTAGCGTATGAGTTTGTTTTTAACTGTTCAATTTATATATATTTACTGTTAACTTTTTATGTAAAAAATATAGTTTTTACTACTAATACAAGTTGTTCTTACATATGTATTGAGTTACTGTAAAAGTTATGCAGCACTAAAACAAACAAAACTAACCAAAACAAACAAATTCAAAATTTATCAAGGTTCTCTAGGTACATACATACATACATTTATTTACTTTGACTTCGCGCATTTCATAAAAATATTTGTGCAGATAAAATAAAATGTTGTTTAATAGTGATTGTTAGTTTTATTTAGGTTATGTTAGATCGATTTAGGTTTAGATTCTCTGATTATTTTTTGTAGTATATTCTTTAAATATTGAAAAGCATATTTCAAGAATTTTATTTCATAGGTATATGTTTAAACCCTAATTCCTGATTGCTAACACTTAGCCCTATTTTGGGAAAACCGTATAAAACATGACATGTCGTACAGTGGAACGAGCTTATGGCAGCGGTTGGACCTCCAAGGTTTTTGCTTATTACTTTTAATACAAAAGA
This sequence comes from Aspidapion aeneum, assembly GCA_963576565.1. NCBI lineage: Eukaryota > Metazoa > Arthropoda > Insecta > Coleoptera > Brentidae > Aspidapion > Aspidapion aeneum. Next base: position 27,861,910 of record OY755043.1, read on the forward strand.
CGTAAAAATGTTTTTATTATATCATAAACACCAGGGTTTTAAAGTTATGAAAAAATAAATGCTGTAATCATTATACATTACATATAGGGCGACCCAAAAAAAGGTTGTTTTATAAAAATCTATCTTTTTAAATGGCGATAACTTTGCTAACCTAACATCGAATTTTATCGTTTTGAGCCTTATTAAAGTAAAGAGCTTTAAATTTGACCAAATCTAACAAAAATTTAATCTGTGTTAATTACTTATATTAATCCAAGTTGTCCATTATTGAACAGGTTTCTGTTGAATTTAGAGTGCCGCCCATTTTAAATATAAAAGACGTAAAATCCTTTAACAATTTAAAATCTCGGAAATTTTTTAAAACACTTATCTATCCTTCAATATATAAAATCATACCTTTTTCAAGAATACTAATAAATCAGTTGTTAAGATCGGCCAAGAAATAAGAAAGTTCTAGACTTTTGAATTGAGAAAGTTTGAAAAGTACATTATTAAGGTACTCAAATAATTATTATTAAGACTGGGTGGATTCCGTATGAACAAAAATTTTAAACTTTTAGTTTGTATTACAATTTGACATCTTAAAAGATTATGACAATAATAATTCCAAATTATAAATTATTATACATACCTATTCAGGGTGCTATGACATTGAAGAAATCCCATCATGTCATCTTCTGGAGTTCTTAAATTTAAACTCCACTAATAAAATATTTTAGTTCAAAATTTTATTTATCAGGCGATATCCAACATTTAGCATTGGCTTGTTGTTCAGTAGCGAATTCAATAAAATTACCAAAGGAAAATAATAACAAAACTACACCAAAGAAAATATATCAACAAGAAGCGACAAAACCTGAATGACACTAATGCAGTACTATTACACTAAAAGAAAAAATTGTGCAATTTTTGTTTTACACGAAAAAAAAATCAAAACTTTATTAACAAAAATATTGTCAGGAATCCCTGTAATTTGATTTGTTTACATGGTAACCTTATTTGTTTATTTGTATAATGGAACCACGTCCTGTATACAGGGATGCATGTTCACTTTGGCCTATAAATATATTTGTTATCCCTTTCAACTGGTCTAGCATGTTCTATGAGTTCTAGGATGTAACGAGTTTTAAAAGAGAATAAGGTTTATACCGGTATTTATAATGTGCGTCTTCAGCTCGCCACCGGCACGAGCCGCGGCTGACTCCAAAACATTTTCCGACTAATCCATTTCTCTAGTGTCTAGTGGAAATTTTCTTTATGTTGACAGAAAAGAATTGCATGTAGGTGTGTAATACACCAGAATGTGCCTCTTATTTTTGAAGTTCTCTGGAAAAAAAATGGCGATTGCCCCCGCCTGAGGCCACCTAATTTATTTCTATATTAGAATTTGTTTTATAAATACAATTTCACTGGAAAACAAGTACTTTGCGTATATTTTTTTCTTTTTGGAAAATTTTCCGTTTTCAAAAGGCACGGAAAAAGGACAAAGAGGCCGGAAAATCAATTTTTACGGTCCCTTTTTTAAAAATGATCTAAAATATAAAGTGACATTTAAAATTAAGCATAAATTAATTGAAATATAGTAAATTATAAATGCAACCTATGGGTTTTTTGATATTTATAAATATAATAGCTTTTAAGTAAGTACTTTAATATCTACATGTAGAGTAGCATGTTTGTAGTGATTCATCTCGTCTTAAAAAAATTATTCTTTACATGTTGGTTGTGTTTGTGCTGTTGTATACCGGTTTAATAAAAAATACGTACGAGACACGACCGGAAACTATCTTTACTAGTCTAGTAACGTAAATAGCTATTAATTGTGTTTTCTCCCAATTGTGGTTGGGTTTGCTCCTGTTTCTAAAACAATAAAAACATATAACGGAGATTCAAAACGTTTTATAATATACTTTAACAATATTTGTTTTATTTTCAATCCCCTTTCCTTTTCCTCATAATTTTTAAATTTAAAATGGCCGGAAAGAATCTTTAAACAATAAAATATAACTTAGATTTTTATAGATATTACAATAATTATTGTTTATTTTTAGTTATTATTTTCCTATTTAATTCCGTAACCGATTTTTCTCGATAAAAATATATAACCGTTTTTGCAAACAATCAAATAAAAAGTTAAAAAGGGTCGATTTTCTATGACCACAGCTATATGAATATATAGGTGTAATGTCCCTCTTAGTTTGATTTTTTTCTTCGTGTAATAAAAATGCACCACAAACCACAGTTACACAAAATTTTTCTCAGTGTAATATAACTGCATTAGTGTCAGTTGGTCCAAGCGTGACGTAACATATTTGTTTCCCATATAAACAATGCTTTGAGTGACAGTATTTCGCTTCTTGTTGATATAACTTCTTTGACTACACTACCTTACGTTATAAATTGAATGAGTTTTAGATTTAATTTTAAGGTAAAATTAAATTTAAAGTACATATTATTCTTTAACAATTTAAGTGTATACTGAAGTTTCCGATCTAAAAGGGGAAAAAGGACTTGTGTGCTCCTTCGTTTTTCATTTTTATGCCATAAAACACAAAGGTATCAAATCAAATCTTAAGAGCCCTCCAGACTTACGTGCATGCAAGGAGGGACGAAAGATGTCATAGAGCCACAAGAGCACTTCAGCATTGTACACCTTTGATAAAGCTCTGCATAAAATAATATTGGCTCAAGAATTTATAAAATATGGGGTACTTTGAGCTTAAGAATTTGTGTACCATATTTCGTTTATAAATAAGGATTTTTTTGAGAGTTTATCAAAAATGAAATTAGTGAGTTGGAATGAGATACCAAATTCGTTGTGTTGTATTTTGTTTTGGCAAGCGTCGCGTTTTTGCCTTCTACCTACATTTCTTCATCCATATTATCAAGTTTTTTCTACACAACACAATCATGAACCATTATAAAGCTAATTCTCGAATTGTGTTTGTGTGAAATTTCATTCGAATGCTCACTTCATTTGAGAGAGTGATCATCTGTCTGTATTCTTGAACGCCCAAGGAGGGTTCCCGTCAAATCAAAATTCACCGATGAATATTCTTGTTCTATGAGACGGAAGAATGTCGCTGAAATCGCAGGGTAGATAAGGAAAACTTGCGCAAAACGTTTTGTTTGACAAATTCCGTGTATATTATATATTTGATAAAGGATTTCTTTATTCTTTTTATTGTTTTCATTTTATAACGAACGTTGTGTGGAATTTTCACGGTATAGCTTTTAATCTTTCGGTTATCGCTTTCCATAGTTGTTGGCCAGTTTTATACGTAAAATTCGAGAAACTTGATTAGCATTTTTTTAATTGAGTTTAATGGAGCACATTTTTTACAGTATTTGCCTCCAATGGTTTAAAAAAAACTAAAATATTTTTTATTTAGTCGGTTTAGAACGTTTTTCTACGTTGTCCGACGCCTATTCTCCACCTTCTTCGATCCTGACAATCATCCTCTGTCAGATTCTTTTGACTCATTGATCTTTGGATTGACTGTTGCCATTCTAGTTTCGGACGCCCTCTTTTTCTGCGCCCTATTGGTTGCCATTCTAGGACCTGCTTTGGTAATCTTTCGTCGTTCATCCATTGTACATGGCCGTACCATATCAGTTGTCTTTTAGTGATATCATCCGTTATGCTCCCTTCGATTCCCATTCTTTCTTTTATGATCTCATTTCTTATGTGATCTGTTCTAGATATTCTCATTGATCTTCTTATTGCATCCATTTCGACATTTCGACACTTTGCATTTTTGTTTTGTATTTTTCTGTTACGCGACAAGTCTCTATTCCATACAACAGCGTGCTTTTCACCATTGTTTCATATATGTTAAAAAAACTGAAATGCTTAAACAAAATAAACGAACTCACCCCTAAATGCACCGTAACAATGCTTAGTTAATAAATTCTCCCTCTTGTTCTTTTGTATGTGAGCAACCAGGACTTAAGCATGATTAGGTTACTCATCGAAGAAGAAAGAAAAAATGTGCTTAGGAGTTAAAAACACAGAAAATATATGGTTATAGTCGTTATGGTTACCAAATACAGAGAAACTAAAAAGGTTAGTTTAGAAAGCCGGTCATTTGTACATAGTAAATCTGGCAACCGTATGCCTAGTCAGAGAAGGTTCAAAAATACGAGGATCACTAATCGGGAGAACATGATGTGATGGGATCACACCCGCGAAAGATTATAATTGGCTTCTATGTCGGTGGATAAAATGGTTTTTATGATCTTTTCTTTCAAAAAAATAATAAAAATTGACACTGAAAATGTCAAAATTGATTGAATGAATTTGTGACAGCAAAACGACGAACAGCAGTTTATTTTACCGGGTCAGTCTGACCCACCGTGTCGCTCAAGGAAAGAGTGTTTAAGAGAGACATTGTGAGATGTGTTCAAAATGAATCTATACTCATTATCAGAAGCAATCACTCGGTATCGATTATGATTATCATCTATTCTTCATTGTCGTAGTCTGTTGTACGCTCCTTGATAGCTATATAAGCCAATTCTGGGGGTGCACACTTTCCGCAGTCCTGGTACACCCAGTTTCTTGTAGTAGCTTGACCGATCCTCTATCGATCTTCTCGATCATTTCTGCCTCTCTTGTCTGCATTTCTAGTCTCCGTCGCTCCTGTTCAAATCTTTGTGATCCTTCATGGAGCAGGCAAGGACGCCAGGCAGCTCTATCATTTGCCACTGTCTCGAAGTTGTTGGTGTCTATCTGAGATTTTATCATTTTGCTCTTGGGAACGTCCTTGTATCAGAGTCAGAGTCAGAGTCAGAAAAAGCTTTATTGTCAAAGAAAAAAAAATCTTATTGACAAAGCATCAATCTTATAACTAAAACATATTTTGTCTAAAATTATAATTAAGTAAAACTAATAAAAATAAGTTCACATTTTTAAAATACTAGGTAATTTCTAGCAAAAAATAAGTAGGAAATGGGTAGGACCTGCAATTATAAAAAAAAACAAGCAAAGCAAAACAGATAGGTAAAATAAGAAAGTGCAAAAACATATTTAAAGAAAAACAAATTTTAACCGCTTGTGATATATATCTATTTAAACTTTCAAATTGTGTCCATGAAAATGTAAACGAATTAAAATAATAATAATAATAATAAAAATTTACAGATGTGCATACCTATAGCACAAGAAACACAAAAAGCTAGTGCAGCCCAAATTTAATCATAATTTTATTAGAAAATTGTCCTCTCTGCCTTCTCCTTTCATCTTAGTTGTCCATAGAATATCTTCTTTGGAAGACATGACTCGGTCATGCAAATAATGTAGCCTGTCCATCGAACTTGATGCTTGAAAATAAGGACTTCCATACTAGTTGTTATTGCTTCTTCTCAAGATCCTTCTTAGGCAGCGCTGGTGATATTTTTCTAGGCATTTGATGTACCTTGTGTGGGTAGTCCATGATTTGGATCCATAGGTAAGAGTCGGTATTATGACGGCATAATTATAATTTGGCCTCAGCGTTGACGTTGACTCTCTCCTGAAGTCGTCCGAATGCTGCTCTAGCACACTCCAAGCGATGCTGATTCTTGCTATCAATGGTGGCATTTGCTAATAGATGGCTTCCAAGGTATGCGTCGTGCTCTACATTTTGTAAAGGGTGACCATTTATATTTTGGGGGGCCTTGAGGGTTAATTACCCAGTGCAGAATGATGTAGAACTTGCGTCTTTGGATATATACCACGCGGTATTTAATCTATGGAAAGGTTCTTGTCGCATTTAATGGAACATCACTTTACAGCGGGATGGTTTAAGAGAGATACAGCTCTAATCATGACTGTATAATCGATCGTGTTGCCATCTTTATTGTTGGTTCAAAGAATATACGTCACATCATACGGAAAATTAGATCTTGTCTAAGTTTCTTCTTTTCCTATCCCTGTCTAGCATACCAGTCAAAGGGCCAGATATACAGACGTGTGCCTTCTGTTCCAGATTTGAAAATGTATGTCCTCCTACATTCCGCCTTACACCTAATGCTCTAAGATCCTACATCCCAACCAAATTTCAACTTGAAAATTGAAATTTTTTGACGTGCACCTAATGTTACGTTGTTGGATTTATATCCTAGTTTACCAAAATACCTACAGCCTTTACATTTACTGATATATTTATTTATTCATACAAATGATCCGAGTATTTTAGTTAAAGTGCTCAATTTTAATAAAATGCGCAATAAACAATAATAATAATTACTAATTATCGATTGATAAATTTTAGTGCTATTTATATTGTACAGCGTAACTCATCTAATTCATATGTCCGACTGGTGAAAAAGCCAAAAATTTTTGCCCAATCGATTTTATTTAAAAAGTCATATCCCTAGATATTCAATAATTAATACTATTGATAAGGTAACAAGTTTTATATATACTTTGGTCAGTTTACTGTACGAAACCAAATAAAAATTGGACAATCAATAGATAAATTGGTCAAAGATGATTTCCATTAGAACCTGATTCTAGACTTGTATGATTTTAAGGACTGATCCTTCTTCTGATTTAAAACTATTACAGCTTCTTCATGTGCACACCCAGGAGGGGGGCTCGGGCCCGGGCCCCCCAATTTACTTCTTTTTAGATATTTTACACATTTTTCATAAATAACAAGATTAAATATCATAAAATAAGACATCATAAGGCCTTGGGCCACCCAGACGCCTCGGGCCTTCCAAGACATATTCCTGGGCCCACCACTGGCGTACTTATTTAAAGTCAGAGAGAGGCTAAGATCTATGGTAGCGAGAAGTTTTTTTTGTGTATCTTGGTTTATTGAAGTTTCAAGAATATTTTATCGCTATTTGTTTTACAATTTGGCTTGATAAGTGTGTGCATGGGATTTGTACGATAGAAATGCCTATAGCTACGGGGTTTAACTATTATAATGTCATTAATGTTAGCTGTAAATTGTTCTGGCTAATGCCACAATTTTGATTGGGGTTAGGTATTAAGTGCTTCTATTATTTTTGAAATGAAAACTGTTGCAGATTTAATAGTAGCTCACCCAGAAGTATGTCTTATACTTTATGCTATTTTATAGTTGCGTTCATGAAATATGTGAAAAATATCTAAAAAATCTTGACTTGGGGGGGGTTCCGGGTCTCAAAACCCCCTCTGCTGTGAGCGCACATGGGTTTCAAATGAAAGATTTTGTGGAAAAAAGATGCTACATTGGCACTTGTCATTTGCACCGGCAATCCTAAACGTAACATTTTCTTAATCTCCCTCTATCTCTCTCTCTCTTACTCTAGTGTACATAAAATTGCCTTTTTTACACAGCAAGTAGGTTCTTCCCTTATTCACCTATCCATTCATTAGGCTGACCGAGAGAGACAAAGCGTATCTACAGTCTAGATGTACGAGAGAGCTGAAAAAGCTTGACAGTGGTCTGTGAATCTGTGAATTCGGAGCTTACTTTTAACATTTTAGAATCATATTCCATAAAATAACCGATTTCTTTAAACTGTAACTTATTCCACTTTGGCACAAATGTAAATTAAACGATTTGTTTGTAATACTCCAGCGGCCATTAAACAGCTGATCGTGGAATCAGCACAGACTGCTTTGAATAAAATATTATCCATTATAAAAACATCAGCTGATTTTGACGTTTGATATTGTTTAAAATTAAATAACTATTGTTTAGTTATCAGCCTTGATCCAGTGCAAATTTGATTGAACTAAACTTAATATTTTTCGTTACTGAGTTGTACGATCGAATTGTGCATACCAAGGAACGCAGGAACACAGTTAAATTTTCAAAGGAAAAATCAAATTATAAATAACGCCTTTATATAGCGAGTCGTGTAAATGTGACAACTTTTGTGTTTGCTTTTCAGAAATTCAATTGGGGCATTAAATCGTAAATAACCTAACGCCTTTAACATTGCTTCAGACGGCGCCAATTTTGTGTTCGGAGAAAAAAAACAAAGTTTAATCCAATTGCCAACAAGAGCAAATAATATATGAGGAGAATCTGAAGCCGATATGAAGCATCTGGAGATTGCCTAAAATGCAACGTTGTAAAATTTAACACGTAAGTATAGATATTAAACAACTTGCAACAGCATTTAAAAACGCTATCAGAATTCAAAACAAGCCTAATTTAAGGAGGTTACCAAAAAAATCAGTTAGATTGGGCCTGCATATTAGTAGTCCTTCCTTATTGACTATATAAGCCGCAAAGTATAAAGCTTTTTACCCGTTTAGCCACGATGATTTGATTGATATTTAAATGACGGGTACCAAAATTCACCGCTGACTGAGGTCGACATCTTGAAGACGAGAAAAACAAAATAGGCGCTGATCTAACCTAAATGACAATGTCCATTTCATTGATGGATTTACTTCTCGCCTACCTGTTCCAATTTATTTCGCAATTTGGTTGATGGTTGCTTGTGCATACTATACAAAAAGTTTTCTCTTATTAAAACAGAAGAACGTTAGAAAATACAGTTTATCTAACTTTGCAGGGTTGTCACATTACCTTAAGGACGAAACAGTTAAATGTTTACAATTAATAGGTGTCCATTAGATCTTGCTAAGTTTTCAACTTACCCCACGCAAAAATGCGAGAAAAACAAATCCTTTTTTACCCTATTAAACAGGAATAGATGTTTGGTGCGAAAAATATATTTGTGTTCCAAAATAAAATTAGGTATTAAAAATGAATGACTTTAACAAAGTTGTAAAAACAATATTAAAGAAATAAAGGTAATTTTGATATCTAATATTCTCATTGAAAAACCAGGTATACCATCTTTACCTGAACTATCAGATAAACTGCAGCCCTATTTTCAAACGGGTACTTTAATGTTTAACCCGGTTTGAAACGTATTGACTGTGACATTCTATTTTCGAATTCGCGACTACTCCTTTGCTATACGACCGACCTTTATAATATACCCTGCCCTAGACCTACATATACTTAATAAGTAAATAAAGCAGAGAGCATGAGGACACCATCACCAGTATTTACTAAGACCTTAAGACTTAGCATTGTAGACCGGGTTTAAGTGTCAAGTTTATAGACTTGATACCGACCGGTTTAAGTGTATTTTTTTAATACTCACAGGTCAAATAACTGCAAAGATTTGGTTCACCCTAACGTGCAATATGATAGTAAGCATTTCTCAGTAAGTTTCATCTCATATAAATTCAAATTAACTTTAAAAATAAAGAAAAACCACATAAAAATTTTGTAACGAAATGTCAGTTTTTGGAAACTTAGTCCGTGCAGAGTCATGGGGTTCCCGTTAAAAATAGTCTCAAATTGTAGTACCACCCCTGAGGGGTGGTTTAAAGTTCGAAAAACAATTGATATAATCCATGATTTACAAAAAAACTTATATACAAAAATATTCAAAGCTAAATAATACCTAAATAACTTAAAACTATATCTGTAGATGCATTACCGTATTAAATACGTATCAATATTTAAATACTGTAAAAAGCACAAGATATATTAGAATCCCTTTTCAATTATACATTAACGAAAACAATCGACCATCGGTTAAATCGTGGCTAAATTGTCTAAGAAATTAACATGTAAAATATAGCGGACAGCTGACACTGACTGACACCGATTTTATTCGACATTTCCCAGTGACGTTTGCAGGTTTAAATATGGCTACCAGTTTTAAACCAAAATATTTTATTCTTATTATTTATTTATAACCTTTTTGTGGAAATACTGCCTTTGTTACAACGAAAAAAGATTACCCATATAGCAAGGTATTTATGAACAATTTATATAAATATTAAAAACTATTGCATTCACGGGAAAAATAAGTTAAACCTTCAACCAAAATGTAGACTTTTAAACCTAGGATAGCACTTAGCACTGTAGACCTTCTAGTGTATGTGCTGAAATAGGCAAGCGAGTAGATGGGCGTCCCGTTCGGTAGCCCAACCAAACTCGTTATACTTTAAATTTATCCTGACCTTGTCAAAATGGCGGAGACTGTCAGTCGTTGATATTTTAGTTTTGTCTTCGTTGCAAAAGAAAAAACTCTTTATTCTATTTCTCTTTACCTACTCTAATGGAAAATTTTAATAAAAAGACCTGCCAAAAACACAAATAAAGAAAAACAACGGTTTACCTACCATCTTTTTTTAGATACTTCATAGAACATTGATAAATTTTGGTTAGTTGTTGAACAATGTTGCCAAACAACACAAACCTACCAGTTTTTATAAACAATAAGTTTCAATAATTGGCATTAAATTAAATCTGGCTTCGGTTGGTGGCTCTTGAAATAATTGTTTGGCATCAAAAGTATTTTAAACTACATATCGCTGCTTTGCTTTGATAGTGGCACAACTAAAAAAAATGCGTTTTTGCGTTTTCTGCTTTGCGTGACCCTTATCATTTTCATCAAATATTTTTACCACAAAATTTTCCTTATTGTCTATTTCAAGCATGGGTAAGTTATTGATTGATTTAATTAAAGCAAAAAAAAATACATAAATATTTGCCTTTGCCATTATTTTTAAAAAGCGTTTCGTGAAAATTATCATTTCCAGTTATGCCACTATCAAAGCAAGGCAGCGATATTGTCCTAATAAAATATGAGGTCTATCGTTTACTAAGGGATAAAGTTCAAACCAGGTAATTGCGCATGCCTCAAACAAATCATCAAAATCATGTGTCAAATGGGACATGCAAAAATTCCCTAATGTTCTATAATCCGTGTATATAACCTATTTATTCTTTGCATATACAGAGTGATAACTTAAAACCTTCTCGTTGGGCTTTTATTGGGCATTAAACTACTATTTTTTTAACGTTCATTTTTTAAGATAGTTGCATCTAAAATCACAATTTTAAACTTCTTGAATGTAATTTGTAATTGACAAATTTATAGATAAAAAAAAACTCACCTTCTTCGTCACTGCCCACCATGGAGTACCGATCGAATCCACTAAGATTCCGATGCGTGCCCAATCCAAAATCATCCTTGGTCCACTGCAAAATGCCACTTTTTCCAATCACTCTACAAGGCAACGTGACCCTTGAGCCCACCACAGCGGTCTGGTCCTGAGGTTCCATGGCAAACTTTTGCTCTCGTAACGGTTCTGTGCAAGATGGCTGCCAATACAGGGCTATCCGCAGAAGCAGGAGGATGTGTTTATAGTTTAACGTCATTGCTTTTTGATGTCTGAAAGAAAGGAGAAAGTTTTGATAATTAAATAATACTAAACAGACAAAATTTTTGGAAATAAAAATTTAACAACATTTGACAACGATGCAATGTGGATATTGTATGTAGGGCGTATCTGATAAGACAAAATTTAAGGTAGGGCCTAGTGATAATATTAACTATAGCAATATAAATACATTATTCAGCAGATAAATATAATTAGGTTTAGAAAGGTGCTAAAGATGCCTTTATTAAAAACAAAATATTAATAAATTTCGGGATATCATAGAAATTCAGTATTACTTCTGTTTTATGAAAACTTATAAAAGTCACATATCGCTGCTATCTAGAGAGACTGACAGGACAGGTGCTTAAATATTTTGGAAATATGCTTTTTACAATGATCTGTCCTATATTCAAGAAACAAAAAAATATAATTACATTTTCTTATGAGTTACAACTGGTATTAGTACAGTCAGTTTCTAATTGGCTGGCGTGTAGAACATGAAATATTTTTTTAGTTATGCCGGTATTTCTGGAAAACAGCGATATGCCCTGTTAAATTAAAACTGCAGTAATTGGCATGCGATGATTGGGGAGTGTAATTAGAACATTGTAAAGGGATTCTTTATTTTCATATCGGTTTATTCTTATCTAATGTTTGGTTGAGTGTGCAAGAAAAAAGAAATTCCGAAATTTTTGAGCGCCGATTTTTCAGTTGGGTTTTTTCAAATTTGGAACTTTACTGTCTCCAAAGAAGAGCTGCCTTTATAATTTAATACGAAATGGCCAATGAACCGGCCATGGTGCCAAAAAGTTAGAAGCGTGTCATATCTAGGGAAATTTTTGAGACAATATGGGTGATACCGCGTGTAACTGTCAGTATGCAATTTTTATGTCGATGTTCTTCGCTAGATACCCACATAGTACAAAAACCACATCAACGTTAAATTCACGTGAAGAAAAATAACAAAGTTTTTTTTACTTGAAAACAACCTCATACTATGTAATATTTATTTTGTTAAATCTACATTCTTAAAGATAACCTAAAAACAAGGAGAAATCAAGCTATAAAAATGTACTTTTTGCTAAAGTTTCTGGTGCTGTGTATATAATGTGTTTTTTACCCTCGTTACTTTCATGTACCAAATTCACACTTGAAAAGTCCTCCACAACATGTTCTAAAACGCCACTAGATTAAGACTTCTCAAACCTACTAACTCTCTGCGTCTTTTTTGGTCACGTTTTCTTAATAACATTTTTTTAACTTAAAAGAGACGCGAAAGGAAGTTATAAAAGTTTACTAGTTTAAGACTACAGCACTTCAAGACAATTTTAAAGATGGCGCTCAAGGCAAGACAAAATATCTAAGTATCTACCTATATATATTATGTTTTTTTTAAAGCTAAACAAAATTTTTGAACGGTAAACACTTTCACAGGATATTAATGTGTCTTTATCAGGTTAATAACAGATGCGTCGTGATCAGGAATCAGTCCCTTAACAAGTTTTTGGAGTTTAGAGGCCAAAGCGCACTGCCTGATAGAGTTCGTCAAAGTGAAAAATCCCGACAATAGGTGGCGCTGCTGCTGGTAAAATCTCAAAAGTATACTGTAGAAAAGCCATGCAAGTCGCGTTTTAAAATTCGTGTAGAAAAGGCGTGAATCTAATGTAATTTTAACGTTAATAAAAATCACTTGAAACTAACGTAAAAACATTGCTGTTTTAACTTAATAATGGCGTTATTAAAACGCAGTTTTTAGCAACGGTATTTTTTATAACGTTAATGAATGACCTATTAAGCTTGTTTTCATATATGAAATAAACGTTTTTCCTAGCAGCTTTTAAAATCAACATTTTTTTTTCTCACGCCTTTTTTACGTGTTAAACACGTGATTGTGTCATGTGGGTAAGTATCATCGATGATTTAAAACAATCTTTAAACGTCATGGCTCCATCCATACAAAATACATTGACTTGAAAAAGAAAAGGAATTTTTTTGCAAAGTATTCTTTCTTCAAAATATTCAATATTTTTGCCTGTTTGAAGGGTTATTCTGTTTAGTGTATAGAAATTCCTACCGAGTAATTTAATTAAGTTTGTTAAGTTTATAAAACCAAAGTAAGTTATAATTGCAGTTTTCCACGTTTTAAAATCTTATCATAATTTCAGTGTTTTTCATGCCGACACCCATTAAGGCTAATGTCAAAAAATACTTAAAAACTTTAATCTTTTAACACCCAAGGAGGAGAAAAACTTTTTAACTTAAAAACATTTTTATTTTGTGTTAAGAATCTAATGACTCAACTTCTGATGTCAACAGTTTTCAACCTTTATATTCTATTTCTTTCCTAGAAATAAAAATTATTTGACGAGTATAATTAATTTAGTACCCGTAAATTAAAATTCAAACAAGTTTTCGTGGCTAATCGGGTAAAAAGAAAAATTAAGGATTTTTCTTTCTCTAGTACTTTTCCGTGGGTAGCTCGAAAGCTTAACCTCACGGGGGTACAAGATCTATTGGACACCTAATAAGTGTTGAGAGTTAACTGTTTTGTCCTTATGGGACTCCTCAGAACACTGCTGGTCGATGTGAGACCCTTCATAAATTAAGTATACGGCTTTATCTCTCACCTTACATTGTTAGTGAGGAAACAAAGTCATGTACCCAACAAGAATTTGGCTTTAAACTCCGTTTACTGAAGCGATGCCGACGTCTTGATAGCAAAACAAACGCAATTAGCGTTCACCTGATCTAGAAAGGCAATGTGTGTCGTAGGTCATGGTATGGATTCTTTTTTTCAATCGATACTTTCATCGATCGATGATATAGCAGTTTTACTTGCATGCTGCTGTTTAAGTTTCTCTCGTATATCGGTAGATGGTGCTTCTTGTTGGGTACATGACTTTGTTTTCTCACTAACAATGTAAGGTGATAGATAAAGCCGTATACTTAATTTATGAAGGGTGTCACATCGACGAGCAGTGTTCTGAGGAGTCCCATAAGGACGAAACGGTTAACTGTCAATAGTTATTAGGTGTCCATTAGATCTTGTACCCACGTGAGGTTAAGCTTTCGAGCTATCCACGGAAAAGTACTAGAGAAACAAAAAATCCTTGATTTTTCTTCTTACCCGTTTAGCCACGAGAACACTTGTTTGAATTATAATTAAATTATTAAAATTTATTTTTGATAAAAAAGCAAAATGTACAAAACTTATTAACGTTATGTATTGAAGGGGAATGACTTTCTAAAGTCTTTTGAAAAGATTTTTTTCCAGAAAAGAAGCACACTAGGAAGCAATTTAACTAGTGGAGCGTAGGTAGTTCTTTATGCAATGTTGGACGCAGTCTAGGGATAGATAACACTTAAATAAATCGATCATAAGAAAATAATTTTTAGTTAAAATATCATGATTTTATGTAGAAACTTAAATTCAAAAATCATATAATAACGACTTTTAGTCTAAAATAATCCCCAAAGCAAAAAATGATCATTCTTTGAACCTCGGAATTCGATTTCACCCGAATGTGGCAACATTGCTGCGCTGTCTGAAATAGTTAGCCGCTGATTTATACAACAGCGCATTTGACACAAAAGTGTTGTGCAGTTGAATTTGACGTGGCTGATCAACAATAATAATAAAATATTTAAATTAGTGCAAACAATCCAAGAAAATCTGTATTGTGTATAATTTATCAAAAAGTTAATTGACGAGAGATCTGTTATATTTTTGCGTTATTAATGTTAAATTATCTCGATTTTTGCCAACCAGGAAAAACGTGGATCGATCATAATCACAGCTTATGCCAATAATATGCAGATATTCAAGTCCTCAAGCAACCGGCTAATCTGTCTTTCCCGTTATATTTAAAGGAATATTAAATATAATGTCATATCTACGTATCGTAATATTCTGTGATTTTAGCAGTCGGTGTGGCAAAAATCGACAGATTTTCGTGTGAGAGATAAAGCGTCAAACCGATTTTAACAATATAATATTCTGAAAATCCGTAGAGCCTTCCTCTTATGATTGTTTTAGCCTCGGGGGTCGGAAAAATGACGACTTACTTTTATCAAATAAATTTTCCTTTTTTTTCAGTCTTCCATACACATAAAAAAGTTTTAGGTAGATTAAAATAAAAATTTATGCTAGCAGAATGTCGATATATCTTAAGTTATAATTGTCAAGAATCCGGACTAAGGAAAATTTAAAAAAAAATAATTCCGCCATTTTTCCAATGATTGAGCAAGTACAACTTTAAAGCCACATGTTTACTTCAGCTTGAAAACGCATGTCTCACTGCGAGGCCAAACAAATACCTCATTTGGATTAATCATCAAGTGAATACTGCATTGAGACCAACAAATGCCGTCCGTATCTGATCTGCACCGATCGGATGGCGAGGCATGTCTTGCGTCCGAACCGGTTTTCCGCGTCTCAAAGATACGACTCGCGGCTACAGACTAAAATGCACTCTGGCTCCTTCGATTTCGAGGTTATGTTTTAATTGTTTTGTTTTTGTTTAAATAGCCTGGAGCATGGAATAAATAAATTTCTTCAATGGTGGAAGTGTTTGAAGTCCTTTCGAGTTTTAAAAATATTTGTCGTGTCGTTAGTTCAAAATAGCGCTAGTAACGAAATAGGGTGTCTTTCTAACATATTTTTTCAAAAAAAAACTTCACTGGCTTCTTTCGCGGGATCCTAGCGGGTGTGAAACAAAACCGAACCGAACCGAACGGAACTGAACCGAACCGGCATCCCAGAGGTTGTGAAACCAAACCGAACTAAACCGATAATTCGATTCGGTTAAGTTCGGTTCGGTTTTGTTTCACACCCGCTAGGATCCCGCGAAAGAAGTCAGGGAAGTTTTTTTTTTGAAAAAATATGTTAGAAAGACACCCTATTTCGTTACTAGCGCTATTTTGAACTAAATTTGACCGAACTAACGACACGACAAATATTTTTAATACTAATTTTTAAAACTCGAAAGGACTTCAAACACTTCCACCATCGAAGAAATTTATTTATTCCATGCTTCAGGCTATTTAAACAAAAACAAAACAATTAAAACATAACCTCGAAATCGAAGGAGCCAGAGTGCATTTTAGTCTGTAGCCGCGAGTAAAGATACGTACGCAGAGAGCAGCGCATGCGCAATTAAAAAACTATAACGCAAAGAATGCCATTTCTCTGGTGACACAGCAGTCATCTAAAAGAGCGTCAGTTTCTTCTGCCAATTCAGCACGGCGACCTCTAGTGTTGGTGGATTGTTTTAACTCAGCGACATCAGGAAGTGGCGACTTGTACTCTATAAATTCAATGCACCAAAATGGCCGCTAACTATCCGTCTTAACTTAATACAAAAACCACGTTCTTAAAAGCCTAATCTTGAGGAGGATGTTTCTTGCTATATTTTGCCATATTTTTGAAGCTAATGTGTGTTGAAAGTACAAAGTTAGAATAGGCTGGACCGAGCGTATCGTACCGTGGAGTAAAAAGCTTTAGAAAAGCGGTCAACAAAAAACATAGCTGTGTAAGGAAAGCCTTAAAGCACGTGAAAAAGGCTAGCACCAATTTTTTCGCTCAATTTTCTCCAAACCGCAATTTATCTGGAACACTGCTTGATTCCAATAAGTGGGGAATTCTGCTTGCGGGCGCCACCGACGAATTTTTTTGATCTTTTCTCCGGAAAAAGTAGGTTGGCGGTGTATTGGGATTTTTTGAGGCTTCCGTTTTCCTAGAAAATTCCATTTCTTTGCTGCTACTTAGAATTTTTCCTTAAGTAAATAATCACCTTATAGGTAAAAATTCCTGCAGCACATCAGGAGAGGTAGACCATGAAACAGCTCTAGTCAGATGACCTTAAGCTTTTAACTAGAAACTTGTTGGTTCCTTACACTACATATCTGCGACAGAAGAAATTAAAAACAATTCGCTAGATGATATTTCACATTAATCTCCACAAATTTTGAGACGAGAAAAAATATGTCAAAAGTTTTTTCAAACCCTTGTAGATTTATAACTACGTGGGAAAATTAAAAAAAAAAAAAAGCTTGCGGGCAATTCCTCAAAACAGAGATATTAGTAGCTCGTATACTAGTTTCAGTCTTGTTGGACATACTCGGTACGAGCGTTACAAGTGTTAAGGGACGATGAATGGGGATGATGATGTCTGAAAAGGAAATATGAAACACGAACATTTACTGAAAACAGACCAAATGCCAAAGATCAGAAAACGAAGCTCTTATGTGTACGCGGATGACACTTTGACAACGTTAAAGTATAATAACATCCAATACGTCGTCACAAGGCTTCAGAGGCACCTCGTAGAAATAGAAACCTGGGCTAAAAGGTGGAAAATTAAGATCAACCCAGACAAGACTCAAGCGACTGTCTTTACACGGAAAAGGGGCAATCAACGAACAGAGCTTGCTCTGGGTGGTTGAAGGATACCCTGGCAAAGAAGGAACGTGAAATACCTGGGGTTAGTTTTCGACAAGAAACTACCCTGGAACGACCAGGTATCAAACGCACTTCAAAAAGCAAGGGGAGCCCACAGTAGGCTATACCCCTTGTTAAATGCCAGGAGCACTCTACACCGGAGAGTAAAATTACAAATATGGAGGCAAGACGTTCGCCACATACTAACGTATGCAGCCCCATGCTGGAACAAGGTATGCAAAACACAAATGCGAAGGCTACAAAGCTTTCAAAATATAGTCGTAAGACAATTAGCGGGAGCCCCTTGGTTTGTGCGTAACGTACAAATCAAGAGGGAGCTCAAAATTGAGGATATCTCAGAAACGATCCAGGAGCAGAAGGATCGTTTTATGAGACGGGTCGAGCGGCATCAAAACCCCGTGGTACAGGATGCGTTCCTGTACCGGCCCGGAGACAGGCCAGGGACCTACAAAAGGTCCCTGGATGTCTAACAAAGGTGCGCCACAAGGGCGCCAAATTAAGGTTTTAAAGCTCAGGTAAATCCACATGGAAAAGTACAGACTAAAAATGAAAGAGGTACATACCTACCATGCACAAGCATTATATCTTAGTAGTAGTAGTAGTCAAGCCCGGAGATAAATTAAATTAAAATATTGAAAGGAATATTGTGAGGACATACTTAACGAAAAACAACAAAGCTTGCGGGCAATTCCTCAAAACAGGGATATTAGTAGCTCGTATACTAGTTTCAGTGTGTTGTTTGAGACAGATTATATCTGTCTCCGTAGCGACGTTAGATACTGCCTCAAAATGTAGGCTACCTTGACTGATGCTGCAAATCAGCAGTTGGTCTGTTTTCAGTAAATGTTCGTGTTTTATATTTCCTTTTCAGACATCATCATCATCCCCATTCATCATCCCTTAACACTTGTTATGCTCATACCGAGAATGACTAAAACTAGTATATGAACTACTAATATCCCTGTTTTAAGGAATTACCCGCAAGCTTTGCCCCTGCCATATGTGACATTTGTAGTTTACACAGTAAGCTCAAATCATATTATTTTTTAAAGGAAACGCCCTGTAAATTATTAGATTTTTAAAATTTACTCAGAATTTTCTTTCTTACAATACCATATAAGGTTTACGAGATCTCGACATTTTAATTTATAAAATGTTTAACAAATTTTGTAATATAATAACCCAGTATCTAAAATTATTACGCTGCTTTCCTATCAACATGACATCCCTTTATTTGTTTGTTTGTAATGCGCTGCTTTCCTATCAAAATGACAAACAAACAAACAAACAAACGGATGTCTTGATGATAGGAAAGCAGCGCAATGACAGGCAATTATTTTAGATATTGGGTTGTCATATTACAAATCTTGTTAAACCTTTTGTAAATTAAAATGTCGATATCTCGTAAACCATTGAAGAAAAACCCATTAAGAGTTGTATTGTTAGAATGGAAATTCTGAGTAAATTTTAAAAATCAAAAAATATATAGGCTGTTGCCTTTAAAAAACATATGATTTGTACTCACTGTGTTAACTACAAACGTCACATATGGGAGGGGGGCTGTCAAATGTGGAAAAAACAACCTTCTCTTAAATGCATCTGGTTTAAACCTCGTAAGACTAATAATAAAAATCTTTTTTCTATAAGCGTGCGGAAAAGTCCACTTTTCCGCACGCATTTTAGTGTGGAAAGTGCCACTTTTCCGCACTAGTGCGGAAAAATATTTTTTCCGCACTAGTGCGGAAAAGTAAATTTGTTACGATTTTGAGGTGTTCTATAACATTTAGACCGTTCAAAATACATTTGTATCTTTCCTAGCACACGAAATATCCTAAAAATATTCAAATTGACTAAAATTCTGCTATATTTTCAATATTTTCGATAAAATAAAGTTTTCAGTAAAATAGGTTCAAATTATAAGTTTTAAACCTCCCCGGTATAAATATCGTCATTGTCAATGTCAAACAACAATGAACACTAGTGGTTTTAGATTTGGCATCTTAAATCACCATAGCAACAAAGTACAAACAAACTGTCAAAACAAAGCCAATTTTGCAGATACAAGCGTCTTTTGAATTTTTCAAACAAAAAAATCAGATTTTCAATGGATTCTTCGCACGAAGATCTACCCCAGTCAGTTCTAGAAGCCGCTAGAATGTGAATAATAATAATTGATTTGATTAAAACGTTTTGAATATAAATAATTTTCTGATTAATTTTTAGTTTTTCCTCACGCTTATAGAAAAAAATAGTTTACCTAACTAGTGCGGAAAGTGCCTCTTTTCCGCACGCGATTGCAGATGGCCAAACGACGCGATAGCGGAGTTTGGCCAGCAATCAAGTGCTATTTCCTACTTGCGTGCGTAAAAGTGCACTTTTACGCACGCATTGCCGTGAATTTTAGGCCTAATTAGACTCATTGACCCATTTATAAACTCAATTAAATTAAAAATGAGGCCTAATTAGACTTATTGACCCATTTATAAACTCAATTAAATTAAAAATGAAAACAGAATTTGTTTTTTGCTGTTTTAATGTAAAAAATACCAAATATATTAAAATGTAAAACCAAGCTTTTTATGCAACTAGGAAAAATTTTGTACCTAACTCTTGCGGAAAGTGCCTTTTCCGCCCTTGACGGCGTGCCCAAACTCCGCAAAGCGTCGCGTGCGTAAAAGTATCACTTTCCGCAGGTTAGGTAAGGTAAATAACTATTTCTACAGGAAAAGTTTATAATGACAGACCCTGTACATCATAATCCTTATTTTACATTGCAATTAAAAAATTAAAAACAGAAATAAGTGAATGTCTAAAAAGACGAAACTACCTTTTTCTAAACTGCCAAAGTTTCAAAAGCACTGCGGTAGGTATGCAAAGCAGCTAAAGGAAAATTCGCTTTTTTCATCTTTATTTTTGCGAAAAAAAAAGCGCCTAATTAAAAGGCCTTTTGACGGTGCATTTTTTTGAAGTCTAGGTACAAAAGGAACGCACATAGAGGTTACTGATTAATTTTTCAAAAAAAGAAAATGTTGGGTAGGTCCTTAAATTAGGTTTCTCATTTATCCTATATTAAAAATTTAATAACAAAGACAAAGTTTTCTACGTAAAAATTTACTTCAGGCTGCTGAATTTTTCAACTTTGATATTAAGTCTCAAGTCTCACAAATTAAATTTTTTTATTCATCTAATTTATGTAAGTAGGTATGTAAATATTTTAATACGAGGTCTGACAATAAAATTATAAGACTGTAATCTACTTTATTTAAATACTAACAAAACTAAATGATGTTCCCCATCAATGTAGTCCCCTTCTCTGCATGCGTATTTTTCTAATGTTGGTTGACTATTTGACCCACCCGCGCCCATTCAATAAGAATAACGCCCTTAATATAAAAAAAAAACAACGAGAATCGCTGTTATTGATCTGCTGGAGCCCCCTTCTCGTTTAGCTTCTACACGACCCTCGAGAAATCTTTTATGCCACATAAAAATCATTACAGATACATATACTGCTCTCCGTAGACATCTTTTAGCATTTGAAAGCATTCAGTAGCCGTTTTCTTGAGTTTTACTTTAAATTAATACATTGCTCCTTTTTGTCAAAGTTTTAATTCCGGCAAATGAGCTATGCAAGATCCGCTTCAAACCACTGCGTAAGCCAAACTAGTAGAGGAAATAAAATTAATTAATTGTCATAACTCCTATATTTGAAATGGTTTAAAATGGGGTCTTACAAAAAAAATGTTGAATCGTAATTTGATCTAAGGTAAAACAATTGAAAGTAAAATAGCCGAAAAAACGTAGTTTTGTTAATCCGTAAAGTTGTCAAAAATAATATTGTCGAAAATAATTTAGACGAAGCGTAATTTTGGTGATCCGTAAAAATGTCAAAAATAATCAAGTGTAAAACCATCGAAACGGAGTTCAGTCAAAACGCAGAATGGTCGAACCATAAAATAGTCGAATCGCAAAAAGGCTGAACTGTAAAAAAGTTGAAAAATAGAGAGAGAAGAAAGCAATTTACGCGAAACGTATTTTTGTCGATCTGTAACATAAAGGGAGCTCTGCGGATGGCACATAATGAGCGTGTAACAGTTTTGAAATAACTCTTTTATGGGAAAAGAACCAATTTAGTATAAAGGGGAACTATAAAATAATTAAAATTTCCTGAGTGGAAGCGGTGCAGACTTATATCGGAATAAAAATAATAAATATTGTAGGCAAAAATCAAATTGTAAGGGTTTTGAATAAACACTTTTTAGGCAAGTTGTGCAAATTAAAAAAAAAATCTGCCGTTTTAAGAAGTGTTTATAAAACTTATAAACTATTTTAAAATAGCAGCTTGTCTCATTCGTCCCACATTTTAAAACGAACAACGTTTAACCCGACATTCTAGGGCTCAAGGGCTGCTGCGTCAAAAATATTATTTTCGTAAAAGTTTTGCCTTTGTGAATAAACATTTTTCCTATTATACGATGCGAGGGCGGTTTTATATTAATATGTGACACAGAATAACACAAAACTGGCAAATATTATACACAATTTCTTTTGAATTAAAATATTTATTTTTAGTTCAACACAGCATTTAATCTTGAAATAAGACTTTATTTTTCTTCTTTAATTGTTTTGGATCAGTACACTTCATTTTCTAACAAAGCAAATTGTCTTTATATAAGTCATTCAGAATTATTGCCTAATTTTGTAGCTACGGAGTGCGTTAGAATAATTCAGTTCCAATTTATAATAAAACAATTTTCGTTTCACATTAAAATAAAGAGGGAAGACATTTTTTTTGCTAAATCAAGAAAATATTCTCTTGGTGAATAGGAAAGCACAATATATTTTACTTCAAAACAATTTGCTTTGATCTAAGACAATTTTTTTACCTTGTACCTAATTTAAATTGCCACTGCCAAATAACACATTTTCAGCGTTATCTGAAAAAAAAATCTTTGAAAACAATACCTTCTCTAGCCATTGCTACAAAATTTAGGCAATACCATAGAAATACAACATAATAAAATTACGGTATTGAACGTAACTCATGGTAACACACGCAGCCAAGTCGGCGGTCACGTGATCTTAGGAGTTCCAGGATTCTTATTGTATTGCTTAATATATTATCTGTTTTTACACAATTTAAATAAATTGACAAAAATTTCTTGTTCTCATATAGGCAAAAATTAATATAAATATATAAAAGAACTGAATCTATAAAATAATTTTTTTTTATAAAATTTGCACTCTAATATCTTCAGGTATATTAGGTACATAATATCGTTAGTTACTTCAAATCTATACAAGTCTTTTAAAATTGGATATAACAAACCTAAACTTTATGTTTTTTAATTTTTCTTTGAATGTCATCATCTTTGTCTGTGTTCTTATTCAAAGATTTATTAGCAGACACTAAATCATTATGCTTTTTAATAAAATTATTTTAAAAATTTTACATGCCCTTAAACTAATTTTTTCAAGATTTGACAATAGTTTTTCTCCACAAAAACACTCGCTAGAGTTATCTAAAGAAAATTTTTTAATATAAAACATTTTACAATAATGTATTAAAAAGAAACAAGTGATTTTGTGAATAAGTGAGATGGTTTTCACGTTCAATAAACTGAATGTATTGGTCGTCAATAATTTTTTGAAAAATCACCCAGTACAAAGTTTAATATATATTTCATCAATGTGTAAGTTAACTACCAACTCATGTTCTTTTAAAAGCTGTATCTTACTTTTTAAATATTGCACAGAACCGGAGAGATTACTATCTGTTAACGATATACATATACGATATATTACCTTAGTTTGTAAATTGACATGTATGCACTGGATGACTGGATAAACAAAGATGTAGCCAACATTAAAGTGTATCCAAAATATCTTCGATTCTCAGGTGACCTTTTCAAGAGACCTAATTGTTCAATAAGAAATGTCAATGGAACACATTTTTCACTCTCACTATCGAAAATGTCACTAAGGATGTCTATTACTTGATCAATCTTATCTTTTACCACTTCTTTCCCGTTTGCAACTTTCATTTCAATAAACTGCATTAGCTTTCAACTTGTAAACGTTTTAAGATACTTAATAACATTAGGAGTTTTTCGCAACCAAATTTCATGCATTTGTTTATCCACTGGCAAATTAAAAGTTGACACATATTCGGTTTCAGTTTTATAGTTGGACCGACAACCAACAACACTACACGTTCGCGGCATTGTTTATCTTATAGGTATTTTCTTTTTAATTTACTCATTAGCCATTAATTATTTTAACGCAGATCACGACAGTCTTTTTCGTGGGCTGCGTTATTTTAATAACTTTGATAAAATTCACATAAAATTCGTGCCCGAATGAAAAAAAAATCGACGTAAACAAACAGACCAAAACTGAAAACACACATGTTATATAATGACAGCTGGCTGGGAGGCGTTCTTTTGTGACCCTCCTACGGTCACGTGATATTTCCGCGCCCGGGCCGGTCTTTCTCGTGGGCTGCGGGGTAATACCACAGTGTATACACTGTGCTAATACTAAGTATTTACATTTTTAAAGTATATGCAAACTATGGATAGATTTCTAGTTCTAATGAATTGTGTGGTAAAATTAGAAAAGTTGACTTTTGACGTTTCTTTGACATTAAAAGCGAAACAACTCGACTAGCTTATTACCGGAACACCGGTCGAACGGCAGGACAAAAAATAAAAAAGACTTCTTAAATTTCGCTGCAAAGCTTTTGAGCTTTTATACAGTGTACTAAAAGCCGACTTTAGGTGGCTGGTTAGTGTAACTGACAGGTCTCTCTACTAGAGAGTTTATTAATAAAAATAAAACATTTCCGGTCTTTAAAGATTAACATTTTTCTGGCAAACAAAATATTAAACTAATTAACTACATTAAGTACCTACTCAATGCCTTTATTTAAGAAAATTCCAAACTTGAGATGATTATAAAGGGCTATGAATGTTGTAGTACTAGGTACTATAGTTATAGTGTACGTGTGAGCTAATCTTACTAAAAACTGAAATATATTTTATTCAACTCCAGACTCAATTACCTTTCGTTTGATGCCACACAAGCCATGTTTTGACTTAAACTCTAGTTTTTAAAATCTACCCACACAATTTTTTTAAAAACTAAAATGTATCACACACGCCATATTTTCACTTAAACTCTAATTTTTGACATCTACCCCCACCCTTCTTTTAAAAATAACTTAAAATTCATTTTGTTTAACTCCAGACTTAATTACCTGTCGTTTGATATCACACACGCCATATTTTCACATAAACTCTTATTTTTAAATGGGACCACCACGGCCCAAATTTAATTTAAATCGGACAAGCGGTTTTTGAGTTATGGGGTTGGTCGTTACAGACAGATATACAGACAGACATATCGACAGACAGACAGACAGACGGCAAGACAAAAAAGTTTCAAAATCATCTGAAACGCGAAGATTTATAAAAATTTTTGAATTCGGAGCAAATTTTTTTTTCTCGAAAAAATTAGGATCACCGTAGCTCACACTACTATAGTATAGTAGTAGTGTGAGCTAATACAGTGAAGTTCACATATAGCGAACCCGTTTATAATGAACACTCGCAAACCCCGTTCAAAATACCCAACAAAATTTTTACCTAGGTATACAATAGTCTATATGTCTTCTTATAGTAAACCTCGAATATACCGAACCAGTTTCCGTGCAATATTCGAGTTCACTATATCCGGACTTTACTGTATATGCAACATTTTATGACATATTGCTTATATTTTCAGATTTACCAAAGAAAAACAGGCGAAAAACATTTTCACCTACTTTACGAAAACACATGCGGGCTATATTTTGTATAGTAGCTGTATATTCGGCTAATAGCTGTATCGATCCTTTATTCAGCTATTCAGTTAATGGAACGTGCGGCGGGATAAATTTTAAAATAAAATTTTCTTTGTCGGCTTTTAGTTAATTTAATAGATCAGCTATGGCAAAATGGTTTATCTTTTGCCTACTTAAACGGGCATAAACTGATCCTGAACATTGCATTCAACTTCGCCACAACCATCTTAAAATAGATGATGGAGACCCATTAACATTAAGGTCACTGTATAACGAAGTTCCTTCTAAAGGTACCGACATCGATTTTTACGTTTTTAAAAACCTCGTATACAATTGGTTACCCATTGGCGTTGGGGCAAAACATAAAAATAATTTGTAACAAAATTGTATTGTCAACAACATGTGTTGTCTCTGACTTGCGTTTGTTTACTATGTTATAACAAGAGATTAAATACTTATATTTTTTGGCTAATTAAATAAGAATATATTTGGTATCCAAATTTTTTTTAACCTAATCGTTGATGCGTCTGGTTTCCCTTTTAAGGCAGTAGTCAGGTTTTCTAAAAAGGTAGAATATTGCAGTCAAAGAAGATTAAAATTAGGTAAAATGTTCTATAAGGACTTGGAAAATTCCCGTTTTTCCTCCCAACAATTTCTTACTAATGTGTTTTTATTTACTGAGTGCAACTACTGATTTCTTAGCAATAAAACAAAATCTGGAGCTCCGTACAGACGTAAAAATTTGGACGAACAACGAACAGAGCAACAACGAAACGACAAACAGCAAATGGCCTCTTTTTATTTCGAGGAGGCAAAAACAAATATTACGTTTGTGATGTTCCCATGTTTTCAGTTTTGTTCCTTCGAGATTCATTATCTCTGATGTTGGGGAAAAACTGACATTTATGAGGATGCCACGAACCGTTCACCGAATGGCTGGGATTCGTGGAATGGTTTGCAAACGCGTTTGTAATCCCGTCCAAGCTAGTGTTTGCTTCGCCGTTCAGTTCGTTGCTCTGTTCGTTATTCATCGGTATGTTCAGGACTGTATGAAGCTTAGTTAAAAAACGACAATGATAATTTAAGACTTATATTTTTTTATTCTTTAATGATTTAAACTTTTAGTTGCACAGCAAAATTAATATTTAATATTTATTAATAATAATAATAATTAATATTTAAGAAACAAATTAATAAATAACCATTAAAACATTTTTGACTTAATTTAAACAATTTAAGTTTTTAAAATATTTTTGGTTAAAGTACTGAACAAGTTTAAAGTACAAGTAATAAAATTTAATTTTATACTTTGGTACATACCTCAAATTGGAATTAAAATAATTGATACTCCTGGTGGGCTTTGAGGACTAAAACTTGATGTGGAGGGAGTCACAGTCCCAGGGGGTTATAAAACGGAGGGCTTGAATAGTCAGCGTACTTGCAGGTGTCTAAATAGAAAAAAATATTATTTATATATTAAAACATATTTATTTCAATTTGAACAATTTTAATTGTTAAATTATTTTGAACTGGGGATCGTAGGACTACCTTAAGGCCCAGTTCCTCTGTGTGTTTATTGGATTCAGTGGATAAACCATCGCTGGCAATGCTTACAGAATTATATATTGCTTACCTTTTGGTATCCGAAAAAGGCAAAACCCTTTCTGGTAGGAGTTTCGACACCAAGCCACGCAACAAATAATGGTTTATTTCAAAGATGATAGATTATAATATGTTTATTTTTGCTCCTTTGGTCGGTGTATGGCAGTGACAAAATCCCAGAATGTTGACAAATAATGACATTATTTAATAAAAAAATCTACGCCAATGGGTAACCAATTGTATACGAGGTTTTTTAAAACGTAAAAATCTATGTCGGTACCTTTAGAAGGAACTTCGTTATATAGTGACCTTAATCAACATTACTGCTACTATGGTGGATGCTATTCTGTTTAGTCAGAGCTCGGGATTACTTTTTTTTATTGACAAAATTCTTAAGAATATCAAACTTTTAACTCAAAAAACAAAATAAACACCAAACAAAATATAAAGTCTTTACAAAATAAATGTTTAAGAAGTGTAAAAACCGAGGGGTGGCTCGATCGCCGATGTCTGTACAACAAAAGGCAAAACCTACGGTATTTCCTGAGGTATTTCCTCCTCAAATTTAAATGATATTTCCTAGTATTTCCCAAGCATTTCCCGGTATTTCCTAGTATATTTGCCAGTACTTCCCCAGTATTTTCTGGTATTTCTCCTAATTTGTACACCAAAAGGAAATATCGAGCCACCCCTCGGTAAAAACTAAAATAAAATTTACCAGAAAATGGAAGAAAAAACCGTTTTTATAAAATAAAATGGTGTAAAAAATCACATGAGTACCAACCAGGCAACCAGTCGGTTTGATTTCTAATAACTTGCCAAATCATGAGGATGTCGTGAATTTAGTTTTATTGTGAGGGTGGATGTACTGCTGTAATCTTACATTGTAATATAGGCGAATATGGCATAATATATTATGCTGAATTTAACCCTTGTTTTAAGCCCTTAGCCAATTATCCGTAGATTATAATTATATTGTATATTGAGGCACATAAGTGATTTACGCACGTAAGTCTTAAATATATCTGTACTGGGAAAAGGCCTATAAAAATAACTGCTACAAGGGTGCCGGTATGTTGAATTTCAAATGAACTCAATTGTATGGCCACAGAAGGGTGACTCTTTTGTGGTGTGGCTTGGATAAATTCGGGCTACTGATATTTCGCGTACTCAGCGCCATCTCTTTTCTAAGCTTAAAAAAACCCATTATCAGTTACCTTAGAATAAAAATACCTTTTATTTTGTTTAAAAAAATACCAAGTAAGCGGCTACTGTTTTCCAAATGTTTCAAAATCCAAAGAATTTGTAGCAGTTAATTTTCATTAATGGTTTAATTACGCTTTAACACCAGTATTTACTAAAGGGTCTACAGTGCTAAGTGCTACAATCTTAGGTTTAAAAGTCTACATTTTGGGTGAAGGTTTAACTTATTTTTCCCGTGAATGCAATACTTGTTAATATCTATATAAATTGTTCATAAATAAATTGTTCATAAATGCGATATGGGTCATCTTTTTTCGTTGTAACAAAGACATTATCTTCACAAATAAATAAAAATAATAAAATATTTTGGTTCAAAAATGGTAGCCATATTTCAACCTCCAAACGTCACTAGGAAATGTCGAATAAAAACGGGGTAGTCAGTGTCAGCTGTCCGCTATATTTTACATGTTAATTTTTTGAATGTGTAATTGAAAAGGGATTCTAATATATCTTGTGCTTTTTACAGTGTTTAAATATTGATACGCATTTAATACGGTAATGCATCTACAGATATAGTTTTACGTTATTTATGTAAAATTTAGCTTTGAATATTTTTGTATATAATTTTTTTTTGTCAATCATGGATTATTTCTATTGTTTTTCGAACTTTAAACCACCCCTCAGGGGTGGTACTACAACTTGAGACTATTTTTAACGGAAATCGACTGTACGGACTAAATTTCCAAAAAATGACATTTCGTTACAAAATTTTTATGTGGTTTTTCTTTATTTCTATAGTTAATTTGAATTTATATGAGATGAAACTCACTGAGAAATGCATTCGAACATATTGCACATTAGGGTTAACCAAATCTATGTAGTTATTTACCTGTAAGTATTAAACAAATACACTTAAACCGGTCGGTATCAAGTCTATAGACCAACCAAATCTATGTAGTTATTTACCTGTAAGTATTAAACAAATACACTTAAACCGGTCGGTATCAAGTCTATAGACTTGATACTTAAACTCGGTCTACAATGCTAAGTCTTAAAGTCTTAGTAAATATCTACTGGTGTAAGAGTACATATATATTTAAGACGTACGTGGATTCATGGTTTACGGCATTATAATAGAGGAGTAAATAAAAGTAAAATAGCAAATTAATGTTTTTGTGTTTGTTTATTATTATACTGACTAAGTAAATTTACTTACTTACTAAAAATCCTTTTATAGTGACAAGCTTTTCGCGATTTAGCAACCATATAGCTAATAAATACAGAATTTTTGTACCAATAATCTCCCTTAATTCTCAGCTAAATTTATAATTAGGTTACCAAGTATCCCCAACAGAACAATAACAAAACACTCATTTTATTATCTCCAATATTACATGAGTTAAAACCAACTTATAATATTTTTTTCATTAAATTTTTTGTATATTTCACGGTAAAAAATTTTGCCTACAATGAAAACACGTTCCTTTCTTGAATAAATTAATTTACCTTAAAACAAGTTGTTTTGAATTAAAATATTTCTTTCTAGTTCAACGCAACGTTTAATCTTGAAATGAGACTTTAATTTGCTTCTTTAATTGTTTTGTTTCAGTATATTCCATTTTCTAACAAAGCAAATTCTATATAAATATTTTGCTTCCAGAGAAAACGGTGCCTTAGATTAACTCAGTTCTAATTTATATTAAAACAATTTCTGTTTCACATTAAAATAAGAGGGAAGACATTTTTTGTGCTATATCAAGAAAGTATTCTCTTGGTGAATAGGAAAGCACAAATTATTTTACTTCAAAGCAATTTGCTTTGATCTAAGACAATTTTTTTACTGTGTTTGTTCTAGGCTCTGAACAAGTTTAAACATATTAAACGAAACGTTGGCCAAAAATTAGACATTTAATTTATTGTCCTAGACCCGACAAATAGAAAGACCTAAAAGTTAAATGTTTTTGTTCAGTATTTAGGCTATTAGGCAGTGGCGCACCCAATATGTCTTGGGGAGGGGCCCGAGACCTCATGTATTTTATGGTATATTATTTTTTTAAATGAAATATGTTAAAAATGCTTTAAAAAATTTAGGCTTGGGAGAGGCTGGGCCCTGAGCACCCCTGGGTACGCCAATGTATTATTTATATGCTCTATATACAAATTTAATATTAAGCCCTTCATTTTCAAAACATACGAACCTAGTCAAGGTTTTTACGCCTTAACATCAATCATCGATTCGTTTTTGCTACATTTAACGAAGGGTTCAACTCTCAACTCATATCTTTACCTACTCTCACATGACAGGTTTTACCACGACGGGGATTTTAGCTTTTACGCCACCAGGTTTACCGTATTTTTTGCGGTGAAAAGGCTATTTAATATTGGAGGCAATAGAGGCCCTGGATCGTTACCTTCAAGAAGACAAGGCCCACCCATGCATTGAGGAGGCAGATGATCTAGGTCTTACAATTACCACAAGGAATAAAACCGACTTAACAGAAAAAGCACACGACGCACTCAAAAAAATAGATAGATGGATAAAACATAATAAATAAGAATTGGCTCCAGAAAAAACTGAATTAGTCATACTCTGTGGAAAAAGAGACCGAAAAGATGTAAAGTTCAATTTAAATGGAACTAAAATTGTTCCTAAAAAAGCAATTAGATATTTAGGAATAATAATTGGAGAGAATATGTCATTTGGAGAGCAGGTTAAAAGAAAAATACAAAAAGCATCAGAAAAAACCACCAATATCAATATATTAATGACAAATAAGAAGGGACCATCAACTGCAAAAAGAAAGCTGCTCTATGGTATAATACAATCCACCTTGCTATATGGTACACCCATTTGGGAGAAGTGGTAAACAGAGACAAATACAAAAACATCTCAATTAAAGTGCAAAGGAAAGCGATACTTAAGAGTAGCAAATGCCTACCGCACTGTATCAAATGAAGCCCTACAGGTCATAGCAGGAACACCGCCTATTGACCTTGTAATAAAAGAAAGATTATTTTTAGAGAGAAACGGCAACACAGAAGAACAGAAAGAGAGAGCTAAAAAGATTACACTTGAAAAATGGCAAAAACGGTGGGAAAAAGGTACCAGAAAAGCTGTTTGGACAAAGAGACTTATACCAAATATAAAACGATGGATGGAATGTAAACATAGATATGTCAATTATCAAATCACGCAGATTTTAACAAATCATGGGTGCTTTAAAGTAGTATACACAAAAAGCATAGGAAAAACAATAAGCGATAGATGTATGTACTGTATGTCAGAGACGGTGATACAATATTATCTAAACTATTTAACCAGGCCTTAAAAGATGTTTTTAAAAACTTATATAAGGATGAAATAGGCATCAAAGTAAGCGGAGAATACTTGAACAACCTAATATATGCTAACGATATCGCCTTAATAACAGATAAGAAAGAGAAACTGATAAAAATGCTGGAAGAGTATGAGCTACACTAAAACTAAAATCATAACAGACACAGATAAATATATCACGATCAGAATAAACCAAGAAAAAATAGAACAAGTAGAGGAATATATATATCTGGGAAAAATTATTAAACTAAAAAAAAATCAAACGGCCAAGCGACAAATAAGATTGACCTGGGCAGCATTCGGTAAATTAAGCTACATATTAAAAAAATATCCTCTGTATAGTTTTTGCAAAGTCACTTGAAATGCTCCTAATACGGGGTTCTATCGATTTCATGAAATTTTGCTTCAATCTGCCCTTCAAAAGTTATCCAAATTCATATAAAATCTTCCTGGTATTATTTCAACCCTACCGACAGAGAAAAGGTGCGGCTCTTTGCGGTCCGAGCACAAAGTATTTGTTTTCTGACCGACCCAGCACAGGTGGATAGACGGTACCTGATTGGCAGATTTTTTTGAGATGCGCTTTTAATTGCTTTCGGGTGTGCTTTTTGGAACCCCTTTAGTCGGCAGTATGCAGAGTTAGAAAATAAATCAGTTCGTTTCTGTAGGTGTAGGAATAGAAAGTTTTATTATCTATTTTTATTTCTTTAGTACCATAATTAAATGAAATAATTTTCATGAGTATATCTACCGCCGTCCATGTCACTTTCTTTAAAGGATATGCCGATGGTCGGCTTTAACCTTTCTTCGACTGACTTTGCAAAAACTATAACTCAAAACGAATGTGTATAACTAATGTATCCTTCCTGTACTCACATATGGATCCCAGACCTGGACACTTGCAAAACCAAACATTTATAAGGTAACAAAAGCCCAAAGATTAACAGAATGACATATGTTACATGCAAAGTCAACAGATAGAATGGATAAGAAATAAAACCAAAGTAAGGGATCTCAGAGGAGAGGTAGCAAAATTAAAATGGAAATTTGACGGTCATAATATCAGATAGAGAGAAGATCGATGGAACAGATATATGGTAAACTGAAGACCTTGGGAAAACAAAAAAAGTAGGGGAATACCCCAAGTGAGATGGACGAAAGATTTAAAGAAACATGCGGCGACTAGATGTATTAAAACGGCGATAGATAGGAAAGAGTGGAAGATATTGGGGGAGGCATATTATGTTCAAAGATGGATCGAAGAAGGATAGATATATAGATGGATTTGATTAAAAAAGAAACTTTCTCATTTGTTTATATAGTACCATAACATTTAACAGGATATAATATCTTTACCCTCACCATTATTACCACTCAAAACACATGCCTCATTTTTATGTCGTGCAGCAATGTCCTTTTCTACGCTATGGTTTTGGGAAAGAAAACAAAGGGTGTCGTGATATTCTTTGCATTCCATAGCCTAGTCGAGCACCATTATCAACCATCAAGATACATCAAACTTACCAACCTATAGTTGAGGATGTATATAAGTGGCACCGTGTCATAGCTATGGTAAACCAAATTTTGTGGCAAAATCTAAGTAAAGAAGCCTCAAAGAATTGTTGTTTCACTTTGTACCTGCAGTGTGCCGCTTTATATGTCTATAATAAAACACCGAGGCCTTTTAAAGGAGAGATAAAATAGGTACTTACCTAATAAATGAAGATCCGAAACATAAAAGAGAATCCAAAATTATATTAAAATGTGCGCAAATATTGATTAAGTTGCAAAAACGGTAATTTGTTTTGTAAAAAGTCGGTCCCAATTTGTTTGACATTAAAACAGCCAAAACAACAACGAATAGACAACGTCAAATCCCAGCTGAATCGATATGTTTATAACAACCAGACAAGAGTATATATGTTCCTGTCTAATAAAATCATTTAGAAAAAGACATAAATAAAAAGCAAGTAAAATAGTAAGCCAATGACTAATTAGAGCACTGCCTCTTTTTGAGAATCAATACCTATCAAAAAATTAAAGGAAGTGCGGGCCACTGTATGTACCCCTCTACTCCATTCCCGCCCATCACGGTTTTGATGACGCGGTGCCACTTTAATACAACATCAAATATAATAAATGTCAAAGCTTGACTTTTATAGTCTAAAAACCCAGCTTTAAATTGCGTGGGCACAGAAAACACGAAATCTTTGGGCCCTGTGTTATAATTCTCTTTACAGCTTTTCCGTAAAGATTTAAACCGCATTCTAGCCTAGTCAATCACAACAAAAAAAAACAATAAAGATCATTCAAAAGATTCAAAAATATGAAAAACGCAACAGTTCACTACATTCATTTATAATCTGATGTCCACAGCTGATGCCCACAGCTAATATTGCCTCTTCTTTTTAGCATTATTTAGTTCTAGATGTAAAACACATTTAATCTCTATATCATAATTTTTGAGATAACTTTTTGACATTTATCAGCTGTGTATCATAACAAATAGCATAGGCCAACGAAAAAAAAATTGTCAAAAGTTGTCTCAAAAATAATGATATGAACTCTATATACTTGTATGCAGTTCAATTCATAATTTTTTTCATTGGCGTATGTCATTGTTATGATTACTAGCTGAAAACTGTCAAAAAGTATGAAGTGCACTTTAGGTATACCTCTATTTGAAAGTGTTATTTCCATTTCCCTAGACATTCCTTTAGAGCTTTTAATATTTTTAGGTTAGATAATATTTAATATTTAGAAAAGGAAACAAAATTAACTTTTAACTACAGAAATAATAAAACGTCGATACGTGTACGCAAATAATTTGTATAAAAGATAGTTGCTCACACAACTGTCAAAATGTATTGAGGGCCTCTACTCAATATCAGAAATATGAAATTATAAAATTACCAATTCTGTAGCGAAAAAATATTATTCATGGACATAATTCGATTTTTTTATGGAGTTTCCAATCCAGTGTAGAATTTAAATCCAAAAACGATTCA
This sequence comes from Aspidapion aeneum, assembly GCA_963576565.1. Classification (NCBI taxonomy): domain Eukaryota; kingdom Metazoa; phylum Arthropoda; class Insecta; order Coleoptera; family Brentidae; genus Aspidapion; species Aspidapion aeneum. The sequence continues at coordinate 27,896,545 of OY755043.1, forward strand.
TACATTATGGAATTTAAACTGAATAATTTACCAATTGCTCTAATTAAGAATGTAATTACTTAATAAAATGTTTTATGGAAAGAAACCTTACTTGATATTTCTAGAGGAAACTTTTAAAAATTTTATAATATAACGAAGTGACTGTTAAAAATATTAAACTCGCTATTTTTAGAACAAACAACTTTAATGGAAATATTAAACTTCGTTATTTTAGAAAATAAAATTGCCGAAGTATTTTCGTTGCATCTCATTTAATGTAGGATGTAGCTGGATGTTTTCTTTCTTGTGGGCGTTTAAAGATGCCAAAGATTCACTTTTATTTATTTATTTATTTAGGTACAATAACAGGGTTGCCCCCAAGTAGTACATTCCTTAGTTACTCTAAAAAGCTAAGATCTTAAGAAAAAATAACAAAAAAATAATTTGTCAAAAGACCTTACACAAAAATAACATATTCACTATATCAAAGTAACATATCAATATCGGTTAGTCGTATTTATACATAATTTTATCAATCTTACGCTTAAGGGATGAATTGCTGCAGGTAAATATATCAATATCGATAAATGACTGTATGTATTTATTAAAAAGTGACATTATTTTATTATCGATAATATTTTTCCCTATATCTGTTTTATAAGATTTCAAGTAAAATAATCTGGTACCTCTGTTTTGACGTAAGGGTGCAAACAAGTTTAGAAGCGATAGTAATTTGAGACAGTTAATTTCGTTAGCTGAAATTTTATGGCCAAATCTTAACGCAAGCTTGTCTCTTCGATTGCTAAGACTATATATTCCAATGATTTTTAAGAGTTCTTCATATCTGTACAGTTTTTGTCTGTGCCTAATTTAAACAGCAAAAAGTTGACAAACTTACGTTGTACTCTTTCTAACCTATTACTGTGAATGTCATAATAAGGTGACCAGACCATGCAGCAATATTCAAGCTGGCTTCTAATTAATGATAAATATAATATTTTTAAAACCTCAACATTCTAAATTCACTACTTGACCGAATAACAAACCCTGACATTTCGAACGCTTTTGTTATAACATTATTTATATGATCCACGAAACGAAACTCTGAATCAAAAAGCACCCCAAGATCATTTATAAGGTTAACTGTGGATATTTCAATATTGTTAATGTTATATAAGAATTTAATTTTGTTTATTTTTCTAGAAATCGTTATAAGCTTGCATTTGGCAAAATTTATTTCCATTTTATTTTTTTGACACCAGGTATATAAAATGCAAATATCCTTTTGTAATTCTTTACAGTCGCCTTCGCTGTAGATTCTTTTAAATATTTTTAAATCATCAGCCAGTTGTAAGGAAGTAGAAAATCTAAATAGTTTAGGAATGTTATTTGCAAATAATGAGAAAAAGAAATAAGCTAAATGCGTACCTTGGGTACTCCTCATGTTGCTTCTATTTCGTATGATATAAGTATATTCATTTTCACTCTCTGCTTACGGTTTTTTAAATAACTAGAACACCAGGTATATAAGGGACCCCAACACCATACGATTTCAGTTTATGTAATAAGATACCATGGTCAACCTTGTCAAACGCCTTCTTAAAATCAAAGTAAATTACATCAACCTGTGTATTATCATCAAGCGCTTTTGATATGAAATTTGAGAAAACAGCCAAGTTTGTTTGACAAGAACGACCACGATAAAATCCATGTTGATTTTCTGAGAAACAAATAAACAAAATAAAATAAAGATTTACATTATTTTCTTTCTTTAATTTATAGCAACTTTCCTATTATACCTAATCCTTAAAAATTTGATATTCTTGTGTTCTTATATTTTTGTCCCCCTTTCGTTTAAAATATCTTCAAAAAAAAATATCTTTGTACTGGAGCGTAGGAATTATTGATGGGTTTCGCATTTGTTTCCGAGTTTTTATTACCAAAGGTGTCAATTTTGTTTCGCCTACATCGATTTAAATTAAGCCCTAGAGTAAACATCTCACTGATCTATCCATCATACAATAACAATATCTTATTTGTTAGTGGTTAACAGAGTCACAGCGAGTATACTCTATTGCCATTATTTAGATTTTGTCAACGTCTTTACTACGTTTGGTTTGAATTATGTTGTGGTGGTATGAGGTAGAGACTATGTATGCCATATTTTAAAAAATAGAGACGCGACACACCAATCAAAGCCACTGAAACTCACATATTTTGGTTATGTTATTTGCTTGTTAAGTTCGTTGGCGTTTCACTAAAATAATTTAAGTTGTCATCATCTGTCACATATAAATAAACACGTTTGTCCGTCACCCCGGTATATATTTTATCAAAAATCGTTTGTTTCTATTTTCCGACGCTTAAGAATTAACAAGGACGGAAGGTGTGTCTCTCTCTAGACAATGCTAGACGATAGAGGACCGATATTTCCCTCCTTTTAATTTGACTTAAATAAATGTTGTTTAATAAGTTTGTCGCGTCTCTTTAACATATGTGATACATACAGTATGTATGAAAAAAGTTGACAAGTATATAAAGTTATAAGTTTGGTGTATAGGTAATCTTGTTTTTTATTAAAATAATATTTGTGAATTTCCTCGAAATGCACCATCCTCCCCTTTGACCTTATGTCTATGTTGGCTTTGCTAGGGGTAGAAAAATCCACGAAGTCGATACTTAAATTCCCATTCATCAACTTATACGAATTTGTCTTTTTTGTGTACGGCAAACACCCAACGTCGAAAAAATCCTAACATAATTGGAGCAAAATAATGTTTTATTATATTTGATATATTATACGCAATTTAAATATTAAAAAATTCTTAACACGGGAAAAAACATTGCGTAAAGTAAGAATTTATAATATTAATGAAAAAAGTTTTTTACTATTTAAAAAATCACTACGCTTCTGTTACGAAATAAAATATATTTGTTTATAACAAAAATAAAGATTTCCTTAAAGGTGACACACCACACCTGACACCAAATTAGTATTCCATTAAGTGTCCCTAATATTGTTGGTGCAATTTTGAGTGCAGGTTTTTGGCGCAGTAGTTAATAATGACTAATTTATTTCCTGCTTGAGCAACAAGATACAGTATTATCTTTGTGCTAGCCCAGATAAATAAAATTATTCACAAGGGAACATTAATAAATTACATAACTTGCAAAAATTCAGGAATTTAATCATATCTCACCCCTTCGCAACGCATTTAAAAAAAAACACCATTACCAAATCATTGAGTGTAACGCAACGCGTAACTCCCACTCCCCCTTTAGTGTTACGGAATTTAAAAATGGTCCCCTATCGCAAAATCCATTATTGTTTAAGAAAAAATTATAGCTGCCAATCACGTATGGGTCAACCTACGCAACCACGAGCACATTTAAAATCCATCAAGCTTTTATTTTTCTTTCCTGCAACTTTTTTTTTGTAAGCAGGTAAAGTATTCTAAAAGCCCACAAAGCCCTCTTGAAAAGGCCTCTCTTATCCCTTAACGAACCCTTAAAATCCATTAAACGCAGCTATACCTCTCCGTACACTCCTGTTTAAAATATGAAGGAGTGAATTTATTAGCGTAGATAATAAATATCGATATTTTAAAGTAGTTAACAAAGAGTAAATATTTGTGAAGTGTATATCTTGTGTGTGATTAAAACTGCGTTAAGAAGTCTGTCAGCAGATAATTACCCAAATTTTCATTTAAAATTTATTTAAACGTGGGCATTCTAGTGGAATATAGCTATTATTAGAATCCAACCATTGGTCATTATAATGCACAAAATACATTTGACCTTAACTCAATAGTAAATATACATTAGAAATCTGTATACAGAGTATTGGATTCAATACAAGCTTTTCATCTTCAAAAACATTTCTAATTTATAATCTACTAATTATCACTCAAAAGTCCACTAACTTTAAGGTCTACATTCTAAAATAAAGTATTCTTAGTTACATAGACAAACTTCCAGAGTTCGGAAACTATAGTACTGTCTTTGTGACTACATTTTTCAGCAACCTCTGTTTGCTTTACATTTTAAACGGTTGTTTGTGTAAATGTTGACTAATGATTGAGTGTCGTACAGAATTGAAGATATATTTGAAGTCCAAGTTCAGATAAACCCTTATCTTCGCAATTTTGTACTGCTCGGTTTGTTACTAGATATTAGTTTTTTTAAAACTTTTTACCAGAGGAGATAATTTGCTCTAAATCGGTTACACAATTTTACCTTCTTATATCCAAGGCAGTTGATTGTAATGTAACACATTTTTGCTCAAGACTGTCTATTTTAAAGATCATTTTATGGTTGAAACTAGATATTCTTGTGCTTATGGTTAAAATTTTAAACATATTCTAATTTGCAAGTTTCCTGGATTTTATTTGGGTCATAAGGACGTGCAATGCAACTTCGCGGCAAATTCTCACTATTTACATTTCAAAACAAATAACATTTTCTCACTTCAATATGAGATTTCGCAAGTCTGCATAATGCTTGAATAAAAAATGCATTTTAGACAATTTGCATTTTCTACGTTATACATTTTAGAGATTGCATTGCATAAAGTATAGAATGCTTAAATAATAACACTATCTACATAACAAATGTGTTAATTTACTAATTTATTTCATGTGTGGGTGAAGTTTTAGCCTTAATTCACCTAATTCTATTTCAGATGTTTTATCCACAATATCGCTTTTTTGTAATTTTATTAATAATAATAAAAAATATGAAGATCTTTAAAACAGTATAGTATATAAACTCGCTTCCACCAAATCTAAATTCTAGATTTGACACAATTTTAACGATGTGGCACCAATGCGGTTTTACTTGCCATTTTATATTAAATTATGTATATGATGAATTATGTATTATAATTATATAACTAGGTCCTACCTAAAAACACGGCAGTTTGGTTGTAAATGACAAAGACAAGAACATGGACCTATGTCGATATTGCATTGTTGTCAAGTCGGTTTAAATTTGTATATCTAAAAAATTTAAGTTAAGGCATTATTAGTGAAATGGTTTGTACCTACCTATTCAATATAGGCGGAATAATAATACTATTACCTAGAGACCCTGTATGTATGACTATATTCTTACAATAGATAAAAATATGTCATACATACAGGGTCTCTACTATTACCAAATAGTTCACCAAGCGAGGGATTCTAATAAATTAAAATTAAGGGCTACTTTTTATTTTGTTTCTGAAAATTGATACGTTCACATTTAGTTGCGTCATTTATAAATAAATAAAACTTTGTGACAAAATCAAAAATCCATCCAAATATATACGTCTGCTTTAATATATAGGGTTAATTCGATGCCGTGTTCGCATTGGCAAAAAAATATTAATAGTTTCCTTTTCGCGTCACTTTAAGGTCTTAACGTCTCACTTTCAATTGATCATTTTGGATTGACGTCACAGAGAGATTAGCTAAGTCGTTGCCATATCGTGGACGACAAACAAAGAATTGTTTACATTAAAATGCATGCATGTAGTTAATGGAGTTATATTTTTAATTTTTTGTAAAAATGGCGACTTCTTGTGCTGCTGTGGGTTGCTAATATAAGTGAAATAAAGGCAAACTTCGACTGTTTAGAATTCCCGGTGTTTTAGAGGAGTTAATGGTACTGTCAGTGGAAAAATGAAAAACTTGATTAAATTCCCTAAAAGATAATACTTGCCTGATTTCTACCTCTACTATGCCAGAGTTTGTCCAACACATTTTTTAACAATAGAGAATGTATGTAAGTAAATGCATTTCAAGCCTGATTTGCCTAAAACTGTAGGCATATTGTATTTGGTGCTTAATTTTAAAATTTTCTAACTAGACCATAACAGTATCAAAAAAATCAAAAACAAACAGTGGGCATAGGCACTAAAACCACAAAGCAATAATTTGTTTGTCATCCACGCCTGAAAATGGCCACGTGACCCAAAATGGTCCATAGATTTACGATGGCCGTCGATCATCTATCCCCGCTGAATAGCTTTTCTCATGCTAAATCATTACAAACGAGAGATAGGTGTAATATGAGATAATATGCTGGGGTTTGTCTTGCTTATTTCCATATTTTATTTATTAATTAAATATTTTAAGAAGTTTTTTTTAATAGTTTTTCTTAATAGCCTTTATAAGATTTTGTCTTGTAAAATATGACCGCTTTGAAAAGTTTATAATTTGAAACACATCAGTTCAAAATCTTGAAAGCTAACAAAGCTTTAAGCTTAACTTGAGCAAAACAATATAAGTTTTAAAATTTTAATGAATTAATCTAAATTCATTAGAAAACTTCCCAGCTTCAGCCATAATTTTGTTAAATTAAGTAAAAACAAATGACTCCGTGAGACGATTATATCTTTTCTTAATCGGAAAATAGCAGACACCGTTGAAGTAAAATTCAGGATCTATGCTAGTTTTAAAGTAATAAACTTTGACTTTAAACGACAACTATTTTAATCAATTTAACTGACTACTGTCTTTTAAATTACAACTCATAATTATAAACATAATATAAAGTGTGACCAAATTAGAAAAATATGTTCTGAGAAGTATCCAAACTTCAATACCTCCTCATTTAATAATTTGAGTCATTCCCATTATGTCTCGTAACATTTGCAATCTTGATTTGAACAAAGGTTTCATCATCATGTCTGCTTTCCACTTTGAACAATATCGGACTTTGTGACCCCTTAATTTACAATAATTACAGACTAAATTACTTTTCTTATTTGTGGTATAAAGTACTTCTTGTCCGCTATTAAAGATTTCTCGTAAGCGCACAACTGGCTGTTAAATTGTCGATATTTTTATCTTTGTCAGACATTGAAATCCAACTAGACTTGAATGAGAAATATTCTTCGGGTAACGTCTCTAGAATTTTGCAAATCAGCAGAACTTGAGGTAAGTCACATTTGCAGTTATTTCCTGTACAAATTTTGTCTTTGGAGATTTCTTTTTGTAAGTTGTTCCACAAATTCTTTAACTTTGCAGTATGTGTTGCGATATCATCATCTGCTTGTCTTTTATAACTAAAGAATTGCATACATATGTCATACGTTTTATTTTCAACGCTCCCATCGTATAGTCTGTGCAATTCGAACCAAACTTCTCTTGCATTTGTGAAACGCATCACTTTCTCTAAAGTTTATTGAGTCATGTTAACGGTCATAATTAATAGAGCATTGCTATCAGCTTGTTGAAAATCTAACAAATTTTTATCATACTTGGTTTTAAAGCATTTTCATTCAAGAGTTCAGGAGCTTTCAGTTTACCTTCTAAAACTTCTAAGCTCGTACTTCCAAGTTGACCAGTTTGTCTTCCCTTCCAGTATCCCAATTTGCACTTTACTAGCATCCATTTGACTGAAAATGAATCTTGGTATGGTGAATTGCAATTTTGTTTTGCCGTTTAAATCCTACTTTTTACTACTTCTTGACAAGGAGCACTAAATACGGGACTGGATTCCGCGAACTGCTACCATGTTGAAGTAAAACTCGTGGTTCTATGCTAGTTTTAAAGTAATAAACGTTGACTTGAAACGACAACTATTTTAATCAATTTAACTGACTACTGTCTTTCAAATTACAACTCATAATTATAAACATAATATAAAGTGTGACCAAATTAGAAAAATGTCTTCTGAGAAGTATCCAAACTTCAATAGTAGGGTCACTGCATCCTGGAAGCCTGAAACACTACGTCTTCGTGATGCAGTGACCCTAAAGACACTACGTCTTCGTGATGCAGTGACCCTATTCAATAGACACAACCAGCACCCTCTGTATGAAAAGGCCATTAACTAACACTCAACAAAAATAATAATTATAAGTAAATTATAGTAAATATATTAGAGACCTCTTGGAATGACAAATGAGTTAATAGGGACTTATTGCAATAAAGCCAGTGTATTATTACTGCTAGACCTTATGTAACTGAGCTCCTGGTAGATTGTCGTTACTCAGCCTTGTTATTTTAGAAGGCGTCGTCAAACTTTTGTTTAAACGGAAAATAGAGGGAAAAACTCCAACAACAAGGTTGTTTCCTGCCTTTACTGGCTACTAAAAAATTAAAAGGACTTGTAAGTTGGCAATTAATAGGTAAACTTTAGGTTTGCTTATTTAAAAGACTCGCTGTGAAAAATATTATATATAAAATATAGTGGTTGGATTTATATTCTGAATATGAATATTTTAATTTGTTTCCACAAAACAAAAAACAACAACACACAAAAAGAAACCGCTAACTTTTTTGTGCAAAAATTGTTTGCTCATCTAAACCAAATTATTTATGAAAATTCAGCCTCTTACTCATTATTTAAAAAAAAGACTGATTAACTGTGGACAAGGTAAATTGTGAAGATGAATCAAGTGGGTAATTATTACCTAGTGGTTACAGATAATACTTAACTATGATAATGATAATAATAAAATAAATAAAACTTGCTAAAACTTGACCTAATTATTTTTGGGCTTTTCTCTTGTCTGTTAACAACACTCACAATACTAATCAAAAGAGAACCTTTTATAGAAAGGCAGGTGTTTATCTTGAGTTCCTATCAACTATTTCTAGACATGTTTTTTGCCATAATCGCGTGATGTCGACCAAAAGCTTATTTCCTAACGCGCGCAAAAAAATTCCTTAATGGTTAAAAAATGGCTTTTTCTTTTGTACCAAACATATACGTAAATTTTCCTAATTCCTTGGGAAGTCTTTTATTTTAACTGTGTGTGGTTGCGACAATGATTGTGCTAAGGCACAATGAAGCTAATGTTTTAACTAATTACACCACTAGCTGTAATAGAGATTTTTGTCGACAATAATTACGTGATTTTCGACATTGCTTTAGCACAGAGTCGCAGCTAGAGGCTGGCCGTAGGGGTGATTATTAAAGGTGCGTTCACAGTGACGCGCCTTTAGTTATACTACTACTACTACTACTATAACTATGTCGGTTTAAAACGTTTGTCTACGTTGTCCGGCGCCTATTCTCCACCTCCTTCGATTCTGACAATCATCTTCTGTCAGATTTTTTTGACTTACTGATCTTTGGATTGACTTATGCCATTCTAGTTTAGGACGCCCTCTTTTTCGGCGCTCTATTGGTTGCCATTCTAGGACCTGCTTTGGTAATCTTTTGTCGTTCATCCATTGTATATGGCCGTACCATATTAGTTTTCTTTTAGCAATGTCATCCGGTATGCTTTCCTCGATTCCCATTCTTTCTTTTATGATCTCATTTCTTATATGATCTGTTCTAGATATTCTCATTGATCTTGTTATTGCATCCATTTCAACACTTTCCATTTATGTTTTGTAATTTTCTGTTAAACGAGAAGTATCAATTCCATACAACAGCGTGCTTTTTGTTCATAAAATACTGTTAAGCATTGCAATAACCTTTTTTGCGTTTACTATTCTGTTTTCCAGTTCTTTACAGTCTATTCCTGTCTTATCAAATGTAACACCCAAGTATACATCCACATTGCATGGAGATATTGCTTGTCCATTGTCTAGTTCTAATTAACTTGATTCGTTTCCAATACATAAGTACTGTGTCTTGTCCGCGTTCACTGTTCAGCCCCACGTTTGGAATTATTCCGTTAATTTTCTCATCATATACTCTATGTCTTCTTTATTATTAGCTACAATTACTTGGTCGTCAGCAAACTGTGGTCGTTATTCCCATGCCGTATACATTTCCATATTTTTAGGGCTACTGCGATATGTCTCTAATTTTAGATTTTGACCCTTTGTATAGTTGTTTTATCGCTTTTGTGTATGTATGTTTGATATTAGTTTTATCTAACACTGTCCATAATTTTTCTACTGGAACGGTATCATATGCTTTTTGTAGGACCATAAAGGTAACATAAGTCTCTATATTTCTGGCTCTCCTTTCCTCAATTACTTGTTTAAGACAAAAAACATTTCTCTCTTTAATTATAAAATAACGCAAAACAGTTTGACTCCTTATGCTCCCTGGCAATTTAGATGACTCAAAAACTAAATCATCAGGCACAGATTTCTTTAGAGTAGATCATCGATCTCTACCTCGAAACCTCAAGATTTGTTTAATATTATTAGTAACTTATTTTTAGTCTTTAAGTCTCCTGGGGTAGCAGAAACCCCTTCTACTTTTAATTACCTAATCAATGTTTGGACTCAAAAAAATGTAAGTTAAGTAGATTAGTGATATAAATCAAACATACTAGTTTACTTTCCAAAATATACATATATGTCTAAGGTGAATCTTATTTGATTCAACAAAATAAGTGGCAAGAAAATGATTTGATGGCATACGGAGTTCAATTTTGTTTCCGTATAGTTTAGAGATTCCAAAGTTAGGACGCTACTGCTTTTTACCTAATTAGACTTCCACTATTGCCTTAAACAATTAAAAGCCATTTCCAGTAGGCAACAAAATTGGTTTTTTGTTTTGTTTTTAACTTTCTGCTGCAATGTCAATTGTTTTCTTTTCAATTGTCACAGAAATCTTTTGTTATGGCATAGCTGCTATAGGTAAGGTATTGATTTTTTTAAGTTTTGATGCATTGCGTTTTTTTTAGAATTAGCATACGAAATTTTTACAAATTTATACTCTAGAGAAATAAGTCGCAAATTTTACAGAGTTTGTTAGAGCATTGTTGACTTTTACTAGGTTTTTAAGTGGAACTAAATACGTTTTTAATACAATTCGCATTTAAACCAATCAATAACAAGTAAATTAAAAAGGTAAAGAACTTTTCTTTTCTTGGCCTTGTTTACGACCTGTACCGATTCTTTGGGATCATAGCGGAATTCGAGTGCTGTAAAAATTGAGATAATATCAAAATTGACATGTCGCGCTTTTATTCTATGTATGAAATCAGCTGATGTAGTAAATATAGCCCTAAAGTTGTTTTAAAAAGTAATAACATTTTTTAATACTTATGAAACGAAAATGATTTACAGAAACAAAAAAAATAAAACTATTCACAAACTTTGATGGTGGATCCCCAAGTATCCTAGGCATCAAGGTCATATTATATAACAAAAAGACAAATCCTTCATGAAATCCGAAAATTTAATCGTACGACAAACGTGCCCATTTGGAATCGCATTAACATAAAATTCAGTGACAAATAAGTAGGAATGATCAACTCGAATATTTTAACTCAGTGTTTTCTTTTACCGAGGATTGAGCCAGAATGTGTGCCATATTTTTCTAAACAACATCTATGTAGTTTCTTAAATTCTGTTTAAATTTTATTCCTAACATGTAGCATCATCTTAGCGTTACGAAGAGCGAGAACTTAGCTAGAAATGCAGGTCGTGTTTGGTTTGTACCGTCACGTAATTGTCGGAGTGAACTTAGGAGCAGTTCGAAGCCGTTTCCGTTTTCGAGTTAGGTAACAACTAACTTTTCAGAAAATAAGGAGTTTTTGCAATGCTTATTTGACACTGCGTTGTTGTAAGAAGTAAGTCTGCGCACTAGCGAAGTTTCATTTCTTTATGGTAATTTAACGGCTGTCAATGTTGTCGAAATTTAAAGCGTTTCGAAAATTCCCTAATGTAGAAGGACAATTTGTGTTCTTTATTTTATCTAATAAATGAGTGTTTTTGATCAGTTACTGTAAGTTGTTGTCGAAAATAACATAGTTTTTTCATAAATTTTTAAAACATAGGTAATAAAAACAAAACGCGATTTAAGGTTTCGTTTGTTGCAAATGTCACTGTCAAATAACCATAGCAGCCCATCTAAATTAGAACTAAACCTCTTTAGATAGTAACGTCGGTTATGGTTATTAAACATAACGGGCTGGCGTGATAGGTTACTACGACGCCGACTTAAGAATAACGATAACCATGATTTAAAAAGAGACAAAAACAACTTATATTGACACTGACGAGAATCCTATAACTGCACCGACTAGATTTCCAAAAAATGACATATTATTACAAAATTTAGATTTATATTTTCATTATTTCTAAAGTTAATTTGAGTTATTTGGAGAACAAAGTGAGAAATGCTTACTATGCTATAGCACGTTTGCGTGAATTAATTTTTTACAGTTGTTTGACCTGTATGTTTTAAAAAATTACACTTAAACCGGTCGACGTCAAGTCTATAGATTTAGTACTTAGGCTCTAGTCTAAGAAAAAAGTTTTAAGAAAGTAGAAATACTGGTGTTGGATTTTAAATATCTATCCAGATATAGATCTACTTTGATTTTAATTTATTTAACAAGGTTCGAAACGGTGCGTGGAGGTGCCTAATTATTTTCTCTATCTAAATATAGAGTTAGCGTTGTTTGTCGCACATATTCAACAAGCCACCATTTTCCGGCACGTCTCGACCGTTTTCGAAACAGATGTAGCGTCGCGTTCGTATTGTCGCGCTCGTCTTGGGGCGGACATAGCAAAATTGAAATAAGGGCAAATTACCTCCACTACGGCCCTGCAAATTATGGAGATCTTGCCTGCAATGTCATCTTTTAAATTGTATCATGTGCCACGTTTACACGCGGTAAGCTTATTCGATTTCTAAACCCCGTGATTTCTATACAGGGTGTCCCAGAAAAAAAGTAACTTTAGTTCGAAAATGGGAATTATAGAGTTTATTGAAAATAGTAGATAATTCGAGTCCATTCAAATGCTGTATCAAAATTTAAAATACGTATTTACAGGGGTTTTCAAAATCTCGAATAAAAATTAAAACAAAAGTATTTTTTTTAAATTATAGGTTAAGGAGATACAGTGTGATGACTTTTGCAATCGGTACCTACTAATTTGTCAATTTTTATAAGAAATAATTTTTTTATGAGCTACTAAATTTATTTTAAAAAATGCAATAGATTTTTGTACATATCTAAAGGCCTCCTATTAATTCAAAAGGTAACATAAGCAGCACATTTATTTAAAAAAAATTATTTGCGAAAAAAAAATATTTAACAATTATTAATATTTAACATAAACTCTCCCATAGATCAGCCCTGCCTAACAAAAGACCAATACATAATAAACAGAAAAAAAAATAAAGGACAAATATAATTAAGAATAAACTACGAAATCGATTCCAAAAGATAAGAATAAAGATTGACAACCAGACGGATCGTCGTTATTTGCTGATATACATAAACAGAAATACACAAGGAACGAAATGCTGAAAACAAACTGAATGTAATGTAACCAAGGCTCTCTGAGAGACGACACTGCAGAAATGAGCAAGCAAGCATCCGGACTGAAAATTGCTTCCTTTGCTTTTATTTTCTGCCATTTTCCTAAGTTGTTAAATGACGTCTGTCATTACAGAGAATGGGACATTCCTTTCAACCCCAACGATTGCCTCCACTAAAGACACTTGTTCCTGCTGAGGTTTTGAGCAGCTGATAAGGATTTATATTAAGTAAGTTGGAGTTACCTTGTGAGTTTTATACGAGTATTTACTAGTTATTTTATTGTATCAAATTATTAAGAATGCTATCTGTGTCTACATTAAAATGTAGGTTTACATATTGCAACTTTTCAAATGCTAGCAGTAAAGGAAATAAGAGCCTAAGAGTTAAATCAAAGGCTTGGGATTTTAACAGCTTATAAGCATTTTTAATATAGATTGTAATGACCCTGTAAGTTTAATATTTATTTTACTTCAGTGTATTTTCCTTCATAGATCACATATAAACGTAGTCCTTGACTGACACTCTAATGAAAGCACCGTGTTTAAATCAACCAAAACTCTTTTATTCAGCGGTAGTGTCACCAGCTGTATCTGTCACTGATTCTATGTACCACTTCATTCTTAATTGGTGCTTTAGTGAGAGTACACGTTTATTAATTTCTGTCATTTAAAATGGGTGAAAAAGTTAAAAAGAGAATTTTGAGTGATCAAGACAGTGAGGAGGAGTTTGATTACGGGTCCGAGAGTGTCGAAGCAGTCGAGGAAGAACTGAAACAGTTGAAAAACAAGTTGAAAAGACTGAAGAAAGGTGGCAAGAATAAACAATTTGATGCCAAGGTGGATTCTACCGATTTATATACGGTTCTTATGCAGCCACCTCCACCTCCACCGCCTCCTCCGTCTCCGTTTTCACCACCTGGTGAATCTGGAGTGCCAACACCACCTGGTGTTGCGTTCTCATCTGGAAATCAATTAGACTGGTTTGAGGCAGATGATGATACGAATTTTGGGGAGGAATTCTTCGATGGTATGTTTATAACTATTTTTTGGAATAATTCCATAATTAAAATATAAGGGCGTTGGCTTAGACATACTGAGCATGCGCCATATTTGAAGTACCATCTGGCCTAATCAATAATTTTGTACCTATGCTGCCATCTGGTGGTTGGTAATTTAGAAGACCATCTGGTCTAATCAATAATATACACTGGTTTTATTGATTTTATAGGTGCTGCCATCTTCTGTTCTTTTTGAGAAATGAATATATATTCATTATCAGAATTGATTTGCAATTTTGGTGTTCTTAAGGCCAGATTAAAATCAATATTGCCCTGAATTTTAAATTCTGGTGAAGTTGATGGTACAATTATTTTAATATTGTTTTAGAATTAGGAGAAAATAAATCTGAAGAACCAGAGAATATTGAGATGGAAACTTTGGACCCTAGAATTTTAAGGGCATTGGGCGAAGAAAATGTCCAACCAGAATCTTCTAGAGAATTTCATGAGAAAGTAGCAAAACCGTGGCGAAGTATTTTGACCACTGGATTAGACAAAGAAGTGAAGGAAGCCCTAATGAATAAATATCCGCCTCCTAAAAACTGCATGGAAGTTTTGGCTCCAAAAATCAATGCAGAGATAAAAATGAACCTGAATGATTTGGCGATTAAAAGAGATGATAGGAAAGTTGAAACACAGAGCCAGATGGGTCTTGCTCTAAACTGTATTGGTATGACAATTACGAGATTGTTAAGTCATGAGCCTTTGTCTGAGAATGACAGAATAGAGCTTATTGAGTGGTTGTGTGATGGAGGTCGGGTCCTAGCTGATACACATTATGGTGAATCCATAAATCGTAGAGCCTTATTAGTAAATATGGGTTTTAAAAGAAAGTTAAAAGATATTTTTAAGGACAATCTTATGGATTCAAAATTGGATGAATTTTTGTTTGGGAAAAATTTGAATGAATCATTAGACCAAACAAAAGCTCTACAAAGAAACAGCCAGGTTTTGTTAGAGCCTTTCGTCCAAAAGCGACATTTAAACTCAAGAGGCCCCTTTGCTCAAGGTCAGAGCAGGAACCATCAGTATCCTCAAAATACCATGGTAAAGAGGGGCATTCAGAAAAGGAGACCCAAACAATTTCAAACACAGATGAAGAGGAGGGACGACTTTCAAAGGTATCAAAAAGAGAAGAAGGAGGAGCGGCAGAAAAACTTCCCCAGGAGACAGGACAGGAGATAAATGTAAGTTTTGCAGGCAGATTGCAATATTTTATAGATGCCTGGAAAACAATATGTTCAGATAAAGTTGTTTTATCTTGGTTGGATGGCTACAAGATTCCATTTTCAGAACATGTTTCTCAAGAAAGATTGCCTATACAGCATAAGTGGTCTGTGTCTGAAAAAACAAGGATTACTGTAGCCATTGAACATCTAAACCAAATTGGAGCAATTTCACCATGTAGGCCCAATAAAAATCAATTTATTTCCAATATTTTTTTAACACCTAAAGCTGATGGATCAGATAGGTTGATTTTAAATCTAAAAGAATTAAATAAATTTGTTAAAACGTTCCATTTTAAACTAGAAGATCGAAAATTGGCTTGCCAATTAATGTCCCAGGACTGTTTCATGGCGACTTTAGATTTAAAAGAGGCATATTTTATGGTTCCCATTCATAGAAAATTTCGGAAATACTTAAGATTTTTATTTGGGTCTCAACTCTATGAGTTTTCATGTTTACCATTTGGTTTGAGTTGTGCTCCTTGGGTATTCACCAAGCTTATGCGTCCAATTTTAACTTACTTAAGACAACAAGGATTGTTATCTGTAAATTATTTGGATGATTTTTGTTTGTTTGGAAACTCTTGGGAAGACTGTAAAAATAATATAATCATAACATGTAATACCTTGGAAAAGTTAGGTTTTATTATAAATTATAATAAAAGTATGCTAGATCCAAGTAGGGTTTGCAAATTTTTAGGGTTCAATTTTGATTCCCAAAGATTTGGCTTAAGTTTGCCAGTGGAAAAGATTTTTAAAACCTCAGCCTTGATTCAAAAGTTCAGTAATATGAAAGTATGTTCTATTCGAGATTTTGCAAAATTTTGTGGGTCTATTATTTCAATTTGTCCGGCAGTTGCTTATGGTTGGTTGTATACAAAAGGATTTGAGCGAGCAAAATTTTTAGCATTACGTAGTAGTTGTGATAATTATGATGCCATGATGCTTATACCAGCATTTTTAAAGCATGATTTTTCATGGTGGTTAAAATTAAAACAACCTTTCTGTAAGATCAGATCTTACCAATTTAATTTAGAAATTTTTAGTGACGCCAGTACCTCCGGATGGGGAGTATGTTGTAATAATATGAGATCCAGAGGGTTTTGGAATGAAGACGAAGTGAATATGGGAAGCATAAATTATTTAGAGTTGTTGGCTGCATTTATTGGCTTAAAGTGTTTTGCTTTTGATAAGACAAATTGTGAGATTTTGTTAAGGATTGATAACACAACAGCAATATCTTACATAAATCGACAAGGGGGAGTTCAATACCCTCATTTAAATAAAGTAGCTAGGCAAATTTGGCAGTTTTGTGAAAAAAGGGATTTATATATTTATGCTTCTTACATTAGTTCTTCTGATAACTATGAAGCTGACTTTGAATCAAGGCAAGGTGATAAAGATACAGAATGGTCATTATCCCAAGAAGTTTTTGAGAATATTATTTCTAAGTTTGGTAATCCCAATATTGATCTTTTTGCTAGCCGAAATAATACAAAGTGTAAAAGATTTATTTCATGGTTTAAGGACCCTGAGAGTTTTTTGGTGGATGCATTTACAGTTTCTTGGGAAAAGTATTTCTTTTATGCGTTTCCCCCTTTTAGTTTGATTCCCAGAGTGTTACAGAAAATAAAATCTGAGAAATGCAAAGGTATAGTTGTAATTCCACATTGGACAGGTCAGGCTTTCTTCCCTGAGTTTAAAAGGTTGCTGGTCTCAGACATTTTAATAATTCCTCCAAGTAAAAATCTTTTACTTTCGGTTTGCAGAGATCCTCACCCCCTTTGGAGGAAGCTCTCACTGGCTGTAGGGATATTGTCAACGAAGGACTACAAATAAATGGAGTTCCTTCTGAGGCTTTGACAATAATACGATCTTCAGTTACCAGTTCAACATGGAAACAATATAGTTCTGGTTTTAGAGCCTGGGGAGAGTTTTGTGATCAGAAGGGTGCTTCAGTAACATCAAGTTCAGTGTCTTTTTTATTAAAATTTTTCACATTTCAATTTAATCAGGGAAAAAGTTTTGGAACACTAAATAGTTTTCGAGCAGCTTTGGGTTTGTTTTTAGATCCAGTTATTACCAACGATTTTCGCATTAAACGTTTCTTTAAAGGAGTCTTAAAACTAAGGCCTCTTAGACCAAAGTATGAGTCAACATGGGATCCAGAAATAGTTATCACTTATTTGGAAACTTTATATCCAAATGAAGACATATCTTTTAAAGAATTATCATTGCGTTTAGTTGTTTTATTAGCAATAAGTACTGCTCAAAGGGTTCAAACATTGTCCTTGATTAAATTGGAAAACATGAAATTGGTAGCTGATGGTTATGTTATAAAAATTCCAGATCGAATTAAAACATCAGGTCCCAATAGGCTGCAGCCTATTTTAAGGATTTTTAAACATGAAAATCCAAAGAGATGTCCTTTTCTAGCATTAAATTGTTATATACAGAGAACGGAACATATCAGAAAAGATATTACTAGTTTATTTATAACTTTTAAAAAACCACATCATGTAGCTTCTCGTCAGACTTTGAGCAGATGGATCAGACAAATCTTAGTAAAAAGTGGTGTTGGTGAAGAATTCACAGCTCATAGCACTAGACATGCTGCAACCTCAGCAGCATTTAGAAAAGGGGTCTCTTTGGAAGCTATTAAAAAGACCGCTGGATGGTCTGAAACATCAAACGTTTTTTCAACTTACTATAATAAACCTCTTACTAATGAATATTTTTCGAATGTAGTTTTAGGTTAGTTGATAATAAGAAGCGATATTTGCGCTATTATAGTTTTAGGTATACATTTTAAATAATGTAGTTTTGAATATTTAAAAAATATTATTTTTTATAAGAATTTTGTTGAGAATATTTGTATTCTTTTATGATTTATGTTGGATTTTGATTTATGTTTTAATTAATTAAAACAGTTTTTTATTTAATAAAAAGAAAATATATATTTTTTATTTTCTAACAAAACTATATTCTCTAAACATCTACGTTTATATGTGATCTATGAAGGAAAATACACTGAAGTAAAATTATAAGATCAAACGAACTTCTTGAAGTGAAGTTCGATCTTAATTTTACGAAGTTGTGTATTTTCCTTCATAGATCATCTTTCCCGCCCTACCCCTTTTTCACCCCATTAGTTTTGTTTTTCAAACAAGATCAATGATTGATCCTAGTTTTTGAAAATAAAAAATTTTTAGCTTTGAAAAAATAAAGTGGTACATAGAATCAGTGACAGATACAGCTGGTGACACTACCGCTGAATAAAAGAGTTTTGGTTGATTTAAACACGGTGCTTTCATTAGAGTGTCAGTCAAGGACTACGTTTATATGTGATCTATGAAGGAAAATACACAACTTCGTAAAATTAAGATCGAACTTCACTTCAAGAAGTTCGTTTGATCTTATAATTTTAGTTTATCAAATTATTAAGAATGCTATCTGTGTCTACATAACAACGTAGATTTATAAAGTGCAAGTGAACTGATGCTATGCATGTTGCACAGGAAACGAAAAACTTAGAATTAGGAAAAACTAAAATTGCATTGTAGGTATATATAGAAGAATTTTTATGCATATACGTCGTTTTCTGGTATCTTCTAGTTTATTATACTTACGGATATTAGGAACATACTTGTCTGTCATTCTTTATCACATTGAAGAAATTTTTACGTCACTGCAGATTAATAAAAATTCTACTATCGAAGCCACCTCAAAATACTGCTAGTTCCTAGGCTGCCTTTAGATTCCACTTTCAGTTCCACTAAGAAAAACTTAAATTGAACCCTTTACATCCATTACAAATTGATTCTATGGTCTACCTTCCTTGATATAATTAACCTGACATCCCCAGGCACTATGCTCCTTTAATCGTTTGACCAAATCAGTTTAAATTATGGTAATTTCAAGTAGAGTTCGAAATTACTCAATTCCCAGTTTTACGTGTGTTTCAGTTAAAAGCCCATGAGCCAATTGGGTTAGACCCCTTCACTTAACAGCGAAACATAATTTCGCCAAAAGGACCTTTTCAAGTTCAGGCACGAAGCCAGAAAATTGATTTGGGGGTGGTGAGGGGCTGGTGTTCTGTTCGGTCCGGGTTGGTGGTGGGTTTTTTATAAAATCAAGCAAACTTTTAGACCAGAGTAATTTTTTCTCTACCAGGAGAGACCGGGTAGTGTTGGATTCTTACCAACTAACACTCCTCGCTTGTAACTCCACCTGCTTGCCGGCAAACCACAGTCACTGCACTGCACCCATTACTGGCTCATTTTGCACCCTCTTAGTTCCGAAGCTAACCACTCCATTAATTTAATTTTCTGTACAAATTTGTACAGGTCCTTAATGGAGTAGTCTCCATTTGCTATTGGGTCTAGTTCAGCTTCATCAAATATTGAGTGCCTTTTGCGATACAGACATACAAATATACAGTGGTTTTTATGTTTTTGCCTTACCCAGAGTTTGTATTATAGTACTCTGTGGTACACGCAAAGCTGGCTCTGATAGATATATATATATATATATATATATATATATATATACTTGTCTGACGATCCTTGTCTTGCTAGTTTATCCATTTTTTCATTGCCTGGAATACACCTGTGTCCTGGCACCCATAATAGTTTCATACTATTATGTTCGGCCAGTTCCACTAGTTCATCAAGGCATTTCCACACTAGCTTCGAGGTAACCTTTATGCGCATGAGCGCCCTGAAATCCGCCTGTCTATATAAGTATATAAATATGGTTTGATCGAACCTCTGGGCCTCAAGCTTTGATAATACTATATGTTTTTATGTTTCTTCGGTTCGGTGCAGTGCACTTCTGAATGACACACAAAAAATTCCTGTAATAATATTATCTCGGGTGGTAAAGTTCGATTTTGGGCTTAGATCTGAGGCTACCCTGGCTGATGCAAATTGCCATTTGGTTTTCCTACAATAATATACATTTCGTTTCAGTTGTCATAATCTTCATTTCATCGCCTTTTTATTTTGGGTATACCATTTATACATCTGGCAAGGCCGAGCACTATATTTCTCAATTCTTTGTATGTTGGAAGATATGGAGCATCTCGTCCTGACAAATCCAGGGCATTCACACACCAGATGTCTTAAACTCTCAGGTTCCTGTTCTTTTCTGCAACTCCAAGAAAATATTTAAGAGGATAAGTTTCTTCCATGGGGTTTATTTAGGCCAGGGCCATTTTTATTCATTTTTATTCATTTTTGTTTATTTATCAAATATTTTCGAATTACTTGCTAAAAGACGAGCAATCAAAGAACTGTGGGCTAATTATGTTGCTAAAAGACTACGTTTCCTCCACCCTTTTACATTTTATAATCTCATAAAACTTTTGTTTGCAGACGCACAGTTTAGGGTTTCCAAAGCTCTCTTTGATCTAAACATTGTTTCATTGTTTTCCACGAGAGAAGAACATAAAGGGCTAAATCTTTGAATTTACTACAAGGATGGATTTTCACTTCTTGAACACTGCACAATACAGCCAACAAAGAAGGAAATTATGAGGAAAAATATTTACAAAATATATTTAGGCTAAGCATGTAAGCAAAACAACAAAGTCTTTAACATTAGCATAAAATCAATATTGCTCGATTCCTGTCCCTTGCAACATGGATGTTTTTCAGAACAGCTAAAACCACAGGAAGAGAATTCTGAAATTTCAACATTGATCTATTCTGAATTCTTGAGACTAAATAGAAAACTAATTAGACAGCCACACATAATTTCCAGAACTGAGTTTACTGAAGCCTACCGTAAGCTTTAAGCAGCCGTATCAGAATCAGAGTTTGCAAAACCTAAGTTTGCTGTAGAAACGAATAGATATATTAAGATCATGTGACTTCTTTCATGGCATACAGTAGGTTGTATTCTTATTATATCGTGTTCGAAAACCAGTCTTTTTCTAAAGACAAGAAAGAAAAATAGATTTCAGCTCCAATTCACCTCATTGCAATTTATAGCGTTAAGAATTCCTCTCAAAATCTCTCATCTCCTTGGCGTGATTTTCACTATGACAGTGTGACGTTAATTCTAATATGTCGACTGATCAACTAATTACTATGAAAGCATACTAATCATCTAACAAATTGATTAAACGCCTTCTACCTATAGAAAATCAAGAGAAAAGATGAAAAAGATAAATAAATAAAATCTGTTATTTGTTTAGCTGTACCTACACTTATTGAGACAAGGCCAACATAAAAATACAGGACAGAGAAAAAATCAGCTGTTACTTTGGGTCTTATGGGAGAATAGAATTTTAGCGAAATTTCAGTGAAATATTCCCAGACACTATCCCTATATTCCATCAAGCTTTTGTAAGGATGAAGAATAATTAAAAGATTCAATCATTAAGATTTAGCATTCCTTATTTTAAATTAAAATTTCCCGCCATGCACCGCACGCCATCTGTTTATTTATTTATTTATTCATGAACCGTCACTTCAACTTCAATATTTTAAAGACAATCTGTGGCGTGACGTGACCATCAAAAACAAAGATCGTAGCCCGTCCGTTTTGATAGCCCTGATTAAGATTCCAATGCTCTGAATTTTAGTTTTTGGCGGGAGGCACTTAGGATATTGTAAAACCCTTATTGTCTTCGGGGAGATATACAAAAGGAATTTAATAAACATGAAAGGAAAATCCTAACGCAGTGGCGTCTATACATTGTAGACGGAAAGGTGTTGCCTACCCTAGATAACATTTAAAACACTTCAGAAGTTTAGAATGTGATTAGTAGAATTTTTTCTTTAATTCTTGTTGTTTTGTCATTTAAATCTTTTGAAAATTAAAATAAACTTAGAAAAAATGTGATTATTATAATTTTGATTTTCAACACAATCATTGAACCTTACTATGATTGCTGTAGCAACCTTTTTGGTGATGGTTGAGATTTAGGTCATTATCTCGAAAAAGCCTTAATGATGGAGCCAGACTCCGAAACGCTTCGGCTTAATTGACCAAAAAAAAAAATAAAGAAGTTAAAAACCATAAAGACAATTTTTTTTCTTTCCACAAAAAAAAATCTTTTTTAGGATGAATTTTGGAGCAAAATATAAAATTAAGATTAATTGGTACCAACAAAAACGAATTTTGTTTTTTTGCTGATTACTGTCTTGTGCCGTACTTAAGCATAATCATCTCAATTTGAGAAAATCTATAAAAAATTGTTAGATTTTTTTAAAGAGCTTCGGTTAATTTATTTTGATATTTGCTAATAAAGTTTTTTTTTTGAAATTTTTTAACTTACAGTCGGGTATGTGTTCAGTAAGCGTGTAAGAAGCAAAACAATGCCAATTTTTACCCACCCAGCTTTAGTTACCACTACACGCCACTGCCCTAAAGCATAAGTAATGAAGTGCACGGGATTCGCAAAAAGGAAAGGGTAAAATGAAGTGGATATATTTAAAACAGCACAACCAGCCAAACATTTATTTTGTTATCTTTTAATAAAAGCACACACAGAAAAAAGATATGCCACTTTCTTTAATTTAATTTTATTCGTCTTATATGCCTTTGAAAAAGTAATGAAATTATGAGATCCTTCAGTAGTTAAACACTATAATAATAATAAAACAGTTATCTTATCGGGAAATATAGTTCGTTTCATAATTTTTGAGATAACTTTTTGACAGTAATCAGCTGTTTACCAAAACATACAGTATAGGCCAGCAAAAACAAATCGTAAAAGGTTGTCCCAAAAATAATGAAATTAACACATTAAGGAATTTTGTAATCAAAGCAAAACCAGAAAATCTCTTAAATAATGCGCAAAATATTAACCAAATCCCGAGGAAGAATATGTAGAAGTTCAGTTTGGATTAAAGGAACACAAAAATAAACCAATTAGGGGATATTGACAAATCCAGGCTTAGCGGTGTCAAATGATCAAGCAGTGCTGGTATGAAGCTAACATTTATTTATAAAGCAGAAGAAAGAAGTTTTAGTAAAAGCACGGACATACCCAACATATGGAAATTACTTCTTATGGAAAACAACGTCTTAGGATTAACGGGGCGGGCCGTCACACTTAATTTAAATTAAACTAATCCAAAATACATCAAATAGGTAGTATAAGTATTAGCCTGTAAACTGGAATGTTTACTTTACACTTAAAAACGGTTAGAGATACATACTAAACGAAACGTAGCATTTATAATTAATAATAGACAATGCAAGTCCGAACCAAATTTCAAACAAACAATAGTAAATTCTTGGTGAACAAAGTTTTCTGATTTTTTTAAAAATTATATATATATATATATATATATATATATATATATATATTTATATTTATCGGTTTTACCATGTTTTACGTCTTCCGATACCCAATCTCCACTCGTTTTTGTTTGCCCCTAATTCCTCATCTAGGCCTCTTATTCTTATTTCACTGTCTATTCCTTCTCTCCAGCTTCTCCTTGGCCGTCCTCATTTTCTTCGGCCTGTTGGTTTCCATTGTAATATTTGTTTAGGTAGTCTTCCATCATCCATTCTTTGTACATGTCCGTACCACACCAGTTGTTTTGTTCTTATTTCATCCACTAAAGTACGTTCACCCACTGTCAAAATTTCTCTTCTGATTTGTAACTCTTTCTCTTTTTGATTTCCCTGCTGCTCTTCTCCAATAGTCCATCTCCGTAGCGCACAGCATTTTTCCTGTTCTGTCCTTAATTGGCCATACTTTTGAGCCATATGTAATAATACTTTTTACAATGGTGTTATATATAAGCTTTTTGTTATGTTTTGATATACTTTGGCCCAAATTATTCCATTTAATAAAGTTTAATAAAGTTATTGCTTTTCTTCCTTGTACGTTTCGATCTTTTATAGCTTTGTCTAGTGTTCCATAGCTGTAATTTTTAGACCTAAGTATTTATACTCATCACAGGACTGAATTCGCTGCCCGGTATTTAAGATTAGATCCTGTTTTATTCCACCGATACAAATATACTCTGTCTTATTGAGATTAACCTCTAGTCCCCACTTATTGTACTCTTCTATTAGTTTTCATGTCATGTATTCGAGGTCGTCATAATCCTCAGCCATGACTATCTGATTATCGGCGAAACATAAAGTATACAAGGTGGTTTCGTCCAATGGGATTCCCATGTTTTGGCATTTTCTCTTCCACACTTTAAGAAATTGTTCCAAGTATATCTTGAAGAGCGTAGGCGAGATACAGCAACCTTGTTTAAGACCTTTATTTACTTGAAAGCCTTTGGTTAGTTTTGCTTTTATTTTAACTTTTGCCTTACTATTGCGGTATAACTCTTTGATGGCTTTAATTAGTTGTACGCTTATGTTTGTGTTTTCCAATGCTTTCCAAAGTAGATTTAGTGGTATACTATCATATGCCTTCTGCAAATCGACGTAAAGCAGATGCAGCTCTTGTCCGCATGCCATTTTCTTTTCAATAACTTGGGTTATACAAAATGATCTGAAGTCGGTCTACCCGCCCTGAAAACGGCTTGTTCTTATGCCTCCATGTCTTTATATTCGCTCTCCACTTTATTTCTTATTATTTTACCCTATATTCTGCTTAGCGTACTAGTCACAGATATACCTCAATAATTGTCACATATATCTTTCCTTCCTTTTTTGTGTATTGTGGATATATATGACGTTTTCCACTCAGTTGGTACTACTACTAATTTAAACTAACCCAATCCAAAATACATCAAGTAGGTAGTATAAGTAGTAGCCTGTAAAATCGATTATTTACTTCACACTTAAAAACGGTGAGAGATACTAAACAAAACGTAGCATTTATAATAAATAAAGACAATGCAAGTCCGAAACAAATTTCAAACAAACAATAGTAAATTATTGGGGAACAAAGTTTTCTGTTTTTTTTTTTAAATTATAAAAAACTATAAATATACATTGTCAACTTTAGCCTGCTCCTTAGAGCTCTAAACAAACGACTGTTATCTAACTCTAACCTAGTTTAAAAGCCTATCCTAAATAAATCTTGGTTTGGCCACCCCATCACACCTATATCGCGTTAATTGGATTGGGGGTAAAATTTGAGGAACGCGGTTTATGAAACTACCATATATTTGTTACCATCAAACTAGAGTTTTTAAAGTCGGTTAAAATGTTAGGTATTATGAAGTACTAGTTCGTTTCATAATTTGAGATAATTTTTTGACAGTTAATATACAAACCATCATTGACCAGCGAAAAAAAATTATCTCGAAAATTATGAAATGAACTATAGTATAGCTATCAAAACGGACGGGCCACGATCCTCCACCTTGTTGACGTCACATCCGGGGCTGATTTTTTTTTTGATGGTCACATTACGACACAGCTGATTGTCTTTAAAATATTGAAGTTGGAATGACGGTTCATGAATATTTGATTTTTTTTTAAATAAAGCTGGTTTTGAGATTGCTTTTATTATATTCTTTTAGAACAATTTTTTTAAATCTATGGTAATCCTTAATTTTTCAGACCCGCTTCATTAGCTCACACAAAAATTAAGTTTAAAGTAGAAGCGAATGTGACAAACACAGATGACAAAGTCAAATGGAACATGTCAAATATAACAGTTGGCATGTGGTACATGGCGGGTAAGTTGAATTCAAAATAAGGAATGCTAAATCTTGAAGATTTTAACCTTTTAATCATGTTGCTTCCTTACAAAACTTTAGTGGAATATCGGGATGGTGTCTGAGAATATTTCACTGAAATTTCGCGGAAATCTGTAAGGCCCTTTTGAAAATATCATAAAAAAACTCTGACCTTCCATAAGACCCAATGTAAAATTCAGCCCCCGAAGAACAGCTGATTTTTTCAGGGTCGTGGCCTCTATTTTTGTGTTGGCTTTGGTATAGTATTGGAGCTACTGTATTGATTTTGGAATGACGTTACAAATAGATCAGCTGATGCAGGGACATATCGGGGATGGCAAACAAAGCATGCAGTTAAGGCAGTTTTTATTTTTTTTTTGTAAAAATTACGACTATTGATGCCGCTGTAAGTTGCGTAAATAAGGAAGATAGGGACAAAGTTCGGTCTGTTAGAATTTCCGCTGTTTCACAAAACCACGGAACAGTTATGGGTGCTTTCAGTGGAGAAACGAAAAAGTTGGGTAAGATCCCTTAAAAGAGCCTATTCCTATCTTAAATATGCCAGAGTTTGTCCCAAAATATTTTTAACAGGAAATTGGTAAACCTTAAAATGTAGGTAATAATACATCCTAACTCCATTTTATATCTGCACCATCAAAATATGTTGAATTAATGGTCGAATGAATGTTATGTGGGCGGGAAAAGTCCTATGCACTTAGGCCACCTTGCTGGGCCCGGTGTCCCCTACTATCCACAGTGTGAGCCCTGAAAACCCGCCGCCTTGGCAAAAGAGAAGATTTTTCTGGGTTGAAACTTTCTGACATCGCCAGGGTTAACACAGCTTCCCAAAAGCGACAGTCTTCTCGCGGCGAGTGCAAGACACTCGGTTAGGATATGTAAAGGGAATTCTTCGTTCTCCATACACCAACGACACACCGAGCCTTCAACGATTCCCAGAATGCTAAGGTGTCTCATGCATTTTCTCCCGAGTGTGAGAAAAGGCCTCGCTCTGGAGGCGCTCACCTCCCCGATGAGAAGCTTGGCCTGCTTATTCCGCCCGTGTCTCCCAGAGCGCCTGAGAACGCCTGCTGAACTCACATTTTAGGGTCGACATTGGAAGACACTCCGCAATGCCCACTTTCGGCACCACTGGGTCAGCTGATGACCCCAATCTAGCTAGTTGGTCAGCTTCCTCGTTTCCAAGAATGACCTCATGTCCTGGAACCTAGAGGAGATCCATCTTATTATTTCTTGTCAAGGTTTCTGGTACATCCCTACACTCAGCTCTAAGTGCAGAGCTTACTCTGGCCGATTTGATGACAGAGAGTGCAGCTCTACTGTCTGAGAATATGTAGATGTCTTTTTCTGACAAAGACATTTGTAGGTTTTTATACCCACACATGAGAATGGAAAACAGAGGCATACTTGCACAGGGCAAAATGAAATTTCACTCCTGTGGTCCCACAGTATACTCAAACTCTCCTTAGAAGCTAATAAATTACCCAAAAAATTAAAAATAAACACTGGGTGGGCGTAGGCGGTAAAACCGCAGATAACAATGTTTTTTTATCCTCCATGACGTGACCGAGAATGATCATTAGCCGATTTATAAATTAGTAATAGCAAAATTTAGGTTCCTTTCAATTGCTACATTATTACTGTTTCAAGCTAGATATGTTTTTCATTGGATCTTGGAATTGTGTAGGTTTATTTAAATAAGTTTTTTGGTCATATAAAATACTGTACGTTCAATTTAGGCAGGCACTTAATTGCAAAGTGTTGAGTTACGCGCCCAAACCTGTGCTACGACGGAATCTTTAATTATTCTAACAGAGAAATTCCCTAACAACTAATACAATGTCCGCCCTTCGCGCGCCAATGCCGTCCTCCGGCGCCGCTCATTCATTAATTACGGTAAACAATTGAATTTTAGTGGGGAACGTTGTAGTAGTAGGCTTTACAATGATTTTGAGAAAATTTGTTATGCTTTGATAACGATATAAAGTCCTTATCAACTACAAGTGCTTACTTCAAATTTACAGAAATACCCAAAAAAATTATTGAATCAAATAATATAAAGGTAAATTAAATGCTAAAGGAATCATAGACTACTTCTGTGCTTAACATGTAAGAGCGAAATAAAAGAGAGGAAAATATATTGTGCGCGGTGTCTTGAAATATTTTTCGCTGTTTTAGACCCGTATTCAGCTTGTAGTGGGATAGAAGGAGAATACATCGTGACCTTTCGTCTTTACGAAGTTTTTCGTCATTCCGTCGTGTCCAGCGAAACACGTGAGAAGTGGGTATTTGTTTTTCACGCAAATTCTAGCTCAAGCTGTCAAATTTTCTCCCTCTACTTTACCGGGGCGCACAGAGGATAGGTATTAGCTGTGGGTCTGACTATCCTAAAGCAATAGACGTAACCACCTGTAAACTTCTATTCTTTTTTCTTACATCGTACATATTTCATACATATGCAGTTGTTCTTTTCTTACATACAGAAATAATTTTTAATAATATAAAATTGAATCCACTAATCAAGATAATTACTAGAAGATACAAAAATAGTTACCACAATGACAAAAAATATAAGTAATTCACTCTGCTGTACAGGATGGGGCATTTTCGTTGGTTTTATAGGGTACAGGCTAAACAGTAAGAGATACAAAAATACTGACATACGTGTCCCGTTCTGTTTTTTAGTGTCTTTTTTAATGGCGTCATATAACACTTAATACTTTTCTTTGTCCTAAATAGGTAAAATACGAAAAAATATTTTTTGTAGTTGTCTATGGATGGGATGAAATTTTGTTTTGCTTTTTTAACTTGTCACAAAGTCAAACGCAAAGATTATAGATTATAATATGTCAAACGTCAATTAAGTATTGTTTTTGATTTGTTGTTATTACTTTTGTCTAAGATGAATCTTTATCAAAACTATGAAAATTTAACATGTTTGAGTGCTATATTGAATCTAATAAAAATAGAGATGCAGCACTTACACTATATTTTGACCGTTATCCGGAACGACGTCAGCCAGACAAAAGGATGTTTCAAAGAATGTATCACAATTTAAGTGAGTATGGGTCATTTGGAAAACCAAGAAATAAAATTTACAATAAAGAAAATAGAGAAACGGATGAAATAAACACGTTGGCTTGTGTTGCTGCTGATCCGACGGTAATATTGAGAATGATATTAGTATAAGTACACGTAGAGTTTTAAGAATATTGAAAAAGCATAAGTATAAACCTTATAAAATAAGTAAGGTTCATAATTTACATCCTGGAGATGAACAACGGCGTTTAGAATTTTGCAATTGGTATTTGGGGTCTACTAGGTTTTACCTCGATGCTTGAAAATGGGTGTTTCTTTTTTTAGTGATAAGTTGAGGTCGTTTTATACTGTTTTCAAGAAAAAAAAATGCGGATTTTTCGCATTTTTTTTAGAAATTTTAAAATTAAAAAGTTAATTAGCTCATACAAATTGCTATAGAAAGAATTTATTTGACGTTTGTTATTTCGAGAAAGAGAGGGACGGCTCACAATCGACGGAGCTTTAAATAAATGGTAATTTAGCTAAAAATAAGGTGCTGCCTGGCAAGACGCGATAAAAAGTTTTTTAGAAATGTAGTTGCGCATAGAAAAATGGTTACACCATATTTTTGAAATCTAACGTTCGACCTGACATCTTGCTCCAACATTTTAATTTGTCGTGTATTTTTGACTCCGTAAAATCGTCCAAAATCGTCTATTGAGCATTTATAATGATAAAAATGATGCAGAAGCAATTATGATAATGATGATTTACAGAAATTCAGCAGTTCGGTTTGGTTCGGGTCGATCTTAGATTAGGTTGGTTGTGTCTTAAAGTAATTGAGCAGGAGTCGGCTGCGCCGACTCCTGCTGAATTACTTTAAGACCCAACAAACCTAACCTAAAACCAAACCGAACGGAACTTAACTGAATCAAACTGAACCAAACCGAACCGAACTAAACCAAAACGAACGGAACCGAACCAAACCGAACCGAACCGAACCGGACTGAACGGAACCGAACCGAACCGTACCGCACAAGCAATCAGCAAGAATCGGCTGCGCCGATTCTTGGTGAATAGTTCTAAATAAATAATTTCCTATAATTTGGGCCTTTAACCCTCAGATGCACTGTAACAAGGCTTTGCTAATCCATTCTCCATCTTTGTTGTTTTGTATGTGAGCAACAAGGACTTAATCGCGATTAAATCCATGATCGCGCTTCAGTGCTTACGGTGCATCTGAGGGTAAGTCAGCGTAAGCAAATCCAATTGGGAAATAAGATATGGCCGAATGACCTGGAAAGTGTCGGCCAAGCAAAAACTTTCTATTAATGTGTCAAAACATCTGTGGGAAGGTCAACTGTACAAATTTTCAAAATTATGTCAAAAACCGCAAAAAAACACGAAAAACTAGGTATGTAATTAATTTAAAATTGTTAAATTATTAATCCTAAGCTAATTTATATATTTATGTCGAAAATTTGACGATGCAGTGATAGAAATTGATTTTTTTCAACCAAAACAAGTTAAAGAAAATCACTATGCAACGTTTTTTAAAAAATTATTTAAAAAAAAAACATACTTTTTTTTTTAATTTCCCGTATCCAAATCGACTAAAAATAGTCCAAAGAGTATAGTTTAGTAATATCTTAATATTCTCGTTAATTAGGTTCTGAATAGACCTATTATAAAATAAAAAAATATTGAATCAGTGCATAGCCAACTACAAAAAAAAAATATTTATATATATATATATATATATATATATATATATATATATATATATATATATATATATATATATATATATGTTATCTATTTAGGACAAAGAAAAGTATTAAGTGTTATATATCATTGTAATCACAAGAAAAAATGCAATTATCTGAGATACTTACATACATTTAACAAAATGTTACTTTTGATAATATCTTGAAAACTAAAACATTTTTAATTTTTCTGGTTACGCCACTGGATTCTATGTAGAAAATTATAAATCTTTTATATTTGAAGTTTTTTTCTATCTCCATAAATAACCGAGTAATAAGAGATAATAAAAATCGCCAATTTTTGAGTATCACCCTATATCTGCTAAACCAATATAGTTAGCGTAGATTTGATTGCGCCGTTAAAAAAGACACTAAACAAGAGGACGGGACACGTATGTCAGTTTTTTTGTATCTTTTACCGTTTAGCCTGTACCCTATAAAACCAACGAAAATGCCCCACCCTGTACAATTCAACTAATTAGACGTATTTAAGTCATAAATTGATTAATAAACATTACATTCATTAAATACAAATATTTATTTATAAAATACGTGAGATATTTATGTCAAATATCGTCCCCTATCTCACGTACCGACGTAACTAGCATTTAATGAATTTCTCAAGAAAGCGAAAATTAAAAAATTAGCTGAATTAAAATTGGTAGATATGTCGAACACAAATAACTCTACTGCCGTGCTATCGCTAGAGATACGGTTACGAAACTTCGTGAGCAAAAAGTCGTAAAGTCGTACTTATGGGAAACATTTTGGTAGCGTATCTAATTTTTTGATTTTTGTTAGTTACGTCATGTGAAATAGGGGACGATAAGTGTAAAACAACCTTCGTGTCGTGACGTGCGAAAAAATTACAATGATTTCAACCGAAGTTCTTTTTATTTTTAAACAAACTGACATTCCTTTAAAAATAGGTTTATTTTAAAAAAATAATGGGTATACCTACCTATAAACAATATAATTTTAACAAACCTACAAAATAAAAATAGGATGTCACAATAATTTAGCCCACATTATCGGCCTTCAAGTAGTCTTTAAAAATTACAATATTATAATATCTTCAATAGGTACTACATGTACTACGTTTACAGTACTTCGAGCAAGACTCACTCAGTGGCATGGCAAGATATGGATTTTCTTGTATGTTCTTCGCAACGTAGATCGCTTGAACCTGCGTTGGCATTTTACACTAAATTTGTTTGGTCATCAATCTTATAGACCGTTTTTCACCACTCAAGGGTTAACTTAAAATATTTTCAGTGGTTATGTCATTGTCTCAAAAAGTAAAAGAATATTGGCAGGTAAACTCGTAACAAAATTTCACGTTTGCGGCGTGTATTGTTCGATTAAAATACATAGCTTTCAAAACTAGAGCTAAAAAGTAAAAAATTGTTGTATACAAGAGAAATATTTGTTTCTAATTAAAAAAAAAATCATCGATTGCCAAAATAGAGAAAAGTTATGCAATTATATTCTTTTGGACCATACTTATGACCCATGAAACCAAAGCCCACCCCAAGTACGTTAGAGCATAAATATGTGGCATACCCATGCATTCGCACATGCGATGCTTGAGGCCAGAACCCCCATTTAATACTTAATTTTCGTTTTTCGATTAGACAAGATTTCGGTTACTGCACATGCGCCAGTTTTGGTAGTTTTGGAACATACTCCTTTACGTCACTACATTATTTGACATCTGTCAAAAATTTAAGGTTATGTCTATTATTTTTTTTCTAAAAACTAGTTGTTTGGTCATCAATCTTATAGACCGTGTGTCACGACTCAAGGGTTAACTCAAAATGTTTCCAGTGGTTTTGTCATTGTCTCAAAAAGTAAAAGAATATACATATAGCTGTATAGTGGGATAAAAATTAGCTTGTATTTTTGCTCCGGATGTGACTCGCAACCTCGTGGCATAACCATAGAAATAGAAAATTAAATAGAACACTAACCTGTCAAACCTGTGCAGACTATAGAAACTAGGTAGAAATTGAAAGCCGCCATCTTTTCAAAGATTCAGCAAGGCCCACTTTGGCAGGCACAATTAGAAAGGTGGCGGTATTGAACCAAATATATGGTTAAACATTAAAACCGTTAATCTCAATTAAATTTTAAACTTTTGGCGAATACGCTGGAAAAATTTGACTGCTTGTTCAACCTGTATTGTATTTGTAGAGAGCATACGTGATATCTAGGAGAAGTGGTGAAGTTGGCAGGCACAATTTGAAAGGTGGCGGTATTGAACTAGACTCATGAGCCTTTTTCAAGTGAATAACTAGTAATCACTAGTATTTACCATAGGCGTATAAGCGGCCTTGGAAAATACCACTCCGTTAAGAGTGACGTCACGAATAAGCCCTTTGTACGTCATCGTTTATTACCGGTTTTTACCATACTTTCGAAGAAGGTTATTGGGTTTTCTAACCTCTCAATAATTTGTTTTGTTTCTTCTTGCGTGAATTTTCGCAATGGGTGGAATTTATCGTGTGTGAGGGAAAATTGTATAAAGAGATGGCCTCCTCTATATTGTCTTGCCAAAATTTGTTTCCGTTTGATACACGAAATATCATTAAAAAAAACTCCTACTGTACTCCTCTAACAACTGTTTATTATATTTAATTTTTTTTCCAAATTATGCCTATTTCGAATTAAGAGTCTGTCGAGAAGAACTCAAATTCAATAACGGAAAGAAGATTACTATTCGTCTTTTAAAAACTCTTTAAAAAATCACAAAAAGCAACAACAAACAAAAACCGGTTATATAAAAAGCTATTCAAGCGGTGTTTCTATGGTAATAGGCTAAGGGCCTAAACAGCTGATTTTAAATGTCAACCAAGGGATAACCAGAAGTAATTACTAGTTATTTACTTGAAAACGGCTATGGTAAAACATTAAAAACGTTGATCTTAATTAAATTTTAAACTTTTGGCGAATTCGCTAAAAAAATTTGACTGCTTGTTCAACGTGACCTCTAGGAGGAGAGGTGAAGGCAGGCACAATTTGAAAGGTGGCGGTATTGAACTAAACTCATGGTAAAACATTGAAAAGGGTCTCAATTAAATTTTAAACTTTTGGCGAATACACTAAAAAATTTTACTGCTTGTTCAACGTGGCCTCTAGGAGAAGTGGTGAAGTTGGCAGGCACAATTTGAAAGGTGGCGGAATTGAACTAAACTCATGGTAAAACATTGAAACCGTTGATCTCAATTAAATTTTATACTTTTGGCGATTACGCTGAAAAAATTTGACTGTTTGTTCAACTTGACCTCTAGGAGAAGTGGTGAAATTGGCAGGCACAATTTGAAAGGCGGTATTGAACTAAACTCCAAGGTCTTTATACTTTTACACAGGTTGCTTACTGAATTTGATCAGTCATGTGTATTTAACTCGACGAGATAGATAAAAGAAATGGTTTAAGGCAACCAGTGACGTAGATTTTTTAATCAGGATTACAGTAGGACAGTCAGGTTCAATGACCTTTCAAATTCTGTAGATAACCTGTGTAAAAGTATAAAGACCTTGACTAAACTCATGGTAAAACATTAAAACCGTTGATCTCAATTAAATTTTAAACTTTTGGCGAATTTGACTGTTTGTTCAACATGACCTCTAGGAGAAATGGTTTGTACTATGCTTGTTCACCATTAGGAGTAACAGCTCATGCCTAAAGCGAAATCTACTCTTTTTCTATATCTATGGGCATAACCCACATTCGACTGCTCTAAATGGCGGCGTCTAAATTTTTAAACAAGTCACGTCCCTCACTCGTCTCACTCTCTACAATGCGGATACAGTGTCATAGGTTAAATTTTCGTCGGTTTTTAAAATTGCCAGGTAAACTCGTAACAAAATTTCACGTTTACTGCGTCTATTGTTCGATTAAAACGCACAGCTTGCAAAACTAGAACTGCAAATTGTTGTATACAACAATTGCTTTTTTTATTTGAAAATAATACTTTATTATATTATAATATTATATTCTTTTGAAAGATACTTACTTAGGACCCATGAAGCCAAAACCCACCCTAATTCTTAATGTATCTAGCTCGGGAAGACAGGGTTTGGCTACTGCGCAAGTTGTTTTGGAACACTCTCCGTTCGACGCGACGAAGATATACCAAATACTTTAGAGCATAAATACATGTTCAAAAAATCGAAAAATAAAGGAATCATTGCTTACTTTGGAAACAATGGCACATTTAAATTCGCAGACTCGAATTTTCAAGTGCGCATACGTGTGTTTTGTCACATAGACACTCAGCTGCTGTGTGGATAGATGCTATATTTTATGGGTATTTACATTTTGCGGTGTTTTGCTTTTTTTTGTAAAATTATGTTTTTTTGCTGTAAAAAATAAGAAATAATTAACGAAAAATATTGTTTGTAAAAAAATGTCCGGGAGAAGTAGGGGAGTGCCATTTCATAGGTAAGTGCTCGTATTTTTCTCTATGATTTGTTAATAAAGTGAGGAGTGGTTTATAATTGTCCTTAAACACTCTTCGTGGTGTCCACAATAAATCTGCACAATTAATTTTAGAAAAACTACAATTTTAATCCACAATTTGATAAATTTTCACCGAATCAGCTAGTTCCTTCATTCGTATTTTGATTTGGTTGGCCTATGCATCAAAGGCCATCTAGCCACAGTCTGCAACTTAATGCTATGATTTCTGATTTGGACAATCACAACACACTTACATTCATAGACATATAGACCCCCATGGTAGGCAATTTTTCTTTTCTCATGGAGGATTTAATTTTGCCTGATGCTCTTTGTCGAACACAGGGGTCTTTATCGTGCTAGCGCCATCTTCGCTCTTAACACGGGACCACCGGCTTAACGTGACTTCCGAACCACAGTCTTGTATTCATCATCAACTTTGCCTACTTCCTTGATGCCCAAACTTCACCCAAGACAGGCTTTACCCCTACTTTCGGTAAATCTGTATTTACAAACGGAGAGTAGGTTCGAGTTTGTAGTGGCAGGCATGGGATTGGCAATCGGACACTTCGCCCACTGAACCAGAATCAACTACTTTTTAGACCAAAAATAATAGACATAACCCTAAATTTTTTGACAATTGTCAAATAATGTAGTGACGTAACAGAGTATGTTCCAAAACCACCGAATCTGACGCATGCGCAGTAGCCGAAATTCTGTCCACCCGAAAAAGGAACATTAAGAATTAAATGAGGGTCCTGGTTTTAAGCATCGCGTGTGTATCAATAGAATTATTTGTTGTTTCCAGGGCAATCTATACGTTTTTCGATTTTTTCGGTCAGATTTAAGCTAAAATATGCTTTGCTGCGTGCTTATGTTACAACCAAATTTCACAATTTATTTGTTTAATTTTTTTTAGTAAAAGTTCTTTACGTTACGTATTTTCTAAATTTATTAATAACTATTAATTTTATATTCCTATAATTTATATTCTTATAATTTATTTATAATAACTACAAAAGACTATATACTATCATTAGCTTTTCTGAGAATTTATTCGCAAAATGTTAATTTTATTTTTTAAAGAAAGGAAAAAAATGGAGTGCTAATTTGCCAACACAAAAACGACGACGGTGAATAAAAGCAGCATCGTGCCGTCGCGGCGCATCCCGTCGCGTCGTCTTGTGTATAGGGTGACTTCAAAGTTGAGTCGTTAATTTTCACAGCATATAGAACCCAAAAAAACAACAATAGTTTTTATATTCCATTATTCTGACTACTAAAAATGATTTTAAATAAATTGAAGCTTTGGGTACTGGCCTGTGCTTTTTTGGGGAATAGGTAGCTTTTAGCCGAATTCGATAGGGATTAGTAGCGGATCCAGGATTTCCTAGGGGGAGGGGCCAAAATAGCAGCAAACATCGAAATATTTTTTATCAGCGGTTTTTGATAGATTTGAGTATTTGAGGTGTTAAATTTACTATCTAAAGGAGATTTATTTTTTTTAAATTAAGTAGAATGTGTGACAAATTTTAAATTAGTGATGCTGCTAAAATAAAAAATAATTAATATGTCTGGAAGAAGGGACCGGACCCTCTGCACCCCCCCCCCTCTGGATCCGCCACTGATGGGGACACCATAGGGACCTGTCAGTTGGTGATTTTGTGGTTATCTTCTAATAAATCCCTCTCCGATGCTAGCTTCCTAAATAGTCTAGTCAAAATAAAAGCAAAAATATAATTTGCTTGTTTGCCTCTTACAAAATTGCAAAAGGATAAAATAAAGAAGTATTTCATTGACACGAATTATTTCTGTTTATGTAACCACACCACATAGCCTAAGCTATTAAAACCGATCGATAGTAAGTCTGGTGATAGTGTAGTGTAGCAAATTCTCAAAATAATAATCCGTTGGGTGTTATTAACATTTCAAATGTTCAAGTGATTCCAGAAAATATAAGACGAGTAGCCAAACATAATATAAAAACAGTATTTTCATCGGGAAATACGATAAGGTGTTTTGTAACTAAAAACCAGAAAATCTCTCAAATAAGGAATGTATTTACCGAATCCCGTGTGAGTGGTAAAACGAAACGCCCTCTTCAGGTTAGATTAAATGAACATCTAAAAAGTACCTAATTAGGGGATATTGGAAAATCCGGTTTAGCGGATCAGGCGTGGTCAAATGATCACAGGATTCAATCGGAAGCTAAAGTTTTCCATACAGAGAAGGAGAATTTTGCGAGAGCTCTTAAAGAAAATGTGGTTTTAAAAAATGTCTAAGTCACTCTGTATGGGGTTTTCCTTTTATAATGCCATTTACCGCACATTCTCCGTTCTTAATCGTAATTGATGACGCTACTCGACGCGTCGCACGTAGTGTTCTCGAATAGGCCTACATTCTGATGCCTGCGCGTAAACTGCCTCTTTATTTCCCCTACGGTAATAATGTGTAGGTATATTCAAATATGGTAAAAAGAAAATGTAACAAAAAACATAAAAACAAAGAAAACATGATTACTGTAAATCAGTGGCGGCTCGTAGATTTAAATACGTGCATCCTACCTTTTAAGATGTAATCTCTCACTCTAGCTCTAGTCCATCGACTGCGCTTGAATGCTTACTAAACTTACATGCGCTTCACATTTTCTTAGAGGCGGAGGCACGAAGAGCAACTTATATAATAAGGGCCAACCACCAGGATGGCAGGGCAAACAAAGTGATATCAACAGCCCTAATTAGGGAACAAGAGTTGGATGCAACTCTAGGAATGATATCCGACGTCATGCCCAACACGGTGTACAGCGTGTCCCATTTTCGATGGGATTAAATGGGAAACTCGGTTATTATTAAAGATATCGATTTTCTGATTGCACCTTACCGTGCTCTTTTTTGGAGCCCTTAAAAATGGTGTAATCAGATTTTTGCTATACCCCGTGGTTTCGCTAATACAGGAAGTTTTTGAAAAAATTGCATTTTAATTAATTCCTTGTATCTCGCTTATTTTGCAAGATATTTATATTCTGTAAAAACCTTTCTATGGCAACTTTTTTAGAGCAAAATAAAGACGTTGTCAGTTTTTTAAAATATTGTTTAGTTTTTGAGATATGGTATTTATCATAAAAAAATTAAATACGGACCTGTATTTTTTTATTACTACTTTGATTAGTTCCATGCTTTTATTATCCTAAAATGATAAAACTTTAATATTTTTTTGATTTAAGGTTAAAAAAAAACTATTTAATATTTGAAAAAAAAAATTATAGTCCAAACCTGGAAATTTCCAACGTAATTATAAATTAAAAATTGCAAGACACACTAGTTGAACGATTTTTAGTTTATCTGTTTTGAAATGATAATTAAAAGATTTATAAATAAAGTAAAAAACGTTAAAAAGTTACAAAAATAATATCATACTAATTATTTGATGGTAGCACAGCAGGTCGTGAAATTTACAAAACAAAAGCGTGGAATTAACATTGTCATTTTACTTGTCATTTTTGTGAATGGCTTACAATTATTTTAAACTGCTTAGAAATCGACCATATCCAGATTTTGAAAAATGTGATATGTTTGACTGCTTCATTCAAGCAACAAACCAATATTTAAATGGCAGAAATATTTTTATGCAAAATGCGTTAAGAAAAATTACTCAAAAATGCCAACAATGTCTTACACATAATGGTAATCAGAAAAATTAGTTATTTTTTATAATTTGTTTTTTTTATTTTTCGTAGACTTTGTTTCAAATAAATCTGTAAATTAACGTAAAACGATTTTAATATGAAAAGTATCAAAACAGTTAAACTAAAAATTGTTTATCTAGCAATTTTTAATTTATATTTATGTTGAAAATATCCAGGTTCGGACTATTTTTTTTTTAAATATTAAATATTGTTTTTTACTTTAAAACAAAATTTTTTAACATTTTTAATATTTTATGATAATACTAGCATGAAACCAATCAAAATAGTAATTAAAAAAAAATCCAGGTCCGTATTTCATTTTTTTATGATAAATACCATATCTCAAAAACTAAACAATATTTTAAAAAGTTGACAACGTCATTATTTTCTTCTAAAAAAGTTGCCATGAAAAGGTTTTTACAGAATAAAAATATCTCGCAAAATAAGCGTGATACAAGGGATTATTAACAATACAATTTTTTCAAAAACTCCCTGTATTAGCGAAACTACGGGGTATAGCAAAAATCTGATTACGCCATTTTGAAGGGCTCAAAAAAAGAGCACGGTAAGGTGCAATCAGAAAATCAATATCTTTAATAATAGCCGAGTTTCCCATTTAATCCCATCGAAAATGGGACACGCTGTACAGCAGAAAGCTATACAACATTATACTCCCAGAAAGGAAAGAATGGTTAAAGAACAGGAACAATTTTTCAAACAACGATAGCTTCTAGTATATCGACGGTTTCAAAATGCCATCAGGCGTTGGATCTGCAGTTGTTAGTATCCAAGAAAAAGTCGAGATTCAACAGTGTCTCGGCCAATTGGCTACTAGATTTCAGGCCGAATTCGTAGCCATTGAACTGTGTGCCCGGTGGATTATTGACCACGAATGAACCAACAGGACAATAAAAATCTTCTCCGCCAGTCAAGCAGCCTTAAAAGCGCTTGATTCCTACATGGTCTCATCAAGAACCGTGAGGAACTGCAGGGACTCGCTGCATGCGCTTCGTAGCGCTAATAAGGTGTCATTAGCATGGATACCAGGACATTCTGGACACGAGGGAAATGAGGCCACAGACCAGGCAGCGAGGGAAGCGGCATCTGCCGACTTTTTCGGCCACGAACCAGCCCTGGGGATATCGAACAGCTTCCAACAATACTGGATGAATATACTGGCTCACTCTAAAGAGTTCATTAAAGGACCTTTTACAAAGAGAGCCAGAAACATCATTGGACTGACCAGACAGGAGATCCGTATAGTGACTGGACTTTTTATGGCTCACTGTCGACTAAGAGTACCAATGCACAGAATGGGAATAACCGAAGAGACCGAATGTAGACTCTGTATGAGGATGACGAAACAGTTAGACATGTACTGTGCAAATGTCCGGCTATTGCACGTTTACGTCAAAACACTTTCGGTAAACCTCAGATTGATTCAGAAGATCTGAACAATGTCTCACCCGAAGTGATAGCTAACCTTTTTGGAGGATTGGGCATACAGTGGTGAGAAACCACTCAAAAGTGAGCCACAATAGACCCAATAGTGGTCGCAGTGAAAGGGCTGCAAGGCCCACTCACATATGAATCATCAATCATCATCCCACCTTTTGGATCAAAACACATTACACTATAGTGAATATCGCTTATAACGATATCGGATATTACGACATATCAGTTATAGCGACGACATATTAAAGTCCCGACCAAGTTCTATACGAGGGCTGTTTGAAAAATTTTCGGCCTGACAAAGAAAAACACGGAATTTCAAATATTTAATTTTTTAAGTCTCTGATTTTTTGCAACACAGATATCATAAAATTATTTACACAGGTGCTAATCAAGGATATCTTGTTTAAGACATCCATAAAACTAGAAAAAAGTTTTAAATAAACAAACCAATTTTTAATAAAACAGAACATTAATTATCTGGATAGGAGAATCAAAATGTATTCATGAAAGAAATCTTTTTATATAAACAAGACGATGATGATGATAATAAAATAAAACAAATGTAGGTATAGTTTTTGCATAGTCACTTGAATAACTCTTAATACGGGGTTCTGCCCTTCAAAAGTTATCCAAATTCATATAAAATCTTCCTGGTATAATTTCAACCCTACCGACAGAGAAGAGGCGCGGCTCTTTGCGGTCCGACCATAAAGTCTTTGTTTTCCGACCGACCCAGCCCAGGTGGATGGACGGCAACTGATTGGCAGATTTTTTTGAGATGCGCATTTAATTGCTTTCGGGTGCTTTTCGGGACCCCTTTAGTCGGCAGTAGGAATAGAAAGTTTTATTATCTATTTTTATTTCTTTAGTTTACGCCATAATTAAATGAAATAATTTTAATGAGTATATCTACCGCCCCCCATGTCACTTTGTTTAAAGGATATGCCGATGGTCGGCTTTTATCTTTGTTCAACAGACTGCAAAAACTATATTTTATAATGATAGATAGTTTGCCATTAGTAAATGCATAATTCCAATAAAAAAAATTATCTTTTTTCAAAACGGATAATGCCATGGTGCATAGAAAAGCAATTTTTGTTTAGAACCGATGATTTTTGCTTTAATTTGATTTTTTTTTCTGTGCAGGTTCGCAAGTCTGTCGCCGAGGACTCTTGCGATTGGGTGTTTCATTCTAAATGCTTTAGTGTTAACAAAAAAGTTACAGTTATCAGTGGCGCACCCAGGAGTGTCTTGGGTTGACTGAGTGTATTAGGGGGGGGAGCCACTATGATGCCGTATTTTATGCTATTTTATTGAAGTGCAAACTTCTTTAGGCGCGTTTAGCAGTTTTTGTGGGTAGTGAATTGAACTTAGCTCGGCTATGTAACGCTTATTCGGGTGAAATCGGCTCGAGTCGACTAACTGTGAGAAACATTCAGCGAGCGATATGATGATGCAGATGAAGGCCAGTACACAGAACAGTTCGGTTCGGTCCGCTTTGCAGAATATGTTATGGACTAGTATTATTAATTTCGCCTTGTTGAAGTTTACACTTCTGCCGTGTTAATTTTTTTATTCATAAAATATGTCAAAAATGCGTCAAAAAATAGGCTTGGAAAAACCAGTATCCCAAGAACCCCCCACCCCCCTGGGTCCGCCAATGCAGTTATCATAAAGGAAAATAAAAGTTTTTCCTTTATAATAATTAAGGGCCAAACAGCAGAAGTAACAAATCCACCCGAATAAAAGCCTAATCGTTTTTCTGCTTATCCCGAAGTCGTGACACAGAGATATTTTTGAAATTACCCGCCTCGAGAACGGTTTCTTTCTCCAGGCTGTGCAATCGAACGGAAGTCGGGACTAATAAGTGTCGATCTATATACGGGGCACGTTCCATATCAGATTGGTCACGACCGATACGTTCTAAGGGTATAACATCATAGCAAAATGACTCTGTGACAATATGACAATCAATCGAGGCCAAAGGTTTAAGTAAAGACGTAGCAACTATACTTACTACAAGCAAGGACCTAAAGCCAGTAGCGTGCAGTTCTATCCAAAGCAGGTTAGGAATAAATTGATCGGGTTAAAAAATACGGGTTTTTTGTTTTTCCGTGGGCTCACCTTACCCAGAGGTCGGCAGAATACAATGACTTTCGAGAATCAAAAAAAGTACAGCCTTTAATTTCCCATTAGCAGCGGTAATAGAAATAAATCACGTCCTATAAATAGAAATAGAAATATTTATTAGCACCAAATAT
Source organism: Aspidapion aeneum (assembly GCA_963576565.1). Taxonomy (NCBI): domain Eukaryota; kingdom Metazoa; phylum Arthropoda; class Insecta; order Coleoptera; family Brentidae; genus Aspidapion; species Aspidapion aeneum. Next base: position 27,939,256 of record OY755043.1, read on the forward strand.
GTATAAAAACACATTTAAGCTTGTCAAAATTAAAAAAAAAACAACAACAATAAAAAAATAAATGATAATGTCTTTTAAAAAATATTCATTATATAAAACATTATCGGTAAGAATACGTTTGATAGTAGACCACAATAAATTATACTATAAAAATTAGATAAATAGTAAGCTTTTGCAGTATCTAACGCTGTTATATGAAACACAACTTAATTCTTTTTTTTGTTTAGATGTCTGTTACTTAAGTCTGTTGTCTAGATAAATACCTAGAATTTTTACGCTTGGATGTTCATCTGTATTTGTTAAAAATATAGTTTTGGTCTTACGCTGATTAAGGTCCAAACGATTTGCCGTGAATGCCTGATATACTGCTTGATCTGTTTTTTCTTTGGCATTACCTTTACTAGCCCAAGATTGAACAATTGTTGTATAATCAGCGTAAAGTGCTATCATATGTGAAATATTGTTATTTGGTAAATCATTGATAAAAATAAGGAAAAAAATTGGTCCCACAATAGACCCCTGGGATACACCTATTGTAATGTTTGTAGTTTTTGACATTTCACCAGTGGGTAGAACAAAATACTTTCTACCGGTATGACAACAAAATTAAAAAAAAAACAACAACAATAAAAAAATAAATGATAATGTCTTTTAAAAAATATTCATTATATAAAACATTATCGGTAAGAATACGTTTGATAGTAGACCACAATAAATTATACTATAAAAATTAGATAAATAGTAAGCTTTTGCAGTATCTAACGCTGTTATATGAAACACAACTTAATTCTTTTTTTTGTTTAGATGTCTGTTACTTAAGTCTGTTGTCTAGATAAATACCTAGAATTTTTACGCTTGGATGTTCATCTGTATTTGTTAAAAATATAGTTTTGGTCTTACGCTGATTAAGGTCCAAACGATTTGCCGTGAATGCCTGATATACTGCTTGATCTGTTTTTTCTTTGGCATTACCTTTACTAGCCCAAGATTGAACAATTGTTGTATAATCAGCGTAAAGTGCTATCATATGTGAAATATTGTTATTTGGTAAATCATTGATAAAAATAAGGAAAAAAATTGGTCCCACAATAGACCCCTGGGATACACCTATTGTAATGTTTGTAGTTTTTGACATTTCACCAGTGGGTAGAACAAAATACTTTCTACCGGTATGACCCAAACAAATTTAAATATTCACCTCTGATTGCAAAAAAAGATAATTTTTTTAAGAGATAAATATTATGGGTAACGGTAACGCAATCGAATTTATTTGTCAAATCCAGTAGTAGGGTTATGCACGAAATTTATTTATTATCTATCCCACAACAAATCAGGATAAATCCAAGAACATGCGAATATTCCAAAGCTAATAAAGCAGTGTTTTGCACAAACACAATGTCCGTAAAATCGGTTTAAACGTTTTTCAAATAATCGGCGGCATAAAATCCGAAATAAAAATCCGGCTCGAAGGACCAAATTTATATACCGCAACGGACTCGTTAATTACGAGAAAAACGATGTATCGTTTAGGCACTTTTTATAAAGAAAAATATGGACTGTAAATTCACGAAGTTTTTTATGTTTTTTAAAGTTACCTTTTATCGTCGGTAAATCGATCGTGTCTGTCGACCACGTGCGGTCCTGCAGTTCACTTGCAGGCCGCCCAAGTGGGGGAAATTCGCGGTGCGAACGGCAGAGCCTGGTATTCCAAGCTCTTAACTGGGCAATTTAATTAAAATAAAATAAGAACAAAAAAGGCACTACAATTTACCTTAAGAACTAAATTACCCCAAAATACCAAAAATATAATAATAATTCGATTAAGAAAAAATTGTTTTCTTTTTAAAATACCTAATTACTAATGATTTAATATGTTCAGAAATCTTGGATAAAACTGGGAAAACCGAAATTGGCTTATTATTTTTAGGTCCTTCCTAGTGCGTTTTTTTGGAATCGGAACAACCTTTGCATACTTTAACGAATCTGGAAAATGCTGTTTTCTATGCACTTATTTATTAAGAATGTATGAAAGAACTGGTGTTATAATTTTCGAAAAGTACTTAATAACTTTTGAGTTTCACCCATAGATATCTGTACTACCTGTGTTTTTTAAATTTTGTGCTATTTTAAGGACTGCTTCATTTGTTAATATGGCGTCATAAAGAATGGTCAAGTCAAGAAGAATGGTGAATTCGTAGCAAAATTCAAAAATTATAAAAATTCGTTACTTTTTGTTTGCAGCTCTAGCCGAAAACGGCGCTTTATGATTGTCTTTCATGTTTGGTTTGCAGTAATCTTCTTACTCAAAACTTAAATAAAATAAATATTTAAAATATTTTTCAGAAGTATCAGTACGCAGTAACTTATCTTTCTAGTATCATAAGACTTCAAAAGCGCAATAAAATCTTAAACTTTATATATTTCCTTCCAGAGTAATAATAATAAGGCTTGGAACTTCACCATTCCGTAATGAAGATTTATAACACAGCAAAGTTGAAATTGCAAGCACGGAAAAAGTCATAATAATTTCTGCTGCAAACCAAAAGCATCGCATTAAAATAAATTTTAGTTCACTTTGTCCCAGATTACTCACTGCGGATTTTAGAGAGTTATTAGCAATAACACAGAATGGAAGATAATTTAGAGAAATATTTAGTACAATAAACTTTTTTATCATAGAGCCATCAAACTTAACCTAAAATGCTGTAATCTTTAATGTCCCTATCTATTACTGGTGCTTAAATACCTAATCTAAGCATCATAATTTCTGCTGCAAACCAAAAACATCGTCTTGAAATAAATTTTATTTCACTTTGTCTCAGATTACTTACTGTGGATTTTAGAGAATTATTAGGAGTTACACAAAATGGCAGACAATTTGAGAAAAATTTTATACCTTAAACTTTTTTATCCTAGACCTAGCTACCTTAGCCTAAAATGTTCTAATTAATCTTTAATGTCCCTATCTATTACTAGTACTTAAATACTTAATCAAAGCATCATAATTTCTGCTGCAAACCAAAAACATCGCCTTTTCAGTTCACAAAGATTACTCCCTGCGGATTTTAGGAAATTATAAGCAATAACACAGAATGGAAGACATTTTAGAGAAATATTTAGTACTATGAACTATTTTATCCTAGACCTAGCTAACTTAGCCTAAAATGCTGTAATCTTTAATGTCACTATCTAATACTGGTACTTAAATACTTAACTTAAGCATCGTAAATTCTGTTGCAAACCAAAAACATCGCCATGAATAAATTTTATTTCACTTTGTCCCAGATTACTTACTGTGGATTTTAGAGAATTATTAGGAATTACACAAAATGGCAGACAATTGGATAAAATTTTTGTAATTTTAACTTTTTTAATCTTGATCTAGCTAACTTAGCCTAAAATGTTCTAACTAATCTTTAATATCCCTATCTATTACTAGTACTTAAATACTTAAACAAAGCATCGTAATTTCTGCTGCAAACCAAAAACATCGCCTTGAAATAAATTTCAGTTCACTTTGTCTCAGATTACTCTTTGGGGATTTTAGGGAATTATTAGCAATAACACAGAATGGAAGACATTTTAGAGAAATATTTAGTACTATGAACTTTTTTATCCTAGACCTAGCTATCTTAGCCTTAAATGCTGTAATCTTTAATGTGCCTATATATTATTGCTGCTTAAATATCTAATCTAAGCATCATAAATTCTGTTGAAAAAAATAAATTTTAGTTCACTTTGTCTCAGATTACTCCCTGCGGATTTTAGGGAATTACAATGCTGTAATTTTTAATGTCCATATCTATTCCTACTATTTACATACTTATTTATCTAAGCATCATAATTTCTACTGCAAATCAAAAGCATCGCCTTGAAATCAATTTAGTTTACTATTTCCCAGATTACTCCCTGCGGATTTTAGAGAATTATTAGCAATAATACAGAATGAAAGACAATTTAGAGAAATATTTAAAACTATGATTTTTTTTATCCTAGGTCTATCTAACTTAACCTAGTATGCTGCAATCTTTAATGTCCCTATCTTTTACTGGTATATATATATATATATATATATATATATATATATATATATATATATATACTTATTCATTCACAGCCTTCTTTATATCAAGCCTAGTTCTACTTTAAATTGCAACAGTTTCGAAGGCTGACAAAATATAGGAAGAAAATAATAAAAATGTCAGCCTTCGACAGTTTTGTAGTTCAAAGAAGGATCGCGCTTGCTAATTTGAGGGCGCTGTGGCTCATCTAAGCATCATAATTTCTGCTGCAAACCAAAAGCATTATTTTGCAATATATTTTAATTCACTTTCTCAGATTACTCACTGCGAATTTTAGGGAATTATTAGTAATTTAGAGAAATCTTTAGCAACATTTTTTATCCTAGTTCACTTAACCTTAAAGAATTTAGAAGTTGTATGGTTTGCGTAAAAGATCTCTATATAAGAAGAAAAATGAAGCTTTGAGCAAATATTGAGAGAAAAGCGACGGCTGTTTACGGAATGAAAAATGTTTCATTTCCACTAAACCAAACATCAAAAAGTCTAAAAGCCACAAACAGCAGAAAGCATGGGGCGCTGCTAAAGAAAAGTATAAAGTAGAACTTTATTCTTTTGCTTTTATTCTTTTTTCTACAGAACTGGATGGCTCTTAGGCAACATTAAAAGTTATTGAGTGTTTTATAGAAAAACGTCAAGAAAAAAAATACAGTTTTTCTTCAAAACAAAACATTTAAGGATCCCCCAAATCAACGAAAATATTCGTGTTCTTTAAGTGTTAATATAGGGCATTTGATAGATTTAATTTGAGTAGCTTGTTGCATGTTTCAATACAAAAAAAATGCTAATTGCACCTTTTTAACGAGTCATCACGTGACAATTTAGTATTGACGCCCATACAAACAGAGCAACTAATTATTGAAACATTTGTTTTAAATCATTATTCGTGTTGTAATCTGATAGCTCTCTATTTTGTTCTCTATACACACGTACCTACATAAAGAATGTATGTAGGGCCAGATTTAAACTTGCAGTATGAACTATGCTTTTAAGTGTGTTTATTATATTACAGTATAGTCATTAAGACAAATTAACAATTATTTTAAAACTTTTACCGGAAGCATAAACTTGAACTTAGGGTTTACTTAACATTTTACCATGCTTTCCTTCCACTGCAAATCAGAATTTGGTTGTATAGGTCGTTTCATACTTTTTTTCTAACATAGAATTATTAGGATTCTGCTTTATCATCAAATTGCATTCATAAAGTTGAAAAAATTATAAATTTATGTAAAAATTTAAAACAAATAAACTCTCATTTAGCCTATTTCCTTTTAAAAAATTCTTTAGCTTCTGTTCCCAGGTTATCATATATTTTAAGATCTTTTCTTTGGTAAATAGCAAAAGAATCACTCTCAAAAGCAAATCATCTTTTAAGACAAACAAAAAATATATATCAAAACTGTACTTTTAACGAGGCGGCATGATCTCTTGCTTCTCTTCCAGTTAGATTTGGAGGACTCGGTATGCGCAATGTTAAAAATCTAGATACTAGATACTAAGATAATAAATGCTGGGACTTTATCACTTGAGGAGATTTTATCACTTGAGGAGCAGACTTTCCATATGCATTGTCCATTTTTTCACATTTTTAACCAAAGATGCTATAGCAAACTACATACATAGAGCAAGAATATTATGCAACAGAAGACGTAGTATATAGGTATAATCCTTGAATGATTTTTTATCCATATTTTTGGTATGTGAACTTTTCGGTTAATTTCTTGTCAAACGCATAGCAGTTTTTTTTAAATACCAAATAGACAAAATGCATATAGAAACTCTGCTCCTCACTTATACTTCCAGAATATATTCTCCATCAAATTTATACTAATGTTGAAATTGCTCTGAACCGTTGGCTAACTCTTTATAATTTGGATACTCTACCGTCTCCGTGTCCCAAAACCCAAAAAGATTTTGATAATAATAATAACTTTAGAGAGAATTCAAAATTCCAAATGTCAAAAATCCAAAGCTAGACTAATTGCTCTACAAAAATGTGAGAGTAATGCCTGGCTTTACGCATTGCCTGCTCCTCCTTTGTGTACATTATTGAATAATACCACTTTTCGCATTTCGGTTGCACTTCGTTTAGGTCAGCCAGTGTGTGAGCAACATACTTGCACTTGCGGTCAATTAGTGGATATCTTGGATCATCATGGCATGTGCTGTTCCAATAGTGCTGGTAGGTTTTCTCAACATTGGTTTATAAATGAAATTGTACACAGATCTTTGGTTGTAGCGGATACTCCAAATCTGCTAGAACTTGATGGTGTGTATATAACTTACGGAAAGCAAGCAGAGGTATTTTGGTATTTCCCTTGGAGAGAAGACAAACAATGGGTATGGGTTGTGACTTGCCGGGACACTTTAGCAGACAGTTGTATTTTTAAAACTAGTAATAAGGGAGGCGAAGCGGCTATTATTAAAGGACAACAGAAAAGATCTAAATATAAAGAATTAATAGATAAATTTGTTTCTGTTCACCCTGGGACCCTGGGGTGAAGAAGCTAAATGACTGGTTGATGATATTTCTGCCTAAATAACCAGTAGCTGTTCAGCTGATTAGCCTGGCTATTCAACGGAGAAATACTGCTTCGATCCTCGGGACCATTCCGGATCGGCCAGGTTTGGAAGAGGTCTTTCATTTAATTAATTAATTTTATTTATTTATTTACAATTCTTATTTTATTGTAAAATATATAACTAACCAGTAGCTGTTCAGCTGATTAGCCTGGCTATTCAGCGGGGAAATACTGCTTTGATCCTCGGGACCATTCCGGATCGGCCAGGGTTGGAAGAGGTCTTTCATTTAATTAATTAATTTTATTTATTTATTTACAATTCTTATTTTATTGTAAAATATATTTTTTTAAATATATCACTTGAGAAAAAAAAATGTTGACATAACTTTTTGACTCTTTGCCATAGGCAAAGGAAAAAAAAACTGTAAAATGTTATGAAATGAAAAATTATGAAATGAACTGGATTTATTTTTATTACCAGCTTAAACCACTTCATTCATTCTAGGCTTCGAACTAGCAAAGTATTTCCTAGAAGCTCAATTCCGTGGTGCCAGGGAAAAAGGAGATACTTCCACATTCTTAATAATCGAGTCATCTCTTTTTTCTCCGGCACCACGGAATTGCTTCCATACCGTTCTTCATTTTTTTCTTCTTGCTCTCCAACACAATACGGCATCAAGTGTCTTACTGAGATATTTAAATAGGGTATATGGAAATATTTGCACACTGTCGGTGAATTCCGATGTAATTTAAATAAAAAAATGATTTTCTTTGGCACAACATTTTGTTTCTCTTTGTCTACGTGATATTTTGTAGAGTGGACACGCATTATATTTGTTATGTTTACAGACTACACAGAGACTAGCATTTTGTTGAATTTCGGTTGGCTCTCGGTAATTGATTTTAGCGGATAATTGCTGTGGATAATTAAAATGATTGTCAATCCGTTTTTGTTTAAAAAATAGTCACGAAATGTACTAACTGTAACTTAGATGAAATTGGAAGAACTTTATAAGATTAAAAATTGTGCAGAGATATCAATTGTGTCCTGCATTTAAAGAAATTAACATATAATATAAACTACAACTCAAATAAGACTCTACCCTGTTATTTTGGATTTTGTGATTTCGGAAACAATGTGCCAAAAGACGACATGTGTCAATACGGTATACTCTTCGTAACTGTTTTGACTTGTCTTTAGTCTTAAATACGTTACACGTGGCTCTTTGATTTGTTATTAAAGCTTGTTCTATTTTAAAAATAGATTGAAATTGTGCCATTTAAAATCCTGAAAAGCACGTGGGATATAAAATAAATAGGTAAAGCCCTTGTGCCTAAAGCACACACTTAAGGCAAAGGAAATATCATGGACAGTTTTTGATGACCAGATCTGCAATCACAAACACAATTTAAAAATATAGGTAGGTTCACTTGGAATCAAAAATAATGTCCCACCCCAACCATTTCAAAACAAAAATTTATGATAAGTATACAACAATAGCTCTTTAAAAAAACAAAATCATATTAATGGAACATCACTAAACATTTAAGTTGTGACAGGTTCTGAAAAAACTCTTGGTTTAGGCGTTTAGTAAAAATAATATTTCAATTTGTGGCAAACCAAGCGCTCCATGCTTTTTCAAGAGATTCAGCCATCCATTCTGCTCACTCTGGTACAATTCTTCGCCACCTTCACGCTTTCCTGCATTTCTTCAGTTCATTATTTTTCTTGATGTTGTTGCCTCATAAATCCTCTTAACATGTCCCAATCAAATTAATCTACTTTTGGTAAATATCATGATGTTTGAGCAACTTATTAGATGTTCTAATTTCTAACTTATCTGTATCCGACAATATACGAGTATTGTACTGGTCCAAAGATCTTATGAATAATTTTTCTTTCAAATATTTTAAGTTATTCTTCATTCGCTGTGGTAATAATTGTCCGTTGATTATTTTAGAGTGCATTTTTTTTGTTGAGAGATCTCCTTAGGATCTTTGGTTTCAGCAGTTTTTGATGCGAGTAGAAAACATTGTTTCCGTTGATTATTCTCTGGTTTATTTCTACTGTAATAGAGTTTCCTTTATTTATGTTTGCCCCCCCCCCCTAAATGTAAAGTTTTTCCCTTGCCCAAAACTATAACTAAATGGCTAAAAGTTATGAACAACATAAAAATTAAATTAAATATTTTAACTGCCTAATGGAAAGACATCGTAGCACTGCTTTTAACAAAGAAAAATTTATATGAAACAGTATAAAGACATACCTATTTTAACGTTCGTTTGTTTAACAACATATCTCAATAGTCTCTGGGTACATCCAGAGAAAAGCAGCAGTTTATAAAACCTAAATAGTGCGCTCTTGATGTTTGTTCGTCCTTTGATATGAGTTGCATGTGACGTTCATATGCACAAAGGAAATGCATCCCCTTGTGTAAGTTCTGAAGAGAAAATCTTCTAATGTTGGATATATTATGTATGACAAATTAAAAGGAAAACAGTGATAAGTTCTATTATTATTATATATATCAGGTGGACTAAGAAAAACCGGACAAAATGTTTTTCAATATAACTTTTGACCTATAACATCGGTTTTAATAAAACAAACTGCAATTTGCAAAGAATTGATCAGGCTTAATTTCAAGATAGCAGAGATAATTAAACATTACCTTTAAAGCTTATTCATTCTGATGATTTTATAGAATCATATCGATTTAGTGGCTCTCGAAAAGTTATATTTTTTTAAACATTTTAGTAATCATATAATTGTCTTCTCAATTTTTGTCTTTAATAAAAAAAACGAAAACGTCTCAGTCTTTAGATTAATTCTCTTTGTTATCTTATCAAGTTTTTACAATAACCTGTCAGTGAACATATAGCCATTACAATGAAAGGGTGCAAGAGACCTTATATATCTTTAAATCCACAAGTCTAGATCTCCTTTGTTGCGGTATTTTTAGCCAAAATACCCAATATAAAATCCTAAGTCAAACTCAGGCAAATAGAAAAAAATATATAAAAGTGCCTTTAAAAACAGGGGATGGAACACAACATGGTGTGTAGGTGTAGCTATATCAGATCTTCTGACGTTAAATTTACAAAGAAAATTCTAGGAATAAATAAATGGTGATTTCATTTTTGGTCGTAAAAGGTTATCCAAACCAAGTATATAAGGAGTTTAAACAGCACAAAATAAATCTAAGAATAACAGAGTTTTCATGAAACTAGTCCAGGCTGCCGTGCATGAACACGCGGATGTTTTATTAAAGATTTTCCTGTAAGACGTCAAAAAACACACGTTTGTACTACTGGGAGTACTGTACTGGGTCTATTACAAGCAAACGGGCCCTTCCCTTTTGCATAACAACTCGCACAATTTCCGGTGGCATCCCTCAGGACTCTACGAGCACGTACATCCCTGAGTAGAGGGGTCGTTGCTTTTCTGCTATGGCGGGTAGCTACGTAGTATCTATATAACCACTACGTAGCTCTCTCCACTCTAGTATATGTATTAAAATTTAAATCATTAAATAAAGTCCCTGAGGCGCCCGCACACATAAAGAAGGTAATGTATGAGGTTCGGGAGAACTTTACTTTTAGCCCAGAAAACAAGGTGATACACAACATTTTCAAATTCGTTTAACCAAGTTTGGCGTGCCAAAGTTTTTGATTACAGACAACAGTACTCAGTTTCACAGTCAGTTATTTAAAGAGGTATATTCTTCCTATTAATATTCTGTTAAGCCTATCATCAGATTGAGATATATCAATGTATGTATAAGAATGTGATCGAAAACAATCTAAATTTCGCAAGCTCAATCAAGTGTGGCAATCCACAAGTTTTGTTAAAGCAACTACTCAGTTCCAAAGTCGGTTATTAACAGAAGTTGAGCATATCAACAAAGTTAAGCATATCAAAAGACATATAACTATAGTCCATAGACAGTTACTTTTCTGTGACATGTCCAGCCTCTTTACGTATCATATGCATAATGACAGAAACAATTCTGTTTTAACCTTTAAATTTTTTAACTGTGTTTTTTTTCGTCAACCTAATGTCTTTTTATCTTGATCTATTTTTGGTTAGGAAATTTGTTTGTCACGTCAAAGCCACAAGGACTATATAAACTGATCAATCCAAATTTCGCTAGCCCAATGAAGTTTGGCGTTCCGAGGTTTTTGATCTTTGATAATGGTATTGAGTTTCAAAAGTGGTTATTTACAGAAGTATGTTCTTCATCTCCTCCTTAGTTTGAAATTTATGTTAAGCTCATTAAAGTTCTGCTGGGAATTTTAACAGATATAGGTATAGTTAGTTAGTAGTAGTATTGGGAAGACCATTTTTGGTCTAGCGACTAGGCACACGGCGCGTCCTGTTCGAAAACCCCGATTTGACCGTACACCATATACTAAACTGATGCACGTGCCCCTTAGGATGCAAGTTTTCTTTCTATAAGAGCACTTAATTTTGCCTGGCACCACTTTGTTGATGCCAGGGATCTTTATACTGCGTAGCAAGTATACACAGTGAACCCACACTTTTACACCTCTTCCGAAATGTAGTCCTGCTACATGTTAGACTTACATCTATCAAACATCACTATCGTCCCAGCAGAACTTGGTTATATACGATAAACTTCTTTCCTTTTTAGCGTCGTAAGTCGTCGTGTGTTGACTGTAGGCTGGCGCCATCCTGGTATCGACTATGATATAGGTATAACTACAAGATTTTTTTAACAACCAAATTTTGCTAGTTTAGTTAAGTTTTGCCATGCCAAAGAGTTTGTATATCAACAGATATATATATAATAATATAAGAATAATAATAAAAATATATAAATATATAATAAGTTGACCTGAAATAATTCAAATTTCCTTAGTTCAATTAGGTTTGGCGTGCCAGACTATTTGATTACAGACAACGGTAGTGAGTTCCATAGGTGATTGTTTACAAGAGGTAGGCTATAGTAATTACTAAAAACTGTTAGTAGGATTGGCAATTACTTATTTATTCTTGAATTTCTTTAGAGACTTCCTGTGTGTAACTACAGTCGAACCTCTCTAACTCGAACCTCTATAACTCGAACCCCTCTATAACTCGAACCTTTTAAGCAGTCCCTGCACTTTTTACATGTATTTTAACTTATGTAACTCAAGTTTCTATAACTCGAACTCTCCATAACTCGAACTGTTTTGGTTGTCCCTTCAGGTTCGAGTTATAGAGGTTCGACTGTAATTATGTTTAGTTATCATCATCCTGTATAGGCAAAGTCTTCGCTCTACCTACACACAGGTTTGGGGGTTTTATACGCGTTGTTATGGAGGGTTTTATTGGGGAGTTTTGGAAGTTAAATAGCTAAGCGTATTTTACCCAACTACTTAAACTATTACTGACCATGTAACTAACTTAAGCTCTAGAGAATAGGAAGTTACTGCAGGTAAATAATTATAGTTTACCAATTAATTTATTTATGCAGGTAATAACAGGGAGTAACATCGGTCTAACCAGAGATGTGTTCCTATTTATTTTTTAGCTAAATGTTTTAATGCATTTTTAAAAGGAAACAATGTTCCAAGTATATTTTATATTCCAAATTTATCATCCAATTTGCCATTTTGTGCAGGATGCATCCTGGGTATAGACAAATGAATGCTGTGTAGTGGTGAACAAAGTACGTAATACATCTTCGTCGGCGTAAATTGAACATATTATATATAGGAGCGATGCTTTTATTATAAATAACTAGGTATATTATTTGACGCACTAAAATAGGAGTAGAGTTTGGATCACATAAAAAGGTATTGGAAGACGTAACAAATCAGCAATCTGATATATTATGCCATGTTTGATTTATTACATTGCTGATTGATTGTCCCTTCATCATCATACATTGCAAGTAGTAGGAATCGGATTTTTTGTACATTACATACAATTGCTAAGCTTATCAGAACCACTGACCTCTCCATCTTCACTTCATCTTGTGTCTTTGTTGCAGAGACAAGCCTTTGATCTCTGAGCTTTGTTTTGTAATTTTTTAATTCAAGAGGACTTATTGGATTGACTCTCTGAGCTTTGTTCTGTAATTTTTTTAGTCAACAAAACTTATGACTGATCACAATTTTTTTTAGAAGTTTGAGAATCTGTTTTATGTTTAATAATTATACATGAAGCCACTCTGTGTCGGTTAAATCCTTTGACGAAGAGGTGATTTCTCTTTACATTATTCAGAAACAGATTATGCCGTAGCGCGCTTTTAGGGTTAGGTTAATGTTTAATCTGGCTTTCCGACTATGATGCAAAACGCATTCATCGCCTTCGCTTGTCGTATTATGAACTATTTAGGCCAGTGGTGGGGAAATGTGACACCTTAATCAGCAGCTCTGTCTAATGACACTTAAAAATTAACTCGCAATATGGAAGCAAGCAAACCTAGTATTAGCAGTACAAAGAAACGGCCAACGGTATATCGAAGGCCTCTTTAGTTTTAATCAGGGCTTAGGTCCGAAACCCGTTGCTTTATTAACTTCATGTCTTAAATTCTTGAAAACCCGATATCTTTTTGGTTTTAAATAGTTCTTGAAATGGACTAAAATTGTAGATTTCTTTATGGATGACATACTATTTTCTATTCCCAATTTTGAAGTTGTACCCAAGCCAATATTATTGAACTAACATAGATCTACAAGCACAAAATTCAATCAACAATGATCCTACATGTGTACGTAGAGCATCAGTAAGTAGGTATTAAAAATTGAATGAATATGAAGCCTACTACAATTTGTAATTTTATGTTGTTTATTTCCCATTTTTTTTAAGTAAGAAAAACAGCCGTAATGACCGGAGCTTACGAAAGAAAAGACGTTACACAAGAACTTCCCAAAGGAAAAACCAATTAAAAGGGACTTTTCTTTAACTAGTTCTGCCTTATTTATCATTTTGTTGAGGACTCGTCGCCTGAGCCGCACTTAATCCCGTTTTGGCCATCCAAGGAAAGTCGTGTGCTCGTCTTGCTATGACACAGAAAACAACCTCTGTCAGAATTTTTTTTATCAGAATCCCTATTTTTTTATTAAATATTGATAAAGGTTAAACAAGGCACAGGCAAGGTTATGCGTGAACTTCATTACTATTTAATATGGTCCTTAAAGCTTGTTTTAGGATGATTCCTACAATTGGATATATATGTATATTTTTTTTTAATGACCAAATTCCAATATTTTTCGTCAAAAATAAAAATTGAAATCTAGCAAAATTAAGGATGTTGGGTCAACAGCGAGCGGATATTCTAGATCTTAAACGATGGGACCATCCACATCACACGCTTTGACCAATAGCAAACTCTGAGCAGTCGCGTGTTGTGCGAAACGACTTGTCTCAACCAATGGCATAGTCGCCCGCTCTTCAGAGTTAGTGAATTTTACGCGTTTGAAGTGAAATATATTCTTCTGCTCCGTATGAACTGAACGTTTCTCTGTCGCAACGTAGGAGAAGCATGCGCAATGGAGGTCTTATCGCATAGCACGAGACGGCTCGGAGCCAATTCAAATCATCGTTCAAGATCCTGAATAGCTACCCAAGAGTCGTAGTTGCTTTTGGTCGCTCTCTCAAAAATCAGATGGCACTAGGATATTGGACATGTTCTACCGTATGTTCCTACTTATATATGGTCCTCTCCAAATATTTTTCTGGATACTGAGCATATTCCGCGGCCTGTTGCCCTTTCGGCGCGCATTTTTCTTCCGCCCGTTATATGTTCTATATACCTTTTTATCGATTAAATGATTACAAGAATGAATATTTAAATTTGAGCGTGTTTCACCGGGAGAAATGACGATTAGGCATGGCATAAGATACACAGTAAAACGCTTATTCCAGGAAAATAAAATCGGCATTAATTACGCAACCAAAAAAACAATGAGTTTCTTGCGCGAAAATTTATGGAAATTCATTCGGAAACGACGAAAATTACATGAAAATTCTGATTTTCACACTGCTGGTCCGTAGGCAGGGCAAAGAAGAAAAAAATCCAAGGGGCCGACGAAAGAAGTAGAGAAAGACAGCAGCGGTACATGCCCTTAAATAGTGGAAGGGGGGACGTATAATTTTTGAACTAAAGAAAACTTTACAAACAAATATATTATGGCTTTTCAAAAAATATTATGGATCTTGAAAAAAGTGGCCCACCGACGCGCTGTCGCTAGAGAAAGACCTAAAGAAATAAAGACTGTTCCCCAGTAAAAACCCTCCAGAAAAAACAGTTATATTTTACCTAAGACCAGCCAATAATACTAGTTGCACGAACCTCTTAATATGATTGTAATGGGGGTGCAAACACAAAAAAAATTGCGGCGCAAGCGAAATTTTTTTTTGAGTGCCACTACAAACTTTTTGGGCCATCAAGTGGGCCATTATACAATATATTTAGAGCCATTTAAAAGATAGATATATTAGCTATCTATTATCATTGCTTTTATAAATAAATATTAAATGTATCATACCTAGTTTTTGTATTTCACCAACACGTTTTGTATTAAAAATGAAGAAGTTTGTCCTTTTTTTAAATAAATTCGTCAATAAGCAATTCATTGAACTTTAGAATTTCTTAAATCATTTTTTTTTAAATTAGTTAATCTATTCTCACCCATTGTGGTAAAGAAGAAAATTTAATTGTCTTTAAATATTGCACAGTAATTCTAGGAATTAAAAACTTCCGCAATTCTCGTAACTACAAAATCGTCGAAAACAAAATATTACGGCCCGATCGATAGCGCCCAGTTGTCTCAGTGCACTAAGTTAAAGTTGTGGTGCTGTAACAACCAACGCTGACCATTACTGCGGAAGGCATCACGGGGGTGCGGGTGGCATCGATCCTTGCAGTTTCTAAATAAGAGCACAACCGAATTAAGGCCCAGATCATATGTTCTGTAAAGTTCTATAGGGACATTTCGTCCACTCTTTCTATATTTCGTAATTAGAATGCGTCAAACAGACTACGGTGCATAGAATTTGGTTCCAGTAAAGCACAGCGCGAGCCGGCCTGCGCATCCACCATCCACCGCATCCTAGTTTGATCACGAATGCAAACACATACATACCGGATATTAATTTCAAGTTCGTTTCAAGTTCGTATTCAAGTCTTTGGTGAATTTTTTTTGGGGTTTATTGATACTTTTTTTGATAAAAAAAGTTCTTTTTGAAACGGTCAAAACTGCAAATATTTTTTTAACCTTAATACATATTTTCAAATATCAAAATATTACAAAAGTTGCAAAAACTTAAATTTTGTCAAAAGTTATTTAAATTTAAAAAATATTTAAAAAAATTTCAATTATTTTTAAATTTTAAAAAATTTCGAAGTTTTCAAAAATTTTAATTTTTTTTTATTATTATTTCTTGATTCTCTAAATTATACGAACTCGTATGATATATCACCTTTGGCCTGCCTCTTAAATTTCATCTTCGCTTGTAATAACCGTAATAAAATGCTTGTTATATATGTTATACTTTAAAGTTTACTTTTAACTTTTAAAAAAACTTTATTTTGATTAAATACAATATAGGACTTAAACGTTATAATTGAACGTGTACTTAAGAACGATTCTAAAGAGAATGACCTAACATTACAATGATTTGAGTTTATATAAAGAAAATGTGCTGATTAAGCAATGGAATAATTCCTTAATATTCTAGACTTAAACTAAAGTGCAATTCGGCAGGAATGCACGTGTTGTTTATTCCGTGAGAGACGCAAGTCAGCAGAATGGTCTTCTTATCTTGAAAGGTTCTGAGAAATAAAGTGTTGATTCGGCTTGAATGCACGTGTTGTTTATTTCATGGGAAACGCAAGTCAGCAGAATAAGCTTCTTATCTGGAAGATTCTCGGGTTTCATAGAAGGTTCTGGTTTCTTCTAAGTGTAGGCAGGATATTTTCATATAACAGCTCCCCTCTTTTTGAAAAAGTTGGCGTTATACGGCAACTTTTATTAAGATGATTGATTGATCATTAATTTTGCATTGGGTTCGATTTCTTCTTCGATTTGATCTTCGATGTGTATGCTTGGCCTTCTTTTTGGTAAGATATTCGATAAATTCCTAATTCTTTGTAGATTAGGTTTTGGAAATGGTGGAAAGTCATTACCATTATCGTTATTGGTATTATTACCATTTCTTGTTCTTCGGCGTCTTCGACATTTGTTAATAATGTAAAGAATTACTAGTAGCACTATCAATGTTATTGTAATGATAGTAAACCAATCAATGTGTTTTTGAATGAATGGTTGATTGATCATTTTATCTAATTCTTCTGAATATTGGTTAAGATTATGTTGTGCAATATTCAGATCTTCGACGTTTATTTTGCTTAACTTTAGTGGTTTTAGGCCTTGAATTTTGGGGATTTCAGGCATATCTTTACAACAAGTATATGGAATATTGATTATTGGTGAATTTATTTCTTCGAAGGTACTTTCTTGAAGTGTAGTTTCAGAATGAATTCTCGTACTTCCAATAAAAGCATTGCATGTTGATTTGAAACGAATTATACTATTGGTTTCAATTAATTTCGTAACGATTTCTTGATTCTTGCATTTGATATTGGTAGGTACTGGTTCTGACGTAGTAACTAGCCATTGATTTTCTTCAAGTGGTTGAACATTGTAGCCTTGTGCATAGAAAATGGTTGTTTGACATGTTTTCGGCAGCTGAGTTTGTTGTTTCAATAGTTGAGCTTCACAAATAGCATCACTGTCGATGGGATACGGAAGTACTTTGGAACAGAGCTTCGTTCTTCTTTCGATGATCTTGCAGTGGTCCACGTTGTGGAAGGTGACGAAAAACATTGAATCATCGTCACGCGCAATAAATTTATTAATTGTTGATATAGTATGGTGAAGACCTGTTCGATTATCTAATATTGGTATTGGGTAAAGTCTGTATAAAGTATAAGTCGAAGGGTCTATAAGAGGTATTTTAAGAACAAATACTATTTTTGATTCAGTTTGAAAAGCACTAAGTTCAATTAAATTAATGTATTGGGCTACCGTTGAGATTGATATTGGTAAAGGCAAATTATTTTTTTGTAATGAATGAGAAATCTTTTTCAATGAATCTACCAAATCCGATGGTTTTATTATTGAACCATGCAATATTTTTAAACGTGCAAAAGTTACTGCGTTTAACGCGTCATTTAATGAATCTTTAATAAAGGTGTAACTTTCCATAAGCGATTCGCATAAATCTAATGCTTTTATTTGTGCTTCTGCATAGGCAGCGTTATCAGAAATCGAAGTAACTAAATATTGAATTAATTTAATATCATGATTAAACGTTTCTTCATCAATTTGTAATTTTTGTAAAGTCGTATTAAAACTTTTAATAACAGAGGTTGTTACTGAAATTTGTTTTTGCAATAATTTTTCAATATTTTTCTCATCAGTCGATACTTTATTAATACAATCATTAAAGTATTCTCCGTCTGATGCATCTAAATTTCCTGTAATAGATTTCCAAATAGTTCCGATGCCATTAAATATTCCACGTTTTTGCCTATATGATTTTTCTTTTGTATCCGAGATAAGTTCTTCGTATTTAATATTAACGTAATTAGAAATTTGTTTTAAAAGGCTAACATGCGTTTTAATTTGCGATTTGAAATTTGCAATTTGATTATTATTGATTGAAAAGCGATCCATAAAGGTATCTAAAATTTTGTCGTTATGTTCAATTGCTTTCTTAAAGGGTAAAAGATCTTTGTAAACAACAAGTGTCCATTCATTATTAGAAATTCTGATAAGGGATTCTTCATGATAAAATAGTCCTAGTGTATTATTTATTGGTAATATTGAATATTGACTGGAAACGATTGAGATTATTCCCATTAATCTAAAATAAAAGATTTTTATTTTATTCAAAGCACGGTTTTAACCTATCAAAATTAACTTTGGTTAATTGATTTGTTTGTGGGTTTTTAAGTGTTGCAGAATTACGATGTATTTCTAAAATTTCAAAAGGACCATTAAATAAATTTTCTGATTTTGATTTGATTTGTGATTCTTTAAGCCAAACTTTGTCTCCTATATTAAATTCAGGGAGATTCTTTCGTACGTGTTCGTCAAATCGTTCTTTCGATTTTTGTTTCGATTGATCAGTTCTATTTCTAGCTAATTTGTAAAAATAGTCCATTCTATTATTTAAATCGCGTACATATTTAGATATCAATTGTTCTTGATTATAAAGTTTTTCGGGGGGTCTACTTGATGTATGTCCGAAAACGAGTTCGTAAGGGGTAAATCCGTGTGTTTTGTTTTTTGTATTATTATAGCAATTTACTGCGTATGGAAGAACGCTAAAACAATGATCTTCAGGGTTTTCTTGTTTATTGATTCTAATCATTTCGCAAAGGGTTGCGTGAAATCGTTCTAGTGAACCGTTTGACTGGGGATGTGCTACGCTAGAAAATGTTAACTTAACATCGTATAGGGTACATAAATCTTTTAAAAGGGCATTATCAAATTCTTTGCCATAATCGCAATGTATTCGTAATGGTACACCGAAATGTTGGAAAAATAGTAAAATAGTACTAACTACTGTACTTGCTTTTTTATCACTCATTGCGTAAGCTTGTGTAAATTTTGTTAGTTCATCCCGTACTGTTAACGCGTAATTTCTGGTGGGATATTCGAAAATATCGATATTGATTCGTTCAAAAGGGGTACGTGGTGTTTCTGTTACAACGAAGGGTCTGCTTAGATTTTTACGAACAATTTTTACTTTTTGACAAGTTTCACATTTTTTTATGAAATCTTCTACGTTTTTTGTTAAACCACGCCAATTATATTTTTCTCTAATGCGTCTAACTCTTTCATTTATTCCACGGTGTAGGTTGCTTTTTCCTAAGTGATAATTTTCTAAAATTATTGGGATTTCATCTTCGTCGGGGGTTGTTATTATATTTTGGCAAATTTTTAATTTTATGTCTTTATCAGAAAAGATGTAAGATAGCATCTCTAAAGTTGGTAAATCTAGATTGTTTTCGATGCAGTATGTTTTGTTAATTTCAAATTCATTTTGGTCTTTAAAAAGGCAATAAAATAAGTGTTGTGAACAATCATCATTATCGAATGGTAGGGCTATAATAAAATATTTACGTTCTTTAACTGTTTTGCTAGAAACAATATTAATTTTTAATTCTTCAAGGTGGAATTCTTCTTCAAAAATATCGTCAATGATTTTGAAATGTAAATCTTCCATTTTATTTTGTCGGAAAAAGGTTACTATTAATTTATTTGATTTATCTAATAATTGATCATTCGAGGTTTCGATTTTAGAATAATCAATTAGGGATCGCGTCTTGTAAAGTTCAACAAATCTGTTAAATTCATCTGTTATTTTTTGATCATCTTCTTCGTTAAAAATTGGTTCTTGATCGTTATTTTCGTTGTTTGCAAAAATTTTAATGTTTGATTTAAAGTCTATACAGTCTTTGAAATGATTGATTTTTATTCGCGATAAAGCGTCTGCATTTTTATTGATTTTACCGGGTTTATGAATGATTTTAAAACTATATTCTTCTAATTTTAATCGCCAACGTGCTAATCTGCTACCGGGGTCTTTAATTGAAAGTAGCCAGGTTAGAGGTCTGTGATCGGTGACTATAGTGAATTTGCTACCAAAAAGGTAAGGTCGAAAGTGTTTTACGGACCATACTATTGCTAATAGTTCTCTTTCAATAGTGGAGTATTTAGTTTCTGCACTACAAAGGGTTCTCGATGCAAAAGCTATCGGAAGGTCTTTACCAATTGGACCTTGTGAAAGTACGGCTCCTATCGCAAATGCGCTCGCGTCTGTAGTTAAAATGAAAGGTTCTTCAAAATTTGGATAGATTAATATTGGATCAGAAATTAATGCATTTTTGAGTGTTTCGAAAGCTTCTTTACATTCTTTAGAAAAAATAAATTTAGTATCTTTTTGAAGAAGTTTTGTTAAGGGTTTTGAGATTTTCGCGAAGTTCGGTATGAATCTTCGATAATATCCGGCAAGTCCGAGAAATGATTTTACGTCACGAGGACTTTTTAATTCTGGAAAGTTTTGTATACATTTTACTTTATCAGGGTTTGGTTTTACTCCATTTTCGGTAATTAAATGTCCGAGGTATGCTACTTCTTTTCGTAAAAACTCGCATTTGTCAGGTTGAATTTTTAAATTTGATTTTCGTAATCTTTGGAAAACTTCGGAAAGACGTGAAATGTGTTCATGAATTGTTGGTGAATAAACAATAATGTCGTCCATATAAACTAAACAACGTTCATTTAAAATACCTAATAAAATGTTATCCATCACACGTTGAAATGTGGAGGGTGCATTTTTTAAACCAAATGGCATACGAACAAATTCGTAGTGTCCATTTTCGACAGAAAAGGCTGTTTTTTGAATGTCTTTTTGATCAATTTCAATTTGGTGAAAACCGGATGCTAAATCAAGTGTTGTAAAATATTGACATTTACCTAACTGATCTAATAAATCTGAAATATTTGGAAGTGGATATTTATCGTCAACTGTTACTTCATTCAGTTTTCTATAATCGATTACTACTCTCCATTTTTGTTTGTTAGAGGCGTCAAGTTTTTTTGGGACTACCCAAACAGGTGATGACCACGGGGAAATTGATGGTAGGATTATTTTTTGATCGAGCATTTTATTAATTTGTGTTTTTACTTCCTCTTTGTGTATTTGAGGGTACCGATATGATTTAGTAAAAATTGGATGAGCATTGTTGGTTTCAATTGTATGTTTGATTTGATTAGTGAAAGTTAATTGATCTCCTTCGATATAGAAAATGTCAGAAAATTCAAAACAAAGATTTGAAATTAGTTCTTTTTCTTCGTAATTTAGATGTTCTAGTCTTAATTGATTTTTAATAAGGTCGATTCTATCAATGAATTCGTCTTCATTGGTATTAAAATTTAAAATATCGTAAACACTTGGTATGGGTTCGATAGACAAGTTATTAAAATTTATTGTTTTAGGAATAGCATTGGGATTTATTACTGATGTATAAAATTCACCATTTTCGTTAATGTGGACTAGGGCGTTTGGTAATCTTACTTTTTCTATTTCTTGACCAATTAAAATTGCATCTATGTTTTTTAAATTACATTTTAATTTAAAAACTTGTTCGGTTCGCGGTTCTAGAGATATTTGATTTTGAAAATTATTTGGATTTAAATTTATTCGCGGTTTTGGTATTGGTGGCGTTTTTTGATTGGGAATTAATCTTGGTTTAGGTATTGGTGGTATGTTTTGATTTATTTGATTTTGAATAATTTCGGGATTTTGTTCAAAAGTTTTTTCTGTTACTTGAATTAAAGGTATTATTTTAAAATTAGTGCATAGCTGTTTCGAATTTAAATCAATTACGCACTTGTAATGTTCAAGAAAATCGAGTCCTAATATTCCGTCAAATTCTATGTCTAAATTACAAATATAGACTTTTAGTGGATTGTCTTTAGCGAAAGGGATTAAAACTGATTGGGTGATTGGAATTTTTTCATCGGTTATTCCTTGTACTATTACATTTTCTGCAAATCGATTATTATAATTTTCGACTGTTTTTTCCTTAAATACTGAAATTCCTGCGCCGGTGTCAATTAAAAGTTTAAATTTATTTGTTGCGTCATTAATATAAAAAAGATTTTTTGAGTTTAAATTATGTAGATTGGTATTTACACGAATGTTTGTTCTGGTGTTTGATCGATTGACATGTGTTGGATTTTCGTAGTAGTTTGTTCTAATTGGGTATCTGTTTCTTGAATCGATTGGGGTGGATGGTTTTGATTGGAAGTAACTTGAAAATTTTGGGTTTCTGGTGGCAAAATTTGATTTTGGTTTTCAAAATTTTGATATATTCCGGGTTGATTAAAGTTATATTGACTTATGTCATTTAAATATTGTTCATCAAGATTATTTGAAAATTCTTGTGAATAAGGATAATCATAAGATGGTTGATAGATTTTATTTTCGTAACGAAACTGATTTTCATCCTGAAAATTTTCAAAATTTGGATCATAAGGATCATAGTTGTTAAAATTTTCAAAATTGGGATCATAGGGATTGTAGTTGTCAAAATTATTAAAATATTCATCAGAATAGTTCACTACATGTGCTCTATGTTGTGGGGAATTGTAATTTGGATTTCTTTGAATTACTGATGGTCTAAAATTATTTTGTTGGTTTTGTGGTACAAAATTTCTAGAGGTGCTTGGTTGATTTTGGGCAAAATTGGGTCTTTGAAAATTTTGGTTAGATTGTTGATTTTGATTTTGGGCAAAATTGGGTCTTTGAAAATTTTGGTTAAATTGTTGATTTTGATTTGTGTAGACCGGGGGTCTCTGTACAAAAGTACGGCATTCACTTCCGTGATGACCTAAACGATTACATTTAAAACATTTTTGTGGTTGAGAAGCTGTTCTTCGCGATTGAAAATTATTTTGTCTATTTTGCATGGGATTATTTGAAATATTGGGTCGGTTTGGAGTTTTTTGTGTTTCAAAATATGAAAGTTGTAGTTCGCGTCTTATTCTTACTTGTGCTTCAAGTAAATCTTTAGGATTGCTAGCACGGACAATATGACCTATGCGCGATTCTAATCCTGTTAAAAGCGTATTTAATGTCATGGAATCTATAATTTGGATTTGTGCATCTTTTTGAAGCATATTTAAATTTGATTTTTGAATACAAGCGTGCATTTTTGAATTCATAACTTGTAATCTATTGAAAAACATTAAAGGTGATTCGTTTGTTTGTTGTTTGAGTCTTTGTAGATCTTGAATTAATGAAGAAAGGTCTCGCGTATCTCCATAATATGTTGTTAATAATTGTTTAATTTGAATCCAAGAAAGAGGATTTCGAGAGATAAGCACAATCGCAAGCATTGATAAAAGTTCCTAAAAATATTTGATCTCCATCGTATTCAGGGATTATTGAGAAAATTTCCGATAAACGATAAGGTTCAACCTCAACTATAGGTTGGTTTGCTGGTACGTTTGCTGGTTGGTTATTACGAGGTTCAGTCATTTTTGATGGTTTTTGATTTCTTGTGTTTTAAAATTTAAATTAAAACTTTTCTTAGGTTTTGTTTCTTAAAACTAAATTTTTTATTTTTGACTTCTTTTAAATTGAAAAAAAAAAAATTCTTAAAATTCAAAATTGTAAAAGTCAGTGTTAGAAAATCGAACAGATTTTTCAAAATATCAACTTATTTGAAAAAAAAAAATAAAACGTGATGATTCAATTGTCTTACTCACAAAAGCTTTAGCTGGACCATTTGTCTCCACGTGTTCGGCTACCAGGGGCTTCACTGGGTGTTCCTTCCGTATCCGTTGGTTGCGAGGACGCTTGGTTCGTTGCTGTCTAGCTTCTTGGTTGCTTGTGTAACTTCTTAATTGCTATGTAACTTCTTTGTTGCTGTGTAACTTCTTGGTTGCTGTAGATTCTTGATAGCTTAAAGAGCTGGAGCTTCACCACTCGCGAATTAGAATACTCGTGTTTTCGCGTGTGTTAAACTATCCGTACGACTGCGCCAAATGTTATACTTTAAAGTTTACTTTTAACTTTTTAAAAAACTTTATTTTGATTAAATACAATATAGGACTTAAACGTTATAATTGAACGTGTACTTAAGAACGATTCTAAAGAGAATGACCTAACATTACAATGATTTGAGTTTATATAAAGAAAATGTGCTGATTAAGCAATGGAATAATTCCTTAATATTCTAGACTTAAACTAAAGTGCAATTCGGCAGGAATGCACGTGTTGTTTATTCCGTGAGAGACGCAAGTCACCAGAATGGTCTTCTTATCTTGAAAGGTTCTGAGAAATAAAGTGTTGATTCGGCTTGAATGCACGTGTTGTTTATTTCATGGGAAACGCAAGTCAGCAGAATAAGCTTCTTATCTGGAAGATTCTCGGGTTTCATAGAAGGTTCTGGTTTCTTCTAAGTGTAGGCAGGATATTTTCATATAACATATATAAACAACTATTTTATTTTATATTTAATCTAATAAAAATATCGCTAAAATGCCTTGTATAGCAGAAACTTATGACACACGTATAAGCTAACATTTTCCGCTAAGTAATTCCCTTTTGTGTGTGCAAAATAAAAAGCCAAATGTCTGCAGTAAACTCCGGGCAAATTAGATTTAAACACGTACTTCATACAATTGATGCTGTAGTATCAAAAAAGATCTACAATATCTTAAATAATGGTTAAGTGATTTGGTAGATTAAATATTGAAATAAGAAATTCTTTATATAAATCTCCTTAAGATTGAGGAAGATTTGTACATGATATTTTGTAGGAGAATATTCTCCTCTATGGCTTAGAGAACAAACGGAGCTTCTAAGTTTAAGGGTTCCAGATCAAATAAAGATTCTAGACAATTAAACTGACTAAGTATGGTAGGATATTAAACTGATATGAAAATATGACTTTAAAGATTGTGGCAACAGTATTATTCCAATTTAGTGGTACGTGATTTTGAGTATCGGTGAACTTTCCACGTATTGGTGAACAGATTTTCTATAACACACTCTTGGGAACAGGAGACGCTTTACATCTACCTTTATGCGTTTAAAGTTTAGCAATATTGTTATTTAGATACTAAAAGGAGCAGGTATTTAAAAAAAAATAAAAAAATTAATCAAATAAAGGTTTTTTGTTTCTCTCGTATTTTTCCGTTGGTAGCTCGAAAGCTTAACCTCACGGGGGTCCAAGATCTAATGGACACCTAATAAGTTTTGACAGTTAACTGTTTCGTCCTTATCCTATATATCTAGTGAGAAAACAAAGTCATATACCCCACCGAAGTACGAGAGAAACTAAAACAGTAGCAGGCGAGTAAAACTCAATCGCTGAAAGTATCGATTGAAAGAAAGAATCCATCACGTGACCTACTACACACATTGCCTTTTTAGGTCACATCAACGCTAATTGCGTTTATTCCGCTATCAAGACGTCGGCATCGCGTCAGTCAACAGTGTTTAAAGCCAAATATAAAAAAATGTAAAATTTAGTACCCGTAAATTAAAAACCAAATAAGTTTTCGTAGCTAATCGGGTAAAAAAAGGTTTTTTTTTTAAATTATAAAAAAAATTTTTTTTTAGCTATGTATTTGTCTCAGAGATAAAAAAAATTGTGACATAAATGTAAATTAAGCATATGACAAAGCAAAAAATGACGCATTAACATTGAGGGAACGATAATAATCGTGTAATTCCACCCCAAAAATGACAAAAAAGACACATTTTTTTACGACTCCTGAATTTTTATTGTTTTAATCCGGCTGAAATCGAAAACGAATTACATTTTTAGGTCTTTTGGGAAACTTCAACCCACCCGCCGTTATTTTTGTATTAAGGCTTTTTTATATTATATAATATATCGCACACTTAAAACTAAAAAGACATAACTCAAAAATTAAAAAATGTGTCCCTGCAATAAAAATACAACACAACGTGTCTTTTTAGCTCATATTTAAACTTTGTGCTTATAAACAAAAGTTTTCCATAATTTCCCAAAAAATTGTATAGAAAGTAAATTTTTGTTCTCTTTACTTAAAAAGCACATTTGAATGCATTTTTGTTGCATAAACTCATTTTCAAAATTTTTTAGTTGCGTTTCTTTAGATTTAAGGGTGCGATATACAAAATTTATAATTTTATTTACATGTGGTTTTGAGAAATGATAATTTCGTTTTGTGTTTTAGAAAGTCTCTAAAAAAATAACTGACCAATTGCAACCCTAATTTTAATTAAATAAAGTTAATTCACAAAAAGACATTATTAAAAAAAAAAATTAAAATGGTTTTCAACTTAAAAATTATTAAAAAAAAAACTTCTTGTTTTACAATTTGAATTCCACTTGTACATTTATGGATTCTTCCCTTTAGTACAGTGGTTCTCAAACTATTACCAAAGGGGGGCGCCCCCCAGTTTTGTCAGGCTTGATTTGACCCGAGAGCAGCGTCGCTTTCTCGATAACCGCTGGCTCCTCGCTCTCTACGCGGCAGATACAAATGCTTCTTTTATTATGTAAAACATAGTGTGTCCATGCATGCCAGTCCAGTACGATTATTCAGTTCGCGCTCTTTAACCTTGAAATAAGCAGTCTGTTTGATTTCTTGCGTTTCACAATGCAGTTTCGGTAAAGAATATTGCAAGGACCGTCAAAACTATACAGTTATGTGATTGTATAGTGTGCTTTTTGATTAAAAAAATTTTCTTTAGAAAGTTTTAATGAAAAGAAAAATAAGTATCATAAATAACGGTAGGCTCAAGCAAGAAACTAAAGTTTACAGAAAACTAAAAACGATAGAAAGATGCAAAAACTTAAGCGAGTTAAAAAAATGCTCCTCTTGCTTGAACCATCCCTACCAAGATGATAGAAAAATATTTTACAAATGGTATTACTTTTAAAACGTTGAATTTGAATATGCTAGTTAACCTTGTCCCGTGAACAATTTTTCTTTATTAACTTTCAAATTATTATAATCTAATCTTAAGAAAGGGACGAATCACCCCCTCTTTATTAAGGCATAAAAATAAAAACATTTCTTTTTTTGAAGATGAATAAAATATTAGGGAATAAAAAGTATGGCTATATAACCAGAGAGAAAAAAAAACGGAAACATAAACGTTGATGACGATAAAAGAAAAGCTAAAAGCGAGCTATAGAATTCGAAATTAGAAATGTAAAGAAAAATTTCTTATTGTTTTTACTTGGGCGATAAACGGCAATAATAACAGTGTATTTTTAAAGTATAATTAAAAATATATTAAATAAGTTTTTTAAAAGGTAGACTAAAGAAAATAGTGTGGATTTGTGTGGTATAAATACCTAAGTTAAAAAAAAATATTGTATAGCAAGGGAGGAGGTTGTTATTTACTAAACAGAAAAAAGAATCGTTTTATTTTTTCATTACTAGTCCAAAAATGCATTTTTATACCATGATTTGTCTACTAGTATCAAAGTCTCACCCAATTTCGAAGTTTTCGCTCTTTATCAAAGGTCGATGGTTTAATTTGTCATCTAAAACAATAAAAAAATCCGTTAAACAAGTTAAGAAAAAAATTGTCAAAATAAAAAAAAATAGTCAAAAAATCGCTCGCTAATCATATTCTGGATTTCCTTGTGCACAAATAAAAATTATCCTTTTTTTCTGTGGATTTACGGACAAACTGTTTGGTTTCCATTGATGAAAAGAAAACAAAACATTTCCCATCTTAAAGGATCAAATATATAAAAACAATTGTTGAACCAAACCATTTAGAATATTTATGTTACAGAATACACTCAAAGCTCAAAAATGCTCAATGCAACAGCATCCTTTTCCTTTTCTTGGCAATACCATGTTGCTTTTGTATAAACTCCATCCTCCATCCCATCCACCCCGAAAACGTATTTTATACTTCTTCCCTTTAAGAAAATATCCATTTTCCACTGTTCGCACGAATTTACATTTAAATAGTATCATTCTTTCTTCCAACAAATAACAAAAAAACAAAGAGTGCCAGAGACACCAAGGTGCATTTAAATCATTGGTAAGAAGGTAACACTACTGAGGTTAATATTCTAAATCCCTATATTTTTTATTGTAGTTTACCAAATAAGTTAGAGTTGTTAGATATGTTCCAAAGTGAAGCACTCACAGCTTGCTTTGGAAACAATGGCAAATTTATATTCGCAGACGCGAATTTTCAAGTGCGCATACGTGTATTTTGTCACCTGCTGTGAGACGCCATATTTCTAATTTATTTATATTCTGCGGTGTTTTGCTTTTATCGTGTAAAATTTTGTTTTTTTCTGTAAAAAATGAGAAATTATTCACGTAAAACATGTGCGGTTTGTAAACAAATGTCCATGAGAAATAAGGGAGTGCCATTTCAAAGGTAAGTACTTGTTGGGAATAGGGTACAAAGAGGCCTTTTGTTATATTTAATTTGGGAACGATCCCAACAAAGTACATAGGAATAAATTCCAAAATGAAATTTGCCGTTATCGCTCACACTTTTGTCTCAGACTTTGACCGTGAAAGGTGCTAAGATTGGAGGGTCGTTTGCCAAAGCTGACCAACACGAGGCAAAGGACGGAAAAGATCTTGTGTCCGTTCCAGAGTCTCATATGGGAGCCGAAGCAGCCAGGATAAACGGATAAGCGTGAGCGAACAAAATTCATTATAAATTCAAAATTCCTGTTTTCAGACTTGTAGTATTTTATAGTAAATTTTTGTAATTGATGCACCAAGTGAGTACAGTACTTAAATTTTTCTTTATAATTTGTTAATAAAGTTAAGAGTGGTTTATAGATGCCATTAAACACTCTTCATGGTATGCACAATAAACCGTCTCAATTAATTTTAGAAAAATATGTACCCTGTTTTTCACCCGACCACCTAGTTTTTAGAAAAAACCTAATAGGCATAACCATACATTTTTGGCAATTTTAGGTTACTTTATCTGAATTAAAATATAACTGTAGTAAAATTTAAAATTAAAATATTGCTATACCCACAAGTCTTAAGTGATGTAGAGTAGAAACACCGTCGTCTTTTCTTAAAGAATACTTGGGGGATTTGCTGGGGACAAGACAAAGTAGTATCAGTGTTTTTACAGTGGCACAAAGAGCCATCTATTTTTTATCGCTCATCTTTCCTTTGCTCCGCTTCTTAAAGCCTTGAGGTTGTTGTTTTACCTGCTC
This sequence comes from Aspidapion aeneum, assembly GCA_963576565.1. Taxonomy (NCBI): domain Eukaryota; kingdom Metazoa; phylum Arthropoda; class Insecta; order Coleoptera; family Brentidae; genus Aspidapion; species Aspidapion aeneum. The sequence continues at coordinate 27,968,614 of OY755043.1, forward strand.
AATTAAGCAGCTTGCCAAAGAATAGATTTTTAAACAGATATTCTTTTCAAATCGAAGTTTTAAATAAAGAAGGGACTAATGAAATAAAAAACGACATATCTGAATTTAAAGACATAAAACTTCTAAATAATAACTAGCAATAAAATTGAACATAAAAATACAAATAAATGCAACATAGAAATTCAGAAATTTTAAAAATAATAACCAAACAAGAAAAAGCTAAACATGGAAAGAATATATCAAACGATAAAAAAATAGAAAATTTTATTTACAAATTCTAAAAATATATAAAATTAGGTCATTGTAAAGCAGAAATTTTCGATATTATAATGGTTTTCTAGTTATATTTTTCTTAAAGACAATATTGTTATTGTTTTTGACTTCCACGTTTTTGTTTTACAATTGACAAGGGTATTATTTAGAGATTTAATCCAAAATCCTTATTTTTCGTAGCAAACAAAAATCTTTGGCTTTTAAAGTCTCTTCCCAAAGATGTCGTTAAATTGTTTGAGACACATGTCAAAATTTCGAAAAGGGCCTAGACCCAATGACTCTTATGTTTTGGTATAAAATTTAAACGTGTTTTAGCTGATTCTTTATATTTCGTTTCTAATCTGTATTCCTGCAAAAGACCGTCCGTTTCATAAATCCCCAAGGAAACATTTTTTATTTAAAATACACAGAAAAAAACTAAAATTGATTAAACAAAAACTTTTTTTTATTAAAAAATTCTGAAATCTCCCTTAACCGGACGCGAATTTCTGACAACGGGACGGAGCGCTACACGACATGGGCATAAATATTATGTAGTATGTTGGCAACAACGCACTCAACAGCCGGGGAATTACCCCTTTCCGTTTTAATGCGGAGACTAAATAGTTCTGTCGTATTTACAACATAATGTTTTATTCAGCGAGACTGCTGTGTTATATTTTTGTTCAGTTGGGTAGTAATAAATCTCTTTGAAATGGCGCCTAGTATAAAACTTCCTAGTTTACGTGAAAAAATGGAAGTTGTTAACGTTTCGGAGAAGGAACATCTGTCAGCATGAAAGATCGCTGAAAAATTTAATATCGGAAGAACTGAAGCAGCGGAAATTGTTAATAAATATATATTCAAATTTCGCATGTCTCTCTCATAAGCAGACACCTCCAATAAGCGGACAAGATCGACGAAACCCTCAGTGACCGCTTATAGGACGTTTCACTGTAAATGATTTGCTTGACTAATGGAGGGCGATTTTTTTCTGTGTACGTACTTCTCTGTCGCATCCCAGGCAGGCAAAGCAGGGAAGAAGCAGGGCTCAGTGGAATAACATCATCAATTCAATAAGCCCTGTACAAACATTTTTAAAAGGCGACAACCAAAACTTCGTACACTCTATTTTTCCAAAAGCGGTTACTAAAGAAATATCCTAGGCAACGGCTAGGGCTTTCCAACGTAAACTTTGCTTAAGAAAATTTGGTCTTGAATCAACTCCAAACAGCTTTAAAGAAGCTTAGTTTGCATATAGAAACTTCCATAAATGTTTAATGTTAAAGAAATATTTTACCTGGTACTGGTGATAATAATAATCGCAAAAGTCGTGAGCCACAGAATCTTACCAGTTATAACAGATTTAAAATGAGGGTTTGAAATATTTAAATAATTTACCGAAACGAACCGAACCGAACTCGAAAGTATAGGAGCAATAAATTTTTGAAGGTAGCATTTAATAAGCACTAATTTTAAGTAAAGAGATGAAGAAATGTGCAAAAAAAAAATTGGGTGAAACATGTGACAAAAATGATTTTATTTATTTTATTTTTTAATTGACCCCCATATAGGGACGTCGCTGAAGGGTTTGTCAAAAACCCCACTGACTTACACATTGTTAAAAAGAAAATTTTATTTCCTACAGTAAAGTATAAAACACATTTTTGTCAATTAAGCTTAGTTTCTGAGAAAATTGGAAAAAACTTGTAACAGAATTAATTTGTTTGGTGATTTGTAAAAATTGATTTAAGTTGCACAGGCCTGTGAAGTTTTAATCCGAAGATAAATCTTACACTATTTTTTTAAGATAATCGGGTAAAACATATGTGGTTTCTTTAATTTTTTAATATTTTCTTAATAAACGGACGCCGCTGGAGAGTTTGTCATAAGCCTGACCCCACTGACCAATACATTGTTAAAAAGGAAATTTCATTTTCTACAATAAACGGCAAAATATTTTTTTTCTTCAAAAAGCTTAATTTAAAATTGGAAAAAAGATTGATAAGTTTAGTGATTTTTCAAAATTGATTTTATTTACGGACGCCCCTAAATTGCTATATATAAAACTACAATGGCCTTACTACATATCATTTAAAACCAATTTTATTGTCTATAACAAAGTCTGTATTATATTTTTTGATATAGAGCTCGGTTTTTGAGAAAATCGGGTAAAACCTTTAATAAACATGTTTCTTTTTTAAATTTATTTACACTACCTCAATTAGTTTGTCATTAGTCGTACCCCACTGACTTATACATTGTTGAAAAGGAAATTTTATGGTCTACATCTACAATAAAGATTACTACATATTTTTCCGTAAGCTCAGTTTTTGAGAAAATTTGAAAAAATCTCAAAATTTCAGGATTTGGGGAGACTGGAGGGTTTTGGGGGATTTTGCAGCTAAAATTTAAAAAACTAATATAATTTTATTTTTGAATTAGATTTTACACATTTTTGATCCATTCCTATGTCATTGTGTCTTTAGGGCGTCAACTTAGTTACATTTTTAGAAATTCGAACACGACTATATAAGAAGAAGGGATAAAAAAAAATTGGACCCATTCTTAGCTAGGATCCATTGTCCAACTGCGGTCCTCATATTTTGCATACTCAGCTACCTCTAGCACCTGCACTATATTGTAAAAACTTTCGTCGATTGATATTCACTTTCAAAACTAACAATAACAACGTTGTTTGATAATGTCCATCAAACAACAATAACAATAATAATAGAAATCACCTGTTTTACTACGCGCCTTATAGGCGTCCGCGTACGGTAATACACTTTCGGTAGTCGTTTTGGTGACAACAAATTGTTTTTTTATTGAAACAAATATAAAATATACATCTATATAAGACTTATATACACCAAACTAAAGAAAAATATTCAACTTTTTTTTAAATTTTGCTTTGGTATTATTAAAAATGTAGGTTAAACTTTACTAGCTGCTAAAAAAAAAAATTAAAAATTCAAATTTATTTTTTCTGAACAAACGAAGCAAAATTTTGAAAAATATAATAGAAAGTTATTTTATTGCGGGTGTTTACTGATTCATTTGCCATTTTTTGCAACCCTCTACGACTATTTTTAAGAAAGATACATAGTTTTAAAATGTATCGTGCAAAAAAAAAGTGGTGGGGGCCATATCTTTAAAAAAACGCATTTACCAGAATGACAGCAAGTCAAAACCTGATCTATGGAGTGCCCTTAACAAACTTGGCTTATCGATAAAAAGTTGGCATGACTTGCACACGAAACCCTCTTTTAGGCCGATTTGTCCATACGACTACACTGTACGAAACCAGCTTAGAAAAACGAAAAGGGCAAAACATGTTTTTGCAAAGATAGGAAAGTGGTTCGGCCTCCAATGGTAAACGTCTAGGTGTCGCCTACCACACACAGATCAGGTGGTTGATGAGAAAAAACTACTAACAGTTAAGAGTGAGAGTTATAATGGTTAAGCGAGAGGAAGCCTCAAGTAGATAGAGAGTTTTCCATTCCACGTGATTGGCTATGGAAAAACCGTGAATAAGAAAATGTTGTCAATAAAATATAATTTTATCTCTGTTTTCGTTTAGGTTTTCTTGTTTAGCTCATTAGCTAAAATGTAAAGTAAAGTTTTGTTGAACTTAAACTAAAGCCTCTAAATTAATTATCAGTAAAGAAACTTAAAAATTTTCTATTTGAAGAATAATTTGCAGTTTGTTATTTATATAAGTTAAAGTATTTATTTTAATATTTTAGGTCTTGTTTGTTTTATAGGTCATAAGAAACCTAAAAACGTCTTGTAACAATTTGTAACTTGCAACAGAGTTTTATCTTGTATTCATCAAAGTTTGTAACGTTTTTAAAACTGTTTTGTATTTATTTAATCCTCCCAAAAGATATACTACGGTACCCTCGGGGGTTCGATTTAAAAGAAAATCGTACCCGACACTATGTTTAACGTGTGGTTAGAAATACAGGCGATAACCAGAAAACAAATAATGTTTTCTATGCTATAACTTTAAGCAATTAATTAGGGAACCTGCTCTACATAAGCTCTAATTTTTTCAATTATATAAGTTTTGTAGGTACCGCGGATTTCATTGTGCAGTTTAAGAGGTTTTTTTGTTTAAAATAGGAAAAAAGCAATTTAATTTAAATTTTACTGCTTGTATGTTAGGCAAATGCAAATCTTTAAATTTTTCTACCACGATTCTTTAAGGTGTCGAATGTACATTTTGTCGTTAACCTTAGCCGGTTCATTTACGGTCAATATAAGGGACGACTTTTCAAAGTTCAAAAAGTCTTTTATGTCATCGCCGTTCCACCTCGAAAACGGTTTTTTCAGTAAACCACACACTGCATCGTACACAGGGAACATTATGCAAAATAATTCAAATAAAAACCGAATCAGAACCGAATCAGAACCGAATGCAAACAATACGCCGCGCCGGTAAACGGACACTATTTCAATAATGTACGCAGGTTCAACACCTGATTCTTTGCCCTGCTAAAGCATGCGACATTGTCATGACAACCAATGGACGCCTTCACCCCGCGGTATATCGCTTTAGCAATGCTTATCTGTATGCTGGGCCCGCACAGAATCCGCCTCGGGGAACGCTCACGGTTTTTATCGGTTAATAGGTAATAAGCTGACCAACCGCTCGTTCGGTTTTGCTAGATTCTTAGACTTTTATATTTAGTCCGGAAAATAGAGGTTAATCTGCGTCAGTGGGTGATACGAGCATTAACTTTCGAACGATATTCGTCACTAAACAAGCACTCTTTTTTCCAGCAATTTTTTTTTTACTGCCCACTTTGCAGTATTTTTTTTATATTGATAAAATAACTACTTGCGATAATGATCATCCTTCATTTTAAAAATCCAGTTTTCCTGTCAGGTTTCCTGCTGCCTTTTAAAAAAACAATAAAGACAAGAAACCGTACGTGTGGTAATGACGACGTCATTTCGATGTTGAAAAGCTAACTGCCCTGCGGCGTGTTTTTGTCACACTACTCGCTGCAAAAAAAAACGCCGTTAAAATTTATTGCAGGCATTTCTTTGGTGGGTGTTATTTACTACTGCTGAGGATTGTTTGTGGCATAGGTCAGTTTAACTACATAATATTGTTAATTCTTCCTATAATAGGGACAACGGTAAGTATTTCCAAAACAGTTTTACGATAAGCACAAAATAATAGGGACTAAACTTGGAATAAAACCTGACCTTATTTTAAAATCGGCAGTATTGTGACAGATTTACATATAAATAGCAGCTGCTTTCTTTCAAAATTCGGCCTTTGTGTATTTAAGAACAGGATTTATTGGGGCCTGTTTTTATTAAATAAAAGTTAGCGTCTTTATTTTTAAACTTGACTTTGATGATGTCAATTTTGAGAGGTCGGGTGTCAGCTTTCTTTGTAAATCTGTGAGAATAAAGCCAACTCTAAAATAAAGTAAGGTTTTATTTCAATAAGTTCCTAATAAGTGTATAATATTGACACAGATTTATTGATATGGTTGTTCTACTATATTCTCAGAATGGCATTTTGATAAGATGCTCCATTAAGAATTTTATTTTTGTAAAAAAACTGTCATTAGCATTAATGGATCTTGATCAAAATCTAATCAGCTCTTATGCAATATGGTACACTATTTGACCTGAAAATTTAATTGAAAATTGGTTCACTGGTTTAGGAGCTATCATGTTACGGACAGACACACACACACACGGGCAGACGTCAGGGCGATATTGCTAAGATAGGTCGAAATCCGGTAGACTACGGTGAAATTTGAGACAAGTAAAGCTATTTTCTTTAGGCTTGCTTTTTGTATTTTTCTATCTTTTTTAATTTTTGGTAAACTTTAATCTCTTGCTTTAGCCTACCATTATTTATGATATTTATTTATCTTTTCATGAAGTTTTTGGAAAGGACACTTTTTGTTAACGGCCATTGGAATATCATTTACCGAAACCGAAGCCTTTTGCTGGCAGGCCTTTTTGGAACGCGCATGTACTCGTAATGTAATCGAACAGACTGCGTACTTCAAGGCTAAAAGACGGGAACCAACTTATCGCATTACGTTTGCATGCATTGACCTCCCACTATGTTTTACATAACGAGAGAAGCAATTGATCTGCCGCATAAAGCGATAAGAGCTGGCGGTTGTCGCAAAAACGACGCTCTTCTCGGGTCAAATTAAGACTGACAGTCAATGAATTCTTATTCGTTTTTTACGCATACGACAAAGACAACTGCTTAAAAGGTTGTTGCGTTACTTACATCCACTACTTTAAGTAATAGTGGCAACCCCGTCTTATGTCTGTCCCTCTTTTTCTCGTGTACTGTCTATACTCGAACACACCAGCTTTAACAAGTCAGAATAAAATTTATATGCTATACTAATTTACTGGCCTATATGACCTAACAAGGCGGCACACTATTTATGCCTCCCTTTGCAGCTAAGTTGTCATAGGCAGCAGGAAATATAACGGACCATACATGGAAAAAAGAAACGAGAAAAGGACAAACGGTGGCATAAACATTAGAACGCGTAACAAATGAATAATAAACGTACACGCCTGCTTTCTGCAGACTGTTATCACAGGCCACGTAGCCATCAATAAAAATGGTAAACTTAAAAGCCAAGCAATAAACATTTCTCTATTTAGTTTCCTAAATTGAGAGATATAAAGCAAGTGCAAGGTTTACGTGATTTAAAAAAAAAAGTAAAAAGACTGCGTTGGTACGAGGAGTCTCCAAATGGATGAGCTAACTATTAGCAATGATTACACATTTGTCAGCAGGTCCACTCACTTGCAGCACGAGGTTTTGGATCTTGAAACTCCGTTCTGTAGGTAAGTATTGTCGTCCATCAATGGGAAGCATATATTCATACTTTCGGGTAGCCAAGCGGCCATGACGACTATAAAGGCTTTGAAGTGTGTGCCAAAGCTGGTTTGAGAGTGTAAACGGAGCCTAAAATGACTAGCTCAACACAACAAAATCGTACTAGTGTGGGTGCCAGGACATCAGGGCATTGGGGAAAACGGGAAGCAGACAGCCTTCGAAAGAAATGGGAAGCAACACCCTATATTATAAAAGAGCTGAAGAAATGGAAAATAAATCCGATGCTGTCTTACTGCAGACCAGCTCCGAAAAAAGACAATCAAAACGGTTCATAACAATCTTAGCAAAGAAGCCTAAACAGCTTATAGAAATGAACTCTTAAGACTATTGATGATGACGATTTATATGTGAGTGAGCTCTGCAGACCCTCCACTTCGACCTATTGTGCTCCACTGTATGCTTAATCCTCCCTAAAGGCCGGCTATCAGTTTGGGTGAGACACTGTTCAGATTTTCGGAATCTATCTGAGTTTTACCAAAAGTATTTGACTTAAAGAGTCTACATTCGGTTTCTTCTGTTAGTTCCATTTTGTGCATGGGTAACCTAAGTCGACAGTGACCCGTAAAAAGACCAGTTACTATGCGTACCTCCTGTCTGGTAAGTTCAAGGATGTTCCTAACCTCTTTCTACAGGGTCCTTTAATGAACCCTGTAGAGTTAGCCAATTCTGGTATATTTATCCAGTATTTTTGGAAGCTGTTCTCCACCCTTTTCAATATGGTTAATTTAGCAGCATTGTATGATATCGCCAGGGCTGATTCGGGACCGAAAAATTCGGCAGATGCCGCTTTCCTCGCTGTTTGGCCTTCGGCCTCATTTCCCTTAATCCCAATATGCCCTGGTATCCAGACTAGAGACACATTGTAAGCGCTACCAAGCGCATTCAGCGAATCCCTACAGCACCTCACGGTTCTCGATAAGAGCGTATAGGAATTAGGCGCTCTGAAAGCTGTATGACTATCGGAGAAAACTATAGACTGCCCAGTGAAATATCACCTAAAAGCAATAGGTAAAGCCAACGATGATAGCAAAGAGAGCTGAACATCTGCTCTGCGCGTGCCCTGTTTCGAAGGAGGTACTTTATCGCCTCAATAAGTGGAGAACTAACTCCCAAGAAAGAAGATTCCTCGCTTCCTTTGGCAGAACCTTACAAATCTTGGAGACTAAATGAGATGCAGAGTCTCGCAAAAAATATCGGTCTCTTGGAGGAATAGGTGCTAAGTGGTTTACTTAGCCGATATGACTCTTCGTGTAATCTACAATCTAAATAAGGCATATTAATAAGCATATATTTTTTAATTTTAGGAAAAATGTTTGTCTGTTTGTCAGATTTTGCGGCTTTAGAAAGTCACGTGAATTGCCTCCTACGATATTATCTATATTTTATACTTCCCCTGCCACCGCCTAGGCTTTCCCTTTTTTTTCGCTACGGGACCTGCCGACTATATGGCTGCTCTTTTACGAGCCACTAGCATGGAAATGTCACTGTGCCTCGTTTAGAAGTCAGAATACGGCATTTTCGACAAAGATTAGAGAATTATTGAAATAAAGCCAGGCTATAATAGTGCCAGGCACAATTTTGACACCTTCACGTTGTAATATCAGCTGTGATCTTTCAACACACGGCCTTTGTTTACTATATGAACTGGAATAAATAGTGCCTTTTTTTATTATTGAAAATAAACGACGAAAGTTTTAGATTCGACTTTGGTATGTCAATTTTGAGGGATTAACTGTCAGTTTTCAATGTGAATGTATCAAAATAGTGCCTGGCACAATTATAGCCTGGCTGTATTTCAATAATTCTCTAGTGTGCAAGGAAGCAGAAACATATCGCTCACCGACAATAGTGGCACATCTCAAAAATATAAGCCCTTAAAATAAAATTAGTTCTGATAGTCTACTCGAGATGGCGCTTGTGCCACTACGGGCCACCGGGTGCCAAACACCGTAAGTTGCATCAATATTGTTAGTCCCCTTGGTGTTCTGTAATTGTTAGTGTGACAAATCCAGTGGCGGCGCGTGATAAAAAGCTTTGGGGGTGTATACCAAAAAAAAATTAAAAATTGCGGCGCAGGCGTAATTTTTTTTTGAGTGCCACGCGAATTTTTTGGGCCATTGAGTGGGCCGTCATATCATATAATTTAGAGCAAATAATTAAAAAATTAGATATTTAGTTAGATATTAGTTACCCACCTATTATTATTGTTTTTATTAATAAATAATTAATGTATCATACCTAGTTTATTTTCTCTTCTAATGGCAAAGATGAAAATTTTATTGTCTTTAAATATTGCATGCTGATGCTATCAGAATTAGAAACTTCCGCGATTGTCGTCGTATCGTCGACATCAAAACAAACCGCCTGCGCCTGACCGATAATGCCAAGTTGTCTAAGCGCACTAATTAAAAGTACACCTGAGCTGCTCTAACATGTAACGCGAACCGTTAACGCCGGCTTATCACGGGGGTGCGAGCGGCATCGAGGCTAGTTTTTGTATAAGAGCACTACCGCAGGAAGGTTCAGATTCTATGTACTGTAAAATTCTATTGGGACATGTCGTCCTCTCCTTCTATATTTTGTAATTAGAATGCGACATAACATCTACGATGCATAGAATTTGGTTCCAGTAAAAAAAAGAATAGAATTAGATTCGAACTAGCTTTAAAGCGCGTCCGCCATTCACTGCAGGCTGGCTTGAACACGAATGCAAACACATACATACCGGGTATTAATTTCTACATAATATTCCAGTCTGTGGTGAATTCCTATTGGGGTAATTGTTAACTAAATTAAAAAATGATCAAATTTTAATATTTTTTTTAAAGTAAAATTTGGGAGTGCACGTGCACATGTGCACTTATGGAGAAACCGCCACTGGACACATCTAAGAAGTAGTGACGATTTGTTTCAGCAATAGTGGCACATTTTGAGTTGTGTCATTATAACTTTGTGTTTTTGGCCATTTTATTTAAATGTGCCAAAACTTTAGATCGTTGGTTGCAACAATAGTGGCACATCTTAGAAATCATCAACTTTTTTTCAAGCAAAAAGTAACTTAAGAGTTCCCAATAATTTAGCACATAAAAACCCACCAATAATCACTGTCAAGTTCATTAATGATTTTTAGATAACATTACAACATGAAAAATTTAAATCACTTAAATTTTAAATGCAGTTTTCTCGGTAAAGTTTAATTTTGTGTTGTGCCATTATTTTCGCGGGTGAGCGATATGGAGGTCACGAATTTTATTTTAATTTCTTTCGCTGGTATATCACAGAAAGGGGTATTCGAATTTTTTCCGTCATGTTATTTTTGAACGTCACTAACTGTCCAGCTGATTTTTGCAAACAAAAGATAGGTAGGATATAACTTTAATGAATATTCCATACTTTTGTTATTTTTTGAAAACTGAATCAATTTTCCTAACGGAACCCAACTTTTGTTTACAAGAATCAGCTGGACAATCAGTGGAGATTATAGTTTCAACATAATTCTCCTGGGTACTCCTGGTTTACTTTTCTTCCAAATATTCTTTACCTTTGTAAACGTCAATGTCATTAATTCTGATTTATGTCAGATCTAGTTTCATTCCAATTCTATGTTCCATTTTGTTTATTATTTATTATATGTAGAATAGAAAAGAAGCGTAAATTTAATTCCCAAACGTGTGTCTTATACAGGATGTTCAATTGTTTATTTAAAAAACCACGAGTGTCTGAGACAAAGTTTATGAAGATCTCTAATGCCGTATTCCATTGGGGAAATGAGTGCAGCACTAGTGCACAACTGGCTCGGTGTTTGTATTCCATTGACATGCAGTTTTGCACTGAGTGCGGCTTTTTTGACACCGGCTCTGAGGGCTCGTGCCGCACCGAAAACTTTTTCCCGCCATTAATTTTAAACGTTTATTATTGTCGTGGGACGTAAAAATGAGTGCAGATAAAGTAGTGAGCGATTTTTTTATTATTTTCCTCGCTGCTAGGTAGTAGCAGCGATGAAGATGAAGAGGAACAGTTTTGTGCAATGCTAACAATAAAAGCGGAAACCCCAAAAATCATAAACTTTATTGAAAATGTGGTTTACAGATTCAACAACAAATCTACATGGATTTGGTTGACTGGGGCCCTGGGTCTAATTTTACGACAGTTGGGGTTTTCTGGCAGCTATGATTATAAGTAAAAATAAATATATTTTTTAGTTCAAGAAACACTTTCGGCTCGAATTCAGCAATGCCAAATTCGTCATAAACAAGTTCAAAAAGTCTCAATTCTGTCCAAAAATAGAACACGTACGAAACCCCCTTAGTGCTGAGGCACATGTCGTGTTGTCATTTTTATAGTATGTTAAAACACCCTTACCTAGCTGTAAGGTTAGATTATGTTCTTGTTAAATGGAAATTTGTTCAAAAATGTTTTCTTCAAGAACTTTCGTTATGAAAAAAAATGACTTTCAAAGAAAATGTTTTAAAACAAAAAATGTTAAGAAAATATTTTCAAACAATTTTTTGTTTGAAGAAAATGTTTTTGTATAATTTTCTTTTTCGAGAAAATGTTACTGAAGTATTAATACTGCATTCGATCAAATGGTTATTGAACAGCATATTTTCAACCAAATTCCGCAAGGCAGGAAAGTTAGGTTTAGTTGAAAGAAACTTGTGAAAAGCTAGCCCGATAGTGACACATAAACCCAATCAGACAAAAATTTAATATATGACTTTATTATTTAATGAGTGTTTCACAACAAGTGGGTAATACCACTTCATGTGTTTTTGTTTATTTTCATTTGTTTTTTCTAATTTCACTTCTTTTAATTTAGTTATGTAACATACTACTGCTGTAACTAGAAAGATTGAAAATAAACATTTATTTATTATTATTTTATTTATTATTTAATTATATATCTATACAAGGTGTTTTGAATCCTTATGTTCAAATTTTGGGAGTATGAAGTACACTTCTGTTTAGGTTTTTTTTGAAAAACATACAGATAACTACTCTATCTGTTGGTATACGAGCACAAGTCTGCATTCAACAAGGAGGTTCATTTTTAAAATATTCTTATTGACCTTTTTTTAAATAAAATCAATATTTATTTACATTACGAATTTTTATTATCTTAACTTTAAAACAAATAAAAATGGATATCGTGGTTGGTCTCATATGAGATTCTTGCATAATCAATTTGCCCTATTCATAATTGATATCCTATAAAAAACTATCTGCAAAAAAATGTTATCTTAACGTTGCTTAAAGCAAGAATAAAAAAGGATTTGTACAGCTCATAATAGTCATAGGAAGTTTTTTGTGTCTCCTGTAAAATTTCATTTTGAACACAAAGCACTTTTTATCGAACCAACGACGATATATAACAAAACAAAAAATGTGAGGTTATTGCACAGATTAGGTTATGCATACCACACGAGTGCGATTTTTCATTTTCCGCGTGTTCCATTGAAACTGCACTCGGTGCAAATTTTTGACAGCACCGTTTCAGTGTCAGTGCACCACCAGTGCTGCACTTATTTCCCCAATGGAATACGGCATAAGTGTGGAAGACAAAGAAAGCAAACGGCATGTATCCAATCAAAAGCCGCCTAGCCATAGCGTGGGAGACTGGCTATGGCTATCCTTTTCGTGTAGTTTTTAATTATATTTTTCGATAAAAGAATTGCACTGGGACACGGGGTATATTATTTCACTGAATCTCTTATATTTTTGCCATATATAGGAATGTCTTCCTGAATGAATTCACTTCCCTAATGAGCAACTGAGCCTGCCGCCTTATGACTTCTCTATATTTCCATACAGAAAAAAATTAATAGACGTAAGAAAATCATTTAAATATATGTTTACTTGCAACAAGCATTTTGCTCTGGATAAATTAACTTTCATTATAAAACTCTAGGCCTTCTTGACTGTCTTATTTCTTTTGTTTCTTTCCAGATTTTAAGTCTAAACAACGTTTAGTGTAGCCCTGGTGGTCCCATTGTAGGAGGTACTACATTTTGTTTTAGACACTAACCTTAACCTAACCATACCTGATCAACTTGCTTTTTGATATTTTGTTCTTAAGTTTTTTTTAAAACGCCCCATGGAAAGGCGCATCATGCCTGGGACGTTCAATGTGAAAATAAAAAGTTTCCCGGTCCATGCAGGACGTCGCTTAAATATAAAGTTGGCTCTGAATTAGATTTCCAGACCGAATCTGACAAGGTTTTCGCTTGCCGGTCATCTTCGAATCGCTACGAAAACTCCCTATTCGACCACGAAAAGAGCACATAAAGAGATTTTTCAAGGGTAAAGAAAATAAGAACTGGGTATAGAAAAGAGTATAATGTGAACTATGTATTTAAGGGCTGTAAATTTTTGTAATGATAACAAAGAATTAACCACACAAGTCTACAAAATAGAAAAGGACTTGATGATGGTTTTTCCGAGAATTTAATTAACTTAACGATCTCTAAAATTGAAAACAAACGAAACGTAGCAAATTATCAGAATATTACTCCGTTGGGTGTTATGAACACTCTATATGAGTAATTAGTTTCAAAAAACATAAGACAAATAGCCAAACACTATAGTCTTAAAACAGTGTTTTCATCGGGAAATACGATAAGGAGTTTTGTTTTCCGACTATCGTTGAGATTAAAAAAAACTGTTCCGAAAAAACGGAACAATCTGAATAACTTGTTCCGACCTGTTAGGAGTAAAAACCTGTTTCAAAATAAACAGGTACTGCTCCTAAAGCCGCTCCCTACTTAAAAACGGTTAGAGATACTTACTAACCAAAATGTCGTGCTTAAAATGAATAAAGACAATGCAAGCCCAAAGATATTATAATATTTATAGCTGTTTATAAATTTTGCAAGCGCACCGTTGCCACCGTTCTATAGTCTTCTAGAGGAAGTATAAAAGACTAATTCATTACATCTTGTCCTCGCAAGAAGTCCCTAAGCCTTTTAAAAACTACATTTTAGCAGGTCACGAGCAGGTATGACAAAGTCATATCTCTTGCTTCACTTGGTTCATCAGCAGATAAAAATATGTAATTCCCCAACAGAAGAAATATTAATTGCGAGTAAGCTTAATAAATCAAAAATACTGAAAAAATAGGTGAAACGTAGTTTTCATTCTACGAGTGAAACGACAACGAACCAAGGAAACTAAGTCCATGGTGGTCGAAAACGTCCACCGGTTTATAAAGAGGAAAGACATTTTGTCACAGTTCAACCAGACCATGCTTTCACCGTCTCGATGGTGTCAGTTCGGAACCAAAAACAATGAATAACAACGTATGAAAGGCAACTTCAAAGGGGTTCATTTAACCACGAATACTGGTGTTTCGGAAAAAGGCATTTTCATCCTCAGCGTGGCTTGCCTGACGAGAAGATACTTAGATTATATTATAAGCTATGTTTTGTCAATTAACTGTGCTAGAAGCATTTAGAAAATGATAAGACACAAATTCCAAATTGCAGTAAATATTTAAAAGTATGACTCGAATATTACAAGGTTTATAAGAATCGAAAACTTTAGTTTTGTTAGGTACATACCTATGGGTCATGCTTTTAAAGTGAAGAAATAAACTTAAGAAAAACTTTTTTAACCGATGAACATTTTAGGTCAGTGTGTGAGTCTTTTTAGCATTTGAAAAGTGAAGTAAAAGGCTGAAAGGTTTACTCGATTCGCCAGTTAGAATGGCTGGTTTTGCCTAAAAAAAAAATAATCCAAGGAATCCCTATCTGCCCGCGGACAAAAATAAATTATGAATAATCGGAACACACAAATAGCGAAAAAATACGTAAAATCAATCAAATATACATTTTTTTGTTAATGAACAAATAATATTACATTACATTTAATGTCAGTGTACATTGAATCAATAAACTTTCTTTTATTGCCTAAAAATCTATGAACACCGTACATTTTTTTTGTGCATAAGGACAAAATTATAAAAAAGTTCTTGGCTTGAGTGTCGCCCATCTATTGACTTCACTGCAGCCTCTATAGGGTAAGTCCATATCAAATCAACCAATGGTTTGGACCTTGTCACTTTTGATTTTCATAATTTTTGGTCAAATTCTTGACTAAGTAGAAAGAAGTAAAAATGCAAAATTTTAGATTTTTTAGCAGTCTAGTTTTTGAGTTATTAATTTTTTTTAATGCTTAATTTCTTCTTTTTTAGCACTGACTTGATTTATTTAAACCCTTGTTATTGATAAAGTCTTGGGCATATCAAGGTAAAAGTTGCTGTGTAATCTTATAGGTCTACAAGCTTAATTATGGTATGCCTAGTGGCATCCTTCTTGTAAAAAAAATGCAGGGGTCTCACCACAAAATTTATTTTTGATGCAGTTTAAAAACGAATTTTTTATTTTGTTAAATTTTTTTAAATTTGTTTTCTAGACTCTTTATTTACATGTAGGCCAAGTTTTATCATGGAATGACAGTGGGTTCCTATTTAAAAATTTATTTTTGTAAATTGATGTTGTTTAAAATTCTTTTATTTTACCTTAAATATAACTATTTGACAATTCCTCTATTTTAATATTTTACCTATAAATTAGCCGTGACTGGAATTATACAATTTCAAAAGTTTTTAATCATTTTCACTTACTTATTTCGACGCCTAAGTTAAGATTAGATATCCACTCTGTCACATTTCTGGAATTTCTCACTATCGTGGGATGATTTTGGTCATCATAGGGGTTACATTAAGTGGAAAATACCAACCAATTTTTTTTTCGATTTTCAATCTACCATTTCGATTTCGGTAACTACGTAAAATCAAATTAATTTCCAGAACGGATACGTCGCAAAGCCAAACAGACTGAGAAAACACGCTACGAATCACCATGTTTACTCAACTTTTGCTTTTTACAAAAAGTCATCATTTAAAATAATACGCCATAATAATAATTACCTTACGGCCGATTTTGCCACTCTTTTAAGAGCAGTGGCTGTTCCTCCATAAGTGCACATGTGCACGTACACTCCCAAATTTTACTTAAACAAATATTAAAATCTGACCATTCTTTAATTAATAATTGCATCATAAAGTATCAATAAACCCCAAAAGGAATTCACCAAAGACTTGAATACTAACTAAGAATTAATACCCGGTATGTATGTGTTTTTATTTGAGTTGAAACGAGGATGCGTAGGTCGGCTGCCACCGGCTCCGCGCTTAACTCGGTCCAAACTCTGTGCACCGTGGGTGTTAAGTCCCATTCTGATTACGAAATATACACACAGAATCTGGGCTTATGCTCATGTGAATTAATTGCGGCGATCGATAACGCCCGCACCCTCGTGATGCCCCCCACCGGTTGCCGTTGGCTGTGAAACGTGCAGCTTAAATTAGTGTACTGAGACAACTTGGCATTATCTGTTGGGTGTCGCTGCTATAATTTTTTGGTGTGCACCCCTAAGGTTTTACTCCACGCGCAACCACTGTTTAAGAGATAAATAATGTAACTATTTTCATCAATATCAAACATTGCAGTGAGAAAGGCCGAAAAGGGGGCATTTATGTACAGGTTCTCAATTATTCTTGTGAGCCCGTTATTATATAAGTATTAATTGTTAGTTGTTTTTTTATGTAAATGTCAACGTAGCGAAACCAGATGCCCATGGTGTCCACGTTTTTATAATATACATGCTACATAAATAAGATGCCGCATAACAATATGTGCACGGTAGATATAAATTTTTATAGTAATAAAAATATCAAACAATATATGCATCAAGATCTAAATAATTTTTTTAAACTATGATCCCATTATCATCCCAAAGTAAAATCTAGCACACATATAAACAAATAGTCTAAGAAAAAAATTTGTAAAAATTAGGAAAAACAAAAAATCCGTTTTTGAGATTTCATCAAAAATATAATTTTGGCATAGACCCTTTGCCTTTTTTTTAGGAAATGAGGCTATCAACACATCAAAGCTTGGCTTGTGAATCGTTCTCGACTGACAGCAAGTTTCAGCTAATTATCTTAAACGGTTTAAAAATTATAGAAGTTTAAAGAAACCGGTGCAGGCTATAACTGGGTCAATATTTTTATTTTTGGTGGAAAATTTAAAAATTTGTATTTTTACTTTTTATTAGGCGGAGAATAACTACACAAAAACTCACTATCATCAAAACTCAAGGTTTAAAAGTATTTTTAAATTGGTTGAATTGATGTGGACTTACCCTATACTCCTTTTTAAGCAACCAAAGAAGAGCGATCGAAGACCTATTAGGAAAATATTAGATGACCAATGCGCGATAATGCAGTATATGCAATTAATCAAAATATGTCTTACGCAATATCTAGGTTAAAAATTAATGAAAACATGCTTATTATGAAGATTTTTGTTAAATATGTCATGAGTAAGTTATTCAAAATATGATGATATGCAAAACAAGTGTTCATGTAGGCAATTCCTTACCGCCTGCATTGAATACAGCCCACTGATATAAAATATGATAGTTTTTAATAAATAAAATTTTAAACATAAGAATTTTATGAATTAGGACAAAAAGAAAGCCTTTAAAAAAGCCTTCTTGAGAAATAAATCAAAAGTTAGCATCTAAATGGTAACTAAAAAATTTTTTTACATACAGACGTCAAATAAAAATCATTTAAAAATTTAATAAAGCCAAAAATTTCAGCATCAATATTGAAAAAGCAATTGGATTCAACATTCGCCGCAAACATAAAAGGGGGAGAAGAGTAGAGGAATAAAGCCCCTTCAAGGGCTTTAAACGGTTTTAAGCTGCTTTTTTAACACGATTAAAGGAGAATATTAAAACGCTGTCTAAAATACACTTAAAAAAATATAAAAAACAATATTTTGCAAAAAAATTTATGCGTATTAAACTACTGAGCTGTAACTAAAAACAAAACAAGTTATTTTTGTGATTTTAGGCTGCTTTTTTATCCGTTTAAAGAACAATATATTTAAAAGCTCAATAAAATACTCTCAAATAACAAAAAAAAACTATTTGTCAAAACAAAAAATAATTTTATTAAAAAAAAGATCGTTTTGTGATTTAAAAATTATTTAGTAGCTACCTTTGGAAAGCCAACAGGTTTCTATAAATATTGAATTTTTTTAAAGTGCACTTTTCAGTAACATTGCAAACTTCAAAAGAAAAACCCTTTTTTGACGTGAGCAAAAATAAACTGATGTCCGAATTTATCATTATTTTATTTTATGTATTTTAGTCGAACAAAAACTTTATAAATAATAAATTATATTTCTTTTAGTTAGTAACCTATAATACGAATGGAGTTTGTTCGTTATTTTTAACTTTAGAAAAAAAACTCAAAAATTGCTTTTGTTTAGAATTGAAAAGCTTATCAGAAAACATTTTAAAATACGAAAACATTTTTAAAGTTCAATTTAAGAAAAATATATGTTTAAAAAAAAAACATGAAAACGCAAGGCTCGAATGTTTTTCTGATTTGACCATCTTAAAAAACATCAAAAATCGCACTAGTGGACACTTAACTTGGAACACCATGTTTACAGGCGAGTACGAAAATATCTGTCGCTATCTATTTTTTCTTGTAATTTGACTTACGATTATAAGCTTCATAAGATTTTTAAAATAAAGTTTGCAATTGCGCAAAGTTTTCCTGGGTCACCATATAGTTCGATGTTTTGTGGGTACGTTATAGGTAGGTGGTGATCTAAATAAAGGACTCAAGGTAAGCATTTCAGACCAGACCAACTTAATATCCTAGTTATATTTTACCAAATTAAAAAAAAGATTAGTTTAAATTAAATTTAAGTATGTTTTTAAATAAAAAATGTTATCGCAGCAATTGCAAAAACTATTTTACGTTCAATAGAGTCGTTTTTCTAATTCAAAGCTTCCAATTAATTCAAAAAAGAGTTTTATCCAATACAATATAATGCGGTTTTGTCCGTGTTTTGCCTGGACTAGCCCCATCTCACTCTGGAATCAACCCCAACAATGCCCTTATGCGATGGGCCTAATCTATTCGTATTATAGGTCTATGTTAGTAACACCAACTTACCAGTAAATGCTAGTTTAACCGCATGGCTTTAACGTTTTTTTTTGGTGTCTGAAAAAAAAACAAAAGAAAATTTTAATAACTATGTATTAAACAGTCCATCATTATTAATTATTTCAAAAAATCATTAAATAGCTTAAATAAAAAATGTATTCGAGTATTCAATTCTTTGGAAAAATGATAATTTTTCCTCTAATGGCTTATATTCTGGCCGCCCCGGGGCTCTAAACATAAAGCAGAGGGGGGATTTCAGGTTTCTAAATTCGATGGCCTTCTTAAGGGGAGGCAAATTCATAATCTTTTCAAATTTCATTGTCTTATTTAGAAAAATCAAATGAGAAAGGGGGGTAGCTGCCTCCCACTGGATACGCCCTTGTACTTATATAAAAAGAAACTATATAAAAACGCTCTTCATTAAAGTCAAACTAACGAGATCTCAAAGGTTGACTTCTTAAAACCAACTTGAATATTAAAAAGTTATTAAAAGCAAGCTCTGCATTCCACTACCAGCACTAACAAAGTCTTGGATGAAATATCACCACCAATCACCATCCAAAACTTAAATAAGAAACAAAAATACACAAAATATTTCAAATCAGGAAAAATTATTTTTTTGATAATATTATCTTCTCTCAAATCAGGACTTGATTTAACAGCGACTAATATACTAATTGATATTTAGTTTTTAAAAGAGAATCGGTACTTTAAAACAAAAAGTGTTCTTTTAAAATATCTGAATGCAAGAAAGTTTTTTCTATAAATAAGCCAACATGAATTTTTTGAAATGAAACAAAAAAGTATTTTATAATGAAAGATGCAATCAATCGGTGAATGCAATATTCCTAGAGAAAAATTATTACCTTTTAAAGCGCATATTGCCTTGGCGCATACCGCCTGTCCCAAAATAATTCTTAAAAGGTTCTCCTATTGAAGTGCAAGAAAGGAATCCGAAATATAGATGTATTCAATAAAGATAGCGTGACTTTTCTTTTTTTTCGTGACCCCGCCTTTTAAAGTAAATAAAGCCGAAATCGGGGATGGCTTGCATTATCGTCATTAAAAGCCTCCGCGCCAGACGTCGTGCCTTATTGCTTGCTTTACAGTTAGGGGCGGGACGGGGCGGGGTTCTGTATCCAATAGAATCTATTAAAGGCGGGGTAAAACTTTGACTTTTAAGAATCACTTTGGAACACCCGGTATACGATGGCAGCTTTTGTTTTGAACTGATCCATTTGCTTTGATTTCATATAATTTTTCTATTGTAGTTACTATATATTTAACATATATACGGTGTTTCACGAACATTGCAACAGAGGCCTTTTTGGGTATTTAGAGTGCGAATTTGGAGAAACGATTTTGTTTGCGAGAGGGACAATTTTTGGCTATCTTGAAATTTTTGTGGCTCAAACCCCCTTCTAGGGGTATACTTTACCCCTATATTCTGAATAGGGAAAGTGGGTCTAGTCATACTTTGTTTTGAAGGCATCTCTAATGTCCTTACAACCCTGTCAAAATGTCAAAAATGTATCCATTAGTTTTTGAAATAATTGCCTTCAAACTTTAAAATTTAACAAGGACTGATAAATTAAAAATTTAACTAGAACTTTATTATTTTTCGGATTTAAGGTTTTTTTATCATTATATGTTAAATTTGAATGCAAATATCTCATAAACTAATCGCTGGATTTTCGAAATTTTTACACGGTTGTAAAGATATTCAAGAGAGCTCCAGAATAAGGTATCACTAGACCCACTTTCCCTATTCAAAATATAGGGGTAAAGTATACCCTTCGAAGGGGGTTTGTGCTATAAAAATTTTAAGATAGCCAAAAAGTGTCCCCTTCGTAAACAAAATCGACGGTTCCGAGCGTTTCTCCAAATTCGCACTCTAAATACCCACAAAGGGCTCTGTTTCGATGTTCGTGAAACACTGTGTATATAAAATTAGTAGTAAATTAAGTAAAGATATACAAATATATTAATCGAAAATTAAAAAGCAGTTGAAGTTGGTTTGGATTGGTCCCTAAAATTGCCGGCGTATCCATTCGACAAGAAAGGCGAAAGAATTTAACGGAATGCTGTCGTCTGAAGAGTAGCGAAGGGTATCGAATTTTATAACCTTAAATCTTTGGTATTTTAATACAAAATAATCTTAGAAATAATAGGGACTTACTGGAATAAAACCTGACTTTATTTTAGAGTCAACTTTATTTTTTTTGTTTTAGCTTTTACTTAGCAATTTTGCTACAATATTTTCTTAAATTAACTTAAAATTATACTTGATACTCAAATATAAAAAAGAAATAAAAAAATAAGTATAAACTAACATTATATTAATAAAATTTAATAACTTTATATATGTATTAAAAATAAATATTTTTGAAAACTTTTAAAATTTTTTTTAAGTTTGGTTCATTTTTAATTGACACATTTAATTTATTGTATTCACTTAAGCCTTTTGCAAATACTGATTTTTGAACAACTAATTTTGATGCAGTGCATAAATGAAAATCTTCCTTAGTCCGGGTATTGCAAGTATGATGATATGAAAACTGACAGCTGAGCTCTCAAAATTGATATACCAAAGTCAAATTTAAGTCGCTAACTTTCATTTAGTAAAAACAGTCATCATAATAAATCCGGTTCTTAAATACACATAGAAAATGCATTTTTATATGTAAATCTGTCACAATACTACCGATTTTAAAATAAGTTCAGGTTTTAGTCTCTAATAATGAAAATCGTTTTGCTTAAAATCTAAAATTTTCTGGTTTTAAGATAATGGAATCAAACACTGGTAAGTTTCTTACAAAAACATTGAAAATATAGTTTGCACAGGAAAACAAGTTTTTTTGCGCTGGAAAGCAAATCTTGCTGGTGAACCTCTTTTAGAACGAAATCTCATTTAAAACGGCAAAAGGCTGATAGATAGGTGCCTCTAATTGGTTATAACAGGTTGCTCGTTTGTTTTTTTTTTAAATAAAAACTTGCATAATTAAATCTATAAGATAAGACTTATACCGGATACCCGTTCTTGACGTTTTAGAAGAGATAAAACAACGACTTTTCTTAAAAGCGTGTGGAAAATGTAATTGCATTATTTTTGTTTTTATAAGCAATCCAAATGAACTTTATCTTTTAGTTTTTGTGTTACTACACTCATTCAGTCTGTATTTTTTTTTACGTAATGGCCCTTTCTTTATTTGATTTATGAAGTCAGTTTAAAATTTTCCTCAATTTATTGTTTTAAAAGTATTTTTAACTAACTGAAGAGCGGAAATTCTCAAATAAAAGCAAAAAATACGAAAAATTACAAAAAAAAAATAAAGAAATAAATAAAATATGAAATGTAGCAAACTTTACGCTGATTTATACCAAATTGAAGTTACAAACCAAAACTCCTCAAAAGTATCGAAAATGGGACACTCTAGTTGTGCATATAAACGAGGCATAATATAAAATCTCTAGACACGTCAAAATTATCTAGACTCAGTTACATTAGTTTATATCGTTATAATGTATACAATATTGAAATAATTTAAATTTAATTCTCTATTTTTCTGTAAGAGTTGAATATCTGCTAATGATTAATTAAAGGGTAGTCTACAGTCTTTTCGTTTCTTTGCTTTTAACACTAAAAAATCCAAACAAATTCTATTTATTTCTAACCAGACCTGATAATTGATGCCTAGAAAACTTTTCAAGTCAACATAATTATACCTTTTCGAGTTACAAATGGGGCCCTGGCAGCCCGAAAAAATGCCAATGTAGCAGCGCAATATTTTTCAAAGAGTTGATAATAACAGTGATTAAGTAATTTTTACAGCGACTCGGGAAGTTGCCCGAGCTTTCGGGATTTTGGAGTGTCAGTATACTTTCAATAAAGTTTTGATATTTAAAAAAAATCTTTTAAGAAGATTAATTTTTTAATAGATTTTTAAAGATAGTATAAAAATGAGAAGAAGAACATATAGTGAGGTCAAACGGGTTGAAAAACACGTTGAAGTACACAGAAAAAAAATGTCTTCAATCAATGCAAATTGCTTTGATCCAAGAAAAAATCTGCTTTCCTATGCACGAAGACGATATTCTCTTAAGAAAACATTGTTATCTTGTTTTAATATATAATTTTTCATCCGAAGGAAATTAGAAAAAAAAGTTTTCTTGATTGAATTAGAGTTTGTTTTGCTTTGAATAATCTTTTTTTTAAAGAAAACAATTAAATTCATCGAGTCAAAAGGATTTTAATGTCTCAAGTCAAGACGAAATTAAAGAAAGAATCTTTTGATGAAAAAATAATTTCTTGTTTAAAATAAAAATCATTTTCGGACTTCCATTGTCATTATTTGATTTTTTTTTCATTTAGGAGATTATATAATTTATTGCTTTCACTGAAGAAAATATTGATACCCTTGTCTTGTTTTAAAAACTTAATGCGCCTGTATTCTTTAGTGCAAGAAATTATTATTATAGTTATTTTGATTTAAACCACATTGTTTCCATACAATTTAAAGCGTTTAAGATATTATTTATTTACATATCTTAATTCGAGAATAAGTCCCAGATTTTCTTTTTGTTTTGAGAATTTTCTATTTTCATTTTCTTAAGTTAAAATAAATAAACTTTCCATTGGAACAAATCGCCATTTTCGTTTTGAGATGCCGGATATTTTGAGTTAAAAAATTAAAAGTCTTTAGGCAAAGTAAAGCTTTATTTGTATTAAGAAGATATTAGTAAGACATTTTATATCTTGCTTTAAAACCACTTTTTCTACGCTAAAGGCAGTTTGTTTTAAACCAAAACAAGTTACCAAGACAATTAAATTTTTTTCCTAAAACAAGCGGTTTGCTTAGGTGAAAAGAAAACATTTTGTTTGGAAACTTTTGCTTTTGGGTTAAGATAATTTTTTCAAGAACAGTACTTTTCTTAACTGAAGAACTTCTTTTTTTCTGTGTAGTTTTAAGTGCTAAAAAGTGGGATGTTTTAGGTTGGTTTCACCTACTTAGACAGGTTAACATCAAAGTCTTAATACTTTTACACCGGTATAACAAAACGGGATTTAAATATTAATGGTATGTTTGCCATTTATAAGTCTTTAAATATTTTTAATTAAATATTAATTTCGACATCAACAAGCATTAATTACATGCAAGACTAGGTTAGGAATAAGTAAAATTTATGGCGACGCAGCGACTTGTTTTTAGGCATATTTTTCGGGATCGCTGTTTATTAATAAAAGCTGTATTCGGCTAATCTGTCCTTTGAGCCACTAACATTAAAATAATTCATATTTTGTAACTGGAAACAAATTTACCAAACTATTTTCAATTTTTAAAAAACACACTGAGTTATTTTGATCTGTAACGGTTTTCTCAGTCGACGCGTCCCTGGCTTGAGTTGGTGTTTTGTGTCTTTGTTTAGAGCGTTCAAGACACAGTCTATCTCTTAGAGTTCAAACCAACCAACGGCAAGCTATCTACGAGTGCCTGCTAGGCACTCTTTAGTTGGTTCTTGTAAGCTTCACTTCATTTGATTTAAGGGGGGTTTTTCAACTGGGGAATTGTTAAAATTATAAATTATTTTAACTTTGTATAAAGCTATTACCTTTGTTATTCGTAACTGTTTTGATCTTTGCTTTTAGAGTTTATTTTAATTTTAAACCTTTTTATTATTGCTGTTTCCAGTGTTGTAAATATTGGTTTTTTGTTGGTTTTTTTAACACCAAATACAAGCAATTCGTTGCCCTTAAGTCGGCATTTTTATTAAATATAACATCCCAAACCTAAACAGTAGTGTATAGTAAATTAAAAAGTTGCTTCAATAATATTATTCAATTAACGTTAAAAAGGTTGCTAAATAAATATGTTTACAAGAAACATACAAAAGGTCCTAAAATCTAAAAGTTTAAAGATTTGGATACTTGGAAAATAGTTTATTAACAACAAAATCAAATATATATTAAGAAGTGAAAATGTGAAGTTCAAAGAAGAGAAAATTAAACAGGTATAATATATGATTTTACATATTTGAGAAAAAGGGTTATATTATAAACTTCCTCCATGATTCCCTTTCGAGATTGTAATAAAATAATACATTAAATACTTTTATCAATTATTTAAATTGTTGCATAAATTGGTGGCTTGCAACTTATAAGCCATGGCCACTTGATTTGACAGTACCACTGACCACCTACAACAAGGTCACCTGCTACACAGGTTACCTACAGAATTTGAAAGGTCATTGAACCTGACTGGCCAATTGTTATCAAATTAAAAAATATAGGTCACCTGGTTGCCTTAAACCATTTGTTGTATGGAAACCCGGTGACGCAGCTACAGTCGTCCAGTTAAGCATGACTGGTCAAATTTTGTAGGCAACCTGTGTTAAAGTATAAAGACCTTGGGTTAAAATAACGTGTTTGTTTACGCGTCGTCAGTGGAGATCAAGGTACTAGAAAAAGCCTGTACTTTGACCAAATACAATCTGCGCTTTATGTATTTAGTGTGAACGCGGTGAGATCCAGTAATGTACGCCATCTTGTGTTAGCACTCGAAAATCAGGCTTTAGTATGCTAATAAAATAAGTTCACAAGCAAACTTTGATTAAACATTCTTAAAGTGTAAGCCTAAAAGTCTTATAATTTTATTTCAATAAAATTCCAGACGATTAAAATAGAAGAGGTAGAGAGCATTAGGAATGAAGTTTCCAAATTTTTCCTAATCGTAATTCGGAGCATTTCACGAATGCCGCCAAGTGTAAACATCAGTAGCGATATCGACGGCGTCGCTAAATGAACTGGAAAAACTGCACTTTCGCTCCCGTGCCGTACCGAACTCTACAAAACTCTCTATAGGGTGGCCCTCTATTAAATTATCAACAAAACTTGCCTATGAAATAGACCATTAATACACTTTTCTTTCGTAGTAATCTTCATTAAACAACTCTTAGTCAGTTGTCAAATTGATCAGCTGGCAGAAGCCACAATTGTGTCGGTTTGAGGTCTATATTAAGCCTATCACACATAAAAATGCATAGCGCATAGCATGGCGCATAGAACTTCAACCTTACGGACTTTTCTTATGCAATACCAATATGGCCGCTGCTATTTGATCGCTGATGGGTTGAAAGCCCCATGCTACGCGTTATGCGGCAGAGGCAAGTTTGTATGGGCTTTAGTTGCGATCGTTTATTCGATCGGGGAGTTGAGCGAGCGGAGCTTGAGCGGCGATCAGCTGATCATCGAGCAAATAGAGCTTTAAAATATAACAAACGAACGGCTTTCGGAACGTACGGAGCTTTGACATAACCAAACTTATATACTTTTTTGACGTGTGTTTTTAAAATAAACCTCGTATTTTTATTGGTTGTTTCCTTGTCGTGAGACGTGTTTATGTTTTTCCAACAACATGGAGATAGGCGAAAGAGTTATTCCCCTTGTTGTGGAGATGAGAGAAGTACTCATAGAAATTCTGGAGGATGAAACTGCAAATACCAATCGTTCTTTATTTAAAACAAAATTTCCTAACAACTGTACAAGAGAGCTACCCACATTTGGCGTTTAAACCAACTGTCAAAATGTATCAAGGGGCTCTAGTAGGTAGATACCAGAGATCGTAATTTCACTCGTCTGTAATAAAAATGATAAAGTAAATATACTTCCCTTGAGTAGCATGATGTTACGAAGTTTTAAAAAAGACGCTTCTTGATGCATACTTTTTTTTAAAACTCCAACCATCACTACCTATTCCATATTTAAAAAACACAAAATACCTAGGTAAAAACAAATGCATGGTGTATCTTAAATGGATCTGATATTTATTTTGTTTTCGGTTCACCTTGTAGAATCTCCCCCAGTGGCACTACATTTATCAGAATCTAGCGGACTAGGCCGCCATTATCCGAATAGATATTCGGCTCGGTCGAACAATGGTCGAGTCATCGTTTTCCAATTTTTAATTCTGCCAAATGAATTCCCCCCCTTTCCCGCACGATGGATTATCTTCCTGTCTGCACAAGTGAATCAATCACTCGGTATCTATGTACGAACAGAGTAAGTAGCGTAAAGGGACAGATACAGCGGTCACATTTGAAAATGATACTCATTGGCATTCCTACTCTAATGTTGTGTAAAGAAGAATCTTTGAGATACCTCTAGAGGCATGTAAATATTTTGGTATGCACAATTTTAGTTTATTGTTGAAAAGTATAATATCCCTTGTGAATGCCGCTCAAAAGGGTTAAAAATTTTGTTCGGGATTCCACAAAATAAAATAGGGTTTTACTGTGGAACATATCTTTTAGTCGCATTGATAATACGAGTAAGCAAGTTATAAAAATTTTAATATAATTTTTACAAAGCATCAAATACCTACTTGCAATATTTTTAAAATTCAATTTTATTTAATGTTTAATCTAAAAAAATATTTACTGTCAACCATTTAAATTAAATCTATTTTGTAGTTGCTTTATTTTTATCTTTTAATTTATTTAATTTAAACATTTTTTAAATTAATCTAATCCATAAATTACATAATTATTATTTTCGTATCTAATATCCAATCATCTTCATTAGTCTACCATATACATAATTCGTAATACAATGAGCCAACAAATATGAATACCACTATATATTGCGTTTACAGACTTTGAAAAAGCTTTTGATAGCATCGAGCACTGGCCAGTAAAAGCATCTTTAGTTAATAGCCGAATAGATCACAGATACACAGATTTAATAGCTAATATAAGGTAATTCCGGGACCTACGCCCCACCTAACAAAAGAAATTCACTGTACAGCACTGAAATGGTCTAAAGCTTTAAAAAATTAAAAATGTACTTATAGTTTTATCTAGAAAAATATACGATATTCAAAATTTGAGGAATTGGAATGACAAGCTGTCAAAACTGTATTATCTGAAATAGTAATTTTGGCCATCTCTCCCGATAGTTCGGGAGAGATAACTCACAGGCATAGGAGAGATGCCCCATCTTTGATTTATTAAGGTGTCACATAAATAAATATTTGTTTTGGCAATTTGTCAAGTATGATAACTTCAATAAGACATTGAATTGTAAAAAGTATTGAATTTTTAGTTGCTAAATTATAAACGATTTTCTGAAATTTTCCTGTGCTCAATCATTTAAGCAGTCTAAGATCCACAGACCTTTTCAGGTTATGGGCTTGTTACACCCAAATTAGATCAGAAGCAAGTATAGGAAAAGAGCATAATTGCAAAATAATCTTTAATATAAAAGTAAGGTAAGCTGTAGAAATAGAATCATTAGAATGAGCAGTTCATTAGCTATACCTATACTAGAGGCAAGTAACTTTAACAACTGGCTATTCAGAGTCAAAACAATATGCAATAAAGAAGGCTGCATAGATGCCATTGATGGTAACCCACCAGAAGATAGCTCAAGTGCAAAAGAAAAATTAGATTTTAAAAAAGCAGATCTTAAAGCGCAAGCAATTATAGTAGCTGGAGTATTAGATAAGCATTTAGATATAATAAAAGACAGCACAACTGCAAAAAGCCAGCTAGAAGCCCTAAAGGGAGTATTTATAAGATCGACGTCATTGACTAAATTAGCATGTTGGAGAAAACTGATACATTTAAAAGACGAACGTATAGAAAAATTAGAAGATTTATTTCTAAAGTTCAACACAATTGTCAGGGATTTAAAAGAACATGGCACAACGTTGGATGAGAGTGATAAAATATGCCATTTGATGCTTTCTTTACCTGAAAAGTTTGATTCTGTGGTGACAGCACTAGAGACCATAGAAATAGTGAAACTAGATTTTGTTAAATCTAGGCTATTAGACGAAGAGTTAAAACTTCTTGAAAAAGATAAACAAGAAATAGATTCCAGTAGTTTCAAAGCTTCTACAGGTTGTTTTAAATGTGGCAGTAATTTGCATTGGCAATCAAATTGTCCTAATAATGTCAGAGGTAGAGGCAGTAACTACAGAAGAAACTCAAGAGGCAGAGCAAATTGCCAATATAGATATAGACAATGTTATCAAAAACAAGCAGCAAATAGCGTTGAAGAAAATAAAGAAGAAGAAACACAAATGTATGCTGCAAATGTATGTTTAGAAAGAGAAGATGGAAAAATCTCATTCGTCCTCGATTCTGGAGCAAGCAATCATTTTGTAAAAGAAGAACTAACAAAACATATGATTAATATTAGAGAACTAGAAAAACCAGTAATAATCCACATTGCAAACGGAGAAACTTTCAAATCAAACAAAATAGGATGCTTAAAAGCATTATGCCAAGGCCAGCGAGTATCTATAGAAGCATTAATTGTTTCAAATATGAAACATAACTTAATGTCGGCTTCAAAATTAACATCAAAAGGTTTTAAGTTAATATTAGAAAAAGAAAGGACAACTATACAGAATAACAAGTTTACATTAACATGCCAAAATCAAAATGGTTTATACATTTTAGTGGTCGAAAATATCTTAAAAGATAAAGACAATGAAGAAAGTTGTAACTTAACAGTTGATTATGATTTATGGCACATACGTTTAGGACATGTAAGTTCAGATTCACTAGGACAGTTAAATTTACCAGTACCTAAAGGTATCTGCTCAACTTGCAATGAAGAAAAAGCTACGAGACAACCATTTCAAAAATCGCAAAGAGAAACTACTAAAATTGGAGAATTGATTCACACCGACATATGTGGACCGATAGCACCAGCAAAAACCGATGGAAAAAAATATTTCCAAACAATTTTGGATGATTATTCACATTTTACTGTTGTTAAGTTATTAAAAAGCAAAGATGAAGCAGAGCAAAACCTAAGAGATTATGTCGTAGAAACGGAAAGAACACATGAGATAAAAATCAAAGCGATTAGAATGGATAATGGAGGATAATTTACTTCTAAGGCATTTAAAAATGCATGCAGAGAAAAAGGTATAACATTAGAGTATACTATGCCGTACACACCTCAGGAGAATGGAAAAGCCGAAAGACTCAATAGAACACTAGTAAATAAGGCAAGGACAAAAATCATAGATTCCGGAATAGCCAAGGACCTATGGGGTGAAGCTTTAAAATGTTCAGTTTATGAACTTAACCGAACCCCTACTAAAACTTTACAAAGAGGTCTTACACCATCTGAATTATGGCACGGCAGAAATGATTTAAGTAAATTAAAAATTTTTGGCTGTCGCGCATTGTACACTATTTTACCTAAAGGCAAAAAGCTAAGCCCAAGACCAAGGAAAGCTATTATGATTGGTTACTGTGGTGGTGGTTGGAAATTATGGTTACCCGAAGAAGGGAAAATTGTTAAATCAAGAGATGTAAGAATTGACGAAAATATTATGGAGTATAAAGCAAAGCAAAATAAAAACGAAGAAATAAGATTGAAACAACAAGTTGAAATACCACTGGAAAATAAACTTGAAGAAGTTTCTGAAATCGATGGACAAGAAATTAATGACGAAAAGACAGAAAATGATCAAAAAAGAAATGAAGGAGAATTAGAAACTAAAAATTTTGACAGTGATGAAATAGTTAGCGAACAAACAAAAACTAGAGTAGAAAGAACAACAAAAAGGCCAGATTACCTTAAAGAATATGACACATACCTGGCATATTGCTTACTTACTTCAACTGATACTGAACCGAAATCTTTTAAAGAAGCTTATGAAAATGCTGAATGGAAAGAAGCAATAGATAAAGAATTGATTTCGCACAAAACACTTGAGACCTGGAAAGAATTAGAATTACCAAAAAAAAAAAATAGATGCAATAGAGACAAAATAGATATTTAAAATAAAAGAAGATGTGTAGCACAGAGCTCGATGGAAGCTGAGTATGTAGCAGCAGCTACAGCAGTTCAAGAACTCGTCAATCTAAGAGGACTTCTTGAAGAGTTTGAATTAAACCAACAAGTTATTTTAAAGTGTGATAACTTAAGTGCCATTGCAACTATAAAGAACTTTGAAAATTCAAAACGTAGCAAACACATTGATATAAAATATCATTTTATAAAAGATTTATTTTTACAAAAGATTTTTACCGTTCAATATGTTTGCTCAACTGAAAACTGTGCTGATATATTTATTAAATCTTTAGCAAAAGACAAATTCGTTAGATTTAGAAATATGATGTTGATGAAATAATTTTCTTAAGAATTTTTTTTTATTGTTCAATTTAAATATTCACAGATTTAAATTGAGGGGGCATATTAAGGTGTCACATAAATGAATATTTGTTTTGGCAATTTGTCAAGTATGATAACTTCAATAAGACTTTGAATTGTAAAAAGTATTGAATTTTTAGTTGCTAAATTATAAACGATTTTCTGAAATTTTCCTGTGCTCAATCATTTAAGCAGTCTAAGATCCACAGACCTTATCATCATTGGCATGTAAAATTAAAAATTATTCAATTTTATAAGTTTTATTACCTTTTTTAAATAAAAACATATAAAAATAAGGTGTATTCCTATTAAACTAAAAATACCACAAAATAAATATAAAAAATTAACAAAATTAAAAAAATATTTAGAAAAGGCATTTTAAATGGTTGAGTTTTTCCGCTATTTTGGCATCCTTGCCACAATTGCTGCATTTAATAAAGTACAGGGAACAGCACCATCGTTCGCATTGTACCCGATCTACAGGCTCCGTTCTAAGTAATAATTTTGCAAACATTCCACGCAGTTTTTGTGTGTCTTATTATGTTTGATTCCTGGATTTTCTCATTATTTTCTTTAGCAGCAGTACCTTTTTAACAATTTAACTATTGGTTCTTCGTCAGACGATAATTCTACATGTTTCTGTAACCGCTTTTTCCTTTTAATTTGGTCGATTTAACAACTGGAACATCATTAGATGTTTTTGTGCTTTCTTTGGCTGCAGTGACTTTTTTCGCTATCTTAGCTAATGGTTCATCATCAGACGACGAATCTGTTATGTAGGTTTCTGTGTTTTTATTTTCAATTGCTTTTAATACCTCTTTATTTAAAATTTGTGCTTGTTTTTCTTTTTCTATGAGTAGGTTTAATAACTAGAACTGGAGAAATTTGTTAAAGAAATTTGCTAGATTGCACATTCTGCACACAATTCGGAGAACTTTTGTTTAATTTTTATTTTAATCTAACGTAACTTATTTTTTTTAAATCACACCTTCCCTGTCCTCTTGTTTGGAGATCAAAATCTTTGTTAACCCTAATCGTGGTCAATTGATCGCAAACATATCCTAACCGGTGTCTCAGACCATCAACATTTTGCAAAACAAAATTGCATAAAAGAAAAATGGTTTTTAGAAAAAAAAATTGCTCCCATTGCCTTCTACCAGGAACACCAGGCTTTTTTTATAGTTTGTGGGCATCCTAAAAAAGAAAACTTCAATAAATCTAACAAATAAGGTATAGATGCCCCGGGTCATCTATCCTTTTGTACGGGTAATACGCCCCGACGCATCTATACTTTCTTAAGGGTTAGATGCCCCACCTTGACTTTTTTACTGTAAACAAATGATTGCCTGCAACATTGCACATAACCTCTCTAGAGGACCCAAATTATAATAAGTATATGTAAGAAAAAGCATATCAAAATAAAAATCCACAATAACAATGTTGGAACATGCCTATTATTATATTGAATACTATTTTTTATTAAACTTACCTTTTAAGGCTTTATTTTTCCAAAAATCCAGAGCACTAACGTTACCATATACATGCACCGATATTTTTAAGTAACTGAGACAACTGTACCAAAAAAATGGCGACATTGTCATTTGCGCGCGAGATTTGAATATCGGGGCATCTATACCGCTAGGGCATCTCTCCCGGAATTACCTTATATAGCGAAGTAACATCACGCAAAATCCACGAAGAAATCAAGCCAATCCTTATAAGAAGAGGTGTCAGCAACGTGACACAATATCTGCTATTTACCCAGGTCCTAGAAGATGTTTTTAAAAACTTAGATTGGGAAGAAATAGTTGAACCACCCAAGATATGCTGATGATATCGCCTTAATACCAGATAAGGAACAAAAACTGATAAAAATGCTGGAAGAACCGGATACAGCAGCTAAAAATATAGGCTTGAGTATAAACTGCACTAAAACTAAAATCATGACAAACACAGATGAAGTTATCACGATAACGATAAACCAAGAGAAAATAGAACAAAAAGAGGAATATATATACCTGGGACAAACTATTAAACCTAAGAAAAGTACCTCAAAACGAAAGTATATAAACAATGCATCCTTCCTGTACTTACCTATGGATCCCAGACCTGGAATCAAACATGGTTAAGGTAACAAAAGCCCAAAGATCAATGAAAAGACAAATGTTACATGTAAAGCTAACAGATAGAAAACGGAATGAATGGATAAGAAATAAAACAAAAGTAAGGGATGTTACACGAGAAGTAGCAAAATTAAAGTGGAAATTTGTCAGTAATAATATCAGACAGAAGGACCATCGATGGAACAAATATATTGTAAACGGGAGACCTTGGGAAAATAAAAGAAGTAAGAGATATCCCAAATGTGATGAACGGACCATTTCAAGAAACATGCGGGAGCTAGATGGATAAATACGGCGACAGACAGAGAAGAGTTGAAGATATTGGGAAGACCCATGACCAGGGATGGATCGAGAAAGGCTAAATAAAATAAATAGATAAATACATAATTCGTATGTATATGTCTTCTTCGCAACAATGATATTGAGGGATTGGTCTTAACCACCCTCAGCGTGCCGAGTTTTTCTCAAAGTATGAGTCTATTACAAAAGCGTGCGCTATCAAGTATCATTCTCAAAGGGAACAACTGTACAATAAGAATATTTAGCATGTTCGCAGTTTTTAGGCGTTCGATGTATAAAATGATCAATCAAATTATATAAACCAAAAAATCATATCACCCTGCAGCAGTTCTTGGCTACTAGCTCATCTTCAATATCCACTTACCAAAAAAACAAAGGTTGAAAAGTCTGGGAAACGACCAATTAGCTTTCAAGATACACAAGAAACAGAATGCAGGAATTTCCTAGTTTAAAGAGAACGGGGCTTGATGCTCTCCTGTTCTGTTGTTTCCTGATGGTAGAGAAACATTCTTACAGACGCGATGCGGCGTGTACTCTTTTTACTTGGACAAAACTTTTATTTTATTAATTTTCGTTGTATATTTCCTCTGTGATAAAGTTGTTATTGTTTATGTTTGCTTCCAAGAATGTAAATTTTTTTACTTGCATGACACTATAACCAAGTATCTGAAAATTATTAGCATATCTCTGGTTGTGTTTTGAGAAGTAATATGCTTTGTTTTTGACCCATTTATTTTCAGTCCTCATTTTTGGCTTCTACCGCGTGAACAAGTCCATATCTAGGGGGCTTAATTTCCATAAGAGGATAAAAAAGAGTTAGAGTATGGCATGTATTAATAAGAGACCGCGATACGCCCGATTCCGTCGAAAGCGTTTCAGCGTTGCCAAAAATAACCTTGATAAATACTACGGGCGCAAGTGGTCCGTTACCTACGAAGCTCGTACTGAGTGATCGCAGTCGTCAAGGGGCGGACAACCTAAAGGTTTAGGGCGAGAATTATTACATGACTTGTTTGTTAGTGCAATATACAAATGGTGAACTATTAAAACATTTAAAAGTGAAATCACAAAGGTTAGTTTTAGCGCCCTAGATATAAATTAAACAACGAGGAGAATTTAGAGGCATAAGGTCAAGGAAATATAAGAAAAATAAGATAATAAAAAGAGGTATGAGGTAAATCTTTTTATTATCTTATTTTTCTTATTTTTCCTTGCCCTATGCTACTAAATTCTCCTCGTAGTAAAAATTAAATTTTTTAGTTTTATTAAATGTGCGTTTTAGGTCCTAAAACACCGAAATCGGAGGATAAAATTAATTGTCTATTTGAATACACGATAGATCAACACCTCAAACAATTTTAACCCAATATGATACAGAAGTCTTTTGTTGGCGTTAGATTTTGGTTAAAAAGAAAGGGTTATTATTAATATTTGAACAATTTTACCTTAAAACTATCTGGTATGCATAACTTTACTTGTATCGATTTTTGAAGTGTAAACTTCTTTAGGCGCGTTTAGCAGTTTTTGTCGGTTATGTAACGCTCGTTCGGGTGAAAACGACTCGAGTCGACTAACTGTGAGAAACATTCAGCGAGCGATATGATGATGCAGATGAAGGCCAGTTCACAGAAGAGTCCGATTCGGGCCGCTTCGCCTTGTTGAAGTTTACACTTCTGCCGTGTGGTCTTAAGCACACACAATTTTTTTGATTTTTGTTTAAAAATCATTGTTCTAGAAAGATAAAAAATTCCTAAGGTACTTGAAAAGATTTTTGGTACTTGCGGCGTATTTTTCCGGTTTCAAACTTTTTTCTGTATTTTGTCGGTTATCAAAAAAGTGTGTGTCTATTTTCGCCTGCGAGCATTTAAAGTATTATTCCTCCAATATTTTTTTAAAATTTTCCTGTTTTCAAATTTTCATTTGTGGTTTAAGAGGGACAACTACTCATAATTTTGATATTTGTCTAGGAAAAGTACTCAATCAGGTCAGCGAACCTACTTTTGAGGCTTCATATCACCTCTGCCGTCCCCGCTAGGACCTCGCCTCCTCCTACGTCCACTACCCACCCTGCGTCACCGTGGTCCACCATTACCTTTTTTATGGTTGGACTAAAAATATATTACAAAACCTAAAATTAAATAATAGGTAGCTTACCTGTAGATTGGTCAGTTATCTTTCAAACAAAATTGACTTTAGTGAATGTGAAATGAAATTCAATAACCAGAATAACACTTTAAAATACTGATTGTTTGTAAAAGTAAGTGAATTATTTACGTTTAGGAACAAGCAGAATTTTAATGTATTATTCTGGTTGTATATCACCCCGTTTAATGAAAGCACTTAAGTAGTGGCTTATACTGATATTTTCGCTAAGCCGGCAACGTTCGTGTTATGTTTTTCTGCTTGCTCATGCAATCCTTATGGCCCATACAAAAATCCTACCCCTAGATAGAATGTTTAGATCAAAAATCTTTCGTCTATACTATGAACACCAATATCATCCGCTTAGGCAGCTATCAGGCGCAATTAGATTCGCATAAATCTGGAAGTTTCTGGTAGATTCCATAAATAGCTTGCAGAGAAATTAGAATCATTCCTAAAATGGTGCACCGCATGAAACGTTTTACTTGGTTAGAAATTTTAAGAAAGGGAAAATCTGCATATGCCAGAGGACACATCTGACAGATTTTAAGGCACAGTTAGGTTTGCATTTTGCGTCTGGTTTTCTGTTCTCCTGCAACCACCGAACTCTAGCGGTTGCAATAAATATGAAACAGCTTGGTATCCGCCGTTGCGCCGCGGCGGGCGTCTGAAACTTTTCCAACCTTGTAGCTAGAAAGTTTGGTGCGGTTTCGTGCCGCCTTTAATAAATTGTGTGTGTGGGGGACTTTCAATAACCACTTTTCTAAATCCGAGCCGCCAGCAGTCAGCTAAAGGGTTAAAATTATCATATACTTCTTTGCAGGAAAATGTTGTTACATGTCTGCTCACTGTGCTTGGAGCGCTTTGGTAAATTCTATGACCTGTTCCCATCCATGCATTGTTCAAGATTTGGGAAACTTGTCCAAAACTTACCTATTGTTCAAAGCTTTTCACATATGTGCCACTTAAGAATACTGTTCTAAGAATTGTCAGTGCGTAATTAAAGTTGCCAATATTTTCCAGAATAGAAACAAAATTGGGAACACTTCATGCAAATTTAAAATTTTCAAAAAACGTATTATTCATATTTTAGTATCTATTTGAAAAACTCTAGGTAAGTTGGTAAAAATGTACGGAAAAACCGTGTAGATAAAACACTTATATTAGCACTTCCATAGGAATTAAGAGCAGGTGGAAAGGCCTTGTTGCTAAAGGGCTAAAAGTTCTATTTACTGGAAAAATGAATTTCTCTCTTACTTGGAAGTTAAATATAATTGTGTAATAATAAAATTAAGTATAATGTTAAAAACGGAGACCGTAACTTGCGACCTGCAAATAAATAGTTCTATGTAAGCGTATAGCGAAAGAAAATTTAGCTAAACAGCGAAAGAAAATTTAGCTAAACGTGTTTAAGTCCAGAATGGTATTTTGTAATTACTATTGACATAATGCTCAAAAAATACAACAAATTGTCATCCACTCTAAGTTGACACAGCTATAGGGATTGGCTAGAAACCGTTTGTTTTTATTTTTAATTTAAAATTGTTTTTGTTTATTAAAAATGCGGGGTTAAGATTTTTAATAATCACCTGGGTTGTAAAATCCTATTTTTGGGAAAAGCGAGCGATTTTTAGCACCGTTTTGGGACCTTTTTTGGTCATATGACTTTTGTCAGCTTTTGTTGAAATCGCGAGAAAACCACGTTTTGACTTTTTGGAAAGCGCCGACCTGCGCCAGCAAGAGAAAGCAAAACACTTCCGTCGAAACTTTTGCCGAGAACGCATCGCAACAAAAAACCTTAAAACTATTTTCGGGAGTGAAAACCCGGATCGGCCCTACCATCGCTGGAAGAAAGACGAGCGAAACTGTAGAAAAGTAAGTCTTAATGTGGGCGAAACTAATTTTAAAACATCACAAAATTAACCTTTTTTATAGAAATCCCAAAGGGGTGTTTTTTAGGGTATTTTTTCGTTTTTGGGGAAAATACCAAGGACCACTCTTTTCGGGACTCCATACAGGGATCAATTTTAATAAACTATTTAAATCACATTAATCTTAAGCAAAAAAAAACACACATTATTTCATTAGTCCCCTACAGAGGTCAACATATAATTTTTTAAACGACCGAGATTTAAATATTTTTTCGTATAAACAATGTGAAACATTCATGTTTTATAGTAAATTTATTTTAATCCGGCCCTGAGATTAACTCCGAATGACCAACCATTGTTGATTTCACCGAGACCAAAGACGGCACGCTGGCATATTTATCTGTTTGTTGGGTAACCTGTGAAAAAACACTTTTACATAGGGTGTCTCAAAAACTTTTTATAGCTGATATAAATCACCAGAAATGAGAGACGAGGAGTCCTATCGTCGAGACGAGATACCCATTTTCTCTCACAAAACGAGGCGAGACGAGTCTCGTCTCGCGGCAACACTAGTCATCTACGAAAAATGATTTTGCGCAAAAAGACAGAGCCAAGAAATGCTTTTGTACCGAAAATCAACACATCAACACAGTATTAAAATTCATTAAAGTCAAATAAAAATATTTTTTATTGCTGATTTTGAGGCAAGATTTATTGAACAATCGCGCTATTTACTCCATCAATCATCAACCTTAAAATAACAACACCAACATTGGCAATAATTAAGCTAGTCTAAAAAGTAACAAGGAATGAGTGTAGTACAGTAGTCTAAATTGGCACTTGACAGTCAATAGAAAGTTAGTATATGATAAAAGTTAAAGTTAAATTTTAAGGGCGAGCGGCGTGTGTAGGAATTGGGCAGGACGCAGAAAGTTTGCCTGCTGCTATGCTGTGTGTTGAAATTTCGTCGTATTTAGTTTAACAGGATCTACCAGGATCGTAATTTAAAAGTTGTTGAGCTTTATCCAAGTGCTTCTAAAAGTTCCGAACCGAATTTGCACTCTTGTTATTTTAGTTTTTTGAAATCAGCGGGCATAGCTACATAAAATCTTCATCATATTGATCACAAATATTTTAAAACTAGAGACTTATTTGAAATTTTAAAATAAGGCTAGCAGTAATAAGGCAACAACTTCATATAAGAAAAGAGACATAGAATGCAAAATGCAAAACAAACCCTAAAACGAATGCCAAGTTACGTATATACTGCGACTTTGTGCTCTAATAAAGTCTAGCACAGTGGTTCTCAAACTTTTGTAGAGTGGAGAACCCTAAACCTTGTTTTTTTTTTCTAGGGAACCCCTACCCGAAGTACTTAAATATAAGACATAATGAAAAAAATCGACATTAACACTAGTTTTTAAGCTTTAAAATAAAGAACTAACTAGGTATACGAATTATATTAATAACTTGAAAACAGTAAAAACACTAAATAAAGTATTAAAAATATTTTGTTATTATTATTTTAAAACTTAATGCGAAGGATGGGCCTGTTTGTTTGAGAGTTTCTCAAAATCGGGTTCAATGTTTAAAAGTTGTATGCTTCAGGATTTCGTTTATTTCTTTAGTCGGTTTTTGTAAGAGCATACTTTGAAAACCCTTTCACAAAGGTAAGTTGTAGCAAAAAGCAACAATATTTTAACAGCAAACTTAGCTTATTCTGAATATTCACTTCTAAGCTGGGCCCAAAACTCGAACAAAGTAGCCGAATTAAATGTAGTTAGCTCACACTACTACTATACTATAGTAGTGTGAGCTATAGTGATCCTAATTTTTTCGAGAAAAAAAAAGTTGCTCCGATTTCAAAATTTTTTTTATATCTTTGCGTTTCAGATGATTTTGAAACTTTTTTGTTTCGCCGTCTGTCTGTCTGTCTGTCTGTCTGTATGTCTGTCTGTCTGTAACGACCAACGCGCATAACTCAAAAACCGCTTGCGCGATTTTAATGAAATTTGGTACCTACGCTGGGTTTTGGGTTGAGATGGTCCCATTTAAAAATGAAAAAAATCCACCTAACACAAGCCAAATAAAAGAGTGGGGGTATATTTCAAAAATTAGAGTTTATGTAAAAATATGGCGTGTGTGATATCAAACGAAAGGTAATTGAGTCTGGAGTTAAATAAAATAAATTTTACTTTTAATAAAAGGGTGGGGGTAAATTAAAAAAATTAGTGTTTATGTGGAAATATGGCGTATGTGATATCAAACGAAAGGTAATTGAGTCTGGAGTTAAACAAAATACATTTTAGTTTTAAAAAAAAGGTGGGGGTAGATTTGAAAAATTACAGTTTAAGTCAAAACATGGCTTGTGTGGTATCAAACGAACGGTAATTGAGTCTGGAGTTCAATAAAATATATTTCAGTTTTTAGTTATATTAGCTCACGTACACTATAACTATAGTACCTAGTGTGAGCTTAGGTGCCCATAGATTGGCAGAATATTTTTATTAGCTTTTCAGTTTGTTTTACAGTTCTTTGATGAGCGTTTTCGACTTAGACTGAAAACGGATTGTGAACCCAATCAAGATCCCCTCTCTCCTTCTCATGGAAAATATGCTTTGATTGAAACTTGCAGGTTCTGAAGATGATTGGTTATCTCAGAAGTGATTTTTGCTGATAGTAAAACTTTGACTCGGACACAAAATCATGCAGGTTAAAAAAGCACTCAGTCACTCCTCCCAAAACTGGTACGGGAACCCCAAGCCTTAATTTATTTAAATATTTAAATTTCATGAATAAAAAAATAGAGCATAAAATAGGGCGTCATAGGTTCTTGCCCCACCCCCAAGACTCTGGGCCACCCCCTCCAAGACATATTCCTGGGTGCGTTACTGAATAATTTATTCGTAGTTAAAAGTGATGCTTGACAACAGGAAACTTTTTAAATACTGAAACAAAAATATACATCTAAATAAATATCGAAAATAACCGCTTTCAACTACTTATTAAGCTTTCAAATTTCAAAATTGTGGCTCTGCAATAAATGAATAATTTTAAAACTCAGTCAGCTCTCGAAAATGTAATTCCTGCATCAGGTAAAGCTCTTGGGTAAAACCTGGAGTTCATTAAATTTGGAGAAACTTTATGCTTACTTTAAAGACATTAAAATATAAAAGATGTCCTTTGAATCTGTAAGTAGAGCATTTCTTAAGGTTCGCGAAATAGAAGATCTACGAAGATCTTTAATGCTTGGCCTCATTATACTGATCTGTTAGATATATTTTTAATTTTAACCTAACTAGCCCGCGCAGCAATAGCTAGAGAAAATGTGTTTGGGATAACGCCTAAAATGTGTTATTTGGGGATATAATATATCGTCGTGACGTCTGTTCGTCTGTGTGTGTGTAGGTGTCTGTCTGTCTGTCTGTCTGTCTGTCTGTCTGTCTGTCTGTCTGTCTGTCTGTCTGTCTGTCTGTCTGTCTGTCTGTCTGTCTGTATGTCTGTGTGTGTGTATGTCTGTCCGGACCACTTTAGCTCCTAAACCGCTGAAATTTTTAGATAAAATAGTGTTCAGTATTGTAAAGGGCTGCCTAGATTTTCGTTAAAATCCCTTAATACTAATGCCAGTTTTTGACAGATTAAAAAATTTAAAATATGAAATATATATATGAAAAACTCAGCATCGCTACTAAAAACTTCGTAGGAGCTTCCGTTTTTGAGATAGAGTGTTCTCCAGTTAGGACGTTTTTTCATTATTGTTGTATTGTCATCGGACCACTATATGTATAACAAATTTCATCCAAATCGGATAATGGGAAGTGTGTCAAAAACGCATTTTTCTATAGATGGGGGTGGGGGTAGGAGTAGTAGGATTTTTTTTCAATGTTGTATTGTCATCGGACCACTATATGTATACCAAATTTCATCCAAATCGGATAATGGGAAGGGTGTCAAAAACGCATTTTCTATGGAAGGGGGTGGGAGTAGGGGTGGGAGGATATTTTTTTTTAAATGTTGTATTGTCATCGGACCACTATGTGAATACCAAATTTCATCCAAATCGGATAATGGGAAGTGTGTCAAAAATTTATTTTTCTATGAAAGGGGGTGGGGGTAGGGGTGGGAGGATATTTTTTTCTTAATATTGTCATCGGATCACTATATGTATACCAAATTTCATCCAAATCGGATAACGGGATGTGTGTCAAAAACAAATTTTTCTATGGAAGGGGGTGGGGGTAGGGGAGGGATGATATTTTTTTCATATTGTTGTATTATCATCGGACCACTATGTGTATACCAAATTTTATCCAAATCGGATAACGGGAAGTGTGTCAAAAACAAATTTTTCTATAGAAGGGGTGTGGGTAGGGGTGGGAGGACATTTTTGTTGTATTGTCATGGGACCACTATGTTGTTATGTTTAATATATTTTTTATTTCTCTTTTATCATGACAATGTCACTCACTCATCAACTACTAGTGATCAATAATAATAATAACAATAACATTACAACTCCCTTTTTTATTCTCTCTTGCTATTCTACTCTCTTTTTTTTTTTTTTTTTTTTTGCTCTTCTATATCTCTCCCTGAGTTTGTGGACATGGTCGAAGATATCTTCTATTTCGTTTTAAAAGTTTTCCACTGGGCAACTTTATTGTATACTGTCTATGTTTAGCTACTTCTACCACAATGCCCACTTTGTCCCATAATTTGGATATTGGATTTTGTATTCTGGCTGTTTTTCCCTTTTTAATTTCAGGTATATCCTTGGCATTTTTGTTGTATGTATTTGCTTGTTTTTGCTTTTGAGCAGTTTTAATATCTTTTAAGGTAGACAGTTTTTTCCACTTTAGATCAAAAGCATTTTGATGTGTCGGAATCAGTGACCTCATATCTCGACCATAAAGCTTCTGAGCTGGTGAAAAACCATCATCAGATGGAGTATTTCTCCATTCAAGTAGTCCAGACAAAAACTTATTTTCATTTAGTCTTCCATTTTCTGTGCTTTTAAAAATTAAATCTTTCATTGCACCAACTGCTGCTTCAGCATGCCCGTTGCTTTGAGGGTAATACGGGGTCGATGGACTATGCTCAATGTTCCAATCCTTGCAGAATGATTTGAAATCGTATGCATTATACTGTGGACCATTATCAGATCGAAACCTTATTGGCACACCTGTGTCTGCAAAAATTTTTTTTAGATCTTGAATCATTCTGTTACTAGTAGGATCCTGGTTTCCGTAATGACATACTATCGGCCATCCTGAGAATCTATCTACATAGACCATGTAATGTTTGCCCGAACAGACAAACAGATCTGAGGAAACATCAACAAATGGTCGGGGTGGCGGGGAATCAAACATCATAGTTTCTTTTTGTTGAGATGGCTTAACAGTTTGACATGCTTCACAAGAATCAATAAGGTTTTTTATGTCTGAACTCATTGCAGGCCAATAAACCGTGTTTCTAGCTCTTCTTAAAGTTCTTACAATTCCTTGATGTGCATCGTGTAACCGTTCCATAACAATTTTCCTAGCTTCCTTAGGTATTAATAATTGGCAACCCTTCAATACTAACTGATCTTCTATGCTGAGCTCGTTTCTAATATTCCAGAATGGCTTTAAACAATCTTGGAGATCTTTTTTATTGGAAGGAAATCCATTTTGTATTTGTTGTCGTAGACACTGGTATTCCAAATCTTTAGTTGCTACTGCTTGTAACTTTTTTAAAGAAGGATCAAAGAAAATGGAATCAGAATTGTTTATATTCTGTATTTGTTCTGCGATCACTGCTTCTACCATGAGCACTGCATCTTCTCCCAATAAGTCACTTTCAGTTGACATGGCTATAGGTGATCGAGAAAGAGCGTCAGGGATAATATTTTCCTTGCCTTTACACCATTTAGCTTGAAAATTAAAATTAGACAATTTTTCTTTTAACCTTTGAATTCTACAATTTTCAATTTTGTCCAAGGTATAATTATTTAATATTGTTATTAGTGGTTTATGATCGGTTATAATTTTAAAATCTGGTAATCCAAGCAGATATAGTTTGCATTTATGTACTGACCAAGTGATAGCCAATAACTCTATTTCTATCATTGCATATCTGGATTCTGAGTCAGACAAAAATCTGGAGCCACATTGAATCAATTTCCATTTATCGTCATGCTTTTGTAAAAGGATATATCCCAGTCCATTTAATCGAGATGCGTCCACATGCAATTCGGTCTCCAGTAAAGGATCATAATGTCCCAAAATTGGTGGTGAAACTAATGCTGATCTAATGTTTTCAAAAGCTTCATCGTGTTTACTCGACCATATAAATTCGTTTCGTTTCTTCATCAAATCTCTTAAAGGTGTTGCATGACAACTGATTTCTGACGAAAAGTTTCCCAGCTGATTTACTATTCCCATAAATGATCTTAGTTCGGTCAAATTTTTAGGTCTTGGAAAATTTCGAATCGCCTGAACTTTTTTAGGATCAGCTTTTATTCCATTTTGACCAACTATGTAACCTACATACGGAACTTCATTTTGGGCAAAAACGAATTTTTCAGGGTTCAGAGTAATTTTATATTTTCGGCAACGCTCTAATAATTCCACAACTTTCACATAATGGTCTTTAAAAGTTTCGTCATGTAGCAAAATATCATCTACTACTTTTTCCATATTTGACATACCAGCAAGTGCTTCATCACCTCGACGACAAAATTCATCGCCCGAACTAACTAATCCCATTGGCGTTCTTAGAAATTGATAACGTCCCCATGGAGTCAAAAATGTCGTTAACTGTTGACTTTCTTCATCCAAACTTAACTGCCAATATCCACTAGTGGCGTCCAATGTTGAAAAATAATTTGATTTTGTGTCAATATTTGAAACAGCTTCCCAAGGTGCTTTA
The DNA here is from genome assembly GCA_963576565.1 of Aspidapion aeneum. Classification (NCBI taxonomy): domain Eukaryota; kingdom Metazoa; phylum Arthropoda; class Insecta; order Coleoptera; family Brentidae; genus Aspidapion; species Aspidapion aeneum. Next base: position 28,013,315 of record OY755043.1, read on the forward strand.
AATGGATGTAACGGTCTCTTTACATATTTGTTTAACATTGTATAATCAACACAAATACGCATTTTTCCATTTGGCTTCTGGACTATCACCAACGGGCTGACAAAATCACTTGGGGTACCCTCTACTGGCTTGATTATTGATTTCTTTACCATGTCATCAAGTTCTTTTTTAACTCCTTCCCTCCACGCGTACGGGATTTTTCTCGGACATGATATTGCAAAGGGCACAACATCTTCTTTAAGATAAATATGAACGGGTTTCCCATCCATTGATTTGAGATTCGTACTGGTATCAAAAACGTCGGCGTATTTTTCCAATAATTGACTTTTAAGAGTTTTGGCGTTTTCTTCGTTTATTGGAACCTCACTTAACTTTGCAACATTTAATGATATTGGTAAAGGGTCAGGAAAATCTTTGTGAATTATTCCCAAATCTATAAGAACTTTCCTATCAAGTAAAAGTTCTTTAACATTTTTGCATATTACAATTTTTGTTTCACAACATCTTCCTTGAAGTATAATTTTGCAGTTTATTATACCGATTGTTTCTATAGTAGATCTGTTTGCAGCTTGTAATTTTAAATTCGTTGCTTCTAGTGAGATCTCGTGTAATCGCTTTAAAAAATCTTCTCCAGCCACCGAAACTTCAGCACCTGTATCCGGAGTGGCCTTATAAATAAATGAAGATACTTTTGGATGACACTGTACTTCTATTGTGACTGTTACATGACGTGTCTTGTCCCGCCAATTTTTATCAATACTGTCAATTGAGGTTATTGATAAATGTCCAATATTTGAAGTTTCTTGTTCTTCATCAACAACATTTTTTACACTTTTTTTAAAGCATAAACTAGTAAAATGCCCTCGTAATCGGCATTTATTACAAATTATATTCCTCGCTGGACATTCCAGAAGTGATTTATGCCAATTATTGTTGCATCTACGGCACTTTTTGGCAATATTTTCTGGTTGTTTTGGAACCGCCTTTACTTTCGAAAGTTTTATTTGAGAATTTTCTTCTAGAGTTGCAACTTCTTCGGCTTCGCATAATTTAACTAAAGACTCTAAACTTGCATCTTCTGGAAGTAATCTACATTTTTTGCGAACTTCAGGATCGTAAAGAGATTCAATAATGTGGTCTATAAGGCATGTTTCGTAACAAGTGACGCACGGATCGGTAAGTTGAAACAATTTTAATTTTTGTCTGTAAAATGATGTGAACAACTCACCAGACTCTTGCTTTCTGGCCATAAATTGACTTCGTCTCATTCTGTAATTTTCCTTTTTCTTAAAATATTTTTCAAGTTCGTTAAGTATAGTTAAAACATTAGTTTTATTAAGATTATTAATTTTTAAAACTAAACGTAGAACATCCAGCATATCTTGGTCAAATAATGATAAAAGTATTGCATTAACTTGTGGACTACTAACATTTTGCAAACCTTGAATCAACAGATAGTTTTCGAAATTCCTTCGCCAATCAGTATACTGAGCAAAAGAAATATTTTCCATTAATTTTCCTGGAAGTGGAAAATTACCAGTAACTTTTACAATAGGTTGAATAATCTCATCATTATTATCTTCACGCTCTGGTTGATTATCAGTGTGACGTATAGTTTCAGCCGAATTTTCTTTCGTTGATAACATTTTCTTGATTGCTTCTTGAAGCTGTTGTATCTGCAGATTCATATTGGTCTGGAGATTATTTACCATTTCATGGGTATTTCTTTCAATTATAACAATAGACTCCTGAGTTTTTTGTAATGATTCTTCTAGTGAAGTTCGTTCATTAGCTTCATTTGCAGTTTTATTTTGATTTGTTTCTTTCTTTGATTTCTTTGGCGGCATCTTTGTACTTTTTCCCAATATTTCGTAGCTTTTATATTTTATATATATAATTTATTCGGTTCAAAATCACGACTGCGCCATGTTATGTTTAATATATTTTTTATTTCTCTTTTATCATGACAATGTCACTCACTCATCAACTACTAGTGATCAATAATAATAATAACAATAACATTACATATGTGTGTACCAAATTTCATCCAAATCGGATAATGGGAAGTGTGTCAAAAACGCTTCACAAGATTTGATAGATAGTTTGTTAGATAGTTAGTTAGATCGTTAGACAGAACATCTGAAGCTAAATAAAAGCTTGTAAAAATAATCTAGTACGATTTTGTGTGTTTGTGTAACTGTAAAAGAAGGGATTATTAAATGTATTAAGAGATGCATCAGTAAAGCGGAAGTTGGTAGGCAAAAGAACTTGTCAAAAACAACCATTTGATTCCAAATAAAAAATGTACGTTCTAACATAACTTTTTAATTGTTTTTTTTTATAACGTACGTCCGCTTATAAAGTACATATTTTCTGATCCATTAAGGGTACGTTATAACCCGAGTACACTGTATTTACAAAAACTCTTTTTAAGGCTGAATTAGCGTATAGTGTGCTAATGGGCTAGGAAGGTATAGTTTTTGCAAAGTCACTTAAATAACTCCTAATACGGGGTCTCTCAATCTCATGAAATTTTGCTTCATTGTGCCCTTCAAAATTTCCAAATTCATATAAAATCTTCCTGGTATAATTACAAACCTACCGACAGAGAAAAGCCGCGGTTCTTTGCGGTCCGAGCACAAAATATTTGTTTTGCGACCGACCGAGCACAGGTGGATAGACGGCACCTGATTGGGAGATTTTTTTGAGACGCGCTTTTAATTGCATTCGGGTGTGCTTTTCGGGACCCCTTTAGTCGGCAGTATGCAAAGTTAGAAAATAAATCAGTGTCGTTTCTGTAGGTGTAGGAATAGAAAGTTTTATTATCTATTTTTATTTCTTTAGTTTACGCCGTAATTAAATGAAATAATTTTTATGAGTATATCTACCGCCGCCCATGTCACTTTCTTTAAAGGATATGCCGATGGTCGGCTTTTATCTTTGTTCAACTGACTTTGCAAAAACTATATCAGATCCATCAGTGATCCATTTATCTTCTGAATAGCATCTACAGGCCTTCTAATATTCTTTAATTTCGTTATCCTGCACGTGCGGCTTTAAAATATTTTCCAAGTAAAACAGCTATATTATATTTGTACCCCATTATTGTATAGATATTTAAAAAAATATATGCAAATACAATAAAATATTTATTATTTAACTATGCTTCCAAACAACAAGAACGAATAAATGAACGTAAAAATGTCTAAATTAAAGTAAAAATTTGGATGAAATCATAACTTTGTGTTGACGATCTAGATTATAGGCTATATGACACGACAGTTACTCCAAAATTAGGTAGATGCAAGTTAATGTTAAAAAACTTTAATGTGTGTTAAAGTGCGTTCGGTAAATCCAAGAATAGTTTAAAATATAAAAATTATTATCTTTAAAACTAAACATAAAAAAATATAATTTTTTTCCTAGTGTGACACTCAGTTACAAAAGTAAGCAGGTAAAGTTAGATTAAAATTGACAAAGCCGTTTTCCAGAAATAAGATAAAAATAATTTAGGAGCAAAAGAAAGATTTCTTTTTTAATCCCTTTGACTACACCAAAATCTATAGCATTTCTTTCATGTATTTAAAATATTCGTTATGCTGTGTTTAAAATATCTGAACTCAATTTTATTTATCAGGAAAATGTGTAAGATCAAACCTAAAAATAAAATTAAATTAGTTTTTAACCCCTTGTGATTTTTTAATTTTTTTCACATTTTCTCAAATAACGGACGCCTCTGGAAAGTTTGCTCTTAGTCTGATTGCACTAACTTATACACTGTTAAAAAGAGAATTTTATTTTCTACAATAAAGTGTAGAATAATATTTTTCCTAAAAAGCTTAGTTTTTGAAAAAAATGGATAAAACTTGTAAAAAAATTGGTTTAGTGATTTTTCAAAATTGAATCTAATCCTGCCTTATTTTACATCGTGTAAACGAAAATTTTATTGTCTACAACTGACTATAGGACACAGTTTTTGATAAAGAACTTGGTTTTACCTTAATAAACGGACGCCGCTGAACAGTTTGTATTTGGTCGTCGCTAAAAAGAAAATTTTATTGTCTACAATAAAGGTAATTACATATTTTTCCCTAGGAAGATTAGTTTTTGAAAAATTTGAAGAAAACCTCAAAATCTCAGTTTTTGGGAGTTCTGGGGGTTTTTTCAGCTAACATTTAACAAACTGATAAAATTTTATATTTAGGTTGGATTTACATATTTTTGATTAATTTCTCTGTCATTGTGGCTTTAACGCGTCAACTTAGTTAAATTTTCAGAAATTCGAACACGACTATAAGAGAAGGGGGTTCGGTTGGACCAAAACCAGGCTTGGCAACATCTAGATCGTTAATCTGTGACCTTTTGTCAGCTAGAATCCATTGTCAAACTACGGTCCTCATATTTTGCATACTCAACTACCTACAGCGCCTGCACTAATTAGGAATTGTGGATCATTATGTTACTTATGATACAAACATTTATATTTATGATGTTAAATTATTATTAAAGACTCACGATTTTATAAAATATGTGCTCGCACAGCTAAAAATGAACTTGACGGTTTAACAAATAATGTTTTCGTCCTTGCGCGTTCTAGGACACATCATAAATTACGTTTTTTTGTTTTATCCGACGACCCTCGATCTACCAGTCTCACAGACAGAGAGACAGCCAGACAACGTGCTGGATGGGCAAAATTAAAAAAGTTGACGCTGCACTTTTCTTGGATAAAGGCCGGAAAGTGAAAGTAAAAGTCTGATATTAGGTTTGTTCGAGCTGACCATTGGACTTGTTATAAGACCGTCCTAAAAATCTTATTTCCGCCTGTCAAATATGGTAAACATAGAGAATAAACAAGTGAAATTAAAGAAAGAAAAATAAGAAAAAAGTTTTCTGCTTAGGCCGGGACTCGAACCCGGGATCTCTTGCTCTCTAGGCAAACATTCTAAGCATTGAACTACCGAAGCCATACATAAATTTTCGGCAAACTTCCATCTATGCAGGCTGCGATGTCTGAATACAAGAACGAGAGACTTTCAGGGTATTAACTCGACCAAGTCATCAAACTGATTTCTATAATTCTTCCTTCCCACTGTCAAAGGTATGAAAACTCAAAAGTTAGACGTAAACTATCAACGTCTGAAAACATGAGATTACCTTTTTGTGTGTTAAAAATTCTGATCCATTTAATTTCATTTGTTGTTTATAGTTTTAGGTTCTTGCATTATTTGCAATTTGGTATTTGATAAGGAAACCGAAGTCAAGAATCGAATTAAATGTAAAAATTTCGCAAATTCGAACACAATTTGTTTTATATTCCTATATTCCAATTATTAGTGGTCTAAAAGAGTGGGAAAAATATATTGATAATCCGTGTATACTAATTTTCATCCAATAAACGGGAATTCCTTGATTTAATGTACACAAACATTAATATGTATAAATAACCTATAAAAACTATTTTATAATGTTAAAGTTCTTGTTTATTGAGTCAATGTTTTTCGTTCATTGTCGGAACATTAATGTACAAATGATTGATTTTAGATACATTTTTCGTTCTATTTAGTTAGGTTGTCTGCATGCGATTACATAATATGTAGCCTTATTCTAACCTAACTACATTAAACTTTTAATTATATTATAATAATTACATGGCCAACACAGATATTTTAGATATTTTCCAAGTATTTCATGATTACAAAAACAAAAAATGCATAACATACGGTATTATGTGGTCTTCGCCCCCCCCCCCCCCCCAAGACATATTTCTGGGTGCGCTACTCATAGTTAGCTTTGTCTCTACAATCATTGTAATTGGACAATTCTTAAGACTAAATCAAAATAAATGCAAAATTTCGTTTTTTTAATACAGATTTCCTAATAAAGCAAAACATAAACACCAGTATTTACTAAAGGGTCTACAGTGCTATGTGCTAAAATCCTAGGTCTACTAGTCCAGATTTTGGTTGAAGGTTTAACTTATTTTTTCCGTGACTGCAATAGTTTTTAATATTTATATAAATTGTTCATAAATGCCTTGCGATATTGGTCATCAATTTTCGTTGTAACAAAGACATTATTTCCACAAAAAGGTTAGAAATAAATAAAACGATTAATATATTTTAGTTTAAAAATGATAGCCATTTTTAAACCTCCAAACGTCACTAGGAGATGTCCAGTAAAAACGGTGTAAGTCAGTGTCAGCTGTCCGCTATATGTTACATGTTATTTTTTTAGACAAGTTAGCGATAATTAAACCGATGCTCAATTGTTTTGGTGGATGTGTAATTGAAAACGAATTCTAATATATCTTGTGCTTTTTACAATATTTAAATATTGATACGTATTTAATACGGTAATGCATTAACGGACAGAATTTTCAGTTATTTATGTATTATTTAGCTTTGAAAATTTTTATATATAAGTTTTTTTATCAATCAATCATGGATTATTTCTATTGTTTTTCGAACATTAAACCACCCCTCAGAGGTGGTACTACAATTTGAGACTATTTTTAATGGGAATCCTACAACTGCACGGACTCGATCTCCAAATAATGACATTTCGTTACAAATTTTTTATGTCGTTTTTCTTTATTTCTAATGTTAATTTGAATTTATATGAGACGAAACTCACTGAGAAATGCTTACTAACATATTGCACATTAGGGTGAACCGAATCTTTGCAGTTCTTTGACCTGTGAGTATTAAGAAATACACTTAAACCGATCGGTATCCGGTCTATTGATTTGATACTTAAACCTGGTCTAAAATGCTAAGTTTTAAGGTCTTAGTAAAGACAACAATAATATGTACAATAAACAATGGTGAAATTGTTTATTCATTAAATAAAGACACACATTTTATCTTTTTAAAAGAATTGATAGGACGATTTTAGTGGTACAGTTGGGGACACAGCCGTGATCAAACTAATGAAAAAATAAGCGGGCAACGTTCGGAATTACATAATTAAGCGACTCTGTCCAGCGCAACTGCGTGAAACAAATAAAGAAAAACACAGCAGACTTACAAAGTAGGGTGATTGTTGATCGCAAAGCGTAACGTTCGAAAGTACGTAAATTGTCTCAGGCTGACCACAGTATGTTTAACTGTGTTAAACAACTAAAGAACTGAACTGATTATTTATTATTTTAACCTATATCTTCTTTGTCAATTAATTGTATTTTATTAAATTACGTGTTTATGTCCGTTTGACTGATTTTTAATTTGTATGTTGTTTTAGACTGTTTTAAATGTTTTTTTAATTTTTTATTTTTGTGTGTTCCAGTTTTTCATTTGTTTCAAAGATGATTCTTAACTTAACACTTGATAATGGTTTTTTAAAAACCGAAACGCGTCGTGATTAGACAATAAAATATTTGTGAAGTAAGCAGGACTTTCATTGATAAATGCAAAATGACAAATATTTTTAGGCTGTAGAGTTGCCAAATGGATCCATTTATAAATTTAAATTAAAACGACTAAATAAAAAGTCCGCGATTCTCATCTAAAATTGGTAGCGGCAATTTAAAGAGTCCCCGGCCGTACAAAAAGTTCCTAATAAGCCGGTGTCTTTTGCTCGCTCTAGCCCTGGTAAGATTTTCCAGTAATATTTGCATACCTGCTCACACAATTGTTATGTCAGGTTTGGTAATTTATAAAGAAGGGAGCTTTGACAGTAGCATACAATTTAATTTAATAAGGTTTCATTCATAAAACTTGACAAAAGACAAAGATGAATATCATAGAGATGAAAGATGGCCAAAAAGATTAACGACCGGGTACCGGTATACGTGCAGAAACATTTTCTACAATTAAATCTTTATGTACGACATGTAAACAGGATACGTAAGTCGAAGAATATTAGAGAGTTTAAGTTAATATACTGCAGCATCAAACAGTTGCATTTTATGATGTTACAATTTACGGCTAGATTTTCTTTTTTGCTTCAATCTAGAAAAAGTTGATTGACAGAATTCATTAAAAATTTTTACAAATGCAAGTATGATTAAATTTTAACCCGACTAAATAACTTATGGCTATTTGGTGGTTGCGTTGCTTTACTTGTAGAAAAAGTTGATTGATAGAATTCAGTAAGAATTTTGACAAATTAAGTATGATTAATTTTTAACCCGTGTATATAAGTTATGGCTAGTTGGCGTTGCTTTTCTAAGTAAAAAAAAATATTTATTACTTATAAAAGTAGATTAATAGACTAAAAAATGTAAACAATATGGGGGGTCTTGGGTAAAACCGAGATTATTTTAAACCGATTTGTCGTATAACCACCATGAAAACCGTTTTAAGCACTAAAACCGATTTTATTTTAAACCGATTTTAGGTGTGTATAAACGTAGTAATTGTCTTACACGTTAGATCAACGCTAATTGCATTTTCTTCACCTGTAAGACTTCGGCGACAGCCAGCGGAGTTTTAGACCAGTTTAAGCGTGGTAAAATCTTAATTTAATTCTTAAGAAACAGCAACGATTAACGTAGTACAGTGAAAAAATCTCTTTAATATTTGCGCAAAATGTCTACATATAGTTACAAGGGAGGTAGTTATTTGACTGTAATTGCTGTTTTGTCGATAATCACTCCTGCAATCATAGTGTCAAACCGCCTCAAGAGAATACGATTGCGATCGCACGATTATTTTTCTTTTTTCTTGAGTTTTGAAACACAAATTATGGAGTGCCGACGTCAGCGTATTGTGGATTTTTTTTACCGTTAACATTTTAATTTCTTTACAGATTTCTTTTTATATTTTTATTTAAACTCGGGGTTTGAAACCCTAGACAAATATTAAGTTTTTATTTATAAAAACGTTATTTTTTTTTAGCAAATAGTCCATATTATGGTTGAGTCGTTGAATAGGAATCAAACAGGTTATGATCTTCCTCCACTAATTATGACTATGACTCCGATGAATTAACCGTTTTAGTAGCTAAGCAAAGTTTTTTAACCAGATTTTCAAAATATTGTGCTAATTTAGTTTAGTAATATCCCCTGAAGATGTAAGTTTCTTCTTAAGAAACATGTCCACCAGTATTTACTAAAGGGTCTACAGTGCTAAGTGCTACAATCCTAGGTCTACAAGTCTAGATTTTGGTTGAAGGTTTAACCTATTTTTCCCATGAATGCAATAGTTTTTAATATTTGTATAAATTGTTTACAAATACCTTGCGATATGGGTCATCTTTTTTCGTTGTAACAAAGATATTATTTCCACACAAACGTTATAAATAAATAAAAAGGATAAAATATTTTGGGTTAAAAATGGTAGCCATATTTAAACCTCTAAACGTCATTAGGAAATGTCGAATAAGAACGGTGTAAGTCACTGTCAGCTGTCCGCTATATTTTACATGTTATTATTTTAGACAAGTTAGCGACGATTAAACCGATGTTCGATTGTTTTGGTGAATGTATAATTAAAAAAGGATTCTAATATATCTTGTGCTTTTTACAGTATTTATATATTGATACGTATTTATTACGGTAATGCATCTACAGATATAGTTTTAAGTTATTTATGTATTATTTAGCTTTGAATATTTTTGTATATAATTCTCAGGGGTGGTACTAGAATTAAAGACTATTTTTAATGGGAATCCTACGACTGCACGGACTAGATCTCCAAAAAATGACATATCGTTACAAAAATTTTATGTGTTTTTTTTTATTTCTAAAGTTAATTTGAATTTATACGAGATACAACTGACTGAGAAATGCTTACTATCATATTGCACATTAGGATAAACCAAATCTTTGCAGTTATTTGACCTGTGAGGATTAAAGAAATACACTTAAACTGGTCGGTATCAAGTCTATAGACTTGATACTTAAACCCGTTCTTCTAAAAATTAGTGGAAGAAGACAATAACCTGCTTGATTCCTGTTTATTTTTTTTTATTTAAATATTTATTGAGATAAAATAGAAACAACTTCCGCTCTTCATCCCTCTCGAGTCATGCTCCACCTTCCATAAGCTGCGTCGAATGATTTTATTGCATTGTTTTTCGTAGGAATAAAGATATTTAATTGCCTAGTTTCGGTGTGATGATTGAGTTGCTCTAAAATTTTCGAAGAGGAATGTACCCAATTTTTTTTATTCTTGTTTCTAAACATCGCGTTTAATTAGGCTGCCATATCCTAAGATTTTTTTTAACTTGTGGGCTTTCTATCCATGTCTTTTTAAAATGTTTCGAATGGTCCTGGAAGAACGAGGAGGGACTACTTTAGCCGCAGCACAAACGGCAGCTTCTCGCTGTTGCCTTTGTTTCGACATGGGTCTTGGACACTCATCCATCTCTTTATTGGCTCTATAATTTTTTCAGAGCTTAACGCACCCAAATTTATTAAACTGCTTAACTATTAAAAAAAGACACGAACGCGCAACGCGACCTTGTTGGATCTCCCCTGATATCCCTAGTCAGCTCTTGTCTACCTGCCTATAATTTCTCCTCCAGTATTGTCCCTCTGCTTTAAATGTTAGTTTACGGACCGTCGGGATTTGCTGGGATCGGGATACACCCTTATATTTCTTTTTTTATCTAAACGCACAATGCAATGTAACATGAAAAAGACGTCATAAAGTGATTTCTATGGGATCTCACAAGCTCCTTGATACAAAACTTTAAAAATTTATATACGTATTTTAGAAAATATATAATTAAATTTTTTTTTATTACAGAAATTGATCCTGGGGGGGGGGCTTGAGCACGGATTTTTACGGATCAATATTCAGTGCCTCTGGGGCTGCTTAAGCCTCTTAGCCCATCACCCCCCACGTCCGCTACTGTGTGATGGTCTTCGACGTCATTTGGCGATGTTAATATTAAATTGTTATAGAAACTACCTAAACAATTTTTGAGCAAAAGCAACGAGTTGCATTACGGTGGAGCTACGATTTTTTTATCACATTATTTTTTTTATAACTTATTATCTACTATTATTTTTGTTCTTAAAACTCTTTTAGCACAAAGAAAAATATATTACCATTATTTCCAATTGGTTTGTCGTGATCGTTTCTCTGACAACCCGGAACAGGCGAAAGGCAATAATATGTACAAAAATTTTATGGCGCTGTTTTACACACGAAAAAATCCGTAAAATGCAAAATTAAATTTTGGAAATGTTGCCAGAGATATGGAAATTATACGTATAAGCGTGTCTCCCGTTTAACCCATTTTCGAAAACATCTTGATCGCTCTGACATACACTGATATCAGAGCAAACAAACCGTTTTTATTTTATTTCGTTTTGCTTTTTGCTTTTATTTATTAGTGCAAATAATACAAGTGAATGTTACACAGATTTTTTTTTTATATCAAATCAAATGGAATCGGTTCAAAACATAATAAGAGTAACTTTTTGTTTACTTTGAAAAATGTTTTTTTTCAGGTGAAATTATACCGGGTCGGAAAAAAAACCGGACAATTTTTTTTCATTATAACTTTTAAACTATACCATCGGCTTTAACCGGACAAACCGCACTTGACAGAGAATTAATCAGAGTTTTGAATAAATATATTTCTTTGTGCGCTATCTCAAAATCCAAGATGGCGGACGAAATTAAATTCTAACCTTCAAAGATGCTCGTTTATTCTTGTGTTGCGAACATTTTTAAATTAGTGAAAAAGCTGCATTCTTGCCATGCACAACAAGATACTGTCAGCGAAATTGGTTTCGTGGTTTTAAAATAAAATATTTTTGTTTCAACCATTGTTTTGCATATACGATTGCCATGCCAATCAAGCCTGCATGCCTGAACCGATTTTGATCAAATAAAAAACGCCCTGGTGAGAATTGATTGCTTTTTAAAGATCATGATCAAAGTTTACCGCCATCTTAAATTATTCTTTATTATGATTCTTTAAAATGGCGAGTTTATTCTTATATTCAGAAAATGTTTTATTTTTTTTTTAATTTATTGAAAAACACTACTTATCCCTAACACAACGACGTATAAATAAGTAAAATCGGTGTGGTGGTTATCAAAAAATCTATTTTTGTTTCATCCATTATTTTACAGATTCTATGATTGCATTGCCAATCCTGTTTGCATTAATTTCCTTATAAATTCGTTATTACTAAACCGATTTTAGTGAAATAAAATAAATCATGCTGAGAATTGAATGAATCATACTTGATTCTTTAAAATGGGGTGTTTAATCTTATTTTGCGAAGATGTTTTAGTTTTTATTTAATTTATAGAAAAACACTACTTTTCTCCCGTATACAGAGGTGCAAATCAATAAAATCGGTAAAGGGGTTCTTACAAAATCTGATTTTGTTTTTATCATTGTTTTTCAAATTATACGATTGCATTGCCAATTCTGTCTGCATTAATTTCTTTATAAATTTATTATTATTACTGAACCGATTTTAGTGAAATAAAAAACCTCGTGGTGCAAACTTTAAAGATCAATCAGTAGTTTATTCCATATTTCACTACGATTGGTTTACTAATAATGAGTTTATAAGAAAATTAATGCAGACATTGGCAATGCAATCGTATAATCTGTAAAACAATGGCTGAAACAAAAATAGTTTTTTTGAGAACCACCATACCGATTTTACCAATTTGTACCTCGTTGGGCGGGGGAAGAGTAGTGCTTTTCTGCAAATTAAAAAAAATAATAAAACATTTTCAGAAAATAAAAATAAACACGCTACTTTGAGGAATCAAGTATGATTCTGCCCGGCATTCTAAATTTTAGGATAGCGATGAATTTTGATGACGATTTTAAAAAAGCAGTCAATTCTCACTAAGATGTTTTTTATTTCATCAAAATCGGTTCAGTAGTAACGAATTTATAAGGAAATAAGTACAGACAAGATTGGCAGGGCAATTGTATAATATTTAAAGCAATGGTTGAGACAAAAATATTTTTTTTTTAGAACCACCAAACCGATTTTGCAGATTTGTATCTTATTCTGCGTGGCAAAAATGTAGTTTTTTTACTGATTTAAAAAAATAATTAAAACAGGTGCGCAACATAAGAATAAATGGGCATCTTTAAAGGGTACAATTTAGTATCGCCGCCATCTTGGATTTTCAGATGGCGGACAAAAGAATATATGTAGTCAAAACTCTGATTAATTATCTGCCAAGTGCAGTTTATCCCATGAAAATCGATGGTATAGTTCAAAAACTTTAATTAAAAAAAAATATTCTGGTTTTTTTTGGCCCACCCGGTATATATTCAAAAAAAATTAAAAAGTTCACTTGCAAAAATTATTTTGTTTTGAGATAGATACTGAGTCTCTTTTTAAAACTAAATTTCAAGAAAAATAATATAAACAATAAAGCAGACTAAGTCATTAAGTCAAAACGACTTGCTTTATTAGAGAAGTTAATATAATAGGGAAAACTCGTTTTCTATATTTAAAATTATTTTTTTTTCCGTGAATAGAGAAGGAAGAACCAAAAGCTACATAGGTACGTTGCATTGGGTGTTAAAAATATGTCATCTTAATCGCAGTACAATATATACCGAAAACCAATATCGCTTAGTACCAATCTCACTAGTGCGCTTTGGAATGATATTAAAAAGTTATTGGCAAGGCTTCCAGATTTTTCGTTTTATTCTTTTCGCCTACTATTTTCTTCCACTGCCTGCCGAGCTATATAGCTTTCTATGCTATTTTTATCGTTTTTGGCGAACTCAACGTCGATGTCGATCGGGGGATTACGAGATTATTCAAATGCATTTTTTAATCTAATTGTGATGATACAACTGTAATATTCCTGAGACAAGAAGATTTTGGAACAAAAGAATGATTTGGATTACCTCCATTTTACTAAAAACATACGAAACATTTTTATGTTAATTGAACAAAATATATACTTGAGCCCAGTAAATATGTTATTCATATATAGCAACTTCATATATACTGGGCCTAATTTCAAACTGTAGTATTTCACTTCCAGTAACTCTCTGTGGTGTCGCCAAATCAAAACTGACAACCTACTGACAAAGTAAGGTTAGAAATGCCACAATAACTCCCGCGCATTTATTTAACTGATGAACTTAAGTTCACCCAAAAAAAAGTGAAAATTTCGCTCACTTCAAGAACTTTCAAGTATTAACACCCAGAGTTGTGTTGTCAAGTCGATATACCACGTTTCCATGACTCCAAAAAGTTTTTGTCTAACAATCGAGTATGCTATGCTTGATTTTTATTTTATTAGGGGACGTCTCTAAATTACGAAACAGGATTTGGAGAGGTTCCTAAAAGTTTGGCAAAGTGTAACGAGGGGTAGGAAGGGCTTCACGATTTTGTTATGTAGCAACTTTTGCCTACAATAAAATAAAATAAACTACACTAGTAGGTGTCTGGTAAACATGGTGTTTTGTCAACATAAATATACCTATATTCTTTCTAACTAACCAGAATTAGCGGTTCTATATAGCAAACAGGCGCGTGTCAAACAGCCCCGCAGACCCCGCCACGCGAGAGGGCCCCCAATATACTCTAAGAAAAAGTAATACTTACCTAAAGATTTGCTGTGTTTTTTAACTATTAGATAATGATATTGTGTATAAATATTTACTATAATGGGTTATTTTAGGAAAATATAATAGTGCCTCAAAAAAAAGTTCGCGGGGGGCCCCCAAAACATTTGACACGCTACTGGTAGCAAAATGCCCTGGGGGAGAAGGTAGGGGGTATGGTTGGCGTTAAAGGAACAACATAATATTTCTTGAGAAGTTCGCTTATTTTCTAAAACAACAACACTATATTGAATAATTAGGGATATATTGAAAAGTAAAAACGGGACGTAAATGATTGTTTCACAAAATTTACAATTGCACGAAAAGGTTAAACATCATCACTTACTTCATCGTAGAGGTGGGTTGTGATTTCACGAACATTTTGTCACAGTCTGGCCCGAGCGCCTCGACCGACCGCCCGCGATCGATAGTACGCCAAACAGAGTGTTTGTGACTGTTGGCCGACCCGCTCCGGCTGTCGCGTTGCAGGGAACAATTTTCTAGATTGCGATTTTGCTATGGATGTAGCATTTACATGTATTGGTTAAACTGCTTCAAAAAATCACCGCTATTTGTGACAGTGACGCGACTGGAGCAGTCACGTCTTGTCACTGCTCCACTAAAATCGCAGGTTGGCCCATCTCTACATCATCGCATGTTTTG
Organism: Aspidapion aeneum; assembly: GCA_963576565.1. NCBI lineage: Eukaryota > Metazoa > Arthropoda > Insecta > Coleoptera > Brentidae > Aspidapion > Aspidapion aeneum. The sequence goes on from OY755043.1 coordinate 28,028,480, forward strand.
TGAAATAACTTAAAGATCACTGACATATACACTACAAATCTCAAATTTACGACAATTAGTGCATATATTGCCAATACCCAGTTCTTAAGTGGTAATGGAAGTTGAGACTTAACTTAACATTACCACCCCTTTTCAGGAAAACGGGTGACATGAGAAAATTTTTGTTTTCACGACAAATTTACAAAAATTATTCCATAGATTAGTTTTTGAAAATTTTAATTTTTTCTGGGGTGGTAGTGCTAAGTTGAGACTCAACTTAGCATTATACCACCCCTTTCGACAAATTTACTACAATTATTTTATACATTAGTTTTTGAAAATTAAATTTCTCTTTATATGACAAATTCTTAATTTAGTAAACCTGTAACTATACTAAAAAGCTTTAATTTCTAACCTATGCTCTCAGACATACTCGTACATAGTATACACAACAACTGCATTACCATGAATACACCAGGTCCCTTATGACTCTATAACTCGCAACTTTATGCCATTTCCTTGGACGCCCTAGTTTCCACGACTAGTTTTCTTACATACTAACGGTCTGCCCTCTATTATTTACGAACAGAGAAACTTGTGACAAAACTTCGTCGACCTCATGCTTAAAAAACACAAGAAATCCCTGGTCAATGGGCCCGTTTCAGGACACATAATAAAGCTTTTCCCGAAAATATTAAGAGATAGAAAAGGTGAGTATATTTTAACCCCGAAAATCCTAATATAACGAGCTAATGAATACAACATTCCACTATATATGGCGTTTAGAGACTGAAAAAGTTTCGATAGCATTGAGCACTGGGCAGTAAAGGCATCTTTAATTAATAGCCAAATAGATCACAGATACACTGACTTAATAGCCAACATATATATGGCAACAACATCAATCAAACTCCCCGAAGGAGCCGAGCCAATCCGCATAAGAAGAGGTTTTAAACAGGGTGACAGAATTGCTTCAATATTATTTAACCAGGCCCAAGTAAATGTTTTTTAAAAACTTAGATTGGGAAGAAATAGGTGTCAAAGTAAGCGGACATTACTTGAACCACATAAGATATGCTGACGATATCGCCTTAATAACAGATAAGAAAGAACAACTGATGAAAATGCTGGAAGAACTGGATACAGAAGCTAACTTAAGTATGAACTACACTAAAACGAAAATCATAACAAACACAGATAAAGGTATAACGTTTACAATAAAAAAGTGTATTCCTATACTCACCTATGGATCCCAAACCTGAACACTTACAAAATCAAACATGGAAAAGCTAACAAAAGACAAAGATTAATGGAAAGATAAAGGTTACGTATAAAGCTAACAGATACAAAAAGCAATAAATGAGACGAAGCAAAATTGAAATAAAAATTTGCCGTTAATAATATCAGACAGAAAGACAATCGTTGGAAAAAATGTGTTGTAAACTGGAGAACTTAAAAAAATAAAAAAAGGGGACGACCCCAGATGCGATGGGCGAACGATTTAAAGAACCATTCGGGAACTAGATGGGTGAACACGGCGATAGACCAAGAAGAGTGAAGATATTGTGGGAGGTCTAAGTCCAAAGATGCATCGAAGAAAACTAAATAGATAGATAGATTCAAACACAAAATAACACGTACGTAACACAAAAATTTAAGATTTTGACTATATTTTCCCGCTTTTCAAGAAAAAACATTGAAAGCTAAAAATAAGGAAATAAAGGAACCTTCTTCACAAGTTGCGGTGAGTTCCATTCTTAATAGAAATTGGATGTGGATGGAAGCGTTAAAGATATTGCTGCTAGTATATCTTGCGTCAGCTGCACATGTCCATGAGCTAGACGAATTTTCTCCGAAGAAACTTAGTCTCATTGTGCTGCTAGGCCATTCTCTTCCTCCAAGTCATATTTGTCTAAATTAACTGGGCCATTGTTGGCCCAGTGACATATTATTGCGTCTGGAAAACTTAAAATTATTTAGAGGCAAAATTTGTCATTCTTGCCTCCGCCGTGCCGTGCCGGAGCGCAGAGCGTCTCTCTTTTGTTGTGTTGCTTTTCTTATTATTATTTGGAAACGTAGGACAATGTCGACAAAAAATTTAAACTAAGAGTAAAGAATAAGCATTTTTACCTTCCTAGCCCACGCAGCAATGTCTGAAGAAAGTCTATTGAGATAACGCCGAAAATGTGTTATTTGGTATTTTGACCTGTCTTAGCAACATCGTTGTGACGTTTGTCCGTGTGTGTATATCTGTCCGGTTCACGATTAAATAGAGTACAATACTGTTGAGCTAATTAGATATTGGTCAAAATCCATTAATTAATGCACAGTTTTTTGACAGTTTTAAAATTAAAAAATGATAACTTTTGAACGGAGTATTGCATCAATATGCGGTTTTCAGAATATAGTAAAACACAATTTTCTCAATAATTTGTGTTATAACCAAAAGTTTCGTGGTAGCTTTCGTTTCCGTGATATTTACAAAAAAACTGTTTTCCAGGCTGATTTAGCATGGAGTTTTAGTGAGTGTACTAATGGGGTAGGAAGGTATCAGATCCATTAAGGATCCATTTATTTTTCTATGGAAGAAATAAGTAGATTTAGTCCCTTTTTGTAATATCAATGACTACGTAACAATTTGTAATCATCGGTGGGTGAGTGACACACGTGTTATAGTTATTTATCTAAAGTTTTACTTTCCGCACGCGTGAAAAGCTATTTTTCGCTCACTCGTAAGAAAAAGAAAAAAAATATGTCCAGGATAACTCTTTCCAGTTGAATAAGTCTTGATAGAATCAAAATAAGAATATTTTGTCGGACAGGTATCAAATTTTGAAACGGTTGTACTGTTGCTTGAATATTTTATGTTCTTTGTCCAATTCCACCCGGTAAGTTAAGGATATTTTCATATTTTCTTTATGTTGCTGGAATGCTGGAAGAGGGGTTTTACTTTCATCTTGAAATAAGTAATTCCGGTATTAAAATGTGATTTGTTTGTAAAACAAGTCTTTTCAAACAATTTTTTTTAGAGCCAATAATACAAGGGGTGTCATTTATATTTTGCATACACGGACATAGAGGGCGACAGTGATCGAATGTCCTTACCAAAACATAACCTTAATCCATGCCTAACCTAAATTCAAAACGTCAGTGCTATATATATAGTTTTATAGTTACAGTGAATTTTTTAGGTTAACAGATCAGTCGAAAAATGGAATTAAACCGAGAACATTTTCGGGCTATATTTTCGAAGGAAATTATCTCAACAAGAATGCCATTCCTGTTCTCGGTCATGAAGCCCCACATCAGCTGCCAGTTTCTCGTTGGTATGGATAATTCAAGCGTAAAAGGATTAGCCTTAGCGACGATCCAAGGCCAGGTGCTTCAAAAACGGCTGTCACCCAGGAAAACATCGACGCTGTGCGCATAAGATCGACTTGTGACATATCGCGAGATTGAGGCTTCATTGGGGATTTCAAAGATTTCAGACCGCTAGATACCGCATCTGTTAACCGAAGAACAGGAAGAAGCTAGGGTCAATTAGTGTCTGAAATCTCAAGATCGCCTTAAGGTAGGAAACTCGAAAAACATCTACAGCATACAGCATTGCCAGTGATGATGAATCGTGGATTTACTCATATGAACCTGTAAATAAACGTCAGTCATCTGTTTGGGCGTTCCAAGATGAAAAAAAGTCAACAATTCCTCGGGAAGATGAAGAAACTATTACTTTCGATTGGATTGCCGAAAGTCATCACTGAGCTTCGAAAAACGAAACTCGGACGACGAATCATCCTGCAGCAAGACAATGCAGGTTCACACAAAGCACAAAAAAAACCATTGAATTTTTAACCAAAAAACGATTGGAACTACAGCTTTGACAACTGGTTTGAGCACATGCAAAAGTGCATTAATTTTCTTGAAGATTCAACACTGATTGAAACATTTTAAGAAACAATAAATTCAACAATAAAATTTATCTATTGTTTTATCCCAGCTGTTCATGCAAAACTTAGAAAACATCACTCGTAACAATAATATTATAAGTCGGTTAATAGCGAATCCTTTTGAAAAAAAAGCAGTACTGGTGAGGCGCTAGTACAATTTTTTAATTACTTTGGAAAAACTAGTGCAATTTTTTGTATTTCTTTGAGCAACTACTGACAAGTCCGGTGTTGTACTTAGTGTATATTTTTCGTCACGTCCGTGTTGCACTAGTGCACTTTTGTCTTCTTTTGAAACTGCACTGGGGCAATTTTTTGACAGCACCAAAACAGTATCAGTGACCACCAAGTGGCGCACTAACTCAAAACAATTCGCTATAAAAGAGTTTTTTAATCAACACGCAATCCTTCCACTTCATATTGCTTTTGATACTTTAGTCCTGTTTTCGCCACCTTATCCTCCTCTATTAGTTACTAATATTCACAGCGTTCGGGTGAAAATGTATCCTTCAAAGTTACCCTTCCTGTCTTGAACTTTCCACATCAACTGAAAATGGTTGTTTGCGAAGATTGGTCACATTACTTTGGTTTTATGCCTGAAGACTGAAGCATATACCTGTACTTAAACAGCTTAGCATTTATAATACTTTTTAGAAAACTGGTATTTTGTGTACAGTTAGCAAATTAAAAAGATGGTGTTTTAAAAACGCGGAGTGTTCGAGCAACCCATTTTTTCATTTTCACCCCGTTTTTCCATGCATTGTCCCTTAATTGGACGCACTAATCAAAATCAGAGGACAACTAACAGCGCCCCATCAATTTGTGTCGCGCTGGCTGTTCAATACTGCTCATATCGTAATCAGTTTATTGAAAGATATAGCGCCAACCTTTGATATCACAGTTTGTGCAAACTACCGTTCAGATTATGTACCCAGAAAGCAAGAAGTCATGAAATTATGTACTTTTTTTTAACATCAGAATGTTGTCATTCTTCAAAGAATGATTATTATTAAATACGTGCTCACTACCCACGGTCCGTAAAGAAACGGTTGTCTGGTAACTGGGCTATCATGGCGGCCGTGACGGAGGAGCTACGTCACAGTTATCTTAGGAATCTGAAGTCAAACACTGTTTATGGCGTGCATGACGTGACTTCTTATTTTGCGATGACATTTTTGTGCATTTTGTGTCTTGTAAGTGATTAAATGCCTATTCCGTGCTTGCTGTCAATGTATTAAAGACTAACTAAAATTAATTTTATCCGCCTGGTTTATTTTGTGCTAAGTTCAGGTCAAAAACCAAATGTAAATAATGGCACATTAAATTTATAAATAGTTTCAAATTAGTAAAATTCATGATAAGAATAAAATATATAACTACCAAAAAACAAAGTGAATCCATTATTATTATTATATTAGTTTAAAATCTGTTGCATAAAATTAATAAAGTTTTTAAATGTGTATTAACTAAAAAAAGTTTTAAAATTTCCTTTTTTATTTTTCTAAACATATTTGTCAAAATTTTAAAATAAGTATGTTTTATAAATTTAAGTCTAAGCAAGTGAATTTACTTAAATGCTAGTTTGAATTTGTTTGTAATCTTTTTTTAATGTATTTTTTAGCCAAGCTAATAAAGTTATTTCAATTCAATTCAACTAAAAGAAAGCTGATGATACAGAGACTGATGACAAAAGAAAAACTGTAAAAAAAATAAGAATATATTTTGTAACTTAGATAGGTATAATTTTGTGCCCGCCTACTTGCAATATAACAAATTAAAAAAAAACTGATTGAGGAGCATTTTGTACACCGCTTAAAGAGGGAAGGGGGTTTCGCCTTGAGCCACAGTCAATGTATTTTTATTGTGATTTTTGAAAAAAATCAAAAGTCCTGAATCTTTGCGTTATGAAATTGACTTTTAGTCATTTTAATTTATTTTCCTTTATTTTCTTGATAAAAGTTCTCAAAAAAAAATAATTTTTTTACTTGATTGTTTGATTGAATTGTACAAGAGAGTAGATTTAACTTAGGTGATGTCCTTAATCTGATATTTATAAACTTATTGAAATTTTAATTATACGTTTTAAAATTCTGTATTTTTTTAAATAAATGTTTCTATTTTTCCGGTTTTAAATAGACATATCTTAATTTCTCTCATAATGTGATGTATACGTCTCTCTTTATTGATCGCGGAGCACTATAACTGCCGCGTCATAGGCTACCGAGTTCTGATTGGCCGGGAGTTACCACACATCCGTCTTTTTACAAACCGTGGTTAATACCCAACAGCACAATTTATCCTAGGGATATAAATTTATACATACATAGATGGCGTCCCAGTAAATATCGCATTAGCATTATAACAGGCGTGAATATACGTAATATAAATTAACACAAAAATAATTGGGTTAGTATTACTTACATCATAAGTAGACGCGGCGAAAGTTGATGCCACGTCATTAATTTTATCTTGGTATACGCCTGCTTGCGGTCGGACAGTGTCGTGCGGAATAAATTACACATAATAATTTATAGCGGTATAAAACACTACGCCTATGGATCTCCGAAATAGCCAATCACAAGCTATAGGCGGGGCCAGTAGATCCTCCTCAACCGTGACGTGGGTGGCTTCAACTCTCGCCGCGCGGACTCTAGTACTACATAATTCGCTCGAATGAGACCGCTGTTTTAAATGACACTCTTTTGAACTGGAGCTTAATTTTAATTTGAGCATCGTCCTTGGTCCCTCCCTCCGGGAAATGCTGGATACATCACTGATCGCACACTATCGAGCGTTTTATCCTAACTTTTTCGTATCCTGCCTTCTCTAGTATTCTCATCAATTATTGACGAGCAGTGACGGATATCTGTTTCAATATCTAATCCGTCCCTATATGGACTGAACCTTTGAACCGGGATGGCTCTAAATCACCCTGGAAATGTGTTGGTGCGGTCCGTATGTGCCTGAATGGCGTATTTGCACCCTTCAATATTTAATCGTGACAAAAAGCGTCCATTGCAAGGTTCCAAAAGGGGCCTACGAGCCTTACAGTCCTTTATCTTCATACCAAAATTTTTAAACACAAAAAAAATATTCTTGATGTTGATGAATTATTTGAAAATAATTTTGTTGTTAGTACTAGTAATACTACTCATTTGTTTTTAATTATGTAATAGTTCATATATTAGTTTATGAGAAAAGAGTTTTAGTTTATTAATTAAACACTTTGTTTAGTGATATCCATATTTATTTATGAAGCAATCGTGAACAATTAAGTTGATGGTTTTCAAAAATTATTGTTTAGATTTTATTGTTAAAATATAAAATAAGGCTTTTTGTTCGATACTTATTCGTACATTGCAAGCTCAGTTTAACACCCATGTTCGTTGTACGAAAATTAAAACATAAATGTCACAAAACTCACAACTGGAGGCGTTCCAACCCTATTTTTTTTTATACGAAGATACGAACTGATTTCAAAAATAATGTTTTCGCGGTGTCATGCCTTTATTTCTAGTAAGCTCTAACCCGGCTCTGTATCAGCAGCGATTTCTGGGGCTATTTAAAGTGCTCTAAAATGTTTTCCCTCACAAATGGAAAATAGAGGACACATTGGCATAATATGATAATAGATTAATAGTACCTAAGTAATATCAAATAAATATAATATATTTACGTCATTTAAAGAAATTGCTTTTCTTTGACTTAACTTGTTCATTAAAAATTTTTGTAATCATTTTAAAATCATATTTTTTCTTTAATACTTCCATCCAATCAGGATTGATCGCCCACCCAGTTTCGCAAAGTTCAAGCAAGGTTAGAGCATTTTTTTTAATCAAACACAAACAACCAGTACCTAGCCAGGAATCGAACTCGGACCGCCGGTGTGGGAAACAAACATTGCTACCACTATAAAAAAGAAACGTATCATAAAAGTTTTAAAAAATTCCTTAGGTAATCTCAATTTTAATTATGACAAAATAATGTAAAACTTACAAAATGGTGTAGTTCTTTGTTCGAAACTTACAGACAATGATTGAGTAGAAACAAGATTTCGGCTATCCAGTGTATTTATCTGTTTTAATCCTAAGACGCTCTTTTTCCATAAGGAGTGGTTTTCATAGGTTTGGTATGTCCGTACTTGGATGACGGAGAACCTATTTGTTTTGCATAATAAATACAGCTTTAATAAACTTTCGTTTCTGACAATGCGACTCCTTTTGCAAAACTTTAGCTACACCATTGATTCCTGTGATCATTTGACCACGCATGATTCGCTAAACCTGGATTGTTTAGTTTACACTTGAAAGCGGTTAGAAATACTTACTAACCGAAATATCGTGTTTAAAATTATGCCGAAATTGGTTTCTAAAATCCTGTAACTCTTAATATATGGCAATAGATTGGCTGAAATGCATTAAATAATTTTTTCATTCGTTTTCTTATAAAATCTTTCCTGTATACAATTTCTGACTCCATATTAAGCCACAGATTAAAGTCTCCGATATAGCTTAATTAAACTCCTTTAATGTCTGAAATTAAAATTTAGACTTGATAATGACTATTATTTGCCCGGGCTTCAGACAGGGCCGACCCTAGAGATTTTTTCACCCCGGGCAAAATCGAAATTTGACGATCCCTCTATTTTTTTTTTTTAATTTTGATGGATGTAACCCATCTAGTAGGATGATTGATTGATTGATCTTTTTTTTTATACTTAAACAATCACAAACATCAGGAATCGAGCCCGGACCGCCGGCACCGCCGGTGTGTGAAGTAAATATTGCTACCACTACACTACGGACGACGACAGTGTGAGACAGTTTTGTGCTTACTATACTCCATATCATAATTTTTGAGATAACTTTTTGACAGTTATCAGCTATTTACCATAACCAAAGCCAACAAAAATATACAGGCCACGACCTTGAAAAAATCAGCTGATCTCTGGGGGCTGAATTTTACATTGGGTCTTAAGGGAGGTCAGAAGTTTTTTTAGGATATTTTCAAAATGGCACTACAGATTTCCGCGAAATTTCAGTGAGATATTCTCAGACACCATCCCGATATTCTGCCAAATTTTTGTAAGCATGCAAGATGATTAAAAAGTTAAAATGTTCAAGATTTAGCATTTTTTATTTTAAATTCAAATTACCCGCCATATACCGCATGCCAACTGTTATATTTGACAGGTATTTGACTTTGTCATCTGTGTTTGTCACATTCGCTTCTGTTTTAAATTTAATTTTTGTGTGAGCTAATGAAGCGGCTCTGAAAAATTAAGGATTGCTATACATTTAAAAAAAATTGTTCTGCAAGAAGATAGTAAAAACAATCTCAAAACCGGCTTTATATAAAAAAAAATTAAATATTCATGAACCGTCATTCCAACTTCAATATTTTAAAGACAATCAGCTGTGTCATGATGTGACCATCAAAAAAAAATCAGCCCCGGATGTGACGTCAACAAAGTGGAGGATCGTGGCCCGTCCGTTTTGATAGCCCTGCCATAACAAATAGCATAGGCCAACGAAAAAAAGTAGTAAAACGTTGTCTGAAAAATAATGATATGAATTGTAGGCCGAAACCATTGTTTTGCTAATAAAAAAAACGGAAGCGTAAACCCCTGTGTCATTTATTCGTTCATAGAAAAGCAACCAGAGTCTTTAGTACTGCGAAAAATTACAAATACTATTGTAGCATCAAAAATGTTCATGTCAGCGAATTTGTATATAAATTTTTAAGCTTGTTTTTTGGAAATGATGTTGATTTTTTTTGACAAGTTGTATAAAGGTATACATTTTTATATTTTTGCAACATTTAATGCATGTTTCTAAAATTTATAATTTTTTTAACCTTTAAATGTTATATTTAATGATTCATATAAGTACGTTTGTTTCAAGATTTTTTACATTTATTTAACAATAATTGGAATTTATAAAAATGTTTATGTATTTAATGGCCTCCTTGTCCTAAAATTTGAACCTTGCAATGGGGAATTAGTTTCTATAATCTAAACTGTAGTAAACATCCCAAAACCCCCTAAAATCATCGAATTTTGGACAGAAAATTCATTTTGCTGTGTGATCCATTCTGTACATCTATTAGAGATATGTTTTATGTATTTATTTCAGGACAAAATTTTTAAGAGGCGTACAGAACAGGGGCGACTAGTGCATAAAGGCCTGCAGAGCTGCAGAACCCCCAAAATTTTCACATTATTTGACTATTTTTCAGCCGCTGCTATTTTTCTAATATAATTATTTTATAAACAACAAATGAAATTAAAGAAAGAAAAATAAGAAAAAAAGTTATCTGCTTTGGCCGGGGATCGAACCCGGGATCTCTTGCTATCTAGGCAAACATTCTACCACCGTAGCCACACATAAATTTTCGGAAAACCTCTATCTATGCGGGCCGCGGTGTCTCAATACAAGAACGAGAGACACTCAGGTATTAACTCGACCAAGTCATCCAACTGATCTCTAAATTCTTCTTTCCCACTGTCAAAGGTATGATAACTCAAATTAGACGTAAAGAATCAACGTCTGAAAGCATGAGATCACCTTTGGGTGTGTTAAAATTTCTGATCGCAAAATGGGCGATTTGCCAATATAATTATCAAATACCAAATTGCAAATAATGCAAGGACCTAAAACTATAAACAACAAGTGAAATTAAAGAAAGAAAAATAAGAAAAAAAAGTTTTCTGCTTCGGCCGGGGATCGAACCCGGGATCTCTTGCTATCTAGGCAAACATTCTACCACTGAACCACCGAAGCCACACATAAATTTTCGGAAAACCTCTATCTATGCGGGCCGCGGTGTCTCAATACAAGAACGAGAGACACTCAGGTATTAACTCGACCAAGTCATCCAACTGATCTCTAAATTCTTCTTTCCCACTGTCAAAGGTATGATAACTCAAATTAGACGTAAAGAATCAACGTCTGAAAGCATGAGATCACCTTTGGGTGTGTTAAAATTTCTGATCGCAAAATGGGCGATTTGCCAATATAATTATCAAATACCAAATTGCAAATAATGCAAGGACCTAAAACTATCAACAACAAGTGAAATTAAAGAAAGAAAAGTAAGAAAAAAAGTTTTCTGCTTCGGCCGGGGATCGAACCCGGGATCTCTTGCTATCTAGGCAAACATTCTACCACTGAACCACCGAAGCCACACATAAATTTTCGGAAAACCTCTATCTATGCGGGCCGCGGTGTCTCAATACAAGAACGAGAGACACTCAGGTATTAACTCGACCAAGTCATCCAACTGATCTCTAAATTCTTCTTTCCCACTGTCAAAGGTATGATAACTCAAATTAGACGTAAAGAATCAACGTCTGAAATCATGAGATCACCTTTGGGTGTGTTAAAATTTCTGATCGCAAAATGGGCGATTTGCCAATATAATTATCAAATACCAAATTGCAAATAATGCAAGGACCTAAAACTATAAACAACAAGTGAAATTAAAGAAAGAAAATCCCCGGCCGAAGCAGAAAAATTTTTACTGTCACGAGCCGCGACTGGTACAGAAAAAGATGTTATTCAAAAAAACAAATATTTTTACTCAATTCAAGCCTTGTTAAATATACCGTAAATGCCCGTATGACCTATATTAATTAATTGATTGAGGAGTCAAAATATACTGCCAAATTAAATTTTACCATCCTTATTTATTTATTTACCTAATAATTACCAAATCACAAAGGCATCAAAAATGCTATGAATAAGGGTTAATGGACTCCGTCAAACTCAAAAACTAATAAATTATTACTAATTAATAAAATAATTAAAATAAAATTTACTCTTACTCTTACTTTAAAATAAAAAACAAACACAAACATTTTTCATTCTATCGCTATTAATTTATCTCTAGCTCTCGCATCAGCTGTGTTAGTAAATTAAAAACCTGGACCTTCCCGATTTTTAACCATTTTTTCCTCATCCTATCTTCTTAGATTATTTTTGCTATTTTGATAAATACATTTTATTTATTTATTGGGTATAGGGGTGCATACAAGAGAAAATAAGACATTGAACGACCGGAGTGTTGTTTTAAATTTACAAGAAACTTAGATTTTTATCAGAAAGAGAGAACCGAATCGTTGCGCCCGGGCGGTCGCCCTGGTCGACCTGCCCTGGAGTCGACCCTGCTTGAGAAGAGAAACGCAAATGGGATTGACTTGATTTGACGCTGCCAGGAAATTAAATTCTTTTCAATAAAAATAAACGTTGGCGTTTCGGTATTTTTAAAAAGTAACAAATTTAATTACAGGACGATCAAATACAATAAAAACTTAATTTAACAAAGAGGATCATTAACATAATTTCAAGACTAAACAAAATCTATTTTTGGTAATCCATATGTTAAGACAGCAGTAAAATGTATACCATTCGGGTAATAGCTAGAAAATGAAAAACTTATTTAGCAGGTTTTTATAAAAATAGAAAGATAAGGGTGTACCTAAATCTCAGCAAAACGCGACGGTCCGGGAACTAAAAGTTAAAGAAGAGGAGAAATACCAAAGGAAAAATTGTAGGCAGGTAGACAAGAGCTGACTAGGGATATCAGAGGAAATCCAACGGGGTCGGGTTACGGGATCGATATTATCTTTTTTGAAATCTGCGAAGCGAGAAGGAGGTAAGTTTTTTATTTTTATAAACCTTCTTTCTCGGGCATTATGCTAAGGATAGAATTTTGTGAAAAAATGCTGTTGATTCGGCTATGTAATGACAGCAGCAGGGTAAAAAATCACTCTTGTCCATAGGATCTTTGATTATGCAATGTAAACATTGCTATAACGCACAATGAGAAATATAAATTACTGATAAGTACTATGGTTTATCACTCTGTATATTATTTACCTTCAAAGGATGCATACAACAATTCATGCAGATCAGATAAATATAAAAGCGTAGTACATTTTGTATTTATATAGCTTGATTGAATTTCCAATTCATTTTTAAATTGAATTTAACATTTTTCATAAAACCTTCAACGTAGACAATTTATTTTTAAAAATCATTCCAGTCGTTTTAAAAATAACGTAATGGAAATTCTATATTAAGAAAATAGTTTTGAAAATATTAAACTAAAATCAAAAAAAAAATTTGGAATTCAACAGTTTTTTACCTAAAAAATCACTACTAATAATCTTGATAGCGAAAAATTATAAGAATATAATAAAACATTATTTAAAAAATTGGAATTAATTGCAATAATTGATGTCCTACTAATTCGTCTAAGTTTTCTTTAACAACCAGAAAATGAACACAAGAAGAAAACTGATATAAATTCTTTGAGCGAATAAAAAGAGAAATTAGAAAAGGTTTTTAATGAAAACAATAAACTTTTTATCTTTAATAAACCAGCAGTTCAGGACGCGGAAAACAAAGAGAAATAAAATAAATTATATTGTTTGAAAATAAGTACGTCTGATTAACATGGAGTCACGTCTGCAGTAGAAAATAACAAACGGAGATGAGACGAGAGAATAAAACAGAAAAACATAATTGAAATTACACACAGAAAAAAACAACAAAAATAATTCAGCGAGTGATTTATTGGAATAAATGGGAAATCTTTTTCATAATGCGAATTACGTGCTACTATTGGACGTGATATATTTTTAACGAACCTTAAGACAGTAGTTGAATATATACTTTGACTGATGTTCTTCCTCCTGGTCTTTAATGTTTTATGTCACAGTCTATATTTAAATTAAAGTTTTTTTTTAATTTAGAGAATTAATATAATTTTCTTCTTGTTGTTTTCAATAACTAGTTTTTAAAGGAAATTTGGGCCGTATTTTTTATTACAAAGATATTGCAATTGATATAGTCTTGCACTGTGATCCTTTAGAACTTTCTTAAATATTTTTTAAACTTTGTTTACCCTAATTTTATTGCTGGATTTAAACTTTAATTCTGCTTTCATTATTTTCACAATATTCTTTAGTTTCAAAATGATTTAAAATTTAACAAATTTTTCTCAATATTTTATTTTTATTATTGAATTTTCTCTCAGTTCTTTCTTTGAGTTTTTTCTTTTTATTTTCTCTTTTTGTGTTCATAGTTTTGTATGTTTTTAAATATTTATATATTTTATTTTATAACATATGCGTAATCAATATTTAAGTATCTCGATCTCAGGTTGTAAACTGTTTCCTTAGCCAAGATATTAACGATGAAATCGTTAGGCGTACACCTTTATTATAATTCTGCCTGAAGCAAAAATGCTTTATTATTTAAAAACCAGCTATCTAGCTTACAAAACCAGGTCACAATACGTCCTGTTGTTCTAACAAAAGACATTAAAGTTTAATAGAACGGTTTTCAAATTGTTCCGTTCGCCCGTTTGTCATTACTGCTTAGTATGATTAAGATGTTTTTTTCATTATTCATTTTCCTGAGTTTCTCTCAATATTTGCAAGGTTTAAGTTTGCGTTAAAACATCATAAATTATCCAGATTTTCGGGTAGGTAAGGTAAAGCAAGACCAAAACAGAAAAAAATAACCACAATTTGTTTTAATTACTTACTGCATTTGGCAGTCTCACTAAGATCCTACTTCGATAAAAGGCCTCCAATAACAAGCTACATTAATTACGCTGGTAGCCCATAGAGGTCCCTTGAATGCTCTGGCACGAAGCTGGATATATTTTGATGAGGATATTGAAAAATGTTAGATGAGACACTACCTCTAATCTATTCTATTCTACTTTATTTGTTGATTTAATGGTTAACAAACTCAACAAACTGGACAAAGACAACAAAAGAGTGCTGCGCATTGTCGGGTCTTATCATTGCTTCATTACTCATTACTACCAATTTTTTCTTTTTATAATCAAGAGTGTGTGGACCTTTAGAAAACATATGATACCAATCCAGTAAGAGCAAACTAATATCAATGATACATACATAAAAGCGATAAAAGAACTATACAAAGTGTCAAAATCTAAAATTAAAATTGGAAATCGACTTTCAAAATAATTCCTGGTAACGAAAGGCTCAAGACAGGAATATTCCATTTCGTCGACTATTTTTAAAATATATATCGCATCGCAGTTGCTCTAAAAAACTGGAAACGTAAAGAACACGGTATGGGAATACAACTTAAGGACCAATTTACCATATACACACTACAGTTTGCTGGCGACCAAGTAATTGTAGCTAATAACAAAAAAGACATGGAGTATATGATGAGAAAGTTAACGGAAGAATATCAAAAGTGGGGGTTAAGAGTGAATGTGGACAAGACACAGTACTTATGTATTGGAAACGAATTAAGTGAGTTGAACTAGACAATGGACAAACAATATTTCCATGCAATGCGTATGTATACTCGTGTGTCACATTTAATAAGATAGGAACAGACTATAAAGTAATGGAAAAAATAATAGTATAAGCAAAAAAGTTTATTGGATGTCTTAAAAGTAATTTATGGAGTGGAGAGATAAAAAATAATGTAAAATTTAACATAGAGGAAAAAATGGTGAAAGGCTAAAAGGAAACGCTGTTGTATGGAATAAAGACTTGTCGCGTAAATGAAGAATATAAACAAAAATGGAAAGTGTCGCAATGAATGCAATGAGAATATTTAGAGTAGATCATATAAGAAATGAAACCATAAAAGAAAGAATGGGAATCGAGGGAAGCATAACGGATGACATCAATAAAAGGCAACTGTTATTAAGCAAAGCAGGTCTTGGAATGGCAATCAATAGGGCGCAGAAAAAGAGGGCGTCCTAAACTGGAATGGCAACAGTCAATCCAAAGATCAATGAGTCAAAAGGACCTGACAGAAGATGATTGTTAAGATCGCAGGAGGCGGAGAATAGGCGTCGGACAACGTAGAAAAATGTTTTAAACCGAATTAGTAGTAGTAGTAGTAGAATCAAGAGTGCGTTTAAATATTTAAAAAGGTTAGGTAACCACTTAGAACTTTTATTCACGTAGGACACGTCCTTTTCTCACTACTGCTGCGGCCAAATTAATTGCTCTTGCTTTTCACGCGAAACAGAAAGTTATTAATAATGATGGCGGTTTAGGGGGTGCATGGCTCCGTCAGTATTTCAGGTTATGGCAGCACCCTTTATTTTCGTAGAGTAATAAAATTTTACAATATTTACCTTTAGTAAGCACACTCTACTATACCTAATTAACTTAAAAATAAGGCAATACAAAATAAATCGTTTTTGAATACAACTAACATATACATAAAAAAGAAAATGTGCGACCAAATTTTGGACTTGCAATGTCTGTATTAATAAATACCAGGAAATACTTGGGAAGTACTGGGAAATATACTAGGAAATACCGGGAACTGCTTGGGAAATACTAGGAAATACCATTGAAATTTGAGGAAATACTGAGAAATACAAGGAAATGCCGTAGGTATTATACCGTAGGTATTTCCTTTTGGTGTACAAAAATCGACGATCGAGCCATCCCTCGGGTTTAGAGTTGAAATTGTATGTTATGGGATGGTTGTACTGGCTTATAAATTTTTAATACTTGTGATATAGCAGCAAAAAACCAAAAAGGAGTAATTTATAATAATTATAAAATGTTTCGAACTTCTCTCTTCGCCGTTCCGCGAAGCTTTATCATAAAAAATTATTTTTTGGGCGTTTCGACGTTCCACTAATTGAGGGTTAATAGATTGCTTCCATTTTCATCGAAGGAAAATCCCATTATTTATTAAAAATAAAACACAACAAAAACATTTTTAGGTCAATATATTTTAACCTTCATAGCCATGGTATTATTTTCAACGAAATTTTTTTTTTTCAGATAACGCCGTAAGTGTGTTATTTGGGTGTATTTTGTCCTTTCTTAGCAATCGTGATGTCTGTCTGTGTGTGTGTGTGTAAATAGCGTTCGACACTATAATGAGCGGATTAGATTTTGGTCAGAATCCAATAATGCTAATGCCAGTTTTTTGACAAATAAAATATTTAATAAATGCTAACTTTTTAACGGGGCATCGCATCAATATGCGGTTTTCTCAATAATTTATTTTATAACCAAAAACTTCGTGGGAGTTTTTGCTTCTAAAATATTTACAGAAAACTGTTTTTGAGGCAATTGAGGTGTGCTAATAGGCTAGCTAGGAAGGTATAAGATCCGTCATGGATCCGTTTGTTTTATTATAAGAACTGATTAATTATTCCTACAGAGTGTTTCATAGAAAGAGATGTAGGAGATAGGAGGTTGTTTGGGCACTACAGGAAATTAAAAATTGCAAACAGATAAGTTTGATTTTAGCAAGCGAGGATTTCAGGGGGTAATGTGATAACTACCCCCCCCCCCCTCTCTAGAAAAAAATATACTTTAAATTAATAAACACAGGGCTAACCGGATAATCACCCCCCTTAAAAAGTTTTTCCGGGTTTTCTTCGATCATTACACCCTCTCTAGAGTTTTATCAAAATGCGCGCTTGGATTCCAGCCGCGAGGCCAAGGTGGGGGGCAGAGGAGCCAGCACTGTAAATTAGTCGCCCCCTTCCTTGAAATTTAGTAGCTAACCGTACAAATGGACCTGGCTCCGGTTTAGATTTCTCTATGCCTGCCCGCACCCAGAAACAATTTTGTTTTGGTTTAAAACTTGTAGACAATGGTTAGGTAAAAATAACGTTTCAGACTTCCATTGTTTTATTTATTTTAAACATGACGTTTCTGTTAGTGTTCTAACCGTTTTCAAGTGTAAAATGAACTGCAATTGTTTTATTTGTGAAATATGTAAAAAATATCTAAACAAATCTTAGGCGTGTGAGGGCCACGTAAAAAAATTCCAAGGCGCGCCTTTTTTTTTCGAAACTAATTAACTTTTGCTTCTAGTTATTTGTTTATATGGGAAAAATTATCTTCAGTGTTACCATTTTTACCAAATAGTACACATTTAAAAAAAAATTCTGCTGCGTCGATTTTTTGGTAAATCTACAAACTTTTTTCTGTGGTGCAACGTTTTTCCCAAAACTGGGAATGTAAAGAAGTGCCGCTGCTTAAATAGTTTTGGCGCTTCCCTGACCCCCCCTAACAAAAACTCTTGCGAAACAACACCTATTGGTTTAATACAACAATAGTAAAACACCCTGTATGCAAGCTTAATTTTCTATTTATACAAAATAAACTCGCCTAGGTAAATAATAACATAAAACACCTCGCTTCGAAAAAATGTCATCAGCAAAACTATTTGCAAACTTTAATCATGCTAGAGCTGACGTTTTTCTTTAAAAATTCCTCATCACAAAAACGTTTAGAGGAAAATTTATTCCTGAAATCAATTTACAGGCAATGTGTAACGCTTTCTGTAATACCGACCTGCCCTGCTTATTGTGATTTTTTCGAGACCATGCTTTATTATATATGCCCGAAAATTTTTACACTTGCCTTAGTTTCAAAACAAATGACACTTTTTTATTCATTTTAAAACTGTAACCATTTTAAATTTAAATTAATGTAGTGACAAATTTTTAATTAAATTATCATCGAAATAAGCTGTATGTTGATATTGCCTGAACTTTAGCACTTTTTTGATCTACTGGTATGGGTAAATATGATTTATGAGTATCGAGAGTATCGTATTCTTTTTCAAACACCTTTCTAATTTTTTCCTTCTTTGTAAGTCTTCAAACTCTAAAAGGAAAAGGGAGGAGACAATTTGTGCTAAGCCTGATCTAGTATCCTACTTTAAGGTTCTCGATTTCCGTGGACATTTTTAAGACAACATAGCTTGTTAAACAGTGTTAATTTTGACCTTAAAAACTTCTTGACAGTTAAGAACTTTATTGGTTTCCTACATTAGTTAGAGTTACTTATTTTTTACCTGAATTAATTCAGGCAGGGCCATTTTTGGTTCAGTTACAGGTTGAAAATTATTATTTTTAACAAATAAGTACGACCTAAAACGCATTGTTCAACTATTTATTTAAACATATGGAAACACCGGCGTTGCCTAGGTTAAAACTTGCACTTTATTTTATTTATTTTAGAATTTTCTTAATCTATGTTCGCGTGAATATGATTTAGGAGTCTGATGAATGCATAAATATTGTCCAATTTTTATTTTGTTACAAATATCTCCTAGGCTTGGTATTGGGTATATGTGTTCTTCAAGCTACTGATTAATGGTAGTTTTATAATCAGCGCAAAGTCGAATTTGGTTGTTGACCATTTAAAAAATATTTTGAAAGAGAAATGAAAAGAAGCTGGTTTTTATCGGTCTTCGCCAGATAGTACAATGAATAGAGGAGTTTTACCCTACAAAAGGTCCGGTAGTTCTGAATTTTGGATATGTTATTAAGGTCGAAAGGGTAGTTAAAAATCTGAGTTTTCGTCACCCCCACCCCTGTGCTTCCTCCGCCATCTTGAAAAAACCATCAAAAATTGGCACTTTTTGTAGTTTTTTGCCTGTAACTTCGTTCCAGTACACTAAATCGCAAAAGGAGTTATATGAAATTTTTTAAAGGTTATAATTATCTACAATTGCGTGGTACTATGGTTGTTCTGCGAGCAGCAGTAACGGAGCTAGGTAATTTCCAAAAATGACTAAAATCACGTGCTTGGGCAAATTTTCAGATTTTTTCTACTTTAGACGGCATAAGGTCCGAAATACTTTGATCTAGGGTAAAAGTTCTAAGAACATATCTTGTAGAGAATTTTATCAGCTACAAAATCCATTCTTTAAATGTATTTTTAAATATTGTAATAGAGTGGGAGTAACTTTTAACTTAAAGTAAGTAAGTTAGAAAATAATAATATTTTAAAATTTAGTGCTTTAAACGGCACGTTTTTTATTTATTTTTATTCTTTTGTGTAAATTTAGTGACGTATAAAAAGGTAAGAGAGCTTAGGTGTCAAACACCTCCTTAAACTAACCACACAGGGGTGGGGATGACGAAAACTCAGATTTTTAACACCCTCCTGAGCTTAACAACATATCCAAAATTCAGAACTACCGGACCTTTTGTAGGGTAACCCCTCTATTTTGGCCTCTATTCATTGAACTAAGAGTTACAAAATTAAATTGACAACTTACGTGAAAACATACCCCGTGCGCAAAGGGCTCAAGGCGAAGTTTGTTTGACTTGCCGGAGCACGGCGCTGGAAGCGAGCTTTCAATTTTTACCGACTTTTATCGTTTTTTTTTTTCGTTAAAAGCGCTAAGCTGTTTACCGAACAACGATGATGATCCAGATAAAGATTTTATCGATAAATAATAAAATAAAAATGTTATCGGTATATAAATGATGATGAGATAGATAGGAATATTATTACTGGATACAAGTAAAATTGGATCGAATTAACAACTAAACCGCTTCATTTTATTATAAATTTTGTTTATTTCATAAAAGAGATAAAAGATAATTTAACCCTAATAGAGACTGGGTATTCTCATTTGTATGCTATAAAAGGCTAAACAAAATGATGTAGGTATTTATTATTTTTACCTTCAAAAAAAGCCAAAATATAGCTAATGAACCCGAGGCAAAAAAGTCTACCTAATTTCTTTTCGTAAATTATCCTAATTTTAAACCGTTTACCGCTTTCGGTTAATGTACACTGAATTATCCTTTAGCTTTCAGTGGCGTACTTAATAAAATTATTTCTTTAAGTCTAAAAATTTGAAAAATATTATTGGTGCCTCATCGTCACCCGTTTGCAATCGCATAGATCATCCAGCGCCTCTAGGCTTCTACTACTAGTTATACTACTACTACAATGTCGGTTTAGAACGTTTTTGTACGTTGTCCGACACCTATTCTCTACCTCCTTCGATCCTGACAATCATCTTGTCAGGTTTTTCTTTGAATCATTGATTTTTGAATTGACTGTTGCCATTCCAGTTTAGGACGCCCTCTTTTTCTACGCCCTATTGGTTGCCATTCTAGGGACCTGCTTTGGTAATTTTTCGTCGCTCATCCGTTGTACATGACCGTACCATATCAGTTGTCTTTTAGTGATGTCATCTGTTATGATTCCCTCGATTCCCAATCTTTCTTTTAGGATCACAATTATTATATGATGTGTTCTACATATTCTTGTCTTATTGCATCCATTTCGAGACTTTCTATTTCTGCATTATCATATGCTTTTTGTAGTTCCACAAAGGTAACATGAGTCTCTATATTTCTGCCACTCCTTTTCTCAATTACTTGTTTAAGACAAAAAACATGCCTGCACGAAACCCACTTTGCTCTTCTTCTTCTTGTTTATGAAAATTATTCTCTATTAGATCTCTAAGAATCCTACCGTGCAATCTACTTAGAGTACTGGTTACTGAAATTCCTCTGTAATTGTTGCAATCCAGCTTGTTTCCTTTTTTATGTATTGAGGATATGAAGCATACTACTGCAATACTTGGTTTGAAAAACTGTTTCTCATTTTGAAATACTGAGTCTTGTTTCAGAACAAGAAATCAAGAAAATTACCTTTTGTTTAGTGTTTATGTCAAGTCAAGAGCTTGCTTTAAGTAAAGATAATATTTTCCAAAAAAATTATTTATGAATGCATCAAATTCAATTCTAAACTAGTGAATAAAAGCGTTAGTTACAAAAAATTAATATTTTCGCCGCTCGTGCAGGATTTTAAAAACCTTTTATACTTCGTGATACGCCCCTGTTTTGCTATAGCAAGACAGGCCTCATTAAGGGGGTATTTATCTTAGTTTGAGGATAACTCTGGCAAGCAACTTTGGGCTTTTGTCTTCACGCAAGCCAAATTAACCGAAATCACTTTGAAGATTGTCGCGCTATCAGCGGTATTTTAGGAACAAGTTTCCAAACTGAACTCATTAAAAAAGTTATATCTATTCTATTCCATGTATTTAGCCTTCTTCAATCCATCTTTGGACATAGGCCTCAATATTTTTCACTCTTCTTTGTCGTCGATGTCGAATTAATGCTTTAATTCAAATATATTTGATAATATAACCTCCTATACCTAAATTCAACAGTTACCGTGAAATTTCTTGATTTTATGTTATCCTTTATGGCAGATCTAAGATTTTTTTAAACGGACCTACTTAATATATAAAATACATTGAAGATTTCTCGGCACTTTACTTTACTAATCAATTTCTTGACCAAATATTTCCTTTCCGCTTTTTGAGGCAAAGCGTTTTTTTGTAGGTATAAAGGTTATTCGAAAAGCAATTTTTCATAGAATATAAAAAAAAAGTTAAACGAGTTATATACAAAGGACAACAAATATTTTATTTCCAAACCCACCAGCTCATCATTAATCTTCCTTCTTGTTAATGGTTTGTTTATTTATACAGCGTTAACCAATATAATATATCTTCAAGAAAACTTTTTAGTATATGTAACAGTGTTAGAAATAATGTCGTAAAGACATCCCTAGATTCAAGTAATTTTTAGGATAGGGTGAGCTGGGGTAGGTGCGGTATTGGGGTAAATGCGTTTCTTTGTTGCCATTTCGCTAGAACCTTCAAACATTAAACCCCGTAGAAGCAAATAAAGCTTTCTTATTGATTGAGTCTAATATTTACAAAGGAGCCAGGAGGAAAAATAACCCATATTGCCACGTTTACATAATGTGATAAGATAACTAAAAAGGTATAATTAAATAAACTGTATTTTTTTTTAAATTAACATTATTTTTATTCAAAATAAAATGTAAAAGCCTATCTTACTAGTTTCACCAATACAATAAAATAAATTTACTTTTGTCAAATTACATTAATTAATAATAATTATGTCCTTTAAGCGTTCGAAAAAATTAATAGCGCGGCAACCTCGCCAACAACGGCGTGGTCGATAACGTACGTCACTTTTTGTTGATGGCCGTCACTGTATTTTGAATAGTTGTGGACTAAAAGGTGATCCGTGCTAAAGAGCCTGTGATTTGGTGATTGCTAAAAAGCCTGTGATTTGGTGATTTTTTATTGTTTTTTTGCGTCAAAGTCAATATGGTAAAAAAGTGCGAGGTGTGTAAAACATCCTATGCCGTAGAAAATAAACGGTTCTTTTACAAGTAAGTAAACAGATTATTAATCTGTAAACAAAACATAGGCGTAGTCAAATATTTTAAGCATTGTTGTGTAAACAAACTGCCGGTTCTTAAGCTGCCACATTGTTTGAAATGTATTATACCTGCACGATTTTGTATTATTACTATTGAGATTCAAAAAACAATATACTTGCTACAATAGAATTTTGAATCATTTTTAATATAAAAAAGTATTCTCTGGTCTAATGCTGTATTATGGTTTTGTACTACTTTTAATATTTACAAAGAAATGTTTGTACCATTAAAGGTTTTGGAATGTTTTCAAATTGACTTGACAACAATGTCTGGAGATCATTTACTCAAACAAACCTGTCTATGGTTTGAGGTTATGTTGCTTCTAGTAGTTCAATGTTCTAAGGCTAGAACTAATTTTTATGACATTTTGGCAAAGTACTATTTTAACTGCGTGTAGATGAACACGCACTCCTGGTTTGAGCATCAGTATCGCAAATTCTTGTTCCTCCTAGAGTAACACGAACAGTAGAGAAAGATAAATCAATATTAGTTAACCTTGGAAAATTATTTCTATCTCTCACAAAGGAAAACTATAGGACAAAACCGCCGACCAACGCGTGTCGAGTCAGTGTGAATGGCACAAGACAAGAAAGGTTCGGTTCGGTTCGGACCTTCATTGCATTGTCAATTTGGCTTGATATTTTTCCCTAAAAATTTCAGTTTTCAGAGGTCGTTCAGTTTGGAGTAACAGCAAGAAAAATTAAAATTTCCATCATTATTTCATCGTACGCTAGAAAGTGGCTTCTTTTAAAAAAAGAAAATGTTTTAATTAGTCAAAATAAATCTGATTTCCCAGTTTTATTATGTTCAGAAAGAGATTATTTTAGGTTTACCCTGTAAAGCGGTGTCTTTACATAATAAAGTTTTGTTATACTTTTGAATAAGCAATAAATCTCCTATTGGAAAAATGGATTAATTTTACAAAGTCTAAATATTTTCTTGTTGAACTTTGCTTCACCATTGACCTATAGTTTTGCAAGGCAATCAATCGCCACTAACCAAATTATTGATCAACCAATCGCATCCTGGAAAGCTGGCTCCAGATACAAATTCACATAATTAGTATTTATACTGTAGGATCTAAAAAACAATTTTGGATGGGCGTTAAATTATAAATACGACTCCATTATCGCTAAATTACCAAAAAAAACGGCAGATAGTTTGCCGAAAAATGCACATCAATTTTTCAACGAGTTTAATGGATAATGGACGTCCCTATTTATTTTGCCATTGAACTGCGACCTGGACTCAAATTGGTTTTTCGAAAAAACCCGCCATCCGAGCCTTGTGCCTCTCATCTAGAGGGATTAATTTTTGAAACTGCTTATCATTTAGATTTAATAGAGAATCTGCATAAAATAGACGCCAGTTGATGATAAAGTAAAATCGCCGAAATTTGAAAGTAGTAAACTGGCGATGGGGGTTGACTTTTTATTGTTACCTATTTTCAAAAATATAAACATCGATTGACAGCAAAAATAACATGGTAGCTATTCTGGATCTTGAACGATGTGATAGTTCCCATCACATGTTTTGGCCAATGGTAAGCTTTAAATTAGCTCCGAGCCATCACGTGCTATGCCAAAATACCTCCATTGCGCAAGCGTCTCCTATGATCCGACCGAGAAACATTCAGTCGTTACGTGACAGGAGAACAGCTTTTACTTCAAACGCATAAAATTCACTAACTCTGAAGAGCGGGCGACTATGCCATTGGTCGAGGCAAGTCATTTCGCACAACACGCGACCGCTCAGAGTTTGCTATTCGTTAAAGCGTGTGATGTGAATGGTCACATCGTTCCAGACCGAGAATAGCTACCCAGGTAGGAATGTGGAAGTTTGATATTACACAAGCACAGTGACGCACCCAGGAATTGCGGGGGGAAGGAACTGACACTTTATGATATCGTATTTTATGGTATTTAATTTTTTTTCTGAAATATGTCGAAAATGCTTAAACAAATTTAGGTTTGGGGGGGGGGGGGCGCGAGGCAACAAGACATATTTAAAAATATAATATTTTTCTTGGTGCTTTTGCAAGCTAATTTATATCTTTAACACTTACCAAGGTATGAATACCAATTTTTTTCCATCTATGAAGTCGGGAAACGTTCTGAAAAAAAAACAAAAATAAATCAATTTATAGGCTGTTTTAAATAAAAATAAAGGACGGTAAACTGCAAAATGGTCCAAGGCAAAACTTTTCCTAAACGCAAAAAAGGGGAGATGAAATTTTAAAATGCTGGAGTTGTGGATTACCTTCATACGTAGATATAAAACTCTTATTGTCGTTTTTCTCTAAAAATAAATGGATCCATTACGGATCTGAGACCTTCTCAGCTCATTAACACACTTAAAGTGAACTCCACGCTATATCAGCCTTCAAAACAGGTTTTTGCTAATATTTCAAAAACGGAAGCTACTACAAAATAGAAATTTTTTGTTATTACTTATCGATAAAAATGCTTTACTACTCTTAAAAAGCTGTCATTACTAGTAATGATCAAAATCTAATCATCTTACAGCGCTGAACACTAATTTTTGGGCGGCGGATAAAATGTCGAAAGTGCAAAAGGTCGAAAATACAAACGGTAGAAAATATAAATTAAAATATACTCTCCTGACCTCTTTCTTTCCCGGCATCGTGTAGCCATTGCTGAGCGGGATTGGAAGGATTGGAAGGTAAAAATAAAGTTTAGTTTTTTCTTCTTTTTAAACAACTTCATCTAGGTAATACTAAAAATTGAGTTTGCGCTTGGACATGAAAAATGTTTTGCCAATTTATCACTTATTAATTGTCATTTTTTAAAATATATCTTGGCTCTAAATAATCAAAAGGAATTAATTATAATATATCTGTTTTAGACTCTATCCTGTGATTTTTAACTTTTAGAGTTTTTCGCCAAGCTTAAAATTAAACAAAAAACTTGTAGTGTGACGCCGTCGTTCCCCTCTTTCACAAAAGTTGGACAATAAAGCTTTAGAAAAAGTTTTTCAATCAATTATACGGTTTTTTCGCAAATATTGAAAACCCGTTTTCGAAATATTTGTCCCTTGGAAAACTTGACTTGACTGCTTGGGAAAAGTTTTTTTTATTGAGGAAATTTTTGTTAGTTTTTATTAGAAAATTTTAAAAATGCCTGACATTTTTATAATGAAAATGTCTTTTATTAGAAAAGTTTTAGTGCAGAATAAAGAAAAAAAACCTTGAAATACAAAAAAATGCTATTTAGTTTTTTAGATAAATTCATAATGCACCTGACTGAAAATTGTTTAATATAAACTTATTTTCTTAATATTTTACTAATTTACTCAATCGTTACTTAACTTACATCCTCAACTGTATTTTGAAAAAACCATGCAA
This sequence comes from Aspidapion aeneum, assembly GCA_963576565.1. Classification (NCBI taxonomy): domain Eukaryota; kingdom Metazoa; phylum Arthropoda; class Insecta; order Coleoptera; family Brentidae; genus Aspidapion; species Aspidapion aeneum. The sequence goes on from OY755043.1 coordinate 28,054,830, forward strand.
CATACAAAAAAATATATTTTTAACAAAATGTAATTTTAACCCTGGTTTGGAAAAAATTACATTAAAAATACTTTTTTTAAAAATATTTTTTTAGCCATTTATCGATTGGGGATATTAAAAGTTTTAACGTATTTACTCCTTAATGACATTTTTGAAAGCATTTTACCCTAATAGATAGCTAACATTCGTAATCCTATAAGTTGGTAAGTATATAAATAAATCATAAATTATGTATCAATACAGCTTTTCCACTAAGCATTACTGATAGTCTGTACAAAAGTCGATGGGTAAAATGGGCTTTACACATAGAACATGACGATTTGTAAACATTTTTCATTTTATACAAAGAAAAAGCTCGATTACGTTATTGCTATTCTAAACGAGCAATTTTTATTAAAATAATAAAACTAGAAAATTATAAAGAAAAATAATATTACAAAGCTTTTTGTGATAATATAAAAAAATATATGGATGATTCTACCAAAAGTGGGCTATATGGATATCATTTTTGGTCATTGCCTTTAAATAACAGTACAGTACAGTAAATAATTTTGTTTTTTAAATTTATGTAACTAATTAGATGTAAGCTAAAATTTATTTTTCCGAATTTTAGGAATTATTGCATGAAAATTCCAGAGGGATGAGTGCCAGAGGAATGAGATTTTTATTGGTTTTCCAATTTAAATCAAAATCTATTTAGACTACTTAACTTAAGTTTTTTATAAACAAAGTTCCTATACTTATAATTTTAAAAAAATCAACAAAAAAATTATACTATTGATATTAGACGAATATTTACTTACCAGCGGGATGATAATTGAAGCGTTCTTTTTTGATTTCTCCGAAAAAAACTAATTTTCTGCCGAAAATAAAAAGATCTATAATTTAAACCAAGCTAAAGTTGACATTATCTGTCACAACTCGTCACCCTCACAAGTAAATTAGATATCCAGGGCCGTCTCTTTCTCTAGAAATTAACCGGTGGTATTCACAAATATTCTGTTATCAAAAATGGAGCACGTTTAAATTGTAAAATTTTCCGGAGAAGATGTAAATTCGGATTTTCAAAAATATGACTGCAAACTTAAGTTTTATTAATTTTTTGATAAATAGTTAAGACTTGGTTAAATATTATTTATTAGGATATTTTTTTCAATTTGAGTTTTTAATATTTGGTTTGGGACTACACCAGAGGAATGAGGTATTTGCTTTGTAATAAGAAAAATTATAAACTTGCAATTTTTTTTATACATAAAACTCAAATGCTCCATAATGAAAACATTTCGTTTTAAATCTTATAACTAAAACTATGTTTCATTAGCAGTCTGTGTTTGAACAATATGCATTCCCACTCCACAGCACCATTTTTGTAGAATCATCCATATAAATCTTACCATACTGAAACGGTTTTGTAAGTTCTATGATGGTTTGTTTGTCAATATGGATCATATTATCTAGTAGTAGATAAGTAACCAAAAAATTAAAAATAACGGTATTTTTTCGAAATTCAACTAGGTAGAAGTAAAAAGCAAATAATCATAAATAGAAAATTCCGTTAACAATAATAACTTTAAAAAACATACACGGTAAAATTTTTTGTCTAGAATGGAAACACGTTATTTTCTTGAATAAATTGTTTTACCTTAAGTTCTAATTTATTATTAAAGCAATTTGCTTTGATCTAAGACAATTTTTTTTACCGTGTATTAAGTTATAACCTAATTATTTAGAATAATATTTGAATGGAATGAAAAACTACAAGTAAATCTGCAAGTTATTTTTTTTAAATTTAATTTAACCTTCACATGTACTTTACGCTCGAGGAAATCGCAAAAGAGTCCTTGATGCAATCGCAAAGTTGTAACAACTCTAATATCGTTTGCAAAGAAGTTTCTCTTGAGATTTCCAGAAAAACTTCTTCTTTTCAACAGTTACTTACTTTGCAAATGCGCAAAACTAACATTAAACCAATAAAAATCAAAAGTTCTTAAGTAAACTTTACGGCCTCGTTTGAGTTCATTTTAAAGCAAATGTTTTTTTACTTTTAATTTTTATTTACTATTAGTTTCATGATAAAATTACAATTATAATTCTATCGAAATAAAATTACTGTGTACATATATTGTGCGTCGTAAAGTAGGGGAATTAAATTTAATCGCTTCAGCTTAAATTTGCTTGAAAAACAAATACCCACTTCTCACCTGTTTCGCTGTACACGACGGAATGACAAAAAACTTCGTGAAAACGAGAGAGTGTAAAACAGCGAAAAATATTTCAAGACACTTCCCAAAATATTTTACTTCTCTCTTACAAACATTAAGCACAAAAGCAGTCTATGATCCCTATAGCATTTAGTTTACCTGTATGTTGGAAGACACTATAGTAAAAATTACAAAATGCTGTCAAAACAGATCTGTAAAACTTAGAAGAAGTGTCATCCTTGCAAACAACAACGATGTATCTAAAATACATTTTTTTAAAACTTACTTTGAATAGTCGAAATGACCTCTGTTATGCAACCCAATTAGTACCAGGGCTAAGTAATATAAAAACTCAGGCGACCCGGGCTCTATAAGTGCGCAATAATTTCAGAAAATATTTTTTTTACATTTAAAAATCTCATTTTTTTTTCTTGTTTTCGCTTTCATGGAAATTTCATTACATTTCTAGCGAGTTCCCTGATATACCTACCACTAACCACTAACCTTCAAAGACAATCTCTACTTTTTATGTTATACCTTGCTTAATATCCGGCGGACCGTCAAATAATAAAATTTTTAAGAGGTATCAATCTTAGAGGATGTAGGATATTCCAGAGAATATCCTTTTTAATATTTGACAAGGGTTGCCTGGTTTCGGCTTGTGTATATGCGGTAAAAAAAGCGGCTTTTTATTAACAGCGATTTTTTTTTTAATATGCGGGTTATAATGGGTATCCTATCATAGAAGAAGTTAACAATAAATCTACTCTTCCAAAAGAATTTATTAGGTAGAGGAAAGAAAGAAAGAAAGAAAGAAAGAAATTTTGGATAGTTGCCTAATTTTGGATACCGCATTATCTCAAAATCCGTTTACAGTTTCCTTCAATTCAAACCACAAAACGAAGCGTCTCTAACATAAAATGATTCTCTGTGAAGTGCATAGTTCGACTGTTTACCACTAAGTGGTGCCATAAGCTTATGTGTTTATTTGTGAAAACGAGTTTTTTGTTGCTCCACGTGTAAACCGTTATTAAAAGGTAAGTACTTAGCCTAGGAAAGTGTAATTTAGCAAGGATGTACAAGAATAGTTGTAGAACAAGGCTATGTATTTGAAATAAGAATTTCTCTCACGGACTTTTTCATATTAGTCACATAACCTAGAATATAAAGGTTGCCTAATTTTGGATAGGAAGGTATACCTTTACAGGAAATTTTTCAGATGACCAACGTGGAAAAAACTTGGATACACTGTTCACTTTGCTTCCGATGGGCACACGAAGACCGTGCTGGTATTGAGAAAACAAAAGCTTATGTGTGTGACTTTTGCTTTGAAAAATAGATTCCAAATTTTGGATAGGGTATCCAATTTTGGGAACCCTATTTTTAAATTTGAAAAAGTGCTTTGTTTTACTTTGGTCGAATTTTTGTATTCTTTAGGGTGGAAATACATATTTTTGTGAGCGTACCCTGTTTTTATTGACGTAAAAACATATTTTAGGAAGAGAAGAATTAACAAAATATGTTTTCGTCATACAAAAAAAGTTAAAATAAAAAAACTATCCAAAATTAGGCGACCTGCCTCTACCTTTTTAAATCTCTTAAAAAGTCTGATATTACCCTGATGCAATTTGTAAAAACATTTATTTAAAAAATCACTTTCTCATTTTTTTTTGATTCTATTATTTGAAATACATTTTTCTGTGAATAAAGTCAAAAAAATCCAAATGCCGAGAAGTCCAGGACACGTTATTACATCCTGAGATACTGTAAAATTGAACAAATTGGTTCTTTAGAAGTTAGCCTTCATAACAAAAGAATCGTGACTTTAAGAAGCTTACGCTGTCGATATTAATAATTTATTGATTTGAGGTCTAATGGTTTTATGTAGCTTCCGTATAGAAACACTTTAATAATTAATTTTCTTTTTCAAAAACAAAAATTATTTATAGTATTTAGCTTAGAAATTGACAAATTATATTTTTGAGTCGCGGAAAAACAACTTTTTCAAAAGATATTTTAAAAAAAAGTTTTTCGAGACTCATGTTTGCAAAAAGCAACTATCACCAGTATTTAATAAGACCATAAAACTTAGCATTTTAGACTGGGCTCAAGTATCAAGTCTATAGACTTGATAGCGACCGGTTTAAGTGTTTTTTTCTAATACTCACAGGTCAAATAAATGCAAACACTCGGTTCACCCCAATGTATAGTAAGCATTACTCAGTAAGTTTCATCTCATAAAAATTCAAACTAACTTACGAAACAAAGAAAAACCACATAAAAAATATGTAACAAAATGTCATTTTTTGGAAATTTACTCCGTGGAGTCGTAGGATTCCCATTAAAAATTGTCTCAAATTGTAGTACCACCCCTATGGGGTTGTTTAAAGTTCGAAAAACTTAAAAACACCTTATATACAAAAATTTTCAAAGCTAAATAATACATAAGGGTCCATCTCACCGACTTTTTTTTCGTTACTTAGCTTAAAGCGCTTCCTAATATAATCATAATATGACGTAATAAGGAACACTTAAAGCTAAGTAACGAAAAAAAAAGTCGGTGCGATGGGCTATAAATAACTTAAAACTATGTCTATAGATGCATTGCCGTATTAAATACGTATCAATATTTAAATATTGTAAAAAGCACAAGATATATTAGAATTCGTTTTCAATTAGACATCCACCAAAACAGTTGAATATCGGTTTAATCATCGCCAACTTGTCTAAAAAATTAACATGTAAAATATAGCGGACAGCTGACACTGACTTACACCGTTTTTATTGGACATCTCCTAGTGACGTTTGGAGGTTTAAATATGGCTACCATTTTTAAACCAAAACATTATATTATTTTTATTTATTTCTAACCTTTGTATGGAAATAGTGCCTTTGTTACAATGAAAAAAGATGATTTATATCGCAAGGTATTTATGAACAATTTATATAAATATTAAAACCTATTTCCCGGGAAAAATAAGTTAAACCTTCAAGCAAAATCTAGACTTGTAGACCTTGGATTGTAGCACTTAGCATTGTAGACCCTTTAGTAAATACTGGTGTATAAGTTTCAAATAAAAAACATCCTTAAAAAAAAATATTTTTTGAGAAAATGTGTTTTGAAAAAAAAAATCGATATTTTGTTTTTTTTAAACCGTGTAAGTAATTGGTTTACAAAAACTTATTTTTAAAAAAAATTCCCCTACCTATCTCGTGAAGGTATAATTTGTTACACACTCTCTTAGTCGGTAGTAGTTATTTCTCTAATTTTGCCCCCAACAATCCTATTCAAAAAAAGGGCTGAAACTGAAGCCGTGTTCTCGACAGTTGTCGATTTTTCCCATTCGATTGATAAATTTGTTTCTTTTGTTATCACTTATTGCAATCGATCTCTTATAGCATCATTATAAAAATGGGTCGTGGTAGGGACTACACCAAGCGGTTTCTATAAATTAATGTGCACAATGTGTAAATTTAATTAAAAATTCTATCTAAAATTAGAAACAAAACTAAAATACAGGGAAACAAAATTTTCGATTTCTATTTTTTATTTGTTTTAAACTTGACCTGCAGGGTTGCAGCTTCAATAAACTTTTGTTTTCGCCAATGCGACTCCTTATGCAAAACTTTATCTTCAGAGCATTAAATCCTGTAATCATTTGACAAACCATTATCCGTTAAACTGGATTACTCAATATCACCTAATTTTTCCTCTAACCCTAAGAAGGCATTTCGTTTCTATTCATCTATCCATATGATTTACCACACTCACACGGTATTTGGAAATTGCATTCCTTATTATTTAAGGTTTTGTGGTAAACTAAAAAAAATCTCCTTATCGTATTTCTGAGTGAGAATACTTTTATAATATTATAGTGTTTAGCAATTCGTCTTGTTTGTTTTCTGAAATTTCTTGATTATATGGAATGTTAATAACATCCAATTATTCTGAAAATTTGCTATATTTGGTTTGTTTTTAATTTCAGACATTCAGTTTATTACGTTCTCTAGACAATCATTCTGTTATAGGTCATTTTTATGTTGTAGATTTATGTGGTTTATCCTTTGTTATTACTACAAATATTTAGTCAGTTGCAATATTTCGTAGCAACATAATGTTTGATGCTTGAATTTTCTGTCTATTCGTTTCAAAGATCCAGAAAAGTAGGGCCGAATCTTTTTCAATTTCCATTGTGCTCTTGATTTTTTGTTCAATATTGTTAAGATGGTGCAAAAATCTCTGCAGTTGTTCATCACTTGCCAGCGATATAATAAATGTGTCATTCGTATATCGCAGCAATAGCTTTGGCTTGACTCTCGCTTTGTTGATTGCATTATCGTCAAACCCCTCCACCTAGATGTTTGCTACCACTGGCGAAAGAGACGAACACATTGGAATTCCATCATTTTGCGCGAAAAATCTATTACATAAAAGAAAGAGTTACGGAGTTAAACAGGTACCTTCCTGGCAACTCTGCTTATGTTCCTCTATTTTATTTTCTTATATAATTTTCTGTTTTTCTATACTCTTGACCTTCGTGCACCTTCACGGTTTATTTAATAACCCTGTAGAATTATCCCTTAGATAATATTGCATTAAACAACAAGAATCAAATCAACGCATTTCCTCATAGACATTCAAAGTCAAACAGACAGACACAGACAGGTTATACATAAACTGGCAAACGTCTGGAGCCCACTGGATGATGACGAGATGAACCTCAAATAGTCGAGATCAAAGAGCTTTCCATTACAAGGATAGGTTTGAAGTTAATTGTACCGCCTTAGGAGATAAAGTGTTATACTATATTTGCCAGTCTGTGTATCGTAGTAGCGAAGTTACATTGGGATATAGAGAAAATAACGAGGACTTGGATTAGTAATTTATTAGTAATGGCCTTTCTATTGTGCCGGGTAATGTCAGAAAGTTAATATCTAAGTGAGCTGGCAAGAATTTCTAGAAAGACTCAAAACTCAAGATTTAGGGTTCTGTTTAAGCCTTGAGGAACTGAGTATTTGTAATGGCCTCTCTATTGTGTCGGGTAATGTCAGAATTCTAATATCTAACTGTGCTGGCTAAAATTTTTAGAAAGACTCAAAAGTCAAGATTCAGGCTTCTATTGAAGCCTTAAGAAACTCTTTTAAAGTGTGCACTAATTAAATTGGATCTATGTCTCGAGCAAATTCTTTCTACTTTAAGTATGTTGTAGCCCTATTAATCCTGACTTAAAAACCGCAAGAAAATTTGAGGAGAGAGGTTGGGAGCTACGGTCTTATATAGAAATTTGCAGGGCTCCAATGAAACTTGCAATGAGATAATGGGTGCCAACTATCTACTATCCGAATTTTAACTTTTAGTCTAATTGTTTTGACATATGGATGACTTACGTCCAATATTGCGGAATTTTTGAAAAGGGAAAACTCTTACTTGCCAACAGATAAACTTAAAAGTGGTTTGGAACTGCCTGCAGTCCGTTTTACTCCTGGCGAGATACAACAAGGTGAGCCTTGCATTCTTATCAGAACACGTGGGCGAAATAATCAATCAATCAAGATTTTCTAGCAAGAAAAAGATAAAAAAAGCATTAATAGGTCCAGTATTCAAAATTCCAAAAACTTCGATACTTCAAGCGATTGAAAACCACTACCAATGAAGATTGAGGCAAAAGCCAAAAGAAAAATTATGAAATTAACCTCAAAATTACTTAACCGTTAACTCCTTAAGCTAAATGAGAAACAAGTTAGACTGTTGACAAAACTCATTACCTTTCACTGCAATATGAGGAAACACCTGTACAGAATGAGAAATTACAGAGATAAGCTCACTTCCAGTAGTAATTGATGCAGCCAAGAATTCAGCACAGTGCCCAGCAATAAATATCCTGATGCACTTTTGCAAAGTACCAGTCTGTCCAAAAAGTCTCATAAAAAGTATATAGTTTACCGCAAGCTTCCTAAACCTCCTTAGTTAGGAAAACACACATCAAAAGATACAATGAGTTAAGTAGCTGCAGAATCAGGAATTGCAAATCCTAACACTGCTGAAGAAACGATACTTTCTTTTTCATTGTGTCAAAGGAGAGAAGTCAAGAATGGCTCAAAGTTCATTTGTTTTATCTTAGTTTGAGGCAAAGTTCTCTTAGAGTTCGCCTTTCGCAATCAAACTGTATGGAATTGAGAAGCGCAAAGCCGGAGAATATTATGTGTTTTGCATGTTTGGCCTTTGTTTCTCACTTAAGGCCGAAATGCTCGGTTACGGACTTGCAGTAGTATGCGATGTAGCCGAGAATTCAGCCGAACCTCAAGCTTCTTAAACCTCCTTAGTTAGGAAAACACATATCAAAAGATACAATTAGCTAAGCAGCTGCAGAATCAGGAACTCCAAATCCTAACACTGCTGAAGAAACGATACTTTATTTTTCATTTTGTCAAAGGGGAGAAGTCAAGAGTGACTCAAAGTTCATTTGTTTTATCCAAGTTTGAGGCAAAGTTCACTTAGAGTTCGCCTTTCGCAATCAAACTGTATGGAATTGAGAAGCGCAAAGCCGGAGAATATTATGTGTTCTGCATGTTTGGCCTTTGTTTCTCACTTAAGGCCGAAATGCTCGGTTACGGATATTAACCGCCAACATCGGTCGCTTTTATTGTCTAGTAATTAATGTTTATCATTGTAGCTGAGTGTTTGAGGCTATTTACAAAGTTTTACAAAAAAGCTATGTAGTACAAAAGCGAGTAGGTTCTGTCAACCAAACTTAATACAAAAAATCTATATGTTTGTGGCGGATTCATTTTACAAACAAAACTTTACCTGGGTATTGCGCCACTATTAAGGTCATTTTTTAATTAAGAAACCACTGCGTTTCTACTAGAAAAAGAAACTCTATATGTTTGTGGCGGATTCATTTTACAAACAAAACTTTACCTGGGTATTGCGCCACTATTAAGGTCATTTTTTAATTAAGAAACCACTGCGTTTCTACTAGAAAAAGAAACTTCACTAATTTGCCAGTGGTTCATAAATTTTTTCCGGTAAATATTTATTTATTTTTATACTGGCAAATTAGTGATTTTTCTTTTTCTAGGAGAAACGCAGTTGTTTCTTAATTAATGAATTTTCATAACAGTGGCGTAATACCCAGATAAAGTTTTGTTTATTTAACCAAAATTAAGAGGGACCGTAAAACAAAGTTACTTTGATCCACTTTTTTGAGTTAATTCAAAAAATTCAAAGAAATAACCAAAAATTATGTTTTTTTGGTTTTAATGGAAAACGCATGGTATAGGTAATTAACAAAGGACATTTTTATTACAAAATACTTAGATAAAAAAAAAATTAACTTGAAAAGTGGAGCAAAGTTTCCCATAGTCCGAGGTTACTTTGCCTCACTTTATAAAATATGAAAAAAAAAAAACATTAGTGTTTTATATGTTTGCGTAAACAACACCCAATATTTAGTTAGCTTTTCCCCAAACATTCAAAATGTTGAATAAAAAATTCAAAAATATTGGTTTTTTGAGTTTTTATTGCATAGAAATCGATAACGCACTAGACACCAAATTTTTCGAGGTCAAATTTTAAAGGAATTTCAAGCTGCACTTCACTCTGGTATTAACTCGAGACGACTAAGCGGAAAACAGAAGCTACCGCGTCTTTGAAAAGTCAAATTCGTAACGGATAATTCATGCGTGATGGCGTTGTGGTGCATGCGCAGATTTTTAATGTGGAATATCTAAGAACTTTTTTTCGCAATGGAGCCAAGTAGGACCAGGGGGCGCAAAGTAAACTCGTTTTACGGGATGTATTTTTTACTTTTTTGTTCTTAAATATTCCGATTCCTCATATATCCACAAAAACAGGGACCAAGGGACCCACAGACGGATATATGGACCCACAGGCACAACAATACACGAACCCATTATTATACAACCAGTGTAGGAGACCACTTGCCGCGGCCGATTCGACGCGGGGACAATTCGCCGCCAGCCGATTCGCCGCGGGGCAATTCGCGGTGAGAATTTTTGTTTAATTTTTATTTTAATCTAACGTTATTTATTTTTTCTTAAATCATTACTCCCCTGTCCTCTTAGGAGATCAAAATCTGTGTGAAACCTAATCGTGGTCAATTGATCGCTAACATAACCTAATCAATATTTTGCAAAAAAAAATGGTTTTTTAATAAGTAGTATAAAGTAAAAAAAAACAAAAATTTTTTTTTACAAAACATATTTTTGAAAATAACTTTTTCAAAAACTAATTTAAAAGCAGTTTTTTCAATAACATACATACCAAAAACAATTTTTTTATTTTTTTTTCAAAATTATGTTTACTACATTCCCATACAAAAATACGAGCTAACGGTCCAACAACTTGACTTAGACGTGCAGTAAAGATGGACCCATGGACGCAAAAGGGCACAAACACTTTTTTGATTCAAGTCATTTATTAGGATAATAGCTAGATTTGACACCAAGTTCCAATTGGTAGTAAAGGATAGTTAATATTGTTGGTTGCGAGGTTCGGAGGGCCAAGGATAGACCAAAATCAGTTCACCTTACAAAATTATTTTCATCCCTTACAAAGAATACATACGATGAAAACTTACTATGAGCACATGCCGAGTTGGTGTAAAAGATAAAAGAAAAGGAAGAATGGGCGGACATGGTTGTCAATAAACGTGAATTTTAGTGCCCGTGAATTTAAAAATCAAACAAGTTTTCGTGGCTAATCGAGTAAAAGGAGGTTTTTGTTTCTCTCGCGCTTCTTGCTACGGTTTTATCACTTTAGATATAGGATTAGAGACAAAACCGTCTAATTAACTTCGCAAAAGTGTCACATTGACCAAGCAGTGTTCTGAGGAGTCCCATAAGGACGAAACATTAGATCTTGGACCCCTGTGAGGTTAAGCTTTCGAGCTACCCATGGAAAAATATGAGAGAAACAAAAACTTCTTTGTACCTGATGAGCTAGAAGACGTTTGATGGTTGTCAGTTTATATCCCAAAAATTTCTGTTGTGAAACTTTTCATGAATCGGAGTTTACACAAAAAAGAGAAAAAGGTATATAAAAATAAGATAGAAAATAAACGAAATGCAACTTTTCTTCTATTTTGGGTGACTACCCACATAGCACAAAAATCACGTCAACGTTAAATTCACGTGAACAAAAATAATAAAGTTTTTTTTTACTTGAAAACAACCTCATACCATGTAATATTTATTTTGTTAAATCTACATGCTTGATAACTTAAAAACAAGGAGAAATCAAGCTATAAAAATGTACTTTTTGCTGAAGTTTCTGGTGCTGTGTATATAACTTGTTTTTACCCTCGTTATTTTCATGTACCAAATTCACACTTGAAAAGTCCTCCACAACATGTTCTAAAACACCACTAGATTAAGACTTCTCAAAACTACTGACTTTCTGCGTCTTTTTTTGGTCACGTTTTTTTAATAACATTTTTTTCACTTAAAAGAGACGGGTCGCCGTCGTGGTTTAGTGTTTGCAATGTTTGTTTCCCACACCAGCGGTCCGGGTTCGATTCCTGGCAATTGATCCTGATTGCATGGAAAGTCCCAGTATAAAAAAAAAACTTAAAAGAGACGCGAAAGGAAGTTATAAAAACTCACTAGTTTAAGACTACAACACTTCAAGACAATTTTAAAGATGGCGCTCAAGGCAAGACAAAATATCTATGTATCTAAAGCTAAACAAGATTTATGAACAGTAAACACTTTCACAGAATATTAATGTGTCTTTATCAGGGTAATAACAGATGCGTCGTGATCGTGGATCAGGGATGAGTCCCTTAACAGGTTTTTGGAGTTTAAAGGCCAAAGCACGGCCTGATAGATTTCCTCAAAGTGAAAAATCCCGACTATAGGTGGCGATGCTGCTAGTAAAATCTCAAAAATATTCGGTAGAAAAGCCATGCAAGTCGCGTTTTAAAATTCTTATAGAAAAGCCGTGACTCTAATGTGATTTTAACGTTGATAAAAATCACTTGAAACTAAAGTAAAAACATTGCTGTTTTAATTTGATAAAGGCGTTATTAAAACGCCGTTTTTAGCAACGTTATTTTTTATAACGTTAATGAATGACCTATTAAGCTTGTTTTCATATATAAAATAAACGTTTTTTTCTAGCAGCATTTAAAATCAACGTTTTTTTTCTCACGCCTTTTTACGTGTTAAACACGTGATTGAGCTATGTGGGTACTAGCTATCACGTTCAAGAATTCATATACAATCTGCTTTTTGAGACCTTTGTGTTATAGCTTTCCACAAATTTTGTTTCCGTTAACGTATTTAAACCTTATACATTGGTGTTTTTATTAGTTGACTTCACCCCATTACAGGCGATCTAATAATATTTTCTTGTATAGGCACGTGTGTTTCCACAGGAGTTATAGTTTCCCCCTGAACTGAACCGAACCGAACTTGGTAACAGGAAGTGCGTGGCCCTTTCAAACCGCCTGCCATTTGTTTTCTTTTACTATTTTCTCGGGAAAAGGGGAACACATTTATAACTCGTACATATTACGCTATTACTTTCAGGGCTAGAACATGCATGTGTTAACCTAAATTACGTTTCCAGATTCTTGTGTTATGTATACAGGATGCCATAAAACTAGTCTGAGGTCTTCCTTAATTTATGGTGCAGCTTAGAGACCCTGTAGTTATGATATAGTTTTAAAAAATAAATTCCAGAAAGAACCCTATAAGTTTCAGTTTTTTTTAAAAGTAAAGTATATATGTTTGGTATGAAATTTGGTGTCTATAAATTGGCATAACTATTTATATTTTAACCATCACAAAATTTTTAATATTTTTTATAATACGGGTTAAAAAGTTACGCCTTACTTTATGTATAAAATTTTAATAACCGCCGTAAAAAGTGACAGGAAAAGTTACGAATCCCTTTCTGATACCCAGGGGCGTACTGTCAAAATTATCTCTCATAAACGTTTTGAAATAGACACTTTTTAATATTATAAATATAACGTTTATCTACTCCCAATGTTTTTTAATTCTAAGCGAATTTTTTTAGATCTTATTTGTCATTTTATGACAGGTACTTATAACATTAACCTAATAATAGAATTATTTTGGAAGGTTGTCTCTAAAAAGTCTGTACAAAATCTTAGCATATATTCCTGAGGTCAAAATAAGTCGATTTAAAGCAACTTACCTTAGTCCGAAATTGCTCCGTTTCAGAGATACAGGGTGGTAAATTTAAAACTCATAGAAGCAAAAATTTAGGAAACGTTGTATATACAGGATGTTCCATAACTTAGGGGCCATAGTGCAGCAGGTGATAGAGGAGGTTATTTCCGAGAAAAAAGTTTATATAACATGAAGGTCAACACACATCTGTTTTTGAGTAAAGTTAGAGGAGTGGGGGAAAAATTTTTTACAAAGAAAAGAAAATCTGTCACAGCAAGCTGAAAACTCAGCCAATTGTGATTCAAAAATGTACTATTCCTTTTTTTTGATAAAGTTACAAGTAGAGGGGATACAGGCTGTCAAAATAACCTCCAAAAACGTCTAAAAAATAATAATTTTTCTAAGAAATTAATTTTTGCTTGCTTCTACTTTTAAAAGATATTAATAATATTGAATTATTATATCTTGCAAGAGACTTGTTTTTATTAACAAAATTTTAAAAAAACATTGCGTTTAATGGCAATTATAAAAGTTTATACCAAAAAAATAGTTAAAAAAAAAAATGACCAACTAATTTTTTTCAAAATAATTTTTATTTCAATTTATTGCTCTTGTTCTAATACACGATTCTACCAAATTTCATATTTTTTACTACGTTTTTTCAAAAAGTTAATATAAAAAAGTATAAAAAATTGACTTTTTGATGCTCTGTATCTCGACAAAGAAAGAATTTTGACCCATGCATTATAGGAACTTTTTTATCAGACATGACCTCCTCTATCCCCTGTTGGCCTATAGCCCCTACGTTATAGAACACCCTGTATATATGCATTTATTAATATTTCTGCTCGCCTTATAAACTATAAACGTTATAACGTTAAATTATAGCCGTTAAAAACAGAAAGAAAAGCAGTGTTTTTCTATTCTGTTTATTTATGAAAATATAAAAAACTTCCAAATGCCGCAACTACATAAATACATTTATAAAATGTAAAACCCTTTAAAAAAAGTGTTGAACAAGAGAGAAAAAAAATCTTTACCGCACTCGCACCTCTTAGAAACCTTAGCAACGCATCAACAAGACAGCTTCAATACTTGTTTATATTTCAATTCCATCTAATTTGACATGTTTATTTATAAATTACATTTAATTTTTTGAGGTACTCATAGGTAAAATATTGTACCTAACACATGCGGAAAGCGTCTTTACCACCCTAGAAGGCTTGAACGAACTCTGTGCTGTAAAGTATCACTTTCTGCATTTGTTAGGTAAATAACTATATTAATCGAGGGGTCATCGGCACCCTAAAATTTTGTACAGCGTCCAACAGGACTTGGGTCCTGTCGTATACTGTTGGGTCCTGTTGAGTACTGTTGGGTACTGTCGAGTACTGTTGGGTCCTGTCGAGTCCTGTTGAGTACTGTCGTGTACTGTTGGGTCCTGTCGTGTACTGTCGAGTACTGTTGGGTCCTGTTGAGTACTGTCGTGTACTGTTGGGTCCTGTCGTGTAGTGTCAGTGGCGCACCCAGGAATGTGTCTTGGGGGGGCCCGACAGCTACAAAGCGCGCCCTCAAAAAACTTGCGACCAAAAAAAAAAAAAAGGTCATCATGTGTGGGGGGGGGGGGGGGCCGACAGCTAAAAAACGCGCCCTCACAAAACTTGCGACCAAAAAAACAAAAAAAAGGTCATCATGTCTTTTCGCAACTACGCCACTGCTTGGGGTTGGGGGGGCCCGGGCCCCGGGCCCCCCCCCTGGGTGCGCCCATGGTAGTGTCGAGTACTGTCGAGTACTGTTGGGTACTGTCGTGTACTGTCGAGTACTGTTGGGTCCTGTTAAGTACTGTTAGGTACATCGTGTACTGTCGAGTACTGTTGGGTCCTGTTGAGTACTGTTGGGTACTGTCGTGTACTGTCGAGTACTGTTGGGTCCTGTCGCGTACTGTTGAGTACTGTTGGGTCCTGTTGAGTACTGTTGGGTACTGTCGTGTACTGTCGAGTACTGTTGGGTCCTGTCGTGGTACTGTCGGGTCCTGTTGTGAAATTTGTACAGTACTGTTGAAAGCTGATGACCCCTCGATATTAATAGTTTACATAACGCGTGCCAAAACCTGTTTTAAAAAAAATTAGATAATAGTTAAGGATAGGGCGGCAGGGTAATGCCGTGGTATGGTCGTCGGCTTCACATACAGAAGGTAACAGGCTCGCGTCTCGAACGATACAAAAACAAACAAAAAATCTGTCGCCTTGTCGCCCACTTCCTTTTCAGCGTTCAACAGCCGTCATCGAATAAGGATGCGATGCGATGCACGCAAAAATATAAGTTGACTTGAACATTGAGAATATAGTCCAGGAGCCGACACGCAGCCAGCCGAGGAACCAGGGATAATAACCAAGGAGCCTGCTATAAGTGCTATATAGTCGGAATCAGGATGGCGCCAGCATAAATCGCCTACAGCCTACAACTCACGACGACCACGACTGTTGCGCTGAAAAGGAAAGAAGTCTATCGTCTATAACCAAGTTCTGCTGGGACGATAGCGGTGTTAGATAGATGCAAGTCTAACATGTAGCAGCACCACCTTTCGGAAGGGGGTCCACTGTGTATACTTGCTACGCAGTATAAAGTACCCTGCCCTCGACAAAGAGGTGTCAGGCAAAATTAAGTCCTCTTAGAGAAAGAAAACTAGCATCCTAAGGGACACGAGCATTAGTTTGATATTAGATGTACGGACAAATCGGGGTTTGCGAAAAGGGCGCGCCGTGTGCCTAGTCGTTAGACCAAAAATGGTCCCCAACACTACTACTACCACTAAGGATACGCCACTGACATGCCAACCGGGGCTCACATGAGACGGTAATATGGAATGACAGTCTTAAGCCGGGACAAAATTAAACTCATATACGGAGCTTTTATAACATTTTGTTTTTGTTTTCGTGGCCTTCTGGATACACATATGGCGATTGTTTTGCCCTGAGAGATTTAATGTATTTAGATTTTCTGGAAACTCTCAATGACGGATCTTTATAAGCTTCAGTTCTTTTTTTTTAATTACCTAATCAAATCATTTTTATAAACGGAAAAGCATTTGCAAATAATATGGCTTTTGTCAGAATACAAAAGAAGATTCTTCTTTGTAGTAGTTGAGATGCAGATTTTGAATATGATGCATTATACATCCATGGTTAGAAAAATATGCCATGTTCAGGCAAATTTGGAATAACTCTGGAGAGAAATGTGAACGATCGAAATGTTTATTGTTAAAAAAAGGAATGATATGGCAATGTGTAAAACGGGATGCAGCTTCTGTTTTTTGAAGCTTCTCTTCGTAAGAAAAAGCTTTGGAAAGTTTATTTTTTTATTATTTAAATTAATAACCCAAAGTCGCTTTAAAACAACCAAATATTTAGCCTTGTATCGCAAAGAAAAACTTTAATATATGAGGTAGTTTATTTTTGTTTATAGGCCTGTTTTGGGTACATTTTTCCAATTCAAAGTTATATCTAACATAATATTTAACAGTCAAAGGTTACGATTTATTTATTTATTTTGTTAGGGAACTTTGTTCAGGCTTTTTGCCAGTCTGTTGGGTTACCCTTACCTTTATTCTGCGCTGGCGCACCAACGCTCTGCCATGCTGTTAGTAGTGGTTCAGTAATTTGCGAATTGATGGCCAGACGTCTTTTTTTATGGTAATGGAGTTTAAGGTCACTAAATTTTCAGCGCCATCTATTCGTGAACAACTGAAGTACAGAAAGTTCTCGTATGGGATCTCACTTAAAGGAGACTATGTACATTTCTGTCACGTGCAGTCTTAATTTACCAAAAAAATAACATATGTGGTCTCAATTTAGGATTTGTTTAAATTTAAATACAATGCTTTTGGTCAGGATATTGGCCGGGCGCGGGCACAGCAGCTAACTTTCTAACCGATAAATCTCAGTTGGTTTGAAGTGGTAACTAAAGGTAGCAACAGGCGCTAATTAGAGCTGAGTAACAGTAACCGTTATCATTAGAGAGCCACTTACCCAAAACCCAACGTATCACCTATCATTGATTCTGTGATGTGATTTAAAGGTTAGAAAGTTTGTGAACTTTGTGAATATTTTTTACTCTTTAGATAACAGTAAGGCTAATCGCTGCTGCGCTCGTGCAAAAGCACTATATTGAAATAAAAAAAATTACCTAAATTGAAACATATTATTTTGTTAAATTTAGACTGCATGCGATAGAAATGTACATTGTCTCCTTGAGTGAGATCTATACCTTAAATTTTTATACTACTGTTCTTCACGAATAGATTGCTTTAAAAATTTAGTAGCATTAATCTTCATTCCTCTAGAAAAACACGTCTCGCCATCTATTTGGAAAATACCGAACAATGACTAATATCATGACAGGGCGCTTTAGCGCCTGCGCATAATAAAGGTAAGAGTAAGAATCTGAACAAAAGCACTCTATTAAACTAAAAAATTTAAGGCATCACGTTATTTTATACCATTTTGTTACAAAGTTTAGTCAGCTACCTATTAAAGAGAGATAGGAGATATAGAAAAAATTCGCGCTTGACTTGAAGCGATGATCCATCGTGTTAGCTGTGGCAAAAAGATTCAGTCAAGTGCAAATCCATTGATCTTTTATGTTTCAATCTGTTTTGGTCGGAGGTTTTATGAGTTTCTTTTACGCCCGGCTGACAATATAAAACACGATTATGCCGGAATATGCAAAGTTTATCTTTGTTAATAAGACTCTTCATCAAATATTGACGTTAAGTTTTAAAATCCGCTCTCAAAAATTAGCCAGTACCTACTGTATCTACGCTAACTAAAAATCAATGGAATCAATTTACTTACACAGAAAAAAATGGACCTCCGGCAGCTAAGCAAATTATTTATATACTTATAGTGCTGTTGGTCAGGTATTCTGCCAGTCTCTTATCTTTATTGAAGGTAACGACAGGAGCTAATTAGAACCGAGTAACGATTACTTTTACCGCTAGAGAGCTATCCACCCAAAACCAACTGTATCGCGTAACAAACCAACCAAATTATGGTGATGTGTGATTGTGTTGTAGAAGATTCGTAGGTTAGAAAGTTTGTTTTCTTTTGATAGTTTTTTATTCTTCCGATAACAGCATGGCAGTGCGCTGCTGCGCCCGCGCACAATAAAGGTAATATTGACAGATCCAAAATTTAGACTAGATACGATTTTTTTGTCAAAGTAAGACTGCATAGGATCTTTGAGTATATGACTCATATAATCAAAGATATGATAGAATGTACATAATCTCCTTAAAGTGCGATCCCGTACGGGAAATCTCTGCACTTTTGTTGGTGACAAAGAGATGGCGGTGAATATTTAGTGGATTTAATCTCCAATATCATAAAGTCACAGTGACAAAGTCACAGATCGTGAACTCGCAACCCACCTCTAGATCAGAGGTTTCAAGTACTGAAATGCTTGTAATATGCAAGTAAATATATATTGGACGATGTCAATAGAGACTTAATGGAATAAAACCTGACTTTATTTTAGAGTCGGCTTTATTCTGACAGACTTACATAGAAAACTGACAGCTGACCTCTCAAAACTGACATACCAAAGTCAAATTGAAAAATAAAGTAGCTAACTTTCATTTAGTAAAAACAGACACTAATAAATCCGGTTCTTGAATACACAAAGGCCGAATTTCGAAAGAATGCAGCTGCTTTTTATATGTAAATCTGTCACAATACGGTCGATTTTAAACTAAGATCAGGTTTTATTCCAACTAGTTTTGTTAAGAAAATTATTTACTTATGTTTAACCAGTATTTATTTTTTCCTGTGCAGTAAGTATAGACACTAGATTTTTATGAAAGCATAATTTTTTTTTAACGAGCGCGAAGGAACAGCTAAATGAGGTTTTTATTCTAGTGTAATTTCAAGACTTGATATTTTATTTACGCTATGAAATTTTGTGTTCTAAAATTTTCAAAATATCAGAGCGTAGCCAAAGAGAAGCAAAGCTTTCCGAAACAAGTGAAAACGTTTAAATATTTTAAGTGTCGCCTTGTCGAAATAACGTCAAAACCACGCAGAACCTAAAGCCCGGAAACGTTATGTGAATAATCTTCTTTATTAATACAAGGGCTGTCTTTAATATTTTGCAGAGAGGAACATAGAGGGCGACACTGATCGAATGTTGTTATTAAAACTTAACCTTAATCTTTACCTAAACTAAATTCAAAACGTCATCGTTACTGCGATACATATAGTTTGATAGCTACATTGAATTTTTTAAGTTAATAAATCAGACCAAAAATAGAATTAAACCGAGAAGATTTTTTGGCTATAATTTTTTACAACTTTCGAAGGAAATTGTCCCAGCAAGAATACCTTGCCCAGTTGATATCTGTTTTCGGTAATGAAGCACCACTTGAGTCGACAGTTTCTCGTTGGTATGGAGAATTCAAACGTGGACGGATTAGCCTTAGCAATCGATCTAAGGCCAGGTGCACCAAGAACGCCTGTCACCCAGAAAAACATCGATGGAAGATCGACTTGTGACATATCGGAAGATTGAGGCTTCATTGGGGATTTCAAAAACCTCAATTCAAAAAATTTTGCATGGAGAATTAGGGGTAAGAATCTGTTAACCAAAGAACAGAACGAAGCTAGGTTCAATTAGTGTCAGAAAACTCTAGACCGCTTTGAGGCAGGAAACTTGAAAAACGTGTGCATTGTGAGTGGTGGTGAAGTGTTCCACGATGAAGAAAAGCCAACAAAAGTTCTCGAAGTGTATCCAAAAATATGGTCGCCATATTTGTCTCAAAAGCAGGTCATGTAGTAACAATTCCTCTGGAACTAGACTGTTTGAAGATTCGTTTGCCGAAAGTCATCGCTGAGCTCAAAAAATGAACCCGAAGGACGAATCATCCTCGCACAAAAACCCATTGAGTTTTTAACCCAACAAAATGTCGAATTGTTGGACCCTCCTCCATACAGTCATGACCTAAGTCCCAACGATTTCTATACTTTTCCAAAAATTAAGAATGGACTGGGTCGTCAAAGATTTTGGTCACCAGAGAAAGCAGTCGGCGCTAATTTTCGTGGAGAATACTTCGAGAAATAATAAAGTCTTTTAAGTTATCTACTGTTCTATTCCAGCTGTGTATGCAAAACTTAAAAAAATATCAAAATAACAATGTGCCCTTGTAGCTTTGTGACTGCTGTTTTAAAAAAAGCAAAATCCCTAAAAATGCTTTTGCAAATCGCTAATACTTATTAGGAAGTTTTTAGAGTGCTTCTTTGACACTTCGTTGTGGTAGCAGTAAGCACTGCGTCTGCGTACTAACGAAATGTAATTCCGTAGTGGTAATTAACCCCCACCACTGCCAGAAGCTACGGAGTCCTTTTGTTGTGGTAGTGACGAGAGTGATAATTTTTTATTGTTTATTTTATAGATTTTTTGTGTGGAATATTTAAAACATTTATTTTGTAAAATAAGGCTAAAAAAGGTTTTAATAATTGACTTATTCAAGTGACAGTTTCAAACATGTTCCAAAAACTTTGAAAATAGAGACCCGTGGTGTTGGTATTGGTTGTTAATCACCACGGTGCCTAGATTAGACCGGTGTTCGGATCTTATATATTTATGTCGAATTTTCACGTCACTGGTGGTCCAGCTGATTTTTGTAAACAAAAGTTGAACAACTTATATTTTTTAAATATTTTGAAAACTAAGGCAATTTTCCTACTATTTTTTAGATATACCAATCGTTATTTTTTTTAGCACGCTTCATTTCTCTTTACATAAAAATAAAAATTCAAAGAAAATAAGTGTTCGTTTCAGCTTAAAAAATAATCCGCTGATCTACATCTTTGTTTACTTCCCGGTTCACATTTGATACTAAACGATCACATTCAGTTTGACTTGTAGATTAAGTTTTGTATAATAAAAAATAAAGCGGGCTAAAAAAAATAACGACAGTACGTCTAGAAAATTATATTTTATAAGGATGTACTACAAAACACAAGGAAAATTGCCTTAGTTTTCAAAAAATTCTAAAAATATTAGTTGTTTCGTTGTTCATATCATATCTAACTTTTGTTTACAAAAATCAGCTGGACCACAAATGACGTGAAAAATTCGAATAAGATCCGAACACTGGTCTATTCTATCCACCGTGGTTAATCACTACCAAACGGCTGTCAAAGTTGTTAAAATTGTAATCGTTCCCAAAAGTCCCTATTATGATTTATTTAAACCGTGCATTTTTACAAAATTTTTTACTCTCTCTAAACTCCATTTTGCGAAAACATATTCTTTGGCTTGGTTTTACATATTCCATTTAGTGAAGTACGTAATGGAAACTCTCTTGTGCGCTCGTATAATTGGATAATTCCATAATGGAACCAGTACCGAAGCGTTTTATGCAAAGACAAGTGCAAATTTTCTATCCCTGAAAATGTTTAACCAAGGGCATACTTCAAACAGTTAAACAGAAATCTTCTTTCTCTCTGTAAAACTGTGTGAAGTTTCAACGCGATTTTATTATACCATTTTATTCGCTGTTTTACTGACTCATTTTAAGATAATATCTAGGAAACTTCACGAAACATAAACATGCTTAAAAATGGTTAAAATCATATAGTAGAGCGGCTTAGGGCATTTCGACGGCACTGGCAAATGATAATGGTTGCCAAGGTATATTTTTTGAAACTTAGGTGACTCCTGAATACGAAAATATAACTTGGTCTCCCCTCCTCTCAGTCACACGCTCCACCCCCCCATTCAACCCCTTACAGAGAAAAACTAAACAAGGTATAAACAAAAATGCGTATTTTCAAAAAACCAAAATTTTTAATTTTTGTCCTTATTTTTTAAACCAGACCAGATTTTAAATAAAAGACTTCTAGAACACCCAAAAATACTGGTGACCTTATTGTCTCCAAAATTTTCCTGTGTTTAGCGTAAACCAGAGATGCATCGACATCAAAATTTGATTCCAGCTACAAAATTTGAATTAATATATTGCCGAATATAACTTTTATAAAAACACATTGAGCCTGAAAACCTGTCTAAAAACAAGTCACTGGTTGCCATAAATTTTATTTCTTCTTAAGCTAGTCTTGCATGTTAATAATGCTTGTCGACCCATTCATCCAGAACAATACCAAAAATAAAAATATGGAATAACTTATAAATTGTTAAAAAACCATTTATCTTTAAATCCCGTTTTGTTAAATATATACATAACTTATAGCGAGTACACCCTGTATTATATAACTTACATTAAAATACCTTTTCCACAGATTTTCAAAAGTTTCTAGTATGTCTCCGTTTGTGTCTTTTAAAAGACTTTCCGCATAATCCTTTTGAAAAATTCCTCTTACGTTTCGTTCGTTAGAGCTTTTTGTGCCCTCGCCTGTTTTCAATAAAACGAATAAATAAAATATGATGTGCGTATCGATATGTAAAAGCTGAGCGATTCGATCTTGAGGAAATTTATTTATGCAAAATAAAATATTAATATGAATAAACGACGGAAAAAAAGTACATGTTAAAAAAAATCAAAAAAGCCTTTGTCTGTACCTATAGTAGCTCTGTATACAGGGTGCCTAAACCTAGATTTTGGATGGAAAGAAGCCGTGTGTTCAAATATATACCTAGACAGGCGGATAAATTGTGCTGGTTAAAAGTGAAAGATCACTCAAATGTAAGTTAATAGTTTTATAGATTGTAAATTAAACAGGAATTTTCTTTCTTTCTCGAGACTATTCGTTTATAAAATTTTTTAAGTAAAACTTAATATAATTTATAGGGGAAAACAGTCTCAAGGGTGTTAAATATTTTAAATTTAAAAAAATTATCTTCTTACGTAATAATTATCTTAATTTTTATACTTCTAGAGCAATCTTTGTGGACAGAGCCGAATCTGACAGATTACACAGGTAATATTTGACAGGATGAATAAATGACAGGATTCGTTAGGCTTCCTAGCTCCCTTGCTATAACAGCCAAGTGGCTAGAAGTTACACCGTTCGAAAGCAGATTACCTGAGCTATGCAATGCACCTATTAATTTTTAGCTAAACAGTTTGTTGTAACGTAAGTTAAAATACTCTGCCAATATATGGGCCCCTAAGCCCACACTAGGTACTATAGTTATAGTTTACGTGTGAGCTAATATAACTAAAAATTGAAATATATTTTATTCAACTCCAGACTAAATTACCTTTTGTTTGATACCACACAAGCCATGTTTTGACTTAAACTCAAATTTTTAAAATCTACCCCCACCCTTAAAAAAAGCAAAAACTAAAATGTATTTTGTTAAACTCCGGACTCAATTACCTTTCGTTTGATATCACACACGCCATATTTTCACTTAAACTCGAATTTTTGAAATATACCCCCACCCTTTTTTTTAAATAAATTAAAATGTATTTTGTTTAACTCTAGACTCAATTACCTTTCGTTTGATATCACACACGCCATATTTTCACATAAACTCTAATTTTTGAAACCTACCCCCACCCTTTTATTTGGTTTGTGTTCGGTGGATTTTGTTCATTTTTAAATGGGACCATCTCGACCCAAGAGTCAGCCTAGGTACCAAATTTCATTAAAATCCCGAGCGGTTTTTGAGTTATGCGCGTTGGTCGTTACAGACATACAGACAGACAGACAGACAGACAGACAGACAGACAGACGGCGCAACAAAAAAGTTTCAAAATCATCTGAAACGCAAAGATATATAAACATTTTTGAAATCGGAGCAACTTTTTTTTTCTCGAAAAAATTAGGATCACCATAGCTCACACTACTATAGTATAGTATATGTGTGAGCTAAACTCGTTTTACATTAGTCATTACTGAGAGCCACATTGCAGTATAGTTCAAATTTGTAATGACGTCATTTCTGCTTATTTTTGTTTGGTATATATTATAAACAGCGGTGACAATAAACTTTTTAAAAGAAGTAGTGTCTATGATTTAAATAGGTAGGTAATTGGTTTTGTGAAGTATCCGTCATTGTCAATCAAAAAACATTGATTGACAAAAATATCTACGCCATACGCTTTTTCTTACCTGGTGACGTCATTACAAATGCGTATAATTTAGACTATAGCTACGTAAAAATATAAAAAAACAGAAAATATGTCTTCAGGAACACTTTGGGGTCTTCCACGACCCTTTTTGGGATTAGAGATAAGAAACTTAACTTTTGAGGTCAAGAAACAATGCTGTAAAATAAAAATAATAAAAATAATTTTCAATTACCGTTTTTATTTTTAAACATTTTCCGCCATTTTGATTGGCCACCATTTGTTTAGGCCTGGCAAGATGTTCTAACTATTAAAAATTATACCGATAAGTTTACCCATAGACTAGATCAGGAGTTAAGTAATTTTCTGGAAATAAAAATCAAACTGCTTGTGAAATGTGAAAATTTCGCTATTTTGTTATGTGGTCATAGGTAAACTACTTTTGAATGCAATCATGCTATAGATAAACCATAAAATGGCAAACTATTGAGCCTAATAAAGAAATTGTTTAATATAATTGTATCAATATATTGTAACCTTTTGTAGTTGAATAAGAGGGAAAAGAAAAATAAAATATCCTAAGTTAACTTTGTCAAAAAACACAATACATTAAGTTAGTCATTAACATTGTAGATTTAATTAAAACGATTTACGATGTTAATTAAGTAGAATGCAAGTGTTGCAATAAGAGCAGTGTCTCGAGAAATGCACCGCTGTGCTTACTGTACATCTTACAACCAAAATGTATTCCAGGCGTTTTACTACCGCTCCCCGCATAGAGCATGATAAATTTGAACATATTTTCCTCGAAATTATAGAGAAATTTTACAAATTTTAGGGATCTTAAACACCACATGCTCAACGATAAAGTAACGTGTTCCTTAAGTGCTCCCAAGACGATCAATTGAATTGACAGTCTCGATTGACAATCGGTCTCATTGATGCATTGATTGATCGTGTCGGAAACGATTGATCAATGGATTGACGACGATTGAAGGATTTTTGATTGAAGCACATTGAGGGGTCTGATTGACCCTCGCAACTGAACGTCTAATCGAGCGATTGCCAATCGTTCGCCCAGTTGCTTGACAGCGACGATAATGGATATCTCGTTGAGCCCCATGGACTCCGAGAATAGCGCTCTATCGCGATCACCCAGAGTTGTGAAAAGTCAAATCGAGTGTTCATTGAAGCCCCATCAATCGCGATTGTCAATCGCAATTTTCAATTTGTTTGCTGTTTGATTGTGTTGAAAATCACTATATTCATAATGAAAAAACCTATTAATCACATTAATTCTAAATTTTATTTTGATTTTCCCAAATTTTTATATATATATATTTTATATTTTTCAACAGTAGAAAAAATTGGCAACCAGCAGGGGCATATAGCCATCCATAGGTACTACTAATAGTGGGTCTTTATTTTTGTTAAACCTAAATGTTTTAATTGATTTTTTAAAACTACATTATTTTTGATGTCGTTTTTGAGAAATATAGATAGGTACCTACCTATGATTTTATTTTCTCAATAATTGCAACTCTAGCAAACTTTGAAAACAGCATTTTGCTAGCTACTTCGGTTGGTAATATATGGTTTTTTCTTCTATCAGCAGGTGTAAATAATGTACCCATATGCTTGTTAAAGCATATAGCAGAATACATCGCTGCTCCAGTGTGTAGCATAGTAAACAGCTGTCTTTCTTCTGGGGTTTTACCTGACGAGCTTAAGATTTACAAAAAGGGTGAAAAACTAACACGAAAAAGTACCACCTAATTTCGCTCCTTCCTGCTGTGTCAAAGGTCTTTGAGAGGGTCATATAATAATATAAAAGAATTCTTGAGTTTGTGGTCTTCAATAAACTTCTGAAAAAATCTGAAACACGATTTGGTTTTTTGTAAAACTAATCAACACATTTAGCTATTTTTATAGTAATAACATTTACAGTTGAACATCTAGATAATTAGCAATATGTATCAGACTAATTTTTTGATCTTTTTAAGGCCTTTGACGCAGTAGACCATGAAATACTGCTAAACAAACTGCAGAACTTTGGAATAATAGGAACTTATGCCAAACCTAATAGCTCATATCTAAGCGAGAGGAAAGACCGTAGGTGTATGGCTGCTGAATCCTGCTGCTCCAAAATCAACCATATAAATTAGGGAGTACCACAAGGATCAATTTTGGGTCCCATTCTCTTAATGCACTAGTTGACGCTGATCTCGTGTCACAATTTGCTGATGACACCGTGGATGACCGCCGAATCTTTGTCTCAGCTATCGGCAAGCTCTTTGACGGCGGCACGAAGAACTTTTTTTATACCTGAAAAACTGTGCCTATGACGAACTATATAATTCTTAATCTTAAATTTAAATACTGCTTTTTGCTAGCTGATTTAATTCTCAAATTTTGATTTGAACGCCCCCTACTACACCTACAACCGTAAAAACTTTGCGCCAAATTAGGTTAAAATCTGCTTATCGGTCTTTGAGTTATCCTGTCCCAGACAAAATAAAGACAGCCACATAATTTGGAAGTTGGGCAAAGGACTTATTTTGAGTGAAAAAAAAATTGAAGATGGCTAAATACCTACGGCATGGATGTCAAAAAGTTGCTTAACTATTACACTTTAAAAAAAATAATAATTAATGAAGTACATGTAAGAAGAATACCGTATTGGACGAACCCCAGCAACGATCAGACCTAAATGGTTTGGTTTGGAATTTTGAATTGAAACGTTTTAATTAATGGTCACTCTTTTTAGTCAGCCCTACTATTTTTTAAAGAGATACTTATATCAAGTCTCGTATGTAGCGTTAACGAGACAAATTTTTGGCCGCCTAGAACTTTCTAATAAATTCAAAAACGTAAAGGTACGTCGTAAATTTAACGTCGTCTTTTACGGGATACATCTTTCTACCCTTTTGGAAGTTTGTACTCGTCCCTAATTCTCTTTACGATTATTTTGAATAACGCTTGAATTTTGCGTGCGACATTTTGAGTATCTTCTGCCTACAGCCAGAACATACCGTCCAAAAATTTTACCTGAAATGAACTTAAAACTAGAATAGTTTCAAGTAAAATAAATATCTATTTGGGCACACATTTCTAGATTAGAGTGGATCGTCCATCTTTATTTTGAAACCTCGAGGTTTCTCTGAATTGAGCAGAAACCTTTCTACTTTTAACTAAGAAATTAGTGACTAGTAGACCAGTTTATATTCCATAACCTAAATATGCCTACTTTAAGTGTATCTTACTTAATTCTAGAAATTATGAGGCTTGTAAATAATTTCCTTGGCAACCCAAAGTCGATTTTTTTCTGTGTACTGTAAAACATTTAGGCGAATTCGTTTACAATACGTCGCAATTTTTATCGGCACGCGATAGAAGACAAAAATCGCATGCATAAAAGAGGCCTAAAACTAAAGCAAATTTAAAAAACAAAGAAGTAACAAAAATATTTTTTTGATTTAAAAAATACGGGGTGGCTTTCTTTGACATGAGAGGTCCCATGCCATGCCCTTGTTTGCTTTGCATACAATATAAAAGCAAATGAAAATTCCTCGGATACCTAGAGGGAAGAATTCCTGCACTATATAACCATTTTTTCAACTAAACGCTAGCGGCGCGGTGTGGGTGATATTGGGGCTTGTTAGAGATTATAAGGGCACTGCACAAAAATAAAAATTTCTCTCTTCTCCACAAGTGTACATCCCCTTCCTTCATGTATAGAACCTATAAAGTTTCATCAGCAGGAGGGCCTTCACATAAGCGACAAGGATCTAAAAACCGACTAGCCAGAGACACGTGTTTCGAGCTCTTTATGATCTCATAAAGTCAAAAGCGATGCATCAAGAGAGGGTGGAGGACTATTAAAGAAGATGGAAGAATTCCTAATATTACAAAGAAAAAACTTAACGTCTTGTCCACCAAAGTCTTTATTGTTTCGGGTTTTATTTAGGACAGGTTTCTAGTCTAGTCAGCTTTCAAAAAACTTTAAAAAGAGGTTTCCTGAGCAGGAGTGGGAAGTGGAGAATCCACATTTATTGTGGGTTGAATGCACTAACCAATAATTTTTTGAAAGGAATCCCCGTTTTCGCTGGATTTTCAACTAGTATTAGCAACCTATTGAATACTCAAATTAGCTTACTGGGGATATGTGTGTTTTTGAAGGTTTTTGAAAGCTGATGATGAGTCTCTTTAGACTCGAAACATGTCCTAAATAAAACCCGAAACAATAAAGGCTTTAGTGGAGAAGTCGATGAGTTTTTTCTTTGTAATTTGCAAACTCTACTTTGAGAAATGGACTATTATTTAAGAAAATATGTTTTTGGTTTTTTGGTTTCATTTAAACAACAGAACTAGAAGCGAAGTTAAGCAGGATAGTTCAGTAATTTTTTTTTAATAATATCTAATCAGTAACATAATGTTTTGCCTTTTCTTATTCATGACTTATAGGAACATAGAGGGCGACACTGGTCAAATGCCATAACTAAAACTTAACCTCAATCTCTAACTAACCTAAAATCAAAACGTCAGTGCGACACATATAGTTTCAAAGCTACAGTGAATTTTTTAAGTTTTAAATTTTAAGAAATTACTCGAAAAGTAGAGCCGAACCGGGAACATTTTCGGACTATAATTTTTTTGCAACTTGCGAAGGAAATTATCTCAACAAGAATGCCCTGTCGACTTGATTTTTGTTTTCGGTAATGAAGCACCACATCAGTCGTCAGTTTCTCGTTGGTATGGAGA
Source organism: Aspidapion aeneum (assembly GCA_963576565.1). Lineage (NCBI taxonomy): Eukaryota > Metazoa > Arthropoda > Insecta > Coleoptera > Brentidae > Aspidapion > Aspidapion aeneum. The sequence goes on from OY755043.1 coordinate 28,083,987, forward strand.
ATTTAAACGTGGACGGAAAACATCGATGCTGTGCGCTTGCTCACGGAAGACCGACATGTGGCATATCGCGAGATTGAGGCTTCATTGTGGATTTCAAGCTTTCAATTTAAAAAAAATTCATAAAGAATAGGGGTAGGAAAATGAGTTTCTCGCTGGAGACCGCATCTGTTAACCGAAGAACAGAAAGAAGCAGGGGTCAGTTGGTGTCAGCAAACTCTACACCGCAGGAAACTCGAAAAACGTGAACAGCGTTTGTAATCAATCGTGGATTTACTCATATGAACATGAAAATAAACGTACGTCGTCTCTTTGGGTGCTCCATAATGAAGAAAAGCCAACAAAAGTCAACCATTCTCGAAGTGTATCCAAAAAGATGGTCGCGACATTTGTCTCAAAAGCAGGTTCATCATGTAGCAAGACTTCCTCTGGAAGATCAAAGGACTGTTACTGCTGATTGGTACATCACCATTTGTTTGCCGAAAGTCATCGCTAAGCTTCGAAAAACGAACCTCAAACAACGAATCATCCTCCACCAAGGCAATGCAAGTTCACACAAAGCACAAAGTTGAATTTTCAACCCAACAAAACGTCGAATTGTTGGACCATCCTCGATACAGTCCTGATCTAATTCCCAGCGATTTCTACATTTCCAAAAATGAAAAATGGACTGCGTGGTCTGTTTTATTCCACCTGTTTATGCAGAACTTAAAAGACAACCCTCAAAAATTTGCGGAGGTAATTGCAATTAAAAAATTATTAAATGTTGTTAAATGAGGCCCAAATATTTCTAGAACCGGCTCTGTCAAACGCTCCGTTTAATGTTCTGCTCGTCGAAATCAAAGAACTTTTTTCGCGGTTTGGTTCGTCGTTCGGCTCGTTGCGCGGCTTAATGTTCATCAAATTGTTTAGGTCTGTACCAACCCTAACGATTTTGCTTTGAGTGACCTTATCACAAATTTTGTCCATGGAATGATTTAGTGAAGTCGGGCAAAATTAATTTAAAAAAGAATTTGTCGGGTTTTTTGGTCTGTTTGTAAGCTTCCGTATGGATAAAATTTATAATATCTACAAAAAAAATGCCGGAGGTACCATCTAAATACATACGAAACCGCATAGGCTTTGACATAAATATGCAAAGTAGGGCAAAATTACTGGATTAAAAATACACAAAAAATGCAACCAATTTCTCTACTTCTCTCTACTCAATAAATATTGTGAATTTGGTAATTCGCAAAGGTTTGACTTTTTTCAAACCTATTTAAAAATAATATTTACATGCTCACAGTGTGCCTGATTGAAGTAAAGGTAGCGAAAAACGATAAAACTAATTTTTTATAGTAATTTTAATTCCGCTTCCTCTGATGTATCACTTAGCATCGTAGCTATGATAGTTAGCTGTACAAGCCAGCTAAAATATACAATTTTGTCAAAATTTCATATTTTCACTCCAAAATCGATTTCGTTTTTCGCTAGGATGCATCGTTTCGCTGCAAATTCACTTTTTCTATAATCTTTTGAACGGTTTTAGAAACCACCCTCTTTAGGAGTACCCATCGAACTTTAAAAACATAAAGTCAATATCCTCTTCTGTGTAACAAAAAACAAAAAATGTCAATAATATTGTAGCTACAATAAAATGAGCATGGGTATTATTTTAATTCTTTTGCGAGCGGAAATACTAATAATCTTGGAATATCTCAAGAACTACTTAATTTATTAAAAAATGTGTAATGACCAAATTTATTTGCCTTTAAAAAAGGAGTATAATAAGCTTTCAATAATTAAAATCGGACCACTGGGTAGGGAAAAACGCTTAAACAAAAAAAATCTATCAATTTGGCGGCCATTTTCAAAAATGGCGGCCAAACGACCATGAGTTCGACCACGTGACCAAACTTTTTTTATACTCCCTTGGTTGCTCAGTCAAACTAAGCGCACATATTAGGTCACATGGGACAAGAGCCAGCGGCTAGACTAACTAGAAAAATGGCAAAAAATTGATAAAATTTCGAGAAGAGGATCAGCTAGGATTTATATGGCTCTGAAGTCAGAAAAGAGTCCATATTTAAAATGTGCAATTAGTTTTTGGAACTATTTTTATGTAACCTATACTTCGTTTAGGCGCACTGTGTGCTGCACAACAGTGGGATTTGAAACTTAGTTAGGTGCCTGAAGGTTTGTGAAAGTTTAAAATGCCTCAACATTGCTGCAACTTGGCAAAACTGGGCGATTTATTCTGATTGGATGAAAAGTCTCATTATAGATTAAAAAATAAGTGACATATTTATAATACGGAAATTTTAACGAGAAGAGATAAATTTGGAACATACCATTTTTAATTTAAATATTTAATTAAAATTTTACTCGTATATTATTTTAATATGCAATGTGGCGCCATAATTAAAGTCACAACAATAATAATAATTTGTTAACATTTTAACCCAATCGTTCATTTATGTAAACCTTAAAAATATTTTAAAAAATATATTTTTTTCCTTTTTAATAACCGTGAGGTTTTGGCCGATACTAAGTCCGCCATTTTGAAAAGCCTAATCACACGGGTTCTCGCCATGTCAATCTTGTTAAGAAAATGATTTATTCAGTGGCGTAAGCAGAAATAAATCCTGGCATGATTTGAGCGGATCGATACGGAAAAAAGCATTTTTTCCGGTATAATATTTTTTCCAGATGCAGAATTAAATATTATACAAAAAAAATTAAACCACTTAAAACCGAAAAGAAAAATAGTAGCGAGTACATTTTTCCGTTGGATCACAGCATAAGCCAATTATGTCGTCGTAAAAAGACTTTGAACTTCGAATATTATACAGGCCAACAATTTAAAAAAAAACGGGTACCTGAGAAAAAGCAACTAATTTTGTATAATTTTGCCCTGCTGATTCCAGAAATGCTTTCCGTTTTCTTACATCATTGTAATACTTTTCTCATAAAATTATTATTCTACCAAAGAATATTTATTTATTAGTATCCCAAGAAGGCAAAGCTGGTAAAATAAGCGTAGGTGGTATGTTCATGTTTTAAAAACAAACAAAAATCTAACGCCATATGTGCAATATCCTTTTTAAATTTAAACTTTACGTTACATTGTTCTTTTATAGTTTTACGCGGTTTTACGCTGCCGCATATTTTTATTGAAGGTTGCTTATCTTGTTTTGTAATAAACCCTCCCTGTTTTGTTTGCCGTTAAAAAGTCAACATATTACAATGTTTATAACCTTATTCGCCTCCCCTGGCTAATAGGCCTCACATCCCTTCCAATTTAGTGACCAAACCGAACCATTTTTGACTTTAAGAAAGTTATCCTATTATTTATTTGTCCGAAAAGCGGCAAGACTGGTTTTAAGGTTACTAAAACAGGGAGAGAGGTAAGGCCTATTTACCGGGGGTGGCGAATTATCAATGTCACGCGAATCAATGTCTGTTATAGTTGCCCCATCTTTATTCGCCGTATAAAAAATACTAAACCAATAATCAGCCCAAAATTTTATGCGTTAACGTATAGTTTGGCGAATTTTAATTGTCCAGATCAAGTTCTGAAGATGAACAAGAACTTAACTGAAAATATTACTTCTTTGCTGTGCACAAAAATTGTTAGAGTTTTTAAAATTTTGTCGTCCCTTTTAGAATTTAGACCAATCATAAATAAATTTGCTGTTTCTCGCGCAGAGATCTGCTTCAGCAAAGTACGATTTCTACGAAAAAAGGTAATAGTAATAGAATTAAGACTTTTATTTTTCTACTCAAAAAACTAAATTCGTATTTATAGACTCTTCAAACTAATAATGGAATAAAAGATGGTTGCTTGAGGTTAAAATCTACGAGAATAAAATAGTAACCCACGCACACAACCGACGTTACTTAACCAAAAAAGCTATAGATAGCGCTGATATTTTAACTGCCAACATTCAAAGAGCATCTGACTACTTATTTATTTCATAATTTTTGAGATAACTATTTGACAGTTATCGTAACATCCAGCATAGGCCAAGGAAAAAAGATGTCTCAAATATTATGAAATAAACTGCAACCTTCGAAAATTGAATTTCAATTTTCTAAGACGGTAAAGACTGACTCATAAGAAACCCCAATGTTTTCACATTGGAGCAAAGCGTTTTATTTTTGTAATATTTGACAAATAAATTAGCATATGCCCGCATGTAGTCTTATATATATTTGCCCATCCTCTTAGGTACACCATCATGTGGGTATGGTTATATTAAAAATCCGAGAACTTGTTTTGCTAACGGGATAGCCATTTAGTCATTTTTAACTTACAAATGACCACTACAACTTTACGAATTTTTCAAGACATGTTTAACATTTAAGTACACAAGCAATTTTTTAATGGTAAAGACCGAATACGGAACTAAGATTTACAAAAAAACTCGCAGACTGTGAGGTTAAAGATGAGGTAGGTAAACTTGTTTCGGAATATTGCGGAATCAAACACTAATGTTTCTAAAATTTCATAAAAATTAGGGAGTTTTGGGACGATGCACACAGGCGGATTTCACGAAAAAGCGGGTCAAAACCTAAGATCCATTTACAGCCTCCTAAAATTGCATGTAGTAATAAAAAAATATACGATTTGTTGTTTAAAAAAGATAAAGAAGAAAAATTCTTTAAGGGCCCCGCACAAAAAAATAAACTTTGGAACTTTACTAATTAATTAAAATGCTTCCTAAAAAATCGTTGAAACCAGAATTTTGGCTGTATAAACTTTTACAAGATATTGCAATATTTGATTTTAATAATTGCATAGCTCCATGAAAAAATGTTTTAACGAACATGTAGGTATGTAAAATTCGCAATTGCATAAAACAATGTGATATTTTTGCAAAAAAAAGTTAATTGAACTTTTTCTGTTTTTTCCGACTTTCGTTATCAATAAAGTATATTGTCTAGCAAGAAAAATACTCTGCCAATATATGGACCCCTAAGCTCACACAATGTACTATAGTTATAGTGTACGTGTGAGCTAATATAACTAAAAAATCAAATATATTTTATTCAACTTCAGACTCAATTACCTTTCGTACCACCCTATTAAAAAAAAAACTAAAATGTATTTTGTTTAACTCCAGACTCAATTACTTTTCGTTTGATATGACACACGCCATCTTTTCCCTTAAAATCTAATTTTTCAAATCTACTACCACCCTTTTTTTTAAATAAACTAAAATGTATTTTTTTTAACTCCAGACTTAATTACCTTTCGTTTGATATCACACACGCCATATTTTCACATACACTCTAATTTTTTAAATCTACCCCCACCCTTTTACATATACACACACCTAAATACACCACACAGACACACACACGGACATACGTCACGATAAAATTGCTAAGATACAATACACCAAAATAACATATTTTCAGTGTTATCTCAATTTTTTTTGTTGTCGAAAATAATACCTTCTCTAGCCATTGCTGCGCGAGCTAGGAAGGTAAAAATGAAATCAGAATACATGTGACATAATAATTATAGTTTTGGTTTACAAAAACCATTGTTATTAAAGCTAAGAAAACTTATTTATTAATTTACGCATATTATGTACGTATTTCTTACTGGACAATATTCGATATACACAAAAAGAAATTTTAACTTTTTTACTCGATCCGCATAATTCCGCAGCTGAAACTGACTTTGTTACTTATAAAACATATGCATGCACTTGACTTGACCAACAATGTCAATAAAGTTGGATGAAGTTGAAACATTTAGTCAAGTTCTATTTCAGAAAATGAAAATTTAAAAAGTTTTCTGCAACGGTTGCTTTAAACCGGTTTAAAATATTACCAATAAAATAAAAAACAATGTTAAATATGTACAATAAATAGCTACATACTTCCAGATTCAAAATCCATGTTCAAAAAAATTATTTTTGATAATAGGCGAAACTTTTAAAAGGGCTTGTTAACCATCAACTTTTGTAAATTTAAGTAACGCAAATAACATAAAAAAATAAATGGAAGTTTCATCGGTCATTACGATGGCAATTGTTTTTCAAATTAGGCGTGACATGGTCACGGCCTAGCATGATCATCAGTGATTGCACGTAGAGCAATTTTACAATTAAACAGGGCTTTTTAGTGTTTAGGGGTTATGACCAGCTTTATCTTAAAATCCGCCTGTGTGCGATGTGGTGGAGATAAGGACTGCGTTTGCGCACCAACGAAAAGTCACTCCGTAATGTGAATTTGCTACCACCACTGCCGGGGGCGCGATAAGCAGGCGTGCAAGTCTGTCAAAGTTGTCAACATTTTATTCGTTTTAAAAACTCCATATTATCTCAAAAAAAATTCTAGACATTGCCTTGAAAATGTAAAAAACTTAATGATTGAATTGAATAATAATAAATAAAAAAGAGAATTATGATACATAAAATATAAACATTAAATATACATCTCTTGGAAACCGCATAAATATTTAAGCAAGTTTTAACCTCAAAAACCATTCGGATTAAATATTTAAAAATCTTGACTTGACGTGTGGCCATTTATACAAATTTATTTCTCATTTGGCACACTCTGGATAGGTCAAACTCATATAAGTAGGATATGAGTGTGATAAGAAGAACAACACTGTATAAATCTACCCGGACTGGCTTACTCTAGATTGGTGTAAAACTAGCAGCCACCTTACAGCAACCAAAGTGTGAAGTTAGCAGCCACTTACAGCAGCCAAAATGTGAAGTTAGCAGCCATATTTGGCAGTCTAAGTCCAAAAAAATTCAAAAATCCCCTTTAAAAATATAGTTACGCAATGAAACTTGGTAGATTGTTTAAGTTGCCTACAACTTTCGATGATCGCTGCGGAAGGGCATATAAATCATGATCAATTATCATGTATTGTCCTGCCAGAATAAAATGAGGCACAAAAGAGATGGCTGAACTCAATCTATCTCCCTCTGTTTACAGCACTTTGGTCTTACTAGGTGGTCTTCATTTCAAGCAAATTTACCAATAACAAGATTTTAATATTACAAGCAAAAATGGTACCGTCTGGTACGTTTAACGAAATCGACTCCAGCCCGTTCATAATTCACACCCTTTTATTGGGTTTCTATTATTACCGGTGGCCTAAAAGCGACCTCGGTCCGTTGACAATTGAAACCCAATAAAAGGGTTTTCTATTGTTATCATACACATTCTATACCGACAAAAAGAAACAGTGGCGTATCATTTACTCTTTTTAATTTAATTATGGCGTAAACTAAAGAAATAAAAATACACCTACAGCAACGACACTGATTTATTTTTTAACTCTGCATACTGCCGACTAAAGGGGTCCCGAAAAGAACACCTGAAAGCAATTAAAAGCGCATCTCAAAAAAATCTGCCAATCAGGTGCCCTCCATCCACCTGGGCTCGGACGGTCGGAAAACAAATACTTTGTGGTCCGACCGCAAAGAGCCGCGCCTTTTCTCTGTCGGTAGGGTTAAAATTATACCAGGAAGATTTTATATGAATTTGGATAAATTTTGAAGGGCAGAATGAAGCAAAATTTCATGTAATCGATAGAACCTCGTATTAGGAGTTATTCAAGTGACTTTGCAAAAACTATACTTACCTGTATAATATAATATAAGTTTTAAAAATATATTTATTTTTAAGAAAAATAAGGTATGGAATTTACCATCAGAAAAAGCTTATGAGGAGTAAAATATAAAATTAATACCTAATAATGATGAATTAAAAAATTGTAGCTGCTAATGAGTTTTTTGACAGTTTAAAAATTTTAAATATGTTAACTTTATAACGAAGCATTGCATCAATATTCTGTTTTCGGAGTATAGCAGAACATAGTTTTCTCAATAATTCGTGTTATAACCAAAAACTCTAGAAGCTTTCGCTTCTGAGATATTTACAAAAAACTGTTTTAAAGGCTAATATAGCGTGGAATGTACTAATGCGCTAGGAAGGTATCAGATCCATCATGAATCCATTTCTAAAATAGAATCTGCCTAAGCTTTGAGTTCTTTTTCAGGGCCATTATACTTACCGTGTTTTTATATGCCTTTGAAATATTCAATGATCGATACGGCAATAAAACCGTATCGCTAAAAAGTTATAATCATTAGTGGGAGCTTTAATTCCCTGGTGCTTCCGCTGAAAATGGCCGGCGTACATTTCTGTAAGCGAAAATCCAGCGTAATTAGACGGATGAAGGGAGAAAAAAAAGTGGCTATATTACTGATGAAGTTACATCAAAGTTTATTGTTGCGGTAATCTTATTTTCAATGGACAAATTTAGTGCTTAATCAGTGGCGGCGCGTGATAAAAAGCATTGGGAGTGCACACCAAAACAAATAAAAAATTGCGGCGCAGGCGAAAATTTTTTTGAGTTTACGCTAACTTTTTGAGCCTTCGAGCGGGCCGTCATATCATATAATTTAAAGCAAAAAATGGGATATTTAGTTAAATATTAGTCACCTACCTATTATTATTGTTTTTATAAATAAATAATAAATGTATCACACCTAGTTTATTTTCTCTTCTAATGGCAAAGATGAAAACTTAATTGTCTTTAAATATTGCACGCTAATGCTACCAGGATTAGAAACATCCGCCATTGTCGTAAATACCAAATCGTCGAAATCAAAACAAACCGCCCGCGCCCGACCGATAATGCCAAGTTGTCTAAGCGCTAGTGGTGTGCAAATACGATTTACTCGATACTTTGATATTTGATACATGGACGGATTCGAAGTAATCGAATTCTTCGACGCCAAATACCCGTTACTCGAATCCCGAATGGGACCGAAGCCGAAGTGTTACTTTCGTACCAATAGTTTCGGCATCGGCCGTATGAGTAACGAGTTTGGAGTACTTGTAATCATTTGGACCGATATTTATTTACTTAAATATTTGGTTATTTGATTCAATAGCTGTTGATGTGTTATGTCTAGCGGGGCGGCTTATCTGGCGCCCTGTTGCCAGGCTCAGAAATGTATTTTCCCCAAAATGTATTTGAAAAGTTGCCAGATCTTGAACAAAATTGCCCAGATTAATATATCTTCATTTTCGTAATAAAAAAGCTACAAACATGTAAAACATCAATATTTTTATTTTTTGCATACTTAGTACTTAAAATTTCAACTCTACTCAGTATTTATTGGATTTTCCGATAATATAATGATTAATTAGTACCGAATACAAAATATCTGATCCACTCGATACTGGGAAAAGTAATCGTTGCACATAATTAGCTACTAAACGCACTATTTCAAAGTTCCCGTGAGCTGCTCTAACATGCTATGCGAACCGTGGATGCCGGGGGCATCACGGGGGTGCGGGCGGCATCAAGGCTAGTTTTTGTATACGCGCTGTGCCGAAGGAAGGTTCAGATTCTATGTGCTGTAAAATTCTATTGGGACACGTTGTCCTCTCTTTCTATATTTCGTATTTAGCGTGCAACATAACATCCACGGTGCATAGAATTTGGTTTCAGTAAATAAAAGCGTTGTTCGATGGAGAGTACAACGATAAAAGTAAAGGATTAGATTCGAACTAACTATATAGCGCATCCGCCATTCTCCACAGGCTTGTTTGAACAAGAATACAAACACATACATACCAGGTATTAATTTCTAGATAATATTCCAGTCTTTTGTGAATTCCTTTTGGGTAATTATGAATTAAATTAAGGAATGATCAAAGTTTAATATTTTTTTAAGTAAAATTTGGGAGTGCACGTGCACATGTGAACTTATGGAGAAACCGCAACTGTGCTTAATTATTACACACTCCCTTAGTTGGTAGATTATTCCAACGGACAAAAGGACCGGTTAAAAAATACATAATCTGAGCATTAATGGTGGCCGACGACCGGAGCGATTAGGTATTCCGTACTGGCGGTCAAGGTTTTGAAACTGCAAAAAAGCCCTTATTCTCAAAACAATATCCAAGTTAATTATATCTTTAATAAAACAAAAAATAAACTCAAATATATGACTAGGCTAGTAGCAGATACACCTCGTGGCCAGCCTTCTATCTAGGGGTAGGATTTTTGTATTGGTCATAAGGATTGCATGGGAGAACAGACCGCTACCTGGTTCGCGAAATTTCAACTTTTCAGTTTTATGTAAGTGCATTCATTAAACGGGGTAATAAACAACCAGAATAATACCTTGAAATTCTGCTTGTTCCTAAATGTAAATAATTCACTTACTTTTACAAACAAACAGAATGTAAAAGTGTAATTATTTTTGTTATTGATTTTAGTTTCACATTCACTAAAGTCAATTTTTTACACCACAGTTTACCAATCTATTGGTAAGCTAACTATTATTTAATTTTAGGTTTTTGTTAAATACATTTTTAGTGTAACTCTAAAAAAGATAATGATAGACCACAGTGAACGCAGCATGGTTATAGGACGCGGGAGGGTGGTCGAGACCTTAGGGGAGCGGCAGAGGTGGTATTGAGCCTCAAAACTAGTTCCGCGGAGCTCATTTACTTCTTTTTCAAGACTAATATCATAATTATAAGTAATAATGCCTTTTAAACCAAAAACGAAAATTTTCAGAAAATATTGAAGTAATGTTACTTTAAGTGCTCGGAGGCGACATGCGCCACAGCCAAAAATCTTTTAAATACAAAAGGAACATTTTTCAAAAATAATCGATACAACAAGAAAAGTTGATTGTTTTAAGGTAAAATTGGTTAAATAATACTTTTAACTAACCCTTCTTCATTCTTAAGTTATCGTGTATTGAGACAGACAATTTATTTTATTATCCGATCTAGGTGTTTTAGGAACTATTTAATAAAATTTTTATGTTTTTAATAGTGCACTTCTTGGATGGTGACAAGTCAAGTAATAATTCTCGCCCTAAAAAATGTTTCAGATTTTACGCCCCTTGACGAGTGCGACCGCGTGCGCCTGTAGCAATTTATCAAGGCTACCTGTCACAACGCTGCAAAGCTTTCTGCGGGACTCAGGCGTATCGCGGTCTCTTTTTAATAAATGCTATACTCTTCGAGCATACTATACTCGATCTCTTTTTTATGTTCTTATGGAAATTTATACCCCTAGATGTGATTTGTTCACGCAGTATAATTCGTTCTATTTGAAATAATTGTTTAGACATTTGGGTATGCTTATTTCGGCGTCGGATTCCAAAATGTAGAGATTTAAATTAGCCTCCTATGCACGGTAATTAGCCGCGGTGCAATCCGCAATAATTGTGGAAATTCACACAAAACTGAAGCATTTTGCTGCCCAATGACGAAACGGGATAAATACCAAATTTTAACCTATCATATAAAATTTACAAGGACCAAGTCCTACCTATTTTAAGGATAATAAATTTTAACTAAATATTTCTAACATTTAATAAATTTTGCCTAATAGCTATGATATTCAGTGCCAAACCAATAAGCTTAATAAGTTGCAAACATATATCTTCCGCTCTAGGAAATGTATACATACCCTTCATAGTAAATTCATTAATTGTTGTTTTATAATTAGCGCAAATTCTATTAATTTAAAGCTTGTACTGTACTTTTTAGAACTCGGGTCTTTTTGAAAATCTATAGCAAGCATTTATCTGTGTGCATCTATACCTGGCGGTTTATTTATTCAAATTATGTGTTACAGTTCTGCATGCGGATTTATTCAAAATGCATGGATGGATTTGACGAATAAATATCCGTCAGCGAATTGTTGTAATTTGCCGTAGGGCAAACCCCTTCACACACATTGATCATTGAAACTTGAGTAAAAAAATGGTGATTTCATATTCATTAAATGTAGCATCATGTCAAAAAAAGTTCACTAAGCATTAGGCTGCCGAAATAAATACAGTAGACTCTTTGTTTGAAACTCGTAGACAATGATTGTGTAGAAATAAAATTTCGGACTTCCATTGTCTTTATTTATTTTAAAACACGACGTTTCGGTTAGTAAGTATCTCTAACCGTTATCAAGTGTAAACTAAACAATCTATTCTCTAGGCTACTACTTATACTACTTGGTGTGCAGTCAGGTGTGACGGCCCGCCCCCTTTTTTAATCCTAAGACGCCTGTTTTCCTTAAGGAGTGGTTTCCATATGTTTGGTATGTCCGTGCTTGGTTGACTGAAAACTTCTTTATTCTGCATTATATACGCAGCTTCAATAAACTTTCGTTTTCGCCAATGCGACTCCTTATGTAAAACTTTTGCTTCTGAGCACTGAATCCTGTGATCATTTGACCATGCATGATCTGCTAACCCGGATTTTTCAATATCCCCTAATTGGGTACTTTTTGGATGTTCATTTACTCTAACCTGAAGAGGGCGTTTCGTTTCACCTACATATGATTTACCACACTCACACGGGATTTGGTAAATACATTCCTTCTTATTTGAGGGATTGTCTGGTTTTGTTTTAGTTACAAAACTTTCTATCGTACTTCCCGAAGAAAATACTGTTTTTATATTATAGTGTTTAGCTATTCGTCTTATGTTTTCTGAAATCCCTTGAACATATGGAATGTTAATAACACCTAACGGATTATTATTTTGAGAATTTGGTACATTTAGTTTGTTTTTAATTTTAAATATCGTTGAGTTTATTAATTTCTCGGAATAACCATTCTGTTGTAAGTCCTTTTTATTGTTGTTAATTTCTGTGGTTAATTCTTCATTATTACTACAAATATTTACGGCTCTTAAATACAAACTTCTTATAACTCCTTGTTTTGTTGCAACAGAATGATTAGACTTAAAATTTAGGTACTGTCCCGTGTGTGTAGGTTTCCTATCTGTCTGTCTAATCGTTTGACAAAAACATCCAAAAAAGGTAAGGCCGAATCTTTTTCAATTTCCATGGTGCTGTTGATTGTTGGTCGAATACCGTTTAAATGGTGTAGAAAATTTTGTATTAGTTATAAGAAGTTTGTATTTAAGAGCCGTAAATATTTGTAGTAATAATGAAGAATTAACCACAGAAATTAACAACATTAAAAAGGACTTACAACAGAATGGTTATTCCGAGAAATTAATAAACTCAACGATATTTAAAATTAAAAACAAACTAAATGTACCAAATTCTCAAAATAATAATCCGTTAGGTGTTATTAACATTCCATATGTTCAAGGGATTTCAGAAAACATAAGACGAATAGCTAAACACTATAATATAAAAACAGTATTTTCTTCGGGAAGTACGATAAGAAGTTTTGTAACTAAAACAAAACCAGACAATCCCTCAAATAATAAGGAATGTATTTACCAAATCCCGTGTGAGTGTGGTAAATCATATGTAGGTGAAACGAAACGCCCTCTTCAGGTTAGAGTAAATGAACATCTAAAAAGTACCCAATTAGGGGATATTGAAAAATCCGGTTTAGCAGATCATGCATGGTCAAATGATCACAGGATTCAGTGGTCAGAAGCTAAAGTTTTACATAAGGAGTCGCATTGGCGAAAACGAAAGTTTATTGAAGCTGCGTATATAATGCAGAATAAAGAAGTTTTCAGTCAACCAAGCACGGACATACCAAACATATGGAAACCACTCCTTAAGGAAAACAGGCGTCTTAGGATTAAAAAAGGGGGCGGGCCGTCACACCTGACTGCACACCAAGTAGTATAAGTAGTAGCCTAGAGACTAGATTGTTTAGTTTACACTTGATAACGGTTAGAGATACTTACTAACCGAAACGTCGTGTTTTAAAATAAATAAAGACAATGGAAGTCCGAAATTTTATTAAATACAGTAGACTCGCGCTGGTGTGAACACACGCTTGTGTGAACCTCCCAGTAGTATGAACAGTGAAGATTAGTACATTATATACCCAGTAGTATAAACAGTAACGAGTCTCGATCGTATGAAAACGGAAGAGAGGCGTTAATCTTCTGCATTTCGTCAAATGGTAAGACCTCGGGAAATAACCGGGAATTACTTAGTTTTACTTCGTTGTTTGTTGTAAATATTAGTACCATTTCATCTTGTGCTTTGTAAAATGGTAAAAACCAAGAAGTATTTAATTATTGCTCCCAGAAGAAAGTTTGAAAGGCAAATCTGACAACGAAATGGAGACACCTGAAAAAGTTGCAGTAAAGTATGTTTTGGAATCACTTAAAGTGGTTACATTATAGCCAGAACCAAACAATATAGGTGCTAGTGATCTACAGAGCCTAAGAAATATTGAGACCGAGCAGTAGCCACTCATTGGTCAGCTAGATAAGTTCGGACTAAAATAACATCGTATTTTACCTAATGATATGTAAATTTTAAAGTCTCATAAAATTGTAGTATTTATCGATACTTTAAATTGTAATTTTCAGCAGAAACTTTTAGATTTCCTCTAAATTATGAAAATAGTTACATTTAAAAGTAGATAGGTATGGATTTTTTATTATATCTAATAGACCTTACGTAGTGTGAACGGTCTCCATGGTATGAACGTACAGATTTTTTTCGTGTTCACACTAGCGCGAGTCTACTATAGACCTAAAAAAGCTTACGCAAAACAAGCAAGGTGTTCTGAAGTATCTATCACAAGGAGTGGGATTGGAAAACTTGATCAACTGGAAGTTTACTGCGAAAAGGTCTTAGATTTTAGATCTTAGTAAGTAGGTACCTCAAAGGGGTGGAACTAGTAAACTAACATGGATAAACAAATAAAAAGGGAAGGGAACCAACAATCAAACCAACCTAATTTAGAACCAAAATTGAATTAGTACACTAGAAATAAAGACACATCAGTGTCCTGTTTGCCTTAAGATAAAGTCCCAGATAACCCATAATTAGTGGAGCTAGATAACTTTTGGATTGAACCCCGTCGGTCGGTTAAAAAAGATCTGAAGGGCATCTGCTAAACGTGGGAATGAAACTAGACTAAAGTTCTCTACTTATATCTTTTACCTTATTTTAATCGACTCCAAACATGCTGGTCTTGATTATAGTTGGAACCCAATAACAGATAAACTGCATAGAAGATTGGTGCTAGAAAACGACAAGCAGATAATAATTTCTAATTTGAGCTTAATAAGGTGCCTTTAGAATTGCTTTTATTGACCAGATGTGTATCTCTACCAGTATGTTTTAGTTTGATACCGTTATCAGAAATGAGAGAACCAAGCCCAGCTCATAAAAGAGATCTGTGGTTACAGATTTCCACACCTGTATGTTTTTTTAATAGCTTGAACAATCCAATTTAAATTTTGTTTAATTAACTATTACTACAAAAGAATTCCATTTTTTTTTGCTAGGCCTGGAAAAGAAAAATATTGAGTCTGAAGTTCTAAGGCTGGCAAAAATCCATGGAATCAGGTGTTCAAAAATGAAAATAATAATTATATATACAGGGTGTTCGGCACATGAACCGTCAAAATTTTTTGGGATATTGTTGGGGTCATTTGCTACCTTTTCATCCTTGGATCTTGGGTCCCAAGAGTCACGGCTAAAGAGATATGAATTTTTTAATTTTTTTTTCAAATTACCCCAAATCACACATTTAAACCCTCGTAAGCTTTTTATTAATGTCTGGAAAAGCACCATATTTTTTTTAATAATTCTGTAATCTTACGCTTCTTCAACTAATTAATAGATTTGTTAAAATTGATGTATCAAATGAACATACGACGTTTTTTATTAAAGAATATTAGTGATTTTGTGAAAGAAAATCAATTTCAAAATTAAAAATTAAAAAAAGCATCGGCAATTCAGAACTTCGTTTTCTTTTAAAAACTTCTCTAGTTGATAACCTTTCTAACGGTACACATCGATGAAAAAAAAACTATTCTAATTTAAAATACGGATATTCCGTGAGACGGGCGATAATCGTTCGGACTTGATAAGAAAAACAATTTGATGTTTATGATCGTTTATGATGATGTTTATCAATATGTAGCATACCGTTAGAAAGTTAATCAACTAGAGAAGTTTTTAAAACAAAATAAAGTTCTCAATTGTCGATACTTTCTTTGATTTTTAATTCTGAAATTGATTTTCTTTCACAAAATCACTAATGTTCTTCAATAAAAACCTCTAAAAATCTATTAATTAGTTGAAGAAGCATAAGATTACAGAATTATAAAAAGAATCGTGCTTTTTCAGACATTAATAAAAAGCTTACGAGGGTTTAAAGGTGGGATTTTGGGTAATTTAAGAAAAAAAAAATTAAAAAATTCAAATCTCTTTAGCCGTGACTCTTAGAACCCAAGTTCTAAGCTTGAAAAGGTAACAGGCAAATGACCCCAACAATATCCCAAAAAATTTTGACGGTTGATGTGCCGAACACCCTGTATAATGAAAAAAACTGATTTAAAAGAATAATTAATACCTAAATTTATAAAACATTACAATCAGATAAGGAATAAAATAAATATCAGCTATTAAAATCAGAAAGTTGTTTAACTTGTTGATTAAAGAACTTAGACACTATAATAGCGTCAACAAATTTAAGAATTTAGAGCTCTAATAGACTCTAATAAGAGTGCTTATTAAGACTCTCGGCATGACTATGCATATTGATAAGGACCTGCTGTCGTGATATTTAATTAAAATGTTGATTATTATACAATGGAAAAAGTTAATAAAAACTTTAAATAAACACTCATTAGCTATTCGTTGTGGCTTATAAATAAAGCATAATGAAAATGTACCTTTTATATTACTAATCAAAATAAAAAAGCTTATTTCATGTAGATTTTAAAAGATATCAATTTATAGAAAATGTAATAAAAGCTATTTTTATAAACATAGGAAGGTAAGTTTGTGTAATGTTTAGGTAATTTTTATATATGAAATTTGATTACAGCTAAGTTTACCAGATGATAACAGCTCAAAATAAGTTGCAACAAGAGCAAAAATTACTTAGTTTATATTCAAACTATTTATTACAATAGTTGTAACAAGAGCAAAAATAACTTAGTTTATATTCAAACTAATTATTACAATAGATTCTTTATCAGAGTGGCATAGAAAAAACCTGTATTCGTTGATTCCTCTTAGTATTTTGCCTACGACGAATAAAACCATTTTAAAAGTACAAAAATGACCAAATTAATAACTTTGTTAGTAGTAAGACTAGAATGCTAAATGCGCTGGAGATTGCACATAGCATGAACAGAAGATTTTGTAGAATTTTTCGCCATGACTTGATTCCTATTTTCAAATAGATAACTTTCTAAAAAAGTATTAAAAAATTCACCATAATATATCGGGTGAGCCAAAAAAAACCGGATAATTTTTTTTCAATATACCTTTTGAATTATACAATCGATTTTAATGGGACAAACTTCACTTGACAGAGAATTAATTAATTATTGACTAAATATATCTTTTTGTCCGGAGTCCCGGACGAAATTAAAATATGCTTCAAAGATGCTGGTATATTCTTGTCTTGCGAACATGTTTTAATAATTTTTTGAAATCAGTAAAAAAGTTGCATTAAAATGGCGACAAATTTCGATTATAATCTACAAAGAACAATCAATTTTCGCCGTGATTTTTCTTATTTCACCAAGATCGGTTCAGTAATTATGAGTTTATAAAGAAATGAAAGCAGACAGGATTGGCAATGCAATCGTATAATCTGTAAAACAATGGCTAAACAAAAACAGATTTTTTGAGAATCACCACACCGATTTGACTAATTTCTAACTCGTTCTGCGAGGGAAAAGTAATGCTTTTCTATAAATCAAAAAAGAACTAAAACATTTTTAGAAAATAAGAATAAACACGTCATTTTGAAGAATCAAGAATCAAGTATAATTCTGTCATACATTTTAAATTCTAAGATGGCGGTAAAATTTCGATTTAAGTCTTTAAATAGCAATCAATTCTCACCACGAATTTTCTTATTTCACTAAAATCGGTTTAGTAATAACGAATTTAGAAGGAAATGAATGCAGGCAGGATTGGCAATGTAATCGTATAATCTCTAAAACAATGGCTGAAACAAAATAAGATTTTTTGAGAACCACCACACCGATTTTATCACTTTGTACAATTCTCACCAAGATGTTTTTAGAACCACTGAACCGATTTTGTTGACTCGTACCTTGTTATGCATGAAAAGAATGCAGCTTTTTTACTGATTTAGAAAAATAATTCGAGCACGTTCGCAACACAAGAATAAACTAGTATTTTTGAAGAGTACAATTTTATCTTTGATTTAGAAATGACGGACAAAAACCATAAGTAGTCAAAACTCTGATTAATTCTCTGCCAATTGCAGTTTGTCTGATTAAAATCGCTGTTAAAGTTCAAAAGTTATAATAAAAAAAAATTGTCCGGTTTTTTTGGCTTACTCGGTACATAGATCACCAACAAACTAAATTTGTTTTTGCTATAAATTAAATAAAAATCAATTTTAAATAAAAGGAGAGAAAAGATTTTTTAATTTTTGTGCCTTTTCAAAATCAAAAAGCTGATTTCATTTAAAATTGCAAAAAATATTAATAATATTTACAAAATAACTTATTACCTATAATTATTTTTAAAATCTACTTACATTACTACTATTACGTTTTATGTACTTTATAAAAAGAATCCATGCGTATTATACTCATTATAAATTAAAAACATACCTAATTGTGGCGTGTAGAAACCTTTTTATGATTTAAACCCTAACAGATTGCCCTTATTTAAAAATAAAACATTAACGCTTGCACGCTCTTTTTTATTAAGGTTTTTTATTATTAAAATAAAAAATAAATAATACTCATGTATTCTTTGTTTAATTAAAATGTATAAAACTTTTTTAAATTCCATTTTGGTCACACTCTAAAACAGTGCCTATTTTTCACACCGGAATTAGACAAATCAAATGACTTTTGATTTGGAAAAAAACTTTTGTTTTTTTGGTAGAATGCAGAAAATAAATAAATAAAAAATGTCTCCCACACTTAATCATTCATTTAGAACAAAATAAATTTAAATATCTGGTCAAGCGTCAACCACATTACATGAATAAAAAATTTATTTAAGTTTCTTTTAAACGCTAATAATTTATGTCCAATATCCAATGTAAATTAAAATTTTTATTTGTTTAGGCTAGGCAATCGAATGAGCTGTAGTAATAAATTCGTAAAAACTAACTGTAAAAAGACGCTTTTTATCGAATGGTCAGTCAGTGGCCTGAATGCATTGTCATTTTAATAAAGTTTTTATGAGGAAATTTTGAGAAAAAGTTGTCGCCTCACTGGGACAAACCGCAAGCCATCATCATCAGAAAACTAATTTTGTTCTTAGTCAAGTCAAGATTTTTGAAAACCAACTTTTTACATACATATCTAGAAACATTTGCCTCCATAAACCTAGCAAGCCCACCTCAATAAAAATTTAAAAAATGTATTCCAGAATTATGTGCTTTTTATGTGCTAATTTCGATCACTTTTTAAAATTTTTGTGCTCCATTGGTTTCCACGGAAATTTAAAAAAATGATTAGCGTGCTAGGTTTATATAAAGCTAGCAAGCCCATACAGAAATAATAAATATTTTTATAATATTTATATGCGAAAATTATGTGCTCCCGTTTGCTAAAAAGAAAATTCCATTTACCAAGTATTTAGGCTTTTTTTTTAATGTATGGGCTGGCTAGGTTTATAAACCTAGCAAGCGCACCTCAATAAAAATAAATAAAATACATTCCAGAATTATGTGCTCTTTACGTGCTAATTTCGTCCACTTTTTAAAATTTTTGTTCTCCTTTGGTTTCCACGAAAATTTAAAAAAATGATTGGCGTGCTAGCTGTATATAAAGCTAGCAAGCCCATAGAGAAATAATAAATATTTGTATAATATTTATATACGAAAATTAAGTGGTTTTTATGTGCTCCCGTTTGCTGAAAAGAAAATTCCATTTAACAAGTTTTTAGTCATCATCATCAGAAAACTAATTTTGTTCTTAGTAAAGTCAAGAATTTTGAAGACCGACTTTCTACAGACATATCTAGAAACATTTAACTCCATAACCTAGCAAGCCCACCTCAATAAAAATTTAAAAAATGTATTCCAGAATTATGTGCTTTTTATGTGCTAATTTCGTCCACTTTTTAAAATTTTTGTGCTCCATTGGTTTCCACGGAAATTTAAAGGAGCAATGACAAAAATTGTAAAAAATGGATGAAATTAGCACATAAAGAGCACATAATTTTGAAATGAATTTTATTTATTTTTATTGAGGTGGGCTTGCTAGGTTTATATGAACCTAGCCAGACCACACATTTTTTTTAAAGCTTTAAAAACTTGGTAAATGAAATTTTCTTTTTAGCAAACGGGAGCACATAAAAAGCACTTAATTTTCACATATAAATTTTATAAAAATATTTATCATTTCTGTATGGGCTTGCTAGCTTTATATAAAGCTAGCACGCCAATCATTTTTTTTAATTTCTGTGGAAGCCAAAGGAGCACAAAAATTTTAAAAAGTGGACGAAATTAGCACATAAAAAGCACATAATTCTGGAATGTATTTTATTTATTTTTATTGAGGTGGACTTGCTAGGTTTATGGAGGTGAAACATTTATTATTACTTCTTGGGCAAATGGTCAATTTCCCCTATTTTGAAATATAAAATTGACGTTGTAAACTCCCATTTAACACAGGTATGCCTTCACAATGTGTAATTGTATTACCAAAAAAATATCTAATTGATTTTATTTTTTAAATTATCCTAAAATCTCCCTTGACCTACCAAAATCTGTAATTTTTAGGTTTTTTAAAAAATTTTCCGAAACTAAGCCTTTAAGGAAAAAATCTTTAATTTACTTTATTGTGGACAAGTAAATTGATCCTTTTAAACAACGTATAAGTCGGTGGGGCTCAAAGAAATTCAAGGAACCCTTTAGTTGAATGTTTTTGGTGGGGCTAAACTAATCATAACAAAAACATTTTATGTAAAAAAGCCAAGTACGCGAAAATGATATTTCGAAAAAGAATTGAGATAAAAGTAAAGCCAAGTTCTCTAATACAAATTTTAAAATGAAAGGTTCTTACTAGTTTGAAAATGATTTTTTTTAAACTTTGCTATTACAGCCAAACTTCTTTATGCTCAATTTAGCACTGTGCCTAAGAGTCATTTGCAGCCGTAATTGCCAAGTTTAGAAAAACTTTTCCAAACTAGCAAGAACCTCTTATTTTAAAATTTGTATTGGAGAACTTGGCCTTACATTTTACGGAATATCATTTTCGCGTATTTGGCTTTTTTACATAAAATGTTTTTGTTATGATTTCAGTCCTTTTTTAAAGGATTTGGATAATATTTAAGTTTTAAAGTAGTAAAATATGAGGAATGTTGTTCAAAACTTTTGCAATGCTTTATTTTAAATTTTGAGGTTTTTTAATTTTTTCTTATGGTTTTATCATAGTTCCTATCAGCCCTCCAAAGCTTAGCTTTCTAGCGTTTCTGGAAGTGGGCAAACTTTTACTAACAGAACTTTACATTTATAGGGGAGCAAAGTAAATTAACATTTTGGGGGTTTTTAATTTTTTCGTATAGTTTTATCATAGTTCCTATCAGTCTGCCAAAGCTCAGCTCTCTAGCGTTTCTGGAAGTGGGCAATGTTACTTTTACATAACTTTACATGTATAGGGTAGGGAAGTAAATTAGAACTTTGGAGTTTTTTATTTTTTCCAAGGGTTTGGTTATAATTTCTGATCTGATCTGATCAGTCTGCCAAATTTCAGCGTAGCGTGTGCAAGTGCAGTAGAATTTTGATGATCTATACATAAGTGAGTGAGTGGCAATTTCGACGTTTTTTGAAATTTCGAAACTACTTTACTACCTACTTTATGAAAGTGCATGAAACTTGGAGGGGTTGTTAACTCTATGAAGATCTACGACAGTGCAAAGTTTGAGTTTCGTAGCTCATTTCGAAGTAGATTTTTAGATAGGTCATATATGGGCTGAAATGTTTCAAGAAAATATGGTACAGCAGTTGCGCGAACTTGGCCGGGCACTGCTGTGCCTTCAGATTAGAAACTCTCCAACGGCGTTCGTTATTGGAAGTAATTTAAAATGTTTTTCCTATGATTTTATTGATTTTTTAAAAAACCAAGCTCCATAGAAAAAGTATCTCCCATACTTTATCGTATAGGTAATAACATTTCTTTTTAAAAGTATCACTAGGTCGGATTAGTTACATAATTAAACCTTTTGGCATGGCCGTAAATTAAATCAATTTATAAAAATCAGAAAATAAACCATTTTTGTTACAAGGGTTATCTAATTTTCTCGAAAACTAAGCTTAATGTGTAAAATTATGAATTACATTTTGTTGTAGACAGTAAAATATGAGTAGTTGGAGTTCGCCTTATAACAAACTCTCCAGCGACTTCTGTAAATTGGGATCATTCAAAATTTCAAAAATATATAGGTAGGTTTTTTTCTCAGGTTTTTCACATGTTCTATCCAATTTTCATAAAAACGAAACGGGTTGATTTAACGCTTGGGAAAAAACCGGAAAAATTGGGAAAAAAAAACTCGTTTTTTACCGTTTTTTTCACATACCTTCGAAACATTGGAAAAAAATTGAAAAATTGAGAAACCACAAATTATATTTATACAAGCACAAATAGCTCAAATAAACGTAAGTTAACCAAATTATACATTCTTGTGGGGTCAATAGTCAAAATCATTTATTTTCATATTAATATTAATATAAAAATAACGTTAGTTTCAAGTTTTTAAACAAAATAAATGTAAAAAAATATTAAAAATTAAACTAAATTATCACTTCAAAAAACAAAAACATTATTCAGCCAAAAAACTAAGAGGAAGAGCTTCCTCCGAGTCCGATCCTGAGTCTTCGGCTTCTGAGTCTGAGTAAGCATCGACATCTGAATCTGCCTATACAATACCCTCTTCTTTATCTTGGATATGTACCGTGTATTTTTCATCCAAATTTTTATTAAAATTACTTAATAATGATTTAAATAAAAATTATTAATTTTTATGAGGCTTATATGGGCTAACTTCCTTATCAGAGTACTCTACACTGATTTTTAACACAATTTCAATTTTTCTGTTTTTTTCGGTTTTTTTTTCGGAAAAAACCCGGTTTTTTTCCATAATTCAATTTTTCTGAAAATTTTAAATCCCTAGTCCTAGACAATTAAATCAAAAGAATCCTGCAAAAACAAATTTCTTTGATAATTAAAAACAATTTTTTTTCGATAATTAATTAGAATAAGCAAAACTTTGGCATTTTAAACCTATAAACAATACAACATAAACAATGGTTTATTCATTGACTCTTATAAACAATGGTTTAATTTAACTTGAATTTTGCGACTGCTTTTTTAGACACTTCTGGATGAGCTAGAGACTTGAAATTTGGCAGATTTATAGTGTTC
Organism: Aspidapion aeneum; assembly: GCA_963576565.1. NCBI lineage: Eukaryota > Metazoa > Arthropoda > Insecta > Coleoptera > Brentidae > Aspidapion > Aspidapion aeneum. The sequence continues at coordinate 28,107,311 of OY755043.1, forward strand.
TTGTGACAATATAATTTAACGTCTTTTTATATACTTTTTAGTGCTATTTACCTGCGATACTATATCTGAAAGCAGATTTATTAAAAATACCAAAGAAAAACATATTTTGTTTTTGCTATATTACCTGGTCCTTCCTTCTAGAAATTTTGAATCCGATAATAATATTAATTGGGAATCTTTAGAACAGTAATCTTTTAAAATAATACTAGCTAGGTAGCAAGGTCACGTTTTTTAAACGTCAAAAACAGGTAATTTTTAATGACCATTGACGTCTCTAATCTGACGTGTAAATGACCTTTAAATGACGTTCAAAAGACACACCCAAAATGACGTCATTTTTAGACGTTTTAAAGACGTCAGCAACATGACGTGTTTGGGACCAAATCAGAACATTAGACACACACAAAGACACAAACCTATTTATGACTTTTTTTAAACTCGTCTGAATATATGAAATATTCCCTGCAGTTGAGAACACTGAAGGAAACTTAGACACAGAAGGTGACTCTTCTGTGACTTAGATCTGGAAGTACTGGAACAGGTACAGCGGTGTTCGTCTGTGAGGTACAGATCAAAATAGACCTATACCTAGATTTACACATCTCTACCTTGAAGCGAAAGAAGTCTCGAAGTTTGTCTTGATTTAATATTTAATTTCTTTTACATACGAAGAAATCCGTATAAATCCGGTCAAGTACTGACTGGGGCACCATCTATATAAATATAAGTGTATGTCCCTTGGACAAAGTGTGCAGTGTGGGTAGTGACCAATATATGACGTTTTTCAGACGTCAAAAACTACACTACGAAAAGACGTCAAGTAACTGACGCCTTAAAGACAACATTTTTTGGTAGATTACCTGCTGGTCATCCAAATGACCACTTTTCGACGAAAAAAAGACGTCATTTGATGACCCCTTGCTACCTGGGAGCCAAATAGATCGCCCATACAAGAATTTTTCAAAGGTGTTAGTGACGTGTAATTTCAACAATAGTAAATAAAAGGAGTGAAAAAATACTTGATTGATGTGGCCATATCAACATGGTGGCCACTCAGATTCTTATCCTATCGCCCCCAACATTATTACTATTCATTTCAGTCAAAATGGGTCAAAAATACCCTGGAGATTTATTTCATGTTTTAATGTGTTATTTTCGAAAAATAATTATATTTTAATCGCATGGGAAAATAGCAGTTCACAGGACAGAAGCGTAGATCAAAAATAGTACATAAAAAAATTATTAGAGTCCTTCACCTAAAATTTGCAGAATAATTAGTTTAGGACTAAAGTTTTCTTTTCTTGATATAATATAATTATATATTTTTATTATTATGAACATTTATTTAGATGTAGGCATTTAAAAAATATATTTTTTAACTATAGGTATTTGTGTAAATGTGTATGTACTTTTCAGTAGCAATTCTGTAAACATTTTTGATAAATAAATAACTTCTTTTTAGTCTCAGTAAGAATTTGATTATTTTAAGCAGCACTATCTAAATGATATAAACATTAAGCCCACCAAGTAGCATTAAAAATTATTTACAGGATCTTTAAGGTAATAAATTTGAATTAAAAAGCTTTTAGATTCCTATCAGGTGTTTTATATGGTACAATATTACTTACAATATTTTAATTTAAATATTATTAATAGAATATTTTAAATGTCATTTAAGTATTAATTTAAAGAAATATTAAGCCATACAATAAGTTTTCAAAAAATTTATAGAAAAAACTTGATTAACCTACAAACTCATAAATTGTTGGAAAGAACCGAAAAGTTTTGCAAGCGCCTTAAATATCAAATTGTAAAATAATAAAAGACTCGTAAACAAACTACTTAACCAAGAAGGATTAGTAATAATAAAATTAAATGACTTACCAAGTAAATTTATTCGCAATATCCAATAAAAAACAATAAAAAACAATCCGTAAAGAAAATACGACTTTTCTCTTGTCACAAAAACACCAAAATTTAAAAACTTTTGTTTATTTGTCACTAATTTATTTCAATTCAAAAGAATCCACCACTAACATTTTTTCCATCTATAAATCGTATGTCATTTATTTTTTATTTTCAACCACTCAACTTCACTATTTTATCCATCCACAGTTTTATTTTCCCTTTATGATTATCCACTCAACAAAACATTATTTATTCTATTTTTGAATCCATACACCCACGGAACACCGGAAATAAACTTTAATTAAAATCCAATCCAAACGTGCCAAGAAAAAACTTCAACTCCTTTTTTATTTTTAAAACTCCGTTCACAAACGACGTATAATTTATTTAAATGTTAACAAGCGGTTAGCCTGATTATTAATCCGATTTAACTATATTTGCCTAGACATTAGAGGCTATATAATAAATCTCTATGTTCCACGTGTGGGTTGTGCGCCCCGGAAGCGTAAATTTTTAAAGGGAGGCGAGTATTATTAACCCGCGCATACTAAGATATAACTCGCGCGTATATCGTAAAATAATCCGTGAATATATCCCGCGCTAACGCGCCACACGCTATGCTCTCGCAGCGATATCTCGTGCAACACTGAGAACAGGCCCGGTGCGCTCGCTTAGAGAGACGGATCTGAACTAAAGACCCGAATAGCTCCTGCTAATGCAACAGAAGAAGAGCGCTTGATTTCAACCCCTGAAACCAGAATGAATAAAAGAGAGACGAAGAGTATCACGAAAGGCAGCAGGTTGACAAGAAACGCAGGAGAATGAGAAAAGAAGCAGTAGTAGTAGTGGTGTAGTAATTATACTCACATACAAGAATCAGAAACAGAACGGTCTTTGGGGGATCAAGTGGTGGCGCCTTGAGAAGTGCTCGAAACAAAGGAATAGATGCAGAAAGATCGTAAAATGCAGGATTTAGTCTCAATGTCTTTAAAATAAACATTTCTTTTGATATCTTTCTTGAAGAATCTTCAGTTTGAGCAAAACTAACATTATAATGGAAGCAAAATCAAGATAATTAAGTGGGGTCCGTCGGTTCGAGAGGTCCAAGAGACAAAAAAGTTGATGCATATCATAAAAAGATAACTGTTTTAAGTGATGATGTTCAAGATAACTTTTACTTTATTGCCAAGCCTAAAAAACTTGGATATGCCTTACTTGATTTTATTGAAATAGAACTATATCCAAATGCAGAAAAGAAAATTGATTTTATGCAATCTCTAAAATCTGAATGAATAAAGAGAGTCGAAAAAGGCAGGAGAATGAGATAGGAAGCCAGTAGTAGTGGTATAGTAATTATACTCACATACAAAAATCACAAACAGCACAGCCTTTGAGGGATCAATTGGTGGTGCCTTGAAAATGCACACATTTCTTAAGATGCAGGATTTGATAAAAATTTATTTTTATATCTTTTTTGAAGAACCATTAGTAAGAAATAACAAACTTTCTGGTGGAATAAAAATCAAGTGGATCAAGTGGTATCAACTCGAGGGGTCCGAGAGGCTAAAAAAACTGATACCTAATATTTTAGTGGAGGATGTAGCAGAGATCTTTTCAATTATTGCCAAACTTAAAAACAAAATTGGAAAAACTTATCTTAACTTAATGGAATTAGAGCCATATCCTACTGCAACTAAGAGTAGAGCTTTATTTTAATCCCTGGAATCTAAATAGATAAAAGAGAGACGACTAGTATCATGAAAAGTAGAAGGCTGTCCAAAAGCGCAGGAGAATGGAAATGAGCAGTAGTAATAGTGGTGTAGTAATTATTCTCATACATTCTTATTCATTCTCATTATCATACATACATACATACAATCATAAGCAGAACGGTCTTTAGGGCATCAAGTGGTGGTGCCTTAAGAAGTGTTGGAAATAAAGGAATAGATGCAGAATCGAGTGATGTCTTTAAAATATCTAGTTTCATTCATGCCCTCCTGTGGTATGTTTAGTTTAATTAATACCAAGCTTTTGTTTGGAAGGACAATTAAGTGGATCAAGAAGTGTCGCCGTAAAAGACTGAACATGTAAAGAAAGAGATCCAGATAAATAAAATAAAACTATATAGTTCAGTTGATAATCATCCCTAAATAATTAAAGACTTAACTTGCTTAAAAACTTGAATTGAGTGAAACCTTAAACGGGCTAAGAAATAAATAAATACATGCATATAGGATGCAAAGTTTTCTTTTATTGACAGAGCAATTATTCATATTGTTTAATATTTTTTGTCTGAAAAGGAAAACAGAAACATTCAATATATACACATCGATTTCTGCAGCACTAGTAGTAGTAGTAGTGTGGGGTAAGCTCTAGGCATGGCGACTAGGCATATGAAGCGCCTTTTTCGCTCACCCCCGGGCATCCCCCCTACTGCGTCCTTCCTTCGCTAAGGAGTCTGCCCATCTTCTGTACAAAGGCCAGAATATCGGGCCACCTCAGATTCAAAAGGTCCTCCCTCCCAAAGGTTTCCTCTTCAAATACCTGTCTTCTTGCCTCTTTATATGCTTCACATAATGAGAGGAAGTGCGCCGAGGTCTCGTCCTCGGCATTTTCACCAGGTGTCCTTGTAGGACGCAGTGTCCGATTAGGACTCTCACTATGGCTCCTACCTCTCTTCGTGTTCAGTTCCTACGGGACCTGCTCTATCCTGTCACATACTCCTTCGCCTGTCTGGCGTTTCCTATGTTGGTCCATTTCTTTTGTATCTCTTTCTGGGCCCACTCTGTTAGAGCCGACTTTATTTCCCTCTTGTGAATCCCAGGAAAGGCTCTGGCCCGACGTATTTTTGCCAGGATCCACCCCTGGCGAGTTCCTCTGCTTTTTCGTACTCCCATGTGGCCTGGGACCCATACGATCTCCACCTCTCTTACTCCCGCCAACTCTTAAAGTTCATCTGCGCACTTCTGCACCAAACTTGCGGACATGGTTAGTTTGCACAGTGCTGTCAGCGCAGCTTGACTGTCTGAACAGATGCCGAGGCGCTTTCCTGTTTCGTTCCTAATTTTTTCCTCCCATGTTACCGCCAGTACAGCGTAAACCTCCGCCTGAAAGACTGTTGCATTGGATCTCAGCGAATAGCTTTTTCCAATACCCTTGCTTTCCACATACACTGCGCCGGTCGAATTCCGGTCTGTTAGCCTTAATCCGTCTGTATAGCAGACCGTAGCATCGCTAAGGAATTGAACCCCTTCCTTTCTTCATGCATCTCTTGGTGGTATTGTTACACGGTATCTCCTTTTCTCCCTTAACCGCTTCTCTGGCATCGCTAGCCTGTACGTTGATAGAGGAATCTCCTTTTCGTCACAGTCCCGATCTCCACATGTCCTTTTTCTTCACCGCTCCTTCTCCATACGCCCGCGTCCCTTATCCTAAGTTATGCTGCCATCGCTTCCTTCTTTATCCAGTTGGACAGCGATGGAAAGCCTAGGATAGTGTTCAGGGCTATATTGGGTGTATACCTTAGAGCTCCGGTGATGCTCAAGGTCGCCAGCCTCTGCATGCTTTTGAGCTTTTTGGCGTTAGTGGTTTTCGCTGCCCCCGGCCACCAGACCACGGATCCGTATTGGATCCTTGGTCTTATGATGGCCGTTTCTGCAGCACTAAATAACATTAAAATGATAAACGTATACACTCTCAATAATTTTCATATTAAAATTATTAACTAAATAATTTTTCCCAAGTTTGTTAATAAACCAAGTTCTCTCTTCCTCCTACTTAAACATTTATAAGCATACTAATTGTCATATTATTGTCTCGCATATTATTCTAAACTATTATTTTCCAATTTGGGATATCCCGCTATGTTTACTTAATGTCTGTATTATACTCTGCTTAGTTTGAACAAATCTATCTGAGCTAATTTCGTTCACAGTTGATTATCAAGCTAAGTAGTTGACTAATTTGAGAATTGGGATCATTAGAATTCGACTCAGGCTGTAATAAGCTATATTTTAAATTAGAATCATTTACAAGTTACAGAATTTTTGTTATCTGCAGAAAATGAGTTAGTACAGTCGCTCCGTTTGAGAATGTTATTAGGTAGCGCACGTTTTCCCCAAAGACTAATACTTTGAGCAAAACTCGGCATCGTTACAACCGCTCTCACCGCACAAGGCACGCTTATCATCATTGTTCCATAGCTAGCGTATAAGACATATACATAAGTATTGTTTGTAATATGGTATACTAATGAAGATGGTTAGATTCGATAATAATAATTACTGTCTTTTTCTTAATTTCTGAAAAAATTTAAAGTTTTTAAAAGTTTTTAGAATCTTAAAAATAAGTATTTAAATCTTTGCAAAATTTGAAATTTTTATTAAATTTATAAATAATTTGGAGCTTGTTTTCTGGGATTTCTTATAATAGCGTGATTTGCCAACAATTAATCGTATTTATCATTTGGCAACTCCAAAATTTTTAGAATCAAATAAAAAATGTGTTGGTTTTTAAAAACCACATAATTTTGAATTTCCTCACAATGCTCAGTAATAATGAAACGCCACAATAAAACAAGACATAGTGAAATTAACTAATTAAATGAAACAAGAAACTGTGGGTCAAACATTCATCGCAACAGTTTAAGACAATTGGGGCCGAAATACTATTTAGACTAATTGATCTGGAGCAAACCATAGAAACAGGAACAATAAGACGGAGCGTTTCAAACAATATTACAAGTTTTAGCTCAACAGGCATAGCAGGTAGTTCTCGAGACTTATATGTATTTGAAAATGTATTTAAGGTAAGCAAATAAACCAAAACAGAGTCATCCACATAAAAATTTTGCTATTGAATATTGAAGACAATTTGGCTAATAATAAAAATCACACGGCACTAATCTGTAGTGCCAACTTTGTAAATACAAGGGTTGTTCAAAAAGTTGTCGGCCTAGCATAGAGAAAGCTGTTTTCACTAAAAATTTTCGACGCTTTTTAAACTTAAACTTGTAGTTAGTCGGCTGCAGAGCTTCGAGTGCGTACGATGTTTTTGAACAATAATTAACACTGTGTTTTCGAGAAATTATTAACACGGGATAAAATTGAAGTTCTTGCAGTAATTAAATATTTTGAGTGAAAGACTTTAACCCAACAGATATACAAAGTGAGTTAAGGGAGGTATTCGGGGATTCTTCTCCTTCATTTTCCATAATAAAAATGGACTGCAGAGTTTTAGCGTGGCCGTACATCAATACGAGGTGATAAGCGTTCAGGACGACCAAAAACGGCAGACGAAAACGTGGCAAAAATTCACAATGATGTACTGATTAACCGCCGATTAAAGTTGGGTGAACTAGCTGAGATGGCAAAGATTTCACTAGACCGAGTGCAATATATTTTGCACGACATCTTGGGTACGAGAAAGCTATCGGCAAGATGGGTGTCGCGTTTACTGACACCTGACCAAAAATGTATCAGATTAAATATTTCTCAATAATGTTTGGACCTATTTCAACGCAATTCATCTGAATTTCTTCGACGGTTTATAACAGTAGATGAAACATGGATTCACCACTACACACCAGAAACAAAAGAACTGTCGAAGCAGTGGATCGGGCCTGGTGAAAGGGCCCCCAAAAAAGCAAAAACTGCCCCTTCTGCAGGAAAAGTTATGGCTACGGTTTTCTGGGACTCTCACTGCTGATAGATTTTTTAGAGCGTGGCAGGACTATCCCTGGAGAATATTATGCCATTTTACTGGACCAACTTAACGAGGCTATCCATGTTAAACGTCCACATCTGTCCAAAAAGAAAGTACTTTTTCACCACGATAACGCTCCTGCACATGCTTCACGGATTCTTGCTGCGAAACTGCTCGAGTTACACTATGAGGTGCTTCCACACGCACCCTATCCCCTATTCACTTGAGCTAGCACCGAGCGACTATTAGCTTTTCTCAGATTTGAAGAAATGACTCGGCGGGTTATTCACATGAGCAGGTCAAGTTTAAAACCACAGCGCATGTTGCAGGACTGGAAAAAACGTATTTTACTGAGGGTATCCAGAAGCTAGAGAATCGTTGAGGCAAGTGTATTGAATTGGAGGGAGATTATGTAGAAAAATAGAAAAATGAAATATTTGAAATTCCGTGTTTTTCTTGGTCAGGCCGAAAATTTATCGAACAGCCCTCGTACATTTTGTTTCACTAACTTAGAGACTTATTGGAAATTCTAAAATAAGGCTAGCGGTAATAAGAAAACAAATATATTTAAATAGTGCTAGACCCTAACGCCGCGACGCGCGCCGTTGGGACAATTGAATTATTGAAACAGGTTTTTTTCTCCACTTTAATCATTAGGTTGGTGTATGAGGTTGTTTTTTTATGTTATGCTATCCCAGATAGCACAAATATCACATAAACATTAAATTAATGTGAACAAAAATAACAAAGTTTTTTTTACTTGAAAACAACCGCATACCATGTAATATTTATTTTGTCAAATCTACATGCTTAAAGATAACTTAAAAACAAGGAGAAATCAAGCTATAAAAATGTACTTTTTTTGCTGAAGTTTCTATGTGTATATAACGTGTTTTTTACCCTCGTTATTTTTATGTACCAAATTCACACTTGAAATGTCCTCCACAACATGTTCTAAAACGCCACTAGATTAAGACTTCTTAAACCTACTAACTTTCTGCTTCTTTTTTGGTCACGTTTTTTTAAAAACATTTTTTTAACTTAAAAGAGATGCGAAAGGAAGTTACAAAAGTTTACTGGTTTAAGACTACAACACAACACAGACAATTTTAAAGATGGCGCTCAAGGCAAGACAAAATATCTATATATCTATCTATATACATTATGTTTTTTTTAAAAGCTAAACAAGATTTTTTAACAGTAAACACTTTCACAGAATATTAATGTGTCTTTATCAGGTTAATAACAGATGCGTCGTGATCGTGGATCAGGGATCAGTTCCTTAACAGGTTTTTGGAGTTTAGAGGCCAAATCACTGCCTGATAGATTTCGTCAAAGTGAAAAATCCCGACAATAGGTGGCGCTACTGCTAGTCATATCTCAAAAATATTCGCTAGAAAAGCAATGCAAGTCGCGTTTTAAAATTCGTGTAGAAAAGGTGTGAATCTAATGTGATTTTACCGTTGATAAAAATCACGTGAAACTAACGTAAAAACATTGCTGTTTTAATTTGATAATGGCGTTACCAAAACGCAGTTTTGAGCAACGTTATTTTTTATAACGTTATTGAATGACCTAATAAGCTTGTTTTCATATATGAAATAAACGTTTTTTTTCTAGCAGCTTTTAAAATCAACGTTTTTTTCTCACGCCTTTTTTACGTGTTAAACATGTGATTGTGCTATGTGGGAAGTTTATTGTTCTTTTCGTCATTTTTATTTTATTTTATTTATGATAAAGATTTGTTGCCTGCTGTGCTGTTTTGGCCGAGGCTGACAATAAAATCATAGAACGTAGGTAAAGTGTCTCCATTTGAAAATGCAACTGCCTTGCGAGCAAAACACGGCCTCTGTCGCTTTGGAGTTAAACTTTTAGCACCCAGAATTCGTTTTATGCATTTTGCCTTAAGACCCGGTCGGTACTGTAATAGCTGGCGCAATTTTGTCAAGGTAGGTCTTTGGTAAAAGAACCGATCCGAACCGAACCGCGCGCTCTCTAGGCGCATTTTCAAATGATGTCATTGTACCTATTAAAGACAGGGATCGAGACAATAAATTGCAATTGCAAATTGAAAAATCTTGGATATTTAAAAACTGTTGGAAGAACAATAAACAATAAAAAAAATCTGTAATAAAACGGGAGGTTGAAACTGTTTGGTTTTCACTGTCTCCAACGTCGATCACAGGGATACGAGTGATCCCCGTCTGGAACACGTCCTGATAATCAGGAACAAGTGATGCCAATCCACGACCGGACCGGTTTCGACCTTTTGGGCCATCCTCAGGTGAATGTACGTGATAGCTCCGTGTAGAGTGTACGTTTTTTCATTTCAAACCAAAACAAACAAAGAAAGCAAAATGGTAAGTTAAAAAAGTGACAGCTCAGCTGACAAATTTCAACATACCGTCAAAATAGGGCCAAGTTACATCAATACTACAAGACACTGTGCACTAATAAAGTCTAGCAAAATTTTTATTAAAGTCTGCCGTATTTTACGGCGCAACTGCGTAAACGTAGATGTCAGTATACTGGTAGTCTTATTACTGCTAGTTTTTATTAAACTTCCAATAAGTATGTATTAACTTACAGCAAAAGAAGAAAATATTATTGTTTGCAGCAACAATATGCTTTTATCTTTAAGTGGTTCTCTACTTGTTTTAAATTATTACGATACGAGGCAAAGTACTAGGTGTCCTAACCGGCAGTTACGATTTTCTTATTCTTACTTTGCTTCTACATTAACCGTAATTTTGTAGAGTTAAAATCCAGTTTTGCTTCCGAGCTAGGATGTCGTTATAACTATGATACTAAAGAAAAAGAATTAGCTTTATAGAAGGAGATTTGGTTTGGTGTGAAATTATTTTGCAAAACGAAGCAAATGTTGTAAGAGATGTCACTATATTGCGTCCTGTTTTTGGGTTATCAAATTGCGCGCGCGCCGCTTGCAAGCCGTTTGCCGAAAACCAGCTTTCTTCGGCTCTACTTTGAGTGTTCGCAGATCCTATTGGACGGTATCGGCAGTTTGTTGTCGAGCTTTCATTTCAATGCGTGTTTGCTGTCTATCCGTGGATCTTGGAAAGTTCGCTGAAACGAATTCGGCGAGCGGCGTACACGAGGCGCATTAGCGGAGCAGTTTGATTTATACGCATTTTTTTAGAAACAAAAAAGGAGAAATTGAATTGAAATAAGGAAATATACCCAAAATAGGATACAAATCCACAACGCGACGGAGCCTCATAAATCGCAACTTTTACAAGGAAAAACACTAGGGCCATACTCCGTTAGATTAAAAAACACTGCACATTTTCATCAACAAGCCGCGACTCGTATGATGTACAACGAATTAAAAACTGTAAATCAAAACTTAAACAATTACCACACCACCAACATGCACAACACATCAACGACTGCAAAGCAAAACAAACAAACCAACCTCACTTTTTACAAGATCAGCTGTTTATCTGCCCGCACGTACCTAACCAAAGTATTAGTAACTCCGGTTACGTGTGGTCTGACTTGCCACAGACACATGTGTTTCGCTCTTATTTCAGCACATCAGTATGACATAAGTCTTTAAGAATGCACAAAATATACCCAAAATAGGATACAAACAACAACGCAACGGAGCCTCATAAATCGCAACTTTTACAAGGAAAAATACTAGGGCCATACTCCGTTAGACTAAAAAAACACTGCACTTGCATCAAAAATTATATATGATTTCATCAACAAGCCGCGATTCGTAATATGTACAGAAAAAAAGATCAGCAACATAGTGCCGATCTAGTTTAGTTCTTGTTCTGTAACGAAGAGACTCAAGTCAGTTTTTCTGAATACATAATTACGGCAAAACTATAACATATTATAGCAATTACAAGCATAAAAATATACAAAACAGGTTAAGAGAATATAAGTTTATTACAGGTTTCTCTTTTACTTTACGTAGTGTGTGTTTCTGAGTTCAGAGCAACCGTGAAGAAAATAAGACCTGAAATGTCAAAGTGGTGGTCAAGTTATAGGATCATCAAAATGGACATTGGAATGAACATCATGAGATGAGTTACCGGGTTGGCCCAAAAAAACCGGACAATTTTTTTTTCATTATAGCTTTTGAAATATACAATGGATTTTAATGGGACAAGCTGCTCTTGATAGAGAATTAATCAGAGTTTTGACTAAATATATTTTTTTGTCCGCCATCTCAAAATCGAAGATGGCGGACGATGTTAAAATGTACCCTTCCAAGATGTTCGTTTATTCTTGTGTTGCGAAGATGTTTTAAATATTTTTCTAAATTAGTGAAAAAGTAGCATTCTTACCACGTACAACAAGGTACAAACTAGCAAAATCGGTTCAGTCGTTCTAAAAAAAATGTTTTTGTTTCAACCATTGTTTTGCATATTATACGATTGCCTTGCCAATCATGTCTGCATTTATTTCCTTATAGTTAACCGATTTTGATGAAATAAAAAACATCCTGGTGAGAATTGAGTACTTTTTCAAGATCATGACCAAAATTTATCGCCGTCTTAACATTCAAGATGGCGGACAGAATAATACTTCTTCAAAATGACGTGTTTATTTTTATTTTCTGAAAATGTTTTAGATTTTTTTTAATTTGCAGAAAATCACTACTTTTCCCTCACACAACGAAGTACAAATTAGACAAATCGGTGTCGTGGTTCTCAAAAAATCTATTTTTATTTTAACTATTATTTTACTGATTCTACGATTGCCTTGTCAATCCTGTCTGCATTCATTTTAGATTTTAGTGAAATAAAAAAAATCGTGGTGAGAATTAATTGCTCTTTAAAGATTGTTATCGACCTTTTCCGCCATCTTAGAATTTAAGATGGCGGAACAGGCGCACAGAATCATTTTTTTCTCATTTTGCGAAAATGTTTTAGATTTTTTATTTATAGAAAAACACTACTTATCTTCCGCATAAAGAGGTACAAATTAATAAAATCGGTGTAGTGGTTCTCACAAAATCGGATTTTGTTTTAACCATTGTTTTACACATTATATAATTGCATTGCCAATCCTGTCTGCATTCATTTCTTTATAAATTCATTATTACTGAACCGATTTTAGTGAAATAAAAACCATCATTTTGCATCAATTGCATTGCCAATCCTGTCTGCATTCATTTCTTTATAAATTCATTATTACTGAACCGATTTTAGTGAAATAAAAACCATCATGGTGCAAATTTTAAAGATCAATTAGTTTGCGTCATGATATTTTTTATTTTACTAAAATCGGCTCAATAGTAATGAATTTTTAAAGAACTGAATGGAGACAGGATTGGCAATGCAAAAGTATAATTTGTAAAACAATGGTTAAAGCAAAATCAGATTTTGTGAGAACCACTTAACCGATTTTATTACTTTGTACCTTTTTAAGCACAAGAAAAGTAGTGCTTTTCTACAGATTAAAAAAAAAACTAAAACATTTTTCAGAAAATAAGAATAAACACGCCATTTTTAAGAATTAAGTATGATTCTGCCCGCCATCTTAAATTAGAAGATGGCGATATATTTCGATCATAATTTTTAAATAGCAATGGTTGAAACAAAAATATTATTTTTAGAACAATCAAACCGATTTTGCTGATTCATACGGTGTTGTGCGTGGTCAGAATGCAGCTTTTTTACTGATTTAAATAAATAATTGAAACGTGTTTGCAACACATAAATAAACGAGCATCTTTGAAGGGTACAATTTAATTTCGTCAGCCATCTTGGATTTTCAGATGGCCGACAAAAAAATATATTTAGTCAAAACTCTGATTAATTCTCTGTCAAGTGCAGTTTGTCCCATTAAAATTGATGGTATAGTTCAAAAGTTATAATGAAAATAAAATTGTCCGTTTTTTTTGGCCCACCTGGTATATCAAGAATGTCTTATATTGTCTAATTTAGTATTTAGCTAATTTTCTTGGTCTTTAAGCTCACTAGTGGCAAAAACAATTCAAACTAATAAAATTTAAACTACTTTATTTATAAATTTACTTAGTTAGCTGACAAAAGCGAGCAATTATTTTGTTAAGCTGCTATTTTATGTTTTTGTTTTGTTGTATTTAACAACAAGGATTCTCGATTACAAAAGCTGATAGAGAATTGTTTTGTAATCGATCAGCTCTTTCCAATCGCGTCACTAATTAACAGAATTGATTAGTAACATTTAGACCCAAATAGTGAATTAAGTAAGAGATGAGATTAAAAGCTGTATACAAACAAACAATTCTTTGGATGTTAATTAAATTCGATTAAAAAAAATAAAGGACTGTTTGCTCTTATCCCTCAACGAACATTCATGTCCTTCTTATACTCGTAGAGGTGAAGATATATGATTACTTGAGGGACCTTAGGTCCTCCAACCTGCAATTCCAATGTCCAATTCCAAGTCCTAGTCCTAAAGTACTCTTCTTCTTACCCTTTTTTGTATTTCATGAAGTTATACCCTGTTTCCTGCTCCTTTTCCGCACTTGGCATATCCAGTGCAGGATATATGTTTTTCCTGTCCAGCGTCAAATTCTTTTGGTTAAACTCTACATGGCTGAAAGCCAATTGCTCCACGCTTCATGCATATGTATCCAGTCTTTGAGGGCTAATCTGATGGTCAGTCTTAGATAGGGTTGAGGCCGACAACACTTGCTTTAATTTCAATTTATCGGCCTTCTCGTTACCGGGAATTCATACAGATAGGATCATTCTACTACCCAAATCCAAACAGCTAGCTACTAGTGCTTTGTTGTCTAGTGCGTTGCTTCTCAGTCTGCCTGCATTCACGATGCGTGTTGGATGTACGCCTATTTGCAAAAATAAATTTGAAAAGACGCAAATTACGTAACCCTACAGTTAATATGTACCTAGTCGAATGAGCCTGTCTGTATATGGCCTGGATCTCAGAGGAGGTTGACGTCTTTTGCTTTGGTCAATTCTAGAAATGCTTCAGAGCAATAATTAGATCTACGAGCAACGCTACCAAAACTCGAAGCTTTCAGTGCAACTTGAATATTAAAGCAAATTCAGATGGTCGTTTCCTTTTCTTCATCATAGCCACATTTGCCCCATTTTTCACATTATCCTTTACTTGAGGGATGCGCGGTTACCTGGTTTAAACTTAATCCCTTACTAGAGTATATCATTTGACCTTATTTGTGGACGAATAATGCAAACTTGAGTTCCTTATTTTATACACAGTGTTGCCGCGCATAGACAATAGACAACTTTATTAATCTTTTCAGCTACAATAATGTAGATAAGATACGTCAAATACAAAAAATATAAGATTAAGTGTAGATAATAATAGTGTAAATATTTAAAAAAAATAAAAACGAAAACACATTTACAAAATTTGTATATATATGTATATAAATATTGAGAACAAAATTTTACCTTCTGCCCAACATGTAGTTTTCAAATTCAATTAAACTATAAAAAGTTTCTTTTAATAAAAGATTTTTGATTTCTTTTTTGAATCTTGGCAGCGACGTAGTTTGTTTGATTTTGTATGAGTACTTTTTTAGCTCACACATATACTATACTATAGTAGTGTGAGCTATGGTGATCCTAATTTTTTCGAGAAAAAAAAAGTTGCTCCGATTTCAAAAATTTTTATATATCTTTGCGTTTCAGATGATTTTGAAACTTTTTTGTTGCGCCGTCTGTCTGTCTGTCTGTCTGTCTGTCTGTCTGTCTGTCTGTCTGTCTGTCTGTCTGTCTGTCTGTATGTCTGTCTGCCTGTGTGTCTGTATGTCTGTCTGTAACGACCAACGCGCATAACTCAAAAACCGCTTGGCCGATTTTAATGAAATTTGGTACCTAGGCTGGGTCTTGGGTCGAGATGGTCCCATTTAAAAATGAACAAAATCCACCGAACATAAACCAAATAAAAGGGTGGGGGTAGATTTCAAAAATTAGAGTTTATGTGAAAATATGGCGTGTGTGATATTAAACGAAAGGTAATTGAGTCTGCAGTTAAACAAAATAAATTTTAATTTATTTAAAAAAAAAGGGTGGGGGTATATTTTAAAAATTTTTAAAAATTAGAGTTTAAGTGAAAATATGGCGTGTGTGATATCAAACGAAAGGTAATTGAGTCCGGAGTTTAACAAAATACATTTTAGTTTTTGTTTTTTTTTAAGGGTGGGGGTAGATTTCAAAAATTTGAGTTTAAGTCAAAACATGGCTTGTGTGGTATCAAACAAAAGGTAATTTAGTGTGGAGTTGAATAAAATATATTTCAGTTTTTAGTTATATTGGCTCACACGTACACTATGACTACAGGGCCTAGTGTGAGCTTAGGGGCCCATATATTGGCAGAGTATTTTATATACTCATGGTTGTGTTTATGGATGCTGAAGTGGTTACGACTTCTAGTTGGATAGTTGTGATAAGAACTATTTAATGTAAAAATATTTTGGTGTTGAAAAATTAAAATGAGTAGTTTATATATGTAAATACTTGTTATTGTCATAATTTTATTATCCTTAAATGCAGAGCGACAAGTACCGTTGTAAGGTATATTGAAAATTAATCTTATAAGTCTCTTTTGACCTACCAATACTCTTTCCACATCCTGAGCACTACCCCATACTGCCACACCATAGGCTAGAGCCGAGTATGCATTAGCATAATACACAGTAATGAGATTTTTTATACTGAGAGAGTTTTTAAGTGACTTAATCATGAAGTAGCAGGTATTAAGTTTTGAGCAAACACTACTTATGTGTAAACTCCACTCGAAATGAGTATCGACAATAGTTCCCAAAAATTTTGAGCTATCGCTAACTGGCAAAGGGATGTCATTAAAGATTATATTGAGGTCAGTAGGTTTACGGGACTTTGTTTTAAATTCCATAAAGACAGTTTTAGAGACATTTATGATCAGATTGTTTTGCTTGCACCAGTTCGAAAATTCATTTAGGGTTAAGTTGATTTTTTCATGAAGAAAATTTGTGTCTTTTGCGGATACAACGATGGACGTATCATCGGCGAACATAAACACAAGGCCCCACGTGATATATTCGGGAAGATCGTTAATAAACAGCAAAAATATTAAAGGTGCAAGCACACTACCTTGGGGCGTGCCTATGTTTGATTCTGTAGATTCTGAATATGTGCTTCCTATTTTGATTTTAAATTTTCTATCTGTAAGAAAAGATTTAATGCAGCTATTAAGGGGGTTTTGGATACCTAGTTTTTCGAGTTTTTTATATACAAAGTTAGGGTCTATGGTATCAAAAGCACGGGTTAGATCAAACAATAGTGCAACAACTCTATCGCCTTGGTCTAGTTTGTTGTAGATCTGTTGAACAAAGTCAATGCTGGCTGTTTCGGTAGAGTGCAGTTCTCTGAAACCGTGTTGGCTTGGAGTTAAGATCTGATATTTTTTAAGAAATTGATTTATTTGGTTGCATAGAACTTTTTCAAAGACCTTAGAAAAACTGTTCAATAAAGAAATCGGACGATAGTTTTCCACCGACAAATGGTCGCGCTTTTTATAGATAGGTAAGATATTAGCTTCTTTTAGGTGGAAGGGTAGGTACCTTCAGATATAGAGAGATTTATCAGAAAAGTAAGGCAAGTTATCATTTTCAAAGAAGCATTTTTCAGTAGGGATATGGGTATTTCATCGGGTCCCGCCGATTTTTTGTTTGGCAAGCATTTCAGTGCGAGTTTAACATCATTTGTAGTAACTTCGGTAAAAGTAAATGATTTGTGATTTTTCTTAGTCGTTGTGCAATCTGCGGACAAGCTGCCCTGGAAATGAGATTGGAGCTTGTCAGCAACAACAGAAGACAAATAACTGCTAAAGTTGTTAGCGATCTCCATAGTATTAGTTATAATTACATTATTGCTATCCCGGATTTGATCTATAGAGTGTGAGGTTTTAGATTTTTTTCCACTTAGATTATTAATAATACTCCATGTAGTTTTTATTTTATTTTTTGAGTTATTAATTTTTTCGTTGAAGTATTTTTCTTTTTCATTTTTTATTTTAAGGTTAATTTCTTTTTTCCGACTTTTGTAAATAATTTTAAGTTGTGAATTACCAGTGCGTTTTTGTAGCCAGTGTAGATTTTTTAGTTCCCCCATTTCCTTTAGCAGATTGTTGGAAAGTATAATTTTTTTATTTTGAGAGGGCTTTTTGTTATTTAAGTTTTTAACTGGGCAACTTACTTGAAAACTCCAGATATCGCTTTCGAAGAAATGCTCAAAATTTTTGTTTATGTCGTTATTTGTAAATTCAATAGTTTTTTGATCAAACCAGAAATAAAAATTATTTATAGTGCTACTATTAACAACCCTAATTTGTCTCATGCTCTGCTGTGGAGGATATATTGTTTTTAGAGTTATGCTGAACAATTTGACAGAAATGGTCGGAAAAACCTGCGTCAAAGTTTTTATAACTAAAAGACTCAGGGTGTGATGTAATGACATAGTCAATGCCAGAGGTACTGGTAGTATTATTCTTGTTGGTAAAAATTCTTGTCGCATCATGCACCAAAGAGGTTAATGCCAACGACTCTAAAATGTCGCTTAATATTTTAAAATATTTTTTGTCTTTACTGCCGGGCAGGCGGTCTATATTTAAGTCAGCACAGACTAAAATATTGGAAAATTCATTAAGAATATTATTCAAGAGGTCCGACAAAATGACCAAAAATGTTTCATATTCAGTAGATGTTCCAGGTCTGTATACTAAAAGTATGCAATTCAAATTTAATTGCAGAGCATTCAATAAGTGTTTCCACAGAGTAGTCACAATTTTTTTTTAAAACTGAGCACTTATTTACAACTTTTTTTTTCGCGAAGATAACAGTACCTCCGTGTTGATGGTGTTTTCTGCTAAAGTCACAAACTTTTACATAACCGTTCGGTGTAAAGAAAGGTAAGTTATCACTATTCATCCAATGCTCAGAGAAGCACAGAAACGTTGGATCGTACCTTTGTATATTTAACTCAATCAAATTAAGTTTATTTGATAAACCCTGAACATTAAGATGCATTGCGGACCAGCAGTGATTTGTGGTTGTAGCTAAATTGTTGCTATCAGAAATGTAGCTGGTTTCTAAAGACTTATTTAATTCTAAGATTACATTATTGTTGTTATTATTATTTTTTTATTGTTTCTGCTTTTACCTTGATTTATTTTCGTGATAGTGTCAACTACTGTACCGCTGTTAAGTCCATCGACAATTGAAAAAAACTTTTTATGTGACTGAAAGCTGCTTTTCCCAAAAATGATTTTCCTATTTTGGTAATATTTCTGTTGTCACTGTAGTAATTGGTCCTTCTTATAATTGAGTTTGTCTCCAATACACAATTGTTTTCTATTTTCCTTAGGTAAAGTTGCTTAAAAAGAGAAAGGTTACTGTTATAAATAATGTCATTCAAATTTTTGTCGTCATATCTATATGGTTGGGTTAAAATCAACGGATTGGTATTTTTGCACTTTAAAATAAAGGTATCAATTAGGTCTTTATTACTTTTTTAGAGCCATAGAATAATTACGTCATTTTTAGTAATAATGTTATCACAAAATGTAATCTTAATTTAAAATATTTTTGATACCAGACAATTATCATTGCGGGGTAATCGGCAGATTTAATTTTATGCGAATTATTGAAACTTATTTTTTATAAAAACTGGTAGATATATATGTTCTTTGGCAACAGTGTTCACCAACTAACTAAATTTTACGTTTGTAGTATTATTTGGCTTAAACATTCCGCTGACTGATGCTCACGTGTCTACTGGCGGGTAAAAACGCAACAAGCGTAAAAAAAAGAAGAATTACACAGACCTAAATCCTATATTTTCTAGGCGGCTTTTCACTAGTATTGGTTTTTCGGATTTTCCCTAATTGTTTTTGGAACTTTTTAATTAATTTTGCCTACAGAACACAAAACAGGCTTGTGACAGACGTATAGAAGATAAATAAAATAACGCAAATAAAAATTGTGCCTGCACTTCTAAATATCATGTGACATCTGTCGTTTAACCTAGCATTAATAAAGGATAACGTTAGCTAAGGGAGTGCGTGCAAAAGGTTCCTATCTTCCTTAAAGGTATCGTTAATTATTTTATTTACCTTAATTAAACAAATTTTTAACGTTTCTTAATTAAAACGGGATCCGTATTATTTGAAAAGAGAATGTTTTTGGAAAAGGTAGCAATTTAAAAATAAGGAAAAAGATCGACTCTTGATGGGTCTTTTGACGAGTTTATTTTATCTCATTTCCGGATAAAGAAACAAATGTATTTAAAAGTTTTGAGGAAAGTTTATTTTTGTTAAAAGTTAAGGCGATACTCGCCTGTGAATCTGCGATTATTTGGTTAGTAATACAGGTTTTAAAAGCAGAAGAAAAAAGAAAAACCTATAAAATTCTCCAAAAAACACTCAGTTCAGAGTGATTACAGTTTTGCCTATTTTGAGACAACATGTGAAGCTCAAATCTATTTCTGTTGTAGTTTGCAGAGTTTTTTTGAGTACCAGGTGGCTTAGTTGAAACGTGGACACAATAGACCCACATATGGTCGCGGTGCATGGAGGTCCAGTAGGATTTGTCACCATTTTCAAATACATACATACATACCTCTAGACATACGGGGAAATCTACGCTATTATAACGATGAGCTCTTCAATGTGGCTCATTTTTGAGTGGTTTCTCATCACTGTATGCCTAATCCTCCAAAAAGGCCAGCTATCGGCTTGGGTGAGACACTGTTCATAACTTTTGAATCAATCTGAGGTTTACCGAAACTATTCTGGAGTAGAGGTGCACTAGCCGGACATTCGCACATTACATGTCTGACTGTTTCGTCATCCTTCATTCGGTCTCTTCTGTTAGTATGAAAAATTGGTCATGTTCTTTAACCAGTCCTCTTTCTCCGGAAGGATAATGTTGTATAGCTTTCTGCTGTACACCGCGTTGGGCATGACGTCGGATATCATTCCTAGAGTTGCGTCCAACTCTTGTTCTCTAATTAGAGCTGTTGACATAACTTTGTTTGCTGGTGGTTGACCGTTATTATCTATGTTGCTCTTCATGCCTTCGCCTCTAAGAAAATGTGAAGCGGAGGTAAGTTTAGTAAGCATTCAAGCGCAGTCGATGGCCCTTGAAGTTCTTTGATGTCCCTTCTCAAACCAGATTAATTTGCCGTACGCAATTACTGGTCTGATGACTATTATATACAGCTCATCTAAAATTATAAATTTAGTAATTGACAACGCAAATGGGATATTCTTTTTTTAAACATCTCTAGCTATAAATTGATCTTTACACGCGTCATTATTACCAACACTTGTCTATACAATGCAAGATGAGTTTTAATCATGTTTCCCCAATTACACCTTTGATGATTCAATTAAAATCAAGCCTTATTTGATGATCAACAGATTTTGTGCCGACCCGCTTGTTATTAATTGTTTTGATCGCGGGAATCAAGCCGATCATTTGCTTTTAAAACTATCCTGAAGTAGGTATCTTAATTAACCAGGAGGTTACGTTTCTTTTTTAATATCTAGTGAGCGACATATCCGTACCTACTGTCCAGCCAGAATAAAATAAAGTTCAAAATAGATGGCTTAACTCAATCTATCTCCCTCTGTTACCAGCACTTTTGTCTTACTGGGTGGTATTCGATTTTAGTGTCTGCTCCGTTTAACCAAATCGACTCCAGCCCGTTCATAATTCACACCCGTTTATCGGGTTTCTATTGTTCTCGCCACGTTTCATACACATTTTAAAATTCAAAAAGGAACAGTGGCGTACCATTTACACTTTTAATTAATAAATAAATTAATAAAACTTTGTGGAGTTCCAATTTTAAAGATATAACGAATAGTTTTGGATTTTTAGAAAGTCAATTTGTATTTTTTTAGGTTTCTAGATTCGTAGGGACCTACGTAACAAAATAGGTAGGTACCTATGTAATAAAATAAGTATGAAAGTTTTGAAAAAGTATTTATTTTTAAGAAAAATAAGGTATTGAGTTTTCTAGCAAAAAAAGGCTTAGGAGGAGTAAAATATAAAATAATACCTAATAATAATGAATTAAAAAAAATATAGCACGCCACTGGACAGAGAAAGATAGCGCTAATTGAAGCCGTCTCTTTTGCGCCTCATTTTATTCTGGCCGGACAATAGTCTTCGAGATGTTCTCTTTCTCTTCAGAATCTGCAATAAAAAAAATTTGACGTCTTTTATCCAGGAGCTTATTGAAAGCACAGACTTCAAAAATTCAAAATATGATTAATATTCCACTTTACCAAATTAAATTCCTAATAATAAAGCATAGAAAAAATAGGATTCATGGTAATTTTTTCGGAAATAAAGACACTTTTTTTGAAAAAAATTGTTTTTCAAAAACCGAAGAATTTTTTTAAATAAACGTTTTTGAAAAAAATTGTGTAACAAAATGTTTAGATTTGGTTTGGTTTAAGAGGTAATTCAAAAAGTTACTTTTTGAAAAATATTGTTTTTTCAAAAAACGATTTTTTGATTAAACATGTTTTTGACAAATCCTTTTTAAAAAGATAAAATTTTGAATAGCTTTCTTTAAAAAATTGCTGTTTAAAAACATCAAAAAAAAGTATTCTAAAAGTTTGTTTTTTTGAAAAGCGATTTTTCGAAAAACAATTTTTTGAAAACAGTTTTTTGAAAGCAAGTTCGCAAAACATTTTTTTCAAAAACACAGTTTTCAAGAACTTTATTTTCCAAAAACATTTATTCAAAAATTATTTTTTTAACCTCAGCTTTTTTAAAAATTTTGGTTTCATTACATTTTTCAAATTACATGTTTTGATAAGCAATTTTTGAAAAACAATTTTCCAGAACTCAACTCTTTTGAGAAAAATGTCATGAAATAAAACGTTTAAATAACACAATTTGTCAACCACGCGATTTCCTAACACTAGCAAAAATCCGTGCTTATAAACAAGAGCAGAATTTGCAAACTAAACTTTTGTAAATAAGAAAACAAGTAAAACAGTGTGTATTCAAAGACCAAGAAACAAGTCAGCTACGGCGAAATTTCTGAAAACTTAGCTTAACAAGCTTACAAAAGCCTCTCTTAAACATTGTTTGCTAGCAACAAATCCGCAGAAATACTAGCTTGCCTGTACCGGGTGTACTAAAAGATTTATTATAGTTTCAGGCATATTTTTCATGTTATGCAACTTACAGAGTGTACACAGTATTTAAGTTACAATATTATAATGAGTAAGGGGCCAACACTCCCCTGTTTTAAAATTATAGTAGAGCTGCAGAGAAAAAAAATTTCTTCAATCTGTTTCCGTTGCCGAGATATGGCAGATTGAGATCTAAATATTTAAGAGGAGGTGAGGGGGTAACGGCAAATGAGGGGTAGGCAGTCGAGATAGATTTTTATTATCAGGAGGCATCCTGAATGGCGAAAACATACCTCAAATGCAGGTTAGGACCGATTTTGTCAATTATCTTAATTATTATCAGGAACATACCCAGTTTTGGGGTGATGGCTTAAATCAAACAGTGCCATTGCGGGTGGGGTTAATAAAACCCCATGGATATATACAATTAAAAAAAGAAGCCCTATCGATTAGTTTACAAAAAATAAACCCTTTGTCAAAAATTTGTGTTTGACATATGTCATATTTGACAACAGATTCTGATGATTTAGTGTGTTTTTTTAACGAGATGTGTTGTTTTGACTGGTTTTTTTCCGGTAACCTTAAACAAAAAAACATATTTTTGTGAAAAATTTTACCAAAGCAAAAAACCACAATTGTTTTAATATTTTGAACGCCGCCATCTTGGATTATGTTGGAAATACGTCATTTATTATAAAATATTTAAAATCAGCGACCCTTATTTAGTATAAATTGATATGTATGTTTTCGAAAGTGGTGGCAGGCCTTATTGGACCTCCATGCACTGCGACCACATATGGATCTATTGTGCCCACGTATCTACATACTGAGTTTGACTAATATGGCATATTTTTTTTTCCACTCAGCACATAAAAAAACTCTGCAGATTACAACCATAAATGATTTAGGCTTAACACTTACGCCTCTGCATTATTAGCCATAAAATAAATTGATATACTATACGGCAACAATAGTTCTGTCTAAACCTCGGCCGCCATCTTGAATCTTAATTGTCCAATTGTAACTTTTTATAAATTATACTTTTAAGTTATAGGTGGGTTACTCTTGATAAAATCCTGAATTATTTAGTAAAAATTACATTTGGTCTTAAGTTCTGTTATCGTCTTTTATCGCTATCTTTGTGTCGGCTAATTTTTTTTTCAATATGTTTAATGCAGAAATATTTCTTGGGGGGGGGGCGAGGCCTCTTGGGGGATGCCGAAGCCTCATGATGTCGAATTTTAACTTTCTTTTTGTGTTTTTTAATGAAATATATGGAAAATATGTAAAAAAATCTAAAGCTTGGAGGGGGGCCCGGGCCACGAGACCCCCCCCCTCCTGAGTGCCCCCATGTTTACTGAGCTGGTTAATAGCTTTAATAGTACAATAGTAGCAAACCTAATCATAGCGCAAGAAATATCGAAGAAAAAGTATTTTTCGAAAATATAGATGCCACAAGTCACAATTTTGTTTATAGTTCTAAATTGAGTGAGTCCTACTTAAAGTAAATATATTATATTTAATTTAATTTCTTCAGCCCTTAAAATTTTTTTAAAGAAGTTATAACCAAAAAGGTTTAAAAGTTTTCAAATTTGATGCTCTGCATCTTGAGAACAAATGAGTTTTGACCATATATTATAAAAACTACTTTCTTGTTTTAGTCTCCTTTATTACTCATTAAAATACTGCGCATCAGAGCTTGTACACCCTGTATTTATAAGCTAAGAAATAGGATAAAGGATAACAATGATAATAACATTAAAGTTATTGTTTAGAGCAAATACGTGGAGAGGCTGAATGCAGATCAACGACAGTTGTAAGTAAAGCTTGGGAGCTTTTCTTGGTAGAGAAAAGAATAAATTCAAATTCGTTTTGCATTGTCAAGCCACTCAAGGAAAGTTTTTCGTATTTGTTTGTCAACTAGTTTTATTCCTTAATTAAATCAAGACTTATAGTAGTTTTGATTCAGAGGCAATTGTAGTAGTATTAGTAGTGAAGGGCAGATTAGGCAATTAGGCCAAAGTAGTCCCTTTTTGCCATGTCTCAGATCTTTCATTAAGG
Organism: Aspidapion aeneum; assembly: GCA_963576565.1. Lineage (NCBI taxonomy): Eukaryota > Metazoa > Arthropoda > Insecta > Coleoptera > Brentidae > Aspidapion > Aspidapion aeneum. The sequence goes on from OY755043.1 coordinate 28,132,130, forward strand.
TACTCTCTCTCTCTCTCTCTCTCTCTCTCAGCCTATTTAACAAAGTGCAACTTTTCCTTACTCACGGTTGGTGGTCCAAGTGCTTGTTGCCCCACTCTTGGGCAAACCGTACATTCTGCCACGAGGTGTCGATGTCTCTTTTCGCTATCGACAGGCTGGACAGGTAGGGTTGCTCTCGACTCCTGTTCGTGTTATGTTCTCCCTTAGTCGGTTATGTCCAGTTAGAATACAAATCCTCATGCCGACGTCTTTTCGTCCCAGCAGCAATCTAAATATGGTTGCTTTTAGTCGGTCTACGAATTCTCTGGCCCGTCTGCAACCTGTCACTATTTTTCAGGAATGTTAATGCATCCAGGGCCCAGGTATTGAGTCCACTCTGCACCTGTCTTTAGATGATTTTTTTTTACGGGTATGCGCACTCGCAAGGAGATCCCTATTACGCTCGAGAAGCGGCAAGTGCACGGAAATGTTGGTGTGTGTTGGTTTTGAAACGGTTCAGGTTGTAACCTGCAGGGAAAACTGTCGCAGGGAGTTTATTCCACAGCGATGCTATTCTCCAGAGATATGAATTCTGATATAATGAGGTTCTTGGTGCCTCTATTTTGACAATAAATTGATGGTTACCTTCTGTTTGACGTGTTCGCCTAGTAGGTGCTACTCCCGGGGGGATCATACGTGCCAACTCTTCAGAGCATTTTCCGTGATAATACCTGTAGAAGAGAGATAGATCGCCCACAGTTCTTCGATGTTCGAGACTATCCAAGCTACAGGTAAGTACGGGGTCATTGATCAGCTTGATAGCTCGTTTTTGCACGGTGTTCAAAAGCATTAAGGTATGTTTGGGTGCCGCACTCCATATATGTGAGCAGTACTCCATAGTTGGTCGAATCTGGGCTTTGTAGAGTGTCAGCAGTTGGCTTGGTGTATACAGATGTCTTGTACGAAATAGCACCCCAAGCATTTGGGACGCCCTTTTAGCTATATCTGCCACGTGACTGTGCCAAGACATGTTGGTCTCTGCAGAGACTCCTAAGATGTTCAACTGGCTCTGCAATGCGACAGCACTTCCAGATAGCATGATGTTTGGCTTACCGGTGCTGGTCTTTTTTGAAAACAGGGCTGCTTGGGTTTTCTGCGCGTTGAACTGTACAAGGTTTTTGTTGCCCCAGTCCTCTATTATCTCCAAGTCGTTATTTATCTGTGATATTTCAGTTAGTCTAAGGTAATGGAATTCACGTGCGGAGAGACATGTGGGTGGTATGACTGCGGAGACTACATTGCCATCATCTGCAAAGCAATAAAGTGGATTTACTGTTTTATCTATGAGGTCATTTATGTAAATCAGAAAAAGTGTTGGCGAAAGGATTGCTCCCTGTGGCACACCAGCATTTATTTGGTAAGAGTTGGAGTTCCGGCCATCCAGTGCAACATAAATGGATCTATCCTTAAGGTAACCTTCAAACGAAGTGCAAAGTCTCGACGACAATCCCGTTGCTTTGAGTTTGTTGAGCAGATTTTCATGCCAGACTTTATCGAATGCTTTAGATATATCTAAGGCAATTGTTCTTGTTTCACCTCGCAACTCAATCGCATTTTGCCATAAGTGAGTGACGTATGTAAGTAAATCGCCAGTTGACCTATATTTTCGAAATCCGTATTGCTTGTCGTTGATAATTTTGTACTTTTCCAAGTACTTGGTTAGGTGATTGTTCACAACTCTTTCCATTACTTTTGATATCACCGGAAGTAGAGCAATTGGTCTATAGTTTAACGGATCTGTCTTTTTTCCTTTCCTTGGAATGGGTTGTACTGCGGCAGACTTCCATGATGATGGATATACTCCTTGCCTATAAGATAAATTGAATAATTTTGCGAAAGTTGGGGTGAGTTCGCTAGCACAATTTTTGAGTACTATCGCGGGAATGCCATCTGGACCCATTGCTTTGTTTGTATCCAACTTTTTAACGGATTTTCGTATTTCTTTGTGACAAAAGGGTACCTCTGGCATACTGTGGGAAACCCTTTCAATTAACGGTGGAGTTTTTCCATTTGGCACTGTTAGGTTTGAGTTGGAGGAAAAGATTTTGACCAGCATATTGGCTTTTTCCTCTGATGTTGTGGCTAAGTGAGTATTGTTATCTGTAAGTGGTGGTATGGATGACTTGGTGAAGTTTGATCCAACGGCTTTTGCAAGAGACCAAAAGGACCTAGAACTACTTGGACAATTCAGCAACCTGTTTTTTATTCTTTGATTGTATATTTCTTTGGCGGCGTCAATAGTAATTTTGCAACTATTTCTGGCTTCTATAAATTCTGTGTAGTTTTGAGCGGTTTGTTGTCGTTTCCAAAGGTTATATGCTCTGTGTTTTTTTTCTGTACAGCCGTTTGACACTGGCTGTTGAACCAAGGTTTTGCATTAGCTCTGCGTTTTATTGTATGTGGGATATATGCATCCATTCCAGATAAGATTACTTTTGTTATTTCATTACAGCAAATAGTGGGATCAGCTGTTTTAAAGCAAACCTCTTGCCATGGAAAATCCAGGTAGTTGCATAGAAGATCCAAGTTTAATTAAAAACTTCTTAGGACATAAAGAACTAGGGGATGCAGTTTTGTTAAATGAAACTGACCAGTAAAAAGTAACAAAAACAAAAACTATGTTAGTTTTATTGATAGATCTCATAAATTTTGTATATGTACAAGAAGCAAAAACCGCTAAAGAAGTTTAAGAAATTCTTTAAAATGCTTTTAATGATTCTGGTTTATCAAGACGTGTAGGTTTGTTAAAAACTCTCCTATAACAAAGACATTGAATATCAGTGATTCTCTTGAAAACTACATCAATAAAATAAATTCAACAGCACAGAAGTTAAATGCTATTGGTTTAAAAGTTCCTGATGAATGTAAGGAACAATATTGCTAGCAGGTGAACCGAATTAATGTAGTCCTATGATTATGGGCATAGAAAGTTCTGAAATTAAATTCACAGACGATTCAATAAAATAACCAAACTTTTCCAAGATGTAAAATTATAATTTGGTGCTGAAGAAGCTGAGTGTTTTAGTGGTTACATGAACAATGGTAAAATAGATGCACCAAGATGTCAAAAATGCAACAAATTTGGCTATTTAACAAGCCAACATCATGACAAAGTAAATTATAAAGCTTACTATCTTATACAAATCAAAACGAATTGATTTTTGATTCAAGTGCAACTACACACATGACAAATAAAGAGAAATGGTTGACACAAAAAACACATATTTTAAAAGAAGTAAAAATTGCCGATGGTTTACTTTTATCTATTCACGCATCAGCTGATATTAACATTAAATACAATATTATTAAGAAAATCAACGAGCTTGCAACTAAAGATGCTTTATATATTCCAGATTTAAATGTGAATTTGTCGTCTGTAAGTCAAATAGTCAACAAAGATAACAAAGATGTTTTTGATTCTGCTTCATATGAAAATAACATGTTTAAGTTTGACGAGATAGGTCAAAAGTCTGCCAATATAATTGAAGAAAGAAAATTATCTTTTGATACATGACATAAAAGACTAGGTCATCCAAGCTTTTGAAATTTTCAAGAAAACTAATAAAAATGGCGTTACAGGTATGAATTTGGAAAATTCAATGAATATCCCTTGTGTTACTTGTTTGGGAAAGCAAACAGCCACCTCAGTCATTTCCTTTATCAAATTCCATGTAAACAAATGTTTTGAAATTAATTCACGTTGATCTTTTTGGTCCTATGGAAGTAAATTCATTAGAAGATGCTAAATATTTTCCTACATTTATAGATCATTATTCCAGAAAAAACTTTGTTTATTTTTTACACAGAAAATCAGTTTTTGAAAAATTTTCAAGAGTTTCAACAAATTGTTGAAAATCGGTCAGAAAAGAAAATAAAAATTCTCCGATCTGACAATGGTAATGAGTTTGCAAATTCCAAATTAAAGTCAATCTTCAAAAAAATGTTATAATTTGACAAATTTCTGCCGTATATATACACCTCAACAAAATGGACGAGCAGAAAGAACAAATAGAATGATAATGGAAAAAGCAAGAGGTTTACTCTTGAAGGTCAATTCCCGAAAAATTACTGGGCCCATAACCTTATGTAAATTAATATAATTTACTAATTTTATTGTAATAAATTAATTGTTATTAAAAAAGCAATAGTTTTTTTTTAAACTATATTATGACACTAATATCAATTTTTTCAATCAATCTTTTGATACAAACAAATTCATAGAGTCTAATATTCATTGCCACTGTTTAGTATATTTAGTTATTTTTTGACAAGCGCGCGCGAATATTCAGAAACGAAATAGAAATCGTTGTTTAGCTCCAAAAGTTCCTAATATTTTTAAATGTTTCTGTACATTCATATAGGAGAAATATTAAAGGTAGAGGTAGCCGATATATTGCAAAACTCAGCATTTGAGTTGGATATTTAATGCGAACGCAGTCAAGAGCAATATTCGCCTTTGTAGAGAACTGGGCCATAAAAGAAACTGTATGTGCTCTATGTAAATAATCTGAATGCAAGATTTTTAAATCCTTGTCCATCGTCAAATGGAATAACAGTCCAATTTCTAAAACCGAAGTATTAAGAATTGGCTATTATCAAAAACGTCATTCATCAAAATCGAAGTTTTGTACAACGTCTTTTCTCAAAACCCGACAAAATCATAAAAAGGGGCTGGCTTGTGAGTTGTTTACCTAAAGAAAAGCGTGTTTAGCATTTTAGGCAACCAAAGAAAAGCGGATTTTATATTTCTATGCAGTATACGTCACATCATCTTAATCATTATTAGGATATCGTGTCGCTTCACAGAAGACTCATTAATGACTTTGGGCGTTTGCACACAGGACCGTAACGGCACGATTTGCCGCGCGCGATATATCGTGCCGCATTCGTTGAGTATTAAATATCATAGCGGCATTTTCAGCCAGTGAGCGACACTACATTTAATTGTATGACACATTTGTGATTTTTGGTCGTTGCGATATCGCGTACGATTTATCGCGCCGCGTCCGCTGAGTGCTAGCTCACTACACGGTATATCGTGGAAAAGTTATCATGGACGGCGACCCGAATTCGCGCGTTTTTTGACTGCCAAATCGAAGGTTTGTGCGGCACTGTCCTACCGCGACGGTTAAATATCGTCGTGGCATTTTTCAGCCAGTGGGCGACACTGCAAATTTGTGATATCGCGTACGATTTATCACGCGCGAAAAATCGTGCTGTTACCATCCTGTGTGCAAACGCCCTTATAGTACTTAAAATTTATTTTATTGCTCTTTTAAAAATGTTTTGTAAATGAAAAAAAATTAAAGGTTAGTGGTAAATGAGCTTCGATCAGATAGACTGCTGATTTGAATCAATCAGACATCAATTTGCAGTTGCGCTCAAAGAGACCTGTTTCGGCAAGGAGCAGTGTTAATGGCATAAGTGATTTTTGAACTATTTTAGGCAATGTAAAAAATGTTTTGTGCAAATAATGTGGGTTCACGAAAAAGAGGAGGTTTCAGACAGAAAAAATAAAAGTTAGTAATTTCTAGCTTATCTTATCACTTAGCTGAAATAAAAGGGTTAAATGTGCTGACAGGTTGAGTAAATACAGCTACAAAAAGCTGTTGCTTGGCGTTCGGTAAGCTGGAAAATCTTGAAAATATCGAAAAGCCGTTGAATGTGCATAAAACGGGGTGAAATTTTAAGAACGGCGAATTCTGCATTAAAACCGGCATAAAATTTAAGCTTTATAATGCAATTTTTATGAGATTTATCAGAAGAGGGTATTGTACATTATAGAGAATTGTTTTAAATTTCAATAAACTCTGAAATTTTTATGTAAAATTTATTTTCAAAAGTTTGTTTTAAGAGAAAATGGTTTTCACTTTGGAAAGTAAACTAAGACCTGTTATTTTTGTCACTAGGGTAAACTTGCCTATTGTTGGCACTCAGCCTATAGTTGGCTCATTTTATTTAAAAAAAAAAAGGTTTCAGCAAGAAATTTCTTTTCGATAATTAAAAATTTTTAATCTGACAACATTGCTTTACATTGCAATAAATAAACCAGAGTGTTTTAACAATAAGTCTGGCTTAAAACGTTAACAAGAGATGTGCAGTACGATGAGTGCAAAAAATAAGGTAAGAAAAAGCCATTTTATTAAGGAACACTCTTGAATAATTTTTTAAATTAAAGTGTTAGGGACTAACCAATTAAAACTTTAAGCCAAAGACAGTTAGGCCGATAGTTTTAGGGTAATTTATAATTATTATTTTTTTGTTTTTTTTTAACATTTCCAAAAAAAAGGGGGTGCCAGCGACAGGCATTTTAAATTATGGGGTAATCCATTGGCACCCCCTGTCAATAAAGGGACTTCTAAAAAAAAACGGTGTTTCCTAATGTTGGCACTCTAAACAAAACGTGTATTGTTTATTTATTTGGTGTAGAAAAACGCTTGTTAATAAAAAAGTTTAATTAAAAATAGGTTTCATAAATAAAAAATATTTTCAATTTAAAGCGGTTTAGATTTTAGTATTTTGTTTCCCACTCTTAATGTGCCAATATCAAACTAATATTTCTGAATGATTATATTAGTTTAAGGGTCCCAAATATGTCTACTTTTAAGTTTACCACTAACTTCTTTTATAATTTTTTGGAAATTTTAGGATGCCAACTATTGGTTGCAAAATTTTGTTAGTTTCCCCTTTGTTGGCATGCGCTTTTCGAGCAAAATTACCATCCTAATACTGGGTTTATACAGATAAAAATAAAAATAAATATTGAAAATAATCCTGACCATTGAAATTATATTTTATATTAGATATAAAAAATTTAAAAAACAACAACGTTTCGGTTTGTTCAACCATCACCAGATTAAAAACTTCTCTGTATGTTGCACTTTTTTATAGGACCATAAATGCCTTGAATCAAAATCAAAACCTAATATAAATCGATCTTGAAAATGCTCTCAAAATTTTGATATTGATTTTTATCTTTTTATTCCGAAGCGATAAGTTTGTCTACAATTCTTCGAGGGATAAAAAACCCTTTTATCACGAGGTCTGTGTACGCTATTTTTAGCACTTTTTAATTTACTTTCAGTTTTTTCCTATTTTTTTAGTGGTTTTATGTTATGATTTTCTTGTTTTTAATCTTGTCTGTTCTGTCTTGGATCAGTCACCTTTGATGCCAATTTTTACATTTTATACATGATATGTATGTCAATTTTTATCCAGATTTTTTTTACTCTGATTTGTCACTTCTTATCCCGTGTATAAAAAGGGACACTTTTATCCTTAAAATGAGGGATAAAAAATACACATTTCTATTACAAACATGTAAATTTTTTTTTATGGGTGCCAATAATAGGTCAAATATGGGTGCCAAAAATAGGCTTAAGGTGCCAACAATAACGACTTTGTCAATTTTTTCATTGTTTCTCTATTTTGATAAAAACGGGTTATTATTTATTAAAAATCGATAAACAGCTAGAAAGTAGAACCTTTGGGTATTCCGAAACAGTAGCCTAAAATTTAAAAAAATATATATAAAGGTGTAAAAACTTTATTCAAAAATAAAACAGCTCCTAAACTTTCAACGATTGGGCAGTTTACCCAATATCATATTACCAGTAGCGCACCCAGGAATATGTCTTGGGGGGAGCTGAGACTCCATGATGCTGTATTCCATGTTCGTTTTCGTTCTTTCTTTAAAGAAATATGTGAATAAAATCTAAAAAATCTTAGGCATTTTTTCCGAAAAAAACTTTCGCTTTTTGTACTTAACATATTTGTAAAAACCAAATCTAAACCGAAAATCAATCTACTTTGGAATAAACTATTAACCGCTAAGAAAAAAAATATTTTTAATCAAATACAACTGATAAATTGCAAGATATTCTATGCGGTTTGAGCCATTTTTTACGCCACATTAACAGACGGATTAATCAAGCAGCCACTAACAGTATATATTTACAAAATAATATAACTACTCTTAGTATTAATTAAATAAAATTTTTCACGACCCTTATGTGTTGATTTCTGATCAGTTCAGGTCTAGTTTAGATAATTCAAACCGAAGATAACATAGTAAATTTATTTTAAATTCGAAGAAGACACGGCGCTTAAATAGGAAGCATAAGATAAACCTTCAAAGAATAGAGACTTAATGCACAGGCTACCGAACAAACAGATAAAGAAGCCGGCTGGCAGTCTTTGATCTCATTGATATCAACGCAGGCTGGTCATTCGGAGTTAATCTCAGGGCCGGATTAAAATAAATTTACTATAAAATATAAATGCTGAGATAATGACTTTGTAACAATTAAAAAAAGGTAGCCTATATGGTAAAGTATTTGTGAACAATTATACAAATATTAAACACTATTATATTCAAGCCAAAAAAATGAGTTAAACATTTAACCAAAATCTAGACCGAGTTTTAAGGAATTTTGTACTTTAGCATTTTAGACCATTTAGTAAATACTGTTGTTAATCTTTATTTATGATATCATAGTCCGCCTCGGCAAAAATAGCACCCTACAAATTTCTATTTTTTATTCTTTTAAAAATATAACGAACAGAACAATAAACATAGCATAACTTTAAAAAAACTGTTTTCTTAGGCTCGTTAAGGTTGAGCACTATTTAAATAGAGTTGTTGTATTATTTTAAACGCTTAAAAGTACCTATATGATTCTATCACGAAAAAAGTTGAGCAAGTTTCATAATTAATAATGCAAAATAATTTTGAATTTGACTTGCAAATCGACTCTTATTTAATTTCGGAATCTGTCGACTGACTTAATTGTGAGTTTAATAATAACGTGTTGCGGCAAAATGAGTTTTTAAAGTAATTTTAAGTAAATCTTTAAAAAATATATTTTGTTTTAACATTTTTGGTATCAGTTGTAAGAAGTACTACAAACATAGGGACGAAAGTAGGCAGAGGTAAAACAACAACGATAGCAAAATAAGTACCTACCGAAGTAAATAATAGGAGATAGCAAGCGCGTGCAGTAAGAAGGAGGATCGATTCACGGCGGTCGCGCTGGACGGTCGATAGTAAATTCGTCTTATTACTAATGGGAAAAATGTTTGATAGCACCCCTATGATTAGGAAAATCCTTCTGAAATAAGTACTTTCAAATAAATCACTGTTTAGATAAACGGCAAATAATTGATAGTTTTTGTGTTATTTATGTAAATTTTATATTTAATTCCCAGTAATGTGTATTCCATGGGCACAAAGATATAATCCACTGGACCCATAGTTTTGTTTGTAAATTGTTTTAAACAAATTTTCCTAAAAAAGTAGCAAGACAAATATTGACAAAGCATGGGTAAATAGTTCGGTGCAACTTGTGCAGTCGTAACATTGCCCTCCCTAGATATTTTACCGCCTTGGGCGAAAGCCCAAATTAGCACCCATCAACGGCACAATTTAATGCTTTTAGAGCTTAACTTTGGTTTGTTGTGTTTTCTGCGCCACTGCAATTTCATGCCTGGGTGGGTACCCGGTTTGTCGTTGCCTGGGGAAGTCCCTGGTCGTAATAGTGTAATAGTAGTTGAAAATCAATCGGCAGCGACGCAATTTAGCTTGATTTCCCTGAGGAAAAGTTTTTTTTTAATATCCGGACCCTATTGCTGCACACATGCAGAAGTAAACACACGATATACGGAGTCACTTGTTCCAAAAGGGCAAATAAAATTTGGCTAGTATAAATTTAGTTTGATCCACAGTATACTAATTATTTATTATTATTCGCTGTCATTCGTCTACAGTTTGCTGTCTCTGCGCAAAGTACGTATGTCGTATAAGTATATGTTACATTTAAGCTAACTTGGCAATAAAGCATCTTTTATAGAACTAAATCATCCCAGGAAGTTATTTAAGACCATTCCACTTGCCAAATCGTGCTAAATTTCTTTAAATTTGTTAAATCTAGGTAAATCAATGCAGCATAATATGTAACTAAGTACTTCCTGTGCCTCCATATTACCCTCCTCATAATGTTTAATTGGTTTCATTTCGTGTAAATAAAATGTTTTTATTAGATTCTTAAAATATTCTGTAACTAAAGCTTAAAGCCAACCAAAAAAGAGAGTTTCAGACAGTGGCGTCTGCTAAAGGAAGGGCAACGGTGTCCTCCCATAACTAGACAACAAACAGTATTTTTAATTGATTTGTTTAAAAAAGTTAAATCTTCCCTTATGACATGATTGTCTAGTTCTTTTTATTATCTATGGTTAACAACAAGCGATTCAATGGGTGAACTTTTTTAGGAAATAATCACAAGCCGGCAGCGTCGCGCGGGGCAAGGTTTCAATTTTACCCGTTTTTCAGCGGGGTATGGGTGGATGTACTCGAACAGGGCCGGGAAGAATGTTTGTTTTAGTGGAAGTCGGCCATTATCATCGGGCACAAACGTCCGTTGCCCTTTCTACACGTTGCCAGTTCTATCTTTAGTAAAAAAGTATGAGTTTGTTTTGATTTGGGGTATGTCAGTAGTAAAAAGCCTTGCCGGTCGCGTGTCATAAAATGGAAATAAATACCGTCGATTACATAATTAAATTTGCAAATTTAAATACGTTGACATATGAACTTCGATTACAAATAAAATATTTAGGGCCACATCGACCGGACCTAAAAATTTACCAAAATTTTTTGTGCAAGTAATGCCGAGGGTTCAAAATATACTTTATTGTCAATAATCAAAAATCATCTGACAAAGTAGGCTAAAGCTAAAGTGATAAAAAAATAAAATATAATAATAATAATACTAGGTTTAAGTTACAAATAAGGTAAATAAATAAATCACTATAGAAAACCATGACACACTAAAATTAAACTATAAAAAAAAATATTACAAGAGCTTTCAAATCCACTATTTCTAGTTTATTAAAACAAGATAACCATATATACATATACATACATACATATACATACACATACATACATACACACATATATGTTCTCCAATAAGGCAATTCTTAAAATCACAACGACATAATTTTTTTAAAAATAAAACAGCTCAAGAAAACTCAATCGATAAAAAAAATATTACAAGAGCTTTCAAATCCACTATTTCTAGTTTATTAAAACAAGATAACCATATATACATATACATACATACATATACACACACATACATACATACACACATATATGTTCTCCAATAAGGCAATACCTAAAATCACAACGACATAATTTTTTTTAAAACTAAAACAGCTCAAGAAAACTCAATTGATAGATTTCGAAAGCAACAATTCAAACCAAATTACTTTAAGTTAGCACTAGAATATTCACTTAGTGAATAATATGGCTTGTCAAGCAGATATTTTTTGGCTTGTTTTTTAAATTGTTTGATGGATGTCGCAAGTCTGACTGCCAATGGTAAGTGGTTGAACACCTTTCTACCTTCATTAATTAAGGATTTTTGGACCAGGGTAGTTTTTGGAATAGGCAAAGGCGCCCTTAAATTTAAGTTATGACGCGTGGCTGGCTGATCAGTTCTCCGAACGTTTCTAAAATTTTTGAAAACAACTGTAGCGGTCTCAAGTATATATATTGATGTTAGTGTTAGAATTCTTTTTATTCCAAAAAAACTTATAATAGAAAATTTAATAAAAAATTATACGATGCTGAAAACTAGTTGTGAGGTTGTGAAAAATGAAATGCTTTTTTTTGCTTTATTTGTCTTGTTATGAATGATGCACGAAGTGATCCTGCGTGGGTGGCAAAGGGAATGTATGATGATAAGCACTTTAGTGAAAAGTTAAAAAGACACAAACTAAGTGGTATTCATTTAAATAACCACATAGAATTTTCTAAGCTAGGCAAGACTTATATTAGGTGCCAATTAAATAGCGCTTATAGGCAAAACATTACCGAACATAATGAAAATGTGACAAAAAATGGACATATACTTAGTAGGTTAATAGACTGTATAAAATTTTGTAGGATTTTTGAGGCTGCTCTACGGGGCCATGATGAATCTGAAACTGGTGCTAATCCGAGAACTTTGCGCATGTAAAAAAAGGGTGAATAGACTTTATCTATAAACAAACAAACTAAAAACTACACCAAGTAGCTGCTTGTTTGTAAAATGCTAAAATTAAATTGGTTAGGTAAGTTTTTTTTATCTCCTTTACCATGCAATATAAATTTCTGCCCCCTTAATTTATAAGGTGACCAGCCACCACTGTTTTTAGAGAATATATAGGAGAATTTATTTACAGAAATATCAGGAGCTTGGACTCCAACAAACTATATTAGAAAAACCATACACGTACATATTGTTTCTACTAGGGTGTCTACATAATATACTAAACATGAATAGTGGATGTTATAGCCTGTATATAGAGAATGTGTTAATTAGGAAAATGCAATAATTCTGAAAATTAAACTTTTATTACCTACTACAAAGTTTATGTAGTTTTTTAGCAGTCTATAGAGTTTTTTCATAACCAGTGGCATAATTAATTGTTTTAATTGTTAAACAAAATATCCTTAAAATAAACAAGTGACATACATTTATTATAATTAAGAGTGAACACATTTTACAAATCATTCATGCATTTAAACATCATATGGGTAATATTTCTCGATAGTAACATCAGATATTATATAATTAACTTTTTCTGAATGAATGACAATTGATTTGACTTTAAGTTCACATTGGCACCGGGTTAATTAATGAAAGTCTGGTGTAAAATGTATATCATCCATAGTAAAAAATATATTATTAAAATGATGCAGTGAGGGAAAACTGTGAAACAAGAGTGGTAAAGACTGTTGTGGTAGACCGTTTCTTTCAAAAAATTTAACGTAATTTATAAATAAACATGTCAAATGAGAATAAAATGTATATACAGCGTGAACAAGTCCACATCTAGGGGACTCAATTTCTATAAGAGGACACAAAACAGATAGAGTATAGCATTTAAATCCAAATATATTTGACTTTGTAATGAAACCTACAAAAAACTCTTGTAAAACCGGTATGCACGTACCCTACCTTGCCTTATTTCTTTTTTGGTGGAGCATTTGGGGCACTGTTCTTATCGTCAATAATTTCTAAATAATTCATTGAAAGTACTATTTTTATAATAGCCCACAAAACTGCTTAAAAACTTAAATGTTATGTTTAAATCAAGCTAAATAAATAAGCATAACAAACGTAAATATCCAAGGAATTGATATCTAGTCAGACTAAATAAATTTTCGGATTCTTTAAACCAACCTCCATCAAACGTAGAAATTACGTCTGCTGCAAGGTGAGTAGGTGGATCTCCAAAAATCGAGCTCAATAGATGGTTTATATAGTTTCTCACACTGAATTTGAATTTCACGTTCCACGAAATAATGATGATGCGTGGAAATAATTAAGCCTATAGGCATTATTCTTTGGATAAATGTGTATTACGATTTTTTGGTCGATTAATTAAGACGTACCTATCAAGGTTGCTAAAATACGGGACTTCCCTGCCTAGTTGATAAAAAAACCGGACAGGTGGCAACCCTGAAGTTATCATTGTACTTCAAGAATATTTTATTGTACTTGAAGTACTTTTAATGAACTTGAAGTACTCTGAATGTACTTAAACTAGTTTGAATGTACTTGAAGTATTTTGAATGTACTTTGAATGTACTTGAAGTACTTAAATTGATAAAATCAAGTACATTTCCAAGTACATTGTTAAAAGTATTTCAAGTACCAAGTACAATTAGCGGATTGTAGATGTACTTCAAGTACAGTACTTGATGTAATTGTAAGTACTTGAAGTACAATTTCAAGTACTGTACTTGAAGTACCTGACAACTCTGCGCGTTGCTAATGTTTCTAAGTGGTGCGAGTGTAGTTAAATAAATTAAAACAAATATTTCCCATCAAACACGATATCTTATTAGTATTAAAAAGGAGTGAACCTACATGCATAATATATACCAATCAGATACGTGTATTCGAGGGAGATATCTCTTTTTTTCCTAGTTTGAAGAATAAATACAGATGCAGGACTAATAAAATAAAACGAACATGAATTGTAACAAGGAAATGATCTTTCTGCGGATGTACTGTACCACTTATTGTAATTACGTATATATATTTTTTTAAATAATTCTGGTTCGGTATTTAAAAAAGATGGCATTCAGGAAGTATACGAAGACCAACAAGAAGATTTAATTTACATTTTGGCAAGCGTATTCAAATTCAAACTGCATGATCATTAATAAAATTAATACTAAATCATCGATAAGTACAGTCTTGCGGCAGCTAATCATTTATTATTTACTGTATGGGATATTTACTTAAGAGCTAAGCATCTGCTAAAATCGCTGCTGCTTCTGGGAACATTAAGTTGGCTATACCAATAAAGCAGGCTCCTCCCGGCAGCAGGAATATATTTTGACTAATGTCTTTTTAATGAGTCCTTGCCTAAGCATTTCTTGACTTGAAATAGGTATCTCTATTCCTATACAGGGTAACAAAACGGGATTTGAATATAAATAATTTTATAATAATTAATAGGTTTTTGAATACTTTTAATTCAATATTATTTTTGACATCAACAAGCATTAATTACATGCAGGACTAGGTTAAGAAGAAGTAAAATTTATGGCAACACCAGCGACTTGTTTTTTGGTATATTTTCAGGTTCGCTGTAATTTAATAAAAGTTGTATTCGGCTAATAAGTCACTAACATCAAAATAATTCATATTATGTAACTGAAAACAAATTTGCTAAACTATTTTCAATTTTAAGAAACACACTGTATAATTTTAATTCTCATCGATATTCTAAGTCCACGCATCTTTGGATTACGCTGGTATTTTGTCCCTTTGTTTTTCTCGCCATGGCGAGAAAGCTTAAGTTTCAAATCAATCAGCGACAAGCTAAAAATGCCTAGAGAGTAGGCTGGCTGAGACAAGAAAGTCGTTAGAGAAAACACTCTTTAGTTGGGTTTCGTTCACACCACTTCTTAAGGGGGGTTTTTTCAACTGGGGAATTTTATGAATTATTTTAACTTTGTATAAAGCTATTACCTTTATTATTCATAACTATTTTTGTCTTTTCTTTTAGTATTTATTTTAATTTTATACTTTTGTTTATTACTGTTTCCAGTGTTTTGAAATATTACTAAAAACTTTTTCTGGTTTTCAACATCAAAATACAAACCTTTCGTTGTCCTAAAATCAGCATTTTTTATCAGTATATAACATCCCAAACCTAATCAGTAGTATTAAGGAAATTAAACAGTTGATTGAATAGCTTCACCTATTCAATCAACGTTTAAAATGTTGATAAATAAAGATATTTACAATATTCATACAAAAGGTTTGTAAAACCTAAAAATTTAAAGAGTGAGAATATTTGAATACAAAAGTTTAATAGTTAATTATCAGCAAAATCAAATATATATTAAGAAGTGAAAATGTGAAGTTTCAAGAAGAAAATTAAAAAGGTATGTTTGATTTTCCTACATTGTTGATATAATTGAGAAAAACGTTTATAGCATATTCTTTCTCCAAGAACCGTCAAATTCCCTTTCGAGATCGTGTAAAATAATAATTTATCAGTTATTTAAATTGCTGCATAAATTGGTAGCTCGCAACTTTTAAGCCTTGGCCACTTGAGTTGACAATACCACTTTCATAACGGCCGTCTATTACAGTATTTTTGCCATTTATTAGTTTTTAAATATTTTTAATTATCTATTGTTTTCTACTTCAACAAGCATTAATTATATGCCAGACTAGGTTAAGAATAGGTAAAATTTATGGCAACGCAGCGATTTGTTTTTAGCCATGGTTTTCACGATCGCTGTGTTTTAATAAAAGTTGTATTCGGCTAATCTGTCATTTGAGCCACTAACACACAAATTATTTTCAAGTTTTAAAAAACACATTGTGTAATTTGATTTATAATGGTTTTCTAAGTCGACGCATCTGTGACTTACGCTGGAGCCTTTTCTCTTTGTCCAGCGTGTTTAAACCACAGTTTTCGTCTTTCTCTGGTAAAATAAATATTAGAATTTTATATGTTTCGGATTTAATTTTTATTTTATCATTCTATGTTAAATTTAAAAATTTGAAAGCAATTATCTCAAAAACTATTTGGTGGATTTTCGAAATTTTTACACGGTTGTAAAGATACTCAAGAGACCTTCAAAACAAGGTATCACTAGACCCACTTTCCCTATTTATTTATTAGGGGTAAAATATACCCCTAACAGGTACTGCGTGCTACAAAAATTTCAAGATAGCCACAAAGTGTTCCCCTCGCAAACAAAATCGACGTATCTCGTCATTTCTTAAAATTTTTAGCAGTTCTTGAGAAATCCCGAGTTGAAAGTTTTAAATGGGACACATATTATAGCTTCACTTGAAGTGTGATATCAGGCTGGCTAGGAAGGTGTCAGATCCGTCATAGATCCATTTATTATATAGTTAACCCTGTATAGTATTTAGACCTATTTATAACTGAATGGCAAATTATTCCTTGATAGTCCCGGTATATGCTTGCACAGCGATTTAAACGCAAGAAACAAAGAGAAATATTATCGCGCAAAGGAAATGGTTAACAAAAGAAAATAAAATAAATATTAGGCAGGTACATACAATAGAAAAGCGCAGCGGCTGCTCACATCTTTTTTTAACCTGCGAAACAAATGGCATCCTGCGTGCTTTATGAACAAACATCAAATAGGCTACAGGGCATGGTTCGGACTGATTAAAAAAAAAGAAAACAAAAAAGCAACTACATATAGCAAATTTTAGAAACACTTTTCATCTTTGTGTTCAGAAAATAAATTCAATTCCTGATACTAACTGAAAGAGACATTTGATTTTCAGCTGGACGATAAAAACTTGTAAAACTCTATTATTTTGCCTTTTCTATTAATTTTTTTGTACCACACCAAAAAAAATTGTCACACATTATCGAATACAATCAATAAAACCGAGTAGCTTACAGTGGCGGCGCGTGGTAAAAATGAGATATTTAGTTATATATTAGTTACCTACCTATTATTATTGTAATTATAAATAAATAATAAATGTATCATACCTAGTTAACATATATTTTCTCTTCTAATGGCAAAGATGAAAATTTAATTCCCTTTAAACATTGCACGCTAATGCTATCAGAATTAGAAACTTCCGCCATTGTCGTAAATACCAAATCGTCGAAATCAAAACAAACCGCCAGCGCCCGACCGATAATAGAAAGTTGTCGAATGCAACGCGAACCGTTGACGCGGTAGGCATCACGGGGGTGCGGGCGGCATCGAGGCTAGTTTTTGTATAAGCGTGGTGCCGAAGGAAGATTCAGATTCTATGTACTGTAAAATAATATATAATAATTAGCATGCGACATAACATCCACGGTGCATAGATTTTGGTTCCAGTAAATTACCGTAAAGAATTAGATTCGAGCTTGGTTTGAACACGAATACAAACACATACATACCGGGTATTAATTTCTAGATAATATTTCAGTCTTTAGTGAATTACTTTTGTGGGAATTATTAATTAAATTAAGCAATGATCAAAGTTTAATATTTTTTTAAGTATAATTTGGGAGTGCACGTGCACATGTGCACTTATGGAGAAACCGCCACTGTTAGCTTATTATTTTGATCGAAATCTCTTGAACCGCATTAGAGTAGAGAACAACACAGATTGACGGGGTGCGTTTGAAAATAAAAGGCGAAGGTAAGGTAATGTTTAAAAAGGCAAAATTACGCTAGAGTCCCTGTATGTTGACATATTTGGATATATAAATATGTCAACATACAGGGACTCTTAATTACCCTAGGTAAATATCGTCTTACAGATTTTTGAACGCATGATTTGTATTTTTTGTGACTTTACTTTAGTTAGGGAAATGTAACACAAAACAAACAAAAAAAATAAACATTTTAAACTGAAAGTTTACTACCCGTGAATAAAGAAAACAATTTCTCGTGGCTAAGTAAGATTAGAGACCCTGTATGTATGACATATTTTAATGATAAAGAGATGCGACAAACTCTTTAAAATCAAATTTATTTGAGTCAAAATCAAAGGATGAAAATATCGGTCCTCTATACTCTAGCGATGTTTAAAGAGAGACGCACCTTCTGTCCTTGTCAAATTATAAGCGTCGGAAAATAAAAATAAACGATTTTTAACAAATCTCATACAGGGAGTGTGGACCAACATGTGTGTTTATATGTTGCACGATGACAGGGCTATCAATACGGACGGGCCACGATCCTCCACTTTGTTGACGTCACATCCGGGGGCTGATTTTTTTTTGATGGTCACGTTACGACACAGCTGATTGTCTTTGAAATATTGAAGTTGGAATGACGGTTCATAATTATTTGATTTTTTTTTAAATAAAGCCGTTTTAGATATTGTTTTTAGTTTATTCTGACAGAACAATTTTTTTTAAAATGTATAGTAATCCTTAATTTTTCATACCGCTTCATTAGCTCACACAAAAATTAAGTTTAAAGCAGAAGCGAATGTGACAATCACAGATGACAAAGTCAAATACATGTCAAATATAAAAGTTGGCATGTGGTACATGGCGGGTAATTTGAATTCAAAATAAGGAATGCTAAATCTTGAAGATTTTAACCTTTTAATCATGTTGCTTCTTTACAAACCTTTGGTGGAATATCGGGATGGTGTCTGAGAATATTTCACTGAAATTTTGCGTAAATCTGTAGTACCATTTTGAAAATATTGTTATGAGTTCTCCACAACAATTAAAACTCGCAAATGTCAAAAACAATACGTCAATTTATTTCGACAAATTATGTACAAAAACACGCACTTAAACTTACTAATAACTTGCTAATAATTCAATACTTTAATCCGTCTATTAACTTCGCGTTAACATCTAGCGATCACTACCATTGGTTATCTTTGACTGCTCGATGCTCGACGTCCAGCCCTATATATAGGGTCTGCCTACTATTCGAGAACCATCCATCCTTCTTCGATTCACGAGCATTCTCGTTTCTTCCAGAAGGTACGCGGCCAAGCACAAGTGTCATAGATAACGCAACTAAAACCTAGACCAAGAATACAACCATAAGATACGTCAACCTAATACTACACTAAACCTAAATAAATTCTAACTATAAAATTTAAATAAATTAAATTTGTAACACTATCCTCCTCTTCAGGTTTGATCGTCTCGATCAAGATTTCCCAGGTAAGGTTTTAGTCTGTCTAGATGAACAACTTTCATCTTGGACTTCGGGCTTTTCTGGATTCAGTAGACTACATCATTAACTCTCTTAACAACTTTATAAGGCCCTTCCCATGGTGGTGTCAACTTAGGTGATCTTCCTTTCTTGCGTTGAGGATTGTATAGCCAGACTTGATCATTCTCTTTGAACCCTGAAGAGTTTGCTTTCAGGTCATATCTCGCTTTCATGCGGTCACTTGCTATTTCTATTCGCTCTCTAGCCACCTCATGGATATCGTGCAGCTTTTGTCTTAAACGTTCCACATAATCATTAACCTCTAAGCGTTCTTCTTCAGGTGAACCAAAAATGATATCACATGGTAAACGCAGTTCTCTACCAAACAGGATACTAGATGGAGTAGCTCCTGTCGTATTGTGTACGGCGGTTCTGTAGGCCATCAAAAACAATGGAATATATTGGTCCCAATCTGTTTGGTGCTCATCAACAACTTTGCAAAGATGTTCTTCTATTGTTTTATTAAATCTTTCAACCATACCATCTGACTGCGGACGTAAAGCAGTAGTTCGTGTTTTATATATTCCTAAAAGGTCACAGAGATTCTGGAAGAGCTTTCATTCAAAGTTTCTTTCTTAATCTGAATGTAGTTCCAAAGGAATGCCAAATCTGCTGAAAATATCATTTACCAGAACTTCTGCAACTGTAGCGGCCTCTTGGTTAGGCAAAGCAAAAACTTCTGGCCATTTGCTAAAGTAATCCATGACAACCAGGATGTATTTGTTGCCCTTTTTAGTTTCTGGAAATGGTTTAGCCACATCAATAGCAATGCGTTCAAATGGCAGACCTACGTTATATTGTTTCATTTGACCTCTGGACCTTGTATTGGAACCTTGGCTGCCTGCACAAGTCGAACATCGGCGGCACCAGTTTTTCACATCTTGAAAGTAATTGACCCAATAAAATCGGTTTCGAATATTGTCCATGGTTTTATTTATGCCTAGGTGTGCGCCTGATTTTCCACCATGGCATTCGGCCATTATATTGTCTACCATGCTCCTAGGAACTACTACTTGATTAATCACAGTAAGGCCATCGGCACTTTCCCAGGCACGTTTAAGAATGTTTTCTTCTACTATCAGTGAATCCCATTGTGCCCACAGTGATTTAAATATCATCTCTTGATTTGCGATATCTTGCCATGATGGTCGTGGCTTGTTTTCTTCTTTTAATCGCAAAATAGGTCCTACATCTTTGTCGTCAAGTTGTGTGGTTCTAATTGAAGCCGACATCCATTCTTCATCTGGTTCTAATTTTATCTGACGCACGTAGGTAATTCCTTCTTTCTGGTCAATTCTCCTGCAATGTTTACAATCTTCAGGGCAAGGTCTTCTGGACAATGCATCTGCATTATTATGCACCCTTTCCGCTCGGTGCTTAATTTGATAATGGTATTGTTGTAGCTTTTCTATCCATCTTGCGACTTGCCCCTCAGGTTGTTTTATTTTCATGAGCCACTGTAACGCAGCATGATCCGGTCTAATCAGAAACTCTTGTCCATAGAGATATTTGTGAAAGTGATCTACGGATTTAATGATGGCTAGGAGCTCCTTTCTGGTAACAAAATAATTTCTCTCTGGTTTGGATAGCTTCTTGCTAAAAAATTCGATGACCCGTTCTTCTCCATCTTGTACTTGGGACAGTACTGCTCCTATGCCATCGTTGCTTGCATCAGTATCTAATATGAATTTTCCTTTTGGAATGGGATATGCAAGAATCGGACTAGAACATAATGCTGCTTTTAGTCTTAGTCTAAATGCTTGGTCACATTCGGTATTCCATTTGTAAGAAACTTTATCTTCTGTAAGTCTATGTAATGGAGACGCTATTTTGGCGAATCCTTCTACAAATCGTCTGTAGTATGTACACAGACCTAAAAAGCTTCTTAATTCATGTTTGTCACGAGGTTGAGGCCATTCTTTTATTGCTTGTAACTTCTTTTCGTCGGTATGGATGCCTTCTCGGGAAACGACGTGACCCAGGAACTCAACTTTTTCTTGAAATAGAAAACATTTCTTTGAGCTTAATTTAAGATTTGCGTTCCTGATTCTTGAAAATACTTCTTGTAAATTGTCTAGATGATCTTGAAATGATTTTCCCATTACTATAACATCATCCAAATAGACTAGGCTGGTTTTCCAAGTAAGGCCTCGTAGAACGACTTCGATTAGTCTTTCAAATGTAGCTGGGGCATTCCATAGGCCAAATGGCATCACATTAAACTGATAAAGTCCACTTCCAGCAGAGAATACTGTCTTCTCTTTATCTCTTTCAAAGATTCCTACTTGCCAATATCCACTTTTCAGGTCAATATTAGAAAACCAATATGATCCTGCCAACGTTGTTAATGTGTCGTCTATTCTTGGCAGTGGGTAACTATCTTTCTTGGTCACATCGTTAAGTTTTCTGTAGTCGACGCAAAATCTAGTACTTTCATCCTTTTTAGTGACCAACACCACATGAGATGACCAAGGAATTGATGACTCTTCAATAACCCCGTCACTGAGCATTTAATTAATGAGATTGTGCACTTCTTCTTGTTTGGCCAATGGTAGTCTTCTTGGGGGCTGTCTTATCGGTTGGGCATCGCCAGTGTTGATGGAATGTTGAATAAGGTTTGTGCGTCCCGAACTACTCTTAGTTTCGAAGATATTATTTTGTTCTTCTATAAACTCTCTCGCTTTACTAAATTCTTCTGGAGTGAGATGTTGCCAAGTTGAATTAAATTGCTGAAGTACCTCCATTGGAAGCTTGCTTTTATCCTCGGAAGTTGGCTCTTCACATCTTGTTACTTTCTGTACTGGTTCAAATAATGCTACCACCTCCCCCTTATTAATTTTGACACTATTTGGGAAAATATTGGCGACTCTAATCGGGATGTCTTTATCGGTTTTAACTAGTGACTTTGCAACGAGGTAGGTGTTGGGTAATTTCTGTTGGCTTATGAGTCCGACGCAGCTTGATGTTTTACTTTCTGGCCTCCCAAAAATTATAGTCTCACTGTTACCGACCAGTCTTGTTGTACATACTGCCACGACCTTTATTGGTTCTTTATTGATGTGACTATTTGATAAAATGAACTCTTCGTTCCCAAATCTTAGGGTATTAAGTTTATTATCAAACGCAAATCCATGTTTACTTATCAAGTCCATTCCAAAAATAAATTCGTCTTCTATTTCGGCAACCAATACAGTGTGGCGAATCTTCAATCTTCCCAGCTGTAGGTCTATGTTTGTCTGCCCCAACACGTCGGCGGATTCTCCAGTCACAGTCTTAAGTGTTATTTTCTTTTCTGTTGGTCGAATTTTATATCTCGTTGCAATTTTGAACTTAAGCACTGATATGGCAGCACCAGTGTCTACTGTTATATTAACTTTTTTTCCATTAATAAGTCCGTCGATGTTAAGACTGTCAGCAGTATGTTTTAAGCTCTTAATAGAGTAAAACGAACCGAACACCCGCCCCTCTGCGTTGACTAGTTTTAGTTTTCCTGATTTTTTCTTCGGTACTCTGTCCCGCTACATGGTGAGCGAGACCTCATTTGGACCCGAAAATCGCGTTGAATATGCCCGGTACGTCCGCATCTAAAACACTTTCCATTTGGAGAGGGACGTCTGTTTTCCTTTAAAGAGTCAATCTTCTCTATCAATGATTGAAGAATTTGACTTAGCGTCCTTGAGGGAACCTCTTGATCACTGCTTATTTCGTCACCTTCGTGAATTGAAACAGCTCTTACTTTTGGCCTGGACATATTATTTGATGATTCAATTTCAAGAGCTCGAATCAACACTTCACTGCTGTTATGGAAGCGTTCTCGACGAAGTAACTTTGCTAAGTCCGTGTCGCGCAAGCCGTTAATAAAGCGATCTACCGTGAAGGGATCTCTGTAATTTTATAGCATTTCTGGATAAGTCAAGTACATCAGCCTCCTGATATCCGCTTCATACTCTTGTAATGACTCCCCTGCTCTTTGTTGGCGAATATTTAATTCTGACCAATGCAAATTTCGTAAATGTTCATCTCCATATCTTCTTTCTAAAGCTACCACTAAAGCATGGCAACTCTGTTTTTGTTCCGCTGGATTAGACCGTAAAAGTCCAAGAGCAGGTTCTCGTAAAGCTACTAACAAAGCTCTAGCTTTTTCGTCATCGTCCCAACTATTTGCAGCGGCGGCAGCTTCAAATTGTTGTTTGTAGGTGGACCAAGAAGACGTACCATCGAAATTTGGAGGCTTAATGTTTTGGTTGGAATTCACAACACATCCCTGAGCTTTTATTTTGTTGTATTCTTTTTGAAGCTGTATAAGCTGTTTTGACGCAGAAATAAAATTTCGGACTTCCATTGTCTTTATTTATTTTTAAAACACGACGTTTCGGTTAGTAAGTATCTCTAACCGTTATCAAGTGTAAACAGTTTACACTTGATAACGGTTAGAGATACTTACTAACCGAAACGTCGTGTTTTAAAAATAAATAAAGGCAATGGAAGTCCGAAATTTTATTTCTACACAATCATTGTCAACGAGTTTCAAACAAAGAACTGTTTTGACACGTCCTGGAATTTTTCTTCCATGGTTTGAAAAACTGCTTCCCTAACATTCTGTAATTTGTTCTCCACTTTTTCTTCAATATTTTGTACCTTCTCCTCAACATTTTGTACCTTTTCATCTACATTCTGCAATTTATTTTGTACCTTTTGTTCTACGCTATGCACTCTTTGAGTTATTTCTTCCTTAAGGTCTTCGGTTGCAGTCTTAAACTCTTCTCTCAGCTGTCTCTATGCCATCTAATCTTTGCTCAAATGTCTCTTTCATATCGTTCTGGTTTTGTTCCATGGTCTGTCTCACTTCGTCCATGGTGTGTTTTATATCGTTTTGGTTTTGAGCCATCTGAACTGCTAGAGCCTGCATCATTTTAGTTACATTTTCCATCTTTGCTGATCCTTGTCTAGTAAGCATCAACTTCCTGATAAATCACTGAAAATGTCTATTTTTAGGCTATAAAGCTAATGTCACAGTCGGTTTTTGTATATCTCTTCTAGTTTTCAAATAGAACGTCGTAGAATGTTATGGAATATTCTAGAAATTCTTTCTGATTCTTACTTTTAAAATTACTAATCTATTCTCGAAGTCGCCTTTTGGATATTTCTTTTGGTTCTTGAATAAAACGTCGTAGAATGTTATGGAATATTCTAGAAATTCTTTCTGATTCTTACTTTTGAAATAACTAAACTAATGTCGAAGTCGCTTTTTGGATATTTCTTCTGGTTTTCGAATAGAGCGTCGTAGAAAGTGATAGAATATTCTAGAAAATCTCTCTAATTATCAATTTTTGGACTGTAAAGTTAATGTCGAAGTCGGTTCTTAAATATCTCTTTTGGTTTTTGAATAAAATAATATCGAACTTCTTCGAATATTCTGGAAAAATCACTTACTGTTTTTCTGTCCAATTGTCCTATCCGGTGGTACTATGTACTATTCAGTTCCGAATATTCTGGCAAAATCACTTACTGTTCTTCTTTTTAATTGTCCTAGCCGGTGGTACTGTGTAAGGATAGTCTTTGCACTATTTATTTCTTTTAATCTCACTTCTGACACCAATTGTTACGGGTTCTCCACAACAATTAAAACTCGCAAATGTCAAAAACAATACGTCAATTTATTTCGAACTTACTAATAACTTGCTAATAATTCATTACTTTAATCCGCCTTTTAACTTCGCGTTAACATCTAGCGATCACTACCATTGGTTATCTTTGACTGCTCGATGCTCGACGTCCAGCCCTATATATAGGGTCTGCCTACTATTCGAGAACCATCCATCCTTCTTCGATTCACGAGCATTCTCGTTTCTTCCAGAAGGTACGCGGCCAAGCACAAGTGTCATAGATAACGCAACTAAAACCTAGACTAAGAATACAACCATAAGATACGTCAACCTAATACTACACTAAACCTAAATAAATTCTAACTATAAAATTTAAATAACTTAAATTTGTAACAATATCATAAAAAACGCTGACCTCCCGTAAGACCCAATGTAAAATTCAGCCCCGGGAGAACAGCTGATTTTTTCAGGGTCGTGGCCTCTATTTTTGTGTTGGCCTTGCATGATTATTAATGCCGTTCACCGCTGACATTTTAAATTATTTTAGTGAAACGCCAATGAACTTGGCAAGGAAACAACATAACCAAAAAATGTTAATTTCAGTGACTTTGATGGGTTTGTCGCGTCTCTCTTTTGTACAAATATGTCATATATACAGGATCTCTAAGTAAGATGAGATTCATATACCGTCTCTATACAAATTATGTCACGGTCATGGGTACTGTTTTTCGTTTCATCTGCCTGCCTTTTCGTTTTGCTCTAGTAGTTTCTTTTGTATTTGTAGATATCACCACTTATGTGAAAGCATACGGTATCGCAGGCATTATTTATTTATTTCTCTTACCCACATCGTAAGATGAGATTTATATACCGTCTCTATAGCTTTACAAAAGTATCACATTGACCATGCAGTCTTCTATAGAGTCCCTTAAGGACAGTTAACTATCAACACTTAATACGTGTCCATTAGATCTTGGACCCCCGTGGGCGTACAGCTTTCGGGCTGCCCACGGAAAAATACAAGAGAAACAAAATCTTTCTATGCCCGCCTAGCCACGAAAAATTTTTGTTTTCTTTATTCACGGGTACTAAACTTACGTTTGTAGTATTTTTGGCTCACACTCCGCTGACTCGACATAAAAAGTTGCGAAGGCGGAAAAAATGCAATATTCATTGATTCGACCTTAGGAACAAATTATGTCACGGTCATGGGTACTGTTTTTCGTTTCGTCTGCCTGCCTTTTAATTTGTAGATGTCGCCACTTATGTGAAAGCATACGGTATCGCAGGCATTATTTACTTATTTCTCTTACCAATATCGTAAGATGAGAATCATATACTGTCTCTGTAGCTTAACAAAAGTCTCACATTGACCATGCAGTGTTCTGAAGACTCCCCTAAGAACGAAAAAGTTAACTGTCAACATTAATAGGTTTCCATTAGATCTTGGACCATCGTGAGTGTACAGCTTTCGAGCTGCCCAGGGAAAAATACAAGAGAAATAAAATCTTTCTATGCCCGCTTAGCCACGAAAAATTGTTATAAAACATTTTAAGTTAAGCGCTAGTGCGCAATCGCGGGTGTTTCTCGCCGCGCTACTGACACCCGGTTCCCCCCTACGACATTCTCGTGGGTGCCCGCTCACGCGTCACATGATCTCAATATGAAATGTTATGACAGTCATGTGACGCGTGCGCGGGCACGCACGAGAAAGTCGTAGGTGGGCACCGGGTTTGACCACGACAAATTAGGCGCACCCTGGATCCTCACCTTTTCGATTTTCGAAAGCGGGTGTATGACGTCATCGTTGTGACCATGATAATTTTCAAACGATTTTGGGATAGCCCAGGTGAACCTTTACCCTAGGGTGAGAATTTTCGAACACACCCCTGCGAAAAGATAATTGTATTTATTTGTTTATTTTATTTTATTTGTATTGCGTGTGGCTCTTATAAGGTCGGGTTTTAAGAAAATATAAAAAAACAAATAACCATATTTAGCATTTTTATATTTCGAGGTATCAGTTTCAGGTTCAGTTGGGCAATTTATTCAAAATTTGCATATTATAGGTTTTTTGGGTCGAAAATTTACAAGTGGGCGCCAAAATTGGCAATAAAATAAATAAAACCCGGTTGATATGATAAAGTAAGCCTAAACGCGACCTACGCGAATCTTAAGAGGCCACAATATGCCAAAATAATTTACCAAAAAAAAAGGCGCCGAAACCTACATAGGTACTTCACATTTCTTATTAATTTAAGAAAAACTGGCTCTTCATTTGTTTTTTCATTATTTTAGGTTGTGAAATAATTGAATGATTTACTGTGAAAAGTGCAGCAGTGTGACAGCTTGAAATTTTGACAATAATTAATGTTATGGACATTTTGGGTCAAACATTAGCATCTTCTCGCACCTTTTTTGTTACTTAATGTAACGGCGCCCGGTACTTACGGTGGCCGTCCTTTAATATTACCGTTATTTTTTAAGGATAGTTTTGTATTGTTTTTTTAATGCAGTCGATTTTTTCACTAAAATGTGTTAGTTTCTTTGTTAAAAGTTATAAATCTAATAAAAATAAATAAACAAAAATATAACAAACAAAATTATCTCTCTATGTTTTTTGCCCTGAATGTGACCGTTATTCTTAGTAACAATAACAGTAACAGCTGTCAAATTTTCTGTTATTTTAACTGACCCAAAATGTCCCTGATAATTAGTACCTACTTCTGTATTTAAAAAAAGTATAATTCAGACATAAGACTGGCCAACTGTAATCCTGATTAAAAAATCTACGTCACCGGGTTGCCTTAAACCATTTATTTTATGGAAACCCGATGACGCATCTAAAGTCATACTGTTAAGTTTATATAACTGGATAAATTCTATAGGCAACCTGTGTAAAAGTATAAAGACCTCGGTCAAAAACTTTCTGATTTTTTTTATTTTTATAATTCTCGTAGTTTTTAGGATATTTTGTTCAAACATAAAACCTAAATTAGGCTACAGGATGTCCGTCCCTAGGCATGACAAATAATAATTAGAATCTTAAATAAAATATTGTTTCAGCGAGAATGCTCCTGAATCTGGTGCGTAATTGATAGATTCTCAGATACAGAATAAATTCCTTGTTTTATCCAGAACATTTTCGTTTTTTTGCAGTTTTTTTTGTATCTGCAGGCGTTAACTGGATCTTAGTTCTTTTCTGGCGTAGCTTTCGTGATTGTAAATAACAGCCAGAATAATGTTCGCCATGCCATTAAAGTATAAACAACCATGTTGCAAAATTTCAAAACTAACAAAATAAGTTCCTGATTTTCAAATTTTGAAGACGTGTGTGCATTTTTCAACTTTGTAAACCAGCCAGAGTTATTTTTAGTTATAGTCTATTATAACAACAGTTTATACGTTCAGTTTTAAGACTAAGAAAATAAGGGCACTAATCAGCCCAATTTTGAGATCCGAATATTTTCAGCCAGGGATATTTTCCACCACTTGAGATGAATCAGAGTCGAGGTCAGAGTACTTTTCTTATAATGTTCATGATCTCTTCTTCTTAGTGTAAAAATTTGGAACTAAGAAAATAAGTCGAATCATATCATTTACTGACCTTTTGCACCCATCAGAAAATCATCACCAGACTGAAAAATTGTTGATTATTATCATCAAAAAATAAGTTCCTAAAATAATTCACGGTTTTCCCTACTACTAGTAAAAAGCACAAAGAAATTATGGCCTATGAAATATCGTAGAGGCCCTGGCTTGAGTAAAACAAGACATTTGCTAAAAGGAAAAAATATTACGTTAATCAAGAATACTTTATGGCAAAACATAAATGTCTCTCGAAACATAAAATGTATACCGACTAAAAAGGAGACAATAACCGTAATTTTTAAAAGCTTCAATTTTTGTTGTTTTTTTTTTTCATCTTTTATGCCCTTTTCACCCTCACCTTATTTGCATAATATCATTTCTCTTTATTTTTGCGACAAAATGAGGCGATTTCCTCTCATCTCATTTTTTTAAACTTTTTTATAAAAACAAAGAATCCTAGAATGAAGTAAAAACGTAGGGGATTCTCTCCAGTCCTATCTTTAAATACCCCCTGTTTCATTGCAATTCTTTCATCTAGAAATCGTGAGTGCGAGTGATAAAATATGCAATTGGAAAGTACATGAAAAGAACGTCAGCAACGCTTCCGCTGCCTGTGTTTTCATTGGCTGCACGTCGTTTGCTTTCTCTGCCTTGTACACTTATATCATATACCTTTGTATACGTTGTCTCACGCACTCATTATTTTTCAAGTAAAGAATTGAATTGAAACACCCTGTATATGAATGAATGAACCTTACTTATTTGCTCTATTAAAACCACACAGAACTGTTTATAAAACTGGCAAGCGTGCCCGCCGAACCCTATGTCCCTCAGCACGGTTTGTAAAGATACAGGTTGTTTGGTAACTCCCGGCCAATCAGCACTCGGCAGCGAATGACGCGGCAGTTAGCCTGCTCCACGATCAATAAAGAGATACATATACATTACATTATGAGAGAAACGAAAACTACAAAAATTTATTAAAAAATCAAATAATTTAATAATTTACGATGAAAATTCCAATAATTATATAAATATTAAAATAAGGACACCATGAAAAATACTTTTCCTAACTTAAATAGACCATTTAATTAAACTATTTTGACCGAACTCTTTAGCAACCCTTCAGTTCTATTGACAAAAAATGTATTTGTTAGTGTTTGTTGTAGGTAAAAAATAAAATTAATGTTTTTTTAAAAAAAGGAAAAGAACCAGAGAATAATTTTTTTTTAAATAAAAAACACACTCAACTGCTAAATTTACTTGTAACTACTAGTTGCAGTTGGGTACAAAATTGATGGGTATACATATAATAATGTACGACATGCTTCAACTTTTAGTTTTGATGCCCAAAGCGCACTAACGAAATTATACAGTTATTGGGTAATTTTGTACCCAACTGCGACTAATAGTTACAAGTAAATTTAGCAGTTGGGTGTTTTTTTTATTATTATTTTTTTAATTTCAAACTTATAAGTTTAATTCTTATTCAGCCTTATAAAAAGCACTATGCATTTACCATTCATTTAGCTTTACCCAAAAAGTACGTGTAGATTTTCTACGGACGCTAACAGTGTTACCTTTCATTAAGTGAAGATGGGGAAGGAGAGAGGGAGGAGGAAATGAGTAAAATAGTGTCGAAAAAAATCCTAAAGAGTGTGCAGAAAGAATATTTGAAATCGCTCTATATTTATGAAATGTATAGCTACAACTATTACTAATAAGAAGGGTTAGGAGAAGAGAGGGAGACGAAGAGGGAGAGGGAGAGCGAAACTAGTAAAATGATGTTGGAAACAATGTGCAAAAATAATTTATGAATTCGCTCTATATTTGTGAAAGGTATAGCTACTACTATTACTAATAAGGGAGATGGGGAGAAGAGAGGGAGACGGATGGGGGAAACTAGTAAAATGATGTTGAAAAAAAAGTTTTAAAGCGTGTGCAGAAAGAACTATTAAAATCGCTCTATATTTGTGAAAGTTATAGCTACAACTATTACTAAAATTGTTGGAAAAAATCTGAAAGCGTATGCACAAAGAATTTTTGAAATCGCTCTATATATATATATCTTAAATAGTGTGGGGGAATGACAGGAGGGGAAATGGGTGGGAGCAGGGAGGACTACGACGTAACTACAGCAAATTAGAGGATATTTGCAATGGGTGATCAAAGGTATTTCAATAAAATCGCCTGAAATTTAGATAATTTGTATGCCTTAAAGCCTACATCATGTGAAAGAAGTCTGAAGACCGCCATGTTGGTTTCTGTACAAAAAATATAGTCATAGCACCTTCGGGATCAGTAGCAATTCAACGACACCTTTTTTTGTTAAAATCGGTTCAGCCGTTTAGCCTCTAGCGTGACACAAACATACATATTTACATATTTACATACTTACGTACAAATCCTAATCGAAAAACATTACCCTTCCTTTCGCCGTGCTGCAGTTGGGTAAAAAGTAATGACCCATGACGTACACCTATTTAGCTTTTTATCCACACGTCAGTTCGCGATTTTTATCTTTAATTATTTTATATCTTGTATCCAAATTCAACCTAACAAAAAACAGTTTTTACTGTAATCAGACTTCAAAAAATTTTGGAAGTTCAAAAGAAGGCAAACTTTGCTTTAAAAAATACAAATTGTTTGCATTTCATGTTCCCTCCCTTCATCCTAAACTTTTTTCAAGGTAACAAATTATCTAAAAAAGACCCCTCTCTACGGCTAACTTTATACCTTTATGACCCTGCTACTCCGATAATTCAGGAAAGTTGGGACGCAACTTTATCACATCAACGTGGAAAACTTCTCCGCACCCTTCGGACATAAACACGCATTAAAAGGTCTCTTCCTCTCACTAGAGGTGGACGCATTTACTTGTAGCTTGCGTATGAGCTCTTATAAAATATTGTTTTTTAAAAACGGATTTTTCGACCATTTTTTTTCTTTCAGTGGCCAACTTTACTAAAAAAAAATTCTGCAAATGACTCTTAGGCACGTGTTAATTGACTATAAAGAAGTTTAGCTGTATAGTAGCCAAGTTTAGAAAAACATTTCCAAACTTGTATGAACCTTTCGTTTTGAAATTTGTATTGGAGAACTTGGCTTAATTTTTATGTCAATTCTTTTTACGAAATACCATTTTCGCGTACTTGTTTTTGTTGTTCAAAACTTTTGTAATGCCTTATTAAAAATGTTGAGATTTTTAATTTTTTTCCTATAGCTTTATCATAGTTCTTATCAGACTTCTAAAGCTCAGCTCTCTAGCGTTCTTGGAAGTGGGCAATGTTACTTTTACATAACTTTACATGTATGGAGGAGGAAGGTAAATTAAAATTTTCGAGTTTTAATATTTTTCCCATAGTTTTATCGTTGTTTGATGGTAACTCTCTACCTAGGTATCTTGTTACACGTTTCACTTATCTTAAGAAATACATTAAAACTGAACAAATGCGAATTCCTTACTTTGCCCTGTTTCAGTCGCAGCTAACATATGGCCTTCCAGGATGGGGTGGTGTGAGAGACAGTTATCTAACAGAGCTTGAAGTTTTACAAAAATGAGTAGAGGTAGACTATACTCAACAGACAGACTCTACAAAGAAACGCAAATTTTAGACATAAGACAACTCTACTTTATGAAAATAATTCAATTAATAAGCAAAAACAAATTAAAGCTGCACCACACGACACACCAACATAACACACGGCATAAAACCAATGTACAAGTTCCCTTAATGAAAAAAGAAATCGGACAAAAATACTTTTCATTTTTTGCGCCAAAATTCTACAATTATATTCCCGACAAGATCAAGCAAAATATAAATAACAAAATATTCAAAAAGCTGTTTAAAAATTGGCTATATACAAAGGAAAGAGCTGATATAAGAAATCTTTTTAAAAGTAGCTAATAAGATTTAACTTATTATTTATTGTTGTCATAAGTTTTAGAACAAAAATTACACAAGTATTGATAACCATAATTGTGACATATATTAACCGGAATGTGACAATTAAACCCTAGAATGTGATCAACACCTAAATGTAACTAAACACTCAATTGCGACCAAGTGCAGATTGTGACATAATACCCAAAGATTGAGAATAAACGTGAAACTTTAAAACATTTTATAAGAATTCCAAGATTTTCAAAAAATAAATAAATAATTGAAAATCGGCATTAAAAAGCAAAAAAAAATTGCTTCTATGCCTAAGTGTTTATTTA
Organism: Aspidapion aeneum; assembly: GCA_963576565.1. Lineage (NCBI taxonomy): Eukaryota > Metazoa > Arthropoda > Insecta > Coleoptera > Brentidae > Aspidapion > Aspidapion aeneum. The sequence continues at coordinate 28,164,834 of OY755043.1, forward strand.
TCATTATGTATATTTGTAGATTACACTAATATGTAAAAAAATTGATTTGATAAATAAACTTATAATATTATTATTATTATTACCTACAACAACGGTTTTATCATATTTTCCAACAGTATGCCAAAGCTCAGCTCTCTAGCGCTTCTGGAAGTGGGCAATATTACTTTTACATAACTTTACATGTATAGAGGAGAGAACTAAATTAGAATTTTGGGGTGTTTTGATTTTTTTCTAGCTAGATTAATTCAGTAGAATTTTGATTATCTTATACATGAGTGAGTAAGTGAGTGGCAATTTCGACTTTTTTGAAATTTATTAACTACTTTACTACTTTATGGAATTCCATGAAACTCGGAAGGGTTGTTAGCCCTATGAAGATCTACGACCGTATAAAGTTTTTGTTTTTGTAGCTCATTCCGAAGTAGAGTTTTAGATAGGTCAAATATGGGCTGAGGTGTTTCAAGAAAAGATGGCACAGCAGTTTACGCGAATTTGGCGAGGCATACCGTGCCCCCAGATCAAAATGTCCAAAAAAATGTTTTTAAAAGCGTGTTTTCAAAAAACGTGCACAGTGCCACACAGATTAATTGGTACCTGTGATAAAAAGCCAAACATTTTCCACAAACTTTCCCTGTCAATAAATTAAAAAATAAATACGCAAAAGCCAAAAAAGGTTAAAATAACTGTACGAGCGCAACATACAAATAAACGAGCAAACAACAAATTTAAAACTCCCAAATCAAATTGTGGTCCCAAAATGGTCATAAAATTTCCAGGGCTACCAACGTGTTCGAGAGCTGCTGCTTGTTTTCCCCAAAAAGCATCCCTCTGTCCAATAAATATACCGGGAATATTTATTTTTATTGGTTGCGTGGGTATTTTATTACATAGCTAATACAAAAAGAGGCGAAAATAAGGCCTATAGGTTTATAATCGATTTTTAAAATGTGTATCTTATACTAGGGGCGGCCGTGAAGATTTTAAGAACTTAGTTTGTTAGTCAGCAAACATCAATAGAATTAAATAATAAAAAAAAATTAATAGAAAAACACCCAACTGCTAAATTTACTTATAACTACTAGTCGCAGTTGGGTACAAAATTGATAGGTATTCCTATAATAATGGACGACATGATTCAACTGTTAGTTTGGAAGCCCAATGCGCACTTACGAAAATATACAGTTTTGTATTTTCATGAATCAGGTTATTGGGTAATTTTGTACCCAACTGCGACTAGTAGTTACAAGTAAATTTAGGTGTCGGGTGTTTATTTAAAAAAAAAAATATTTCCAACTTTTAGGTTTAATTCTTATTCAGCCTTATATAAACACTATACATTTACCATTCATTTAGCTTTACCCAAAAAGTACGTGTAGATTTTCTACGTACGCGAACAGGGTTACATTCCATTGAGTAAAGGTGGGGCAGGAAAGAGGGAGGACGGAACTAGTAAAATGGTGTGGAAAAAAATCTTAAAACGTGTGCAGAATGAATTTTTGAAACCGCTCTATATTTACGAAAGGTATAGCTACAACTATTAATAATCAGGAGGGTTGGGAGAAGAGAGGAAAAAGGGGGGGAAACTAGTAAAATAATGTTGGAAAAAAGTCTTAAAGCGTTTGCAGAAAGAACTTTTGAAATCGCTTTATATTTGTGAAAGTTATAGCTACAACTATTACTTAAAAGGAGGGCGGAGAGGAGAGAGCAAGAGACGGGGGGGGGGGAGGAACTAGAAAATCGTGTTGAAAAAAAAATCTGAAAGCGTATGCAGAAATAATTTTTGAAATCGTTCTATATTTGATAAAATTATGCGAATATGGTTTTTGAATAGGGTGGGGGGAATGACAGGCAAGGAGACGGGTGGAAGCAGGGAGGACTACAAAGAAACTACAGCAAATTAGAGGACATTTGCAATGGATAATCAAAGGAATTTCATTAAAATCGCCTGAAATTTACATAATTTGTATGCCTTAAAGCCTACAACATGTAACAAAAAGGGGTCTGAAAACAGCCAAGTTGATTTCTGTTTAAAAAAATATAGCCTGTAGCACCTTCGGGATCAGCAGCAATTCAACGACATGCTTTTTGTCAAAATCGGTTCAGCCGTTTAGCCTCTAGCGTGACACAAACATACATATTTACTTACATACATATCCCAATCGAAAAACATTACCCTTCCTTTCGCCGTGCTGCAGTTGGGTAAAAAAGGAATTTTTTGTAGTGTAGTCAAAGATTAAATAAATTAATTTTCGGGCTAATCCTCAGAAAGGAGTTATGGTAGCCGCAGCCATAATATGTTTTCGCCTTGTGAGACTTCATCAGTAACCAAGATAATTTACTCAAAATTTTATAGTGTTCAAAACAAACTCCAGACTCGGATTCAGCGCACCCAAGTACTTATAGCAATGTTTACACGACTTTTCGTGTAAACATTGCTTATAGATAGGTGGGTCTGATTAGGTGTACAGGCTAGGGTCACTGCCGAGGTCACTGCATACTGGAAGCCTGGCGTTTCCGGGTTAGTTTTCGTGATGCAGTGACCTTAGTACAGGCAACTTTTTTATTTTGTATGTCGGTGTAACTTTTTATATATTTTCTTATGTTTTAAAAAACTCAAATATTTTTAAACTTAATATATTTTTTCATTTAAAATTTGATAAAATTTTTAATATAAATACTCTTGTCTTTTTGGCACAAATTTGAAATGAATAAATAATCTAACCTGTTATACTTTAATACATGGAACATTCGATTTTTAAAAACATAAATTTATTTCTTTTCACAATTAGTCAAAAACTTCTTAATGTTTGACTTTCCTGTGCGCTGTTTAACTGTGTGTGCTTTTTTCCGTGTGCGCTATTTCCGTGTGCGCTCTTTTACGTTTGCTTTTTCCTGTGCCCATATTAACCCTACAGTCGCCGGGTAACCATTACCCCCCCCCCCCACCCCCCAGACATTGGCTCCAGAACAGCCGTTGCGTACATATTTAATTTGCAAATGGCGACAGGCACAAAGGGAAGACAGCTTTTTTAAGGTTCTGTTTTTAAGAACCATGATTCGTTTTCCTCTTTGATTTCTTTTACAAATATTTTTTATACCTTTAAGTAATTAAGTGAGTAATTTACCTGTCACACTATTTATACTATCAAAGGAGATTATTAAATAGTGGATATTAACAATCCTTAGTCCTAAGAGTATTAAATAGAAGAAAGTTTAGATGGCCCAGAGAGGAGCTTTTAAGAAGCCATTCTCAATTAAAACCTAATCATTAATACAATAATTTCTTATCACTTCGGGCCGTGGAGATCCAAAATTACATGTTTACTAGATCTTTTAAGTCATCGCTACGTAACTAAAAACTGAAAGAGCAATACATGCACAAAGATGTGATATTATTTAAGAAGTTTATTTGTATGTCTGTTTTTCTAATTAGTTCAAATTAGATTTAAAAGACGAGCTATCTAAGGTATCTAAAATAGCGGTGGCTCAGCCGATGACGCTGCTTTACTTCTTTTTCCCTAACTGAACATAATTGGTCACCTTAAATAATCCTTAAAGAAATGGCGAGCTTTCACCGCTGTAAAGCTTGAGTACAGAAAAAAATACTCTGCCAATATATGGGCCCCTAAGCTCACACTAGGTACTATAGTTATAGTGTACGTCTGAGCTAATATAACTAAAAACTGAAATATATTTTATTCAACTCCAGACTAAATTATCTTTTGTTTGATACCACACAAGCCATGTTTTGACTTAAACTCAAATTTTGAAAATCTACCCCCACCCTTAAAAAAAACAAAAACTATAATGTATTTTGGTAAACTCCGGACTCAATTACCTTTCGTTTGATATCACACACGCCATATTTTCACTTAAACTCTAATTTTTGAAATATACCCCCACCATTTTTTAAAAATAAATTAAAATGTATTTTCTTTATCTCCAGACTCAATTAACTCTCGTTTGATATCATACACGACATATTTTCACATAAACTCTAATTTTTGAAATCTACCCCCACCCTTTTTGTGTTCGGTGGATTTTGTTCATTTTTAAATGGGACCATCTTGACCCAAGACCCAGACCAGGTACCAAATTTCATTAAAATCGGTCAAGCGGTTTTTGAGTTATGCGCGTTGGTCGTTACAGACAGACATACAGACATACAGACATACAGACATATAGACATACAGACATACAGACATACAGACATACAGACATACAGACATACAGACATACAGACATACAGACATACAGACATACAGACATACAGACATACAGACATACAGACATACAGACATACAGACATACAGACATACAGACATACAGACATACAGACATACAGACATACAGACATACAGACATACAGACATACAGACATACAGACATACAGACATACAGACATACAGACATACAGACATACAGACATACAGACATACAGACATACAGACATACAGACATACAGACATACAGACATACAGACATACAGACATACAGACATACAGACATACAGACATACAGACATACAGACATACAGACATACAGACATACAGACATACAGACATACAGACATACAGACATACAGACATACAGACATACAGACATACAGACATACAGACATACAGACATACAGACATACAGACATACAGACATACAGACATACAGACATACAGACATACAGACATACAGACATACAGACATACAGACATACAGACATACAGACATACAGACATACAGACATACAGACATACAGACATACAGACATACAGACATACAGACATACAGACATACAGACATACAGACATACAGACATACAGACATACAGACATACAGACATACAGACATACAGACATACAGACATACAGACATACAGACATACAGACATACAGACATACAGACATACAGACATACAGACATACAGACATACAGACATACAGACATACAGACATACAGACATACAGACATACAGACATACAGACATACAGACATACAGACATACAGACATACAGACATACAGACATACAGACATACAGACATACAGACATACAGACATACAGACATACAGACATACAGACATACAGACATACAGACATACAGACATACAGACATACAGACATACAGACATACAGACATACAGACATACAGACATACAGACATACAGACATACAGACATACAGACATACAGACATACAGACATACAGACATACAGACATACAGACATACAGACATACAGACATACAGACATACAGACATACAGACATACAGACATACAGACATACAGACATACAGACATACAGACATACAGACATACAGACATACAGACATACAGACATACAGACATACAGACATACAGACATACAGACATACAGACATACAGACATACAGACATACAGACATACAGACATACAGACATACAGACATACAGACATACAGACATACAGACATACAGACATACAGACATACAGACATACAGACATACAGACATACAGACATACAGACATACAGACATACAGACATACAGACATACAGACATACAGACATACAGACATACAGACATACAGACATACAGACATACAGACATACAGACATACAGACATACAGACATACAGACATACAGACATACAGACATACAGACATACAGACATACAGACATACAGACATACAGACATACAGACATACAGACATACAGACATACAGACATACAGACATACAGACATACAGACATACAGACATACAGACATACAGACATACAGACATACAGACATACAGACATACAGACATACAGACATACAGACATACAGACATACAGACATACAGACATACAGACATACAGACATACAGACATACAGACATACAGACATACAGACATACAGACATACAGACATACAGACATACAGACATACAGACATACAGACATACAGACATACAGACATACAGACATACAGACATACAGACATACAGACATACAGACATACAGACATACAGACATACAGACATACAGACATACAGACATACAGACATACAGACATACAGACATACAGACATACAGACATACAGACATACAGACATACAGACATACAGACATACAGACATACAGACATACAGACATACAGACATACAGACATACAGACATACAGACATACAGACATACAGACATACAGACATACAGACATACAGACATACAGACATACAGACATACAGACATACAGACATACAGACATACAGACATACAGACATACAGACATACAGACATACAGACATACAGACATACAGACATACAGACATACAGACATACAGACATACAGACATACAGACATACAGACATACAGACATACAGACATACAGACATACAGACAGACAGACAGACAGACATACAGACAGACAGACAGACAGACAGATAGACGGCGCAACAAAAAAGTTTCAAAATCATCTGAAACGCAAAGATATATAAAAAATTTTGAAATCGGAGCAACTCTTTTTTTTCTCGAAAAAATTGGGATCACCATAGCTCACACTACTATAGTATAGTATATTTGTGAGCTAATACACTGTTGAGGTAGCTGCCGTTTTTGATTTGCCTGGTTCAGTCGTCCGTCGAAATTAAATTGTAAGGACATTGTGAACCTACTACTTAACCGATTTCGCTGATTTTACTAAATTTTGGTAAGCTGTTTATAGAATATTCACAGTATCAGCATGTGCAATGGGGGGGGGGGGGGGTAGAGCAATGATGTGTTACGTATTGGCAAAGTCACGAGCCGCCAGGGATATAAAATTACTTTTGCCTAGACTACACTATCTGCACCTTCGTGTTAGACCGATACCGCAACTTTTAACTAAATAGTTACTTTTTAACACCATCATACTACTTAATTAGTTTAAAATTAATTTTAATTGAAAAAAAGGCAATTAGAAAGGCCAGAAAAGGCGTTAACTTACAAAATGTTGTTTTCTCTTAAACTGTGATTAAGTTTATAATAGAGTAAAGCAGTGGCACACTCAGGAATATGTCTTGGGAGGGACTTGAAGCCTCTGGGGGCTACGAGGTCTTATAATGTCGTATTTTATGGTATTTTATCGTTTTATGCATGAAATATGTGAAAAATATCTAAAAAATCTTAGGCTTGAGGCGAGGGGGCCGGGACGTGAGGCCCCTCCTCCTGGGTGCCCCAATGGACTAAATTATTTAAAGTTTATCGTATTAAAAAAAGTACCACTATAAAAAAAATTGAGACTTCAAGGATAAATAGCGAACGATATAGGTACATACTTTAAATCTTAAAGCATTCCATATTTTTATTAAAAAATTTTCTGAAATCCGAAACCGAAAAAAAAAAATAACTTAACCAGCAAACAAAACAAACTTTTTACTTCCGGCGCAGAAAAATTATCTAAGAACGCAGTAATTTTATCCGACACAGCCGAGCAAAGTCTTCCTAAGGGACCAAACAAAAATGTTGCTGTGTTGTAGCTTTCCTGGGGTGTGTATATAGTGTCTGGCAAGCACACGGAACGCAAGCTTAACAAGTTGCAAAAGTTTTTACATAATTTAGTCTTTTACTTTGATCCACAGTATATTTACGTTAAACGTCGTCAGCAGTATTCTCACATCTATGACCTCTAGCACCATGATAATATGTAGGTAAGTCGCTCAATCGATTTTTTTGAAATTCTGTTAAGTTGTAGTATCATTTCAGAGCATCATAAAAACCTGAGTTAGTATGTAGTGGCCCTTCTAGTTAAGATACAGGGGCGTATCAAAGAAGCACAAAAACACATGTTAAAGATTATTTATCACAAAAACGCCCAAAAAGAATTTGTGTTTTAGACATTCTAGATGCCCGTAAGATTATTTAGCACTAAAACGCCCAAAAAGAATTTGTGTTTTAGACATTGTAGATGCCCGTAAGCTAACGGAATGTAGATCCAGCTATTTTGACATTTTTATTCAGTGACGTACCTATGTTGTTATTTTATTTTTTCACCTTACACCCATGGTTTCAGGATGGCCAGCATCAGCCAATAACTGTCCTCTGTGCGCCCCGGTAAAGTAGAAGAAATTTACACCGATTGTCTCCCCTACTGCAGCGATCTTTTCTCTCGACAGTTCGTCATGCCTAGGAAACTCAATGCAATTTGACAGGTGGTTAGGTTAAAGTTCTCACTAAGCTGAAAAGAGGCGCTGCGGTCGCGCGTTTCTTCCTTATCGTGTTCATTTGAAATCTATATTTTTGGCTTATGTAGGTCATCTTTGCTTCTGACGCATTAAAACTTCATTTTGTAACTTTTGCAATTTTTAAATATAAAACAATTAGAATTTCGGTTGCTTTCCTGGGTGAAGTGTCGCAACTCTGAATACAGCTTTCCAATGCCTGGTATGTGCCTTATTTGCCCATCAATTAAGCACAAATCTAGTGTTCATTTTATGCCTATCTCTTTCTTTTGATATATAGTAAAAAGGAGACCCATATAGAATTAACACTAAATTTGTGCTTAATTGATGGGTAAACGAGGCATTACCCAGCAGCATAATGTACTTGAATAAATTTATTCCTTAATTTTAAATCTTTATCTTACCATAATCTAGTACCTATAATTAACGTGGTTATAAGTTGTTTTTTTATTGTTTTTACCATTTGGATGATATGTGCGACAACTGATAAGCTATGTTTATACTGCTTTGAAATATACCCTACACAACTTACAACCAAGGCGAAGAGGTTCTTTTTAATCACATCAGATTTTCGTCAAACTGTTAAAAAATAGACATTTAAGAATGATTCCCTTCACGAACAACTGTTTAAAAGCAAATTTAAATATACCAGATAGTGTTTGGTTTTTCATTGTTTTTTATGAATTAGACTACGTATTACTTCATCTATAGTTAGTCGTTAATTTAGTTTTTATTTGTAGCTTTTTCTATATTAATAAAAACTCATTTAAATTTTTTTTTATTTATTGCACTTTATATATCATTTTCAATCTATTTATATCTTATAAAGACATTGTATGTCTTTATAAAATATTGATTGAAAATTTCATACAAACTTTAAAAATAAATAAAATTTATTATAAAAGGCGATTCAAATTTCCCGCCTCAACTTTTAGTTCGTGACTAGAAAAACTGTCTGAACCGAAGAAAAATCCTTTATCTATGACAGGTTGTAAAGAAAATCGATCGAGGGTAGTTGGGCATAAAATATCGGAAATTTAAACGATACCTACGTAAGGTATACGTTTTTTTTAAGCTTGAGATATCCAGTCATAATCGCTAAAAGGAATAAAAAGGTGGACATACTCTTTCTTTAGGTAAAGACCCTATTACACGTTATGTTCAAATATAGTCTAGGAGAGCTTATTATAGCTAGAATATAAGTGGGAGCACAGCGACGCCCACATTAAAATAAAGTAAGCTGTGGTCAGTAAATAGTTTTACTTGCTGAGTTTCATTAAAAGGTCAGTGAGGACCACATACTTTAAACTACAGACCCTTTATGCATGACATATTTTATATAAATAGAGGCGCAACACATTTATTAAAGTCGAATTCATTTAAGTCAGAACCAATAAAGGAAAATATCGGTCCTCTATAATTTAGCATTGTTTACAGAGTCCTTGTTAATTCATAAGCATTGGAAAATAAAAATAAAATATATTTGAAAAAAACATGTACCGGGGGTGACGGACAAATTTGTTTCTTGCATGATGGTTGATGTCACTCACCGCTGAGAACTTAAATTATTTCAGTGATACCCAATTGACAAGAATGTAACATAACTAAAAATGTGAGTATCAGTGACTTTGATAAGTTTGTTGCGTCTCTAAATCTTTAAAATATGTCATAAATACAGTGTTCCAAGTTAAAAAAAAGTAAAGTGGGCAAATTCTAACCATTCCAAAAATGACTTACTCTTGTTTGTTATAAAGCAAAGCGTGGGTTCCTACTGATCTTCTAAGCTACTATACTGTAGCTAAGGCCAGCTACAAATAAGAGGGCAGCGCACGGTAAGAATAATGAACTAACATTTAGATAAAAGAGATTGCTGTTTGCCAGACGTTTCTACAAAAAAACAAGCTTCGATAAAAAAAAAGTAGTACGCGATCATGGCAGCTAGAAATACCCGCAGTGTTTTCTTCTTTAAATCTTAAAGGCAAATTTATGTCTTTTTGGATCCTCCATTCTGCCCTCTTTAAGATCTATTTTTTATGCGTAGTGTTAATTTCCAGAAATATATTTTCGGAAATATTTCCGCAAATATCTGAAATATTAAAAAAATAAGAAAAAAGGGATTATATATTTATAAAAATCATAACAAAACACCGAAAAACATAGAAGGCTTCTACATGAACACAAATAAAGAGTTATTCTTCAAACAAATAAACAGAAATAAGGTCAGATTTGTACAACAAAAATCTGATTCTTGACATACTACACTATTCGCTAGTCGAGCAAGAGGCATATCTTGATCGCTGTCATCAGCATCACACTCAATCAGATCGTCTTGCCAGTCTACTTCTTCAAAATCTTCAATAGTATCGGAAATAAAAATTGATCCAATATTTCCGATATTCCCGAGACACGTTCGAAAATTTCCATTTCTATGAAAATATTTCCAGAAATATTTCTATTTGCATCACTATTTATGCGTTTTCAGACTTTTCTTTAAACTACAAATTCGAATCCGACGCCAATATCATCTGCGTAACCAGCTATCTGCGTAGATTACGTGATAATATTTCTAATTGTATCAATCATCCTAACAGAATCTTTAAGGACCAGATTAACCCGGCGTTGGTACACCTGGGTATGACATACCCAGGATTGAGAAAAACCAACAGAACTTATGAATTCACAGCGTTTCAAGCTTGCCCCTCCACCTACTCTCAAGCAACACTTGTTCCAATCGCGGACCACTAAAAAAAGCGGGTTTAGTATCAATCTGCCTCTGGTACTAGGAGGTAAACTTGCGTCGGGCATGTGATACCAGGTGTACCAGCCGCGTAACTTTTTTTGTAGCAAATTCCCAAAATAATAATCCGTTGGGTGTTATTAACATTCCATATGTTCAAGGGATTTCAGAAAACATAAGACGAATAGCCAAACACTATAATATAAAAACAATATTTTCATCGGGAAATACGATAAGGAGTTTTGTAACTAAAAGAAAACCAGAAAATACCTCAAATAATAAGGAATGCATTTACCGAATCCCGTGTGAGTGTGGTTCGGTTCGGTTCGGTTCGGTAAATCATATATAGGTGAAACGAAGCGCCCTCTTCAGGTTAGAGTAAATGATCATCTAAAAAGTACCCAATTAGGGGTATTGAAAAATCCGGTTTAGCGGATCATGCATAATCAAATGATCACAGGATTCAGTGGTCAGAAGCTAAAGTATTGTATACAAGGAGTCGCATCGGCGAAAACGAAGGTTTATTCAAGCTGAGTTTATAATGCAGAATTAAGAGGTTTTTAGTAAACCAAGCACGGACCTACCAAACATATGGACACCACGTCTTAGGATTAAAAAATGGGGCTGGTCGTCAAACCTGACTGCACACCAAGTACTATAAGTAGTAGCCTATAGACTAGATTGTTTAGTTTACACTTGAAACCGGCTTGAGATACTTACCAACCGAAACGTCGTCTTTAAAATAAACAAAGACAATGGATGTCCAAAATTTTGTTTCTATTTAAAAGTATTTTTTAGTTCTAAGTAAGAATTTCTATGTTGTTTTATATAAAAGTACGCCCCTGGATTTTCCTGTTTGAAAATATTTAGTCAAATAGTTTTTAGTTTCGCATTACAAGTTTTTAGTTTCGCATTATTCGCTGTCTTCTTTCAAAATTAGACTTTTGTGTATTATAAGAGCTGGAATTACTAGTCCCGCCACTGTTAATGAAAAATAAACGACTGGATTTATACATTTAACTTTGGTATGTCAATTTTGAAAGATCAACTGTAAGTTTTCAATGGAAAACTGTCAGAATTGTGCCCGGCACTATTATTGCCTGGCTTTATTGCAATAAGTCCCTACTATTAATAATGTATAGGCTAATCGACAGCTAGGGAGAGTTCTTAAACTAATCTGAAATCCATCTGATTGTTGCCATCGATACCAACACTCGAAGGAACATATGATCATGACAGCCGTCCGCAATGACGCCAACAAAAATGAGAAGAACCCAATGCGTTTAACCTAATTTTTGCATTTTGAATTTTATGACCTACCTCAACAGCGTCTCGGGTCATTCGAAAGTGTGATTTAAAGTCACCTAAACTATAACGTTTTCGTTTTCTCGACATAATCCAGGATTTTTGCATAAGGTTTTCGTGTAGTTAAAAGAAGTTCCTCGTCCGAATCTGATGAACTGGATGAATCGTCATCATCATCCTTCAATCAATATATTTATAATTTCGCCGCAAAGCTGTTTTTGAGCAATATTTCTCAAATAGATTTATAAAATTTTAAAAACTTGAAATTTGAGGTTATGATATAAATCCATCCATCAACAGGCATCGACTCCACGGGCCGATGGCTATTGCTGCCAACAATCGATTACATCAGAAATGTAGTCGAACTGTTTGATGGCATGTGGATCGCACTCAGAGTAATAATTATTATTACTCTAAGGGATCGCATCAGAACTTTTCAAGAATTCGTTTGATTGCATCGATTAGCTCATCGATGAAACTGGGAACTCTCCCTTATTATGTTAGCATTTTGGTTAAATTAGATCTTCGAGCTTTACAGCAGGATAAGTTTTCCATGGGACGCAAACTTTTGTTTCGTTAAACATTTTTGTTTATTAATTAATCACTTCTTGCGGGATTTTCAAATTAAATAAATTATTTTCTATGCCTGTCCGTCTAATTCTTCTTAAAAGTATTTTGTTGTCAGAAAAAATTCTGCTAGTTACCGTTGAAATGTTTTGCCTTTTTCTTGGCAAATGTGTTTTCTTTGTGAGCCTTAATTACCAACAAAAGGTAATGTCAAAAGTTAATGTTTTCTTTTTACTTTTTGCTTAAACGGAAAAAAAACGAAGGTTCTTGTAGTTAGCGAATTATTTTTTTTTTAAATCTGGATCGTGGTGGCATCGAGGTTTTACTGGATTTATTTTATCGATATTTCTTTAATTTTCTTTATACAGGGTCTACCAGACCACCCGTCCACCCTTTTTAAAACCTAGGGGAAAGGTTTATTTAATGATCCAAAAAATTGATTGTGGATTTTGATTATTGGTAGATGTTTTCAACTTTGGGAGTCGACCGGAAGTGGTCTATTTAGGCCTGGAGTCCGTTTTTCAAATAGGGATAAGCATATACTAAAAAAAATAATGACGTTTAAGAAAAAAATGTTTCAAATAAAAGGTACGTATTTTCTTGCGTAGAATCCGAATTCGTTACAAAATTATGCTCATCCCTATTCAAAAAACGGGCTTTAGACCTGAATAGGCCACTTCCAGTCGGCGCCGGAATCTAAAAATACCACCAATTGAAAGAGCGTACTCGATATGGCTACAATCATTTTTTAGATCATTGAAAAAATCCATCCCCTAGGTTTTAAAAGGGGTGGACTGGTGGTTGGGGACACCCCATATGTAATAATTCTACATATGTGGGTTGTCTTCTAAGTTTGGCATGTACAGCTGAAATATAGATAACTAGATAACTTTTAAAGACTTTATTGTTTCTCGAAGTATTCTCTATGAAAATGAATGAACTTTTGCATATATTCAAATTAGTTTTCAAAGCTGTAACTTCACTCGTTTGTTGGTACTCTCAAAATTGCATTCTTGAAGGCGTCGACTGCTTCCTCTGGCGCAGCGTTGCCACCCTCCACCCTAAGGTCTTCGGTAGAAGGCTTCGAGAAAATTCGGTAGATTTCGGTAGATTTTTTAATCATCTTAGCAAGCAGTGCTGCAGAACTATCGATAGTTTGGATTGATTTATTAGGTAAATTGTATTTCTATGATTTGTTTTTACTGACAAAATACCAAAATTAAGAATTAAATAAAATATTAGGTACATGTTAGGTAGATATTATTATAAAAAAAAAACAAGCCTTAAATAACTTTTTATCAATCTGTATATTTATTACAGTAATAAATAAACTTATTTTAAATAAAACATAATATAATAACTAAAATAAAATCTTAACAAAAAGAAGTAGGAAAATACTAATAAATAATAGCGTGATCTTTAATGCCGCTTGCGGCTGCCGGCTGAGTATATCGCAAAATCCAAGAGATGGCGCCATAAATACACTTTTAAAGACAATGGCTTGAAATTTTTTTTTAGCTCACACTACTACTATAAGTAGTGTGAGCTATGGTGATCCTAATTTTTTCGAGAAAAAAAAAGTTGCTCCGATTTCAAAAATTTTTATATATCTTTGCGTTTCAGATGATTTTGAAACTTTTTTGTCTCGCTGTCTGTCTGTCTGTCTGTATGTCTGTCTGTCTGTCTGTAACGACCAACCCGCATAACTCAAAAACCGCTTGTCCGATTTAAATGATATTTGGTACCTAGGCTGGGTCTTGGGCCGTGGTGGTCTCATTTAAAAATGAACGAAATCCACCGAACGCAAGCCAAATAAAAGGGTGGGGGTAGATTTCAAAAATGAGAGTTTATGTGAAAATATGGCGTGTGTGATATCAAACGAAAGGTAATTAAGTCTGGAGTTAAACAAAATGAATTTTAAGTTATTTAAAAAAAAGGGTGGGGGTAGGTGTAAAAAATTAGAGTCTAAGTGAAAATATGGCGTGTGTGATATCAAACGAAAGGTAAATGAGTCTGGAGTTAAATAAAATACATTTTAGTTTTTTTTTAAAAGGGTGGGGGTAGATTTTAAAAATTAGAGTTTAAGTGAAAACATGGCTTGTGTGGTATCAAACGAAAGGTAATTGAGTCTGGAGTTGAATAAAATATATTTCAGTTTTTAGTTATATTAGCTCACACGTACACTATAACTATAGTACCTAGTGTGAGCTTAGGTGCCCATAGATTGGCAGGCACAGTTTTTCTACATTGTTCTTACATGAAAAGAATTTTATTTATGGCGTTTTTTTTTCAATCGCGATCACGAGGCTTATCAAAAAAAAAAAAGTTTTTATCGAAAAAAAAAATCGGTAGAAAACTATGGTAATTCGGTATATCGTAAAGTAGAAAGCTAAATCGGTAGGTCTACCGAAAAATCGCTAGAGGTGGCAACGCTGCTCTGGCGACTGAAATCTTTGACCGACCACGCACCATTTGTCCATTCTTCATTTTCGGAAAATTATAGAAATCGTTAGGACTTACGTCGGGACTGTATGGAGGATGGTCCAACAATTCGTGGTTTTTTTGAGTTATAAATTTAATGGTTCGAACCTTTGATGTTCCAGAGGGATTGTTGCTCCATAACCTGCTTTTGAGACAATTGTCGCGACCATCTTTTTGGATAAACTTGGAGATCGGATGACTTTTGTTTGCTTTACTTCAACTTGGAACACCCAAAAAGACGACTGACATTTATTTTCGGGTTCATATCTATAAATCCACGATTAATTACCACTGACAATACTCTACACGTCTTTTGAGTTTCCTGCCTCAAAGCGGTTTAGAATTTTCTGACACCAATTGACCCTAGCTTCTTTCTGTTTTTTCGGTTAACAGATGCGGTATCCAGTGGGAAACTAATTTTCTTACCCCCAATTCTTCATGCACAAATTTTTAAATTGACGTCTGTCTAATCTCCAATGAAGACTCAATCTCGCAACATGTCACATGTCGATTTGTCGTTATGAGCATGTGCACAGCAACGATATTTTCCTGGGTGACCAAGCATTGGATCGGCGCTAACGCTAATCCGTCCAGGCTTGAATTCTCCGTACCAACGAGAAACTGTCGACTGATGTGGTGCTTCATTACCGAAAACAGAAATCAACTAGGCAAGGTATTCTTTTTGAGATAATTTCCTTTGTATAAAGTTGTATATAACCCGAAAATGTTCTCGGTTTAATTCCATTTTTCGACTGCGTGGCTAACTTAAAAATTCACTGTAGTTATAAAAAGATTGACGTTTTAGTAACCAAATTCGATGCAAACTATAAATGACAGAGCTCGTATAGTTTTTGCAAAGTCACCTGAAATACTCCTAATACGGGCTTCTATCGATTTCATGAAATTTTGCTTCATTCTGCCCTTCAAAAGTTATCCAAATTCATTTAAAATCTTCCTGGTATAATTTCAGCCCTACCGACAGAGAAAAGGCGCGACTCTTTGCGGTCCGAGCACAAAGTCTTTCTTTTCTGACCGACCCAGCCCAGGTGGATGCACCAGACCTGATTGGCAGATTTTTTGAAATGCGCTTTTAATTGCTTTCAGGTGTTCTTTGCGGGACCCCTTTAGTCGGCAGTATGCAGAGTTAGAAAATAAATCAGTGTCGTTTCTGTAGGTATAAGAATAGAAAGTTTTAATATCTATTTTTATTTCTTTAGTTTACGCCATAATTTATATAATATAATATATCTACCGCCGCCCATGTCACTTTCTTTAAAGGATATGCCGATGGTCCGCTTTAACCTTTGTTCAACTGACTTTGCAAAAACTTTACTTGCAAATGTAGAATAAGATTTTTTAAACTGAGTATTCTAAGAACTCCTCTACGCGACGATACCACGTATTTCAAAGAATTTAGAGAATATCCTGCAAATTACAACAAAACAATTTCAACCACTTATCAAAAGAGTTAAAAGTAGCTTTTGTAGAATGTCGATTAAAAAAGAATTTTACGTTATCGATCCACATTATCATTTTTTAATATATCTCATATATAGATTAGAGCAAGTAGTATAATAAACTTGAATAATACTTGAAATTTAAAAATAGACTTAAATCTTGCATTCCTGGAAGCTACAGTAACATAGCTCATCATCATCAGCACTATAAAGTTATTTATATTAATTATTCTATTTTCTTGAATGTTGTTTTCTTCTGGCTCTCATTTACTTCCTGTGAGGCTTCTTGTAAACTATAACAAATAACGTCTCGTTTGATGAAAGGGCGTATCTAGGCCAAAACAGAAAGAAGACAGGTTCCTAAATTCCATGGACTTCTTAATCTAATGAGGGATCGAGGGGTTAGAAGAGGGCTAATCACACATATACATATCTGTAAAATGTTGCCCCTAGATATGACCGCAATGCAACATAAGAATTTTAGTTTTTAAAGCATTATCGCAAAGTTGGCTTTGGACGTGTTTCTAAAACTGTGACAGAAAACTTTTATTTGTTATTTGTTGTCAGACGTTAAATTTAGGTGGTAAAATGGATAGTGAGGTGAGGTAAGTATAACTTTGTTTGGCAATTATTGTTAACAAACCAGTTATTTAAAGACTTGTTATAATATAAGGTTTTCTAAAATAATATTTTTGATTAAAATTTTTAATTTAGAGTTATAAAAAAAATTCCGCCGAGTATACGATATGTCTTTGCTGCATGGAAATCATATCTTATTGCCAATTTGAAAATGTGTAACTTAAGTCCCCCTCTTTTCCCCTGTCAGGCTAAACAGGTGGTATTCATGTCATTTTTATTTTTACCAACCAAAGAAAAGGTCTCATTTCATGCAAAACTTCATGAGAAAATAACCTTAACAAACAGGTCGCAGCCCCACCTTCCAAATCTGACATCAAAGCCGTTTTCAGGCGAAAAAATAGTAATTACTAGTATTTACCATTGGCATTCAAGCGGCCTTGGTAAATACCACTCCTTGGAGAGTGACGTCACGAATGAGCCCTTTGTACGTCATCGTTTATTATTATTATTTATTTTATTTATTTATCGTTATTATTTTTCAATGTAGACTTTGATACACGAAATATCATTAAAAAAAACCAGTATCATTGTACTTCTCTTACCACTGTTTATTATGTTTAAGTTTTTTCCAAATTATGTCCATTTCGAATCAATCACGCCAGTATTTGAGAGTCGGTCGAGAAGAACTCAAATTCAAGAATGGCAAGAAGATTATTATTCATCTTTTAAAAAGCGCACTAAAACCAACCAAACTTATTTAAAAAGTCGCAAAAAGCAACAACAAACAATAACCGGTTATAAAAAAAGCTATTCAAGCAGTGTTTCTGTGGTAATAGGCTAAGGGCCTAAACAGCTGATTTTAAATGTCAACCAGGAGATAACTAGAGGTAATTATTAGTTATTCGCTTGAAAGCGGCCCAAATATTTAGCAAAAATGGTGAATGAACCTTGTTGCCAAATCAATAATAAAAATTATTGGCGAAACCGAGTTTACCTAAAAAATTGTTTTAAAAGTCGAATCTTAGGACCATGCCAGTACTAATATTCTTTAGTCTATAATATGTATATGTTTTTCTTTTAAAGCATCCTAAATAGCTAAATAATAGATATAAAACAGGAGAGGAATTGCTACTTGTATAGGATGCTGCTGCATATAATTTGTCTGATATGGTCCATCAAGCATGCAACCGATGGATAATGGGTGTAAGTAACGACTACCTTTTTGCTACCTTTCCTCGTGAGGATGAGATAAAGAACTTTATGTTTTGTTACACAAATAGGTCAACGTATCGTACCTGCATCAATAAATCTTATTGACATTTTACAAGTAATCCATGATCACACCTCTTAATAATTTTTTTAAAACTTTTCCTATTATTCTAGCTTACGTTTTCCTTTGAGACGAGAGGAAGAGTCAATTGAAAACGAATAGACGGACGTTGAATTACTCCAGAAATTACCAGTGTCAAAAACCGACTCTTTCCACGTTAATGACAAAATATCCCTTCTTAAAAAAATCGTATTCGACTTTAAACAAATTTTATTAAGAAATTTAATCAAACGCAGAAAAATATTAGGTCACACATATACTATACTATAGTGTGCACGTGTCCACAGACCAGGGGTTTGAATGACTGTAACATATCTGGCAGAAAAACCAACAAAATTATAAATACTGCAAAAAAAGGAATAACTACTTTCTTTAGCAATTTGTCTGCAAGAGGAGTCTGTTTCAGAAGCAAATTCCTTCATATTGATTTAAGAACTACCACCGGTCTGTGCTGAACAGTATCCGAGCCTGTTATAAATTTCAGTCAGAAAACGAAAGTTTATTGAATCTGCGTTTATAATGCAGAATAAAGAAGTTTTCAGTCAACCAAGCACGGACATGCCAAACATGGAAACCACACCTTAAAGAAAACAAGCGTCTTAGAATTAAAACAGGGGACGGGCCGTCACAGCCGACTGCACACCAAGTACTATAAGTAGTGGCCTTTAGACTGGATTGTTTAGTTTACACTTGAAAACGGTGTTTAAAATAAATAAAGTCAATGGAAGTCCGAAGTTTTATTTCTACTCAATCACGACGAGCTTGAAACAAAAAATTATTTTTTCACTAATATCATGGCAACAAGTTTAATGAGGTGGGTCCTCAAATCGTGAACGGTTAGCCCAGATTTTCCTAAGCCCTTAGGTCGACACTGACAGTAACATGTGTTTGTATTAAATGCAGTGTTGTCTTGGCCGTCGGACTCGGTGTATTGAATTTTTGGTGTTTTTTTACTGTGTGTTGAGTTTTATTTTTGTAAAAAAGAATTTAGTTGGACGTAAAAATAAACAAGAAGTGCTATGTTTATGAAAATATTGTAAAAATTAAGCCCCGTTTGGTTTTTGCCAGATGATTTTAGTGACGCAGCTATGCTGCCTCGCCGAGGATTCTGTAAATTCTAAGTTAAGGGGCTGCGGTTGAATACTTCCCTTTATATTTTTTTTTACTCTAAGGTATCAATAAAATTTTGAATAGTAAATCTGAATACCCCTTCTTGAGTGTAATCAATGTATTCGTAAATGTAAATATTGGTGTATGCGGATTATTAACAATATTAACTCTCTTTTGCCATTGGCGTAGCTAGCCTTGCTTTTCAGGGGGGGCCGTTGCCCCGGTCTATCTTGAACAAAAAGCAAACATAGGTTTTAAAGAGTCGTGCAAAGTGTGCAATGAATAAAAAAAAAATACGCGCATTAAATGTTCTAATATTTTGATATAACAAATTTAATAATACATTTACCAACTTATTTATATGTATACACAGGAAGTACGTAATTCAGCAATTCTACAAAGAAAGTTTTCTACGTCGCTGACTGAAAGCGTCTACCACACTGTCTAAGTCGACCTCAACATCTTTTTCTATGAATAACAATGACAAACCTGAGTGTCTCTCTTGAGTCATAGTTGTTCTAAGCCAATTAAAAACTCTCCTCATGGCAGAGAAAGACCTCTCGCAAGTTGCACTTGAAATTGGAAGAATACTCGTAACTCTAAAAAGTTGGTAGAGGTTTGGATAGGTGTTTTCTGCTATATGTTGTTTTCTAGAATCATGACCAACAGTTTGATTTAACGGAAAAATACAATTCTTTAAAACGGTCATTTCTGCTCTTAGAGCAGAAGTATTAATATTAAAAATTTAACGACGTGGGAAAACTTAATATGAAAATGGTTATGAAATTGTCACCAAAATCGGAAAATTTCCATAAGACACTAAATGCTAACCACAAAAAAACTAAAAAGATTATTATATTTATTTTAGAAAAACAGTGTAAAAAGGTCTTTTATAACCTTACGACATCTACAACCCGATTTCGGAAACAAAGGGGCAAAGGTCGCTGTCTTTATTAAATGCGAAATTTAACTTACACTTCTATAATATTTTACAAGATGTCGCCAATATGTATGAAATATTCAATATGCATAATTATGTTTAAATTTAAAAAATATTTTCGGGAAATTGCATAAGTGCAGAAAAGTTACCGATAATTTAAAGAGAAAAAGCCTAATTCCGCAAGACAAGGGCTTTTTCCTGAAATGTAAACATCATCTGAATGATTTTAAATTTTAATGCACCTATTTTATTTGAATATTTCCCGAATAACAATAGAAAAGTATGTATTTTCAGCGTCATGTTCTTTTACTAGTAGTCCGTAGGGGAGGCCTAAAATATCTTAGGGGGGGCCTGACGGACTTCAGAGGGGGGGGGGGCCAGGCCCCCTGCCCCCCCCCCTAGCTACGCCAATGTCTTTTGCCCCTCTTTTTGCTGGTCACAATAACTTTGAGGAACTATACAACCCAATGCAAAAAAAATTATGATGGTGAAACCGTACATGTCAGTGTCATTCGGAAATGGCCTCTTTATATGGGCCCTGGCGACTTGCAGAACACGGATATTGAAATGCCACACTTTAACTTTAAATCAAATCCTCCTGCAGCCCGGCAAGCACATTGCTGCTATATAGGATGTGATTCTTTTGGTCAGTGCAGCAGCAAGACAGACGATGAAACTTGAACGTTGAGTTTCTAACTCGAAAGTGGATGCAAATGATCTACATCGGAGTACCCCTGAGGGACACTGGCGACACGCGACCTTATAAATAGATGACGCAGCAATGGCCTCCTACTTCTCCTCCTATATCTCTTACTTTTGTTTAATTTCTTATCCATTCATTCCTTTTTCTATCTGTTAGCTTTACATGTAACATTTGTCTTTCCATTGATCTTTGGGCTTTTGTTACCTTATCCATGTTTGATATCGTAAGTGTCCAGGTCTTGGATCCGTAGGTAAGTACAGGAAGAATACATTAGTTATACACTTTCGTTTTGAGAAACTGGGAATATTTTGTATTTTTAAATATGTAGCCTCGTATGTAGCTTAATTTACCGAATGCTGCCAATCTTACTCGTCACTTGATTTCAGCTGTTTGTTTTCTTTTTTTAGTTTAATTATTTGTCTCAGGTATATATATTCCTCTAGTTGTTCTATATTATTTTGATTTATTCTGATCGTAATATCTTTATCTGCGTTCGTTATGATTTTAGTTTTAGTATAGTTTCAATTAAGCCTATATTTTTAGCTGCTGTATCCAGTTCTTTCAGCATTTTTATCAGTTCTTCTTTCTCGTCTGTTATTAAGGCGATATATTATCAGGTTATCTTAGGTGGTTCAAGTACTGACTGTTTACTTTGATGTCTATTTCTTCCCAATCTAAGCTTTTA
The DNA here is from genome assembly GCA_963576565.1 of Aspidapion aeneum. Classification (NCBI taxonomy): domain Eukaryota; kingdom Metazoa; phylum Arthropoda; class Insecta; order Coleoptera; family Brentidae; genus Aspidapion; species Aspidapion aeneum. The sequence continues at coordinate 28,186,901 of OY755043.1, forward strand.
AAAACATCTTCTCAGGCCTGTTTAAATAGTTTAGGGGATATTGTGTCACCCTGCTGACACTTCTTCTTATGCGGATTGGCTTGGTTCCTTCGTGGATTTTGATTGATGTTGCTTCGCTATATATATTGGCTATTAAGTCAGTATATCTGTGGTCTATTCGGCTATTAATTAAAGATGCTGTTACTGCCCAGTGCTCAATGCTATCGAAAGCTTCTTCGAAGTCTATAAATGCAATAAATAGTGGAATTTTGTATTCGTTGGCTTATTCTGTTCGGATCTTCATGGTTAATAAGTGATCAACTGTACTGAAACCTTTTCTGAAGCCTTTTCCTTTGATTCATATTCATCAAATTATGTTGTTAGTCTATTTGTTGATATTTTCGTGAAAAGTAAGTTCAAGATGCAATTGCAATTTAATTTAAATATTAGTATTTGTTTGTGAGGCAGATTTGTCTGTCCTTTAAATTTACGAACGTATTTATGATGGATGTTAAACTATTAATGAAATTTTTTGTACTTGTGGTTGCACCTCGAATACACAGGAAACATTGTACGAAATAACTAAAAAAAACAGTTCGCAGCGTTGTGGTGACAACCATCGGACGCTTTTGCCTCACGATTTGACGACTGGACGCAAGCATACAAAAACCGGAAACGGCTTTCAACCTTTTGTGCTGTATAACATTATTTAATTTAGTTTACCTGATTTTGTTTAATAAAAGATGCATTATTGCCAAGTTAGCTTAGATTTGTGTAAATATTCTAGTCAAAGTTTTGTTTTTGTTTGAGTTAAAAAATCAGTGTAGGTTTAGCCCAGCCTGAGGACCAAATCCAAAGACATTTATTGATACAAATGTCTTATATATTAGATGTCCGACGTCTCTGCAAACTGCACGTATGAATGGTTTTCAATTATTGATACTCCTGCGGAACAGTTATTGGCTATAGTCCACATACGTCTTAAAAGAAAATGTAACACTGAGTAAAAGTTAAGTCAGCCTTGAAAACAGCTTTTTTTAAGAGACGAGACAAAAGATCCCACGAAGTTTTTGGCTACTACACAAATTATTGAAAAAAAAAACATGTTTTAATATATTTCTTTAAAGATCACATAGTTTGCATTATCATGTTTTCTATTTCACTAAAATCAGTAATAATAAATTTATAAAAAACTAAATGCAGACAGGATTGGCAATGCAATGGTATATTTTGTGAGAACCATTACACCGATTCTATTAATTTTTATCTCTTTATGCGGGAGAAAAGTAATATTTTTCTATAAATTAAAAACAAACTAAAACTTTCGGAAAAAAAGAATAAACATTACATTTTTAAGAATCAAGTAGGATTCTGCCCGACATCTTAGATTCTAAGATGACGGCAAATTTTGATTACAATCTTTCTAGATTCGTACGCTCCTGCCTAATAAAATAGATAGTGTATATAATATAATAAGTACAAAAGTTTTGTTAAAATATTTCTTTGTAAGAAAAATAAAGTATGGAGTTTTCCAGCAAAAAAGGCTAAGGAGGAGTAAAATATAAAATTAATACCTAATAATGATGAATTAAAAAATTTTAGCACGCCACTGGACAGAGAAACATAGCGCTAATTAAAGCCATCTCTTTTGCGCCTCATTTTATTCTGGCCGGACAATATGTATAATCTTGGTAAGCCATAATTCGACTTAGAACTTGACTAGTCTTTTGATACACTTTATTTAAGATGATACGTGATACCGAACCAAGCAGGATGGTTTATAGGACAGGTCAGGAAATAGGAGCTGTAGCTGTAGGGTAGCAATAGTAGCAGGACCACTAGACCGTTATTTAAGGACTTTGTTATAGTCTAAGGGGCCGCGGGAGCAATAATTTCAATTCCTGGTTATTTTGGACCCGGAAAAATTGTTAGATCTGCTTATATATATAGTGATAATTTCTTATTGTTTATTTAATAAACAATAACAAATAATTTCTTATTGTTTATTTAATAAACAATAACAAAATATCACTACCAGAACCAAAATAACAAAAGGGCTTCATAGCTTATGGCAGTGTAGTGGTTAATTACCACTACCACAACGAAGTGTTAAATAACCATTGCAAAATCTCCCTCAAAATTACCTTATAAATAGTCCTTATTTTTAGCTGAGCTGTTATATTTTTTAACTAACCAATTTGCATTCTATTTTTGTTTTATAGTGGAGAGATGTTACAGATTTAAAAAAAAAATTCGGACTTCCATTGTCTTATTTATTTTAAGCACGACGTTTTAGTTAGTTATTATCTCAAACCGTTTTCAAGAGTAAACTAAACAATCTATATCTATCTATCTATAGGCTACTAGTTATACTACTTGGTGTGCAGTCAGGTGTGATGGCCCGCCCCCTGTTTAATAAATAATCCTAAGACGTTTGTTTTCCTTAAGGAGTGGTTTCCATATGTTTGGTATGTCCGCGCTTGGTTGACTGAAAATGTCTTTATTCTACATTACAAATGCCGTTTCAGTAAACTTTCGTTTTCGCCAGTGCGACTCATTACGCAAAACCTTAGCTTCTGACCACTAAATCCTGTGATCATTTGTCCGTGCATGATCCGCTAAACCGGATATTTCAATATCCCTAATTGGGTACTTTTTACTTTTACCTTTAGAGGGCGTTTCGTTTCACTTATATATGATTTACCACACTCACACGGGATTTAGTAAATACATTCCTTATTATTTGAGGGGTTTTCTGGTTTTGTTTTAGTTACAAAGCTTCTTATCGTATTTCCCGATGAAAATACTGTTTTTATATTAAAGTGCTTGGTTATTCGTCTTATGTTTTCTGAAATCCCTTGAACATATGGAATGTTAATCCCAACGGATTATTACTTTGAGAATTTGCTACAGTTGGTTTGTTTTTAATTTTAGAGATCGTTGAGTTTATTGATTTCTCGGAATAACCATTCTCTTGTTAAGTCCTTTTTAATGTTAATTTCTGTGGCTAATTATTCATTATTACTATAAATACTACTGTCCCATGTGTGTAGGTTTCCTATATATAGTGGTTTGAATGTTTCTGTCTAATCGTTTGACAAGAACATCCAAAAAAGGTAAGGCCGAATCTTTTTCAATTTCCATGGTGCATTTGATGTTGTTGGTCGAAGACCGTTCAGATAATGTAGAAAATTCTGTAGCTCGTCATCATTTTCCGGCCATATAATAAATGTGTCATCCATATCTCGAAGCCATAGTTTTTGTTTGACTCTTGACAGTTATGGTCCAGCAATTTTTAAATAAGTTTGTAGCCTTATTACTGTTCATCCTTATTTAAAATTTTCAATTTTTGTTTATCTTTTATACATTTTATCAGAGTCTTATGGCCTTTCTGTCGCAAAGGACTGACCCACTGAATCAGGGTTAGTTGGCACGCGTCCCTTAAGAGCGTCCCTGACACGTATTCAATTTTGTCCCTGTTAATTTTAACAAATTATCAGTTTGGAAGCCAAATTGTTTGTCCGGCAACGAGAGAGGCGGTGCAAGAGAAGAGGTCCTGTACGGGGGTAAATTTATTTACAAATATGTCATATAGGGACACTAAGTAGAGGAAAATAAGGATATTTACCATTTTTCTTCCAAGATTAGTAAGATACACACAAAACCATTCTTTGAAAGAAATAAATATTTTTTATTCCGAGTTTATTAGAAAATTGAAAATTGCATTAAAAAATATTATGGCAGTAAGATGTAAAATCGTGGCGCCTATACGTCTTCCTTTAAGGAATACTTATCTTTAATAATTGCGCCACGATTTTATATCGAACTTAAAAATATAATGTTAATATAAGTTATTATCAAATCAAAATTATCATTTTTATTGTCAATTTCGTACAATCTAATTTCTCAAGTCCTGATACCTACGTTTTTTTTTTCATAAAATTATATTGTGACCAAATCAAACCATAAATCTAAAAATTGCATGTTTGTATATATCTGCTTTTATTACAAAGTTCTGAATTTACCCCCTATACACCACTTATCCACTCCTTACCAACATTTTTTGTTCATAAACTTGTATTATCACCAAATCAAATCATAAATTTGAAAACCGCATGTTTGTATTCGTTTTGATTCAAAAGTTATGAATTCACTTACACTCTTCGCCCACTTCCAACCAACGTTTTTTTTTAAATAAAATTTTATTGTAACCAGATCAAATCATAAATTTTAAAACCGCAAAAAAATAAAAGGAAATGTTTTTGAAAACTTCGTTTTTGAAAAAATTTTCGAGGCACGTATTGCACCAACAAAAAATATTAAAAATATCCTAAAGCAATATGATGTAGGCACAAATTTTTTAGTAGTATTAAAAAGTTTGTAAAAAACATTATTGGAGCCATGACAAAAATTTAAAACAAAATTTAAAATATTTAAAATCTAATGCATAAAGCGTGTAATCAGTCCATTCTTTTATTAATATTTATTTTTTCTACCTGCAGAGTTTTGTCGTTAAACAAAAAAAAACGTTTGTATTTTTGTGCATCGGATAAAAAACATAAAAAAAAAACAATTAAATTCAAACAAAGGAAAATCAATCAATTCAAAACCAATTTACGTGGAAAAGATTTTTTGTTTATTTTTGTCTAGATTTATGATTTTATCAAAACGAAAATATTTTATTATTTTTTTTACGTTGGTGGTTTATATACTCACATATACGGAAGCAACTAAGCATAAAAAAGTTTATAAATAATATAGTACTAATTTCTATTAAAACTGACTAAATTCAACCTACAACCTGATATTTACTTAGGGGAAAGGGGATCAAGATGGGGTACGGGGTTAAAACGGGATATCGCAGTTTTGGGTAAACGGGCAAGAATAAAACCTTTTCATATTAGATGTTTTGGGTAGGGGACAATTCGCCGCGGCCGATTCGCTGCATCCGATTCGCCGCGGCCGATTCCCGCGGGGACAATTCGCCTCCGGCCGATGCGCCGCGAGGACAATTCGCCGCGAGATTTTATGTTTTATGATATTACTATTGGCAATTGTTTAAACATTTTTATTTAGCTTGACTTGATATAATATATTTGTTTATTTGTTTCGTTATAACCTTTTCAAACTTTTCCAACTAGGTATTTGATGGTTAGCATACAATTCAACATTTTTTTATTAAAAAAATAAATAAAATTATGATTTCTAACATAAACTTTAAAAAAATCAAAATGGCGGTTCCAAAATGGCGGATTTTCCCATTTATGAACCGATTTGCATCAAACTCGGAACTTCGAGATCTTTCAGGTCGCTGATTATTATTTTAAACTTAAATTTTCTATTGTTTTTTTAATGTTTGTTGGGTAGCTACTAAATATCATAAGATGCACTAAAATCTTTTAAATAATAAGGAGTTATTAAAGTTTTAATGCGCCATGCAGATTGTTTTAAGTTTGAGTTAAAATATGTATTGATATACCTTAAGCACCACATAGTTTCAAGTTTGGGGCATATCGGTTCAAAAATTGAAAAGTCCACCATTTTGGATCCAACATTTTCAGGTTTTTAAATTTGAGTAAAAAATTCGATGTTTCAAGTTTGAGGCAAATCGGTTTATAAATAAGAAAGTGCGCTATTGTGAAAGCGCCATTTTGATTTTTATAAATTTAAGTTAAAAATAATAATCAGCGACCTGAAAGATCTTAAAATTTCGAGTTTGAGGCATATCGGTTCATAAATGGGAAAATCCGCCATTTTGGATCCAACTTTTTATTTATTTTTTTAATAAAAAAAATGTTCAATTGTATACTAACCACCAAACAACAAGTTGGAAAAGTTTCGAAAAAGTTATAACCAAACTAATAAACAAATATATTATATGAAGTCAAGCTAAATAAAAATCATCATAAAACAGAAATCTCGCAGCGAATTGTCCCCGCGGCAAATCGGCCAGCGGCAAATTGTTCCGCGGCGAATCGGGTGCGGCAAATTGGGTGCGGCGAATCGGCTGCGGCGAATCGGCCGCGGCGAATTGTCCCATCCCCAGATGTTTTATCCCCATAACTGGTTCAACTCTCTGCAATATGATTGGTGCCGGTCTGCTGAGCTTAAGTTGGTTTTTGCTCAACATGTGATGTTGTGCGCTATTTATTGTAAAAATAGCTTGCGCATTTTGTGACGGTAAGTACATTTTTACAGTCTTTTCAAAATTTTGTTTACATTGCACAATTAGTAGGTTTATGTATTACTCATAATTAAACGCGTTGCCCGTAAACTTAACCCTTTACTGTATATGATTTGTGTTTGAATTTAATTGGTGGTTTAGAGTAAAACGGGATTTTTCATGGGGGCAAAAAGGGGTACCTTGTTATACCTAGTAATCTATCCATTTTGCCTCAAAAATTTTTATCTATTTTTTTTTAAGTTGTATTTTATACTGCCTTTGTAAAGATTGGACGCAAAATTCATGTAGGAGAGTCGACAGCGATCAGTAGGTCGCTGTTATTATTTATAAATTTTGAAAATGCTAAATTTATTTATATTCAAAATTATGTTTTTCTACGAGAGTGTGGAAAACGTTATTTTCCACACTATTATTAGTTCAGAAAATTCTACTTTGCCGCACTAGCGTGGACAAAAATTTTCCGCACAGAAATGTCAAATTTAAAAAAACAACCTATATAGATTTGAAGTTTCTAAAATTGCCTATGGAATGACTTGGTTGGTTCGGTTCGGTTCGGTCTAAATGTAGAAATTACGGGGACATTAAACTTTTTTTTGAAATAAACGAAATTATTCTTATTTATAATGATTTTAGGAAAAGTTACAGTGATCATAAAGGCTATTTACATTTTTACCTTTATACTTAATACATATTTAGTACAGTTATAAAGGATGGGGCACCATTAACATAAGAAAAAAGGTCTCGGTTAAATTAGTTGCTGGAATTTAGGTGTGATCTAGATCTTGGTTTTGTTAAGAAAATAAAAAACTTAAACATTTCTATCGAGCCATTTTTAAGAAACATGCTGTCCAGAAATTGACGATATTTCCATTTATTTAAAGTTTTGTACACTTAAATGGGTAAATGAGAATTTTTTTTCAGCAAATATGATACAGCTCACTAAACTCATTTTTTTAAAAATATTTTTGATCAACTGATTATATACAGAATGTCCAATAGGTGCTTGTTTTTTACCTGCAAGGTTATATGCAACGTTGCGCTCATGCTAAAAATTTGGCTTACCGCATCCCCAAAGACATACCAAAATTAAATCTAAATATCACTGGTAACCAATTTCCATTTAAATATTGCGGAGTCATTTGGTTTAATTTCATGTTTAATATGTCATTTTGTTATTATTCTAAGGGTGGGGATAATTACTGCACTGTTAATAATGCTTAAAATCAAAGAGTTTTGAAACTTTTTTTTCGCAAAATTAAATTAGGCCTTTCCAAATTCACTTTACAGAAAATAAACTTCTGATTTTAAAAGATTTATGGGAAATTGGGGTTAGGGTCTCTATCCCCATTTGAAACAAGAGAAATTGAGTCAGGAAAATAATAAATTTATCAACAAAGACTTACCGACAAAGGTCCAAACAACTTAATTTTTCACGACAAAAACTCGAAGAAAAATAATTGTGTCCCAAAACCTTTGTTGCTTTTACCCTGTAAGGCGCAGGGGTGTTTCCTGGCGAAAAATATTTTTCTACTGAATTTTTTTTATTCGTGTGTCCGTAGTAGAAGTTTGATTTAACAGGCAATGTTTAATTTTACCTGCTCCCCGGGATACTGTTTAAAATCCAACTAAAGAATCTAGAAGAAACTAGGATCTAATACCGATTTTTTAAAACTTACTTACGGAAAACAAGCACTTGTTGTAAAGAAAACCCTACATACCGGGTGGGCCAAAAAAACCGGACAATTTTTTCTTCATTATAACTTTTTAACTATTTAATCTATTTTAATAAGACAAACTGCACTTGGCAGAGAATCAATCAGAGTTTTGAATGAATATATTTTTTTGTCCGCCGTCTCAAAATCCAAGATGACGGACAAAATTAAAATCTACCCTTCAAAGATGCTAGTTTATACTTGCGTTACGGACATGTTTTAATTATTTTTTAAATTAGTAAAAAAGCTGCAATCTTGCCACGCACAACGAGGTATGAATCAGCGAAATCGGTTTAGTGGTTCTAAAAAAATATTTTGTGTTAAACCATTGTTTTGCATATTACAAGATTGCTTTGCCAATCAATGAAACAAAAATAGATTTTTTGAGAACCCCCACACCGATTTTACTAATTTGTACCTCGTTGTGTGAAGGTAAAGTAGTGTTTTTTAATAATTAAAAAAAAACTAAAATATTTTTAGAAAATATGACTAAACGCCATTTTGAAGAATCAAGTATGATTCTGTCCACCATCTTAAATTTTAAAAAGCCGAAAAATCATGGTCTTTAAAAAGCGATGAATTCTCACCAGGATGTTTTTTATTTCATCAAAATCGGTTTAGTAGTAATGAATTTATAAGGAAATAAACGCAGACATGATTGGCAAGGCAATCGTAAGATATTCAAAAAACAAAATTTTTTTTTAGAACCACCAAACCGATCTTGCTGATTTGTACCCTGTTGTGCGTGGCAAGAATGCTGCTTTTTTACTTATTTAAAAAAATAATCAAAACATGTTCGCAACACAAGAATAAACGAGCATTTTGGAAGAATACAATTTTATTTTGTCCGCCATCTTTTATTTTAAGAAACGGCCAAAGAAATAATTTAGTTAAAACTGATAAATTGCAGTTTGTTCTATTAAAATCGATGGTATAGTTCAAAAGTTATAATGAAAAAAATATTCTCCGGTTTTTTTTTGGCCCACCCGGTATATACTCAACATATAAATTATTATTTAAACCGATATAAAACACCTCCTAAACAACATCAAGATATAAATATTAAGGTACTCAAATCAGCAAACTAAAAGCATATAACTAAGAACTTAGCTATTTTCCAAGTTGGGCTTGATTTTCAATTTTTGTATTTTATATTTCAGATTGTTTTAATAGAAAGTTTAAACCTATTAAAAATGTAAAAAAAATAATGTGCCGCTTATGCCCTTTTGCCTTTCAACCATCGATATAAATATAAATTGACACACAATTCCTGTATAAAAATTAAAAATGCTTTCTTTCAGGTCCGTAGAAAAAAAAATTCCACGATGGTGGTTTTTATATGATTTACAGGTGAGCGGTGAATTCTCGCACTGAGCAAAATGATTCTTCCCGATTATCAAGTCTACGATTTTAACTTTTTTTTTGTTGTAAAGATTACAAAAACGATTCAAACGGTTAAAATTGATAAAAAGCTGCAAAAAGATTTTCAAAGAAATCTTGAATTATAAGTAAAGTCTGGCAAGTTAAAGGTTATACATCAGCGGTAAAAAACGATTTAAAAACTTTTTGGAAAGCCCAGGAAAGGGTGAATAAATTATTTGACTTTTGCCTGTTTTATTGTTTTTCTGATGAACTTTTTCAATTAAGGAACCAGTTAGAAATTACTGAGGCCCACAATAGGTGTGATATAATGGCTGTTAGATGAGCCGTTACAGTTTTGTTTTACATTATGGTTTTAGGTCCCTTTCACTTTAAAAATTATTTTAACCCCGGAGTGCGTTTATGATTCGGGTTAAACTTTGCCGTGTGAATTTTACCAAGACGCGCCGGGCGTTGACCGGACGTCTTCCGTCTGTCATTTGTCAATTTTGATTTTGTTTATTAACGGATTTAAATCGAAAGGAATTTCCTGCTAATAACACAGATTTAAAAGATGGAACCAATATTTTTGTTAATCTTTAAAAGGACCAAAAGTTGTACTAGAATTTTGTAAGAATAAAGAGGTTTCTTTTGTATTTTGTTTAGACATAATATTGACATTTAATATTGATATTAGGGACTTATTGGAATAAAGCCATGCAATAGTAGTATCAGGCAGTATTTTGACAGATTTACATTGCATTCTTTCAAAATTGACATACCAAAGTCGAATTTAAAACTAAGTTGTTTACTTATCTATAATTAAAGGCGCCAGTTTTTATTTCGGTTCGTATGGTAAACAAAATCCTTATGTTGAAATATTAGCTGTCATATTCCAATGAAAAACCGTCAAAATACGGCCTGATACCATTACTGCATGACTTTATTCCAATAAGTCCCATTATTATTCAATTTGAAGTTTAATGAAAAAGTTAGCTTCTAATAATGGGATTCCGTCATTATTTTATATATCACATTATGTGCGAGTGGGCTAGAAAGGGCATCTTACGCCCCAAAGGAATTTAAAGAAAAATAATAATTCTGACAGATATTGCTCTCATATGTTTCATAATCGCTATGCGCTTGCGCGACAAGTTAAATTTTACCCAACTAATCGCGGTAGATAAGGTGAACGTCTTTTCGCCTTCCCGGTGCGTTCACCAAAACCAACAACCGAATCATGAACGGAAAATTCATCCAACCGGACGCCGACGCGTGCGGCGTCTATCGTAAACGGGTAAAAAGTAAAGCCGCTCGCGTCCGGTGTGTACACGGCGTTAATCATGAACGTACCCCTGGACTGGTGACATGGGAAAGAATCACATGTTCGGCAAGTACGTCGATAAGGGTGGGGTACTGCGGAATAGTACAGTAACCCCCCCCTCCCCCGAGCAAGTTTTTATGTTTCTTGTTTTTAACGATTTTAGCATATTTTTGACGAAAATTGTGTAAGGCATCCCCAAAATTTTCCGCTTTCGGTAGGTTTGTCTTTGGCGGCAAATCTGGCAAAGATTTCTGACCGCTGTCCAAAACCAAATTGGTCGTCACTTAATAACAATATTTTCTGTATGGGAGTATTTCCTCCCGGAAAGAAAAACTATCAACATGCCTGATGTTGCAATCGAGGTTATTTACCATATAGTAGGCGAAGCCGTGAAATTTTTGGGAACTTATTTTCTTAGTCAGCAAACATTATTAGAATTGTTCAGTGATCAATTCTAAGAAAAAATGTCTATATAAACCCTTCCAATATTCCGATGTGTTTAGTCGCAAAATGCAAAAGAAAATTGGAATTTGAAGATCTTTTTTCCTTAGTAATGAATATACAGTCGAACCTCTATAACTCGAACCTGACGGGACAACCAAAACAGTTCGAGTTATGGAGAGTTCGAGTTATAGAAACTCGAGTTACATGGGTTAAAATACATGTGAAAAGTGCAGGGACCGGTTAAAAGTTTCGAGTTATAGAGAGGTTCGAGTTATAGAGGTTCGAGTTAGAGAGGTTCGACTGAATATTTATTAATGAAAGCTATGATTAAGGTAAGTATAAAACATAGAAGACTAATCTCTAAATATGGAAAATATCTGGCAAAATTGTCAAAAATTGAATATTTAATTTTTATACCTAGTTTAAGTATAGCTTTTAGGAATAAACATACATGCAATACTAAGATAAAAAGTTCCTCGAATTTATAACATTTTTTTTGTATTTTGCTTATAAACTCATCGGAAAACCCTCCCCTATTCATGTAACAAATTTTGCTTAGAATTGATCCAGAAACAGTTTTATCGATGTTTGTTGGCCAAGCAAATAAGTTGCCAAAATCTTCACGGCCTCCCTACTACTATTTTAATAATCAAACAAACTGCCAAGACTTGCTTTTTGTGCACTAAAACAATCTGCGTTCTCTGGACGATCTATCTATCTATTTAGCCTTCTTCGATACATCTTTGGATATATGCCTTCCCAATGTCTTCCACTCTTCTCTGTCTCTCGCCGTGTTTTTCTCATTTGGGGTCTTCCTCTACTTCATTTATTCTGGCAAGGTCTCCAGTTTACAATACATTCATTCCATCGATCGCCTTTTTGTTAACTTGTTTTAAGATAAGATAATATTATGGAAGAAATACGTTTTCTAGAATTATTTTTTTTTTGTGTACGAATTTGATTTAGATTTGAGTTTTTTTTCTGAGTGCGGGTTTAAATTGTCCCTAAATTGTCCTATTTAAATCGATGATATCTCTTAATTCAGGGCTTTACCACTGGCAAATTTTTACCGAGGTACAGCGTGCATATTGAAAGAATGATGGGAACCCCACCAGGTGTTCAGAATTTCCGTAATTAAAGGACGGTAATTTGTTTTGTCTTTATCTTCTCTTTTAAAAAAAAAATCGGTAATTAGTGGGACCTTTAAATCGACCTCTGGCCTAAATAGAAAATTAGAATTATTACGAAGGTTTTACTATAATTTAATTTAAAAGCTTATACTAAATTTTTAGATATTAAATATCAACAAAAGTCAAAGGATTCCAAGGGCTTATTTAGAGAAATCTGGTAACAAAGGGCAGGCAGATGGCCCCATTTGCCCTCTCTTGATACGCCCTTATAAGGTCTCCATTTTTTAAAAAATATATGCAATATTAAAGAAGACAGCTATTTATTATTTTTATACCTGGGTCTCTATTCTTGTAATCGGACGATGTGATTATTTAAGTCACGTGCTATGCGAAAAAACCTCTATTGCGCAAGCTTCTTATAGAAACCGATCAAGGAACGTTCAGTCGGTATGGGGCAGTAGATGAGATTCCGTTTCAAACGCATAAAATTCAGGGCGGCGGATAAAAGGTCGAAAGTACAAAAGGTCGAAAGTACAAAAGGTCGAAACTACAAAACGTCGAAAAAATAAAGTCGAAAATACAAAAGGTCGAAAGTACAAAAGATCGAAAGTACAAAAAGTCAATAAACTAAAGGTCGAAAATACAAAAGGTCGAAAATACAAAATGTCGAAAATACAAAAGGTCGAAAATACAAAAGGTCGAAAATACAAAAGGTCGAAATTACAAAAGGTCGAAAGTACAAAAGGTCGAAAGAACAAAACGTCGAAAGTATTAAAATCAAAGATTGAAACCTAACCAAGTCGAATTGCCCTGCCCAGCCGAGGTAGTCCAGAGGTCGAGGATAGTTTATAGTTAACCCGGTTAGGTTACTAACCCAACCTGACCAGGTTAGGTTTTTTTACTAAAAAAAAACTACCCTGATCTCAGGAAAGTTTTTTTTTTGATATACTGACCTAACCGGGTCTGGTTGTGACAGTAACCTAACCTATCCTCGGCCCCGGGTCCACCTCGACTGGACCGATCAATTCGTCTTGATACAGTAAATTGGTATTTTTAGTATTTGTATTGTCGATATTTTTTCGACCTTTTGTACTTTCGACCTTTTGTACTTTCGACCTTTTGTACTTTCGACCTTTTGTACTTTCGATCTTTTGTACTTTCGACCTTGTTGATGTTTTGAGGTTGGTAGAGCTGCGGGACTGTAAGCGCTGGCCGTTTTATAAAATCTGGGTGCAAAAATCCTTAAAAGGACGATGTAAAAATATTAATTTTTCCGAGCCACACAAAGACAATATAGAGGATTGACACTCACCTTTTCAGCTGTTTCCGTCGTCCAGAGGAGCTCCTCTCGCTGGCCCAGTCGTTGCAGTCGATCCACACTAGAATCACTTGTTTGTGTAATGGTTTAGTTTGATTTTCTAAGAATGTTATTGGATTTTTTGGTTAATAGAATTTATCACCATGCTGCGTGGTGATCTCGATAGAATACGACAGACGAATCTTTTTTTGGTTACGCCTTTTTGCGCAGATTCATTTTTCGTAGATGGCGCTGGCGTTTTGCTTGTGCCAATCAAATTGAAATTGTGTGGGTTTTCCGAATACGGGAATTTGGCGCAAAATTTGAATTTAAAATTAAAGTTGCACGAACATTTTCCGCCCACTTAAAACGAAGTTTTACATTGAGATTAATTGAATAAACAAATGGCTATATAAAAAAAATATAGGTTATTAAAATCCGTTTTAGGTTTATAGCTCAAAAAGGAAAAAAAAAGAAAAAAATATATATATATATATATATTCTAGATAACGACACACGAAACAAAAGAAGTTGCTTGGGAGTTTAGTGCGCATCTAAAGGTAGTGGGCACAACTTGACCACGGGACGAGTGAAAAGTCCGTGTTGTGTTTTAACAGTAGCAACTCGAATGTGATTATCCCGACCAGGATGTACAGATACTATTCTACCCAGCAACCAGTGTAATGGCGGCCTAGTTTCATCCTTAATTAATACAAGCGTATCTAGCTTGATTTCAACCGAAGGGTCCGACCACTTAGAACGCTGTTGTAAAGTATTTAAGTACTCGAGTTTCCAACGCTTCCAGAAATCGGCATGAATTCGTTGGATAAGTTGCCAACGCTTAAGGGTATTAACTTTAAGGGTAGAAAGGTCAGGATCAGGACACGAATTAAGGGGCTCCATTGTGAGGAAATGACCCGGAGTCAAGACGTAAGATCGTTTGGGTCAGAGCTTTGCTCACAAAGGGGTCGAGAATTGAGTAATGCCTCTATTTGGGCGAGGAGAGTATAGAGCTCTTCGAAGGTTAGTATCTGGTCACCGATGACCCGATACAAATGTGTTTTTATAGATTTGACTCCTGCTTCTGCTAGACCATTTAGGTGGGGGGCTCCCGGACTATTAAGACACCATTTGATTTTTAAGCTCTCAGAAGCTAATTTCGAAAGATTATGGAGCTCCTTAATAGCCCCAACAAAGTTTGAGCCTCTATCACTTGTGATTTGGACACAAGTGCCACGTCTAGCGACAAAGCGTCGTAAAGCAGCGATGCACGCCTCTGTGGTTAAATCCGAAACCAGCTCGATATGGATTGCTTTGACAGAAGTATCGACAAAGACTGCGATATATGATTTACCAACTTGTGCTCCACGACGTCTCTGACCTACAAAGGTTTTGATTGGGCCTGCATAGTCTAAGCAAACGTGTGAAAAACATTTTAATTGTGACGTTCTAAAAGAAGGTAAATCCGACATGTACGGAGTATACGGTTTTGGTTTTAAGCGAAAGCAGGGAATACATTGCAATAAAACCCTCTGAATAGCTCGACGTGATGACATAATCCAAAACCTTTGACGAAGTAAGTATTGGACTGTGTTTATTCCGGGATGTAAATTTTCGTTATGAGTTTGAATAATGATCAATTGGGTTAATCTATGAGATTTCGGCAATAATAAGGGACGTTTTGCCTCAAAGGAGAGTTGAGAATGCCGTAAGCGTCCGCCCACTCTAAGGAAACCCAATTCGTCCAAAAAGGGCGCGAGTTTGCGAAACGGCTTAGGTAATAGCTGAGTATTTTGAATTTTTTGAATGATATCCGAAAAACACTCTTCTTGGACCCTTTTAACTAAAACAAGTAGAGCCTTGTGTAGTTCAAAAGCGGAAAAAACGCCGGATAAAGGGTCAACTGAGGTTTTTCGATTGTGAATAAGTCTTAGAAAATGACAAATGATTTTTTGAATGGTATTTAAATTGGATATTTTATCGATTAATCTATCAAAAAAGTTTTGATTTTGAATTTCTGCCGTCAGCACCACTGAATTTTCCGGTTTTTCTTCTTTGAGAACCTCGTCTGGAACTCCCAAAGAACGTTCATTTATAAACCTTTGAATTTGCCACTCCGTAGTGGGCAAGGTAATCCATGGAGGGCCGTGAAACCAAAGAGGGTGATTTATTAAGTTATTGGGCGACAACCCTCTGCTAGCGCAGTCGGCAGGGTTCTCGAGTGAAGTAATGTGATACCATGGGACTTCGGGGATCGTTTCTAGAATACGACTTACGCGGTTTGCCACAAAGGTCTTCCATTTGTGAGGTGAAGATGTGACCCAATGAAGCGTGACCTGTGAGTCCGAGAACGCAAGAATTTCATCGATTACGAGTAATGATGAATAGGTGCGAATAACTAGTTCGAGTAAATCAGCTAATAGAGTAGCTCCAAGTAGTTCCAAACGTGGGATTGAAATAGTGTGTAAGGGAGCAACCCTTGACTTGCCCATGACTAGAGCAGTTTTGATAATTTTATTTGGTAATTCGACGCGAACGTACACGCAAGAAGCGTATCCTAGCTCGGATGCATCGCAGAAACCTAGCAATTGACATCGTTGAATATTATTCGAAAAAATATGTCTAGGTATACAAAGATTCGAAAGAGTGGTTAATTGATTATTGAATTGATTCCAAAGAGTTTTGATTGGATCGGGGGGTATTTCATCCCAATGAGTTTTGCATAACCAAAGTTTTTGCATAATCACTTTGGCTAAAAATGAAACAGGCGATAAGAAACCTATAGGATCCCAAATTTTAGCGATAGCTGATAAAATATTCCTTTTGGTGCAAGGTTTTTCACAAGGGGTACAAGAATAGGTAAAGGTATCTGTATAAGGGTGCCACTGAAGGCCCAACACCTTAATCGATGTTGAAGAATCGTCTTCAAAGGTAACAGGGATCTGACAATCAGCGGGCGACAAATGTGAAAGAAGTTTCGGATTATTTGATGCCCATTTTCTTAATTCAAATTTTCCCAAATTAAGCAACGCTATGAGATCCTTTTGAAGTGATAAAGCACCTTCTAGAGAGTTAGCTCCACAGCAAATATCGTCCATGAAAATGTTATTCAAAAGGACCTGGGATGCTTCAGGATAATACTTAGACTCCAGGATGGCTAGTTCTCTAAGAGTTCTAATAGCTAAATAGGGACTTGAACTAACACCAAACGTCACTGTATTAAGCCTGTATTCCTGCAGGGGTTCGTTGGGATCAAATCGCCAAAGTAGCCTTTGGTAGTCCCGATGAATTGGATTGATTTGAATTTGTAAAAAGTGCTGTTTTATATCAGTCAAAAATACGATAGAATAAAATCTGAATTTTAATAGAATTTCGGAAATATCGGCTTGTAATTTTGTTCCTTTTTAAAGAGTTTCGTTCATGCTTAGGCCTTTCGAACCCTTAATCGAGGGGTTAAAAACCACCCGGAGTTTAGTCGTTGATTTGTCAAGACGAAGGACTCCGTGATGTGGTAAATAAGAACATAACTGAGGTCTAGGTTCGGATCTTGGAATTAAAGACATGTGCCCGTTTTTGAGATAGATATGAGAGACAAAAATTGACGATAGGCCACTGAATATGTGTCTCCTAGGTCAGGAGGGTCAATGTGACGAAAAGGCAAATTTACAGTAAATCGGCCCGAAATATCTCTAGTGGTAGTTTTTTGGAAAATCTCTTCACATCTTTTTTCTTCGGGTGAGAGAAACGTTTTTGACTTAATTGATTCTAGTTCCCAAAATCTGCGAATATTAAAATCGAGAGACTGCTCACAGGAAGTAAAGTAAGAATTGACTTGAGGTGAAATATTTATGTTTTGAGTTTGGCCCATCAAGACCCACCCAAAAACTGTCTCAAAAGCGGAGGGTAGGCCGTGAAGTCCTGGAATTCGTCCTGATTGGACGATTTCTGTGTAAAGTTGTGCACCTAAGAGTAAGTCAATTGGACCAGGGTTGTAAAATTGATTATCTGCAAGCTTTAGATTTGAAATATGACTCCAATTGGATGAATCTACCTGTACTGAGGGCATATTCGAACAGAGTTTCGGTAAAACGAAGACTTGAATAGAAAAGGTAGGTTCTTGTTGGCCTAGGGCTCCAATAGTGCAAGTAGAAATGCCGTTAGTGGCCGATGAAGATTGATTTAGTCCCAGAACAGGGATCGAAATTTTGTTTCTTTGCAAGCCTAACCTGTTAAGACAAGCTTCGCTTATCAGGTTAGCTTGGCTACCGCTGTCCAGAAGTGCTCGGACAGGTTGGTAGTTACCCCGACTATCCAGTACCTCTAATTTTATAGTCGCTAGAAGCACTGTCGTCCGGGGCGTCAAGGTGGATAACGAAGAGTATTGATTTGTAGATGTATTTGGATTCGAATTGATTTGAATTGAATTTGAACTGGGTTGAACAAAACTAGGGTTCTGTTGGCTAAGAATTGAATTTGAATTCTGGTACGATAAGTTTGTGCCTGTACTTGGCACGGCCACTTGATTTGGATTAAAACTTTGATTTAAGTTCGAATTTTGATTTGAATTTTGGCTTGAATTAACAAAGGATTGACTTGAATTCTGACGGATTGAATCTGTCATTTGCGATAGATGAATAAGACTATGGTGTCTATGTCGACATACCCTGCAGTTGTAGGTACTACTGCAGTCAATTACTTGATGATTTGAACGTAAACAGTTGATACATAACGATTGTTGTTTTACATAAGTAAAACGATCTGAAGGAGATTTGGAAATAAAAACACCACACTGCGAGAGTGGATGAAAAGAATTATTGCATAATTTGCACTTATAGGGTTGTTGGTTTTGTCGAAATTGATTATTGGATTGTTTATTTGCTACTTGTGAGTGCGTATGCGCTAAAAAATTTGATGGAGGGCTTGATTTGTACTGATTATTTGAATAAGAATTATATTTTTGGTTACTAGAATTCGAATAATTTGGTTTTTGCTGTTTTGAAGTCGAAGGTTGCATTTGCGTATTTTGGGGAGATAGCTGTACTGTTTCAAGAGCACGGCATTGGTTAATAAGAAACTGAATTAGATTTTGATATGTTGGAATCTCGGTAGTACTATACTTTAATTCGAAAGCGGTTCTTGTGGTTTGATCGATTTTTGATAATAAAATTGAAAATAAACAAAAACACCACGACGTTACTGGAAATTCAAGATTTTCGAGCGCCGCAATATTCTCGGAAAAGGTATCTACCAAGACTCTAAGATCCTTTGCTGACTGGTTTCCCTTTAAAGAATTTGCATAGTAGATTGAGTTCCAGTAGGTACTGGCTAAAAGTCTTTTATTTTGATAGCGATCTGTTAATACCTTCCAGGCGATTGCGTAATTACTTGCCGTTAATTTTATAGAACTTAAAATATTAAGTGGTTCGCCCTCAAGGAAGGTTAGCAAATGTTGAAATTTCCTTATATCGGAATAATTCGAGTTTTCGTGAACCAAACAAGAATAAACATCGTAAAAGTTTGGCCACTTTTTTACGTTTCCATTAAAGCAAGGTACCTTTAAAGGGCCCAGATCATCGCTACGTGAATAGTGTGAAGTTGCAGGGGTAAAATTTGAATGAACTGAATCGGAACATAAACTCGAAAAAAGAACTTTAGCTTGGTGGTAGAATAGATCCGTATCTTTCCTAATTTTGTCCTGTACTTCGAATTCATCATCGTCGTCGTCTTTCAAGAGACCTATGATGTCATTATGAATGTTTTTAAATTGTTCATAGTGATCATCTAACGATTCGTAAAACGCCTTAAAAATTGGCAAGGAAGAACTATCTGATTTAGCTTTTGTTCCCAAGTTATACGTTTCCGTAATACGAGATATTGAAACTTTGCGTTGATTCTCAAGCTTTTTTAACGACATATTGTTAATTAAAAAAATAAAAAATATTTAAAAGGAATAAAACTAACACTTGACCCCTATTGACTTTAATCAGTCCAAAAGAGTCCAACAAGCATATATTTTATTATCGATTTCTCGAATAAACGCAAAAACTTATCAACAGCTGTTATCCTAGGTCGCGATTTTTCTCCCAAAATAAATGCACACAAAACAACTTGTACCTACTACCGTTTCTCTTATTATTTACAGGTAAATACTAATTCTACTAGATGTGTTTGTTTACCTGTTAAATAAGAATAAAGCATTTAACTCACAAGCACTTTTGTTGTTTTGAATAACTATAACATATTATTTAAACAAATAACTATTATTTAAACAAATTTCGATTTTTGAATCAAAACAAACGACGTACCAAGTGCCAATTTCGGCTGCAATGAAATGTGGGTGGAGCAACCGTTAAGCCACGCAAGGGGGGACGGAACCTCCGATTTAAACTGGACACGGCAACTAAGCGAACCAAAATGGCGAGGCGAAAAAATCTAATATTTTTAGCAAACAAATTTTAAAAAACTATCTGGGTCGTGGGACCAGAAAATGTTGATGTTTTGAGGTTGGTAGAGCTGCGGGACTGTAAGCGCTGGCCGTTTTATAAAATCTGGGTGCAAAAATCCTTAAAAGGACGATGTAAAAATATTAATTTTTCCGAGCCACACAAAGACAATATAGAGGATTGGCACTCACCTTTTCAGCTGTTTCCGTCGTCCAGAGGAGCTCCTCTCGCTGGCCCAGTCGTTGCAGTCGATCCACACTAGAATCACTTGTTTGTGTAATGGTTTAGTTTGATTTTCTAAGAATGTTATTGGATTTTTTGGTTAATAGAATTTATCACCATGCTGCGTGGTGATCTCGATAGAATACGACAGACGAATCTTTTTTTTGGTTACGCCTTTTTGCGCAGATTCATTTTTCGTAGATGGCGCTGGCGTTTTGCTTGTGCCAATCAAATTGAAATTGTGTGGGTTTTCCGAATACGGGAATTTGGCGCAAAATTTGAATTTAAAATTAAAGTTGCACGAACAGACCTTTTGTACTTTCGAACTTTAGTACGTTCGACCTTTTGTTTTTTGATCTTTTGTACTTTCGATCTTTTGAACTTTCGACCTTTTGTACTTTCGACGTTACTTTTTCGACCTTTTGTACTTTCGACCTTTTATCCGCCACCCTAAAATTCGCTATCTGCAAATATCGCGCGACTAGGCTAATGGTCGACATATAAGTCCTTTCGCTCAACATGGAACCACTCAGATATTAATATTTTAAATTTGCTATTGGCTAAATCATGTAATGGGAATGATCATATCGTTCGATTACAGGAATAGAGCCCCTGAGGTTCTATACCTAAATAAAAACAAGATTCGTGATTGAACAAAATCTTCTGCATGGTAGTCAATCAGATAAAAGACTTCTTAAAATTGGTTCTTAAAAACAGGAAGGTGGCTTCAAACTTGTCAGACATCACTCCAAAGTACCTCAAAAATATATATTTCTCACTAGGACTCATTTAAACCTTACAACCAATCATATGAAAAAGTTGCTATAATTTGTCGTACATTAATTTTCATATGTTTGCGAAATCAGGATTACAAAGCGATGCCTAACACAAAAATCACTTAAATCGCAAGTAATGGTTTTCCAAATATAAATTCAAATCCAAGATTTTTTTAAAATTTAAAGTTTTGCATATACAGCTCGAAGTATTCTCTACGAAAAATATTGCACTTTTGCATGCGCTCAAACCTGTAATTCCACTCGTTTGTTGGTACTGTCAAAATTGCATTCTTAAAGGCGTCGACTGCTTCCTCTGACGACTTAAGTCGAGACTGTATGGAGGATGGTCCAACAATTCGACGACTTGTGGGGTTAAAATTTCAATCGTTTTTTTGTGCGAACTTGCTTTGTCTTGGTGTAGCATTATTCGTCGTTCGGGGTTCGTTTTTCAAGGCTCAGCGATAACTTCCGGCAAACAAATGGTGATGTATCAATCGGCAGTAACAGTAATCTTCCAGAGGAATTGTTGCTACACGACCTGCTTTTAAAACAAATATTGCGACCATCTTTTTGGATACACTTCGAAAACGGATGACTCTTGTTAGCTTTTCTTCATCTTGGAATCCCCAAACAGACGACTGGCGTTTATTTTCGGGTTTATATGACAATGATGTAGTTTTTCAAGTTTCCTGCCTCAAAGCGGTTTTGAATTTTCTGACAATAATTCTGCCGTCCCCCAGAAAAACACCGTATGTTAGGATTTCCACTTTCTAGAAAATGACATTTAAAAATTTGACCAAATTAAATTGACTTAAAAGTCAAATAATTTTGAAACGAAGCATACATTTTTATAAAGTTTATTTAATGTATGGACCTAATAGTGTATTTTACCAAACTAATTACTAGTTTTTAATAAATTTGCTTAAGTTTATAAAAAAAAAGTTTTTTTTTTAAACATACGTTACTATTTCTTAGCAAAATTATTTTCGTTCCTAATCATGAATACCGTAAGTTAAAAATTTTAACATCCGCTAATTTAGAAAACAAAAATAAGTTGCAATGCTAGTAAAATGTACCGTATGTTCTGACATACGGTGTTATTAATTTGTTTAATTTATGGTTTTAAGGAAAGTTATTTGAACTAAACACAATAAGTTTGATAAGGCTAATCTTTTGTTATTAAAATTGCACAAAGTATCGCATTACAAGTTTCAGTAGCGCACCCAGGAATATGTCTTGGGGGGGGCCCGAGGCCTTATGATGTCGTATTTCATGCTATTTTTTGTGTTTATTCATGAAATATGTGGAAAATATATACAAAAATCTTAGGCTTGGGGGGGCCGAGCCCCAAGCCCCCCCCCTGGGTGCGCCCATGCAAGTTTAAAAAACAAACCGCAAAAAAATAACGTCCTTTAATCGTCTTCAACTACTGTGATTAGATTTTGGGAATTGCTTTCAGCAAGGTTCTGCCAGAATAATTTTTTATGTTTTGGCATTATCGAGGATAAGTTTGTGAGAATTTGATTTTTTCTTTCAGCAGAAGTTCCACGATTCGTCTTGTGATTTTTAGGATCTTTTAAAGTTGTTTTTTTTTGGAAATTATATTTAATTCTTTCAAACATTTAGATCCTCTTCGTGCTTCCAAAATCGAAATATATTTTAAAAGAGGTCGGTTCATTGGGCCAATTTTTGAAATTGGAGAAATGCATTTCTTTTATAAAGCAGTTTCTTGTACCGTCCTGTACAGCATTCACAAAATCTTGAAAATCATAGGTCTTAGGGTTTTCTTTCAAACTTTTTTCCACTAAATGATGAAAACTGTCAGCTGACATGAATGTGTGACCTGTTTCAAAATATTTAATCGTTATTTTTTCAGCAGCAATGTGGTCAGAGTTAACTACGTAAATTAGGAAGCTCAAAAAACTCCAGTTTTTGTTTTGGGCGCTGCAGTTATTAGCCACAAAAATTTTATAGCAAAAAACATCAAAGTGTAGTCATATCCCTTGACGAAGATTTGCCTTGGGGTTAAATCAGTTTTTTCTTCAGAGGAATAATATATATTTTTTTTTTACCCTTATTATTATTGTTTTCCGGGACTTTGCCAACGCCGACATCAAGTATTTTACATAATTCTCCTGAACTGATGTCGACAGCATTTTCATCCATGAAACTCTGTGATATCAATGGCTGCATGTTTTCATCAAGTAATACCATGTCATTTATCGATACATCGTTAATATCACTGATCCTGGAGGTATCATATCTGGTCGCACTCGTTGAAGAACTAATATTTTTCTCTAAATCGTATTTTGAACTATTATCTGAAGAACCATTCGCCTGGCTCTCGAACTCATTTTGTTCCGAAATAAACAAAAAAACGTCGAAAAATACAGAACAGCTCATGCGGACGTGCTAACTTCTGAAACGCAACTGAGCTTTCTGACGTAATGCATATAACTCGGATAGAGCACCGTATGTTTTTACATACGTGCGGATATTTTCGCGGGCTAAAATAGTCTACTCTCCGTTGCTAGGCAAGAATAATGTTAAAACATACGCTAAGTGTTGTTCTAAATTGTTCTTCTTTGCTAAATAACAACATCGTATGTTAGAACATACGTTACTTATGCTTCAATAATTTCTGTATTGTTTGCTTTAGTTCGTAGGTAAAAACATCGTATGTTAAAACATAACCTGAAAAACTCAAAATCTAATTTTTACAAAAATTCAACATACGGTGTTTTTCTGTGCGACGGCAGAATTGACCCTAGCTTCTTTCTATTCTTCGGTTAACAGATGCGGTATCCAGCGGGAACTAATTTTGTTACCCCTAATTCTTCATGCAAAATTTTTTGAATTGTGGTCTTTGAAATCCCCAATGAAGCCTCGCGATATGCTTTATTACCGAAAACAAAAATCAACTCGGCAAGGAATTCTTGTTGAGAAAAGTTCCTGCAAAAGTTGTAAAAAATTATAGCCTGAAAATGTTTTAGGTTTAATTCAATTTTTCGACTGATTTGGTCATTCAAAAAATTCACTCAAAAGCAGGTCATGTGGAACAATTCCTCAAGAAGATCAAAAAACATTCTCCATCAAGACAATGGAAGTTCGCACAAAGCACAAAAAACTATTGAATTTTTAACGCATCGATTTCTATACTTTCCCGAGAATCACGAATGGACTGCGCGGTCAAAGATTTTAGGCACCAGAGGAAGCATTCGAATGCAATTTTGACTTGGTTACTAATTTGAGCGTATGCAAAAGTGCAATAAATTTCGTGGAGGATACTTCGAGAAACAAAAAAGTCTTTAAAAGTTATTTACTGTTTTAATCCAGCTGTACATGCAAAACTTAAAAATATTTTGACATAGGTATGACAGAATCATTAATACAGTAAATTAAAGAAGCGTGCGGAAAGATGACGTACCGGTGTGAAAAATGTTTTGCATACAGCGTGTGCAAAATACCGTTAAAACTCATTTTTGGTAGTCGTGAGTTTAGTAATATAACATATTTTTTTTTTAATTTTCAAAATATCGACAAAGTGTTTTTGTTTAAAAAATCTATAGATTGTAAAATACTAATTTATTAAAAAATGAAACTTCTTAAAATAACTTATTAAAATTTTTTCGAATATGTTTTTTTAGCATTTGTAGTACTATATTTTCCAACTAATACTCCGTGCATCCACAGGGTCAAGGTGACGATTTGCCTAATGGCTTCTGTAAAGCTGGGTTTCTTGGGGTTCTAGTGAAAACTTAAAGACATTAAGAAGGAGGTGTCTTATAATGATTCGTCTCACTATTATTTGTGTTGTACCCTTTTCCTACAGTAAAAAATTATACCTGTGCTGGCTCAACCTATAATCAATCGCCGAATTTGTGATCTAATCAAGAGCGAATCATCTCCAATTAAGGCGCTTAAAGTTACGGCCCGTTTTTTTTTACAAAAAATATAATAAGTCGATATTTTTTTGATGCCCCTTCAAGAAGAGGCGTGTGTGTGTAATTTTGGATTAAATCAAGAAATCGATATTTCGTCAGCAAATTTTTTTGAGATTTATTTTATTAATACAGGGGGTAATTTAAAGATGCACTCAACTTTAGAGGCTGGTGAGAAAGGTCAAAAGTACATAAATGGTTCAAATAAATTTTGGTCAAAAGCTTTTTGTTTTCAAGTTATAGCATTTCTCAAATTTAAAGAGTGAAGGAAACTGTGCAATCAAAAAATGTTCATTTTATATATGAAACAATGACAATGACTTGTCGCATAATAGAAAAATACAAAAAAATGGAAAGTGTCGAAATGGATGCAATAAGAACATCAATAAGAATATCTAGAATTTAAAAACAAATATTATTTTGGTTTAAAAATGGCAGCCGTATTTAAACCTCCAAACGTCATTAGGAGATGTCCAATAAAAACGGAGTAAGTCACTGTCAGCTGTCCGCTATATTTTACATGTTAATTATTTTAAGTTAGTCGTCGTCCGTAGCGTAGTATTAGCAACATTTGCTTTACACACGGGCGGTTCGGGTTCGAGTCCTGGCTAGGTATTTGGATGTTTGTGATTGTTTAACCTTGCTCTAATTTTGCGAAGCTTTGCGATTGAACCTATATGTTAATTATTTTAAGTTAGCGATGATTAAACCGATTTTCAATTGTTTTGGTGCATGGATTACTGAAACAGTATTCTAATATATCTTGCGCTTTTTACATAATTTAAATATTGATACTTATTTAATACGGTAATGCATTTACAGAGACAGTTTAAAGTTATTTATGTAATATTTAGCTTTTTGTGATAACATTTTTTTAAATTGTTTTATCACTATACAGCAATAATAAATGCTACAGGGATGTAGCATTGTTTCAGAATAGCCAGAACCACAGCCTATACCTGTCCTCTGTGCGCCCCGGTACAGCAAAGGGAGAAAATTTCATCGCTTGAGCTAGAATATGGGTAAAAAACAAATACCCACTTCTCACCTGTTTCGCTGCATACGACGGAATGACGAAAAACTTCATGAAGTAGAGAGGTCCCGATGTATTCCCCTACTTTACCACTACCAGCCCAATACGGGTCTAAAATGGCGAAAAATATTTCAAGACACCACCTATAATATATTTTTCACTCTTTTACTGCCCTCTTAAGGGGCCTACAGACACGCGAACATTTCTAGAGATTAGTACGCGCGTACAAGTTTGCGCATACTAATCTCTTCGTGTGTAGACAATTTCCGCCTAAAATATCTCTCGAAGATTAGTTCGCGCGCACGATATACGCGAGCAAATCTCTCGGTGTCTGGGCAAAACGCATTGATAATATCGTGTTTATGTTTAGAACGTTTAATTTTGTCTTCGTGTGTGTAGGCAATTTCACCAAACGTACATGTATGCAGAGATTAGTGCGCGTACTAATCTCAAGAAATGCTCGCGTGTCTGTAGGCCCCTTTACACACATTAAGCACAGAACAGTCTATGATTCCTATAGCATTGAATCGACCTGTAAACATATACCAAATTTTACCAATTTTAACCAATTTGAAATAGTTTGCTTATTGTTTGCTTAGCACAATATAAAACAAAGATAGGCAGTAGCAAATATAGGGAGTAGAGAAAAGTAAAACTGTCAAAAAATACTGTCTATCGTTGCCCCAAAACCAAGGGCGGATTCAGAGGTGCGGTTCGGTTCGGTTCGGTTCGGTTCGGTTGATAAAAAACGGTATATATTTTTTTAAGCAGCATTTTATTAAATTAGTCAGAACTAAAAAGTACAATATCTTACATATATCTTTACAAAATATTTGCGGGAATTCTATTCAATCAAATTAAAAATTCCAGCCTACGCTGCAAGTTTAGGCTACAAATTCAGGATAATTTATTAATAAAAGTGGTTGTAGTTTCGATGATAATAACAATAGACACTTCCAGGCGCCGCAAGCAAAAATTTTGAATTTTTATTAGCAAAAACCTTACTTTTTACTAATTTTTTGTATATTCAAAAAATTCTCGGGGGGGGGCAAGTTCCCCTAGTGCCCCCCCCCCCTGGATCTGCCACTGGCCAAAACAAATACCATGAGACATTAGGAATTTAGGAAAGCGACACTGCATGGCACTCTGAATAGAATAGGCCGGGTTAAAACAATAAAAATCGATAAGCTAAAGCCTTTGATCTATATTTTATGGTGCCAAAAGGGCCTTCGTGGAATACGTAAGTAGATTCGATTGTTTTTCGGAGACGACGACGCGACGCTCCTAATTTCATGCCAGTTTGTTGGCCGACGCTTTATATTTTTCAAGAACTCCAACTTCACGCGAGTATTCGATTTATGCAAATTGAAAATTAGGTTTATTCCCCATTTTGGCCCATTCCTATCACATCAGTTTTATTGTAATGCAATTGTGCATTTGATTACTCTGCAGCAAAATTTATCTTTTCTTTATTTTTCTTCCATTCTAGCCCTATCTCCATCCTTATATATTCTGTCCTTCCAATTGTAACAAGAAATGTTTGAAAGTTTCTAATGTTTGATGCACACAATCGTTTCTTGTCCTATCTGGTCAGTTGATTATGATGATTCATATGTGAGTATACCTTGCAGCCCTTCAGCTGCGCCCACCAGTGGGTGTATGTGGATCACTTTTGAGTGATTTCTCACCAGTGTATGCCTAATCCTCCAAAAAGTTTCGTTATCAGTTTGGATGAGACACTGTTCAGATCTTCAGATCTTCTGAATCAATCTGAGGTTTATTGAAAGTGATTTGACGTAAACGTGCAATCGACAGTGCATGTCTGACTGTTTCGTCATCCTCAATACAGGGTCTACATTCGGTTTCTTCTATTAGTCCCATTTTGTGTATGACCAGTTACTATACGTATCTCCTGTTTCGTAAGCCCAATGATGTTCCTGGTACTTGTTCTACAAGGATCTTTAATGAAGTAAAGTAGTAAGCTATTGTCCATCCATTTTAATACGGTTGATTTAGCAGTATTTTATGACATCCCCAGTGCTGCTCCATTCGTGGTCAGTAATCTACCGGGCATATAGCTCAACGGGTACGAGTTCGGCCTGAAATATAGTAGCCAATTGGCCCAGACTGTGTTTAATCTCGACTTTTTCTTGGATACTAACAACTCCAGATCCAACGCCTGATGGAATTTTGTATCCGTCTTTATACCAGAAGCTATCGTGGTTTAAAAAATTGGCCCTGTTCTTTAACCCGTCTTCCCTCTGCTTTCTGCTGTACACCGTATTAGGCATGGTCGGATATCATTCCTAGAGTTGCGTCCAACTCTTGTTTCCTAATTAGGGCTGTTGATATCACTTTGTTTGCCATGTCATTCTGGTGGTTGGCCCTTATTTTGTCCGGTAAGTTCTCCTTATCCATTTCGCCAATCTCCCTGATGAGTATTTGCAACAAAGAAGTGGCGCCAACTTCTTCTTTGGTTTTCAAGTTCCGGGATTCTAAGAGAGAAGAATGATTAACTTGTTTTGAGTAGGCTTCAAAAGGGATCTCAAAGTAACACTATACAGTATGTAAATACTGTGACAATATTTTAGTAATACAGGGGGTGAAAATAATACACTTTTGTTATACGAACAATGTTTATTTTATATCAATTTTTGGAGGTAATTTTGACAGCCTGCATCTTTTTAATTTATTTTAATAAAAAAATTATATATCTCGAAAATAGGGGGTTGTTGACCCCCATGTTGTGTGAACTTTTTTCTTATTTTGGTCTCCTCTATTATCCATTAAAATATCGTGACTCATACCGTCTATACCCTGTATGTATAGACTCAGTTATATAAGGTGAAAATTCCGCAGCTCAGCAGAGTTTGTTGATCTCTTTTGAAACAAAATTAGTTCATAGCAAAAACAATATCATCAAGAAAGAAAAAATATACTTTATTCTAAACATACCTTTCCCAAATTCATAAAACCCTGGTCTTACTGTATGTGAATATCCTCCGTCGTAAACTGAAGCTGAAATGCATAAAATATATAGATAGCTACGTGCATAGCTACGGCTTAGAGTCTAAGCCTTAGACCTTGCGTGATTTGGTTGTCTTTTTACTAGCGCGAGCTGCCCTTAAACTTTCCATTAAATTCATGTGGAAGCATCCTGTCAGATACTTATGAGATAAAAGAAAGACAGTATCGTCAAACAGGGTAAAGTAAATCAGTGCGGCTAAAGTGAATCAATGCGGGTAAAGTGAATCAGTGCGGGTAAAGTGAATCACCCGGTACTTTCACAAATATTCGGAAATACTAACTGTTGTGACGCGTTATAACTTAATTAACCTAAATTAGAGACCCTGTATGTATCATAAATTTTAAAGAAATAGAGATGCGAAAGTCTTATGAAAATCAAATTTATTTAAGTTAAAATCAAAGGAGGGAAATATTGGTCCTCTATACTCTAGCCTTGTTTAGAGAGAGATGCAGCTTCCGTCCTTAATAATTTATGAGCGTCGGAAAATAAAAATAAACGATTTTTTACAAACATTTACAGGGCGTGAAGGACAAACGTTTTTGTTTATATGTTGTATGATAATTGATATCACTCACCGCTGACAACATAAATTATTTTAGTGAAACGCCAATGAACTTGGCAAGGAAATAACATAACCAAAAAATGTGGGTTTGAGTGAGTTTGATGGTCTCGATAATCAGTCGTCCCAGAAAAGCTCTAGGGGTACGTGCGCATTAATGACACAAACACGTGCTTAAGTGAGAAATAAATTTTAAGTTTATGCATATGTCTTCTTAGTTTTAATAAATCTTATAAAACGTTTGATGGTGGGGGAAAGTACCTAGTGTCGGGGATTATAGGAACATTTTTAATAGAAAGCCTAGCTATCTAAAAAATATGTCCCCAAAAATAAAACAAAAAACACATAAAAATTAAATTTTTATTAAAAAAATTGTCTAACTTCGGTGTAAGGTGAATCAATAGCTGTTACTACCTCTCGTTACACCTACTTATTATATTAGGTGTGATAAATAATTTAAAAATCTCCAATAAAAATGAGTTATCTAAAATTTCCTTTAAATTAGTTGTATTGATGGTATTTAATGTTTACTTCGATTTAAGAAAATTAATAAATAAAGGCTCTACTTTTATTTTTGCATTGATTTTTTGTAAAATATTTCTTTCTACTCATTTTTTTTTGGATTTTGAGAGAAGGAAGTTTTAGTTAAAATTTTTCACAAATTTTTGTGCTGTGCAACATTTTTTTCTTATTTTTATATCTCTAAACACACTTTATCGACTATATCTGGGAGGGGATTGATCCCCATTGATCCTCTCTAGGTACGACCTTGGCACCATAACTTCTAAAGTTAGAAAATTAAACATCTAAAGGCGTGATTCACTTTACCCCATCCAACAAATTAAAGTAAATCAATTTTTTGCAATTTTGCATATTTTTTGCGGTATTCATTTCAAAGTTATTACGAAAAAATTCTAATTTTTTGTTCGCTTTACCCATTTTGAGGTACTTATACAAAAATAACCTTTTAACGCTTTGTCCTCCGCAAAAATACCACCTCGACCAACTAAACAAATTCACGTTCCATTGTTTGAAGTGGGCAAAGAGCTCTCTACAGACCCTGTATGTATGACATATTTTTATTAAAGAGAGACCCGACAAATCCATCAAAGTTACTGAAATTAACATTTTTTTGGTTATGTTATTTTCTAGCCAAGTTCATTGACGTTTTACTAAAATAAATTTAAATTGCCAGCGGTGTTGCCATATAAACAAACACGTTTGTCGGTCACCCCCTGTATAGGTTTTGCTCTTAAACGTTTATTTTTATTTTCCAACGCTTATACATTTGCGTCTCTTTCTACATCGCTAGAATATAGAGGAAAGATATTTTCATCCTTTGAAGAGTTTGAAATCTTTAAAATATGTCATACATACATGATCTCTAGAGCTCTATAATATTGTATGATAATTTTGCGCTTGATTTTGACAATTTCAACCCTCATTCAAGTATTGCTTTTCATGAATTTCCGGGAAATTTTATTTTTCCTCCTCGCACAGCACATTTTCATTGGTCCTATTTTACATGTCTAGGTGAAAATATTAGGAAGGGGTAAAAAAACTATATAACATACTTTTTATCAAAAGTAGTTGCATCTTTTATACGATCTATAACAAAAAAACATAAGATATTGAGTTTTGCTTGTGGCCATTTTCTAAACCCAAAAGGCATCCCTAAAAATTTTAAAAACCAACAAAATATTAAAATTGCAGCTTAAATTGGAATAAATCCTTAATGTTGGGCAGTGGGTACCGATGTGGAATTGTTGTTACATTAATATTTCTATAATCGTCACATAAAAACCAGCCACCAATGGATTTGCACAATTTATGCTTTTATATATTTGTTATTATTATTATTATTATAGACTTTTTCCTCCATTTCTCAAAATTTTTTCTATATTTTTCTGAATTTGGTAAAATGATAAATTTTTGTTCATTTAATTTTTTTTTTTAAATATGCTTTACTCACTCATTGTTCGGTAAATATTAAACTTGTTAAATTAAGTTTAGGGAAGGCCAACTATATAAAAAAATCATGGATGTATTTCATGCTTACTTGATGTGTCCAGCCAAATTGCATAAATTTCCATTTTTAAGATATTCCGCGCGTGAAGAGTTCTAAAATAATGAAATCCGATTAAAACAAAGTTTTTTAAAAGAAAACTATTTTTTTTAAAGCTGCTTGAAAAACTATTAATGGAGTTACTAAACCACCTGTAAAAGCTTGGACATATTTTATATTTTATTTTATCACAAAATGTTTTAGTCTCTCCAGAATAAATAATAATATTAAGATTTATTTAGTTTATTATTAAGTAGATTTAATTATGCAGGGTTGCTAAAGTTTTACCTATGAGTAAGATCGTTGTAAGCCAAAGAGGAATATAAATTTTCTATCTGTAAAAAATATATTGTGCAATGCTGCCAATTCTTCACTACGGTTGCATTTAAAATAATGCTGGCATTTTTTTCGATTTTGTAATTTGGTCATATTTCGGTGCAAAACAAAATTCAGCATCTGTTAAAAATGATTTTGAGAAAAAAATATTATTTAAAAAAAAAGTGCCTCAATAATCCTGTATTTTGTATTGTGCATTTATTTTTATATCTATTTTGGTTATGTTGGCTATTACTATTATTATTAGATGCACGCATAACTCAATTATACACTGCATTTTAAAAAATTCTAGAGTTTAGCCAACAAACAAACAAAACAAAGGTAAACGATATATTTTCTTTGGCATGATGGATTTTTCTCAAAGCACACGGCTTTTTGGCATTTATAATCTAGATTCAAGGACCCTGTATAACCTAAGCTATTAGTCATCTAAAGAAGCCAAAGTTTTATACTGAAGCGCAATTTAAATATTAAAAATTGGCCCCCGAAAAGAATCTGTTTTGAACATGTAGCAGTAGTAAATTTGGCTTTTTATGTTTTCTCCGTTAACTTTTTTTTTGTGTGTGTGACGTGCTCGCTTTTTAAAATATGAATTAGCGGAAAAGAAAACGTTCAAAAGATCCAAAATTTTTCCCTCGGGAGCACCCATCAGAAAAGACGGGAAATAAATGCGATTTTTTAGCGTTTTCCTTTTTTTTGTTGATTTGGCCCTTAAGGGATTTATGCGAGGGCAATCATCATGGGTGATTTGAAATTTCAAGTTTTATTATCAAGCCACTGATTTCAATTAAATATATTTGACATATTGTCACTACTTATTTTCCACGGCGACCTCTAGCGGTGGTGGCTTGTACTACGCTTGTAAGGTCACCGCGTTCTGTAGCCTGACGACGCATATAACGGTATTTTATCTATCAAATATTAGCGTATTAAAACAATCTTTTGTTGGTTTTTAGATAGAAGAATAGAGAATAAAAATACTCTGCCAATATATGGGCCCCTAAGCTCACACTAGCTACTGTAGTTATAGAGTACATGCGAGCTAATAAAACTAAAATCTGAAATATATCTTATTCAACTCCAGACTAAATTACCTCTTGTTTGATACCACACAAGCCATGTTTTGACTTAAACTAAAATTTTTGAAATCTACCCCCACCCATAAAAAAACAAAAACTAAACTGTATTATGTTTAACTCCGGACTCAATTACCTTTCGTTTGATATCACACACGCCATATTTTCACGTAAACTCTAATTTTTGAAATCTACCCCTACCCTTTTTGAAGAAAAAAAAAATTAAAATGTATTTTTTTTAACACCATACTCAATTACCTTTCGTTTGATATCACACACGCCATATTTTCACATAAACTCTAATTTTTGAAATCTACCCCCACCCTTTTTGAAGAAAAAAAATTAGAATGTATTTTTTTTAACTCCATACTCAATTACCTTTCGTTTGATATCACACACGCCATATTTTCACATAAACTCCAATTTTTGAAATCTTCCCCCACCCTTTTATTTGGCTTGTGTTCGGTGGATTTTGTTCATTTTTAAATGGGACCATCTCGACCCAAGATCCAGCCTAGGTACCAAATTTCATTAAAATCGGCCAAGCGGTTTTTGAGTTATGCGCGTTGGTCGTTACAGACAGACATACAGACAGACAGACAGACAGACAGACATACAGACAGACAGACAGACAGACAGACAGACGGCGCGACAAAAAAGTTTCAAAATCATCTGAAACGCAAAGATATATAAAAATTTTTGAAATCGGAGCAACATTTTTTTTCTCGAAAAAATTAGGATCACCATACCTCCACTACTATAGTATAGTATATGTGTGAGCTAAAACGTATTTTTTGACGATATTTTATGATAATATACCACTAAATCTACTTTGGAAAGCGGTGGAAAAGACAAACATAAGCGTACAACTAATTAAGGCCATCAAAGAGTTATACCGCAATAGTAAGGCAAGAGATAAAATAAAAGCAAAACTAACCAAAGGCTTTCAAGTAAATAAAGGTCTTAAACAAGGTTGCTGTATCTTGCCTACGCTCTTCAAGATATATTTGGAACAAATCCTTGAAGTCTGGAAGAGAAAATGCCAAAACATGGGAATTCCGTTGGACGAAACGACCTTGTATACTTTTTGTTTCGCCGATGATCAGATAGTAGTGGCTCAGGATTATGACGACCTTGAATATATGACACGAAAACTAATAGAAGAGTACAATAAGTAGGGACTAGAGGTTAATATCAATAAGACAGAGTATATGTGTATTGGTGGAACGAAACAAGATCTAATCTTAAATACTGGGCAGCGAATCAGTCCTGTGATGAGTATAAATACTTAGGTCTAAAAATTACAGCTGACGGAACACTAGACAAAGGTATAAAAGATAGAAATGTACAAGGAAGAAACGCAATAACTTTATTAAATGGAATAATTTGGGACCAAAGTATATCAAAACATAACAAAAAGCTTATTTATAAAAGTATTATTACATACGGCTCAGAAGTATGGCCAGTCAAAGATAAAACAGAAAAATGCTTTCCGCTACGGAGATGGACTATTGGAGAAGAGCAGCGGGGAAATCAAAAAGAAAACGAGTTACAAATCAAAGAATAAGAGAAATTATGACAGTGGGTGAAGGTACTTTAGTGGATGATATAAGAAACAAACAACTGGTGTGGTACGGACATGTACAAAGAATGGATGATGGAAGACTACCTAAACAAATATTACAATGGAAACCAACAGGCCGAAGAAAACGAGGAAAGCCGAGGAGAAGCTGGAGAGAAGGAATAGACAGTGAAATAAGAATAAGAGGCCTAGATGATGAATTATGGGCAAACAGAAACGAGTGGAGATTGGGTATCGGAAGACGTAGAACGTTGTGAAACCGATAAATATATATATATATATATATATATATATATATATATATATATATATATATATATATATATATATTTACATTTATGATAAGAATAGAGTACACGATACCACCGTATTTTGATAACTTTGAAACAGACCTATTGCTATACTTAGCATTGCATACTATGCTAAAAATAAAAAGTTTCTTCGATTTTTGATCCAAGTGAAATTTTTTTTCTTATGGATGTGTCGAAAAATATAGGTAATATATTTGCAAATTTGACGCTATGCGACCAGAGATATGAGGGTGGTAGATAGATTTTCGACAAGTACGCAGTCAAATTTCATGGAACACCATGAAGATCTGTCAGTCGACCATTTTGTGGTTAGCTTCCCCTAAATTATTCTCCAATACCTGCCTTTTAGTACAATAAAATAAAAAAAATAATTTACTTTTTTGCCTACTATAAGATTGCAAAGCGTAAAATACTTCTTTTTTTTTGATTATTAGAAGAATAACTTTACCATAATCGTTTTTTTTTAAATCTAACATAAAGAAGTTTTCCATTGACACGAATCACTTCTGGGTATATATGAATTACTAATATAATAGAAAAAGCACTAGAAGAGGGAAAAGTTTGTTCTGCAGTTTTTCTAGATGTAGCACAAGCATTTGACAAAGTATGGCATAAAAGCCTTAATTTTAAACTAAAACGGTTTCTTCCAAAACAATATTCGGATATTTTGGAATTATACATATCTGATAGACATTTTAGAGTAAAACAGGAAGACTCATACTCAAATTTAAGAGAAATTCAAACAGGCGTGCCCCAGGGTAGCGCACTAGGCCTTTATCTATACTTATTATTCACTTGCGATATCCCAAAGCCAGAAAATTGTCACTTAGCAACATTTGCCGATGATACTGGTTTATCGACGGTAGAAAAATCTATTGAAAAATGCATAGAAAAACTTCAGGATGCAGTCACCGAAGTTTACAGTTGGACCACAAAGTGGCGAATAAAATTAAATGAAACCAAATCAATTCATGTTGATTTTACAAACAAAAATATAAATCACATACAAATAACAATTAACAACATTCCCGTACCATATTCAAATCAGGCAAAATATCTAAATATGACACTTGATGTCAAATTGCGCTGGAAAGCACATGTTAAAAAAAAAAGAAGAACTTGAGATAAGGTATAGAAAAATGAACTGGCTAAATGGAAAGAATACTGAAACCAGTATGGACATATGATATTCAGCTATGGGGTTGTGCTAAAGAGAGTAACATTCTAGTTTTACAGAGATTTCAAAATAAAGTATTAGGAAACATTGTGAATGCACCTTGGGACGTTCGAAATAGTGAACTTCATCGAGATCTAAAAATCGAAACTGTAGCAGAGACTATAAAAAAGTACGCAAAAAGCCATGAAGATGACTCCATCGGCATGTGAATGTGGAAGCAATTTAGCTTCTAGACAATACTATGAAGTTCAAAGACTAAAAAGAGTGAAGCCGTTTGAGCTAGTATACTAAGTGAATTACATAAAACAAAATAATGCTATAAACACAACACAATTGTGAGTTACAGACCAAACAAAGCGGGGAGAACTGTTGAGTGAACCCTGAGTTTAAATCTGACTTTTCTAGTAAATTAAATTAAAAAAAATTGCTAATTAGTCTTACTGACTAGATTGTAATACAATAAACACAGTGTGTTTGACAAAAAAAAAACTTCTAGTCTATTAAAATTGAACGTCTGGTCATTACGGTAGAAATGGTTCCGTTTTTGTCGGGCGCATTATTTTCTGTTATTTGGTGGTAAAGTTTTTAATACGTAGGTGCATTATTTTCCTAAAACTTAAAACTTCTAAAACTGCAGAACAGGAGGCTTTACCTATGTCCAGTCCTTTTACAGAAAATTCAGTCAAATAACATATTATACTGTAGGCTGCCAGCAGTGACGTCTCTAAAAAAATATCAACGTTAGCGAAGGGAGAAAGGGTAATCTATTGTCCTCCCATACGCTATATGTGGCCCTGTTTACCACCCCAAACGTCATGTCATGTCAAAAAGTTCCATGCACTTAGGCCACCTTGCTGGGCTCGTTGTACCCCACTATTAAATGTGTCAGCCCTAAAAACACGCCGCTTTGGCAAAGGAGCAGATTTTTCTGGGTTGAAACTTTCTGACATCGCCCGGACTAAGCACACAGCTTCCAAAATACGACAGTCTTATCGCGGCGAGTGCAGGGCACTCGGTTAGAAAGAGGTTTTTTCGTCCTCCATACACCAACGAAACTCCGAGTCTTCAACGATTTCCAATTATTAAGGCGACTGTCACCTTATTCTGTAAATGCTCCCCTGGGAATAAATTTTCTCCTAAACTCACGGTTACCATTAGTCAATATCAGTTGTATAACCTAAATTTGATAGTATTGACATTTTTGGTGAATATTTTCAATAATAATCACTTCAAAGTTCTTCACGTTCTCTTGAAAATGACCAATGGTAACGGTGAGTTGAAGATAAAATTTACTCCCAGGGGAGCATTTACAGAATAAACCCCCTGGAGGCGCTCACCTCCCCGATAAGGAGCTTGACATGCCGCATTCCATCTGTGTCTTCCAAGAGCGCCTGAGAGCGCCTGTTCAACTCACATTTTAGGGTCATCATCGTAAGACATTCTGCGATGCCCTCCATGAGTTCCGGCCCCACTGGATCAGCTGATGACCGCTGTTCTAGCTAGTTGGTCAGCCTCCTCGTTTCCAAGAATGCCCTTATGTCGTGGAACCAAGAGGAAATCAACCTTGTTGTGTTCGTCCAGGGTTTTTAGTACATCCCTACACTCAGCCACAAGTGCAGGGCTTCCTCTGGCCGATTTGATGGCAGACAGTGCAGCTCTACCGTCTAAGCATATGTAGTGTCTTTTCCTGACAAAGTAGCTTGAAAAATGTGCTTAAAAGAAAAGATTTTGTCAGTCCGACTGACGCACAGAGGGCTCTCGAAACCAATTTTTGGCCAAAACCAATTTAGGCATAATTTTACTCCCGGTTTTTATAAAAACCGGTTAAAAATGACTTGATAATAAACTTGTTCACTCAATTTGCCAAAAAGAAAAGATCTTTTAATTTACTAGTCATAGGCGTAGATACGTTGATTTTTTTAAAGTTACAGAAAATATTATCTATTCTATCTATCTATTTAGCCTTTCTCAATCCATCTTTGAACGTAGGCTTCCCTCAATATCTTTCACTCTTCTCTGTCTGTCGCCCTGTTCATCCATCTAGTTCCCGCGTGTTTCTTCAAATCGTCCGCCCATCTCATTTACGGTCTTCCCCTACTTGTTTTATTTTCTCAAGGGCTCCAGTATACAATACATTTGTTCCGTCGACCGTCTTTCTGTCTGATATTATGACCGGCAAATTTCCATTTTAATTTTGCTACTCCTCCTCTGACATCCCTTACTTTTATTCCTTTTTCTATCTGTTAGCTTTACATGTAACATTTGTCTTTCCATTGATCTTTGGGCTTTTGTTACCTTATTCATGTTTGATTTTGTAATAACGGTCCAGGTCTGGGATCAATGGGTAAGTACATATACATTCGTTATACACTACTACACATACTCGTTTTGAGGTACAAAGAATATTTTTTATTTTTTAATATGTTTACCGAATGCTGCCCAGACCAATCTTACTCATCTCTTGATTTCAGCTGTTTGGTTTTCTTTTTTTAGTTTAATAATTTGTCCCAGGTATATATATTCCTCTACTTGTTG
This sequence comes from Aspidapion aeneum, assembly GCA_963576565.1. Lineage (NCBI taxonomy): Eukaryota > Metazoa > Arthropoda > Insecta > Coleoptera > Brentidae > Aspidapion > Aspidapion aeneum. The sequence goes on from OY755043.1 coordinate 28,225,414, forward strand.
CTGTGTTTGTTATGATTTTAATTTTAGTGTAGTTCATAAGCCTATATTTTTAGCTGCTGTATCCAGTTTCGTGAAAAGCTTATAAATTACATTGAGGAGTGTTATAGGTCGATAGTTTTTTAGGTCTGCTCTATCGCCTTTCTTGTGTTGTGTGTGCAGTTGTTTGGGATTATTTTTTCTTTTAGTATTTTATTCAGGAGGATATGCAGATAATGGAATATTATAGTTTTCATAATATAATGACCTAAAAACTATCTGACAATAGACTTACATATAGACAATACATTACTTAATTTGTCCAAAAATATAGAATTTTCGAATTACTAATCATAGGCGTACGTTGCTATTTTAAAAACTAAAAAAATATATTAAAATAATTGTTTCATTCAGTCTTCTGTATGTACAGAAAGACGCCGACCAAAAAAAAGGTGGGTAGATGATTTTGGAAAATATCTAAGATTAATGAAGAAAAAAGTTGGAAAATATCTAAGATTAATGAAGAAAAAAAGTTGGATAGGATTTTCAAAAACATTGAATGTCATATTGCATTCGCCAAGTTTTGAAAGTCTGTACCCTTATTGGAGCCGCCATATTGAATTTTGGAAATCTGACTAAACGTATTCAGCGACCTTAAAAACCCCTCTGTACCAAATTTGGTTTCAATCGTTTCATTTTTCTAAATCATGATCTATGGATAATTTTTTGGAAAAAGAGGAAGAGAAAATAAAACATGTGTAATTGCAATTAGGGTATTAAATTTTTATTCAAAAAAAAAATCATTTTTTCGTTGGGTATTTTTGTAAATTTTCTAAAATTGTAGCGGTTTTTTGAGGTTAGAAAAAAAGTTGGACGTTCTACCGCAATTCCGACAACAGATTCAGATTTAGTGCGATAAAATACTATAGAATATGATTATTTGATCAAAAGTATATACCTTACTTATTTGTCATTTGTGTGGCTGTGATCAACTGTTAGCACTGGAGCATGTTATGTTAAAGAATATAATATGTCAAAATATCGCAGAGGCGCATATGGGCGCAGAATTTTTTGTTGCTGTAGTTAAAATAAATAATAAATAATTAAAATTTATCTCTAGGTGGCAGGTTATAGCCGACATAAAGTTTTACTCTGACATATCCAAAATTTCTTGCTTTTTTTTTAGGTTCTTACATGTCATAAATAAATTTTTCACTATGTATAAGTAATTCATCAGTTTTTTATTAAATAAGCAATTCTGGAATCTACTTACCTTCCTCTCTCAAATCCATTTTAAATTCGCTTAAATTTAAAAACAAAACAATGAAAAAAATGCTGTCAATACGGATTAAAATATTGACAATATTTTACGTTTCAAGCACTACGAAAACAATATTTAAAATAAATCATCTCTGACGCCTGTCAAAGAGTATTTTAAGTTTTTTTTCATGTGTTTTCAGGCCTACTTGACTCTTTACTTTAGACACTAAGCTTGCTGCCTTTGAGGGCATTTCACCTTAAGCCCTTTTTGGCCAAAAATCAGATGCGAGAGCCGTCTGTGCGACGCTTGAAATATGTTGATTTGGTTTGGCGCCAGCGCTCTCTGGAGGAACTAAAGAAACTGATGGAAATAAGGCGGAACCTAAAGAAAAAAGGAAAAGAACATCTATAGAATATTCAGAAATAAATAAAACTATAAGAAAAATGATAAAAGAAAATAAAAGTTGAGAGGGTTATAGAGAATAATATGGTAGATATGAAATAATTAAAATAAAATATATGAACGTCATAGAAACTAACGTTAAAGAGGATATCATAAATATCACACAACTATTCTATACAGAATTATACCAAACAAAAAAAAACCATCGCGAAAAACTATGAGGAATCTCCAAACAAAAATTAAAAACATACACTCAGGCAGAAAATCTCAAGTACTATAAAACTGTAGTTAATACCCTCCATATCCTACTGAATAAAATACTAAAAAATAATCCCAAACAACTGGAAAGAATTCATAACCATTTTTCTACACATAAAAGGCAATAGAGCAGACCTAAAATACTATCGACCTATAACACTCCTCAATGTAATTTAGAAGCTTTTCACGAAAATATTAACAGGTAGACTAACAACAAAATTTGACGGATATCAATCAAAAGAACAAGCAGTCTTTAGAAAAGGTTTCAGTACAGATAACCACCTATTAACCATGAACATCCTAATAGAACGAGCCAACGAATACAACATTCAAGAAATGATAAAAATGCTGGAAGAACTGGATACTGCAGCTAAAAATATAGGCTTGAGTATGAACTACATTCAAGCTAAAATCATAGCAAACACAGATGAAGATATCACGATCAGAATAAACCAAGAGAAAATAGAACAAATAGAGGAATATATATACCTGGGAAAAAAATAATAAACTAAAAAAAGAAAACCAAACAGCTGGTATCAAGAGACGAATAAGATTGGCCTGGGTAGCATTCGGTAAATTACGGTACATATTAAAAAATTAAAAATATCCTCAGTACCTCAAAACGAAAGTGTATAACTAATATATCCTTCCTGTATTTACCTGGATGGATCCCAGTTACAAAATCAAACATGGATAAAGTGACGAAAGCCCAAAGATCAACGGAAAGACAATTGTTACATGTAAAGCTAACAGATACAAAAAAGGAATGAATGGATAAGAAATAAACCAAAAGTAAGGGATGCGAGAGGAGAGTAGCAAAATTATTATGGAAATTTGATGGTCATACTATCAGACAGAAAGATGATCGATGGAACAAATTTAGTGTAAACTGGAGAACTTGGGAAAATAAAAAAGTAGGAGAAGACCCCAAATGAGATAGGCGGATGATTTGATGAAACATGCGGGAACTAGATGGATGAACACCGCGACTGACAGGAAAGAGGAGATGATATTGAGGGAGGCCTATGTCCAAAAATCGATCGAGGAAGGCTAAATAGACAGATAGATAGACTCATTACTTGAAAAAGAGACTGGTCAGTGTAATAATAATACATAAATAAACTCAACAGTTTTCCAAGAAGAATTTTTAAGTTTACCGGCCTTTCAGTGCGCTTTTGGTCGGTCATATTATTTTTTTTTAGATCAAACGTCAAAACGAGTTTTTATAATAAACACGATTAAATTTCTAAAGCTGTGGCGTCTAGATGTACACGTTTTAATGGGTTCACATTTTTTTTAATGGCCTCTATTCTTGGCTTTTTTGTCGATCATTTTATACAGGACTTTTCATGGCGCACGCAACTAGTGCTAAGCTGGGCAAAAAGTTGTTAATAATTGCTACAGTTAGCCTCAGGCATTTTTTAAGAGGCTCTCTAATGTTTTTATATTTAATTAGGAAACACTCCGCATAAGAAGATATTTTTAAGTGGAGGTACTTTTTTTATTGAAAAAAAGTTTTAAAACTGTTTCTTAAGTTGCAATTCAACAGTATGCGATCCTGCAACTTAACAGCGAATTCTTTTAGTCTAGTCATTATAGAATTTTATCTTGCTAAAAATTAATTTGAGTTTTCGACCTTGGAAGATGAGCCGGCTCCTTCCACCATCTTAGATATAGTGTGCACAAAAAGGTTTTTTTAAAATAACTTCGTTGTTGTACGTTTTAGGGAAAAAAATTTGTACTATTCAAGCCATAACCGTATCAAAAACCAACGTAACGTATTTTGATCATATTTAAGCTTCGAATACCCTTTTGTGCAATGATTGAGAAGAAACATGATTTCCGACTTGCATTTTTGTTATTAAAGCACAACGTTTCGGTTAGTAAGTATCTTTAACCGTTTTCAAAGCTAGACTCTTGATAAAGTCAAGCGTGACGGTCCGTCTCCTTGTTTGCTTGTTTTTTATAGGAAATGGTTTCCATATGTTTGGTATGTCCGTGCTTTGTTGACTCAAACCTTCCCAGCTTCAATAAAATTACGTTTTGGCCCATGCGACTCCTTATGCAAAACTTTACCGTCAGATTATTGGATCCTTTGATCATTTGACCAAGAGAGTCTTAGCGGATCATGTTTATCTTCAGGAACGCAAATTACTCATGTATAATTTAAAATATCACCAACTTACCTAACTTTATTCTACTTTTAGTAAACTACAAAAGTTGAACTAACTTACTAACTTATTTCAATTTTTTTTGAACGACTATGTAAAACAGGATAAAATGTACAAAAATTCTTAGGTATGGACAAACGGTAACAAAATTGATAAGCGAAATAGTAAGCTTAAAACTTAAAAGAAACTTGGTTTAATAATTTAAAAATTCGCTTTACTGAAACCGCTACGTATTAAAAATTCTTTTAATCAGCGAAAGAAGACTAATACATAAAAGATAAACCTCGAAATCTAAATGCATTTTTCAGTTAGTTATTCTTTTTGAAAAAAGTCTTCGTCTTATAAGGCCAGTTTTTTGTGAAACAAACACTTGATCGAGATCGTTGAGAAAAGATCATCAATGGAATTCAGTTTCATTGATATACAGCAATCAATAACAGTACAACTTTTTTTAAAGGTAGCTTTTTTCATTAAGTTATATTACCTTTTCTTGAATTAGGATTGCACTTTATTAAGGCAAAGATCGTTAACTCTCCTTCCTCTTCTAGTTTAAATATTATTATTAACTGTTTTTTCTCTTTTATCAGCTAATGAAAAAATAAAAGTAAAAGCCTTTATCTTGAGTTGTCGTAGCCGCTTCTTTGGCGTTTTTTTAAACAAATCGAAAGGTAACTAATAATGAGTGTGTTTAAGCTTGGAAAAAAGATGGTGCTGAGAGTGCAGAACTTGTATCACTTCATCGAAGACATACGTTGGCATTTTGGGAGACCTTCTCTTGTACCGATATATTGTCGGGTACGATTTTATTTCAAATCGAACCCTTAAACGGGGAGGGTACCATAGAAGATCTCCTATGTGGAATAAATAATTATAAAACAGTTTTAAAAACTTTACAAACTTTAATGAATACAAAATAAAACTCTGTTGCAATTTACAAATTACTACAACACCTTTCTTATGACCTATAAAACAAACAAGACTCAAAATAGTTAAATAAAAACTTTAATTGATCAAAATAACAAACTGCAAAATGTACTTCAAATAGAAAATTCTTATGTTTCTTTACTGACAATTAGTTTAGAGGTTTTAGTTTAAGTTCAACAAAACTTAGAATGTGACTACCCACTTGTCTTCTCAAAGTTTGGGTTTTTATTAACGGTAGGTTGGAGCTAAGTAATCCATTATCTCCTCTTTGAAGAGCTTGAAGGAACCAAGTCAGTGGCGTTGCTGAAAATTATAAAATTTACTTTACTTTCTAGCTAATTAGCTAAATAAGAAAAACTAAACGAAAACAGAGATAAAATGACATTTTATAGACAACACTTTCTAATCTCACAGTTTTTTCAAACCCAATCATTTTGAAAGGAAAATCCTCTTTCTACTTGATATATCCCCATTCTTAATCATTACAACTCCTATTGATTCTTTACTTTTCAGTAGTTTTGCTCGCCATAACCACCTGCTGTTTGGTAGGAGGCAACCAAATGTTTACCATTTTGGAGGAAGGTGCAACTACTTTCTTATCTCTGCAAAACCATGTTTTGCCTTTTTAATTTTTCTAAGCTGGTTTCGTACAGTGGCACAGTCAAAGGCAATTTACATTCCTGACAATATTTTGACCTGAGTGGGTTACACAAGAGTCCCTGTATGTTGACATACTTGGATATTCCAAATATGTCAACATACAGGGACTCTAGGTCACACGAAAATGCAGACTTACTTTTGTTATTGAAATGTTTGTTCCTTAAATCGACAGAATTTTATTAAGTTTACCTGTTTTTTTTTACAGAAACAAAAGCGATTTTACAAATTGAGGGCTTTAAACCTACTTTATTTTAGGTGTTTATTTACGTGAAATGAACTAAATCCAATAATTGCGTTCTTCCTTGTGTTTTGTCTATAATAAATTCTCAGGTTAATCCTAACAACTAACTTTCTCACTCTTTTTCGAACTGTAATAAATTTTTGCAATCCCAGATTTAAATGTAAGGTAACTCTATCTTCGCTGCTTTTAAATGTTTTCTCGTTTTAAGTGAACAATAAATCGAATACTTAATTTTTTCTTTTCTTTCGAGAGATTTTCATTAAAGTTTATTTTCGAACACGAGTAAAATGTTCCCATAAATTAGCATAGGCTAATTTTGTTTGGGCTATAAGTTTTATTTTAATTGTTTTACCTAAATAAATTGTTTATAATAAACAAGTCAGCGGTTTACGGTGACTAAATGATTTATCTATACATTTTTGTTAACCCATCTTCTTGCCCGATTTTTAAATATTAGGTTCAGAATAAACTTAGGTTTTTGGAAGAACTATTTTAATTAACTTTTTGCTGGTCAGATTTTAAGAATCATAAAGTTACGACTACACAGCCTGATAAAGAAGCAAAACAACGAAGACAGGAAATAAATGAGACAAAAATTAAATACATTGCCTTTTCAAAAAACAACGAAAGATATCTAAGTATTATTCAAAATAGTGGGTTTTCCATATAAAATGCAGCTGTCAAAAAAAAAATCCAAAAACTGGTTAGTTTGATAAGTAAAAAACAATGATAGATACACCATATGCCCTTAGGATTCAAGTTCTTTCTCTAAGAGGACCGGCAGCTCTTTGTCGAGGGCAGGGATCTTTATACTGCGTAGCAAGTATACACAGTGGACCCACGCTTTTACACTCCTTCCAAAAGGTGGTCCTGCTACAAGTTAGACTTGCATCTATCTAGTATTGCTATCGTCCCATCAGAACTTGGTTATAGACGATAGACTTCATTCCTTTTCAGCGCAACAGTCGCGGTCGTCGTGAGTTGACTGTTGCAGATTTATGCTGGCTTCTTATTCCTGGTTGCTCGGCTGGCTGCGTGTCGGTTTCTGGACTACACCTGCATATATTCTCGATGTTCAAGGGCAACTTATATTTTGCTTGCATCGCATCACGTGCTAATTCGATGACGACTTTCAAACGTTGAAAAGGAAGTGGGCGACAGGGCGACGGAGTTTTTTTTTGTTTTTGTATTGTTGTTTGAGACGCGAAATTGGACCTTCTGCATGTGAAGCCGACGATCATATCACGATACTATCCTGCCGCCTACAGATCAGGGATAAAATGTTAAAAAGGGGTGAATATAAAAAGTAAAATCTTTTCAAAAGCTAAAACACCAAAAACATAAACTGAAAAAAAGCCCAAAAGTACAAAAAAATTACGTATGCAGAATTCTTCATAAAGGTATGCTATTATCCCTCGACGAATTATTGCCCTCACTACTTTTGTCTTGAGGGAAAACTTTTCGTCTCGAGGTAAAAAGTGCCATTTTTATCCTTTGGTATAATAAAAGATGCAATAATTAAAAAATTAACTTAAAAATGCTTTTTTCTGGAATTTTACGTTAAAAATGTCTGCTTTAAAAATAGATAAAAAGAAGGAAAAAAGACGGCGTTCACAAATGTCTGGAAAACAAAGACGGTAACAAACGCAATTTAGTTCATTCTCAGTGACAAATCGTCTCGGGCTTCCGTAATTTAAGCGCATTAACGAAACCAGAACTATTTTCGGGATGGAAACGACGACACCTTAACGATTTCAATACGCGCATTCCCCAACCTCAATAGGTTCGGTTCGGTTAAATTTAAGATAATACTAGCACAGTGTAGGTATCTTCGTGGTCAGCACAGCTCTTAGAAGATCTTCAATACGCGCATTCCCCAACCTCAACTAGTATTAGCATAATGCAGGTACAGTCGAACCTCTCTAACTCGAACCTCTATAACTCGAACCCCTCTATAACTCGAACCTTTTAAACGGTCCCTGCACTTTTTACATGTATTTTAACCTATGTAACTCGAGTTTCTATAATTCGAACTCTCCATAACTCGAACTGTTTTGGTTGTCCCTTCAGGTTCGAGGAATAGAGGTTCGACTGTATGTTCATCGTCGGCACAGCTCTCAGAAGATATTCTCTAGGTCTTTGAGATAAACGAAGAAATAAGAAGGTTAAAATCTACGCTTCAGACAAAATAGCAACCAAAACTTGTTATTGATCTTGATGCCATTGTCAATTATCTTCATGACAATTACTCTAAAGGATCAATAACTTTTGTTAAGGTTCAACTTGCTTTTTAAAAATATTTTCCCAAAGGGTGTAGATACTCTGACAAATTTAAACAATTTGGTTTTAGTATTTCCGTCGAAGGAACCAAGCTAATCCTCATAAGAAGAAGTGTCACTTATGGTGAAGAAAGAAAGAAATCCGAAATTGTAGAGTGTCAATTACTATTTCAATTTTCCTTTAAGGTCAATTAATAGGTTTTTAGAAACGTTGTTATTTTTTCCTACCATCTTGACTATTTTCTTAATTTCTTCCAATCAATAGGTGTAGGGTAGTAGAATTCGTTGCAGTGAGACCATAATTCAGGACTTAGTCGTGAATAAATTCGACTGTCGACATTCACTCTGTTTAGTGGAAAAGCAGGCAGCCGGACTGAGGAAGAGGAGGTATATTGAGAGCCTCCCACTTCAGTGTATTGTAATTGACAATATTTTTGAACACCTAAGCTAACAAAAATTATAATTCTAAAATTCTTCATGTTAAAATCATTATTGACGCCTGTTTTTATGACCTTATTCTGTGTTGGATTCAATTAAAGTCATTTCTTCTTGACTTTAGTTGCCACATATCTATTTCGTTAAGTATCAATACAGTTAATCAGTACCCACCATAATTTAAACTTTAAGAAATTTTTCTGAATATACTGAGAAGCAGGAATGGATAATGAGGATGGATCTGAAACTATTATGTAAGACTGGAACCGGTTGCTAATTTTGTTAGTTGAACAATTAATGAAAAAAGTAAAGTAATGAAATAGTTTTTCAAATAAGGGGATATAGTTAAAATCCTCTCAATATCGATCTCGAAAATATTTCAGTTCTTCTAATTGCTGGCGGCACGGAAGAATATTGTATTGTCTAAATTCCTGAGAACGATTTGGGTTTGCTTTTAGCCTGGAATTTTAAATATTTTAGTGCGCCACAGCAGGAATTACTTCAGGAGACATGCTAATTTTACATAGCGGACTTTTTATTCTACTCTTATAATTTAACGAAAAGAATTGTTTTTATTTATTCCAGATGGTTTTTTTTAAATAAACTTTCCTTACCCGTACCTCTTAGGCATGGCATTTAAAAATATATTAAGAGAGCTCTGCGTATGGCATATACTGAGTGCGTATAGGTTTTGAAATAAATCTTTTATGGGAAATTCATTGTTATTGTTTGATATTTTATTTTTATTATTATTATTGAGGCTGCGCAGTAGCCACTTGCTATTCCTTTATCTTTATTAAACATTACAAGGTCTGTGAATTAAGGAGACGTTTTTTTTTATAAAGACTGGTAGATATTTGTTATTTGGCAATAGTGTTCGCCAACTAACCAAACGTCATCAATATTCTATGAAGTTTGTAAAAAAAAAATAATAATTACACAGTACATAGACCAAATCCTATATTTTCCTGGGGGTTTTTCACTGGTACTGGTTTTTCAGTTTTTCCCTAGTTGTTTTTGGAACTTTTTAATTAATTTTGCCTACAGAACACAAAACAGGCTTTTGACATATAAAGGATTACAAAAATAACGTAAATAAAAATTGTGTCTGCAAAAGGTAAAAATTGAACTTCTAAATATCACATGATATCTGTCGTTTAATGTCACATTAATATAGGATAAAGTTAGCTTATGGAGTGTCTGCGAAAAGTCACTAATATTTTATTTAAAATAACAATTGTATTTCTTGTTTGAATAAACAAGTTAACTAATTTCTTTACAGTCTCATATATGTGTGACAAATATTAATTAAGACCAGAAAATAAACGGTTTTATTATTTAAAATAATTTTTTTGATTAAAGCGTTTACATCAGAGTTATTTGCAAAAGTTAATTAAGGCCTACAGCCTGAAATTAACATTTTTTTAATTGAGTTGGGTGTGTAATGTTTAATTTTTGCTACCTTATGATATAAACTGACCTAGTTTATGATTATAGCTATTTGTTATATAATATATGAGTATTTATGTATACATTTTAATTTAATTTCGTCAAACAAATTTAAAAAATTATTGTGTGTTTTTCTAGTGATTTTATTGTGGACTTGGTTTTACTGCTCAGTCAGACCCTCTTAAGTTTTTAAAGCCTTTGAAAAGTGCTCAAATGAAAATAAAACCTTGCAATGAATTTTAAATTTATGTTCTTGTAATAAAGACATTAATATGGACAAATAATTTATAAGGGTTTAGTTTTTGTTTGAAACTTGTATATAATGGTTTAGTAAAAAAATTTATGACGTCTATTGCGACGTGCATCTCTAACCGTTTTTAAGTATCTAAAAAATCCAGTCTACAGGCTACTACTTGGTGAGCAGTCAGGTGTTTTAAATTATAAAACATTTGTTTTCCACGAGGACTGATTTCCATATGTTTGATATAACCATGCTTGGTTGACTTAAAACTTCTTTGTTTTGCAGTATAAATGCAGCTTTAATAAACATTTATTCTCGCCACGGCGACTCCTTATGCAAAACTTCCGCTTCAGACCATTGAATCCTGTGATAATTAACCCCAACATGATCCGCTCAACCGGATTTTTCAATATGCCCTAATTGAGTACTTTTTTGATGTTGTTGATTTAGCAGCATTGTATGATATATATATTTTTGATGTTACTTTTATTTCTAACCTAGAGAGGGCGTTTCGTTTCTCCTACACATGATTTACCACACTTACACGGAATTTGATAAATATATTCCTTAATTTACGGGAATGGTTTTAGTTACAAAACTCCCTATCATATTTCCCGATTTGTAGTTTGATAAAACCTAAGAAAGAAATCAAATATTGTAGGTTCTGCTCACTTAGACCCTTTGGTTTGGTTTCAAAAAGGGCATCGAAGGATAAGGCAACTGTTAAAACAACACCGCGTTTAAAAACTTTACGACTCGCCGAAGAGGTTTTTACAATCCGCGACTCCTCAGTTTCGAACCTAATTCGTTAAAAGTGCTTTCGCCACTTTGTAAACAATATTTTTTATGCTTTTAGTCATTCCCAGAATGAGCCGTAATATAATGTTAATTTTTTTATTTTAAATATGGCACACTACGCCAGTAGTCGGTTCAGGGTGTTCGGAGTAGATGAGCCAAGGAGAGAGCAAAATCATATATTAGATCACACTACTTACTATACTTAGATAGTGTGAGCTATGGTGATACTAATTTTTACGAAAAAAAAAGTTGGTCCGATTTCAAAAATTTTTATATAGCTTTGCGTTTTTGTCGCGCCGTCTGTAAAGACCAACGCGCATAACTCAAAAATCGCTAGCCCGATTTGAATGAAATTTGGTACAGTCGGGGACTTTTTAAATTGCTGCTCTCGAAAATAAGAAAAAATCCTATTTGAAATTCGGAAAAGTATTTTGAACCAAAACAAAAAAATTGTGAACCTTACATCTATTTGTATACATACATATACAAAAATTAATTTTTTTTGATTTCTTTAAATGATTAATTTTGACAGAAAAAAAATACAACGGCAATTTAAAAAGTCGCCGACTGTACCTAGGCTGGGTCTTGGGTTGTGTTTGGGTACAGAAGCTAAATAAAGGGGTGGGGGTAGATTTCAAAAATTAGATTTTACGTGAAAATATAGCTTGTGTGATATCAAACCAAAGGTAATTGAGTCTGGAGTTAAATAAAATATATTTCAGTTTTTAGTTATATTAGCTCACACGTACACTATAACTATAGTACCTAGTGTGAAAAAAAATGTAGGTCCAAAATGAATTTATTTCCGAAAACCAGTTGTGTACTGTATATATATTTTCATTGTAAGGTCTTTTCTTAACAATTTTTTTAGTTATCCATTTCTTGTTCTCCTCTTGGCATCTCTCCTTTACTCCCATGTACATATTTCCTTGTACCTATTTCTTTCTAAATCATCAAGTTTAGTTAGCAGTGAGAATAGAACAGCCCATTAGTTGTCAATTTGAGTCCAATGTTTTCAAGAACGTGCTCTAGTGCTCATATGGCTCATACGGGCGAGGGAGTGAGTGTGAGGGCGAGGTGACAGCGCACACTAAGCTTTATAATTGCTTTGCCAGGAAGAGCCAGGAATACTTTTCATGTGGTCACAGTATAGTGGGAAATAGCGCTAGTAAGGTTACTCCATTTTTTCACGAGTCCAATTTGAACTAGTGTTCACGCCAAAACAAGAGAAAGCTCGAGACGAAACGAGAGAAAGACCCTCTCTCGTCGAGAGATTTTCGTTTCACTCGTTCTCTCGAGCAAAAATTGATTGGTTTTATAAATTTTTACGATTTGCCATCTGTTCGTATTGACCTATTATAGAGTTAAGCTGATATTTATGTACTGTTCTTTTTAAATAAAAGGTATGCAAAAATTATCATATATTCCTTCCTTGACAACATGTACTGTGGCTTACCTTTCGTTTACTTCAAATCAGATTTAGAAAATCCAAAAATGTAATTAAATTGTACTGTTACTGTTGATACTTTATTCATAAGCGCGAAATTTTTATTTTCTTTTCTAGCTTTCGGCGTAAATTTTTATTATTTAGAAATCTGAAAAATCGTTTTTGGACGATTCTTTGAGGAACGAAAATTCTGAAAATCAAATATTTTTCTTACGTAAATAAGTTTGCTGTTTTATTTTAAAAAATATGGATAATTCAGATGAAAAATCTGCTAGTTAAAAAAAGTTTAAAAACTTATAAAAAAAATACATAAATTTCTTGAAAAAAATATGTTTTCCAGAAAAATTAAGAAAAATTAAGGTTAAAAGAAAATTATTTTTAAAAAAGTTGGTTGGTTTCCAGAATCTAGAAATTCCATAGAGATCTTCAAGACCCAAATATTTTAAATAATAGATTTATTGCTTTATTTTTAGGGATTTATATTATTCGCAAAACACAAAATAATCTTTTATCAACGAACACTTGGGATTTTAGTACAGTTTTAAATAAATAAAGCAATAAATCAAACAAGTTCGGTCGTTCTCCACTAGCTTTATTTTTTTTACAACTACATCTTTTGAGAGCATACGCTCTCATCTTCAGGTTGTACACTGAAAGAAAATTAGGTGAAATAAATGCCCGGTTCCTACAATCATTTATAAAATTAGTAACCTGCCAAAATGAACAAAAGAACAACCTAAACTAAAGACCTAAAAGAATGAACCCTACCTTGATGGAGTTAATCTATCGCCATTGCCTACAGCTTGTAGGCTCAAAAAAATTTACAGCAGCATGAGCAATGAAGCAGTACAACACATTACAGCAGCATGTGCAAAGAAGCAGCACAACCAATTACAGCAGCATGTGTAAGGTAATTAACTTGTGGAAAACTGAAAATAAAGAAATGCAAAACATTTCCACAGCTTTTATTCCATCGGCATTAACGAGGTGTTTTAGTGCATGAATTGTATTTACTTCTTTATTTATTGTATGTAAGCATATACAGGATATATCCCAGTATGGACACTTTACTTTGGAAAAAAGTAAATACCATAAATAACAGGTTTCACCTTGAAAAACACTTGTACACAGGGTTAGGCTCTCTCGAGCGATAGAAGAGTCGTATTGTCGAGACGAGACACCCATTTTATCTCGCATAACGAGACGAGAGAAGGCCTGACTATAAATATCAGAAAATATTATAAAAAAACGTGGGATTGAGACAGTTCTTAACTTTTTAACATCAATGAAAAATTCTAAAAATAAAAGTTGTTTTATGACAATTTTCTTTTGCTTAACTCTCTACACTTGCTTATTTGATAAAGCCGTTTATCACCAGCACTTCTTTGATGTGGCATGCACTAAACGAGTCAAGTGTAGTTAAACAATTTTAGTTGACCAACAATAAGAGATTAGGACTTGAACAAGTTTCATTTTGCGTATTTCAGTTTAAAATGGCGTCGAAGGCAGTAGTTCATCAATTTTATTATTTTATATTATATTATGCCTGTCCCAAAGTAATTCTTAAAGGTTTCTCTTATTGAAGTGCGAGAGAGGAATCCGAAATATGGATGTATCTAACAAAGATAGCCTGGCTTTTCTTATTTTTCTAGACCCCGCCTTTTAAAGTGGCTTTTAATATTCCTACCAAAAGTCGCCGAAATCTGGGATGACTTGCATCGTCGTCCATCGCCTTTAAAAGACGGCGGACGTCCCTAAAGAATCAAGGGTCGAATTAAAACGAGTGCTTGGTTTACTGTTAGAGGCGGGGCGGGGCTCTGTATCCAATAGAACCTATTAAAGGCGGGGTACAACTTTGGCATTTAAGGAACACCCGGTATGTGTTGCATAATTAATGGTATGAATGTGTACTAGCATTGCAGTTTTGTTAAACCTGATAATTCAATGATCTTGACAATACAAAATTTTCTCGGGCATCTCAGGTTTTAAAGTCATTTATTCGCAGTGGCGGCTGGTACAGGCAGTGCCCTCCCAAAACTAGACAACAAACAGTATTTTTAATTGATTTATTTCAAAAAAATTTAAATCTTCTGTGGTTAACAAAAGGCGATTAATTGGGTAAACTTTTTTAGCATAAATAATTACAAGCCGGCAGCACCGCGCGGGACAATGTTTCAATTTCACCCGTTTTTTAGCGGTGTATGGGTGGTTATGCTCGCGCGGGGACGGAAGGAATGCTTGTTTTAGTTGACGTCGGCCATATTCATCGAAAACGTTCGTTGTCCCTTCTACGTGCTGCCGGTTCTATCCTTAGTGATGGGTTTGTTTTGATTTAGGGTAGGTCAGTAGTTCAAAGCCTTGCCGGTCGCGTGTCCATTTTTTTTGCTTGTTTTCAAAATAGAAATAAATACCTTCGATTATATAATTAACTCTGCAATGAAAAATTATAGGATGCTGAAAACTGGTTGTGCGGTTGTGAAAAACGAAATTCTTTTTTTTGCTTTATTTGTCTTATTGTGAACAATCCACGAAGTGATCCTGCATTGGTGGCAAGGGAAATGTGTGATATCAAGCACTTTAGTAAAAAGTTAAAAAGACACAAAGGAAGTGCTTCTTATTTAAATAACCACATATAATTTTCTATGCTTGGCAAGACTGACATTAGGTGCCAATTGGATAGTGCCTATAGGCAAAACATTACCGAACATAATGAAAATGGGAGAAAAAATAGACATATACTTAGTAGGTTAATAGACTGTTTAAAATTCTGTGGGATTTTTGAGATTGCTCTACGGGGCCATGATGAGTCTGGAACTGGTGCTAATCGGAGCACTTTGCATGTGTAAAAAAAGGACTTTATCTATAAACAGATAAACTAAAAACTACACCAAGTAGCTGTTTATAAAATGCAAAAATAAAATTGTTTAGGTAAGTTTTTTTATCGCCTTTTTCATGCAATATAAATTTCTGCCCCTCCAATTTATAACGTAACCAGCCGCCACTGCTCATTCGGTAGCTCCAAGGCCTGTCTTGCTTCTATTGTAGTCCCAAAAATTTTCAGACCATATTACACTCTTATATTTTGAAAACTAATAAAAGAGTGTAAAATGGTCTCTAAATATGATGAAGGCTTAGGCAGTTTTGGAACAATATATATTTTGAAAAATAATAAATTTCCGAAAACTGCCAAAACTTCGATCAGTGGCAAGCGATAAAACGTGAATCAATAGTTTCTAAGTTTCAAGACTAGTTTTAACTAAAAAGTTGCTTAAGAGGGTTAGAACAGAAGTTCCCATTACAGAATTTATTCAATACAGAATTTATTAAATTACAAAAAAGGAATCTCTCGTCTTCTCCACTATTTTTCTCCGTTTTCTTGGAAGTTTGTGTTCTCCACCCTCTCTTCATGCATCGAACTTTTATCAGCAAGGGAGCTTCTCATGTGCGGCAAGGAACTAAAAACTGACTACCCGCAGGCATAAGTCAAAAACAGAATTTATTAAAACTAAACTTTACCCATGAAACGCGCCTTAATATAGTGGATGTCCTGGACTAATTTTGTTTTTATAGCTCTAACGACGGGATGCTGGACTCCCCCTTTAGCTTCTAATTGCGTACTCTCTTTTTAGACGCACACATTCTGTTCTCTCTTTTGAGTTTTGACTCGACTCACGGCTTTTCATTCTCTTCATAGCCTGTAATTATTAGCAGAGAAGGCTACTATCCTATAAGTACGAGCTAAAACCTGGTCATTGATTTCCCAAAATTAAATTAAAACCACTTGACTATCATCGAATTAAATTAAAGTACTTACGTCAGTCAATCAATCAAGACGCAGAGGATGGTTTTACCCAATAACTTGTTTATATAAATTTACGTCACTAGATCCGGCTCGAGAGACCAAAAGCTTTGCGAGATTATAATAAATTTAACCAAAATTTTAGAGTTTGTAATTTGCCAGTACAAAATGTAATATGCGATGTAGTTAAAGTACCACAAACGAAGCGGTGTAAAGCCCAAATATACTTGGCTGTTCCAATATTGCTGCAGTTTAGTTGTCTATTGAGGCCATGTAATCGGGTTTTATAATTACGTATACTTGGTTTCACCAAAAATGTCGATAAAATCTAGATCTGGAGTAGTTTTAACGATTTGGCATTGCGGCTTTAATAAGCATTTTGTATTAATTCATGAATAGGGGGCTGCTTGCTCTACCCTAGTCTGGAATTGCCAACAAACCATGAGACAGGCCAGCAGAATAAACGAGATGAGTCTTGTCTGGTTGCCAAGCTATACGGAGGTTGAGGGAAATGAAAATGACGCACTAGGCAGAGCGGGAGCAGCATCCGCGCTGGTTGGACCAGAGTCTTAATTTCGCCTGCCTAAAGCCATAGTCGCGAAAAAAATAGAAGATTCGGCTGTTAGAACTATTGGACAACAACACTCCAAAGCTTTTCTAAACAAGCCAGACAAGCACAGAACAAACCAACTGCTGGAATTAAACAGGAATGTCCTAGGAATTATCACAGGGCTACACACAGGACAGTGCCAATTCAACAAACACTTGATAAATGGGGGTAAGTAAGACATCAGGTTCTGTGGGGTTAAGGAGAAAAGGCCACTTGATTTAATTTACTACTACATAGCAAGACAGAACTAGGGTGAAACTATGCGGACCTGGATAGAGCCTCAGGACCTTGAGAAAATGTCACCAAACAAACCAATCTGCTTCTTAAACGAGATGGCTATTTGTGGTAGTTAAGTCGGGATGAGCCAAAATAGATACTTGAGTGGCAGTGGAGGGGTGACATTCTCACTACTCATAGTCAAACCTAACCTTACCTGCAAGAACATAACATGATCCCGGGTTCGAGTCCCGGCCGAAGCAGAAACACTTTTTTCTTATTTTTCTTTCTTTAATTTCACTTGTTGTTTATGGTTTTAGGTCCTTGCATTATTTGCAATTTGGTATTTGAGAACATACGTATATGTTCTGAACCGTCATATAATAATTATTAGGGATAGGAAGCAAAAACGAAAATGAGTGGCGTAATTGTTAAGGGGTTGCGGAATTGTTATTACTCTTGACTTCGGACCTTTTGGATGGCTGGATAATAAGCTTCCTCTAGTGGAGATTTTGGTTTAGGGTATTTTAATTGCAGCTATTTAAGTTTATACATATCAATCCCTACAAAATTTACTACTACATACTATGTCGGTTTAGAACGTTTTTCTACGTTGTCCGATGCCTATTCTACAAGTCCTTCGATCCTGACAATCATCTTCTGCCAGGTATTTTTGACTCATTGATCCTGGGATTGACTATTGCCATTCCAGTTTAGGACGCCCTCTTTTTCTGCGCCCTAGTGGTTGCCATTCTAGGACCTGCTTTCGTAATCTTTTGTCGTTCATCCGCTTTACGTGGCCCTATCATATCAGTTGTCTTTTAGTGATGTCATCCGTTATGCTTCTCTCGATTCCCATTATTTCTTTTATGGTCTCATTTCTTAAATGATCTGTTCAAGATATTCTCATTGATCTTCTTATTGACACTTTCGCTTTGTATTTTTTGTTACGCGACAAGTCTCTATTCCATACAACAGCGTGCTTTTCAAAATTGTTTCATACATATTAAATTTTACCTTCTTTTTATTTATCTGCTCCATAAAATACTGTTAAGACATCCAATAACTTTTTTGCTTTACTATTCTTTTTTCCAGTTCTGTACAGTCTCTTCCTGTCTCATCAAATGTGACACCCAAGTATACATACTTATTGCGTAGAGATACTGTTTGTTCATCTACTAGTTCTAACTCTTTTCCAATACATAATTACTGCGTCTTGTCCATGTTCACAGGACACACACTTTTGGTATTCTTCCGTTAACTTTCTAATCATATACTGTTCTTTACTATTAGCTACAATTACTTGGTTGTCAGCAAACTGTAGAGTGTACATGGTAAATCGGTCGTTAAGTTGTATTCCCATGCCGTGTACCTTACGTTTCTAGTTATTTACAGATCAACAATACATTTTCCTTACCAAAAAACAATCCAAATAAATTAAGCAAAGGATCAGATGTGTGGAGAACTGAAATGCTTGTGGCAAGTAAATATATATTTAATGTCAATGTTGTTAAGAAAATGATATTAATATACATTAATATTATTTTATATTATTTTTTTCATGCAATACTTATTTTTTTTTCCTTGTCGTGTAAATTGAGGTAACCAGAAAAATCAAAAAAGTAATTGTGGAAATATTTTGGAACAAGTATAAAAGTCAGATATGTAAGTGCGCGTCATATAGATTATGAAGTATGTGGTTCCACCCATTACGACGGCCCTGCTATGGTTTAAGATATTGTTAGAGTTACCTGTTCATAAAAACTTTTTGTTTATACTTAGTATTATCTGTATAATAAGTACCATGTAATCCTAAAAATTGAAATTTTATGCAGTTTTAAATTTATGGTCCATATTTCTGCAGCATAAACTATAAAATTAAAGCGAGGATTAACAGCATTACAGTCAATAAAATATTTTTATGGTCGAAACGTGATTTATGTGGTCACTTGCACCAGTGGCGTACGTATAAATGAATCCTGGGGGGACTTGAGCGCAGATCGATGTCATTAGTCTTTAGTCTAGTCCTTGAAGCTTCTCTTGAGGACGATGGACGCCCAAGGGGATATATTGGCACCAAATCAACTCAGATAGCTGACTATACGGATGATATTGGAGTTCATAGTAAAGAGAAAGAGATCTTTGACCAAGGCTGTCACAGTGCTTGCAGGGGTTGAAATCCCTTATCTTTGGGAACACAATTCCACTTATTGGACATCTGTCAAACTCATGCCAAATACCATATGGCAGCTTGAAATTGAAAACGAAAAGAATTTTGGAAAATTCACAATTTTTTAATTTCTTAATCGATTTTTTTTAAATTAATTTCATTTTATTTAAATTATAGTGCACTTTTATAAAAACTATTAATCACAAGCTTTTTTAATGTTTCTTTGTCTCAAAAAAATATATTTCTTAACATCATGCTTTACTTTGTATTTTTTCCGTTTTATAAAGAAACTGCTGGTTTTACAACAAAATCCCAGGGTACATGAATGATATGTATTGACAAGTCGTATCCATAGTGTATGAAACTCAGAATAACCACAAGTTAAAAAGTTTTCGAGGGGAATCCCCAGACACCAAAATTTTACTTTTTTATGAAAGTTTCAAACGTGACAAAAAGGCTTTAGAAATTCACAGGCCCTACCATTCTAAATGACGCAAGCTAATTTTTTATATTTTGTATTCTATATTCTATGAAATATGATAGTTTATATATGTCCTACCAACGATTTTGCACCAATGTTTTCCCCACTATTTTTTATACGAAACGACTTTTAAAATATCCTGTCTTAACTATGGATTCCTTTAATTTTAAGCGTGCCTTATTTTTAAATTGGTTGCACCGAGCAAAAATCTCCTCTTATTTGTTAAGATCACAAGCTGTGTGGTTAAGATGCGACCACCTTGTGACCCAATCAGGCAACGCCGCTGTTTCACCCAACCAAATTTTTAAACTATGGAAAAACAACAACCCTCAGTATTTTCCAAAATAGTTTTGTTGTTAAACCATCCATTTTTCTATGTCAAGCCGCCTTTAAAAATTTATTTAAAAAAATTAAACTTCTTGAGTGTTTGGTTCAAGAATATTTGGAAGATGATAAAATCGAGATGGTGATACTCGATTTCGTGGAATATGGGTGTCCTCGTCGGTACAACCAAAGGACTAAAAATTATAGTGAAATAAGGGGAAAGTGTAAAGGCAGAAAAGAAAATCGTCTTGTTACATCATGGTGCAGTTTAATTTAAATGCTTTTTGTACTGTTTTCTTACACTGGTCAGTCCTCTCCTACCCCTAGCGCTGTATAGTCTAAATTATACACATTTGTAATGACGTCACCAGGTGAGAAAAAACATATGGCGTAGATATTTTTAATATTTACTATTGTTGTTGGGCTCAATTTCGTTGCATCTGCGGCTCGCTGTATCACATTCTCGAATTGAAGTGCGAT
This sequence comes from Aspidapion aeneum, assembly GCA_963576565.1. NCBI lineage: Eukaryota > Metazoa > Arthropoda > Insecta > Coleoptera > Brentidae > Aspidapion > Aspidapion aeneum. The sequence continues at coordinate 28,246,036 of OY755043.1, forward strand.
TCCATTTCGAACTTGTTCCTTTTCCAGTTAAAAAAGAGCCAATATATTTAAAATTATCAGCTGCGATTGTTCATTATACCTATTATATTTGTTTCTCGGCATTTTAAAACTTTTTAAAATAATTTTCGACAAGTTGACAAACTCATGTGTTTGATTAACAGTGACGGATACTTCACATAAGCAATTACCTACCTATTTAAAAAATGAATTAATCATAGACACTACTTTTTTTAAAAAGTTTATTGTCACCGCTGTTTAGAATATACTAAACAAAAATAAACAAAAATGACGTCATTACAAATGCCTACAATTTGGACTATACCCAGGCTGTGAGCAACAGTTAACCCGAAAATCAGACGAAAATAGTGTAATAAAAAGTAGAAGAGAGAACTTTATTTTTCAAATCAAACAAATATTTTTGTAATCGATACATAGGTATATTTTTTCACAAAAACATGTGGCAAAATTTTTTCAAAATTATTTTTATTTATTTTAGGCTTTTGTTTAAAAAAAAAATTTCTTACTTTATTTATTCACAAAACACAAAAAGACACACCTTCACTTCATCACAACATTCTGCTCATTTGTAGGTATTTTCAGTTGTTATAGCATTGCCAGATGGGGACCACCAAGGAACAGTAACGTCACGAAAAAAGGTTCATTAATTTTAACAACACTAAGGAAAGAATAAGTCTGCCTTTAATTTCGTTGCAACGAAATTTTACTAAATAAGGTATTTAGGTTATGAAACGGAAAAAAAAAGTTGGTGCGATGGGCCCTAAAAGACACATTGGTGGGAAGCTTATTTAAAGCTCTACAAAAAACTACCAAACCGATTTTTTCTGAAAATTACAGATTTTTGACGAAAGCCGTAATTTTAAGAGAAAAATGATTACCTTTTACGTACGTTTTAAGTTCCTAGAGGTTACCCTAAGGTATAAAAAATAGTCGGGAAAACATTGGTTCAAAATCGTGCGTCGGCTGTATATAAACCCTCATATTTAACACAATATAGACTGCAGAAAATAAAAAATTAGCTTAAGTTATTTAGAATGGTAGAGTCTTTTAATTTCTGAAGCATTTTTTCTACTTTTAAGACTTTCATGAGAAAGTGAAATTTTGGTTGAGGATAACTCAAAAACGAAAAGTGCATGAAGGCATCTTAGCCAATAGAGTAACTTTACCCTGTAATCAAATTTTCTTCATTTTAATTTATAACTTGGAAAGAAATCGACTTAGATGAACAGTGATAGGAATGTGGTTAGCCACAACAGTTCGCAAATAATCTTAATCCACGAAGATAATGATTGATGAAATTAATAGTACACATACGTTAAAGCATAACGTTATTAAGTAGTCGTCTTTCAGGTTTTATTAAGTAGATTTAGCAGTTAATTAGCAATTAAGAATTAGTATCTTGAAGCGCTTTTAAATGCTTTTATATGGCATAAATCAAATCCTTATTGTATAGCGTAGCTCTAAAAATAAAAGCTTTATTTAAAGATTTCTACTTTTTCAATAAAACAAATTAATTTAAAAAAATAAAAGCCAACAAGATTGTTATTTGAATTATTTATTTAAATAAAACATTTTTTGCAATCTCCTTCTAACTAGGCTTAGAATCCCTGTATGTTAGAGACCCTGTGTCCATTTATCCAAAATGGAACATCTTATTATTTTCATATCTGTATACAGTGTAATGACGCAATTTGAATTTAGCTTAGTAAGCATTTATTGTATATATAAACAGAAAATTGGTAATTAATAAAACAGATTCAAACTGATTGTTGTTTCTTACTGTTGTGCCCAAGACTATTTTTGGCCTAGCATATCTGCTAGCAGAGCGTGAGTCTGCGTTTTGACAATATTCTTTAACTTTATAGTAGCAAGTGCCCCCCCTGGTTACTATATAGTTCTTACTTAAACCTATAGCAGGTGCTCCGTCGGTTTATAGGCCTTTTACTCAAAACTCGTAGCAAGTGCCTAGCCTGGTTGCGAGTTCTTCTTTCCGACTTACAGCTAGTGCACTATTCTGTTTGTAAGTCACCTTTAACATTCCTTGTGCCTTATTGCAAGTGCCCCGTCTGGTAATAAGGCCCCTTTCTCTCCTCTACTCTAACAATCAAGTCTTAAAGTAAATTAGCCTTAGAGCGACAAGCCTAAAGCTGCACACCCTGTATGTATGACATATTTTATAGGAATAAAGACGCAACAAACCCGTCAAAGTCACTAAAACTCACATTTTTTGGTTATGTTAGTTTTTTGTCAAGTTCATTGGCGTATTATTAAAATATATTAAGCGATCACTCGCCCGGATTCCTAGTCACTCAAGAATTCAAGGAAATGATAAAGCAGACAGGTTAGCAAATATAGGCAGAAGCCTTGAGACTCAAAGTCACCAGTATGAATCCTTGGAATGCACAGATTGGATACACAGTGAAATATAGAATGAGTGGAGAAATGAATATCATGAGAAAGTCCTTCAGAGAGATTCTCTGTATAACAAAAACACTCCTTACCCTCTAAAAAGGAGCTGGTTGGAAAATTATAAAACTCTTAATAGGAAAGAGATAACTTCATTCATAAGACTTCGAACTGAACATTGTCGATCCCCTTAACACCTTTATCGCTTAAACATAAAAGAGAATCCCACTTGTATTTGCAATGAAATAGGTGATCTCATTCACATATTATTTGAATGCCCTCTCAACTACTATAACATTGACAAGAATATAACCGAAACAAAGATAAAGAAATTGTCCGAGTTCCAGGAAACCCTCACAAATCGACTATAAAATAGTGATCACAGGATCACAAGTGAAAATAATTTAAAGTAATGTCTGTGGCTAGTTAGCCTCTGTAGCGTAGGCCATTAAACCGAAAGTGGATTGGATTGGATATTAAGCGATCAGCAACGAGTTGCATTAAAATCCCTATTTCTTGATATATTTATATCCAAATCAGGGCTATCAAAACGGACGGGCCACGATCCTCCACTTTGTTGACGTCACATCGGAGGCTGATTTTTTTTTAATGGTCACGTCACGACACAGCCGATTGTCTTTAAAATATTGAAGTTGGAATGACGGTTCATGAATATTTGATTTTTTTTAAATAAAGCCGGTTTTGAGAATGTTGACTATATTCTTAAAGAACAGTTTTTTTTTAATGTATAGTAATCCTTGATTTTTCAGAGCCGCTTCATTAGCTCACACTTAAATTAAATCTAATGCAGAATCAAATGTGATAAACACAGATGACAAAGTCATATACATGTGAAATATAACAGTTGACATGTGGTACATGGCGGGTAATTTGAAATCATAATAAAGAATGCTAAATCTTGAAGATATTAACCTTTTAATAATCTTGCATACTTACAAAAGTTTGGTGGAATATCATGATGGTGTCTGAGAATTTCGCGGAAATCTGTAGTGCCATTTTGAAAATATCATAAAAAAATGTCTGACCTCGCATAAGACACAATATAAAAGTCAGCCCCCGAGAACAACTGATTTGTACAGGGTCGTGGCCTGTATTTTTTTGTTGGCTTTGTCCAAATATGTAAACGTACAGGAATCCTAAGTAACATCAGTCAATATGCCACATAAAACCAGTGGCGAAGCGTACGAGTAAACAAGGTAGACAGTGTCTACCCAACATTTTCGATCTTACTATTACATAATCATAAAAATATTCCTTAATGCTATTTATTGTTTGTATATTATTTAAGATATTTAGGCATAGCACATGATCAATTATTAATTAATAACTCAAAACCAAAAATAATGAAAATACTGGTCCCACCGCATGGCCCGTTCTTCTCTAAAAAAACAACGCAATTGTCTTCTAAAATCGTGTTCGAATTTCTGAAAATTTCACTATGTTGATGCCCTAAAGCCACAATGACAGAGAGATGAATAAAAAATGTGTAAGACCTAACCTAAAAATTAAATTATATAGGTTTTTTTAAATTTTAGATGTCAAAACCTCCAAAAACTCCCCAGACCCCCAAAACCTAAAATTTTTAGGTTTTCTTTAAATTTTCTCATAAACTAAGCTTTTTAGTGAAAAATATGTATTTAACTTTATTGTAGACAATAAAGTTTCCTTTTCAACGATATACAAGAGTGGGGTACGAGTAGGATTTATCTGAATATGGTTTTAAATTCAGGAGAGTCCATGTTCAAAAAGTGCAACTAGTTTTTGGCACCATTTTTATGTAACCCATACCTCCTTCAGACATATCAAAATACCATTTAGGAATATGCAAAGTAACTTTAAATCACCCCAATGCAGCGTTTTTTTTTGTGTGAAAAGCAAAAAAAATTTAATTCAAAATTGTCAGATTTTTACTACACTATAGAGGTTCATTAAGCTAAATTTAATTTAAAATCTGCTTTTATATAATTTGTGGTTTAACTTTTTTGTGAATATTATATTAAATTCTATAACTAATGGGAGGGACGTATAAAATTAAAATATAACAGTATGTTTTTTATCATGGTTACAAAAAGCTTGTTGATATAATTTTGTAGCAAAAACCGAATGTAAATTGTGGGGTAAATATTAGTCCATTTTAATAATAAAATTGTACTAATTGGACAGCATTTTTAGCCCAGTCATATTAAGTGAAAAAACCTTGAAACTTGGAAAAAATTAGGTGCAGACTGGATTTTTGTATAATTATTCCTTAGCACCTGGGACACATCCCCATATGTTCTCCACCAAAATCACCCTTAAGATTCGCTAGATGTAAGGCCCCAAAAGTCCTAAAAACCAGTATTTTGCGATTTTTTCTAAAACTAATAAATTTTTTAAAAAAAGTGAGAAGATAAAAAATACGCAAAATCATTCTGTCTGTAATATAAGATTAAGAAAAAACCTCATCTAACACTTTAAAAAATATAAAAAAATATATATTTAATTTTTTTCCTACCCTGTAGTAATTTTGTTTTAAAATTTTAGAACTTTATAACATCAAGCTTGACCCCCACTTTTACACAACACCATGTACTTAATTTTAGTGTTTGCTTCTTAAAAGTTAAACAACTTTAAGTAAGGCTTAGGCCAATGGTCAATAATATTCGGACCGCCAATGTGACATGGAATTTTTTTTATACAACTGAGCACTGAATGAGAAAAAAAAAGTACATAAAGAAAGTTCAACTTCCGTGTAGAAACAGCTTTAAAATATACGCAAATGTACACACTTTTATTATATTTGAAATTGCAGCCAAATTGCTATTGATAGCAAAAACAGTGTTTCACTAAACTCTAATGGGACAAAGGGGTTTAAACAAAACAAATCTAACCTAAGGGTAGTTTTTAAGGGTTTAAAAATATAAACATGAATACATAAGGTTTTACCGAATAGTCGTTTTATCATGATTTTTCCCCAAATACATTCCTATGTGTAAAAGTTTCAGTTTCTAAGATATCTACAAAACACAATGTATCCATGTACATATAGCCTGGTTTTTGACAGCCTTTGCGAAAAATCTTGACATAAAAAACCGAAAATTGCATTTTAATACGAGTATTTGTTAAAACGTTATGTAACGTATCATTTATTGTAATCTGCAGAGTTTTTTTATGTGCTGGGTGGAAACCTCTGTTTATAATTTTGAACCCTTAATAAACCAACTTTATGATAGAGATCATTGCCCTTATGTTCCATATATTTTGTTTAAACCTCTTTGTTACATATAAGTTTAGCAAAACAATTAATTAATAAAAAATTAAAAAAAAATACTTTAATAACTGTTAAGCTGGAATTTCAAATAAAATAAAAGTGTGCGCATTTGCGTGTATTTTAACACTGTTTCTAACTAGAAGTTAAATATTTTTAATATTACGGTTTTTTCTGTCGTACAGTTCCTAATTGTATAAAAATTAAATTTTCAAAATCCCAGTGGTGGTCCTGTTAGTATTAACTACTTTCATAACCTTTTCTTAAAGTTGTTTAACCAAAAAATAATTTTTAGTAAATGGTGTTTGTTATAAGTGGGTATCAAGCCTAATAATATTAAAGTATTAACATTTTAAACAAGTTACCTACAGAGTAAGAAAAAAAACTAAATATATTTTTAAAATTTTTAGGTTAGGTTTCTCTCTTAATTAGAATGAACGATTGATTTTGCGTATTTTCTCACTCTTGACTTTTTTTGAAAAAGTTATGAGTTTTCGAGAAAATCACAAAAAACTGATTTTTAGAACATTTGGGGCACATCTACCGTCGCTCAAGGAGGATTCTGGTGGAGAATATGTGGAGATGTGTCCCGGATGCCAAGGAATAATTATACAAAAATCCAGCTTCCACCTATTTTTTTCAACTGAGCTATTTAACCTAAATTTCTGTATAAAATTATATTTTCAAAAATTGAATGAATATAATTATTAAAACCATTAAAATGTTACAATTAAGTGAGTCTTCCAATATAGTAATAATTTCCTCTAAAGGGTTTGTTAATTAGATATATCAAATTTAAAATCTGATCCTTTTGATTTAGCTCAATTTTATTCATTTATGCTTTCTATTTTAAGAGCTTTCTCAAAGCATACTCAAGACCCTACGTGTCCCAGAAGACTTCACTAATTACCACCCCTTTTCTAATCAATCCAAAAGCCCCATCTCAAGTCCTTTTAGATTTTTTTTGCTTACTATTTTAGGGTCATACACCCCTTATATTCTATTTTGAGGGAGTGAATATTTGCTTTCATTAACAGATGCTTAAAGGTGCCTTAAATTATGCGTGGGATGAATGAAAATTTCACTGAGGACCATCAATTTCAGTGGCGCACTTGGAATATGTCTTAGGGGGGGCCTAAGACCAAATAATGTCGTATTTACGCTATTTTTTGTTTTTATTCATAAAATATATAAAAAATATCTAAAAAAAATCTTCCCGAATCCCCGCCTGGGTGCGCCAATGTAAATTTTAATATTTGTAAATTCAGTGGGTCACTTTATAACAATGATCTCTCTATATATATATATATATATATATATATATAACTGGATAGGCCTTTACATATATGCAAAGTGAGGCAAAAATATTGATATTATTTGTAGAGAGAGCACGCTGCGCAGGAGATGCTACTTTTCCTTTTTTACTTTTACTGTTTGATGATTTTTAATCTAAAACTGGATTTTTACTGCTATCAGGTAGTAATAAAGTTTTTTAAATAATCCAAGCTACACTTCAAAACGGAAACCGGCTTTTCATTCCCATAAATCTCATTTTTACTTGTTCAACAAAAACAATTTCAAAAATATACTGACAACATTGACAAACATTTTAATGACATATCATAAATGACAATCTCTTGGAGGTACTAAATTCGCAGAATACCAGCGGTGATTAGAACTGGAGAGAGAAAGGTTGCACTGCTTACACTATCATTTTATCTTCTCGCTCTAAAAAAACTCTTTAAATTTTTGCCTCAGTATTCGATATACGTAATGTATAGCCGTGGTCGTTCCTTTCTGTGCCTAATCCTCCAGAAAGGTTGGCTAACAGTTTGGTTGCGGTCAATAGGCGGATATTCGCACAGTATATGTCTCACTGTTTCGTCATTCTCCATATAGAGTTTACATTCTGTTAGTCCCATTCTGTGCATGGGTACTCTTAGTCGATGGTGACCTGTAACAAGGTCCTTTAATGAATTCTTTAGAGTTTTAGTAGGGGACAGACTTAACATTCAAAGTAAATTTTTTTTAAAAGTCTGTAACTTTCAAGGTCTAAAATTAAGGCAAATATTATTGTTATAGTACTAACTATTTACTAATAAACTTTAAAGTTAAAAAAAGTATACTGTTTTTTTGTATATGGACCCAAGATTCTTATTCAAAAAAACCTGTATATGTTTATTCTAAGATTTTTTTTGAATAAATCAAATCTTACATTATTTCAATGTTGCATGATTGTCATGAAACTATTAAAATTTAGTCGATAAATATTTTAATTTTCTCGACCCAGATATACTGCAATACAATTAATTTATCGGGATAATATTATTTTATGGGAATCCAAAATTAATTTGCCTAATTTCTCCTGCTGGCTGTTAAAATTTGTTTAAAAACAGTGTTGTTTTTTGTTTTAGGGACAAACTGACAGAGGCTAATTTTTAAACTGCTATACCCACTGCTTGATTTATTTGAACATCCAAACTCGAAAATAAATAGTAGTTTCGCAAAAATATATGCAATTAATCTAATTAAACGGCGCGTTTGTTGACTTTTTTGTTGCTTTTTCCTATTTTCTCCCCGCGCTCTTGCTTGCAGTCACCTCTGTAATATGATCTATACCTCATACATGGCGCTTTGAAAGTTCGTCTTGACCACCGACAGTTGCTTCGCGAGGGTCTTGAATTTTTTTTAAAACTTAATGGAAAAACATTTTTTCAAACGAAAAATTAAAGACAGCAAAATTTTTAAGAAAAACAATTAAACAAATTTTTTTCTAAAAAAATATTTTTGAAATAATTTTTTTTTTACATTTTTATCAAACAATAGTTTTATTCCAAAAACCAAACAAAAATCTAACCGAACTAGCTTTTCTGTCTTTCTTTTTAGAGTTCGGGGTTGGTGTTCTCGAAACCTTTGTCAATTGATCGCAAAAGTATCCTTAACCTAAAATTTTTCCTAAAAAAAAAGATAAATGCTTTTCACAAAAGTGTAGATAATTTAAAAAACGAGTAATTAAATTTCTTTTTTAAAACGCTTCTTTAAATATTTATTTTTAAAATTATATCCACGACATAAAAATTCACTTTTTTGCACTATAAGATATAAACCTTTTTTAGGGATAAAATGGCAACTTTGGTACACTAGGGAAAAAGAAAAAACAACTTGTTTACTGAAAAAAAGATTTATTTATTGTCGTTTTTACATTTCAACTGACGATAACGTACCATGCAATAGGATTTCTAGGACGCTACGATTTTTAAAAGATATCAATCAATCTTTGTGTTTCTATTGCCACTCCTTCCCAACAGTTGATATCGTTGTTAAAGTTTTCAAATCTAACCGTTTCGCTGTTATGTGGTTATAATTTTTTTAATTAGTTACGTGATATTTTGTATGCCAACCTAATTCAAATCGATGGGAACGCATATTTAAAATTTAACTAAATTTGCAAAATGAAATAAACAGTTTTTCGAAAATTGCGCGACAGCCGATTTTTGTTTATGTCCACCGGTTTTTTAGCAATTAAATCCAAAATGTTTTCAAAATATAGAGACTCTTGATGCCTTAAACATTTTTCTTAAATGAAAAACTCTTTAAAAATTAAGGACGAGGGGTGAACAGCTCTCACAATCGGTGTACACATTTCTCACAATCTTTACACAATCCCTCTCAATCACTCACAATCTGTCACAATCTTACCACAATCCTTCACAATCCCTCACAATCTTACCACAATCCATCCCAATCACTCACAAATCTTTCACAATCCTTCATCCCACAATCCGTCACAATCTTTACACAGTCTGTCCCAATCACTCACAATCTGTCACAATCTTACCACAACCCCTCACAATCTTACCACAGTCCTTCACAATCCCTCGCAAAGGAAACTATAGACATGATGACATTTTTTTTTTTTTTTGGTCGCAAGAATTTTCGATTGGCTTTCGCCCACCGGCCCTTCAGGCACACGCGACACCGCTACACAGTCCTCCACAATTCCTCACAATCTTTCACAATCTTACCACAATCCCTCACAATCTTAGCAAAAGATTGTGGATTTTCCCAATCGGTGTACACATTTTGGGTTTAGCTGTTCACCCCTCGATTAAGGATTACGTTTATCTGACCATCGTAAGAAACGCTTTTTCAGATGTTTTTATCATTAAATAATGAAAATAATTTGCAAATAGCCACAATAAAATTTCACTGTCGTTCAGCTTGAAGAAAGTGGCATTAAACTATCAAAAAGTTTTGGAAATTGTTTCATTTAACACTTTTATCTTTGACCAAAAACTCTTTTCTCTCTCCCCACAGCGGCATACGCAGAGATTGGATTGGGCTTGTGGGGGGAGGGGTGTTCAACGCTGTGCCTATGCTACTAACCAAACCTGTAAGGAACAAAGTTTGCCTATTATCTTTTTATAGTCGTATGGTTCATGGGAGACATTTATCTTCTTTATCACCCCCGTGCGTACGTCACTGTCGCCACAGTTAACTTCGTTTTCGACTCTGGAGAAAGCGCGCCGAGTACTGCGCAGAAATTTTTTCCTGAAAAACTTTACAACTGTTATGGGGTAATGATTTTTTAATGAGCTACGTGATATTTTGTATGCTAGATCTATATTGGCCAACCTAATTCAAATCGATGGGAACGCATATTTAAAATTTAACTAAATTTGCAAAATAAAATAAACAGTTTTTCGAAAATTGCGCGACAGCCAATTTTTGTTTATGTCCACCGGCTTTTTAGCAATTTAATCCAAAATGTTTTCGAATTATAGACTCTTGTTGCCTAAAACGTTTTTCTTAAATGAAAAACTCTTTAAAAATTAAGGATTACGTTTATCTGACCATCGTGAGAAAAAGTTTTCAGATGTTTTTATCATTAAATAATGAAAATAATTTCCATAGTATAATTTCACTGTCGTTTGCCTTGAAGAAAGTGGCATTAAACTATCAGAAAGTTTTGGAAATTATTTCATTTAACACTTTTATCTGTGATCAAAAACTGTTTTCTGTGTCGGTCGTCCGCATCTCCACACAGTGGCATACGCAGAGCTTGGATTGGCCTTGTGGGGGGGGGGGGGAGTGTTCAACGCTGTGCCTATGCTACTAGCCAAACCTGTAAGGAAAAAAGTTTGCCTATTATATTTTTATTCGTATGGTTCATGGCAGACATTTATCATCCATATCACCCCCGTGTGTACGTCGCTGTCGCCACAGTTAAGTTCGTTTTCGACTTTGGAGAAAGCGCGCCTAGGACTGCGCAGACATTTTTACCTGAAAAACTTTACAACTGTTGTGGGGTAATGATTTTTTAATGAGTTACGTGATATTTTGTATGCTAGATCTATATTGGCCAACCTAATTCAAATCGATGGGAACGCATATTTAAAATTTAACTAAATTTGCAAAATAAAATAAACAGTTTTTCGAAAATTGCGCGACAGCCAATTTTTGTTTATGTCCACCGGCTTTTTAGCAATTTAATCCAAAATATTTTCGAATTATAGACTGTTGTTGCCTAAAACGTTTTTCTTAAATGAAAAACTCTTTAAAAATTAAGGATTACGTTTATCTGACCATCGTGAGAAAAAGTTTTCAGATGTTTTAATCATTAAATTATGAAAATAATTTCCACAGTAAAATTTCGCTGTCGTTTGCCTTGAAGAAAGTGGCATTAAACTATCAAAAAGTTTTGGAAATTATTTCATTTAACACTTTTATCTGTGACCAAAAACTGTTTTCTGTGTCGGTCGTCCGCATCTCCACACAGTGGCATACGCAGAGCTTGGATTGGCCTTGTGGGGGGGGGGGGGGAGTGTTCAACGCTGTGCCTATGCTACTAGCCGAACCTGTAAGGAAAAAAGTTTGCCTATTATCTTTTTATTCGTATGGTTCATGGGAGACATTTATCTTCCATATCACCCCGTGTGTACGTCGCTGTCGCCACAGTTAAGTTCGTTTTCGACTTTGGAGAAAGCGCGCCTAGCATTGCGCAGACATTTTTACCTGAAAAACTTTACAACTGTTGTGGGGTAATGATTTTTTAATGAGTTACGTGATATTTTGTATGCTAGATCTATATTGGCCAACCTAATTCAAATCGATGGGAACGCATATTTAAAATTTAACTAAATTTGCAAAATAAAATAAACAGTTTTTCCAAAATTGCGTGACAGCCAATTTTTGTTTATGTCCTCCGGGTTTTAGCAATAAAATCCAAAATGTTTTCGAATTATAGAGGCTCTTGTTGCCTTAAACGTTTTTCTTAAATGAAAAACTCTTTAAAAATTCTTTAGCCACAGTAGTTACTGTCATTCGCCTTGAAGAAAGTGGCATTAAACTATCAAAAAGTTTTGGAAATTGTTTCATTTAACACTTTTATCTTTGACCAAAAACTGTTTTCTCTGTCGGTCGTCTGCATCTCCACATAGTGGCATACGCAGAGATTGGATTGGCCTTGTGGGGGGGTGTTCAACGCTGTACCTATGCTACTAACCAAACCTGTAAGGAAAAAAGTTTGCCTATTATCTTTTTATTCGTATGGTTCATGGGAGACATTTATCTTCCTTATCAGCCCCGTGCGCACGTCACTGTCGCCACAGTTAACTTCGTTTTCGACTCTGAAAAGAGCGCGCCGAGTACTGCGCAGAAAATTGAAAAACTTTAAAACGTAAAAAGTGATAAGCTCAACCTGCAGCTAAAATATTTTACAAATTTTAGCAGCCAGACTGCCGTCTAGGACGCAAAGTTTGTATGGTTCTGTCATAATTTTACAACCAAAGCCGAAGTATCAATAATAATATTTAAGTTTGGAAAATAAATTAAGACATCAATACGAACATTGACATATCTATAGTTCAAAATGCATACGCTGACTTTATATGCATTACATCCTTAGCAACCTTTTCTGCCACAAAGGCCATTGCCATGTTTAGTTGTCACAATCTTGTCCAACTGAAAACATAGAAAAAAAAGAAGCAATAATAGTTACTTTTTTTGCTATAGTCCTTGCCATTTATAGTTACACTTTCGTGACTTTGACATGAAATAAACATTTTTCCTAACCAAAAATGTACTATAAATTAAACATGTTATAAATGGTATAAAATTAAAAGTGAAACTGTCATGTTTCTGGATAAAACAATGCTGAATGTAGTTTAACAAAAAAAACGCACAGATAAAAACAACTCAAAAGACTTGCCATTTGTCATAATTTTTTTAGTAAGTATATAATAAATAAGAGGGTGGGAGACGTCACAAAATTGTAACTACCCATCGCAAGGTCTATACGGTAAGAACCGCACTAAGATTTATTTAACTGGTTCGTTTATTAAACAAGTTTCGTGGCTAATCGGGTAAAAAGGAGTTTTTGTTTCTCTTATATTTTTCCGTGGGTAGCTTGAAAGCTTAACCTCACGGGGGTCCAAGATCTAATGGTCACCTAATAAGTGGTGACAGTTAACTGTTTAGTCCTTATGGGAATCCTAAGAACACTGCTTGGTCAATGTGACACTCTTGCAAAGTTAATTAGACGGTTTTGTCTCTAGTCCTATGTAAATTGTGAGAGAACTCTCGCAAAAAGCGCCATCTACCGAGATACGAGAGAAGCCGGAAGCTTTCAAGCTACCCACGGAAAATATGTTACTAAATTTTACGTTTGTTATCATTATTTGGCTTAAAAACTCCGCTGACTGACGCTCACGTAAAAACACAATAAGCGTTGATCTGGCCTGAAAGGCAGAAGAGCTCTCGTAGGTCACGGATTAGTTTGTTTCTTTGTATTTGTAATCGATCATTTAATTGATCGATATGTATAGCAGTTTATTTTCGCCTGCTCTTGTTCAGTTTCTCTCGTATCTCGGTACATGGCGATTCTTGCGAGAGTTTTCATACTATTTATATAGGACTATGGACAAAACGTCTAATTAACTTCGCAAGGGTGTCACATTGACCAAGCAATGTTCTGAGGAGTCCTATAAGACCGAAACAGTTAACTGTCAACACTTATTAAGTGTCCATTAGATCTTGGACCCCCATGAGGTTGAGCTTTCAAGCTACCCACAGAAAAATATGAGAGAAACAAAAGCTCCTTTTTACCCGATTAGCCACGAAACTTGGTTGATTTTTTAAATTCGCGAGTACTAAATTTCACGTTTGTTAGTATTATTTGGCTTAGAAATTCTGCTGGGTGACGCTCACATGTCGGATGGCGGGTAAAAACGCGATAAGCGTTGACCTGGCCTGAAAGGCAGAAGAGCTGTCGTAGGTCACGGATAATTTTGTTTCTTTTTATTTGTAATCGATCTTTTCATTGATCGATATGTTTAGCAGTTTATTTTCGCCTGCTTTTCTTCAGTTTCTCTCGTATCTCGGTACATGGCGCTACCTACGATTGTTTTCTTACTATTTACATAGAACTAAAGACAAAACTTCACAAAGGTGTCACATTGACCAAGCAGTGTTCTTAGGAGTCCCATAAGGACGAAACAGTTAACTGTCAACAGTTGTTAGGTGTCCATTAGGTCTTGGACCCCCGTGAGGTTAAGCTTTCAAGCTACCCACGGAAAAATATGAGAGAAACAAAAACTTATTTTTACCCGATTTGCCACGAAACTTGTTTGATTTTTTAAATTTACGGGTACTAAATTTCACGTTTGTTATTTTGTTTAACGTATAAAACTCGGTAAAAATAGGCAAGCAAAATTTTTAAATTATAGACATGTGCCTAACTTTTGCTGTATTCGTTTTATTTGTCGGCTTGTGCATGTTGTTATGGGTAATTATTCTTTTAAAAGGCAATAGCGTTTAGTGTGCAGTTGCATAAATAAGCATAGGATATAAAATGTTAGATTAGCTGGTCCAAAAACTCCCTAACGTGTGTAATAATTTTCTGATAAAAATGTTAAATATACTAAGAGTAATGGAGGAAAATGATGGTCACAGGCGTTATAAATTAAAAAACGGGGCTAATGACAAATAAGTTAACTTAAAAATTACAAAATTTCTAAAAGTATCATGTTTTTCTGAAGGTACCTATATGCTTTTTTAAAAAATTATTGAGTTAAGTACATGTATAAGTTTCGTTCCATCATCGCGTGCGACAGTCATAAAACGGTACGAAAAATCATTTTTGCGTTCCAGGTCGACGTTGTATTGTTATCGGACAGTCAGTTTTCCGTTCCATCAAGCCACTTAAACTGGTTTCGGACTCTGAAATACAAGGATTGAAGAAATAATTGCTCTCTCTCTTTCCTTTGTCTGTGTTTATCATATGTTGCACTGGAAAAATTGTATATAAAACACATTTATTTCTAGTTTACATCACCTGAGAAAAATATACCTAATATAAAATGTATTACATTTGTCTGAGAAAATTCAAAAAACAGTAACCCAAAAAATTAAAAATTTTGTCAATATAAATTGAGTTTCACAACGAATTTTAACACATGACAAAATGCCGAGTAAGCCACGTAAATATACAAATATTATTTAAATTTCAAAAAAAAAATTGTGCGACATCTGCAGCATCTGTTGATTTTTTTGCAAGAGCCTCTTAATTTTTGTTACTACGGGACTGCGGATCGTGGACGTATACCACATGGAAAAGAGCTATACTGACCATAGGGTAGCCTGCTTAGAAAAAGAAAAACTAGTTTAGCAGGTGTTTGGATAGGAATAGAAACATAAGGGTTTACCCTGATCGCAGCCAATCCCGGTGACCTGTGAACTAAAAGTTAAAAGAGGGATACCACCGGATGTAAAATTTTACACCAGATTTGGCGGAAGAACAAACGACGTCGCTTACCAAAGTACAAGCTTCAAAATGTGATTTTCCTAACTTCTTAGAAGTATTTCGATCTCTATTTCCTAAAAATGAATAAAATTACAAAAACTTAGTGAATATTAAGGCTTTATATAATATATAGATAATTTCACAAATATTTTGTAAAAATCAAATTACAAAATACAAATAAATAAATATATAAATTTCACTTAAAACTTGTGATATTGGAAAAAATAAATATTTTTTCCCAAGTTTCGCCCAAAAATATGTGCTAATGAAAGTTTCGTTTTAATTTTTGGTATATTTAGTTTATTAGGCGGTCTGTAGTACCTTATAGTTTGTGAACAAATTAAATTAATGTAATTTTATCTGCATTTTAAAGAAATAAAATTAAAAATTTACTATGATAATCCTATGTAATTGTGTAATCCTTTCTGTGTGCAACTTTAATTTCGTGTTCTCGAATTCATACGTCTCCATCGATCTATCTTTACGCGAGACATCTAAACCTATCCTTTCTTTTAGTCACGTGACTTTGAATTTAACCCTCTCACGTATGATCACATGCCTGAAGTAAATCGATCACAACGCAAACAGCATTCGGTTTTTGGACAGTTATTTGATCGTTCCATCTAACCAAAACCGTTTTAAAACAGTCCTCGTACTGCACTGCGAGCGCTTTGGGATTTTTCGGACGCTTTTATGACTGTCGAACGAATGACTGATGGAACAGGCTTAATGTTCTACACTTTTACATTTCAATACACTAAGTTTGTTTCCTTAAGAGTAATCTTGCGTAGTGAAAAGAATATTTGTTCTAGCTAAAGCATACTTAAAATATTGAGCTGATACATTAATATATGTCACAATCATTGTATTTTTCTGGTGCCGACAAAGTTTTAATTAATTTCAGGTTATAATTACTCATTCTCCCGGCGACCTGAAGGAATTGCGCTAATAAATATTTTTGCATCGGCGAACCCAAATTCAGCAGGAGTGAGTTTTACCATTGCACTAGTTTTTCGCGGAACGCAGGGGCGGACAGCTTTATTTTCAGCTAAAAGATTATGTCTTTTTTTCCTAGAGTGAAATTTGATTTGAGATTTTCGTAGTACTTACGAGAATTGCAAACATATCAAAAAGAGGACAGGAATGCTAATTTTCGAATAATTTTTTTTTCGAAAAAGAAATTTCAATAAAAAAAAAATTCTTTGAAGCCATTTTCTGGAAAAATTAAGTCTCGAAAAAATGAGTTTCGGAAATAATTTTCATACAAAAAGTTTTTGAAAACTTTGCTATGAAAACAAATGTTTTTGGAAAAATTATTTTTTAAAAGGCAAGACTACGTATTCTAATGTCTTTATTTAAAATTTTCGAAAGAACCATAATCTCGGTCCACGGTGTAGGTAAGATACTTACACTGTGCCTGCAACGGTTCAACAATGGGTAGTAAATAAAAAGACCTTGTTTTATACGGCGAATATGAATGGGTCACCTATATCACACTTTATATTTTATTTTTTTAAATTACATTTCTAAAGTATTTTTAATTACCTAAATAATGAAATAGAGCCCCCCCTTTTTTAATTATGTACGTCTCTGATTACCGGTAAAATACGGAATAACAAAGTTTTAAAACCAGGTTTTAATGAATTTTTGATATGATTTAATCCGGGAAAGCAAATGGCTTTGTCACATTTCTCGAGATTAACTTTTCTTCGTTCGGCTTTCAGAACTTTTCAAAAATAATGACAGCAAACAAACTATGCCTAATATAGGGTGACCATATGTGTTTACCGTAAAAGGAGGACTTCAGACTAAGTTTAGTTTTCCACTTTCCATTATTTTAGGAAATTTTGGGTAGCAAAAACGCATCAAAACCAATTTTGTCCAATGTTTTGTGGCAAAAGCATTTTGTCCGATACTTTTTCTTCTGTTTCTGGAAGCTTACTATAATTTTGATCTATACGAGATCAATTTGTATTAAAAAACTGTTGCTCGTTATCACTGATACAAAATTATCTTAGATTTTGCCTTTTCTTTAAAAATTGGTCTTAAGCTAAAGTTTTCAATAAGAAGTTACATTGGCAAAAACGAAAACAAAATGTTTACTGATGTTGCATAACACAAAACAAATAAGGTTTTAGTCAACCAAGCACGGACATACCAAACCTGCACCAAACATATAGAAATCACTACGTATCGAAAACAAGCGTGTTTTATAAGGGAGGCCAGCTATCACACTTGATTGCACACCAAGCAGGCGCGGATCTTGGGCAGGGGAAAAAGGGGAAATAAGTATCAAACTATATTATAAACAACTTTCAATATCCTGGTACAAAAAACAAAAAATGAAATTCATACTGACAGACATGAATATAACACACGCTCTAGGAATCAACTCGCCGTGCCTAGAAAACATAAGGTGATTGGGCAGCGCTGTCACACATTTATAGAACCAAAAATGTATAATCATCTTCCTGAAAACATAAAAAATGAACCAACTTTAAAACAGTTTAAACGTTTACTCATCAAGTGGCTGCAAAACACTTCAAGAATCGAAATTCATTCAGTGATTAACTTGAAAAAAAAAATTAAAATTCTTAATAAAAAATAAAAAGTAAAAACGCAATTTAGTTTTAAGTATTGCTTGTTTAAAATTTTATTCAAATTATTGTATTAAATTGTTTTTATCGGTTGAACGCATGAATTGGAGATGTTTGTGTAGGAGCGGATAGACCCACGAGCAAGGAAACTTTTGTGGGGTTTTAGTTTGTTTCTGTGCGGAGGTCTTGAGTTTGTGTTTTTAGCATGATTTATTTATTTATAAGGTTTATCTATTGTATACCTTTGGTATATTAATAAACTATTATTATTTTTATTATATTTAGTTTTAACGCACAAAACCTCCTGATCACTACGCAAAATAGTTTTATGCAATATTTATTATGACATCTCCTCCCCCAAATAAAGATCCTAGATCCGCGCCTACACCAAGTAGAAGCCTGTAGACTGGATTGTTTAGTTTACACTAGAAAACGGTTAAAGATAGTTAGAGCACATCGCACCGACTTTTAAAATGTCCTTTCTCAACTATGGATTGCTTTTTTTTAAGCAGGCCTTATTTTTAAATTTGTTGCACCGAGCAAAAATCTCCTCTCCTTTGTTAAGATGTGACCCAATCAGGCAAAGTCGCTGTTTCAACCAAACAAATTTTAAAACTATGGAAAAACAACGACACCCAGTACTTCCCAAGATTATTTTGTCAAAAGCCATCAATTTTTGTGTGTCAAGCCGCATTTAATAATTTATTTTTAAAAATTAAAGTTCTTGAATTTTTGGAAGAATATTTGGAAGATGATAAAATCGAGATGATGATACTTTGTGGAATTTGGGTGACCTCGTCGGTACAACCAAAGGACTAAAAACTAAAAGGGTAAAGTGTAAAGGCAGAAAGGAAAATCGTCTGGTTACGTCAGGCAGTGCAGTTTAATTTAAATGCAAGGGTTTTTTTACACTGATCAGTTCTATCCTACCCTTAGCGCTGTACCTAGCAGGCTGTGAACAACGGTTAACCCGAAAATCAGACCAAAATACTGTAATAAAAAGTAGAAGAGAGAACTTAAAATATTTTTTTTTCATACATATCTTTTTGTAATCGATACAAATACAAAGATCTAGACTTATCTTTTGCAATAAAGTTTTTCAAAATCACTTTTATTTATTTGAAGATTTTTTTAGTTTTTATTAAAAAAAAAACATGTTTCTTACTTTATTTACTTACAAAACACAAAAAGACACCTTCATTTAATCACAACACTGCTTACTTATATCACCACGTTCCGCTACTGCGCTGGCAGTCCGGTTCCAACAATGAGTAACAGATAGCATGATGGCGCCTCCAAGATCAAAATATTCCGTAGGTAAAATACCCGACCACTCGGATCTCCGGGCGTCGGGTGATCCTGAGGGTCCTTCATGCAAAGATATTAAAAGAAGACCAAAAACTCAACTCAGAATTGATTTTAGCAATATAAGAGGATTAAGTACCAACATGAATTCAGTTCACCAACATCTTGAAGAACAAAGACCTAACATCCTTGTTCTCACTGAAACTAAAATCAGTTCTGCAACACCTATTGTAAACTATCTTTATCCCGGCTATGACCTACACCACCGATTTCGACATAATTTTGGGATCTGTGTGTACATTAAAAATGACTGAAATTCACCTCAAAGTCATCGACCAAGTTCATTTGCTGCCTCTACCGACCGCCAAGTAACACCGAGTATCAAAACTTTTTTGCGACATTATCCGAAAACTGTGATAGTATACAGTCTAACTATCCACATGCGGAAATTGTTTTTTTAGGCGATTTCAACGTCCACGGCTAAAACACCACAACAAAAAAGATAATGAAGGCAGGGAAGCAGAAGCTTTTGCCATAAGTTGTGGTCTAACGCAGCTTGTCGATGAACCTACCCGTATCTCAGAAAGGGGTGAATTTGCAGCGCTTTTAGACTTGTTCCTAACTACAAATCCTGACTTGTACACAATTCAAGTAGATCCCCCACTTGGTTCATCCGATCATAAACTTATAAGAACAAAGTGCGAAATGTTTATACCGCCAAGCCAACAATCACTTCCTCGTAAAATGTGGCACTATAAATCGGCAAAATGGAATGGCCTTAAACAGTTTTACCTGGATTTTCCATGGCAAGAGGTTTGCTTTAAAACAGCTGATCCCACTATTTGCTGTAATGAAATAACAAAAGTAATCTTATCTGGAATGGATGCATATATCCCACATACAATAAAACGCAGAGCTAATGAAAACCTTGGTTCAACAGCCAGTGTCAAACGGCTGTACAGAAAGAACACAGAGCATATAACCTTTGGAAACGACAACAAACCGCTCAAAACCACACAGAATTTATAGAAGCCAGAAATAGTTGCAAAATTACTATTGACGCCGCCAAAGAAACATACAATCAAAGAATAAAAAACAGGTTGCTGAATTGTCCAAGTAGTTCTAGGTCCTTTTGGTCTCTTGCAAAAGCCGTTGGATCAAACTTCACCAAGTCATCCATACCACCACATACAGATAAAAATACTCACTTAGCCACAACATTAGAGGAAAAAGCCAATATGCTGGCCAAAATCTTTTCCTCCAACTCAAACCTAACAGTGCCAAATGGAAAAACTCCACCGTTCATTGAAAGGGTTTCCCACAGTATGCAGAGGTACCCTTTTGTCACAGAGAAATACGAAAATCCCTTAAAAAGTTGGATACAAACAAAGCAATGGGTCCAGATGGCATTCCCGCGATAGTACTCAAAAATTGTGCTAGCGAACTCACCCCAACTTTGGTAAAATTATTCAATTTATCTTATAGGCAAGGAGTATATCCATCATCATGGAAGTCTGCCGCAGTACAACCCATTCCAAAGAAAGGAAAAAAGACAGATCCGTTAAACTCTAGACCAATTGCTCTACTTGCGGTGATATCAAAAGTAATGGAAAGAATTGTGAACAATCACCTAACCAAGTACTTGGAAAAGTACAAAATTATCAACGACAAGCAATACGGATTTCGAAAATATAGGTCAACTGGTCATTATATCAGAATTCATATCTCTGGAGAACAGCATCGCTGTGGAATAAACTCCCTGCGACAGTTTTCCCTGCAGGTTACAACCTGAACCGTTTCAAAACCAACACACACCAACATTTCCGCGCACTTGCCGCTTCTCGAGCGTGATAGGGATCACCTTGCGAGTGCGCATACCCGTAAAAAAAAATTATCAGTTGCTATGGCTATGCCAGACGGGTAGCATTATGTCACCAGCATCTTATCTTTAAGCAGCTCTTAAGTAACAGTAAAGTTACGAAAAAAGGTGGCTTAATTTTAACAACACTAAAGAAGGAATAAGTCTGTCTTTAATTTCGGTGCAATTTTACCAAATAAGGTATTCTTTAGGCTAAGAAACGAAAAAAAAATCGTTGCGATGGGCCCTTACTTACCGATCAAAACGAATTTTATACTTCACACAAAGGTATGTGTGCCTAACTTGCGAGTGTCAGAAGGAGAGGGAAGAGTTGATTTTGGTTGTTTTCCTACTTACACAAGGTTGCATCTCTAGACGTACGTTTCTGTGTGTTTCACGTCGTCAGTAGAGAACAGCAAACACAGGTAAGCCAATTTTAACCAAAATCAACTCCTATATATGAAATACTCGCGGCGGTGCAATGCGAGTAAACTACAAGGTGTAGCGCCATCTAGCGGACTGGCTCGAGAACTCGAAAGTTTAAGCACACTGGCATCGTCTTGTCTGAGACGCCGAAGCGCCATCTATGACAAGTTTCGTCCATTAATGTGGTATTAAAACCACGTAATCACGTAGCAACTAAAAGGCCGTACTGCCCGAAGCATATGCAAAGAAGAAAGATGGAAAACGTGCTGTGTGTGGATCGATAAAAATCAAAACGAATTTTATACTTCACACAAAGGTATGTGTGCCTAACTTTATTCTTTGCACTTACTTACCGAAACATTGTTTGTAAAAATTTTAATACATATTAAAAGTATTTATGGTACAGAGCCAAAAAAAAACTCATGCAAGAAATAGATAAAACTCCCCCTATTGTTTTTTTTTTCTTTTCCGACTTTAATTCCAATATTTATACAAACCCTCACAATTCGCCGTATAGACAAGAAAACGAGGGCAATAACTGTTTGCACCCCCAGGGCTCATAAATTAAACTGCGGGGTGTCGGCAAGATAAAATTTTGAGTCAGATGGCCGGTCGGTCCTTTTGGGATTTCGGCTGTTATTATAGGTTAAGGGTGACAAACAGAGTGACCAAATATCTATTACGAGGGCAACACACGGTGGAATGGCTCTATGTTACATATTGGACATTAAGTATAAAATTATAGTCATGTTCCTGTGATAAAAATTATAATAGCAGTGTTCCATCAGGCCATTCGACAGTCATAAAGCCGTCCGAAAAATCCCAAAGCGCGCGCAATACAGTACGAGGACTTTTAAAACAGTTTTGGTCAGACGGAACGATCAAATAACTATCCAAAAACCGAACGCTGTTGGGGTAGTGATCGATTTACTTCAGACATGTGATCATATGCGAGAAAGTTCAAAGTCACGTGACTAAAAGAAAGGGTAGGTTTGGGGTCTCGCGTAAAGATAGATCGAGGGCAACATATGACGTATGAATTCGAGATTAAAGTTGCACACAATTACAAGGATTATCATAATATATTTTTAAAATGCAGATAAAATTACATTGATTTAATTTATATTCACAAACTATAAACCACTACTTACAGACTGCCTAATAAATATACCAGAAAATAAAACGAACTTGCAATAGCACATATTTTTGGGCGAAACTTGTGAATATTTATTTATTTTTTCTAATATCACAAGTTTTATGTGAAATTTATATATTTGTTTATTTGTATTTTGTAATTTGATTTTCACGATAATTTTCAGGTTTATCTGACCATCAGAAAAGAAGAAAAACAGAGTACCACACAGAATATCCGCAGTTTGTCCACCATCTTGAATATTTATGAAATGTCAGTTGTGATATTAAATTTGCTAAGTATTGTTGCTTTTCAAAATGACTACAATTATAAAAATTGGACATTTTTTAAAGAAATGAGCAATTGTCAATGACTCATTTTTAAAAAAACTTAAAAGTTCCTCCTTTCCAAAAATTTTAATAAGAAAAAATTAGGTGTTATTTAAGTAAAGTTATTGGCATTTAAAAAAAAATTATTTTTGTAAAACACACTTTAATTTTGGGCCGCCCTATATATGGTTTAAGGTATGCAAAGCAACTGATTTTTTTCAAATATAAGGCGTCACTCTTTATACAATATTACAGTGTATAAAAGTCAAAGTTTTCCAGATTAAAAATACCAAGTATAAAACCTCATATCCAACCGTACCCATAACCCACTGTGCGATGGGCGAAACATGGAAACAAAAAATTTACTACAAAATGTTGAAATCATAAATATTTAAAAATACAAAATAACGAAATTCAGATGACATTTTTTATTTGATATTTTACCTTTCCGTCATTTTGTAATTTCAACAATTTATATGCCCGACATTTTTTATTTTTGATATTTTGTCATTATAAATACCATTTAGAACAATTTATCCTGTTAAAAATAAACCGTTGTGGTACTGTGCACTAATATATTGCGGGTTTAAAAAAAAAATAAGGAAAATTTTTATTTTAAACTCATCCGTGTGAGTGTGGTAAATCATATGTATAGGGAAAACGAAACGCCCTCTTCAGGGTAGAGTAAATGAACATCTAAAAAGTACCCAATTAGGAGATATTGAAAAATCCGGTTTAGCGGATCATGCATGGTCAAGTGATGACAGGATTTAGTGGTCAGAAGCCAAAGTTTTGCATAAGGAGTCGCATTGGCGAAAATGAAAGTTTATTCAAGCTACGTTTATAATGCAAAATAAAGAAGTTTTCAGTCAACCAAGCACTCAAATACCAAATATATGGAAACCACTCCTTAAAAAAAACAGACGTCTTAGGATTAAAAAGAGGGCGGGCCGCCACACCTGACTGCACACCAAGTAGTATAAGTAGTATCCTATAGACTAGATTGTTTAATTTCCATTTGAAAACGGTTAGAGTACTTACTAACCCAACCGTCGTGTTCAAAATAAATAAAGACAATGGAAGCTCGAAATTTTGTTTCTACTCAATCATTTTAAACAAAGATCAAACTCACCCTGTACATTTTAATATCATAAACTCTGTGAATAATAAACGGAGCGTAGTCACTATAGAGTAAATAAGCTTAATATTTTATGGACAAAATGGGGAGGCAAAGATTACAAATCGGGGCTTCATGGAAATTATTCTTAATCCGATTTGGGAATAAGTCTACAGAGCTTTATAGTGCAACACATTTACAGCTCTTGTATGTCAGACTTTCAGGATTATATTTTAATAAAGCTGCTAATCACGAAATCGTAAAAACAAATTCAACTTTTGACACGTAAATGGTCGAATACATATTACATATATTACTACAATAATAGAGACTTGTTGCAATAAAGTCGGGCAGTAATAGCGCTAGACAGTATTTGAAGAGTTTTATATTGTAAGGGCAGCTGTGATCTTTCTTACCTCATCCTACTCTTTGTAAGTTTAAATTAATCGCATTTATTTAATATTTTATTTTTTACATTAAAATACATTTAGTCAATGTCAGTGACAGTTATTAATTTTTACAACCTTTTAAAAACCGCAACTTTTAAATATTTATGTAAATTAGCTTAACACAAACAAGTAATATTCAAGCAGAAAGCTTCAAGCGTATATGATGGCAAAAAGTTGAGAAAATAAACATCCGAAACCCGATACTTTAATGACTTTTTGAACAGGAAAAAAAATTTTCTCGCATTTCTCACAAAAATTTGAATTTTTATTTTCTTTGTATTAATTTGTCTATTTTTACAAAAACCACGACCGCGGATGTTGTCAAGTCTGATCGATATAAGCACAGGATAGATGCAACGCCTAATGTTAAACTTTTGCACTGAAAAGACCAAATCTACAAAATAAAATATATATGTTTGTAACGGATTCATTCTACAAAAGTTGTTTTTTTTGTAAAAAATTAATATTTTCAAAACTTGTCTTTTTGACAAAAAACCCTAGTGCGATGTTTCGATTATTCTTTTACAATCGTTCTCAACCTCTTTTAATTATTATTTTTTCATAATTATTTACTCTGTTTTTAAATTAGTTTTTTTTTGTTAGTGATTTTTATTTTCAATAGCTTTTTAATTAAAAAAAAAATCACTAGTGGCTTAATATCCAGAATTTATTTTTTTTTGAAAATCTAAAAAACGTATTTTCTCGACGGAGGAGGGTGGGGCATGATGGCGCCCTAAGATTTTAGTACATTTAAAAATAAAAATATGTATAATAAAATTGCATAAATTGTACAATTTTTCTTATATGAATAAATATAAAAAAATCTAAAAGGATTAATATTTTTTTCATAAAATTAAAAAAACATTGCTATATACAAAAAGTCCATCTAGCCCCATCTATGGGGCAAGAGGGGCTTTTGTATGGGGCAAGATTGGCAGGTCCTAAAAGTTAAGAGGTGGCTCTGCATATGACATATAATGAGCGCGTGTATAACTGTTTTGAAATAACTATAAAACTATAAAATAATTAAAATTTCATGAAGCCGTTAAGTCAGTGGTATCGTAGTCGACCCGAAGTCTGCCACCTTAAGCCCCTTAGTATTCATGGACTGCCTTTTGAGATGATATACAATGTTCTATGTGTTGATATATTGAATTATGTTTATTTGTGCTGAAACTTTGGACATTTGATTAAACATTGTATTCAATTTTGAGAATTTAAATCTAACTATATTTTTTTAGTAAATAAAAAAAGTTACAGATCCAAAATTTCTAATTCCGACATAGTGCTTACCTGAACTCCGACATAGTTTTGACCTAAATTCCGTCATATGATAAAATGGATGCTAAAGACAATCTATAACAAATACAACTAAGTTTTATTGTACTAGTTAACTTGCTTACATAAATTCTACAAATATTTTTACGAAGACCTCAGTACGCAACTGAAAAATATAGAATGTTTAGTTGTTCATACCATTAGACGTGAAAGCCTAATGAATTCGTCAATAAAATATTTCTATTACCAGTTCAAATGAGTTGTTTAAAAACCTAAAAAAACCTAATTACCAAATTTTGTAGTAGTATATGTCTGTCTGTCAGTATAACTGTTCTAGGATGATCTGTCGGTCTATCTGTCTGACTGTAACATATCTAAAAATTCGCTTAACCTATAACTGTGGTATTCAAAATGATAATTAATAGGTAGGTATTTTTTGTAAGAAATGAAAAGGAGACAGCCAAACGTGAAAAATCACAACCTAAAAGCCGTCATTGTCGTAACCTGAATTCCGACACCCAAATTTATCATAGATTTTAAAAGAGTAGAATATAAAAAACATATGACGGAATTTAGGTTTAGGTTTTATAATCTTAGATTTTTTGTTTTTAGATGCTTGTTAATATGGAAAAAAACTGAACTTTAAAAAAATTGTTGCCCACCAGAACTCCGTCACCCTTATTTTTTACAAAAATAAAATAATCGGAAAGCCGTCATAGCTCCACAGCCTGAATTTCGAGACCATGAATTTAAAACACAATTTCAGAGAAAATAGCTCAAAAACCCTGTGACGGAATTTGAAAATATGATCAAATATGATTCTGATCGCTTTTTGATAAATGTAGGTATGAAAAAAACTAATTTGAATAGACATTCTTTTTGTTGGGAATTCCGTCACTCCTGTCGGATTTCCGGCTCAAGGCTTTTGTAACCTAAACCCCGCCACCACCTTTTTATTGAAAATAATCGAAAAAAGGAAGAAAATTTTGGTTAAAAACTTATCTACAGACATTTGTTTAGTAAAACATACAAATATATTAGATAATTATATAATTAAGTATACACTAGACGCACGACTAAAATAATTTTTCGCGCGCAACTTCCTTTTAAACAATACAGTTAAAGTTTGCGCACATACTGCTACAGAATAGCGCCTTACAAAATAGCGCTGCTTCAAAATAGCGCTGCTACAAAATAGCGCTGTTACAAAATAGCGCTGCTACAAAATGGCGCTTACAAAATAGCGTGCATCAAAATAGCGCTGCAACAGAATAGCGCCTCACAAAATAGCGCTGCTACAAAATGGCGCTGCTAAAAAACAGCGCTGCTACAAAATAGCGCTGCTGTAAAATAGTGCGCCTCAAAATAGCGCCTTACAAAATAGCGCGCATCAAATTAGCGCTGCTGCAAAATAGCGTGCATTAAAAACGCGCTGCGAAAAAATAGCGACATTTAATAAAGACAGCGACATTAAAAAAAGCGTCATTAATAACAGCAACTGTTTCACGTCTCTTTCTAACATATTTTTTCAAAAAAAAAACTTCCCTGACTTCTTTCCCGAGATCCTAGCGGGTGTGAAATAAAACCGAACTTAACCGAACCAAAGTTTACTAGGATGCCAGTTCTGTTCGGTTCGGTTCGCGACATTAAAAACAGCAACTGTTTCACTAAGGCGTCTTTTTCTAACATATTTTTTAAACAAAAAACTTCTCTGACTTCTTTCCCGGAATTCTAGAAACAAAACCGAACCGAACCCAACCGATGTTTCGGTTTAGTTCGGTTTGGTTTCACAACCTCTAGGATGCCGGTTCGGTTCGGTTCGGTTTGATTTCACACCCTCTAGGTTCCCGGGAAAAAGTCAGGGACGTTTTTTTTTAAATATGTTAGAAAGAGGTTACCGGGAGTGGCAAATCATAAGACACTATTTTGAACCAGCGCCATTTTGATGCGCGCTATTTTGTAAGGCGCTATTTTGTAGCAGCGCTATTTTGATGGGCGCTATTTTGTAGCAGCGCTATTTTGTGGCAGCGTCATTTTGTAGCAGCGCTATTTTGTAAGGCGCTATTTTGTAGCAGGGCCGTTGCAAGATATATAGGTGAACTGATAAAAGTATTTTTTTGGAATTCCTTTGTAGGATTAGCTTAATAATTCAAAACATTTCTAAAAAGTGACGGAATTCAGGTGTGTGACGGAATTCGGGTTGAGTACGGTAGTTCAGAGTTATGTAGGAATAAAAATATTAAATATTGTAGGCAAAAATCTAATTCTAAGATATTTAAAATAACAGTTTTTAAGGCAGAGTTTTCAAATTTTTAAAAAAATATTTTTTTCACGTTTAAGAACACACTTAAATGCATTGCGCATTTAAAAGCACATTGTGAGAAGTGAAACGGTTTTAAATAAAATTTTGTATAAAAAAATGACTAAAAATTAGGTAGCCACGTTTTTTGAGGGATGAGGTTTTTTTTATTGAGGATTTAAACGCGTGCGCTAAGGAATTATTTTCTTTACTAATTGGGAAAAGTTCTATCAAAAAATATTTAATAGATTTGAAATAAAACTGTTATTTCAAAACACTTACACGCAGATTATATGCCATACGCAGAGTTCCCTCTTAATATTATTAAAACCGTTTTAAGTACTAAAACCGATTTTGTTTTAAACCGATTTGTCGTATTAACACCATTAATCCCGTTTTAAGCATTAAAACCGATTTAATTGTAAACCGCTTTTAGGCGCGTACAAACGTTGTTTATGACTACTATTGGCAAATAAAAAAGTTAGGTGTAAGGGATTTATTTCAATATTTGAGCAGGTAATGTATTCCTTCCTGTACTCACATAAGGACCCCAAACCTGGACATTTACAAAATCAAACATGGTTAAGCTTACAAAAGCCCAAAGATCAATAAAAATACAAATATTGCATAGAAAAAGGAATGAATGGATAAGAAAGACAACAAAAGTAAGGGATGTCAGAGGAAAGCTAGCAAAATTAAAATGGAAATTTGTCGGTCATAATATTAGACAGAAAGACGATCGATGAAACAAATGTATTGTAAACTGGAGACCTTGGGAAAATAATAGAATTAGGAGAAGAACCCAAATATTATGGGCGGACGATTTGAAGAAACATGCGAGGACTAGATGGATAAACACGGCGACAGACAGAGAAGAGTGGAAGATATTGCGGCAGGCCTATGTTCAAAGATGGATGGAAGAAGGCTAAATAGATAGAAAGAAATAACATGTAGAGATTACCTCATCTATTACATACGTTTTATATCACGTAGATATATGCAAGGATATTTTTAGTTTTTTTAAAAGAAAAATCTGTAAGACCTAAAAGTTTGACTTCCTGGTCGTCAGAAAAACTAACGATTTTCGATGCTACATTAACACAATTCCTTACTTTTTGATAAATTTAGAAACATCACTTTCGTGCGTTTGATAGAAACATGTTTATGGGCTTTTTGGCACTTCACAAGCCGAATATTAAAAGAAATTAAATTTAGAAATTTTTTACGGTTCCGAAACATTAAAACAAAGTGCAATAAAAAAAGAAATACTCGCGTGGGCCAAGTTTCTGGGAAAAACATATATTATTTTATATTAAAATGATTTAATTTATTTTTCCTGTGTTTATTTTGCTGTTGGTTTTAATAATAGCAGTGTGTGTTATAAAGCTGGGGGGCGCAAATGGCTAAAGGATTAATGGAATTTCCAGCAGCACTGTCGTCAGAATTGGTCCAAATAATCCGAACAAAGATTATGTGCTTAATAATGTAACACTAACAACAGTCACAAAACAAAATGATCTTGGAGTTACCATTACGTCAGATCTTAAATGGGAAAACCACATTTTAAATATAGCCAAGAAAGCCAACTCATTTGTTTATCGTATTAAACAAGCTTTTCAAGACAAATCAATTGAAATGATAGACAAATTGTACAGAAGCTGCATTAGACCAAAGCTGGAGTATGCTTTTACAGTGTGGAGTCCCTACTACATCAAAGATATAGAAATTCTCGAAAGGATTCAGAGACGATTCACAAAATACCACCCGAGCTACACAACTTATCTTACCCGGCAGCGGCGTAGCGTGGGGGGGGGGGGGCGGGGGGTTCGTCGCCCGCCCCCGCCCCAAGGGTAGTGGCGCCCAGGTGGCCGAAGCGCCCTCAGCTTTATTAAGTCGGGCCGGCAACGGCCAATTGAGTGGGTACCAAAGGAAGCTAACGACATGAAGACCTTTTTTTTTGTTGGTCGCAAGATAAGTGAGAGGCGCCCTTGTGACCTATCGGCCGCCCCCTCACACATGATGACCTTTTTTTTTCTTTTTTTTTTGTGGTCGCAAGATTTGTGAGAGGCGCCCTTTTCACCTTTTTTTTTTGGTCGCAAGATTTTTCATCAGTTTTTAGAGGCGCCCTTTTTAGCTGTCGCCCCCCCCCCCCCGCCCTTTCGGGCACGCTACGCCGCTGTTACCCGGAGAGGTTGACAAGATTCAAACTAACAACCTCAAACAAGAAAGAAGGCATAGGGGAGATTTAATCGAAACATATAGGATTTCATTAAAATCAAAACCATCAACTCAGAGGGCACTCAAAAAAACTTGAGAAAGAAAAAGCTGCTAAGCTACATGTGTAATGCCCTAGAAGAAAATACAGTCATAGCAACAAGTGTAAACTCATTTAAAAACCGATTGGACAAAGAGTTAAAACAAAGTGCAATGAGAATGGTTCATTATAGTGCTTAAAAATAAACAAAAACTCTAAATACAACCAAACAATAGCTTCATCGGTTTTTACCGCCTGCTACTGGAAAATTACAGGATTACAGGATTACTTAACTGAATTTTTAATATTCGTTTTACCTAGCAATGCAAATTCAGTGCAAGAATTAACATGTTCTTTGGAAGATTTATATTTTTCCAGGAAGAGGTGCAAATCTTTTACACCCGGGCTAAATTGGGATCAATTATTGATGCTGCATTGTAAAACAACACTAACGGGAAACAGTACAACAGATTGGTTAATTCACATCCGTTGGTTAAATAGTTCCGGTAAGGGCCTACCCAGCTCTTTAATTTTGATTTTAGCTTCCAAAGAAAGACTGGAAGATTGCTTTAAATAATAAAAAAATTGTGTGTGCTTAAGACCACACGGCAGAAGTGTAAACTTCAACAAGGCGAAATTAATAATACTGGCCTTCATCTGCATCATCATATCGCTCGCTGAATGTTACTCTCACAGTTAGTCGACTCGAGCCGACTTCACCCGAATGAGCGTTACAAAGCCGAGCCTGACGGCTCAGTTCAATTCAGTACCCACAAAAACTGCTAAACGCACCTAAAGAAGTTTACACTTTACACACAAAACAATATGAATAAGGTACAAAACTACCTTATTATCATGTTATATTAATCAGACGGGCCGAACCGCGATATTCTGTAGATTGGCCGCAAAATAATAGCGCCTTTCTTTGCATTAAAACAGCGGTATGACCCCCATTCCGCTCCTTCCACGTTTCCATCGTAACCCGGCAGCGAGATGACTTGCAGCCCGAGAAAGCCCAGCGGCTACCGATTCATCGATTGGTACCACTGGTCGGCATGAAAATCTGCCCTGACACGGAGGAGGAGACCTCCCTTGGGAGGAGGAGACCCCCCCTACCTATTTTTACTGCTTTTCGATAGTTTGGCCTTAACATCATTATTTCTGAGAGACTAGAGAGTTTAGTGTTCTCAAACATTAATATTTATACACCTGTAAGCCATTTGTTTTTGGGGGGGTGTTTTGCATAAATGGTAAATGGACATTGTCGATTTTAGCGTTTTATATGCATTTTATTATTATTTTTATAAAATTTTAACGGTAAAGGTAATAAACGCTATAGCAAAGTGTAAAGCAACATATTATTAGTATATAAAAGCATATATATACAGAAACCACTGGCGTATACAAAAAGTCGCCTTGGAGGGGCTTGGAAATTTTTTCCACTTTTATTTATTAACATATTAAAAAGTAGGAAAATAAATAGTTTTAACATAATCTATTTTTAGATTCTTGGGGGGGGGGGTTCCGCCCTTACTCAAGCCCCCCTCCCCCCTTGTATGCGCTCATGCAGAAACTATAATAAAAATATTTTTGCTTTATTTGTGAATGGGACAGCCGAGAACGGGACAAACATTACATTGTACGGAACTGGCCTTTGCGAGAAAGATTTACTCCCGGTCAGAAAAATGTCGCCAACGATCCTATTAGTCCCGCAAGATAATATTTACTTGCCGCCTTTGCACATCAAACTTGGATTGATCAAACAGTTTGTAAAAGCACTGGACAAAACAGGCGACGCATTTATATTTTTGAAAACTAAATTTCCTCGTCTTAGTGAGGCTAAAATCAAGGAAGGTGTTTTTGTGGGGCCCCAGAATAGACAACCTTTTCAAGATTCGACATTTATTGAACACCTGAATCAAGATGAAAAACGAACTTGGTTTGCATTCCAAAACGTGTGTAAGAACTTTTTGGGTAACCATAAAACTGACGATTATGTCGCTCAGTTCGAGGAATTGCTCTTAGCGTACAAGGCCATGGGATGTAACATGTCCATTAAAGTGCACTTCCTTCTCTCGCATCTGGACTTCTTTCCTGAAAATTTAGGAGCAGTCTCGGATGAATACAGGGAACGGCTTCATCAAGACATCGCTAAGTTGGAAAAGAGGTTTTCAGGGAAGTGAAATGCAAGCATGTTGGCGGAGTACTGCTGGTTTTTGAAACGAGAGGGTTGTATCTTAAGGTATAAAAGGAAAGCGAGCACTAAGTGAAGGTACGAAAGTTCTTATTTATCAGTGGCAAACCCAGGAATAAATCTTGGGGGACCAACGCCTCTATAGCCTCATGATGTCGAATTTTAAGCTATTTCTTTTTTTTTATGAAACATGTGGAATATATGAAAAAAATCCAAGGCTTGGGGGCCGCGGCCCCCCCCCATGGGTGCGCCCATGTATTTATTATTGTTTGAAACTAAAATAACTCTCTTTATACTTAAAAATAAATAAGAATCAGCGGAAATAATGTCAGGGCTCAAGAATTTTTTTTTTACAGACCAGTGTGCTTAATCGTGTGGGCAGGCGGTCAGAGCCAGTGTCGGAGCTAAACTTTAGTCAAAGTATGCGTCGAGGCCAAACGGAAAATTATAAGATAAGCGAATAATTAAATAAAAAATATTTTTTAAATTAGCATTTATGTATTTTTTTTTTGAGGAAGGGCGCGGGGCCATGCGGCCTTAAAGAGCAGCTACATTATAGGAAATTTTTGGTCGTTTAAAATTTTGACAACTTTCACAACTGTTGTGATAGGGTTTATCAACCACTACCATGGGCCGACCTTTTTGTGTTTTTAGTATGTATTTAAAACTGTCACTTTTTTTTCTCTCATTTGATAACCGTGACTCTTTCGCCGACACTAAGGCCGCCATTTCGGAACGCCTAATTGCACGGGTCATCGGCCACCTTTGGAACCCCAGACCGGGTATTTTTTTTATGCGGTCCTTTTGTCCCTTAGAATGGCCTACCGACTGAAGGAGTGTGTAACAATGTCCGCCCTGACGAGATATCCGACCTCATCCAGCCTGGTTACCGGCTTGAATGAAGGGGTAGGACAATACATTTTACACTCCCCAGGAATCCTATATATGTCTGCCGCACCCGACCTCGGCAACCGACGGGGATCGAACCCGCCACTGTAGCAAGTGATTCCTTAACTCACTTGTGTTTAATGCGCGAACGCACTGAGCCACCACGGCTACTTAAAACTGTCACTTATAAAAGTCAAAATATTAACACCTAACCTTTGATTTAAGCCTTAATTTACAAAATACATGATTTGAATGTTAAACATTAAAAAAATCTATAAAATCAACAGAACAAAAATTTCCACTATCACAACGAAACAGCTGCGTAGCTTACGTCAGTAGTGGTAATTAGTTTCGCCTGTGGAGCATTTTTTTCGCATTTAATGGCAAACTTCATAGCAGACTTAATTAAAAACCGCATTTTTTTTCCTTTTCCTGTCACCTTGGCCTTTCCCTCCCGGACATCCTGGATCCGTCACTATTAGTTATCACTACGAAATTATATTTTGCTACTGCACAGAAGCAGCACTTACCACTACCACAACGAAGTGTCAAATAAGCTTTCTACAAATTCCATAATACTCTCTTAAAAGTTTAATAAATCTTGTCCGGAAATCGCCAAAGCATGGGACTACATTATACAGATAGTCCCATTTAAAACGTTTGACACGGGATTTCTCAAGAACTGAAAATTTTTAAAAATGCTAAGACCTGCAAAATTTAAAAGACTATCCTCTTAGTAACCATAGTTTTAAAACTTTAAACGTAACTGTTTTTCAATTAAGAAAAACATATCATGCATAATATTTATTGCAGCAAAACATACCTACCTACCGATACCCATAATTACCCGTCGAATGGACAATTCTCTCACAAAAACCCGCACATATTTTCAAAACGAAATAAACACTTGTATTTTTAAAAATGCAATAATTGGCTTATAATGACATATCGAGGCACGGTTTAATTTCACTCGTATATGTAGTAGTCAAATCATGTACTCACTTCAAAAACAGTAGTACAGGAAATGCGCATGTAATTGGATTTTGAAAAATTTCAGCATTTCAACCAAAAGTTTTATATCAGCCTCTCAACTACAGACTAAATTCATTTAAAATTAGAATATTGGTGAAAATGCATTTGTGTCAAAATTATTGAGCTGGAAAATTTCATTTTGGAAATTATTAAAAGTTTGACTTTGCTTTAAAAAAGAATTTTTACGTTTAAATGTTGGGTTAACTCCTTATTTATTATGTTATAACCGGGCAGACCATAGAGAGCTCCATTTTTCAAACTATCGGGAAAATAATAGACAACGCTCAAAAAAAGGTAATTTGGGGAACGCTTTTTAAAATTTTCAAAATAATACTAAACTTTATGTAAAAGTAATTTAATTCGATTAATTTAGTAAACAATTTTCAAAAAAAAAAATCTAAAATTATAAACAAAAATAGAAACTTTCAAAAATTCAAAAAAAAATATATATTCAAAATTTCTAAAAAAATCTTAATTCAAAATTCTAAAAAATATATTGAAATATTAAAAAATTTAAAAACAAATTTAAAAAAAACAAAATAAAGAAATACATAAGTATCAAATTATTTTAAAAAGATGCTATGATATTTTTATAAATATACTAGAGTATGAATACGCTGTTATACATATTTTTTCTCAAGTTGATCCCATATGTAGAAGTTTGTCAAAATTAATTTGCTACATTTATTACAAACTACAAGTAAGGTTAAAAAAATGCTTGTGATAAAATAAAGCTTATTGACGTTCGTCATGTCCGAGAACGTTCCCGAAATGACCGTTCCAAAAAATAATGTTTCCACCATTATTATCTTTATCTTTGATTTTTTGTGTAATAATGTAAAACAAAATATTTTTGAATCTATGTTATAACCGGCTTGATTTTCTATTACAACAATTTTAGAAATATATAGTTTAAATCTAAATACATTCTACAACAGCATTTTTCAAATAACGCAAAATTAATGTTCGCTATTTATACATTAAAATAAAATTTGCTTACCGATTTCATTTAATATTTAATACCAACAATCAACTCAGCGTTGACAACCTGTTTGAAGTTGCGATGAAAAGATCTAGTACAGCACCATCTGACACCATTTGTTCCCCAAATGATGACCGTCTGGTCGGACATCTTCCTTATAAGTAAAGCTATACGGGAATTTATAAACGTTACTGACTCTAGAGTTCCAGTATGTTTCTTACCCATTTGAACTTCTCCTCTTGAGTGGAAGCGTACCCCAAATGATTTTTCGGGTATAAAGAAAATTATATCAGGAACGTCTTTAATTAATATGATTGTAAAATGTGGAGATAAGTTTTAAGTATAACAATCTAAAAATAATGAGAAAACTGTAATTTACTACAGCTTTAACTAAGAAAATCCTTTCCAACTCACCCACATAGCACAAACATCACATCAACGTTAAATTAACGTGAACAAAAATAACAAAGTTTTTTTTTACTTGAAAACAACTTCATACCATGTAATATTTATTGTGTTAAATTTACATGCTTTAAGATAACTTAAAAACAAGGAGAAATCAAGCTATAAAAATGTACTTATTGCTGGTACTGTGTATATAACGTGTTTTTTACCCTCGTTATTTTCATGTACCAAATTCACACTTAAAAAGTCCTCCACAACAATGTTCTAAAACGCCACTAGTTTAAGACTTCTCAAACCTACTAACTTTCTGCGTCTGTTTTGGTCACGTGTTTTTTATACATATATATATATATATATATATATATATATATATATATATATATATATTATATCTTTTTTAAAAGCTAAACAAGATTTTTTAACAGTAACACTTTTACAGAATATTAATGTGTCTTTATCAGGTTAATAATAGATGCGTCGTGATCATGAAGGATCAGGGATCAGTTCCTTAACAGGTTTTTGGAGTTTAGAGGCCAAAGCACTGTCTGATAGATTTCTTCAAAGTGAAAAATCTCGAAATAGGTGGCGCTGCTGCTAGTAAAATCTCAAAAATATTCGGTAGAAAAGCCATGCAAGTCGCGTTTTAAAATTCGCTTGAAAATAACGTAAAAACATTGCTGTTTTAATTTGATAATGGCGTTATTACAACGCAGTTTTTAGCAACGTTATTTTTTATAACTTAATGAATAACCTATTAACCTTCTTTTCATATATGAAATAAACGTTTTTTTCTAGCAGCTTTTAAAATCAACGTTTTTTTTTCTCACGCTTTTGTTACGTGTTAAACACGTGATTGTGCTATGTGGGCAAATTCTCCACCTCCATGATTCTGACCCATTTAAAGTCATATTTTTGTTACTGATAGTAATCAGCAGAATAATTTTCAAAATACCTACGTTCGCAATGAAAAACTGCGTAAAAATAAAGTATGTTTTATTTTATTTATAACTTTTCTTTATGGTTTTTATTTTGTTAAAGTACGTGTGAACAAGCCATTATTGAACGGTTAACTAGATCCAATTAAAACTAATTTTCCTTCTGCAATTCCGCTACTTGTTTTCAGTTTGACTTTCTTGTTATCATTATTACTTTTTTTTTGAAGTTTTCTTTGACAAAGTTGAGAAAACAATTTAACAATAATTACGTATGATATAATTAACCAAAACAAAAAAACAAAAAGAGGTAGGGTGAAAGAACCGGTTATGAGACACTTAACAGCTTTTTGGCATTGCACACTTAATATCGATGGTTGAAAGGTAAAAGGTCATAAGCGACAGTTTTCAAACTTTACAGCAGGGCCACTTCAAGTACTCTTTGTCGCTACAATAACTTGTTCTTCAGTAAACTTTTGTGTATATATGGTAAATCGGTCGTTTAGTTGTATTTCCATGCCGTGCACTACAACATCCCTGTCTTAAGCCTTTTGTTACCAGGAATTCTTTTGAAAGTCGATTTCCAATTTTAATTTTAGATTTTGACCCTTTGTATATTTTTTTTATCGCTTTTATGTATGTATGATTGATATTTGTCTGCTCTAACACTGCCCATAATTTTTCTACAGGAATAATATCATATGCTTTTTGTGGGTCCAAAAAGGTAGTATGAGTCTTTATATTTCTGGCGCACCTTTTCTCAATTACTTGTTTAAGACAAAAAACTTTATCACTACAAGATCTGCCTGCACGAAACCCATTTTGCTCTTCTTCTTCTTGTTAATGAAAATTCTACCGTACAATCTACTTAGAGTACTGGTTACTGAAATGCCTCTCTAATTGTTGCAATCTAGCTTGTTTCCTTTTTGATCTATTGAGGATATGAATGCAATTTTCCAATCATCAGGTACTGGATGTCCGTGTCTAGATATGTTAAATCATATCTACTTTTTTTGCTGGCAATTGAGTTTATTGGATTGATCAGTGAAGATGTGTGGGTTCTCTATTAGCGCAACTAATAGGTATGTATAACAAAGAGCTGCTACTACACTCCCTCGTTTTTGCGAATTCTGCAAAAAATTAAAAATTGATATCCGAAACACTAGTATGTCTTCATACTCTTTTATAAATACATGTTTATTAGTTTTATTTGTAAGTTTGTATGAATGTATGTATGTAACGAATAAACTATGTGAATCATAACAAAAACATTTCATGTAAAAATAAATGGATCCATGACGGATCTGATACTTTCCTAACCCATTAGCACACTCCAAGTAGACTCCATGCTATATGAACCTTAAAAACAGTTTTTTGTAAATATACCTGATTCGAAAGCTCCTGAAGCTCAATGAACCAAGTTTTTGGTTATAACACAAATTTGTGAAAAAACTGTGCACTGCAATATTCCGAAAACCGCATATTCATGCAAAGCTCCGTCAAAAAGTTAGCAATTTTTAAAACTTTTTAACTGTCAAAAAACTGTCATTGGAATTGATAAATTTAATTTAAAATTTATTATTTTTTAAATTAAAAATCTAATCAGCTCATTACAGTATCGAATACTATTTTACTTTTCATGAAAATCGGTTGGGCGGTTAGGAGCTATCGTTACGGACAGAGTTGCATACACACACAGACAGACAGACATCACGATGATACTGCTAGGGTACATACACACACACTCTTCAGACAAAAAACTTTATCACTACAAGGTAGGTCAAAATACACCCAAATAACATATTTTCGGCGTAATCCCAACAAAAAAATTTTTCGTCGAAAACAATACCTTCTCTAGCCATTGCTGTGCGGGTTAGGAAGGTAATTGAGATAAAAGTAAAGCCAAGTTCTCCAATACATATTTTAAAATGAAAAGTTCTTACTAGTTGGTAGATGATTTTTTAAACTTTGCTATCACAGCCAAACTTCTTTATGTTCAATTTAGCACTATAGCTAAGAGTCATTTGCAGCAGTATTAGCCAAGTTTAGAAAAACATTTCCAAACTAGTAAGAACCTTTCATTTTGAAATATGTATTGGAGAACTTGGGTTTACTTTTATCTTAATCCATTTTACGGAAAATCCTTTTACGCATACTTGGCATTTTTTCATGAAATGTTTTTGTTATGATTTCACTTCTTTTAGCTCACACATATACTATCCTATAGTAGTGTGAGCTATGGTGATCCTAATTTTTTCGAGAAAAAAAAGTTGCTCCGATTTCAAAAATTTTTATATATCTTTGCGTTTCAGATGATTTTGAAACTTTTTTGTTGTCTGTCTGTCTGTCTGTCTATCTGTCTGTCTGTCTGTCTGTCTGTCTGTCTGTCTGTCTGTCTGTCTGTCTGTCTGTCTGTCTGTCTGTCTGTCTGTCTGTCTGTCTGTCTGTCTGTCTGTCTGTCTGTCTGTCTGTCTGTCTGTCTGTCTGTCTGTCTGTCTGTCTGTCTGTCTGTCTGTCTGTCTGTCTGTCTGTCTGTCTGTCTGTCTGTCTGTCTGTCTGTCTGTCTGTCTGTCTGTCTGTCTGTCTGTCTGTCTGTCTGTCTGTCTGTCTGTCTGTCTGTCTGTCTGTCTGTCTGTCTGTCTGTCTGTCTGTCTGTCTGTCTGTCTGTCTGTCTGTCTGTCTGTCTGTCTGTCTGTCTGTCTGTCTGTCTGTCTGTCTGTCTGTCTGTCTGTCTGTCTGTCTGTCTGTCTGTCTGTCTGTCTGTCTGTCTGTCTGTCTGTCTGTCTGTCTGTCTGTCTGTCTGTCTGTCTGTCTGTCTGTCTGTCTGTCTGTCTGTCTGTCTGTCTGTCTGTCTGTCTGTCTGTCTGTCTGTCTGTCTGTCTGTCTGTCTGTCTGTCTGTCTGTCTGTCTGTCTGTCTGTCTGTCTGTCTGTCTGTCTGTCTGTCTGTCTGTCTGTCTGTCTGTCTGTCTGTCTGTCTGTCTGTCTGTCTGTCTGTCTGTCTGTCTGTCTGTCTGTCTGTCTGTCTGTCTGTCTGTCTGTCTGTCTGTCTGTCTGTCTGTCTGTCTGTCTGTCTGTCTGTCTGTCTGTCTGTCTGTCTGTCTGTCTGTCTGTCTGTCTGTCTGTCTGTCTGTCTGTCTGTCTGTCTGTCTGTCTGTCTGTCTGTCTGTCTGTCTGTCTGTCTGTCTGTCTGTCTGTCTGTCTGTCTGTCTGTCTGTCTGTCTGTCTGTCTGTCTGTCTGTCTGTCTGTCTGTCTGTCTGTCTGTCTGTCTGTCTGTCTGTCTGTCTGTCTGTCTGTCTGTCTGTCTGTCTGTCTGTCTGTCTGTCTGTCTGTCTGTCTGTCTGTCTGTCTGTCTGTCTGTCTGTCTGTCTGTCTGTCTGTCTGTCTGTCTGTCTGTCTGTCTGTCTGTCTGTCTGTCTGTCTGTCTGTCTGTCTGTCTGTCTGTCTGTCTGTCTGTCTGTCTGTCTGTCTGTCTGTCTGTCTGTCTGTCTGTCTGTCTGTCTGTCTGTCTGTCTGTCTGTCTGTCTGTCTGTCTGTCTGTCTGTCTGTCTGTCTGTCTGTCTGTCTGTCTGTCTGTCTGTCTGTCTGTCTGTCTGTCTGTCTGTCTGTCTGTCTGTCTGTCTGTCTGTCTGTCTGTCTGTCTGTCTGTCTGTCTGTCTGTCTGTCTGTCTGTCTGTCTGTCTGTCTGTCTGTCTGTCTGTCTGTCTGTCTGTCTGTCTGTCTGTCTGTCTGTCTGTCTGTCTGTCTGTCTGTCTGTCTGTCTGTCTGTCTGTCTGTCTGTCTGTCTGTCTGTCTGTCTGTCTGTCTGTCTGTCTGTCTGTCTGTCTGTCTGTCTGTCTGTCTGTCTGTCTGTCTGTCTGTCTGTCTGTCTGTCTGTCTGTCTGTCTGTCTGTCTGTCTGTCTGTCTGTCTGTCTGTCTGTCTGTCTGTCTGTCTGTCTGTCTGTCTGTCTGTCTGTCTGTCTGTCTGTCTGTCTGTCTGTCTGTCTGTCTGTCTGTCTGTCTGTCTGTCTGTCTGTCTGTCTGTCTGTCTGTCTGTCTGTCTGTCTGTCTGTCTGTCTGTCTGTCTGTCTGTCTGTCTGTCTGTCTGTCTGTCTGTCTGTCTGTCTGTCTGTCTGTCTGTCTGTCTGTCTGTCTGTCTGTCTGTCTGTCTGTCTGTCTGTCTGTCTGTCTGTCTGTCTGTCTGTCTGTCTGTCTGTCTGTCTGTCTGTCTGTCTGTCTGTCTGTCTGTCTGTCTGTCTGTCTGTCTGTCTGTCTGTCTGTCTGTCTGTCTGTCTGTCTGTCTGTCTGTCTGTCTGTCTGTCTGTCTGTCTGTCTGTCTGTCTGTCTGTCTGTCTGTCTGTCTGTCTGTCTGTCTGTCTGTCTGTCTGTCTGTCTGTCTGTCTGTCTGTCTGTCTGTCTGTCTGTCTGTCTGTCTGTCTGTCTGTCTGTCTGTCTGTCTGTCTGTCTGTCTGTCTGTCTGTCTGTCTGTCTGTCTGTCTGTCTGTCTGTCTGTCTGTCTGTCTGTCTGTCTGTCTGTCTGTCTGTCTGTCTGTCTGTCTGTCTGTCTGTCTGTCTGTCTGTCTGTCTGTCTGTCTGTCTGTCTGTCTGTCTGTCTGTCTGTCTGTCTGTCTGTCTGTCTGTCTGTCTGTCTGTCTGTCTGTCTGTCTGTCTGTCTGTCTGTCTGTCTGTCTGTCTGTCTGTCTGTCTGTCTGTCTGTCTGTCTGTCTGTCTGTCT
This sequence comes from Aspidapion aeneum, assembly GCA_963576565.1. Classification (NCBI taxonomy): domain Eukaryota; kingdom Metazoa; phylum Arthropoda; class Insecta; order Coleoptera; family Brentidae; genus Aspidapion; species Aspidapion aeneum. Next base: position 28,287,721 of record OY755043.1, read on the forward strand.
GTCTGTCTGTCTGTCTGTCTGTCTGTCTGTCTGTCTGTCTGTCTGTCTGTCTGTCTGTCTGTCTGTCTGTCTGTCTGTCTGTCTGTCTGTCTGTCTGTCTGTCTGTCTGTCTGTCTGTCTGTCTGTCTGTCTGTCTGTCTGTCTGTCTGTCTGTCTGTCTGTCTGTCTGTCTGTCTGTCTGTCTGTCTGTCTGTCTGTCTGTCTGTCTGTCTGTCTGTCTGTCTGTCTGTCTGTCTGTCTGTCTGTCTGTCTGTCTGTCTGTCTGTCTGTCTGTCTGTCTGTCTGTCTGTCTGTCTGTCTGTCTGTCTGTCTGTCTGTCTGTCTGTCTGTCTGTCTGTCTGTCTGTCTGTCTGTCTGTCTGTCTGTCTGTCTGTCTGTCTGTCTGTCTGTCTGTCTGTCTGTCTGTCTGTCTGTCTGTCTGTCTGTCTGTCTGTCTGTCTGTCTGTCTGTCTGTCTGTCTGTCTGTCTGTCTGTCTGTCTGTCTGTCTGTCTGTCTGTCTGTCTGTCTGTCTGTCTGTCTGTCTGTCTGTCTGTCTGTCTGTCTGTCTGTCTGTCTGTCTGTCTGTCTGTCTGTCTGTCTGTCTGTCTGTCTGTCTGTCTGTCTGTCTGTCTGTCTGTCTGTCTGTCTGTCTGTCTGTCTGTCTGTCTGTCTGTCTGTCTGTCTGTCTGTCTGTCTGTCTGTCTGTCTGTCTGTCTGTCTGTCTGTCTGTCTGTCTGTCTGTCTGTCTGTCTGTCTGTCTGTCTGTCTGTCTGTCTGTCTGTCTGTCTGTCTGTCTGTCTGTCTGTCTGTCTGTCTGTCTGTCTGTCTGTCTGTCTGTCTGTCTGTCTGTCTGTCTGTCTGTCTGTCTGTCTGTCTGTCTGTCTGTCTGTCTGTCTGTCTGTCTGTCTGTAACGACCAACGTGCATAACTCAAAAACCGCTTGGGCGATTTTAATGAAATTTGGTACCTAGGCTGGGTCTTGGGTCGAGATGGTCACATTTAAAAATGAACAAAATCCACCGAACACAAACCAAATAAAAGGGTGGGGGTAGATTTCAAAAATTAGAGTTTATGTGAAAATATGGCGCGTGTGATATTAACCGAAAAAAAGGGTGGGGGTATATTTCAAAAATTAGAGTTTAAGTGAAAATATGGCGTGTGTGATATCAAACGAAAGGTAATTGAGTCCGGAGTTTAATAAAATACATTATAGTTTTTGTTTTCTTTAAGGGTGGGGGTAGATTTCAAAAATTTGAGTTTAGGTCAAAACATGGCTTGTGTGGTATCAAACAAAAGGTAATTTAGTCTGGAGTTGAATAAAATATACAGTCGAACCTCTCTAACTCGAACCTCTATAACTCGAACCTCTCTATAACTCGAACCTTTTAAGTGGTCCCTGCATTTTTTATTTGTATTTTAACTTCTTTAACTCGAATTTCTACAACTCGAACTCTCCATAACTCGAACTTTTTTGGTTGTCCCTTGAAGTTCGAGTTATAGAGGTTCGACTGTATTTTAGTTTTTAGTTATATTAGCTCACACCTACACTATAACTATAGTACCTAGTGTGAGCTTGGGGGCCCATATATTGGCAGTGTATTTTAAAGGGTATCTACCAGATCTCCACCATTGAAATTCGTATTGTTCGATTTTTTCTGAAAATTATTAAAGTTAAACTAAAAATAGATGTTTGTCTTAACTGTCATTGTGGAAAAAATCTTGGTTTTAATGGTATGAGGGGCAGAAAAATGGATTTCTCATTATTTCGCAAATTAAATCCAGTATCGCGCAAAACTATCCGGTGATGTGATGAAAATTGCGAGAATTATTGGATGCTGGCAAATGGAAAAAATCAGTTTGGACGACAATTACGCAATTGTGATTAAATCCAGATTTATATGAGGTTCTCTCTAAAATTGAATTTCAGCTATTATACCTAGTAACGGACGCCGCATTAGAACTAAAACAAAATACCTGTTACGTGCCGTTGACGCTAGAAACAATTTTTTCCAAATAATTGCAGGAAAGTTTGTAAACATCAAGCAAACAATCAGTGCTGCTCGTGACTTTACGAATCGGTGACACAGGATAGCCAACCCCTTTCATTTCTCACACTCACTATTTTTTATAAATTAGAAATTGGGGATGTTTTAAAATAACGGAAACCATGTGATTAAGGTATTTTTATTGAAAATTTTTTGTAATTTTTAAAATTTTTGTAATTTAAATAAAAATATCTGAGGGCACGGCAGTGCCTCGCCAAGTTCGCACGCCGTAACCACGGATCACCTAACACCTGTTAGGTGATCCGTGCCGTAACCATCTTTTCTTGAAATATTTCAGCCGATATTTGACCTACCTAAAACTCTACTTCGGAATGAGCTACGAATCTCAAACTTTGCACAGTCGTAGATCTCCATGGAGTTAACAACCATAAAGTAGTGAAGTAGTTACGAAACTTCAAAACACGTCGAAATTGCCACTCACTGACTCACTCATGTATAGATCATCAATATTCTACTGTACTTCCAGACATGCTACAAAGCTGAAATTTGGCAGACTGAGAGAAATTATGACCAAACTCCTGGAAAAAATCAAAAAACCCCAAAATTTTAATTTACTCCCCTCCCCTATACATTTAAATTTATGTAAAAGTAACATCGCCCACTTCCAGAAATGCTAGAGAGTTGAACTTTGGCAGACTGATAGGAACTATGATAAAACTATAGGAAAAAATCAAAAAACCCCAACATTTTAGTTTACTTCTCTCCCCTATAAATGTAAAGTTAAGTAAAAGTAACATTGCCTACTTCCAGACATGCTAGAGAGCTGAGCATTGAATTGCTGATAGTAGTTATGATAAAACCATGGGAAAAAATTTAAAATGTCCAATATTTTCATTTACTCTCCACCCCTATAAATGTAAATTTATTTAAAAGTAACATTACCCACTTCCAGAAACGCTAGAGAGCTGAGCATTGAAAGACTGATAGGAACTATGATAAAACTATAGGACAAAATTTAAAAACACGACAATTTTAATTTATTTCCCTCCCCTATACATGTAAAGTTATGTAAAAGTAACATTGTGCACTTTCAGAAACGCTAGAGAGTTGAGCTTTGGAAGGCTGATAGGAACTACGATGAAACCATGGAAAAAAATTAAAAAACATCAAAAATTTAAGTAAGGCATTGCAAAAGTTTTCAACAATATTCCGCATATTTTACTACTTTAAAAATTAAGTATTATCCAATTCCTTTAAAAAAGGAGTGAAGTCATAATAAAAACATTTCATGTAAAAAAAAGCCAAGTACGCGAAAATGGCATTCCGTAAAAAGAATTGAGATAAAAGTAAAGCTAAGTTCTCCAATACAAATTTCAAAATGAAAGGTTACTAGGTTTATAAGAAATATTTTTCTAAACTTTCCTATTACGGCTGTAAATGACTTAGGCACAGTGCTAAATTGAACATAAAGAAGTTTGGCTGTAATAGCAAAGTTTAAAAAAATATTTCCAAACTAGTAAGAACCTTTCATTTTGATATTTGTATTGGAGAACTTGGATTTACTTTTATCTTAATTCTTTTTACGGAATGCCATTTTCGCGTACTTGGCTTTTTTTACATGAAATGTTTTTGTTATGATTTCATTTATAAGGTACAAATTTCGGGACTGTTACTATATGAAATTGATGATTTGCAGTACTTTGACTTAATTTACTATATGAACCGGAATAAATACTGCCTTCCTTTCTTTAAAAAATCAACTGTCAGTTTTCAAGTTGAACCTGTCAGAATAATTCCTGGAACTGTTACAGCCTATCTTTATTGCCATAAGTCCCTATTTAAAGAAAGAAAGACACTTGGATGAGATAAAAGCATCTTGACATAATTTAAAATTAATAGTTTTTTTCGAGTTTGAAGAGAGAAGAACCAAACCAATGATTTCTTTTAATAAACTCGTTCTAAAGATACCAATTGATAAAATAACAGCTGCTAGTGTAGGTGCCCCTTTACCAAGACCTTCTATAACAAAGCACCACTTGACTTTTATACGTATTAAAGGTCGGATATATCTGTTATTCCACTGAATAAAAAGAAATCAGTTTTAAACCCCGCAGTCCACCTGTTCCGTCATTCTTCAAGACCCTTTTCGGGTTTTTATAGCGATTTATTTTTTTTTCAGTCGCAGTAGAAACATTTTTTTACAGTAAAATTAATAATTATATGTCCTGTATATCCCAGAAACTGCTTAGTTTCCTTAACTTCTTAAGTTGTGAACTTATAAAAAGTGATTTTTTGTATTCAACTGGGTTTTAAAACATTCAAAATTTACATTAGCTTCGTTCCATCATCGCGTGCGACTGTCATAAGACGGTAAGAAAAGTCCTTTTTCCGTTCCAGGTCGACGTTGTACTGTTATCGGACAGTCATTTTTCTGTTTCGGACTCCTCCAAAATACAAGGATCGAAGACAGGCGCATTAGAAATGTTTTCACTCTTTTCCTTGTCCGTGTTTATCATATGTTGCACTGGAAAAAATGTATGTAAATTCTCATCCACTTCGTGACAAAAAATTTCGAGTTTACATCAGCTGAGATAAAAATATACCATAAATTTACATTAAAATTACATTTGTCTAAGAAAAATAAAAACAGTGAATAAACAAAAAAATTGAAATTTTGACATTTAAGGAATAATAAACTGAATTTCACAACCAATTTAAAAACGTGACCAATTGCAAATTTTTAAAAAAATTTTACATACCTTGATTTTTTCGCAAGACGGGACAGCGGCATGTTTTATCAATCAAATGTACATAAGTATTTAGTGTTCAGCTTTTAATAACTTTATACTAATGACATTTTTAGTAATATTATATGTAGAATGTCTCACCTTCCTTAAATTACAATGTATCTCAAGGCCGTACCGAGGGAGGGGATCAAGGGTAATCAAAATTGCATAATACATATGCAAATTTTTATTGACATTTCTTAATCCTTCATCGAAATTTTTTCTTGCGTACGACGCTGTTGATTCTTAAATTACAAAAGGTCGTAAACTTATATACCTACCACAGTACAAGCTATAAAATGTGATTTTCTTAACTTAGAAGAATCACAATCTATATATATATATTTGCTAAAAATGAATAAAATCACAAATACTTTTTAAATATTGAGGCTTTCTATAATATTTAAGTAATTTCACAAATATTTTCTAAAATTCAAATTACAAGATACAAATAAATAAATATTTTAATGTCACATAAAACTTATGATATTACAAAAAAAAGTTTCGGTTCTCTAAAATATGTTCTAATGCAAGTTCGTTTTAATTATTGGTATATTTAGTTTATTTGGCGGTCTGCAGCGGATTATATATAGTTTGTGAATATCAATTAAATTAATGTAATTTTATCTGCATTTTAAAGAACGAAAATTAAAAATGTATTTTGATAATCCTATGTAATTTTATAAAAAAATGTGTAATAAATAAAACTAGTGAGGCCATAATTTTTTTTAAATAAAATTTACATACAATAAGCAATTTTGCAAAGTAATGCAGAAATCTCTTTTTTCTGTGTGCCACTTAACTCTCTTGCATATGATCACATGACTGAAGTAAATCGATCACTACGCCAACAGTATTCGTTTTTTGGACAGATATATGGTCGTTTCATCAAACCAAAACCGTCTTAAAACAGTCCTCACACTGCATTGCGCGCGCATTGGTATTTTGATGGAACGGACTCTATATGTATTTACAGAGTAATTGGTAAATACCTATGTGTTTAGTAGCTCAATTTGTAGGGCGTCGGCGTACATAGCCAGAGGTCCCGGCCGTGCTCAAGAAGCGTTTCTTTGATACCATACCTTTTTGATCTTAATTTTTTGTAACCCCTCCCTAGTATAGAAATACTTTTTGTGAACAATGGTCTTACTAGAAGGTTTATTTATACTAATACTACGATCGTCCAACAGGTGATTTTTAAGACAGGTTTTCCGAGACCTAATTATTCTCCGCCCAAAGATCAGGTACCTGGGTCCAACCGCGCTCTCATTGTTCTTTCGAGATTTTTTTAAGGGCTTTCAAGAAAAAGAATCGAAAATTATTCAGGTAGGTAGGACACAAAAAACAAGGTTAATGAGCCTGCTGGATAAGGAACTGGGGGGTGGTTGATATCCGGTGTTCTTTGTTTACAAAATTTTGTTTGTTTGGGGGGAGGGGTAATGGTGGTAATTACCCACTCTAGAGCGGAGCCCGAAAAAATACGTTGGCTATAAACGCCGGCAGAGACTACGGAAACGTTAAAGGATAAAAAAAAATATTTTTGTGGACTTGCCTAATCAGAATCCAGGAAATACTCATGGGAAAAAAGCGCACACGAAAAAAAGCGCACATGAAGAAAAAGAACACAGAGGAAAACTTAAACAATAATTACACAAAAATATTAAAACGTTTCACAAATAAATATTTTCCATAGCTGTAAACATTTTGATAATTTTTAAAGTGTATGAATTTTCATAATTCAGTTATTTGTTTTTTGAAAATTCTAAAAAAATTTCAAAATTTCAATCAACACTCAGATATTTACAAATAATGTCAAATATATACCGCGTGGCCAGCGTTCTATCTAGGGGTAAGATTTTTGTAAAGGCCATAAGACTTTTATCCCAGAACAATCATTGAATATCCCTGGATGTTCACTCTACAATCATAGGTATTTAATATTTTCTAACCGCTAAGTTAGGGATTGAGGAAACACGAGGACCTCTGTTAAGGGGCGACTACAGGGCAAAGACTGGCCTGCATGGTTTAGTGTGTGCCAATTAGATAGAGAACTGTGTTGGAGTCCACAGTTTGCAAGTAACGTCACGAATCACTAGTGTTGAAAAATTTCCAGAAATATATATTCGGAAATATTTCCTAAAACCTTGAAAATATATGGAAATATTATAAATATATGAAACATTAAAAAAATAAGAAAAAAGGGAATATTTATTTATAAAAATCATAAAAAAACACCGAAAAACTCGGAACACAAATCAGGAGTTATTCTACAAATAAACAAACAGAAATAAGGTCAAATTTGTACAACAAAAATCTCATTCTTGACACACTACACTATTCACTAATCGAGCAAGAGGCATATTTTCATCGCTATCATTAGCATCACCCTCAATGACATCGTCTTGCCAGGTTACTTCCTGAAAATCTTCAATAGTATCGGAAATAAAAATTGTTCTATAGTAAGTTTAATGCTTATAGGGTTACAAAATATGAAAGTTAATTTATTTCCAATATTTCCAATATTCCCGAGACAGGTTCAGAAAGAAATTTTAATTTGAAACATTTCCATTTCCGTTGGAAATATTTCCAATTACATCACTACGAATTACCAAACACAGTACCATATTTCTGTGTGATTGTAAGTCCCCCCAGTTCTGTTCTAAAGATGTTTTTAAGTAATGGATTATTGTAGTTTCGTTCCATCAAAGCGTGGGACGGTTATAAAACGGTACGAAAAATCCTGTTTGCGTTCCAGGTCGACGTTGAACTGTTATGGGACAGTTAGTTTTCCGTTCCATCAAGCAACCTAAACTGGTTTCGGACTCCTCTGAAAGACAAGAATTGCAGACAGGCGCATTCGAAGGCGCGGAAAAATTGTATGTAAAACATACACATTTCTAGTTTACATCACCTGAGATAATAATATACCATAAAATTACATTAAACTTACATTTGTCTGAGAAAATTCAAAAAACAGTGAATAAATAAATTGAGCTTCACAACCAATTTTAACACATGACAAAATGCCGGGGAAGCCACGTAAATATACAAATATTTTTTAAATTTCCAATAACTAAAATTTTCAACATCTGCAACATCTGTTGATTTTTTTGCAAGAGCCTCTTAATTTTTATTACTACGGGACTGTGGATCGTGTAGGTATACCACATGAAATACTCTGCCAATATATGGGCCCCTAAGCTCACACTAGGTACTATAGTTATAGTGTACGTGTGAGCTAATATAACTAAAAACTGAAATATATTTTATTGAACTCCAGACTAGATTACCTTCTGTTTGATACCATACAAGCCATGTTTTGACTTAAACTAAAATTTTTGAAATCTACCCCCACCCTTACAAAAATACTCTGCCAATATATGGGCCCCTAAGCTCACACTAGGTACTATAGTTATGTGAGCTAATATAACTAAAAACTGAAATATATTTTATTCAACTCCACACTAAATTACCTTTTGTTTGATACCACACAAGCCATGTTTTGACTTAAACTCAAATTTTTGAAATCCACCCCCACCCTTAAAAAAAAACAAAAACTAAAATGTATTTTGTTGAACTCCGGACTTAATTACCTTTCGTTTGATATCACACACGCCATATTTTCACTTAAACTCTAATTTTTGAAATATACCCCCACCCTTTTTTTAAAAATAAATTAAAATGTATTTTGTTTAACTCCAGACTCAATTACCTTTCGTTTGATATCACACACGCCATATTTTCACATAAACTCTAATTTTTGAAATCTATCCCCACCCTTTTATTTGGTTTGTGTTCGGTGGATTTTGTTCATTTTTAAATGGGACCATCTCGACCCAAGATCCAGCCCAGGTACCAAATTTCATTAAAATCGGCCAAGCGGTTTTTGAGTTATGCGCGTTGGTCGTTACAGACAGACATACAGACACACAGACAGACAGACAGACAGACAGAGAGACAGACAGACAGACAGACATACAGACAGACAGACAGACAGACGGCGCAACAAAAAAGTTTCAAAATCATCTGAAACGCAAAGATATATAAAAATTTTTGAAATCGGAGCAACTTTTTTTTTCTCGAAAAAATTAGGATCACCATAGCTCACACTACTATAGTATAGTATATGTGTGAGCTAAAAAACAAAAACTAAAATGTATTTTGTTAAAGTCCGGACTCAATTACCTTTCGTTTGATATCACACACGCCATATTTTCACTTAAACTCTAATTTTTAAAATATACCCCCACCCTTTTTTTTAAATAAATTAAAATGTATTTTGTTTAGCTGCAGACTCAATTACCTTTCGTTTAATATCACACACGCCATATTTTCACATAAACTCTAATTTTTAAAATCTACCCCCACCATTTTATTTGGTTTGTGTTCCGTGGATTTTGTTCATTTTTAAATGGGACCATCTCCACCCAAGACCCAGCCTAGGTACCAAATTTCATTAAAATCCGCCAAGCGGTTTCTGAGTTATGCGCGTTGGTCGTTACAGACAGACATACAGACACACAGACAGACAGACATACAGACAGACAGACAGACAGACAGACAGACAGACAGACGGCGCAACAAAAAAGTTTCAAAATCATCTGAAACGCAAAGATATATAAAAATTTTTGAAATCGGAGCAACTTTTTTTTTCTCGAAAAAATTAGGATCACCATAGCTCACACTACTATAGTATAGTATATGTGTGAGCTAAAAAAGCTATACTGACCATAGGGTAGCTTGCTTAGAAAAAGAAAAACTAGTTTAGCAGGTGATTGGATAGGAATAGAAACATAACTGTTTACCCTGATCGCATCAAATCCCGGTGATCTGTAAACTAAAAGTTAAAAGAAGAAGGATAACACCGGAAGTAAAATTTTACACCAGATTTGGCGGAAGAACAAACGACTTCGCTTTAAAGCATCGACATTAAGGTCATTACTAAAGTACAAGCTACAAAATGTGATTTTCTTAACTTCTTAGAAGTATCACGATCTCTATTTCCTAAAAATGAATATGTAGGTAATTACACAAATATTTTATAAAAATCATATTAGAAAATACAAATAAATAAATATATAAATTTCACATAAAACTTGTGATATTAGAAAAAATAAATATATTTTCATAAGTTTCGCCCAAAAATATGTGCTAATGCAAGTTCGTTTTAATTTTTGGTATATTTAATTTTTTAGTCTGTAGTGGTTTATAGTTTGTGAATACTGGATGTAACTAAATAAGTGTAAAACATTTAAGGAGGTGATTCCGCATCAAAAAAAGATAGGATCTTTCATATAAAGAAACTTTATTGTTTGTTAAGATACAGCCCCTTAAAGGGGGTACATAAAATTTTCTACTACCAAAAAGACACTTAGCCGGTAATGAATTTGGTTTACCCCATGGTTGTACGGGGTGGAAAACGCAACCCCTAAAATTTATTTCCAATGTAATTTTTTGTCTCATTATTTGTTTTCCATTTAAAAACGTATTTCCGATAGCCTGTTTCATTGTAAATAAAAATACTCTGCCAATATATGGGCCCCTAAGCTCACACTAGGTACTATAGTTATAGTGTACGTGTGAGCTAATATAACTAAAAACTGAAATATATTTTATTTAACTCCAGACTAAATTACCTTTTGTTTGATACCACACAAGCCATGTTTTGACTTAAACTCAAATTTTTGAAATCTACCCCCACCCTTAAAAAAAAAACAAAAAACTAAAATGTATTTTGTTAAACTCCGGACTCAATTACCTTTCGTTTGATATCACACACGCCATATTTTCACTTAAACTCTAATTTTTAAAATATACCCACACCCTTTTTTTTTAAATAAATTAAAATGTATTTTGTTTAACTGCAGACTCAATTACCTTTCGTTTGATATCACACACGCCATATTTTCACATAAACTCTAATTTTTGAAATCTACCCCCACCCTTTTATTTGGTTTCTGTTCGGTGGATTTTGTTCATTTTTAAATGGGACCATCTCGACCCAAGACCCAGCCTAGGTACCAAATTTCATTAAAATCGGCCAAGCGGTTTTTGAGTTATGCGCGTTGGTCGTTACAGACATACAGACATACAGACAGACAGACGGCGCAACAAAAAAGTTTCAAAATCATCTGAAACGCAAAGATATATAAAAATTTTTGAAATCGGAGCAACTTTTTTTTTCTCGAAAAAATTAGGATCACCATAGCTCACACTACTATAGTATAGTATATGTGTGAGCTAAAAAAGCTATACTGACCATAGGGTAGCTTGCTTAGAAAAAGAAAAACTAGTTTAGCAGGTGATTGGATAGGAATAGAAACATAACTGTTTACCCTGATCGCATCAAATCCCGGTGATCTGTAAACTAAAAGTTAAAAGAAGAAGGATAACACCGGAAGTAAAATTTTACACCAGATTTGGCGGAAGAACAAACGACTTCGCTTTAAAGCATCGACATTAAGGTCATTACTAAAGTACAAGCTACAAAATGTGATTTTCTTAACTTCTTAGAAGTATCACGATCTCTATTTCCTAAAAATGAATATGTAGGTAATTACACAAATATTTTATAAAAATCATATTAGAAAATACAAATAAATAAATATATAAATTTCACATAAAACTTGTGATATTAGAAAAAATAAATATATTTTCACAAGTTTCGCCCAAAAATATGTGCTAATGCAAGTTCGTTTTAATTTTTGGTATATTTAATTTTTTAGTCTGTAGTGGTTTATAGTTTGTGAATACTGGATGTAACTAAATAAGTGTAAAACATTTAAGGAGGTGATTCCGCATCAAAAAAAGATAGGATCTTTCATATAAAGAAACTTTATTGTTTGTTAAGATACAGCCCCTTAAAGGGGGTACATAAAATTTTCTACTACCAAAAAGACACTTAGCCGGTAATGAATTTGGTTTACCCCATGGTTGTACGGGGTGGAAAACGCAACCCCTAAAATTTATTTCCAATGTAATTTTTTGTCTCATTATTTGTTTTCCATTTAAAAACGTATTTCCGATAGCCTGTTTCATTGTAAATAAAAATACTCTGCCAATATATGGGCCCCTAAGCTCACACTAGGTACTATAGTTATAGTGTACGTGTGAGCTAATATAACTAAAAACTGAAATATATTTTATTTAACTCCAGACTAAATTACCTTTTGTTTGATACCACACAAGCCATGTTTTGACTTAAACTCAAATTTTTGAAATCTACCCCCACCCTTAAAAAAAAAACAAAAAACTAAAATGTATTTTGTTAAACTCCGGACTCAATTACCTTTCGTTTGATATCACACACGCCATATTTTCACTTAAACTCTAATTTTTAAAATATACCCACACCCTTTTTTTTTAAATAAATTAAAATGTATTTTGTTTAACTGCAGACTCAATTACCTTTCGTTTGATATCACACACGCCATATTTTCACATAAACTCTAATTTTTGAAATCTACCCCCACCCTTTTATTTGGTTTCTGTTCGGTGGATTTTGTTCATTTTTAAATGGGACCATCTCGACCCAAGACCCAGCCTAGGTACCAAATTTCATTAAAATCGGCCAAGCGGTTTTTGAGTTATGCGCGTTGGTCGTTACAGACATACAGACATACAGACAGACAGACGGCGCAACAAAAAAGTTTCAAAATCATCTGAAACGCAAAGATATATAAAAATTTTTGAAATCGGAGCAACTTTTTTTTTCTCGAAAAAATTAGGATCACCATAGCTCACACTACTATAGTATAGTATATGTGTGAGCTAAATGTCTCTTGGATTTTTTGCCCAAAATAAACCAGTTCGCAGCAAAAAATTATTTCACGAACAACTACAGAGATACATCGTCATAAATGTTATGTACCCCCTTTAAGGGGCGGTATCTTAACAAGAGATGATCCAATAAAGTTTCTTTATATGAAAAATCTTTTTTTCGATGACGAATCATCCCCTTAAATGTTTTACACTTATTTAGTTACACCCTGTATAAATTAAATGGATGTAATTTTATCTGCAATTTAAAGAACTAAAAAAATATATTATGATAATCCTATGTAATTGTGTAATCCTTTCTGTGTGCAACTTTAATTTCGTGCTCTCGAATTCATACGTTGCCTTCGATTTATCTTTAAGCGAGACGCCAAACCTACCCTTTCTTTTAGTCACGTGATTTTGAATTTAACTCTCTCGCATATGATCACGTGCCTGAAGTAAATCGAACAGCATTCGGTTTTTGGACAGTTATTTGGTCGTTCCATCTAACCCTAACCGTTTTAAAACAGTCCTCGAACTCCTCGTACTGCATTGCGCGCGCATTGGGATTTTTTGGACGGTTCTATGACCGTCGAACTGTTTGATGGAACAGAATTTGTATTTTTTATCGTTTATTATTGTAGGGCAGTACCTACATCCAAGTAGTGTAAAATCTAGGTTTTAAAGAAATATAATATTTCGAATATACAATTATTAGATTAGTATAAAAAACTTGCGACAGTATGGCTTGAACTCGACCACTACTTGTATAACTTTCAATGCACAAATTTATTTTCAATGCACAAATTTATTTGCGCAAACTAAAATATACTAAAGCGTGACGAATCCACAAACAGCCAGTGCTTTTAGGTTTATGCAAGTTATCGTTCTGCGGTCTACACTAACAAATTCCTTGTTTAAACCGGTTTGCACATGTAAGTTTGTTTTAAAGCTTGTACGTGTAGCCGGCCCTTTAGTTTCTAATGTTTTTGGGGGCTTAAAATCTGCTCATGAAAATTAATCTACGAATGAAATTTGCCAGTATAAACCTGTAATCCATAACATACATAATAACCCTGTCAAAATAGCAAAGCATTTCAAACCTGTTTTAAGTGATACCAAACGAGGAGCGACGTTTCTACTAGAACCGGTACAAACCGCAAACTCTTTACAGTATTTGTCAATAGGCAAAAAACCTAGCTCTTTTTAATTGTCCGTTTCAGTACTTCACTTTGGAAGGCAGAGTTGGTTGCTGGTCCTCGATGCGTTGTATTTAAATCTTTTTAATTTTTAACTTTGTTTAACTAATAATGTATTAAAATTTTTTCCTGAGAATGATAAGTCCGCAAAAGTATAGCGCTGTTTTTTTACCCTACTATCAGTAGAGTATTTCTTCTTATGCTAAAGTACAAGCAAACTTCTAGTATTTCATTTAAATTTTGTTCTGTAATTGACATACATTTGCAAAACCTGTCATTTTTTGTCAGTTTGTATTGTGGATCCCCATTTGGCATTGGCGTCGCTAGGGGGGCCAGGGGGGGCCTGCCCCCCCCTGAAGTCCCTCAGGCCCCCCTAAGATATTTTAGGCCTCCCCTACCGACTAGTAAAAGAACATGACGCTGAAAATACATACTTTTCTATTATTATTCGGGAAATATTCAAATAAAATAGGTGCATTAAAATTTAAAATCATTCAGATAATGTTTACATTTCAGGAAAAAACCCTTGTCTTGCGGAATTAGGCTTTTTCTCTGTAAATTATCGGTAACTTTTCTGCACTTATGCAATTTCCCGAAAATATTTTTTAAATTTAAACATAATTATGCATATTGAATATTTCATACATATTGGCGACATCTTGTAAAATATTTAACATAATACGCTACTTTTTATAAGAAATGCAGTAATTTGATGCAGGAACAATCCTTATCTCTTATTTATTTCGGGTACCATACCAGTTTTTATCACAGTTTTTTATTCAAAACAACGAGCACCACAGATGACTATAGTACCATATATATAGCAGACCACACACGATACGACATTTTTTGGTAGAAAATAAAACCATAAATTTTCAAAATAATAAATCTTTTGCCTAGGATAAGAGTCATTTTGGTCAAATGACAAAATTTTCGAAATGAGTAACAGTAAAACAACAAAACATCGATCACCGAAAGTGACACAAAAGTTGAATTTACACAACCCAAAGCCCCCAAATACTGCCATAGAAACCTCCAGCATCACATCTATGTCACCAAGAAATCAACAGGGAGTTAACAGCAAAAATTCAGGACGGTCGACTGGCGTGCAAACTCGGAAGATGATAGCATCCAAAGCACTTAAAAATCTGGTTGACAGATTTACCGAAAGCCCTAACCCAAGCCCCAACATTAATAAATCACATAACATTAGCTACACCACAATTACTGCGAAGGACAACAGCACAGAAGAAGACAAAATGCAGACAACAGAATATTTGATAAGTGACCTACGCAACAAGCTATCGGAAAAAGAAAAAAAGCTTGAAGAGCTATTCCTGCGTAACCAAGGATTGACTAAAGCTATTGAAAAATTGGACTGACATAAAACATAAGAACAACATTATAGAAAGACAAGAAAAAATCATAAGTCAGTTCACAATAAAAACAGTTCAATATTTGGATCAGGAAACACAAACGGATAACAAATTAATGAAAAGCCAAGAAAGTCAAACAGAAGAAAGTGAAAAATATTTTAATATAGGAACTCAGCCTGAGAATAATATGACTAAGTCGCCTACAAATAAATATAAAAACTTTGGAAAGAAAACAAAAAAACACCACCAAAACAATTCAGCCACATCAACAAATACCAACAGAGATAACTTTAAATCTGCCGTAGACAAGTGTGGAAATAGAGGGAAACATATTAGAGAATTTTTGAATAGGCAGTTTAAAGATATGCGACAAGTCTTGGCAATAATAAAACCAAATTCCCAAGATGCGGAACTAATAACGACAGCAATACAAGGCTCACTAACGTTTACTAGGAAGGACGTTGTTATCTTGTGGCCCAATAACACTGGTAATGGTCTTATCAGTAATTTTATTCTTAAGTGCACACACACTAATCCACTAATATTAACTGAGCCTCATAGATATGACAATACCAAACTGAATGGCGACATCTACAACCGCAATATTAAACTATTCCAAAGCATTCACATTCAAAAAGTGGATAACAAATATGCAATGGACATAAATAGTATAGTACGGCGGACTAACTACTACAAAGACTGTAGAACCATAACTAAAATCGGAAAATGGTATATATGCAAAGCTATCGCTAATCACATAATCAAATTCTTTGATAGTGTACAATCCAAAATTAGCTGTGAAGTAGTAAACAAATCCACAAACAGCCTATCTCAGCACACTAAAACCGCTCAGCCAATTCCAACCTGTGATAACCCAGCCAGAATAAGTAACCGAGCAACCAAATCAACAAGTAACACAATAAATGAATCCAATAGCCAGCAGACTCCTTTTTTATATCCACGGCTAACACAAATGACAATGCTAGAGGGCCTAGCGTAAATAGAAACATAGTAACGTTTAATAATTTATCTTGGTCTGCTCTTCATCACAATGTACAAGGTTTATCCAACAAATTAAATTTACTTGAACTCAATAATGAAAAGTATAATCCAACTTTTCTGTGCCTCTCTGAGCACTGGTTGACCAGCGATACTTTGAACTTTTTTACACCCAGTGGTTACGAAAAAATCTGTGACTTTAGCAGGACCCAAAATCAACACGGAGGTACGGTTATCTTCGCGAAAAAAGATGTTGTTAATAAGTGCTCAGTTTTAAAAAAAAATTGTGACTACTCTGTGGAAACACTTATTGAATGCTCTGCAATTAAATTTGAAAACTATTGCATACTTTTAGTATACAGACCTGGAACATCTACTGAATATGAAACATTTTTGGACATTTTCTCGGACCTCTTGAATAATATTCTTAATGAATTTTCCAATATTTTAGTGTGTGCTGACTTAAATATGCCCGGCAGTAAAGACAAAAAATATTTTAAAATATTAAGCGACATTTTAGAGTCGTTGGCATTAACCTCTTTGGTGCATGATGCGACAAGAATTTTTACCAACAAGAATAATACTACCAGTACCTCTGGCATTGACTATGTCATTACATCACACCCTGAGTCTTTTAGTTATAAAAACTTTGACGCAGGTTTTTCCGACCATTTTTGTCAAATTGTTCAGCATAACTCTAAAAACAATATATCCTCCATAGTCGACTCGTCCCTTGAAGGGAGCATGAGACAAATTAGGGTTGTTAATAGTAGCAATATAAATAATTTTTATTTCTGGTTTGATCAACAAACTATTGAATTTACAAATACCGACATAAACAAAAATTTTGAGCATTTCTTCGAAAGCGTTATCTGGAGTTTTCAAGTAAGTTGCCCAGTTAAAAACTTAAATAACAAAAAGCCCTCTCAAAATAAAAAAATTATACTTTCCAACAATCTGCTAAAGGAAATGGAGGAACTAAAAAATCTACACTGGCTACAAAAACGCACTGGTAATTCACAACTTAAAATTCTTTACAAAAGTCAGAAAAAAGAAATTGACCTTAAAATAAAAAATGAAAAAGAAAAATACTTCAACGAAAAAATTAATAACTCAAAAAATAAAATAAAAACTACATGGAGTATTATTAATAATCTAAGTGGAAAAAAATCTAAAACCTCACACTCTATAGATCAAATCCGGGATAGCAATAGTGTAATTATAACTAATACTATGGAGATCGCTAACAACTTTAGCAGTTATTTGTCCTCTGTTGTTGCTGACAAGCTCCAATCTCATTTCCAGGGCAGCTTGTCCGCTGATTGCACAACGACTAAGAAAAATCACAAATCATTTACTTTTACCGAAGTTACTACACATGATGTTAAACTCGCACTGAAATGCTTGTCAAACAAAAAATCGGCGGGACCCGATGAAATACCCATATCCCTACTGAAAAATGCTTCTTTGAAAATGATAACTTGCCTTACTTTTCTGATAAATCTATCTATATCTGAAGGTACCTACCCTTCTCACCTAAAATAAGCTAATATCTTACCTATCTATAAAAAGGGCGACCCTTTGTCGGTGGAGAACTATCGTCCGATTTCTTTGTTGAACAGTTTCTCTAAGGTCTTTGAAAAAGTTCTATGCAACCAAATAAATCAATTTCTTAAAAAATATCAGATCTTAACTCCAAGCCAACACGGTTTCAGAGAACTGCACTCTACCGAAACAGCCAGCATTGACTTTGTTCAACAGATCTACAACAAACTAGACCAAGGCGATAGAGTTGTTGCACTACTGTTTGATCTAACCCGTGCTTTTGATACCATAGACCCTAACTTTGTATATAAAAAACTCGAAAAACTAGGTATCCAAAACCCCCTTAATAACTGCATTAAATCTTTTCTTACAGATAGAAAATTTAAAATCAAAATAGGAAGCACATATTCAGAATCTACAGAATCAAACATAGGCACGCCCCAAGGCAGTGTGCTTGCACCTTTAATATTTTTGCTGTTTATTAACGATCTTCCCGAATATATCACGTGGGGACTTGTGTTTATGTTCGCCGATGATACGTCCATCGTTGTATCCGCAAAAGACACAAATTTTCTTCATGAAAAAATCAACTTAACCCTAAATGAATTTTCGAACTGGTGCAAGCAAAACAATCTGATTATAAATGTCTCTAAAACTGTCTTTATGGAATTTAAAACAAAGTCCCGTAAACCTACCGACCTCAATATAATCTTTAATGACATCCCTTTGCCAGTTAGCGATAGCTCAAAATTTTTGGGAACCATTGTCGATACTCATTTCGAGTGGAGTTTACACATAAGTAGTGTATGCTCAAAACTTAACACATGCTACTTCATGATCAAGTCACTTAAAAACTCTCTCAGTATAAAAAATCTCATTACTGTGTATTATGCTAATGCATACTCGGCTCTAGCCTATGGTGTGGCAGTATGGGGTAGTGCTCAGGATGTGGAAAGAGTATTGGTAGGTCAAAAGAGACTTATAAGATTAATTTTCAATATACCTTACAACGGTACTTGTCGCTCTGCATTTAAGTATAATAAAATTATGACAATAACAAGTATTTACATATATAAACTACTCATTTTCATTTTTCAACACCAAAATATTTTTACATTAAATAGTTCTTATCACAACTATCCTAAGTCGTAACCACTTCAGCATCCATAAACACAACCATGAGTATATAAAAAAAAGTACTCATTATCTTGGATGCAAATTCTTTAACTTGTTGCCAAACAAAATCAAACAAACTACGTCGCTGCCAAGATTCAAAAAAGAAATCAAAAATCTTTTATTAAAAGAAACTTTTTATAGTTTAATTGAATTTGAAAACTACATGTTGAGCAGAAGGTAAATTTTTGTTCTCAATATTTATATACATATATATACAAATCTTGTAAATGTGTTTTCGTTTTTATTTTTTTAAATATTTACACTATTATTATTTACACTTAATGTTATATTTTTTGTATTTGACGTATCTTATCTACATTACTGTAGCTGAAAAGATTAATAAAGTTGTCTATTGTCTATTGTCTATAGAAGTGTAAATTGAATTTCGCATTTAATAAAGACAGCGACCTTTGCCCCTCTGTTTCCGAAATCGGGTTGTAGATGTCGTAAGGCTATAAAAGACCTTTTTAAACTGTTTTTCTAAAATAAATATAATAATCTTTTTAGTTTTTTTGAGGTTAGCGTTTAGTGTCTTATGGAAATTTTCCGATTTTGGTGACAATTTCATAACCATTTTCATATTAAGTTTTCCCACGTCGTTAAATGGAATAAATTCGTCGAGCAATACCGGGAAATTTTTAATATTAATACTTCTGCTCTAAGAGCAGAAATGACCGTTTTAAAGATTTGTATTTTTCGGTTAAATCAAACTGTTGGTCATGATTCTATCAAACAACATATAACAGAAAACACCTATCCGAACCTCTACCAACTTTTTAAAGTTGCGAGTATTCTTCCAATTTTAAGTGCAACTTGCGAGAGGTCTTTCTCTGCCATGAGGAGAGTTTTTAATTGGCTTAGAACAACTCAGGTTTGTCATTGTTATTCATAGAAAAAGATGTTGAGGTCGACTTAGACAGTGTGGTAGACGCTTTCAGTCAGCGACGTAGAAAACTTTCTTTGTAGAATTGCTGAATTACATACTTCCTGTGTATACATATAAATAAGTTGGTAAATGTATTATTAAATATGTTATATTAAAATATTAGAACATTTAATGCGCGTATTTTTTTAAAATTATTGCACACTTTGCACGACTCTTTAAAACCTATGTTTGCTTTTTGTTCAAGATAGACCGGGGCCACGGCCCCCCCTGAAAAGCAAGGCTAGCTACGCCAATGCCATTTGGGGACCGTGGCATATACCAAGCTTAAAACTAACACGAAGATACAGAAAATATGTTATCTATTCAAAATATCGAGTAAAATAACTAGTTTGAATGCCAAGCTACAACACATTCAACGTGTAAACCAACATTACATGTAGAACACTGTTTACGAACATGTGATTTGCAAATGATAAAATGTTTGCTCTTTCCAAATAATGTCCAACTAGATCTCGTCTTACAGGATCTGGCACGCGGTTTTGGGGTTTCATATTTAAAGATGGCCTTCCTAGTCTCTTTAGATCAGAAAGTGAATTTACACTAAAAGGGGCTCTAGCGAGAGATCACCGAAAATCTAGTAAAGGAATGATACCATTTAAAATACAGGATACTGCATGGGCGTTTACAAAAGCCATGTCAATTACATTTGTAAATATGGGGAAAGGCTATTTTTTGGTCTTATTTTTATTCGATATTTTTCAATGGTCCAATTGATTTTGTCCACTCTTCCCATATATTTTTATTGTGCTTAGTTTTCACATTTGGCTGGGGCAAAAAAGCTTCCCTTTTTTCAGTTCTTGACCATTTCGTGACTTTGGTTATTCGCAGAACCTCTTCATGATTGGATACAGCTATTGTCCTTCCACAGTATTGCAAATAGGTATATTATTAGTTTTGTCAAAACGGTAGTCAAAATATTCCGGTTTCTTTTTTTTCACCTCATTGTCATATGGATATGGAATTTGGGTACCGGAACAAAAACGCACTCTACCACCACATTTCTTTTTACTAACGAATTCACTTTTGTATGCTGAAGGCCACCTTTTGTCAAAAAAAAATCCCTGTCAAAGCTTGTCTATTAAATAATAAGTATCAAATTATTGGAATTATTGGAATGTAAAAAGATCTACTCACCAGTCACAGATTTACACAATTTACAAAATATTTCAACACTTGATCCACCGAAATCCCTTAAACCAACAGAATCACACGCGAGAAAACATAACCTAAGACAACAACATATTAAAAAGATAATTAATGCCAGACTGTAAAAAACTGTTATATCCCCAAATGGAGACCGTGGCAGCTAATGGGTTAAGAATTTTTTAAAAGTTGTTTGAATGCTACAATTATGAAGAAATTAGAAAACATGTATTTTTCTCAAAATCTCTGTTTTATGGATTATTAAACAAGATTTTTAAATCTACAATATTTCAAAAACAGATTATTTATATGTCTTCGACAGAAAATGGGTTTTGGGCACGGCAAACCCGATATCAAAAATTTCTGTACACCGTTACATCATCTGTACGTACGCTTCTTTGATTTTTTTTTTCATTTCGTCATCCCTCTCTCTGGAATATCGCAAGTAAGCTTTAGCTCCATTTTTGTCATAATAAATAAGAAAATGTACGATTAGTGCTTCGTAATAATAGTTCTATAAAAAGTATGTTCTTGTGGAAAGAGTCGTTTCCATAACTTGTTGTTTAATAAATATGCTATTAATAGCACGTGTTAGCCCGCGGATAGAAAAAACGCTAAATGCAGTGGACTGTAAATATTTTAATGATATCGTGAGCAAACATAAATGTATTGATATGAAATTACGAAATAATCAGACGTCCATAGGTAAAATTGTTGGAACCACACAACGGTAATCAGATAAGTGCACTCACCTCCTTTGCAGCCAAATTCTCCTCGTTCCAAGGGGCCCCCGAATGGATCTAATGATGTCACCACGTAGCTGAAGGGTTGAAGTTTCTAGTTCTATGCTTCAGTACACAAAATTCGAGCACTTTCAGGTGTAGATAATTGAAATAGTTGGAGAACGAAATTAACACGCCTTTTTCTCTAGGCGATTGACAATGATCTCACTGGTTGTTGGTGCGCATGTCCAAATACGCGGAATGCGCTTTGTCCTTCATACAGTTGTGTGTTTTTAAAAATATATATAAACAACCGCGAAATTTAGCGGGAGCTAACATAACTGCCCTCCAAAACACACAAATTTAGAATCTCAACCGGACAGATATAGATATAAGAAAAATAATCGACCGATAAATATAAATGAATGAAAACAGATAAGTATCGTAAGTTTATTTAGATATAACGAAATCCCGAAAAAAGGCAAAACAAACAAACAAAAAATTCAAAAAAATTAAAAATAAAAAAACCTATTGTAATACCCGGTAAAAGGTAGAAAATTAAAATTACTTTTAATTTGGCAAGAGGCACAGTTTTACAACTGGCCGCTTATAAACACCGGTAACCGTTTTTACCGTCGCAACACGCACCTGACCGTCCCCGCCGGGATGCAGTTCGATGACCCGACCGACCGGCCATTTCAAAGGCGATTGAATGTGATCACTTGTTATGATAACCAAATCATTTAATTTGATATTTGGGGAAAAATCAGTCCACTTGTGTCGCTGTTGTAGCGTATGCAAATACTCTATAGAATACCGTTTCCAAAAATCATTATGTAGTTTTTGGATTAGTTGCCATCTCGAGAGCCGATTTAGGGGAACCTCGGACAAATCTGACTCCGGAATTTCTGAATTAAGGGGTTCAAGTGTCAAAAAATGCCCAGGGGTAAGAGGTTGAAGATCGTGTGGGTCTGAAGAGGCAGGAGATAAAGGGCGACTATTAAGTACGGCTTCTATGCGACAGGCAAGGGTGGACATCTCCATGATAGACAACTTCTGGTCGCCGACAACTCGTACAAAGTGAGTTTTAAAACTTTTGACGCCAGCTTCTGCCAGGCCATTGAAATGTGTACTGAGAGGAGGTCCCAGATGCCAACGAATAGAAAGTCTGGTGGCAGCACTTCTTGCGTAATCCAGTAATTGGTTACGAAACCCTATAAAATTACTGCCTTGATCTGACCAGCATTGCGTCACGCTTCCGCGTCTAGAAATGAATCGATGGAATGCACCTACGAACCCTTCGGTGGACAGTTCCATGGTTAATTCCAAATGCACGCAATGTGTGGCCGTACAGACAAACACACAGACATACGATTTGAAAGCTTTACAACCACGGTAACGATGAGGAATCACAAAGAAAGGTCCACAAAAGTCGATAGCTACACTCGAAAAAGGTTTAAGTTGATTGATTCGATGAGCGGGAAGTGAACTCATTATGGGCGGTCTATAGGGTTTAGGGTTGATTCTAAAACATTGCAAGCACTTGGATATGGTTCTTTGAATTGCCCGTCTGGCAGATAATATCCAAAATTGCTGTAAAAGCAGATTATGTAATGTTTTAAACCCAGGATGAAGATATTGTCGATGAGCGGACTCGATAAGAAGTGTAGTTAAACGATGGTCACTCGAAAGTAAGACGGGGTGTTTTGCAGAATAAGATAAAAGGTCAGATTTTTGTAATCTGCCACCGACTCTAATGATATTATTCTCATCAAGAAAAGGTGAAAGTTTTCGCAAAGGTTTCGGTATTGGTTTATCCTTAGATAACGCGGAAAAAAGCTCAGAAAAACAAGAACCTTCAACGCGTTTGATAAGAAGGTGTAACGCACCCTGCATCTCACCGGTGGTAGGAAAAACAATATTCTCAAAAATAACTTTTTGGTCCGGCGGCTTAGTGGGTTTTTGATAGGAATGGTTTTGAAAAAGGTTAACTATTCGAAGGACATAACAAATGATACGTTGAATTTTTGATATAGAGGAATATTTGATAAGAAGCTGATCTAAGAAGTTGACATCAATTATCGCATTGCAACAGACTTTTGGCTTTTCCTCCAGATTAATATCTCCGAAATCAATCGGCATTTTTGGTTTATGAAAATCGGGCCATTCGTTTTCGGGAGACCACAAAAACGACGGTGCGTTCCACCGTCATGTGACATGAGCTGTGAAGGGGTGGCCCCTCGTGACGCAATATCGGCTGCATTCAAAGCAGAAGGAATGTAGCGCCACGAGTTTGAGGGAATGATTTCTTGGATTCTACTGACTCGATTTCCAACAAAGGTTTGCCAGCGATTAGGAGGGGATGAAAGCCAGTGCAATACGACTTGCGAATCGCAGAAAGTAACAATATTTGTAAAAGTTATTTTTCCTTCATAGCTAGATAAAACGAAGTCAATTAATTCGCTTAAAAGAAATGCGCCTAGGAGTTCTAGCCTAGCCAAAGTTTGTGACTTTATAGGCGCGACCCTAGATTTTGCAGATATGAGAGAAACAGATATATTGTTTTCCTCTTCTACACGAAAATATACGACGCCTGCGTAGCCTCGAATTGAAGCGTCACAGAAGCCGATGATTTGACAGGTATTGGTTTTTGACAGTTTGATTTGTCGGGGTAATTGAAAATTGGAAAGAAGCGGGAATTCAGAACGAAGTTTGTTCCAAGAGTCGATGATAGAAGAATCTGGTTCTTCGTCCCAGCCTATTTTCGATATCCACAACTGTTGCAAAATAAATTTTGCTTGTAGCAACAAGGGACAAAGAAAACCTAAGGGATCGAAGATTGTCCCATGATAGATAAAATAGAACGTTTGGTTGGGGGTTTGTCCTTCATTCGGCATTGATAAGAAAAAATGTCGTTTTTTGGATGCCATTGAAGTACTAAAACTTTGATAAAATGGGGTTCCTCCTTGTCGAAAGAGAGAGGCATTTGACGATCGGACTCTGGCAATGTTGCCAATAACTCAGGACAATTGCTTGCCCATTTTTTAAGTTCAAATCCTCCCGACTTCAACAAATCATTGAGTTCTGTTTGAAGGGAGAGAGCTTCAGAAAGCGAAGGGCTAGTTCCCAAGATATCGTCGATATAGATTGACGTTTTTAGAACAGTACTAGCCATAGGAAAACGTTCCTTTTCTCTCTCTGCCAGCTCATTTAAGGTACGCATGGCTAGAAAAGGTGAGCATGTCATGCCAAAAGTGACAGTAGAAAGTTCCCACACTGAAAGTGGGTCCTGTGGAGAAAACCTCCACAATATCCTTTGATAAGGACGGTGATAAGGATTGATAAGGACTTGACGGAACATCTGTTTGATGTCAGCAATGTAGGCAATAGGATTAAGACGAAATGTAAGGAGTAAAGAAGCAATATCTTTTTGAAGTTTCGGTCCAGATAACAATGTGTCATTGAGACTAATATTTTTTGGGGTGACTGCTGAACAGTCCCAGACTACCCTTAATTTTGTACTCAAGCTTTCCGGCTTTAATACGCAATGATGTGCTAAACAACACGATACGTCGACCTTTGGTTGACTAGATAAAACTAAACTCATATGATTAGAATCGATATAGTCTTGCATGAAACTTGAATAGGCAGTGTACAGATCAGGATTTTTGATTAATCAATTTTCTAGAAGTAAAAATCTACGATAAGCTTGCGGATAAGTATTTCCTAGGTCAGGGTTTATTTTATCTTTAAACGGAAGATCTACCATGAATCTACCGCTCGGTTGCCGTACTACACTAGCAGTAAAAATTGATTCTGCCTGTTTTTCTTCCTTTGATAAGATTTGTCTTTTAGGCAAATGTTCGATTTCCCAAAACCTAGGGAGAATGACCTCTAAAGGAGGTGAATGACTCGTTAAAAAACAACTGGTTCGTTCCGTAAGACTACCTACTTCGTCAACCTTTCCCATGACGACCCAGCCAAAGATAGTTTCAAGGGCTGAAGGCTGCCCTACCTGTCCAAGAACCCTGCCCTCCTTGAATATCTGTGCGAATAGCTCGCAACCAATAACCAGGTCCACAGGTCTAGATTTGAAATAAGATGGGTCGGCAAGTTTAAGGTTTTGCAAGTGTTTCCACTGATTATCGTTCAAAGAGAATGTAGGCATATTGGAACATAGTTGTGGAACAACAATTGCTTCGAAATTAAGTAAAGGAGTGACTTGTCCTTGTGGCTTAATGTGACATTGAACGAGCCCTTTGGAAGTGAAAGAAGACATCTGATTTAATACGAATATTTCAGTGGTGTAACTTCGCCTAGGAAGATTAAGACGCTGAATACACTTTTCACTGATGAATCCTGTCTGTGATCCAGAATCAAGCAGTGCCCTTACAGGTTGAAAATTTCCGCAACCGTCCATAACATCTATTATGGCGGTGCATAAAAGAAAGGTACCTGAAGGTCCTGAGGCATTTAATGACACATGAAGATTATTGACAGGTGGTGTGTGAATGACAGGACTAGTATCTTGGCTTCCAGACTCTTGATTAGTTTCTAAGATATGAGTTAAAGTGTGGTGCCTTTTACTATTGCAAGTCCTGCATGAATATTTTGATTTGCACGTATCTACATTATGCAAGGGATGAAAACACGCTAGACATAATTTTTTCTGTTTGACGAAAGATAGGCGATCGATAGGTGAGAGATCAAGAAATGTTTGACATTTCGAAAGCACGTGACCTTGATTACACCGGAAACATTTTATTCCCGTACTCGAATTAGTTGAGGTGCCAGCCAGTCCTATAAAAGGCGAATTGGATGATTTATAGGTAGGCTTTTGCCCAAACTGATTTCGCATAGAATTTGAATTTTGATAGGTAGGCTTTTGCCCAGACTGACTTTGCATAGAATTTGATTTTTGATATATAGGCACCTTTTTGGGTGCTGTTGATTGAGGAAGTGATTCCAAAACTTTACATCTTTTTTCTAGAAATTGAAAAAGTGACTGAAAAGTGGGAATTTCGGTATTAGTATTGGCGTGACTCATTTCGAAATTTGAACGCGTTGGAATATCTAATTTTTCTAATAAAATGAAAAAAATAATAAAGTCCCAACTGTCAACGTCAAAGCTAAGTGATTTTAAAATTTCTAGGGATTCAGAATAGGTGTCAATTAAATTACGCAATTCTTTAGCTGACTCGTTTTTTAAGGTGGAGTTCATAATTGAGCTTAAAGCATCATTTGCGAGATCTCGCTTGTTTTGATCAGATAAGCTAATCCCTGATATCAATTTTAAAGGCTCATCCTCGAGATATGAAAATAAATATTGAAGTTTTCGAACGTTACTTAGACTTTGATTTTGATCTATAATGTTATTAAAAAGATCGAAAAAGCTTGGCCATAATTTTTTATCACCTCGAAATATGGGAATACCTAACTCTTTGAGTTTTGGAGTTTCGTTTTGTCGAACATATGATCCCGAAAAGGATGGGGCCTCAACCGGAAATATTTTAGAGTAAACCCCCTTACACGCATAAAAATATTTACGAGCTTCTGACAGGATCGCATCCTGCGTTTTAAATTCCTCATCGTCCGAGTCGTCTAGCAACATAATGACGTCATTATGTGCCAGCATGCATTTATCGAAGGTTTCATCCAAATCGGCATACCTCACTTGAAACTCGTTCCTCGCTCTTTCATCCTTTTCCGCGTTCTGTGACAACACATAACACTCGGTGATCGCAGATAAAAAACCCTTGCGTTTTTGCGCGGCTTTTTTGACAGACATGATTTTACCTTTGAAATGACGAAATTGTCGGTAAATATACAATTAACGCTAAATTAATGCTTCTGAAATAGAAAAATGACGAATTGTCGAAAATATGCACTAATTTATCGTAATTGATGAAAATTATTTTAAATATCGAAATGATATGGAACACATCTAATCACAGAAATGTCGGTAAATATACAATTAACGCTAAATTAATGCTTCTGAAATAGAAAAATGACGAATTGTCGAAAATATGCACTAATTTATCGCAATTGATGAAAATTGTTTTAAATATCGAAATGATATGGTACACCACTAAACTTTTGTTTTGTTTGTTTTGTTTTGTTTTGATCCCTTCGCTTTGTTTACTGAATCATGCACTGAGCATGCGAAAGACACGTGCAGTCGTCGGTGCAGATACGCTGCGATTCAAGGTCGCCTTATTTGACTGCAAATAATTATTAATACCGTCGTATGGATTTATTATTTAAAATAATTCGGTCGAAGGAACACTTTCTGTTAGCCCGCGGATAGAAAAAACGCTAAATGCAGTGGACTGTAAATATTTTAATTAATGATAGCGCGAACAAACATAAATATTGATATGAAATTACGAAATAATCAGACGTCCATAGGTAAAATTGTTGGAACCACACAACGGTAATCAGATAAGTGCACTCACCTCCTTTGCAGCCAAATTCTCCTCGTTCCAAGGGGCCCCCGAATGGATCTAATGATGTCACCACGTAGCTGAAGGGTTGAAGTTTCTAGTTCTATGCTTCAGTACACAAAATTCGAGCACTTTCAGGTGTAGATAATTGAAATAGTTGGAGAACGAAATTAACACGCCTTTTTCTCTAGGCGATTGACAAGGATCTCACTGGTTGTTGGTGCGCATGTCCAAATACGCGGAATGCGCTTTGTCCTTCATACAGTTGTGTGTTTTTAAAAATATATATAAACAACCGCGAAATTTAGCGGGAGCTAACAGCACGTGTTTCTAAAGGTTCAAGTGAGAACTCTGCATTGCATGTACCGTGCTGTATATGTTGCTTTACTTAAACTCAATATTATGTTGAGGTAATGCGCCTGAATATACAACGTGTGGTATTATATTATGTTTGTTCGGCAACTGATTATAATATGTATTATTAATGCTGTTTCGATGTCGATAATGGCGTTTGATAGGTCTTTAGGCGAGATTGTCATGTAAATTTTCATCCTTACAGTATGCTGGATTTAATCCTTTACCTCACAAATTTTAGGTTAGGTTGCCTCTCATAAGATTCTATCTCTTGGACATAAGTAGGATAAAATAAGGGATATTAATGATACAAGTACAGTGAAACCTCCTATAAGCGGACACTAACGGTTCCGTCGATTTTGTCTGCTTATTGGAGGTGTCCGCTTATGAGAGGAAACTCCAAAATTTTAATATATATTTATTAACAATTTCCGCTGCTTGAGATTTTAGGATATTAAATTTTTCAGCGATCTTTCGTGCTGATAGATGTTCCTTTTCTGAAACGTTAACAACTTCCATTTTTTCACGTAAACTAAGAAGTTTCTTACTAGGCGCCACTTCACAGAGATCAATTACTACCCAACTGAACAATAAAAATCAAATTCACAGTCCCGCCGAATAAAATATGTTGTAAATACGAGAGAAGTATTTAGTCTTCGCATTAAAACGCAAAGACGGAATTCCCTGGCTGCAGAGTGCGTTGTTGCCAACATACTACATAATATTTATGCCCATGAGGTGCAGCGCTTCGTTCCGTTTTCAGAAATTCGCGTCTGGTTAAGGGAGGTTTCAGAATTTTTTAACCAAAAAAAATTGTCCGCGTCCGGTTATTAGAGTGTCCGGTTACAGGAGTGAATTTTACAGGTAATGAGGTAGGGAAAAGCTTGGTTCCAACAAATTTGTCCGTTTAAAGGGAGTTTCCGCTTATGAGAGGTGTCCGCAAGGAGAGGTTTCACTGTAAATAGATGAAGGATTAAAAATAAAATTTAAAAACACAAGTTTTTCGAAAATCAATGTTTGGAAAACATTTTTTTTCAAAAATAATTTTCAAAAACATTTTTTCCGAAATTCTTTCCTTAAACTAGCTCTCCTGTCCTACTCTCCTGTCCTATTTAAAGAACTTATAGCAGAATTGAAAAACATACATAAAAAAGGTCGACAAATTAAATAAAAAGAGAGACATAAAAATTACTTGCTTGTTTTTGACACGGGGAAAATAGTTTTGTGCCAAAAGAATCTTTAAGCAATCTTATTTCATGGGTTGTTCGTTTAAAAACTTTAATTCTTTAAGCGTTTCAGGTGTGTATGCAGGTATAGATGATTGCACTATACATAAACAGCCAGTCGATTGCTTCGAGATTCAGAGCTAACGCAGAGATAAAGCTTGGTTATAGCCATACATTTTTAATAATTTAAAGTCGCAATTTATAAGCGACCTAAAAAGTTTTGACACGACTTGTAAGCTAATAAATTGGAGCATCTGCTCCACTGTCAACTACTTAAATACCATAACGACGACTTTGTAGAATGTAACTTTACCACTTTTTGTCATATCTTGATGGTTTTTTCCGAGGTTTTCTCTCAAAAACTCAAAAAATAATTTCAATATTTTCATTTGAATTAAATAGCTTGATAAGGTTTACCAAATTAATTTATCTCCATATCATCATTTTTGATATAACTTTTTGTTTTTGACACTCATCAGCTCTTTACCATAACAAATAGCATAGGCCAACAAAAAAAATGTAGTAAAAAGCTGTCTCAAAAGTAATGATTTGGAGTTTAGGTATTACTGATTTTGCTCCCTCATGTCTCTATTTTAAGATATATAGGAAAAACTGAAGATTTCTTTAGTGCCACTTTTTAAAAACACTAGGTTAGTTTTCTAGTATTTAGGTAAGATAGAGGATAAGAATTTTGGGTTTTTTCAAAAGAAATGGGTTTGAACCAACTCTGTGAAGTAACCTAACCGAAAAAAAAATCAAAACTTTGTGAGATATTGCCATTAAAATTTTTTAAATTAGGTTTTTGTTTTTAGTAAGATGGGCTTTACTATGACTCCCGTAAAAAAGACAGGGGAATTTACCCTAAAAACGCGATTAAACAAATCTTCAATCTCTTTACAATATTACCTTGTTTTAGTGTAAATCACTTTTTTTGAGCTCACTCGCTGGCATCATTGACGTAAGGAAATAACACCAAAACTGTAAGGTAAAAAAAGGGAGGAAGGCAGCAGGGGTGGATGGACCATATAGGAAAATGAAAAAAATTCCGGTAGGCCGGTGAATTATGGGCCGGTGCCTTATGGCCCGGAGAGATATGGGCCGCTGCTTTTTGGACCGGTGCCTTATCGGCCGATGCCTTATGAGCAGTAGATATTTGGGCCGGGCGCGTATTTTTCCCGGGCTGGTTTACGGTTCCCCAATCAGCCCTGGAAGGCAGGATATTTCCCACTATTCTAGCGACGGCCCTGTATCCATCATACCCAAATTCCTTTAAATAAACTAACTTTTAAAACTTGAGATAAAATGGATAAATGTGTAAGTTTTGATGGTTAAATAAATGTCAAAAACATAAACACTAAAAGAGGTGGGTGTTAATTAAATAAGTAAAGCTAGAAGTGCTAATAGCAACAGTAAACATTCAAAAGGCCAAGCCGACATCAAAGTTTGCCTTGCCTTGCATCATAGTCAAACAATATAAATCGTTGCAACCTCTGACAGAAAATGTAGTATCATCATTAAGGTCACTGTATAACGAAGAAGGAACTTCGTTATATAGTGATCTTAATCATAATAAGGTAAAGTTACTGATGAGAAACTTATTATGAATAGCCATAATATAAATTATTATATCAAAAGAAAACTCAAACCCTTAATTAAAAAAAAATTCAGTGCAGGGACTCACCGACCAGCACGTTCTCGACGTTCTGATTGGACATAATTCAACCATTACAGGGTAAGTCCGAGTCTTTTGTTAAAAACTCGTAACATTTTGTCGAGGATTTAAAAAAGATCGAATTAAATCCCAACGATAGATTTGTAAGTTTTGATGTAAAAAATCTTTACATCGATGTGCCAATAAATGAGTCACTCAGTATCAACAAAAACAAATTACAAACTGTTGATATACTTCAGGAGGGAACAACGCTATCGGTTGAGAGGGTGATGGATCTATTGGAGCTCTGTCTCCGTAACTCTTACTTTCAAGTGAAAGACAAGCACGGACATACCAAACATATGGAAAATACTCCTTAAGGAAAACAAGCGTCAAAGATTAAAACAAAGGGGCGGGCCGTCACACCTGACTGTTCACCAAGTAGTATAAGTAGTAGCCTGTAGACTGGATTGTTTAGTTTACACTTGAGAACGGTTAGAGATACTTACTAACCTAAACGTCGTGTTTAAACTAAATAAAGACAATGAAAGTCCGAAATTATATTTATAATTTTATTTTTCTGTGTACTCATGGTAAAACCAAGATGGGAAACGAAGGGTAATATAGATAAAAACATGGGCGCACCCAGGGGGGAAGCTTCGGGTCCCGCCCCCCCCAAGCTAAGATTTTTTAGATATTTTCCAAATTTTTAATAAATACAAAATTAAAATTGCATAAAATACGGCAATATGGGGTCGCGCCCTCCCCCTAAGTCATATTTCTGGGTGCGCTACGGTGTGTCGAGAGCAACCCTTCAATTGACCCTTAAGTAGCACAAAAAAAGATCAATGTTTAGTTAATTTTGTAAAAGCATTTCTCTGAGTTCTTACTATCCGTCGTTATCAAGAATTCCTCAGAAATTTAAAAGCCTTTAGTTCAAAGTAGTTTTTTAAACTCAACATACACACACGCCTGTAAGCTATAGTGTAACATTGTATCCACGTTACGCAAATACTTTGATAATCCGTCCGGACTTTTTTCTGGAAAAAAAATGCTGTGATAAAAAAATTGTTTGTGAGTCACTAACTTAAATGATAAGTATTTTGAAATTTAGAGTTTTTTAAACTCAAGGGGACATTAATTACTAAAATAAGTTTTCGATTTTTTTTAAAAATGGATTTCGAAAAACAATTTTTTAAAAAGCATCTTTTTCGAAAAAGTTTTTGTTTAAATGGAAAATATTTTCAAACTTATTTTTTTTTTCGAAAAACCAATTTTGAAAAAAAAATTTGAAGGGAAATTTTTGCAAAAACTCATTTTTTTGGAACGAAACGGTATTCTTCTAGTTACCTGACCAGTGGAGAGTTAAGGTAATATTTATAGAGAAAAAATGCTTTCGAAAAAAAATTTATTCAAAAAATTGTTTTGTGAAAAAGTGGATTTATCAAAAAAAACCTTTAAAAAGATGCTTTTTGAAAAAATATTTGTTTGTTGTAATCCAGGGTTGGCTCGATCGCCGATGTTTGACACCAAAAGGAAATACCTATGGTATTTCCTGAGGGATTTCCCGGTATTTCATAGTATATTTCCCAGTACTTCCCAAGTATTTCCTAGTATTGGTTGTAATTACAAAAAATATATTTCAAAATTTTGTTTAAAAAAAAATAAATTTAAAAATAAATTGTGTGGTAGGTATCTTTGGTATTGGACCCATACAATATAATAGCCAACACAAAAATAAAAATCTCCTTCGATGTTTAAAACCCGATCACCATCTTGGGAACGGATACATGCGACAGGTGCAATTTTAACGCTTTTAGATCTGAACCCTTAAGGATACCAGTAGTAAGGTTCAGTTTTCACTAAAATCCTGTCTTCAGTTCTCTCTTTGAAGCTGCATACGAGGTATCTGAGTTTACCCGACATGCAGTTAAGTATCTTTTCTTCCAAGAAATAATAGACTGAATCAGAAGTATATTTCAACAAAAAACCAATACAATAAAAAATACTCTGCCAATCTATGGGCACCTAAGCTCACACTAGGTACTATAGTTATAGTGTGAGCTAATATAATCAAAAACTGAAATATATTTTATTCAACTCCAGACTCAATTACCTTTCGTTTGATACCACACAAGCCATGTTTTAACTTAAACTCAAATTTTTTTAATCTACCCCCCACCCTTTTGAAAAAAACTAAAATGTATTTTGTTTAACTCCAGACTCAATTACCTTTCGTTTGATATCACACACGCCATATTTTCACTTAAACTCTAATTTTTGACATCTACCCCCACCCTTTTTTTAAAAATAAACTAAAATTCATTTTTTTAACTCCAGACTTAATTACCTTTCGTTTGATATCACACACGCCATATTTTCACATAAACTCTAATTTTTGGAATCTACCCACACCCTTTTATTTGGCTTGCGTTCGGTGGATTTTGCTCATTTTTAAAAGGGACCATCACGGCCCAAGACCCAACTTAGGTACCAAATTTCATTAAAATCGGAAAAGCGGTTTTTGAGTTATGCGGGTTGGTCGTTACAGACAGACATACAGATAGACAGACATACAGACAGACAGACAGACAGACAGCAAAACAAAAAAGTTTCAAAATCATCTGAAACGCAAAGATATATAAAATTTTTGAAATCGGAGCAACTTTTTTTTTCTCGAAAAAATTAGGATCACTATAGCTCACACTACTTATAGTAGTAGTGTGAGCTAATACTCTGCCAATATATGGGCCCCTAAGCTCACACTAGGTACTATAGTTATAGTGTCCGTGTGAGCTAATATAACTAAAAACTGAAATATATTTTATTCAACTCCAGACTAAATTACCTTTTGTTTGATACCACACAAGCCATGTTTTGACTTAAACTCAAATTTTTGAAATCTACCACCACCTTTACAAAAAAACAAAAACTAAAATGTATTTTGTTAAAGTCCGGACTCAATTACCTTTCGTTTGATATCACACACGCCATATTTTCACTTAAACTCTAATTTTTAAAATATACCCCCACCCTTTTTTTTTTAAATAAATTAAAATGTATTTTGTTGAACTGCACACTCAATTACCTTTCGTTTAATATCACACACGCCATATTTTCACATAAACTCTAATTTTTGAAATCTACCCCCACCCTTTTATTTGGTTTGTGTTCGGTGGATTTTGTTCATTTTTAAATGGGACCATCTCGACCCAAGACCTAGCGTAGGTACCAAATTTCATTAAAATCGGCTAAGCGGTTTTTGAGTTATGCGCGTTGGTCGTTACAGACAGACATACAGACACACAGAGAAATTTACACAGTTAATTATATAATCGAAGGTATTTATTTCCATTTTGAAAACAAACAAACAAAAACAAACAATGGACACGCGACCGGCAAGGCTTTTACTACTGACCTACCCTAAATCAAAACAAACTTATACGTCTTTGCTATGGATAGAACCGACAACGTGTAGGAAGGGCAACGAACGTTTTTGTACGATAAAGGTGGCCGACGTTATCTAAAACAAACATTTCTCCCGCCCCCGCGCGTGAACACCCACCCATACACCACTAAAAAACGGGTAAAATTGAAACCTTGTCTAGTGCGGTGCTGCCGGCTTGAAATTATTTACGTTAAAAAAGTTTACCGAATTAATCGCCTTTTGTTAACCACAGACTAAAAAAAAAGATAGAAGACTTGTCGTAAGGGAAGCTTACTAGTTTAGCAACTGTTTGAACCCTCGCATTATCTTGCTGGGGGTATAACGGTCTTTTGAAGGTTTTTGAAAAATATTTTACATTTTAAGGGTGTTTTATAAGTAATGCGGTTAAGTGTATTGGTTTATAAAATATAAAAAAATGATGAATGTGGAATAGTCACTTTCGGAGTATATTAGTGAACCTGAAAGTGATTATTTGATCCCTTTCAATATAATTTTATTACCTCAGTTTAAACTATGTAATAGGCACTAAAAATTGCTTTGAATGTAGTTACACTTCTTTGTATACCTTGTTTCAGCTGACGATGGGTCTCTTTAGACTCGAAACATGTCCTAAATAAAACGCGAAACAATAAAGACTTTAGTGGAGAAGACGTTGAGTTTTTCTTTATAAATATATTAAACTTTTAAAGATCATATCATAATATTAATATATGTGTTAAATGAATCAATGTTTTTCGTTAATTGGCAGAAAACTAATGTCTTATCTTAGGTAACTTTTTCACTCTGTGCAACGCAACTTAGTGGACTACTGAAGTATTATTTCTGTAAACACTAGAATTCTGTGCTTTCTTCCAAAGGTAAAATTTATTTAAGATTTTCAGGCAGGTGCAAAATGATGATTGGTGGCATTGACTCTATGGCCCTTGGCAATACGAGGCTTACAAATCCCTTCTGTATTTAATGACAAAATCAGCAAAAAATTTCAGAAAAAAAAATTACACATCTTTTGCAACTACAGTTTTTCTTTTTCTTCTTTTCACCTGCCTCAATCCTACTAATTTAATAACTACCTGTAATTCTATTTTTGGAATTTCAATACACAACGATTTATTTATCAATTGTCAGCATTCCTGTATTAGCTTAATAAAAAAAGAAATGTAAACTATGCTCCAAGTACTTTTCAATCAAGTAACCGTAACAAGGTTCAGAGATAAGGAGTATGATTAGACATCTTTCAAAAAACTCTTCACTAAAAAGGTTATGCCCTTATAAAGAAAGAATAAACTGGTCAGTTTCGGATGTTTTTATTTTTGAATCACCGTCGGTTGCACTATGGTCGTGTCCTGGGAGCAGGAATCAAGCGCACCTTTTCAACCCACTGGGCATTTCTCTCGTACTCTACGCTTTGATGATTGATAAAAAGCTTCCGCCCTCCTTTCATACACTACTTGATGCTTCTTCTTTTTTTAAATATATTTAATAATAATTTTGATTTATATGCACACGTATGAGAATCCTGCACTGAAAAAAACGATCTATTGCCATAAGAAAATGAAATCTCTTAAAATTTATTTAATTGTTACCAGTGCTTGTTCTTCTTGTTTTAAGACATTATTTCTCCTTGACTAAATAAACTTGATAATGAGTGTTTGGCTACTCATTCTCCTGCAGTTAAAACACCTTGTAACCAGAGGCCAAATCTAATACTAAGAGATCGAGTCTTATTGTAAGAACCGGTTTTTGTGATGTCTTTCACCAAGAACTCAGTATCTTGGATTGGTACATCGAACTCTTGTCTTGAAAGAACCTTGCTTCCGGAAGTCAAAAAAAAGTTCAAGTAAGTTTTGGTAATATGTTTTTTGTTTCAAAGTTATAGTATTTTTCAAGTTTGAAGAGTGATGGAAAACTGTGAATTTTAAAAATAAGAAATTTGAGATTGCCATATAGATTTGTGATTCATTATGACCTAAAAATTGTCCATTGCTGTTTTCCGAAAATTATCCGTTAAGAAGATACAGGGATCAATTTACACTTTTTATTAAATTTGATTTTTTTGTGAGCTGTTACCCACGCACAGATTACAAAATCAACGTTAAATTAACGCGAACAAAAATAATAAAGTTATATTTAGTCAAAAACAACCCCATACCATGTAATATTTGTTTTGTTAAATCTACATGCTTAAAGATAAGGAGGAATCAAGCTATAAAAAATGTAATTTTTGCTGAAATTTCTGGTGCTGTGTATATAACGTCTTTTTTACCCTCATTATTTTCATGTGCCAAATTCACACTTGAAAAGTTCTCCACAACATGTTCGAAAACGCCACTAGATTAAGACTTCTCAAACCTACTAACTTTTTGCGTATTATTTTGTCACGTTTTTTCACTATATGTTTTTTTTATCAAAAAAGGCGCAAAAGCCTGTTTTAAAAGCTCTGTAAATAAAGACTTGTTAGAAGTAATAACTTTCTGCGTCTTTTTTGTCACGTTTTTTAGATTAAAAGTGACGCGTGTTCTAAAAGTTCACTAGTATAATAAGACTACAACACGTTAAGACAATTTTAAAAGATGGTACTCAAGGCAAACCAAATCTCTAGACATAAATTATGTTTTCTTTAAAAGCTAAACAAGATTTTTCAACAGTAAACACTGTCACACAATAATAATGTATAATTATAATATCAGGTTAATAACTGATGCGTCGTGATCGTGAAGAATCAGGAATCAGATCACTAACTGGTTTTTGATGTTTGGATGCCAATAGGTGACTCTGCTTTTAGTAAAATCTCCAAAATATTTGGTACAAAAGCCATACAAGTCGCGTTTTAAAATTCGTCTAGAAAACGCGCGAACCTAATATGATTTTAACGTTGATAAAAATCAACTTAGAATTCACATAAAAATAACGTAAAAACATTGCTGTTTTGATTTGATAATGGAGTTATTACAACGCCGTTTTTAGCAACGTTATTTTTCTTATAACGTTAATGACTGACCTAATTAGCTTTTTTTATATATAAAATACACTCGTTTTTCTGAGGTAAATTTTGTAACATATGTAAAGGCCTCTTAATAATTACAAAAAATAGGAATTATACTACGACATTTAATTTACTACAATTATTTGTTAAAAGAGAAAACAGATTTGTGTTAATATATTTGAATATTTCGATTTTTTTAAAGTATTTATTATTACCTTTGTTGTAAGGCTTTATTCCGTATGGTTTTAGTTTTCTGTTGTAATTTTTAAGGAAAGATTTTAAAAGGATGTGTTAAATTTGACTGCCTGTATCTAAAAAACAAAAAAGTTTTTTGCAAAAT
This sequence comes from Aspidapion aeneum, assembly GCA_963576565.1. Taxonomy (NCBI): domain Eukaryota; kingdom Metazoa; phylum Arthropoda; class Insecta; order Coleoptera; family Brentidae; genus Aspidapion; species Aspidapion aeneum. Next base: position 28,325,802 of record OY755043.1, read on the forward strand.
ATAATTCCTAACTTATTTTCTTCTGTGGTGTATGTAACTAACAACATCTATAATAAGGACATATTAAACCAATTTAATTCAATTTTTAAAAAAATCTAGTTATTCAACAGCAGCTCTTTTATAATAACCCCCTATTTCTAGTTTCAATATAATACGGGGGCAAAATTATTAATACCCAATAATGAGTGCCCACTCCGTAGATGGAAATAAATGATTAAAGGTATCATGATTACATACATCGATCATTTACGCTGTGTATAGAATTTGCAATTATTATTGTAATTTTATGGCGAAGGGTTACTCGCAGAAAAATCAGCTGAAATAGCTACAATTTTATTCTTGATCGACGACGGCCTTGAGAGACCAGTCAAAGTCCCTCGTCTAACAACCTTTATTGGTTATTAATAAGGCGCTGACTCGTGACGTAGCGCCCCGCCATAAATTGTAATTTTGGAACATACCCATTTTCATTAATAAAAAAATTTTTATCACACAAGGCCATTAACGTACTGGTTAATTCGTTAATGCACAAGGCCAACAAAAAAATGCAGGTCACGACGCTGAAAACATCAGCTGTTCTTGGGGGGCTGATTTTTGCATTGGGTCTTTTGGGAAGTCCGACGTTTTTTTAAGATATTTTCAAAATGGCACTAACGCGAAATTTCAGTGAAATATTCTCAGACACCATATCCCGTTATTCCACCAAACTTTTGTAAGGATGCAATGACTACAGGGTTAAAATCTTCAAGATTTAGCACTCCTTGTTTTGGATTCAAATTTCCCGCCATGTACCGCATGCCAACTGTTATATTTGACATGTGTTCGACCCTGTCATCTTTGTTTGTCAAATTCGGTTCTGCTTTAAATTTAATTTTTGTGTGAGCTAATGAAGCGGCTCTGAAAAATTAAGGATTACAATATACTAACAAACGTGGAATTTCGTACCCGTGAATTTAAAAATCAAACAAGTTTCGTGGCTAATGGGGCAAAAAGGAGTTTTTGTCTCTCTCACATTCTTCCGTGGGTAGCCTGAAAGCTTAACCTCACGGGGGTCCAAGATCTAATGGACACCTAATAAGTGTTGACAGTTAACTGTTTCGTCCTTATGGGACTCCTCAGAAGACTGCTGGTCAATGTGACAAATCTTGCGAAGTTAATTAGACGGTTTTCTCTCTAATCAAATGTAAATAGTGAGAAAACTATCGCAAGAAGCGCCATCTACCAAGGTACGAGAGAAACAAAAAACAAAAGCAGGCGAAAAACTGCTATACAATATCGATCAATGAAAAGATCGAATACAAATAAAAGAAACCAAACTGTAGACCGTGACCTACGACAGCTCTTTGTCTTTCAGGCCAGAACAACGCTTATTGAATTTTTACTCGTCATCAAAACACGTGAGCGTCAATCAACAGAATTTTTAAGCCAGATAATACTAACAAACGTGGAATTTCGTACCCGTGAATTTAAAAATCAAAGAAGTTTCGTGGGTAATCGGGCAAAAAGGAGTTTTTATCTCTCTCACATTCTTCCGTGTGTAGCCTGAAAGCTTAACCGCACGGGGGTCCAAGATCTAATGGACACCTAATAAGTGTTGACAGTTAACTGTTTCGTCCTTATGGGACTCCTCAGAACACTGCTGGCCAATGTGACAAATCTTGCGAAGTTAATTAGACGGTTTTGTCTCTAATTAAATGTAAATAGTGAGAAAACAAAACAAACAAACTATAGACCGTGACCTACGACAGCTCTTTGTCTTTCAGGCCGTATCAACCCAAGTAACACAAATTGCTGAAAAACAGCTACCAAAACCCTTTAAGAGCAAAACTGAATGTAAAATAGCTATTACAGCTGTATGCCGTTTCACAGCTAAGCAGCTTCTAAAGTGTTGTCGTTGCTGATTAGGCAATCTTTGTTTAGCTCTCAAGGTGTCCATAAGAGCTCCAAAATATAGCACGTTAACATTAAAGTAATTTTGTCTAGAAATAAACAAGAAACAATGGCAACTATTGCAAAATAACTATTTCCTGTAATGGACAGAGACTTTACTAAAATGGCTGAAGAAAAACTTGTTATGTTCTACACTACTGTGATATAATCGCGCAAAAAAGGCGGTTTTCATCGTCAAAATGTTTGCCAGGTTAACTTTTCTGATGAAACAGGTCAAGATGGCTCGTCAAAACGCAAGCGCCTCGAAAATTCAGAATAATAAACGTTTTTTTTCGGTGTTTGTTTTTAGGTTAGAAATTATTTTATTACAATTATCCTCTAAATACCTGATAAATCAATTCTTAGTCATATTTTATTGAATTTAGCACTTTCTAGAATTTATTTAGGCCCGGGATCCCCTGCAAATTAATATTTTTTAGTCCATAAATTTAAAGAAAAATAAATTGGAAAACCATCATGGCCGCCTCGGCCGTCTCATTGGTTTCAGCAGTTTACCTCTAGACAAACTATTTTTTAATATTTAAGCCTTAAATAATGTTGATTTCTAGCTAACTTGCCTTCTAACAGTTGGCCCAATAGGTAATACGAAAAAAAAAGAAGAGTCACAGATGTTATCTTTCATCTTGGGCGGTGTCACAACAACAAAATAAACAAATATTTCAATTAAAAATAGTGCGAACGTTAGAAGATAAAGTTATTACGTGCCCTACCACAGTACCCCACCAGTGGGAAGCAAAAAACATTGTATTGGCCATCGCCATCAGAAACCCTTAAGCTGGGTTTATACAGAAACATAGCATATCATAAGACATAGCATGACATAAGATATCATTACAGAAGGAAACTGTAAGGCTGTTTATACAAAAAATATAATAACATGACAACATACAAGCTTGGTCCAAGTTCTTTAAATGAGGCCCCACACACTCTCAGTAATTGGTAATTGCAAGGGGAGAATTCCCACAGTGCTTGGTACTGGCAATTGACTCTGGTGCACTCTGCTTGGAATCAGGTAAGTCTAAATAAACAGACTACTAAAGCCGCTTGACTTGAAGTAAAAAAACAGAGTGTCATTCAAACCAATGAGATTAAAAAAATATTTTTTGATCTGATGGATTCAAACATTGTGTCATGACATAATTTGTCATTAAGAAACACTATTTTTTTTTGAACATTCTGATTTGACTGTTTTTTACTAAACACCAAGGGGTGAACAGCTCTCACAATTGGTGTACACATTTCTCACAATCTGTTCACAATCTTTACACAATCCCTCCCAATCAGTCACAATCCCTCACAATCTCACCACAATCCCTCACAATCTGTACACAATCCCTCACAATCTTAGCAAAAGATTGTGGATTTTCACAATCGGTGTACACATTTTGGGGTTAGCTGGCCACCCCTCGGTTATTAAGTAGCAGGGCCGGTAACAGTAAATTAAGAGGGCAGCAAAGGAAACTATAGACACGGATCAAGGTGATCTGTGCTATAGACATGATGACCTTTTTGTTTTTTTTTTTTGGTCACAAGAATTTTGATGGGACGGCCCCCCTACGCCGTCCCCAATCCCCTCACAATCTTGCCACAATCCCTCACAATCTTAGCAAAAGATTGTGGATTTTCACAATCGGTGTACACATTTTGGGTTAGCTGTTCACCCCTCGCTAAACACACTCTTGACTACTAATTTTCACTTGTCCCAAGTAAGAAAAAATGAAAAAAGCATGGCACATTGATTGCCTTGTTTTATTTAATTTTTAGGTAAAGTTTTATTTACATTTTTTAATTTTAGAAGCAGTTAAAAGAAATGAAGTACAAACTCCAGAAAGCAAACCAGAATGGGGCCCATTTGCCCAGCCCTTGGGAATGTCAGCAAGGAAGCCAAAAAGGGGGTCTGCTTGCAATTGACTCCTACTCATTTTACACATTTTTTTTTTATAATTATTAAAATTAAATTATATAATGTACAGGGAATTAAACATCTTTGCTTTATTACCATGAATGTACGGTAGTGGCAGTTAGCACCCTTAAAGGATCTAACCTGGCACGTAGGCATGCCTTTCTGGGTATGTTGTGCTGTGTACTTACTGTGTATGACTCAGATAACAGTTTAAATTCTATCTAGTAAATAGAACCCAGTAGACTTCAAAATATATTTTAGGCCAGAAACTTAGTCATGATATACCACATAATGCCATAATTATAGCCTTAGAGCACTGGTGTACCTTTTGACATAATCAACAGGGTACAGAGAGCCACAATGTGCCTGCACTAGCTGTTAGTTCAAAATAGGCACTCCATATACCATACCTTTTGACAATCAACAGGGTACGGAGAGCCACAATGTGCCTGCACTAGCTGTTCTATATGTTTTTACCTACTGGTCAAAGCTTGTCCGTTACCAGACTACCCATGGGTCAAGGTTTCTTTAGTTAGCTCTTACGACAGGCCTGGGGGTTACCTTGGTGCTATTATGCATATTCATAATCTAAAAAAATCTAATAATAAAGGGGCCCCTCTTGCCTCCCCAACCCCCATGAATGTAAAATAATAAGTTTGGAATTATTGTTATAGAAATAGCGGTGAATGTATTAACATTAACATTTAAATCTATGTTTTTATATTAATGTTTGTAATTTGAAATAGCATAATTGGCTAATAAAGATTTATTCAATTCAATTCAATATACCATTGTATCAAATGTGTATTACATTGGTGAGTGGTCCAACAGAAGGGTTCCAGAGATACAACAAAAAGGAGGACAATTTAGATTTTTTGAACATACATTGTATAGACTTAAAAAATTAATTAGGCAGTATATGGTTTTCTTTTACAAAAAAATGTTTTTTTTTCTAACATGCCAAAATAAAAGTTTTTTGTACCTCTAAGGATTTTTCGAAATACATTCTTTAAAATAAATGGAAATTCTTGAGAAACCATATTTATTACACAATTACCAAAATAGTTTTTTACTTAGTTATGTAATACACTAGAATGTGCCCTTTGTATTTAAAGTTCTCTAGAAAAAGGGGGAGAGGTGATCGCCTCCATCCTCTCTGGGATCACCACTGGTAAGACAGGCCTTAGTAGGAATAGGTAGAGGAAATTTTTGTTATTAAGGTAACTAGGTAAATAAAAACAAGAAATTTATTTATTTAGTTATTCAACTAATAAACTGGCTTCTTAATGCCCAGGGTGCAGCACCTTAGAGGGCCCAATACAATGGGTTACACAAGTGGGTCATACCTTTTTGAGAGCCTGGCCTGTTTATGTGCTAAGTTAAACCAATTCTACAGTACTTACTAAAAAATTTGTACACTTGCTGTCGGCAGCTCACATAGTGCATAATGATGACAAAGTTAGTGCTTAATTATATATCATCTATTAATGCTAAGCAGGCAGAAAAATGGAGGACCAATGTACCAAAATCAAGCATTATGTTTGTCCATGGTGCATTATGTTGTTATATACACCAGCCCTTGAGTTACAACAAAAAACAGTCAGACTGATGAAAAAATTTTGACACAGTCAGACTGATGAAAAAATTTTGACAGCACTTTTAAGGTTCACTCAGGACTGATAAGTACCAGGCAGGAACCCCTTGTAATGGCTTCATTGTGTGCCCCCTGACAAGGCATCGCACCAGGGTTTCAAGGAACCAGTCACTGTTTACCCAACTTTAGTTCCCTGTCAAAGATAAAGGGATACCCTAAAAGATGGGCAAATAACTATCTTTTATGGCTGTGAGTGGACATTTGTTTAAACAAACATCAAATTGCTTGTTTAAATAAAAAACACAACACACAACCAGAGATTAGGTTAGAAAAGAAAACAACAAACAGAAGACACGGTCCGTAAAGAAACCGGTTGCGTAACTCGGTGTTTAGGCGGCCGGGCCGTGACGTCAGGGCTACGTCACAGTTTTGCTAGAAATCAGCAGTCAAACGCTGTTTATATCGAAATTTCGTCTTTAGCGAGGAAATTTTGTACATTTTGGGTCTTTTCGTCGTGTAAGTGTTTAAACACCTATTACGTTCTTACTATAAATATATTAAAAACTAACTAAAAGAGTTGGTGAGTTTTTAAATATAATTAAAAATTTTAACAAACACAAATTTTCCTGTGTCGGTTGTTTTCTACCCATACAATGTGGGTCATACAAGGTTACAAGGGGAGCTGGGACATAGACCTTGGGGGTATGGGTTTTCTCTCTATACTGCATCTGATATCTGCAACCAACACATAATTTTTAAGATAACTTTTTGATAGTTATCATCACAATCAGTATAGGCCAGGACAAAGATTATGAAATGAACTTTATATACACATAGAAAATTACTAATAGTTTAAAAATACTCAATGTTGTTGGCTGTTTTTAAGGCGCCTGATGCTAAAAATAGTTCTTAAATGATGTACCTATTACACAGTGTTCACGCACAAGCGTTTTCCATTAATTTTAAATTTTATACCTATTTTGTTCCCTCCCGCGTATTTCCTTCTTACCCGCAACTGTCTAAATATATTTGGGCACATTGAACGCAATGCGCAGGATCAAGAGAGATTCCAACATGTCCGCTCTCTAAAAAGGACATATTTTCCGTTCTTCCTTACTTTTCAACAAAGTGACAACATTTTCCGGGTTTTAAACTAAAGCTAATGACTATTTAGTGCTACCTTCAATCAACTTGGTAATGATGATGCTGTAAGCAGGGCCCTGCAGAAGAATAACAAGAAAATCGACTCGGTAAGTGCCCTAGCAATAAGCAGTTGTAGATTTCCTTAAACGAACCTATGGCATAACTTTCACCCTTCCTTTCCGATCAATGTTACGCAGGTAATTCCTTCCATACAGTCCACTCTTTCTACCCGCTGCGTGAACACACAGCATACCTACCTCTTCATGAAAAAAATTAAACTTAAAAAAAAATAATTTAAAAATTTCGTAAAAATTGGGGAAAATAATATTGCTGTTAATTTATTTTAAATATTTGATTTATTTTCTCAAAGTTAAAAATACCGAAAATATTCCAAATTAAAAATTACGCTTAGACTACATGCTACCAACTAAAATTAAAATACTTACGTAATTTTGAATTTAAAATTTCTTCGTTATTATTTTAAACTTTAGGCAAAATTTTTTTTTTATAAAATTGTTTAGAATTAAAAGGCCTATCAGAAAAAAATATAAAATAGAGGATATATAAATTTTTTTAAATGTTTTTTGAAAAAAACCAAAAACCGATGCTCTATTTTTTAAAAATTTAAGTATTTTAACCAGCATTAAAAATTCTACTAGTTTGCCAATTTAAACTTTTTTCTATCTTTATAATAAAAAAGTTAGCAATGGTGGACACTTAACTTGGAACACTCTGTATAACGCTCAAGCAGGAGGGAAGGCATATTAGCCTTGCGTTACAGTCGATGTATTTTTTATGATATTTCTTGAAAATGCGTTTTGTAGGGGTGATCAAAAAAAATCCCTTACTGCCTTATTGACTTTTAGTCATTTTAACTTCCTTTTTATTAAATTTTTTTGTATAAATTTTACACAAAAAAACCTAGTTTTAGTTATTTCCTACCCACCAAAAAAAACCAATAATATGTGGCTAGTTTGCTTTAGAGTTCGGCGTAAAAAATTTCATTAAATTGAACAAGAGAGTAGGAAAAGTATTTATAATCGTGTCCTGAATCTGATATTTATAAAACTATTGGAATTTTTATCATAAAATTTTAAATGATTTAATTTTGTAATAAATTTCGGTATTTTTTCGGCTTTTAAATAGACCTATCTCTCTTTCTCTCATAATGTAACGTATAGGTCTTTCTTTATTGACCGTGGAACAGGCAAAATGCCGCGTCATTGGCTGGGAGTTACCACACAACCGGTTTCTTTACGAACCTTGGATCAGGCATGACAATAAATCTCCTTTTTTCAAGAGTCATAATCGCACTGCTCTTTTGGCCAAGCATTTTTGGGGGCTGTTCAAAAGTTTTGTAATAAACAGCTTGAATTACAAAATTGCTAAATTGTTGCCTTTTCTAGCTAAATAATAGGAATACGAGCTTAAAATTTATGTTATTAAGCTAGCTAAATTTTAGCATGCTTATAAGCAATTATTTAACTTTAAAAGAGCAAGTCCTGTATAATATTACATCATTTAAATAATTCCCAAAAATTAATTGTCCAAAAATCAATTTTTTGTAAAGGTTTGTCAGAATTCAATAAATTAAAAAACTCAATAAAAAATGAAAAGAAATTAACCACATTTAAAAAAAGTTTAAAAAAATATTTATTTTCAATGCAGTTTGTTTAATTATAGTATTATTCATTTGGATGCAGGTAGAATAAATTATTGTGTTACAGTTGAAAATATTACTTAGTCTATTAATATTTATATAGCTAACAATTAGATTTTAATGTAATTAACTTTACTATTGTTAAAATTGTAGCATATTCTTGCTAAATAAAGTTTTTTTTTTAAAGTTAAAAGCCATTTCACCCATAAACACCTGCTATCAGAGAGGTTCTATAACTAAAATAATTTCTAAACCACAACTAGTTGTTTTACAGCAAAAACTAAGCTCTGACAACACTTTCACAGCAAAGTTTTTGCTTTTAAACTATATTGTCCACTTTGTGTTACTTGGGAACGCATATTGCATTTTTACCCGTCATCAAAACACGTGAGCGTCAATCAACGGAATTTTTGAGCCAGATAATACTAACAAACCTGGAATTTCGTACCCGTGAATTTAAAAATCAAACAAGTTTCGTGGCTAATCGGGCAAAAAGGAGTTTTTGTCTCTCTCACATTCTTCCGTGGGTAGCCTGAAAGCTTAACCTCACGGGGGTCCAAGATCTAATGGACACCTAATAAGTGTTGACAGTTAACTGTTTCGTCCTTATGGGAGCAAAGGTTAACAAAACTATTCCAAATTAGTAACAAACGTTTAATTTTGAAATTTATATTTGAGAACTTCGCTATATTTTTATCTCAATTATTATTACGGAATACCATTTTCGCGTACTTGGCCTTATTTTACATGAAATATTTTTGCTGCCATACTAAAGCGGGAATGATCCAGTTGATTTAAATAATATCGTTAGAAACAACGACAAGTTCCAAGACATGACCGATCAGAAACACGCAACAAATGTCGATAGCAGCCATCTATTAGCTCTCTAAACTTCCTCGATTAATGTTTTAATGGGCCTCCTAACGGATGTTTTATGGATTCATAATTAGAGAGAATTTCCACTATATAGATCTGTAATGCTATACTTTTTGATCTATCGGGTTTTATGTGTGTTCTTGTTAGTAACTGCTCAGTTAAAACGCTTCCGCAATCGTAGAAATGCGTGAAACAGTTTACCTAATTGTGGCCTGTTTCTTTACAGTTGCAACAGTTTTGTTTAGATTTTTTTCGTTTGCCTTTGCACACGAAAAATAAATGTTTAAACTTTACAGCGATTATAGTAGGAAATAAAATAAGTCTAATATGTAGTAGTAATTTATAGTAGTATTGTGAGATCTGCGCTTGGACAATTGGGCTATAAAATAAGACAAATTTTAACAAGGATTTTGTTAACCGTTATGGTTATTTTTTGTTATTTTAATTAACGATAGCTATAAACCAGTCGAAAAAGAGTTTTTTAACCGAACCGAACTAAAGAACAGAATTGATCAAAACCATAGAAAAAGTTATTGGTTAACCGTACAATTAATGATAACAATAAAGAAATGTCTCCTTAATTTACAAACTTCGTTATGTTTAATTAAGATAAAGGAATGGAAATTGGCTACCTTAAGTAACATTTTAGGGCATATTGACAAGCTGAAGGGTCAGAATATCCAATCATATGTCAAAACTTTTTCCCTAAAAAAATTACTTCGATGTTAAAGGTTTTTAGGATATGTCATAAACTGTTAAAAATAACCCAAGAACGTTATCTATAGACAAGAAATTTTGAAAAATTCTTGTAGGAAAATCTCTCTAATTTTCCCCTTTTTGTAAGTCTTCAAACTCGGCTCAGCTATAAAGGGAAGGAGACAATTAGTGCTAAGCCTGATCTAGTACTCTACTTTGAGTTTCTCGATCGTCGCACAGTGCGGACAAAAATAGGGTTTTTGGACAATAATCAATATCTGTGATGTTTTTCAAAAAAGTTAATTTTTTTATAGGGTATGTCATAAAGTGTAGTCTAAAGGTTAAAATAAGTAAAACTTTTTAAAATATATATATATATGTCATTTTATTTAAAATATTTACAAAATAAATTAAAGTACATTCAGTCTAACCTACAGTTACGTTAAAAATAAAAATCAATTTACTTTTGTGTTAGAAATTAAACTAAAATTATTTTTTTTATTCGGATTCATGGGCGTAGTTAGGATGGCTTGGGGGGGGGCTAAGTTCCTTCCATAAAATTAAATTAGCAACTCCAAAATAATTATTTTTACCATACACACACACATTACACCCTCAGTTTCTTTGTTCTTAAAGATCATTCTAAGAAAGCCGTTTTAGGCCGTCCACGACTCGGTCCGGGTACGGCCTCTGTTTCCGAATCTGTATTTTTTGATTTTTCTGAATCCGTTTTATAACAAAATTTCTCAGATATAATATCTTTATTTAACCATTCGAAATAACGGGTTTGAAAATAAATTTTGTTTCGTCCCGATAACTTCCATTTGAGACTGACACTTTTGCAAAAATTTAATGATGCCTTATTTAGAATTGTAATATTTGTCAGAACATTCTTCTAAACCCAACAAGGGTTGAATTTTTTTGAAAATATTTAACACCTTCAGATTTTCGTGAGAGGCCACTCATTATCAAGTCTGAATATTTTATGCTTATGCGTTCTAAAAGTAAAAAATAAGTGATAAAATAGTATATTATCTTCTTAGGGACTTAAGTGGCACTTTTATCCCGAGAAGAAAAAATTGTATGTAGCTACAGTTCGTTGAGTGCTCAAAAGATACTTTAGTCATTTTTGGGCCCCGTTTTTATTAAAATTATTTTGCAAGAAAAACAAACTTCCCATCCTTTTAAACGTCCCGTGGATAAAAAGTGATACTTTATCCCTAAAATTTGTGATAAAACGCGCACTTTTGATCTCCAAAGTGCAAAAAAACTATTTTTTTTTAAATATTCGCCCACACAAACACCAGAATAATTTTTGGCATATATATTTTAAGACTGATAGCAGTATTTTTATAATTTTATGGACTACCTCAAATTATTGTTTTTGTGCGTTCCCATTGACAAAAAACGGCCAATACGATATGCGATTCTACAATATTTAATTTTCCATTTTGCTCACAGTAGTAAGGTGACTTAGTACCATAAATATTTTGGGAATTTTTTTAAAATTTATTGTCACCTGTAATCACTTGCCATTACCGAATAATAAGCCTCATATCTTCTCCAGATTTAGTGCCATTTTTGACACCTTGCTGCCGCCATTTTTGACGTTGATGAGAGCTGTCACAATTTTATATTTGTCCAAATGGCGGCAACACTGGTTTTAAGGGTATACCTAAATAGGAGATGATGTGTGAGGCCTCTCAACCGGGGTAGTAACCAGTGTTTTATAAATTATTAGGATTGAAATATATTATTTAAAAAAATACAGCACCCTTAGTAGCAGCCAGTAGCAAAAAATATTTATGCTGCCTTTTTGCTAATTCATTGGACTAATATTTAGGATATATGCCAGACCTTGCAAATCTTTGCAATTTTTTATAACCTTAATAAAATTTAAAAAAGATTTTTTTTTGTAAGCATAATAGTTTTAATTAAATTATTTTAAAAGCAAGATGTTGAAATTTTATTTGAACAAATAGCGTAAATATATATCACTGTAATACTTAAAGAAATTTTTTTTTATATTTAAATGCAGAACCAGTAAAATGAATTTTCTGATAGGTATTTTATACGATTTTTTTGTACCTGTTTTAAAATAACGACTTTAACTATTTATTTTGTTCACTTTCGCAAGTGTGACTAAAAAATAGGTTATGATTACAGATAAACTGGACATTTATCTATACTTTTGCAATATTAAAACTTTTAAAATGTAACCTCAGTTTTTCGAATATTGCCCACAGGAGTCCGCACTGTGCGTCGTGGGTATTTTTAAGACAGTAAAATACTGTTAATCTTGACCCTAAAAACTTCTTGAAAGTTAAGAACATTTTTGGTTTGCTACGTAAGTTAGAGTTACTTATTTTTAACCTAAATTAATTCCTTTAAAGCAGGGCCATTTTTAGTTAAGTTACAGGTTGAAAATTATTATTTTTAACAATTAAATACGACCTTAACCGCATCGTTCAACTATATAAGAAAATCTTCTGTTTTATTTAGCCATATGTATTTTACTAAAGCAATCCCAATAATCTTCCTTAAAACGTTATAGGTGAATTGCTTTTATGACCAAACATCAACATTTGGTCATAAATTTAAAAAAAACATTATTTTTATTTGTTTAGTGACATGCTTTAAAGGGCGAGTGAATTTTTTGGAGGTAAAAGTCATGGATTCTAAAAAAATATTTCTGGCGTTTTTTTATCTCATTATGTATATAAAATATTTCTATAACCCGAGAATAGCCAACACATATTCTCGGCTATAACCCCTATGTGATCAGAATAGTTTGATAAAATTCATCACCATTTTTTTCACGATTGGTTAAATATCTATCAGCCGTTATTATTGTATTCATGTTTCTTTATTTTTATTTAAAAATGTTTTTATTTATTTCAATTCTGAGAGATATAGTAGGCGCCACGAAATAGGCATATCAGAAGGCATTTTGAGCTTTTTTGAACTTTGTGGGCTAAAATGAAGTTGAAATAAAATATTGGCCAAACCTTGGTCAAAGTCTCATTTACTTAACTTTGACATGAAAGACAAACTGTGCTAATTACTTATTTTCTACTTTCAAATTACCTTGGTTTTGGTCCCCATTTTGGGAAAACTTAGGAAAATTTCCTTCTTTTTTAACTTATTAATTCTTTATAGGGAAAAATTACTTTCTTATTTTAAATAAAGCTTACATAATTTTAACCAAAAATGTTACTTGGGACTGTGCAGCCTCCGAAGTAATAATAGCAATAACGAAATAAATGTAAAATGAGAGTTTCAAAATGTCTCTATCATGGGCGCACCCGGGGGGGGGGGCGGTCCCCCCTCCAAGCCTTAGATTTTTTTACATATTTTCGACATATTTCAGAAAAAAACACTAAAAATAGCTTAAAATATGACATCATGATGCTTCGGGCCCCCCCAAGAGACCTCCCCCCCCCCAAGACATATTCCTGGGTGCGCCACTGCTCTAGTATATTACTATATCTACACCAATAAAGTCATACGGTATTTATGTTTTTTTATTTTGACGGTGATTTGAAATGGCAGCTTAGCCATTTTGTTTTTGGTGAGATGTTTATAATTTTTTATATCTTACATTACATATTGTTTAAACAAAGCAATGAAAGAAATGATTAAGAATTCCGGCTGCGATTTTTGTAAAACGAAAACTCATGCTACAAGTCTCTATTTTTGGTATTTACTTTAATCCCAAATGACGTTACTTAATTAATGCATTTGTCACCGCACAATAAAAATTCCTAATAAATCCTATCAAAATAAAATCCCAAATAAAAATACATCTGTTAACAACTTGAAGAACATTAACGTAGCCCTAAAGAACCTCACACATTCACATAAAGAAATGCCGGATGAAGCATAAACGAACGGTAGTTAAAAAAACATTTAAAAAAATATAATTATGGATCAAATAGCACTTCAAAAGGGTTCGTTCCCACACCAAAAAAAAAAGAAAAATTGCTCTTTAGGTGTTTTAATGGGGACTTTTAGGCCCACTCATATTATCCTATAAATGATTTTTGTATATTACGAATGTGATATGTGCACAAATTTGTGCTTTTTACGGGTTCTACTGTTCTGATTTTTTTGACTGATTTGCGCGCCTAAAGTAAAAATATTGACAGAACTGCAAATGGAAATCGCCTTTTATATTAGCGATATTACTTATTCAAAACCGAGAAAAACTGGCTACATAATCATATGCGTTGTTCAAGGGAGAGGAATAAAAGTTCCTCGAAATTTAATAATAGCAAAATAGGCTTGGTTTTGTTTATTCTCGTTGTTTAAGTCAGTTTATAGTTAGCAGAGGTCAGTTTAGCTTACTATTAGTTAGCTGGAGGTCAATTAGCTAGTTTTTCGGTATTTGAAGATCAATGAGGCTAGTTTTTGGTTACTATAATTGATTGGATGTAATTTGTAATCACTGAGTAAGCTTTTAGTTAGCTGGGTTTGATTTTGTCGGTTTATTTTTAATTCCTTGTTTTTAATACTTTTGAATTTTAAAAATCTGGGGGCACGGCAGTGCCCCGCCAATTTCGCGCGGAAACTTGTGTACCATCTTTTCTTAAAACAGTTCAGCCAATATTTTACCTATCTAAAACTGTACATCGGAATGAGCTACGAAACTTAAACTTTTCACAGTCGTAGATCTTTATAAGGTTAACAATCCCTCCAAGTTTCATAGACTTCCATATAGTAGTAAAGTAGTTACGAAATTTCAAAAAACAAAGCTACAAAGCTGAAATTTGGCACACTGATAGAAATTGTGACCAAACCCTTGGAAAAAAATAAAATAACCCCATAATTCTAATTCACTCCCCACCCCCATACATGCAAAATTATATAAAAGTAGCATTGCCCACTTCCAGAGAGAGATAATCTTTGGCTGACTGATAGGAAATGTGATAAAACTATAGGAAAAAATTTTAATTTGCTTCCCTCCCCTATAAATGTAAAGTTATGTAAAAGTAACATTCTTTACTTCCTGAAACGCTAGAGAGCTGAGCTTTGGAACTATGATAAAACTATAGAAAAAAAAATTGCAAACACCAAAATTTTAATTTACTTTTCTCCCCTATAACTGTAAAGTTATTTAAAATTAACATTGCCTACTTCCAGGAACACTAGAGATCTGGGCTTTAGAAGGCTGATAGGAACTATGATAAAACCATAGGAAAATATAAAAAACCTCATCATTCAAAATCAAAAATTTTGAACGAATATTCCGTATATTTTACTACTTTAAAACTTAAATATTATCCAAATCCTTTAAAAAAGGAGTGAAATCATAAGAAAAAACATTTCATGTAAAAAAAAGCCAAGTACGCAATAGTGGTATTTCGTAAAAAGAATTGAGATAAAAGTAAAGTCAAGTTCTCCAATAGCAATTTCAAAATGAAAGGTTCTTACTAGTATGGAAATGTTTTTCTAAACATGGCGATTACGGCTGCAAATGACTCTTAGGCACAGTGCTAAATTGAACATAAAGAAGGTTGGCTGGAATAGCAAAGTTTAAAAAAACATTTCCAAACTAGTAACAACTTTTTAATTTGAAATTTGTCTTGGAAAACTTGGCTTTACTTTTATCTCAATTCCTTTTACGGGATACCAATTTCGCGTACTTGGCTTTTTTTACGTGAAATGTTTTTGTTATGAATATATTTTTTTAGCATTTTTTCATTGTGGATCAAGGTTTGCAAATTTAAGTTAAACTTAAATAAATTGATACCAAGTTAGGAAGAGAAAAAAAAGATTCGACCTTATAATTTAGAGATAATTCGTAAATTATATTGGATTCGAAATTAAAACGGAAGCTGCCTTCCTCTCTCTGGCGATGCTGCGCTGCATTAATTTATCACAAGGGAATTTTTTGATATTCGAAACCAATTAAACATTGCCTTAGATGGATTGCTATCATCCTTAAGTGAAAAATAATGGACCTCGAGTTAATTCGGTTTGTCTAAATTGGAGTTAGTTATGTAAGGACTTGTTTCTAACACCTTTTATAGATCTACAGGGTGCTTTTTTTCTATCATACCTACTCTTTTAATACTTTATTTACATTTAAAAAGATACTTATATGCAAGAGGAACACGGCCTATGATATTTATGACACTTTAGGGCTCCAGTTTGCCAACGCAGCAAACCAACAACTAACAGCATTTCTACAAAAAATACTCTGCCAATATATGGGCCCCTAAGCTCACACTAGGTACTATAGTTATAGTGTACGTGTGAGCTAATATAACTAAAAACTGAAATATATTTTATTCAACTCCAGACTAAATTACCTTTTGTTTGATACCACACAAGACCTGTTTTGACTTAAACTCAAATTTTTGAAATCTACCCCCACCCTTAAAAAAACAAAAACTAAAATGTATTTTGTTAAACTCCGGACTCAATTACCTTTACCTTTAAACTCTAATTTTTAAAATATACCCCCACCCTTTGTTTTTAAATAAATTAAAATGTATTTTATTTAACTGCAGACTCAATTACCTTTCGTTTGATATCACACACGCCATATTTTCACATAAACTCTAATTTTTGAAATCTACCCCCACCCTTTTATTTGGTTTGTGTTGGGTGGATTTTGTTCATTTTTAAACGGGACCATCTCGACCCTAGATCCAGCCTAGGTACCAAATTTCATTAAAATCGGCCAAGCGGTTTTTGAGTTATGCGCGTTTGTCGTTACAGACAGACAGACAGACATACAGACAGACAGACAGACATACAGACAGACAGACAGACAGACAGACAGACGGCGCAATAAAAAAGTTTCAAAATCATCTGAAACGCAAAGATATATAAAAAATTTTGAAATCGGAGCAACTTTTTTTTTGTCGAAAAAATTAGGATCACCATATGTGTGAGCTAATATTGAAATTTGGCTTAGTAAACTTGTAAATAAGAGTAGGCCACGGACTATAAAATATTAAACCCTTTCCTACTTTAATTTTGTGTAAAGTAGTGAACCCTTGAGAAAACCCTATAACCTTCGTAGGTAAATGAAATTAACAAAAATTTTGTTCAAAATGCCCTAAAATAAAATGTTTTTACTGTCAAAAACTGATAATGTTACAGTTGAGAATTTCTTTTTCTTAGTTCCTGTTATACGAAATCCCCGAAAAAATTCCAAATTTTTCATGGTTAGGTATATAAATTTTCTGAATTTTAAAAACACTAAAAATTTTTCACATTCTTCAAATACATATTTTCAACGTTTTTAAAATTCTAAAAAACTTTTAGATTTTTCTAAATATAATGTTAAAATTTAAATTAAATTGATTTAAAAAAGATACTTTTATTCAATTCAGTCATTCTTTTTTTTAACTTTAATTTGAGACTAATTGTAAAATAAGTAAATATTATTACCAATACACTATATAAAATACATACCGGGTGGGCCAAAAAAACAGGACAATTTTTTTTTATTAAAAACTTTCAACTATACCATCGATTTTAATGGGACAAACTACACTCTTCAGAGAATTAATCAGAATTTCGACTAAATATATTTTTTTGTCCGCCATCTCAAAATCCAAGATGACGCACGAACGTGGTTTAATTATTTTTTTAAATTAATAAAAAAGGTGGGTTCGTGTCACGCACAACAAGGTACGAGTAAGCAAAATCGGTTCAGGGGTTCCAAAAAGAAATAATTTTGTTTCAACCATTGTTTCGAATATTATAGGATTTCCTTTCAAAACATTCCTGCATTTATTTCCTTATAAATTTATTACTGCTGAACCGATTTTGATGAAATAAAAAACATCCTGATCAAAATTGATTGCTTATTAAAGATTCTGCCCAACAACAAGAACAATCAATTCTCACCATGATTTTTTTTATTTCACTAATATCTGTTTAGTAATAATAAGTTTATAAGGAAATGAATGCAGACAGGATTGCCAATGCAATAATCTACAAAACAATGGCTAAACCAAAAACAGGCCTGTTCAGAACCACCACATCGATTTTACTAGTTTATACCTCCTTGTTTTATGTCATTAAAATCGGTTAAGTAATTAATGAATTTATATGGAAATATATGCAGACATGATTGGCAAGGCAATCGTATAGTATGCAAAACAATGGTTGAAAGAAAAACCACTGAACCACTTAATCGATTTTACTGATTTGTACCTTGTTGTGCGTGGCTAGAACGCAGCTTTTTTACTAATATAGAAAAGAATTAAAACATGTTCGCAACACAAGAATAAACGAGCATTTTTGTAGAATACATTTTAATTTCGTTCAAAATTATAATGAAAAAAAAATTGTCTAGCTTTTTTTGGCCAACTTCTGCGTAACACTGATAAGGGGTTGGTATTTGGGCGCTACGCTGCCGAGTTTTATCATTTTCAAATCGAACGACTGAACAATATCTAAGTAGGGTTTTTTTTTGTAGTAAAACAGTACAAATACATTTTGGACGATTAAAAATTAAGAATAGCATGAAAATAATAAAGGAAATAAAAAAAAAATGTATTGCGGCCAAGCTGTTGGCGATTATCTAAAATTTATATTGCCCTAATTCTTAAATTTGAAAACCTGTGTTCATCCTGTAGTAAAGCAATTTCACCATCAACATCTTCTCGCTTTTTATGTTTTTTTATTAATGTAGTCATCTAGAAAACCTGATTGGGCGGAAGTCAGAAATTACCCGTAAAAATCTAGTAGTAAGATGGTCGCCATGGTACCAACCGATATTAAAACAGCCCATATTATGGTTATCTGTCCGTATGGTACTACCTTCACATACCATTGAAATGATACATTATTACAGCACCGGATTATTACTGATTCGGTACAGTATGTCGTAAAATAGTGCTTGAGTAATATGTTTATAGTTAATGTTTATTATAGTACCTACTGCTTTGAGTCTTACAAGATAAAACAGTTGCAGTTAGTCAGTCATACATACCTACCGACCTAAAATAGGGATTTTCTTTTTGTCCATTGTAATTGTAGACTAGGTACACAGATTTTGTTTACATTAAATCAAGGAAAATGGAAACGGTTTAAAGCAATAACTGGTTTCTTATGCATCAAATCAATATCGGCTTCCAAACAAGATAATTTTTTCTCGAAATTTTGTATCTACTAAAGGACTCTTATTATAAGATAGATGTGTTTCACTTCAAGAAAATATAAAAAAGAAAAAGACTTACTGGACTGAAGACAACTTGATTATCTTTCGTGATGTCATTAAATCTTTCAAGTCGAGGAAATTACTTGTTTTGAATTGAGAAAATAAATGTCTTGTTTTTATGTTTTGTTTTTATTTTATTTGCATCTTAAATCAAAAAAATAAAGCTTTCTAATTCAGAAAATAATGATTTTTATCCAAGAGATGGAATATTTTTAATACAGTTTAATAATTTTTTTATTAAACGCTTATTTAAAACTACCGAGTATTTTTTGAAAACTAGATTGGGAAAAATAAAATATTGTTGGAAAGAAAGAGTCGCCGTTACAAGCGCGGATTCAGGCATAAATCTGGGGGGGTGGGTAATTGTCTACGAAAAAAAAATATATATTTCTTTCTAGGGTGATTATTAAGCCCTTTATTTATTTACTAAAACATCATATATTTTCTCCTAGGGGGGTTAATTACCACGTTACCTCCCTCAATTCTGCGCTTGGGACACACGATACTGTAACTCGGTGCTTTTGTTGATAAACTGTATAGTTTTTGAAATATGAATTTTCAAAATTTGGCCATTTTGATCTTATGGGATTCCCTACCCTAAAATTCGCTAAATGACGTTTTTTCGAATCTTAACTCAGGGTGTGGTTTTTTCGCATCTCTATGGCTCCACCATACCGCAACTCGGTGCTTTTGTTGATAAACTGTATAGTTTTTGAAATATGAATTTTTATGGTTTGGCAATTTAGTCTTATGGGATTTCCTACACTAAAATTCGCTAAATGATGGATTTCCTACACTAAAATTCGCTAAATGACGTTTTTTCGAATCTTAACTCAGGCTGTGGTTTTTTCACATCTTTATGGCGCCACAATACTGTAAGTCAGTGTTTTTGTTGATAAACTGTATAGTTTTTAAAATATGAATTTTCAAAATTTGGCCATTTTGTTCTTATATGGGATTCCCTACACTAAAATTCGTTAAATGACGTTTTTTCGAATCTTAACTCAGCGTTTGGTTCTTTCGCATCTCTATAGCCTCACTATACTGCAACTCGGTGGTTTCGTTAATAAACTGTATAGTTTTTGAAATATTAATTTTCAAAATTTGTAAATTTTGGTCTTCTTCTACCCTACAATTCGCTAAACGACGTTTTTTCGAATTTTCACTCAGGGTGGAGATTTTTCGCATCCCTATGGCTCCACCATACTGTAACACGGTGCTTTTGTTGCTAAACTGTATAGTTTTTCAAATTTGAATTTTCAAAATTCGGCCAATTTGGTTTTATCTTATGGGATTTCCTACTCTAAAATCCACTAAATGACTTTTTTCTGAATATCACCATGCTACAACTCGGTGCTTTTGTTGATAAAATGTACAGGGTTTAAAATATCAATTTTCAAAGTTTGTCTATTTTGGTCTTATGGGATTCCCAACCTAATTTTAACCCAAGGTGTGGTTTTTTCGCATCACTATCTATCCACAAAGCGCGGATCTGGGCATAAAGCTAGGGGGAGGGGTAATTATCGCCGAAAAAATTATTTGTGCGATTATTTTTAAGGGGGGGGGTAATTATCGGTTAAGTCGTTTATTTATTTACTAAAAGAGCATATATTTTTTGCTACGGGGGGTAATTACCCCCCCACAAATCGGCACTTGCATCATTAAATCAATTCAACTTACATTGAGAAGAAGAAAATACGTTTTATATTTGCTATAATTTTTACCTTCCTAGCCCGCGCAGCATTGGCTAGAGAAGGTACTAGTTTCCACGAAAAGTCTTTTTTGAAATATCTTAGCAATATGGTCGTGATGTTTGTCTATGTGTGTCTGTCCGTAACACGATAGCTCCTAAACCGCTGAACCGATTTTCATAAAATTTTCAGGTAAGATAGTTTTTGACACTCTTACGAGCTCGTTAGATTTTGGTTAAAATCCATTCATGTTAGTGACAGTTTTTTCACAAATAACAACTTAATAAAATGCTTTTTAACGGAGCATCGCATGAATATGCGGTTCTCAAAAATATAGTAGAATTTTGCTCAATAATTTGTGTAATAATCAAAAACTTCGTAGGAGCTTTAGTTTCTGAGACATTTACAAAAAACTGTTTTCATAGCTTTCCTTGAAGTCTGCTAATAGGCTAGCTAGAAAGGTATCAGATCCGTCATGAATCCATTTGGTTATTTCTGTGTATAAAGAGTTGTAGATTTTTTTTTCTGACTTTTCAAGCATTCTACTTGGCGAAATAAAAAATAAAATAAGGTTTACTTTACAGTCCTCTCCATTTACTTATCCCTCTTCCTCTTACTGCATTGCTTTTTTACACAAAAAAACTGATATGACTTGAAGGGTGAAGAGGGTTACGTACGTGAGGATCAAAGATGTTAACGTGTTAGAACATTCTTCAACGATTGTTTTCAAAAATCTTTGATAAACATATATATATATATATCATTCAAAATGTTAATTTTTTCTCCCTCTATAAGTCATTTACAGTGTACAGAATGGTCCATATTGGACACTTTTGATAGGAAACGTCCATTTCTAGATGAGCTAGAAAGAAAACTAACCAACATATTACCGGCTCGATTTTCATAAAAAAATTAATGCCGAAAACCGCACATCGATATCTTAAACCACTTAGAAGATGGTTTTTAATTTGGTGCATTTTCGACCCACCCCGTAACTTTTTTATTAATGAGTGTTTTTTATTTCTGTAAAAACATTCTTAAGCCCATTTTTAAGAAGAATTCAGAGGTGTATTTAATTTTTTACAAAAAAACATGGTTTTGAAGTTATGATATTTACTTTTGTTTTTTCTTATTAGCCACTTCCCGTATTTCTAATTATTCTGTTTCGAAATTAAATTCTCTTTCTAAATATATGTAATAATTGATACTTTTGTTTTCAAACCAAGCGCGGATCTGGATCAAAATCTAGGGGGGGGGGGTAATAGTCGACGAATTTTTTTTTGTAATATATTTTTTTTCTAGGGGGGGGTAATTTTTATGTTTTTCCTTATTTTATTAGGAAAAAGTGTGTTTTATTTTTTCTAGGGGGGGGGGGTAATTACCCCGTTACCCGCCCTCAAATCCGCGCTTGTTTCAAACATTGATTTTATTGCTGTTTTTAAATTATTTTTGATTATTTTTTTATCAAGTGTGATGATGAATTAATCACATAGTCATTTAAATTATTTAAGTTATGTTTTTAGTTTTTAATTTCCCTAAAAATATCCATGCACCAATAATTAATTTTTATTTTTGTTTTCTACCAAATATTGACGATTTTAAGTGGTTTCAGATCTAAAATTATTTTTGTCCTTCATATAAAAATTTGAAAAGTTTAGATAAGCTTTGAATAAATATTTTTTTTTAGTTTGTGACAGTCAAAATTAGTATTTGTCAAAAAAAAAGTGAGTTATATGTTTAACAAAATTAGCTTCACACAAAATAGAATATTGTTTTGAAGATGTCTATTACTTTTAACTTCTTTTGAGGAGACAGACTTACGAGTTTTGTCTCTAAAAGAATTTCAAAATTAAAAGGGGGACCGGGAAGCGAGAAAAAAGTCTGGAAAAGTGAAGGACTGGAGCGTGTAGTACTCGCATACGAGCGTTTGTGCGTGTTGCTGGGTTAATGAACCTATGGAATGACTTTCAGACGCCTCTGGATTTAAATTCTTTTTGAATAAATTTAGATCCACACTAAGAATAAGAACGCTTCTATAGTATAGGTTTTGTAGTTTATATGATAATAGGAAAACCAACACAGAAATATTTTTATACCAAATCAAAGTAAATGAAGAGGTTTAAAAAAAACTAGTTTTGAATGCACCAAGGCAATATTAATATTTTTTTCTTGGAATATTACATTCATTACACGCAAACCATTTTTCATTATAAAATACATTTGTTTCGTTCCAAGAAAATCTTAATGGCTTATTTCTAGAAAAAAAAACTTTCCTGCACAAGACAAGTAATGTTTGGTTTCATCAGGACAGATAACATTCAGCAGTCCCTGGTTTTATTTATAAAAAAAAATAATTAAAAAGCGAAGTTTTGGATTTTTTTAAAGTTTAGTTTAAACAATTATCTAATTGCAATAATAATATGTATAGTCAAAGCAAATTGTTACATGTACTCCTTTTAAAACCTAGCTACATTTAACCCATAACTAAACTATTACACACTTTCACGATACCTACCAAAGATTGAAACCAACTTGTACTTAGTTTCAGTCGGTATGTGTGATAGTAATGTTTAAATCTGATGTATATTCTCTGTACTATACTTTTAGGTTTTTATTTAGATTTCGGTTATGTATAGGGAATCCAATCCCGCAGATGCGGGATCCCGTAGGAATTTCGCGGGATTAACGTTGCAGGATTATCCGTGCGGGATCCGCGGGATTTGCGGGTCTCGATATAAGAGGATGATAACCTTCGAATTTAGAAGAGGAATTTGATCAAAGCCTTCGTTCTGCTTGGGTATCTTTATCAGAGTCCTCTCTTATGGCTGTACCAGCCCGATCCCGAGCATCACTTGATAAGCTATACTTAAACACGAAATGACCCTTTTTGAATGCGGAGGGAATAGGGGCATATACTTGGTTCTGTTCGGTATGGTTCGGTTTAGATTAGATTAAATCCAGTTTAAAAGATGACACATTAGATATGTTATCTTTCCTCCGGAAATATTTTCAAAATCAATACAATGTAAATTGTAACTTTTAAGCTATTCGGACTGTTGTATTTTGTATTGTATCTATATGCGATAAATATTTTCTTGATACTTAAGTCTGTTTTTTATTGCATAAAATACATTTAAAAACGTATTTTTCAGATACTCAAATGTTAGGGCCCTAAAAAGTGCATTTTTAAAACGTCCTGACTAGCTCGGTTTTAAGACGTCTTTTTTAAGACGTCGTTTTTGGGACGTTTTAAAAATGAACTTTGTAGGTACGGGAATATTGTGGACCTAAAGAGACGTAAAAAGTGTGTTTTTAAATCGTCCAAAATAAACGTTTTTTAAACGTTTCAAAAACGTACTTTTTAAGTATGGGGACGTTGGGATGTAAAACGGACGTCCCTGGGACGTCGCGTCGGGTGTTAACTTTAATTAATTTTCTAACCAGAAAAAAAATTTGCAATGTATTTGGCTGATGATTATAAATTATTTTTTCAAATTGTCTGTTTAGATTGTAAAATACTTCAAAATGGGTTTTATAGGGTTGCAAATTGGTCAAGTAGCAATAGCTTTAACTTAAATTTGGATAGATGTTCTTGTATATCTTTTTAATATACCTTGGATAGTGTAAACACGGATCACCAGTGATCCGTGGTGTAAATATTAAACTTGTGAACTGTCAGAAGGATGTGAGGGCATACTTGATGATAATATGTCGTTCTCAGAACACATATTAACAAAAATAAAGAGCGTTCAAAAACTTTCAGAACTTATAGTTCCGAATACAAAGTCTTTTAGCAGTAATGTTAGTCTCAAACTTTTTGATAGTTTGTGTTGCCAATAATATATTTTATGTGAAAAATTAAATACACCTAGATTTTTTTGGTGTATTTTGATTGTTTTCATGCTATTATTATCTTAAAATTATAAAACTTGATTTAAGGTTAAAAAAAATAATATTTATTATGTTAAAAAAATTAGTTCGAGAGTAATTAAATGGTAGCAAAGCAAAAGTGTGGAATGGCTCTCTCAAAGTTATTCGAAAATGGCTAGAAATCGACCATATCCAGATTTTGAAAAATGTGACCTGTTTGACTGCTTTATTCAAGCAAGAAAATCCCAATATTTAAACGACAGAAATTTTGATTATGTACCTTAAAAAAAAACTTTATCTGTAATGTTTCTTTTTCTGAAAGCAAAAATCCAGACAAAATTATCTGAGACTTTCATACATACTTCACTCCCTACAAACAGCTGAAATTATTTTTTTGCCGTCTTATTTTTTGCCCGCGTCAGAGCTTACAGTCACTTACGAAAAGTCAACAGACGGATAGACGTTCTCCAGAAATCATCCGGCTTATTTACAGAGATACTTTTCTATAATTCTTTTCACCATGTGTTTTAGCCGTTCAAATTAGGATAATTGCTGTTTTTTGAAGGTGCTTTTTATTCCATTTGGATTTTATGTGCTAATAAAAACATAAAACTGAATGTGGATATATTTTTAAATTAAAAAAATACCTTTACTCAAATTTATTGTCACTATTTTTACTACTTACAATTATTTATATTTCGAACAAACGTGAAATTTAGTACCCGTGAATTTAAAAATCAAACAAGTTTCGTGGATAATCGGGTAAAAAGGAGTTTTTATTTCTCTCATATTTTTCCGTGGGTAGCTTAAAAGCTTAACCTCACCGGGGTCCAAGATCCAAGACAGTTAATTGTTTCGTCCTTATGAGACTCCTCAGAACACTGCTTGGTCAATGTGACACTCTTGCAAAGTTAATTAGGCGGTTTTGTCTCTAATCCTATGTAAATAGTGAGAAAACTTTCGCAAGAAGCGCCATCTACCGAGATACGAGAGAAACCAAAACAAGAGCAGGCGAAAATAAACTGCTATACAAATCGATCAATGAAAAGACCGATTACACAATAAAAATAAACATACTAATCCATGACCTACGACAGCTTTTCTGCCTAGCCTCAAACTTTTTCATAGTTTGTGTTGCCAATAATATATTTTTTGTGATAAAGATTATGGTAGTGTAATGCTCTTCATAGTATCAAATTTGGATAAGTCTTATTAAACAGTACAGCGTGTCCCATTTTCGATGGGATTAAATGGGAAACTCGGTTGTTATTAAAGATATCGATTTTCTGATTGCATCTTGCAATGCTCTTTTTTTGAGCCCTTAAAAATGGGGTAATTAGATTTTTGCTATACCCCGTGGTTTCGCTGATACATGAGTTTTTTTTAAAATTACATTTTAAATAATTCCTTGTATCTCGCTTATTTTGCAAGATATTTTTATTCGGTACAAACCTTTTTATGGCAACTTTTTTAGAGCAAAATAATGACGTTATCAATTTTTTAAATTATTGGTTAGTTTTTAAGATATGATATTTATCATAAAAAAATTAAATACAAAAGTTGCCATAAAAATGTTTTTACAGAATACAAATATCTTGCAAAATGAGGAGATATAAGGGATTATTAATTTTTTTAAAAACTCTCTGTGTTAGCGAAACTACGGGGTATACCAAAAATCTGATTACACTATTTTTAAAGGCTCAAAAAAACAGCACGTTCAGGTGCAATCAGAAAATCGATATCTTTAATATTAATCGAGTTTCCCATTTAATCCCATCGAAAATGGGACACGCTGTAAAACTTACAATAAATTACAGTCTATGTTTGAGCAAAAGTTTTATAATTTTTTAAAATAATTTTTGTTTTTTTTTTAAGTCGAAAAAAGAAGACAAACACAACAATTTAAATAACACGCAGATAATTTTTTTGGTAAAAAGTTTTAGCATACGAGTATTTCCCCTCAACTGTAATAATCCAGACGATCTTTGGGAAAAAGAGGCAGGCGAAAAGGAGAGGAAAAACATATAAACATTTTCCGACAGGTAGAAAGTGACTCGAAAGTGGCTTGTTGAGGGAAAATTGAAAGAGAAAAGCCGTTATGCATCCCTTGGCCCCTACAACGAAATGGAAAGTGTTCGCTTTTTTTTACAAAAGTTTCATAAGAAAACGACTTCTGGAAATTAAAAATCAAACAAGTTTTTGTGGCTAATCAGGTAAAAATAGGTGTTTTTTTGCTTCTCTCGTATTTTTCCGTGGGTATCTCGAAAGCTTAACCTCACGGGTGTCCAAGATCTAATGGACACCTAATAGGTGTTGACGCTTAACTGTTTCGTCCTTATGAGACTTCTCAGAACACTGCTTGGTGAATGTGACACCCTTGCTAAGTTAAGTATACGGTTTTGTCTGTCACCTTACGTTTCTAGTAAGAAAACAAAGTCATATACTTTGCAAGAAGCGCCATCTACCGAAGTACCTGCTTTCACATTCTGGTAGCGCCTTAGGCTTATAAAATATATTTTAACCTGGTTTTCTAAATGTGTGAAGTGAACAGCCCCAAATAATGTCACAAAAGGGTGATCTCGAGAAAAATATGAGACTACAAAGAATAGGGAAAATAGATGGGAGTTTTTGTGCTGTCAAATTTTAAAATTCCTGTGCGTAACGTAGCCCCAGCTATCAGGTAAATGGCATAGCTACTCTTTTATTTTTCAAGATGAAAAAAAAAGACCTGAAGAGGTAAATTGTTCTGCCAATTTATGGACACCAGGCACTAAAAAATGTAGAAGGGTGTATAGGCCAGTCATTGGGGATCAAAAATAGGGCTTACCTGGAAATAAGTCCGGAAGTTTTGAAACTTTGCAGGTTTGTAGGGTTGGATGTCCAGAACTTAAATTCATAAAATGCACAATCCGAGACATGCCGCCGGCGCCGTCATCTTGCCAAGATGGCGCCGAAAAATGATTTTTTTTCATTTATCTCCAAAACTGTGCGTTTTTCGAAAAAATATATGGTGCTCAAAATTGAAGAAGAGGAAATTTCCTATAAAATATGTCCTTAGTATATTTTCGCTAAAGTGAACCGTTAAACCGAAAAATTAGGAGAAATTTCTCACCGGCAAAGGCAACTTGATCACGCAATAAGAGGGTGTGATACGACGTCGGCCTTATTTAACCAAGTTTTCTTTCAATTAAGTTTTTAACAACATTAGAAAAGCATAAAGAGTTACAGCATCATATTCAAGTTTTTGAAAATAAACATGCCACCGGTGATCAAGTTGCCTTTGCCGGTGAGGAATTTATCCTTGCACTATATGGATCCAAAGACACAAATGACATCAATCTTGATAAATATCGATACCAGTGTTTTGTGAATTCGGTAGCAAAAAGTAAATTTAATTTGGCATCCTTACCACCGACAAGCGCAGCTGCACGACAACATTCAATGAGAACTTACTATCAGGTTCAACTATGGCGTGGCTGTCCGAAAGAAGTTGGAAATTGGGGTTGGAAGAAAACACAAACTGGCCTCACTCCAGTAACTACTTTAAAAGATCCTGCTTCCAAAGCACTACTTGCTTTCTTGTCTTGTAAGTGCAAGGCGACTTGTGGTAGAACTTGCGGATGCAGGAAAGCAGGATTGAAATGTTCATTGATTTGCGGTGTCTGCGATGGGAAGACTTGTGAAAATATCAACCAAGTGACACTGGACGCCTCCGATGAAGAAGACCTCTATTTGCTGCCTGATGATTCTTTAGCGCCTGCAGAAGGAGAATCCGACGAGTTGAAAGAAATTGACATTGATTCTGAAGCTGAGGTAACCATTTTCCCCATTGAAGATATGGAAATCAACAAGCCAGGTCCGTCTGGCCTTTGCCGAAGATAATTCTAGTTCTAGTACTTAAGTGGATTAGGCCTACAGGGGAAACCACGTTAAAAAAAGGCGCCGTGTATTTTACCTCTTGGTTGGTGTGGAAACAAGTACATAATTTTAAATCGAAATTAATTGATCACAAATTATTACCTAACATGGACATGAAATAAATAACGTTATTTCTTCGATGACATGGACTAATTAATGAATTAATCAATTGAATAAAAGATTCAATTGTTTTGTGATAAATATTTATAAACAACTAAAATATTAGATTTGGAAATTCCTACTACACATATTATTTCCAAAATTTGCCTCTACAGAAAACTTTCGCAAAATTTTTAATTTTTCGAGGACATTTGAGCCTTAACTTTAGCGAAAATACACTAGGAATATATTTTATAGGAAATTTCCTTTTCCTCAATTTTGAGCTCTACATACTTTTTAAAAAAACGAATATTTTTGGAGATATTTGCAAAAAACCCTTTTTGGGCGCCATCTTGGCAAGATGGCGGCGCCGGCGGCATGTCTCGGATTGTGCATTTTGTGAATTTTAGTTCTAGATCCCCAAACCTATAAACCCACAAAGTTTTAAAACTTTCGTACTTATTTCCAGGTGAAAATCCCCAATGACTGGCCTAGTAATTAACTAAGAAAACTAAGAAAGAAGGATTCTGACAACCGTCATATATGACGGTTGTCAGAATCCGTCTTTGTTTGGACGCTCCTAAGATCTTAAAACATTGATAAGCCTAGTTGTCTGTGACGTTCTCATGTGTCAGATAGATTAGTCACCTTAAAATAGCCTTCTAATTAAAAGGCAATCGTTTCCTGAGAACCGGCTTGAACTTAGCTACGACAAATAATACCAGAAAGAAAATCCTTTGTGATTTACTTTTTTTTTCAATTCTAGACGACAGAAATTTTCGAAAAATTATAAAACAATTTTCTTTTTCCTATATATATTTGTCAAAGAGATATTTCTATTATTAAATTTCGCTTTGATTCGAAACTAATTTTCCATAATACCTTCCTTTTAAACCTTGAAAAGTGAATATTTTAGGGCCTGTAATTATACCGAATGAACCTTGTAATCGTTTTTGCTGTGACACACACATCGAATGTCAAAAGTTCTGGCTACTTGATTTTCAATAATTCCAAAAAGGAAAATATTTACTGTTGATTTTTAAAATATGTATTAATGTGTAGTTTTTGCAAAGTCACTTGAATAACTCCTACACCTACTACGGGGTTCTATCGATTTCATGAAATTTTGCTGCATTCTGCCCTTCAAAAGTTATCCAAATTCATATAAAATCTTCCTGGTATAATTTCAACCCTACCGACAGACAAGAGGCGCAGCTCTTTGCGGTCCGACCACAAAGTATTTGTTTTTCGACCGAACGAGCCCAGGTGGATGGACGGCACCTAATTGGCAGATTTTTTTGAAATGCGCTTTTAATTGCTTTCGGGTGTGCTTTTCGGGACCCCTTTAGTTGGGTCGTTCCTGTAGGTGTAGGAATATAAAGTCTTATTTTCTATTTTTATTTCTTTAGTTTACACCATATTTAAATGAAATAATTTTTATGAATATATCTACCGCTGCCCATGTCACTTTCTATAAAGGATATGCCGATGGTCGGCTTTTTTGTTTGTTCAACTGACTTTGCAAAAACTATACCTATGGCTTTTATAGTTCACTTCTGAAATTTTTACATCAAGGCTTCTCCCAAACCAAAGTTTTCACAATTAAAATATAAGTT
The DNA here is from genome assembly GCA_963576565.1 of Aspidapion aeneum. Lineage (NCBI taxonomy): Eukaryota > Metazoa > Arthropoda > Insecta > Coleoptera > Brentidae > Aspidapion > Aspidapion aeneum. The sequence goes on from OY755043.1 coordinate 28,356,002, forward strand.
GCTGCAATTGAGCCGTCGGCCGACATCAAACGCCGAATCGCACACTGTTTTGCAGGGTTTGTGGCTGGTGAATCTTTGAGACGGCGGCCGACATCAAACGCCGAATCGCACACCTGTTTTGCAGGTACGACCAGCGGCAGCAACTTATATTTGAATTAAACTTTGCTCAAGCGAATGAAAGCAGCCAACTGTCGCACAGTACGTCGAGTATATGAAAATTTCAATAAAAAAAACTAAATGGGATAAATAGTGATTTTTGTAGATTTTTTTTGTGTGACACTGAGTTACGAAAGTAAGCAGGTAAAGTTACATTAAAATTGACTGAGTCCTTTTTCAGAAATAAGATAAAAATAATTTAGGAGCAAAAAGAAAGAAATAATATATTTTTTGAATTGACCCTTTGATGACAACAAAATCTAAAGCATTAATTTTATGTATTTAAAAAATTTGTTGGGCTTTGTTTTAGTACAAAATATTTATTACCTTTATTTTTGTCGTATGAAAAATAGTTTAAAACATCTGAAGTCAATTTCTTTCAAAAAACAAAATTACCTTTTTTCTTTTAATATGGTATAAAACTATTTATGCATGCCAAAATATAATGAGCTAGTTTTAAAAGAATGACATTATAGCGTCTCTAGGCCTTAGCTAAGTAATTTTTATGATCAATTAATTGTTCTCGGTCAAGATGTAAGAGTCATTATTATTAGAACATACACAAAAATGATCATTTAACAAATTTTAACCGTTTATATCTCAAAAACTCTACATAAAAAAACTTAACTTTTACCTTCGTTACATATTTTACTACAACATAATAAAATTATAGCCAATTCCACCGAGACAAAAATTTCCCATAAGGCCTGTGTAAACGGGTGCGGTATTCTCCAAAAAATGACATTTTGTTACAAATTTTTGAATTATAAACTTCTTTCGGCGCGCTTAGCACTTTTTGTGGGTACTGAATTGAACTGAGCCGTCACGCTCGGCTATTTAACGCTTATTCGGGTGAAGTCGGCTCGAGTCGACTAACTGTGAGAGGAACAGTCAGAAAAGCGATATGATGATGCAGATGAAGGCCACTCAGAGCAAAATTTACCAGAGTAATTTATACCCAATTGTTACGAAAATGTTATTACTTTGTAAATTACTTTGTCAATATACAACGCAAAAAAATCTTTATTTCGTATTATTAATTTCGCCTTGTTGAAGTTTACACTTCTGTCGTGTGGTCTTAAGCACACACAATTTTTTTAAGGTGGTTTTTCTTTATTTTTAAAATTAATTTAAATTTTTGTAAGTTAAAACTCACTACAAAATGCTTTTTGTGCTATTGCACGTCGGCGTAATCTAAATCTTTGCAGTAAATTGTCCTGTAAGTATTAAAAAAAATCAGTCGGTATCAAGTTATTAAATACTGGTGTTAGTGTCTCCATTGCAAAAATTCCTCAAGCCCCTTTACATCCATACCTAGATACGTAATTCCAGTTCGTAAACTGCATGGCCTATATTTTATGTTCCATATTGTTACCCTAACTCCTATTTTAGCATTTAATTACTCTGAAGTAGTTTATCAATTCAAGAGTCTAGCAAAAGAACTTGTGAAACTTAAAACTCTCTAAAAAACATTCTCGTTTTTTTTTAGAGCGCTCTAATCCCAATCCGATTTAAAATTAAATCGAGCTGAGAGTAACAGTAACAGCGATCATTAGAGATTCCAAAAAAGCTGATCCGAAAAAAGATCAACTATTTATATTGCTCCATAGAAAGAGGGTGCGTTCAATTTAATGAATGTAATAATATAAGACCAGCACCGGTGAGCCAAACATCATGCTATCTGGACGTGCTGTCACATTGCAGAGCCAGTTGAGTCACTGCAGAGACCAACATGTCTTGGCACAGTCACGTGGCAGATATAGTTAAAAGGGCGTCCGAAAAGCTTGGGGTGCTATTTCGACAAGACATTTGTATACACCAATCCAACTACAGACACTCTACAAAGCCCAGATTCGACCAACTATAGAGTACTGCTCACATATATGGAGTGCGGCACCCAAACATACCTTAATGCTTTTGAACACCGTGCAGAAACGAGCTATCAAGCTGATCAATGACCCCGCACTTACCCGTAGCTTGGATAGTCTCGAACATCGAAGAAATGTGTGCGATCTATCTTCTACATGTTTTATCACGGAAGATGATCTGAAGAGTTGGCACGTATGATCCCTCCGGGAGTAGCACCTACTAGACGAACACGACAAACAGACGGTAACCATCAATTTCCCTTCCAAATAGAGGCACCAAGAACCTCATTATATCAGAATTCATAAACTTTCTGCGACAGTTTTCCCTGCAGGTTACAACCTGAATCGTTTCAAAACCAACATTTCCGCGCACTTGGCGCCTCTCGAGGCGTGATAGGGACCTCCTTGCGAGTGCGCATAATGGTAAAAAAAATTCAATTGCAACTACAGTGAAACCTCCTATAAGCGGACACTCACGGTTCCGTCGATTTTGTCCGGTTATTGGAGGTGTTCGCTTATGAGAGGGATCTCCAAAATTTTAATATATATTTATTAACAATTTCCGTTGCTTGAGTTTTTCTGATATATGATTTTTAAGCGATCTTTCGTGCTGATAGATGTTCCTTCTCCGAAACGTTAACAACTTCCATTTTTTCACGTAAACTATGGAGTTTTTTACTAGGCGCCACTTCACAGAGATCAATTACTACCCAACTGAACAATAAAAATCAAACACACAGTCCCGCCGAATAAAATATGTTGTAAATACGAGAGAAGTATTTAGTCTTCGCATTAAAACGCAAAGACGGAATTCCCTGGCTGCAGAGTGCGTTGTTGCCAACATGCTACATAATATTTATGCCCATGAGGTGCAGCACTTCGTTCCGTTTTCAGAGGTTCGCGTCCGGTTAAGGGAGGTTTCAGAATTTTTTAACCAAAAAAATTGTCCGCGTCCGGTTATTAGAGTGTCCGGTTATAGGAGTGAATTTTACAGGTAATGAGATAGGGAAAAGCTTGGTTCCAACAAATTTGTCCGTTTAAAGGGAGTGTCCGCTTATTAGAGGTGTCCGCAAGGAGAGGTTTCACTGTATTAGGTATTCCAAATTTAATTCTTGTTTTAATTGACACAGAGTTTCATTTATAACAACAAAAAAAAATCGTTTTTTTTTAAATATAATTTTTCTTAAAGAAAGCTTACATGACTTTAAGGGAACAAAATTCCACCCCCCCTCACAAATTCCAAAATATATTTATTTTTGACACAAAAATACACCTTCTGTTTAGGCTCTAGATTAATTCGTCGCCAACGGCTCGCCGGTGCCCATCCGGCTCCGGGCCAACTCGCCGTCGCCGGTCCGATTCACCGCCGGGTTAACTCGCAGCCGGTTCGATTACCCGCTGAGTTACCTTTCCGCCGAGATATGTCGCCACCGCGCGCCGCCATAGTTTTTGTTTGCAGTTTTTTTTAATAAACGGTTTATTTTTATGCTTTTGTTTACAATCTTGCGAAAGAGCTTTTTCAACTACTTTCCGATGAGCTACTGATTTTATATTGGACAGGTGTATAGAGTTTTTAAACAAAAAATAAAAAATAGTGAATTTAAATTGGCGGAGCTTCTTATTTATAAACCGATTTGTCTCAATTTTGAAGCAATACGTAAATTACAATTTTTGACTTAAACCTAAAAAAAATTAAAATGGTGGGATTCTCCATTTATAAACCAGAATAAATCAAATTTAGAACTTGGGGGTGTTTTTTATTAATTACATGTATAAATGTAATATAATTGCAGTTTAAGGTCGCTAATTATGATTTGTGAATTAAACTTATAAAAGTCACAATAGCTGATAAAAATGGCGGGTCCAAAATGGAGGACTTTTTAATTTAAAAACCCATATTTAATAAATTTTCGAAAAGTTGCTGATTTTTTTGAATTGCACCTAAGAAAAATTAAAATAGCGGATACAAAATGGCGATTTTTTCCATTTATTAACGGATCCGTACTACATTTGGAACTTTGTGGTGTTTAATGTCGCTGTTTATGATTTTTGATTTAAATTTTGGAAAACGATTTATGAACCAATACGTATTATTTTTGAAGTTTGTGGTGTTTGAGGTCGCTATTTTGTTTTTTAAATTAAAATTTTAAAAGATCAAAATAGCTAATAAAAATGGCGGATTTTTTCCTTAATTCATTATGAACCGATAAGTATATATTAAATTGAGAATTTTGTTATGTCTAATCAGTGGTTTCTGATTTTTACTTTTAAATTAAACTTGCAAAAAGTCAAAATGGTGATAGCAGACTTTTTCTTTTATTAACCGATCTGTATTAAATTTGGATCTTTGGAATGTTAAAAACTAAACTTAAGAAAAATCAAATTTGCGAATCCAAAAATGGTGGATTTTTCATTTATAAGCCGATATGTATTGAAATTGGAAAATCCACCGTTTTGAAGTCTCCATTTTAATTATTTTTTAGTTTTTGTTAAAAAATGAGCTAATGTAATTTTCTTGGAATGAAACAAATGTATCTTATAATAGGAAATGACCTTTGGAGTCCTTTTTTTGAACCGATGCAATTTGCCTGGATTTGATTTTTTTGTGTACCGACCAAAAAAAAAACACTTTTTTTTATCATTTTATTTTTTGTTTGTCTAAGGCTTTTGGCCACCCTAAGGATTTGTTTAATGACCCTGTATATAAACACGTACCTAAATTTAGATTGCAATTTGACTTAAAGGCGACATTAATGTTTTTTATGGGGAGGAGTGTCGGCAAAGTCTTTATACTTTTACACAGGTAGCCTACAGAATTTGAACAGTCATGTGAACTTAACTGGACGACTGTAGCTGCGTCATCGGGTGTCCATTAAACAAATGGTATAATGGAAACCGTGGCAGACCGGCTTAGCGCGTTGGTTCATGCATATGGCTGCAGTGCGTCCTATATGACTGGACCAACCGCGCATGGTCATGGCGCGCTGCGTATCTTGTGGGTTCGAGTCCTACCTCGGCATATGGTTGTTTTTGTGACAACAAGGCATATCTCGGCAAAAATTTGGCTTAAAAGACTTAGTGATTGATTCTAGCTATGGATGGCAAGTCCCAGTATAAAACGAAAACAAATGATATAAGGCAACCCGGTAACGTATATTTTTGAATCTGAATACAGGGGGCCAGGGCGGCTGCCCGATATTAAAACAAAGTAACTGTAGATTTATCAAAACCGAGAAAAAGCAATATAAAGTTTTTAAAAAGCATGGGAGTAAATGGTGTAACGTGGTCTAAATCATATAATAACTTCGGTATTTCTTAACCGATTTAGAAAATTCTTATATGAAAATGTGCGTAAGATTACGATTATGTAAATTTACAAAAAACTTGATTTTTCCAAAATTGTCAGTTACTTTGTTTTAATTTCGGGAAGCCGAGGGGAGGAACTGGCCCCTTCACTTTTTTAAACCACAAAAAATTCTTTCACAATTCATAATACTGTAAAACGAGGTTACTTTACGCCCTCTGGTTCTACTTTGCTTCATTGCGAAAAAAATTTCTTAGATATTCCACATTAAAAATCTGCGCATGCACCACAACGCCGAACCGAACCGAGCCCGTGAATTATCCGTTGCGAATTTGACTTTTCAAAGACGCGGTAGCCGCTGTTTTCCGCTTAGTCGTCTCGAGTTAATACCAGAGTGAAGTGCAGCTTGAAATTCCTTTAAAATTTGACCTTGAAAAAGTTGGTGTCCAGTGCAGTTATCGATTTCTATCTAATAAAAACTTTAAAAACTAATATGTTCAAATTTTTTATTCACCATTTTGAATGTTTGGGGAAAAACTAACTAAATATTGGGTCTAGTTTGCGCCAACATAAAAAACACCAATGTTTTTTTCATATTTCATAAAGTGGGGCAAAGTAACCTCGGACTATGGAAAACTTTGCTCCACTTTTTAAGTTAAAATAATATATATAATACTAAGTATTTTGTAATAAAAATGTCCTTTGTTAATTACCTATACCATGTGTTTTTCATTAAAACCAAAAAAAGCATTTTTTATGGTATAATTTTTGGTTATTTCTTTGAATTTTTCGAATTAACCAAGGTTTACACATAATCAAAGAATTAACTCAAAAAAGTGGAGCAAAGTAATCTCGTTTTACGGTAGGTTTGTTATAAATTGTAAAATTTTCTTCAGTTCAGAAGTTATACGGGCCACCCCACTATTTAAGGACACGCGCCGCTGCTGTCAGTGACCTGTCGAACCCTGTAGGTAACCTGTGTAAAAGTATAAAGACCTTGGTGTGTCGGTTGCATTTATTTCTTGAGTTTCGTCTTAATTTTCCAGACTACTTAGTCGCCTTCCTTTAAAGTGAACATTCCCGAGCTTAATTCCTCAGAGGGCGACAAGAAAATCCGAACAGCTGATGCGCTAGTTCCGGTCTATTTAAAGAGGAAAACGCAAAAATCGAAAAGTGTAAAAGGCAGAAAGGGGCGACGATGCAATGCCAGACGGTTTAAGTAAAAATAAAATGTCGTTACACATGCAAACGACTTTTGAGCCACATTTACATTCATTTCAAGATCCAATTTTAGGTTAGATCTAACCTCAAACCATAAAATAAATCATAACAATTATCTTGATATGGAGTTTTTGTTTTGGAACTCCTAAAATGGTGGTGTTTAACAACCACTACGACAACCACGAGCCGCCCTTCTCAGTGTCTTTGAAACACGATTAGAACTGTCAGAATATTAAACCTATCCTTTATTTTATCCCTTATTTTACAAAATGAATGATTTGTATGATAGAAACCGGCGTATTTTATAATTTTTAATACTATCCGAATAAAAAAATTATAAAATAATACAATCAAAAACTATCACTACCACACAGAAACTTATACGATAGTGGTAGTCTGACATTCAGCTAGTACGCAGACGCGGTGATTACGACAACCATTTCCAAGTGTCAAATAAGCGTTTTAAAATTTTGTTTATACTGAAATATAAATTATTATACGATTTTCTTCGTAAAAAAAATTGTAGTTTAAACGTCATTCATGGTTGCATAGCAACAATACAATGATTACATTTAAAAACTCAAGTAAAACTGAAGTCAAGGTAAAATTTATTTCTTTTTTTTCCTAATTTCTTAAAATTTATTTTAAAATCGATTTCAATTCCATGTAAACTTGGTAACCGAAACTTTAAATGAGAAATAAGTAGGCTTTTCAAAGTGATGATGTCTAGACTCAAAAATTAATTATGCTTAAAAATATAAACAAAATCAGTGGCGTACGTAGGGGAGGGGTTTATTCTGAAGCTCCCCCAGAGCCACTGAGTATTGACCCCTAAAACATGAATTTTCCTCAAAGATCAAGAAAAAAATGCAGTATTCATGTTTGTGTATCGATCCGCGCTCAAGTCACCCCCAGGACTCATTTCTGCGTACTACACTGCCAAAGTTATTGAGAATTGTGACAAAAAATATCAAAGAAACATTCCTTGTGTCACGAAAAGAAAATGTTTATTAAATATTACCTAATTTGAGTTTTAGAAAACAACACTCTTTTAAAAATATCTTTTTAAGACCACACGTCCCAATTTTTGACTAAAGCAATGAGGTACCGAAAGAAAAGATTATAAACAAAGTTGACTTTAAACCTTTCCAATATTATAGCAAGGTATAATGGATTCATGTACAATATCTAATATATTATAGCACGACCACCATTGTGACTTACTTTACATTGCTTCGTCCAGTGGACGTTCACCCTTGAAAAAGGGAATGCGTTGACTTTGGGTTAAGTAATGTCTAGATCTTGTGAGTCTATCGGTGACACTCACGCACATGTGCTGTGATCGCTTCATCGTTCTACAAAGAGATTCTGCATTCAGTTTCTGCTGTGAGACCAATTCTGAGCAATGGTCTTCAGTATCTCGTATAAAGGCATGCAGATTTCCTATTACCAGTAGTTAATGTTGAAGCTCCCTTTTTGCAAGATCTTTTTATAATCTCCAGCTATGTGAAACCAACAAAAACGTTGGGAGTTGTTAATTTCTCTAACTTCAATCACAAGGATATAAATTATCCTTGTATGGGACACATGCCGACCAGCTGCAGACAAAGTGATCCATGTCAATCCACGACCGGTCTCGCCTGAATTCAATTCAATGCCGGTAGGTGTATTTGAGGAGCAACTTCAAAATGCGTTATGTCCCTCAAGAATACTTTTTCAGGAAAGGCAAAAAACTGTTTTCTGCTATACCTCATTACATATACAAGGAAATTCGTATTAAATTAAAAGGTTAGATGCAATAATTTCAAAAATGACTTTATTTAAATCAATATTACTGCAAGTGTTCAGAAAAAAATAAAAAATAATTGGACATAATGCATGTTGTTGTTGTTGTTGTTTTGATATGTTTGGTTTAGAATATAATGCATTTTGCATTAAGTGTTTTGCAACAATATTAGACATTTTTTAGGTTAGAAAACCATGAAACAACCTGTCATAACGCCGCCACACGAGCGATATACAAAGCAAGGACAAAACGCGTTTTGCAGGAAATGTTTGTCGGCGGACAAAACGCATTATGAAGTGGCCGTTCGGTTATGTTATTGAATTACAGTGGGACAGGCGCTTTGGTGTGTTGAGTATGTATTCATAAGAACATAGTTACAGTGAATCCAAATTCATATCTAACTAAATTTTGTCCCAGAGTGGAAGTAGTTGTTTCTGTTGGTTTTACACAACTTATTCTATCTCCTCGACATGGCATAAGACCGAACCCGTCGTGTGTTGGCACAGTTTTAAACTTCAGCTGGTTCTGGCAAATTTCTCCAGTAAGGCTGGAAGTATTTTACAAGCGGCCATTTTTTGGCTACGTACGAGCACATAAAAAATCAAATTACTTCTGCTTTACGACGCATTGCAGAAAACGCTTGAACAATACATATAAACAACAGTCTCCTGCTGTTTCAAGAACGGCAGGGGCGCTAAAATGACGAATTAGACTTCTATTTTATGTGAGTTTTCGGGCAAGAATGACTTGGTTAGGGTGGCAAATGTCGCTCGTTTTGCTGTAATGTTGTAAAGCTACCCCCTGTCGTGATGGCTAATGCTTCTGCGGGTTTAGTAAATCTCTATTTTTAAATACACTGGTGTGCAAAAAAAACCGGAAAAATGTTTTTCATTATAACTTTCCAACTGTACTATCGATTATGATCGGATACACTGCACTTTGCAGTGAATTCATCATGGTTTTAGAAAAAAGTATTTCTTTGTTTACTTAAATTCGAAGATGGAGCAAAGAATAAAACTTAACCCTTCAGTTAGAAGTTGCTTGTTTATTTTTATAGAAATTATTTAGATTTGAGTTTTTATTTGTAGTAGGCATTGCCCTATTTCCGTTACGCACAACGAATTATTCAAATCGGTTTAGTGGTTTTCCAAGACTTAGTTTTGGTTTCTTTGTTTTACAGATTATACGTGTGTCTTTTCCATTCTGTCTGCAATCCTTTCTAAATAAATTTATCATTACAAAAACATTTCATGTAAAAAAGGCCAAGTGCGCGAAAATGGTATTCTGTAAAAAGAAATGAGATAAAATTAAAGCCAAGTTCTCCAATACAAATTTCCAAATGAAAGGTTCTTACTAATTTGGAAATGTTTTTTTTAAACTCTGCTATTACAGCAAAACTTCTTTATGTTCAATTTAACAATGTGCCTAAGAGTCATTTGCAGCCGTCATAGCCAAATGCAAGCAAAAAAAAAGCAAGTTTAAAAGTTTAAAAAAATATTTCCAAACTGGTAAGAACCTTTCATTTTGAAATTTGTATTGGAGAACTTGGCTTTACTTTTATCTCATTTCTTTTTAAGGAATACCATTTTCGCGTACTTGGCCTTTTTTACATAAAATGTTTTTGTTGGGATTTCACTCCTATTTTAAAGGATTTGGATAATCCTTAAGTTTTAAAGTAGTGAAACATGCGGAATATTTCAAAGTTCAAAACTTTTGCAATGCCTTACTAAAAATTTTAGGTTTTTAAAAAAAAAATTATATGGCTTTATCATAGTTACTATCAGCCTTCTAAAGCTCCACTCTCGAGAGTTCCTGGAAGTGGGCAATGTTAATTTTACATAATTTTACATTTATAGAGGTGGGAATTAATTAAAAACTTTGGTGTTTTTAAATTTTTTCCTATAGTTTTATCATAGTTCCTATCAGTCTTCCGAAGCTCAGCTTTCTAGCGTTTCTGGAAGTGGGCAATGTAACTTTTACATAAATTTACATTTATCGGCCTTTCAAAGCTCAGCTCTCCAGCGTTTCTGGAAGTGTGCAATGTTACTTTTACATAACTTTTCATTTATATGGGAGGAAAGAAAATTTTTCCCATAGTTTTATTACAGTTCCTATCAGTCTTCCAAAGTTCAGCTCTCTAGCTTTTCTGAAAGTGGGCAATGTTACTTTTACATAATTTTACATTTATAGGGGAAGGAAGTAAATTAGAATTTTGGGGTTTTTTGATTTTTTTCAAAATAATGGTCATAATTCATAATCAGTCTGCCAAATTTCAGCTTTGTAGCGTTTCTGGAAGTACAGTAAGTGAGTGGCAATTTCGACGTTTTTTGAAATTTCTTAACTACGTTACTAATTTATGGTGGGGTTGTTACCTCTATGAAGATCTACGAATGTGCAAAGTTTTAGTTTCGTAGCTCATTCCGAAGTGGAGTTTTAAATAGGTCAAATATGGGCTGAAATGTTTTAAGAAAGGATGGTAAAGCAGTTTACGCGAAGTTGGCGGAGCACTGCTTTGTTCCCAGATTGTTAGGCCCCCCTGTATACTACCACTGAAGGTGTTGAGAAAACAAAAGAGTGCAGTAATCTTACATTAATATCCTGAAGGTGCAAATAATTTTTTTTCAAAAATATTTCTTACAATTTTAGTTCTTGATCTAAATTTTTAGAAACATCTACGTTTTCATTTACACACAGCCCTTAATATTTTTACTGTGACGTCCCTGCGAGAACTAAGTTGAAATTGCCCAAGCTGTAACTTTAAACATTATTATTAATTATTTATTATTAAGTATAAGTTATTTCAGATCCTGGGAATCGGTCAAATAAAAATCTCTCTTTATGTTATTTATTTATATTTGACCGATTTTCAGGATCTGAAATAATTTACAATTTTAACGGTCAGGAATATTATTTTAAAATTATAAGTATTTAGTCTTTTGAAGTCAATGCTAGTCGGTCTTCTTTATTCTTATTTCAGGGGTGTCAAATTTTGCATAACCTTCCAACCAAAATAGCCAAGAAACATATTTTTAAAATCATAATATGCACTGCAACCGAGTCATCTTTCGAGCGTTGAAATATAATGACGCTGCAAAAAAACTGACACCCAGTATATCATTTTACACTCTTTAAGGTCACTCTATACACAACAATCTGTAACATTGTTATTTTTTTAGAAAAAGTGCTGGGACACGTCGATTATAATATTTTTAAAATATATTACCTCTAAAGACACGATTGAAAATACAAGGAACTATAGATACCGTGAGAGTGTTTTTAAGTTTCCAAGACGGTTTATTACAAGCAGGCAAAGTACTATCAGCTGGCCCCTGAGATCACCAGAGTTGGTACCCAATGTATTTCTTATTGGGCTAGCCAAAAGGCCAAATTTATTTCCATCGCCATTTAAGGGCTACCAATTTGGATGAAGTTCGGGCAAACATAATCGCCACCCTACAATCAGTGACATCTGAAATGCTAAGTAATGGCCGAACTGAATTATATAAAAGGCTCGAATACTGTTTAGCACAGAGCAGTGGTATTTTTGGGAATTTAGTTCGTTAGGTAGTTCTTAAATCAATATGAAAGAATTTGCTTTAAAAACAGACCCCTCTCATTTGTTTTGCTGGGTAAGCCATAAGTTTTAGTTTTTGGTAGATACTGGATACTATAAAAAAGAACAAGTTTGAAAAAAAGGATTATACGTTACGTAGTTATCCTCTGAATTTCCGATATTTTATGTATCGCCACGCTAGGGGAAACAATCGGTGTCATAAATTACCTCCCTCTACTTTACAGGGGCGCACAGAGGACATGTATTGGCTAGTGGTCTGGCTATCCTAAAACAATGGGCGTCCCCACGTTTAAACTTCTATCCTTTTTTCTTACATACTACATATTCTATGAATATGCAGTTGTTCTTATCTTACTTACAGTAATAATTTTCCATGAATCCTATAGCATTTAACGATGCTGTATATTTTGACAGTTGTTGTGTATCAAGTTGCCTATATTTATCGTTGTGCTTGCACTCTTTATTGGTGATACATTAAATATGACTATATAATTTGACAGGGTAAAGAAAATTAATAAAAAGTCCAGTGAAACAGCTCACCTCTCAGACCAGTGACCTTAATTAAAGAAATACTTTTCTGCAGACTACAGGTACTGGCAAAAAACCTGAGCAAAAACTGCAAAGGTAATATATACAAATAAGCAGTTTTATGTCTTCTTATAACTCGTTTTAAATTGTACATTTTAACTGTTTTTTCTCAGAAAATAATTTCAGACAGCGCTAATGACAGCTGTGTGATTTATTCAGTAGATAAATTAATAATAAGCAATTAAATGTTATTAATCCAACCGTTTTTAGGCTATATTGAAAATTAACCATTTAATAATTAAACCACAAGGCTAAATAGTTTATTTTTTATTTTAGAAAAACATTTATTGCAAATAATTTTAGTCGATTTAATGTTTTAAAAAAATTCAAAACATTTTTTTAAATGAATATATAAAGGAAGTTAAATCCAACAAGTGGAAAGCTGACAGGGTTCCCCGGTGAAAGCAAAACAATAAACAGTAATTTTATTTTATTCGCTACGATCCTTAATTTAACAATTTTGCAATAAATTAAAGTCAATCGACACTACATAAACAAATTATGTATCCTCAAACTTTACGCAATTACACATACATTTTTTTAAAAATAAATTCTAGATAACGCATTCTTTTGATAATAGGGACTTATTAGAACAAAGCCATGCAACAATAGTTTCAGGCCGTATTTTGACAGTTTTTCTTGAAATGAAGGTTTGATATATTTGTTTGTTCTATCCTGTAGTTTATAGAACTACCATGCTAGTGTTTGATAACATTGTATTTAATGTCAGTAGTTAGTCAAGAAAAATAAATTGTCTTGTCAACATTAAAGTTTAAATTCTATTAGATATTGCCTCTGTGTATTTCAACAGTTTTGCATTGGAATATGACAGCTAATCGTTCAACATAAGGAATTTGTTAACTATACGAACCGAAATAAATACTGACTTTAATTATGGATAAATAAACGGCTCAGTTTTAAATTCGACTTTGGTATGTCAATTTTGAAAGATCAACTGTCAGTTTATTCACTCACTTTAAATTCACTAATCTCTAATCACTAATATTTATCTTCCCTCAAAGCAAATTAACGTTGATATAATGATATAACGAGTCATATATTTTTTTTGTGGATAAGTCATATATATCCACATTACACAAAAAAGGACGGAAAAATAATTATAGAGGTATATCTGTGACTAGTAAGCTAAGCAGAATATACGGTAAAATAATAAGAAATAAAGTGGAAAGCGAATATAAAGACATGGAGGCAGAAGAACAAGCCGGTTTCAGGGCGGGTAGATCGACTTCTGATCAACTCTTTTGTATAATCCAAGTTATTGAAAAGAAAATGGCAAACGGACAAGAGCTGTATCTGCTTTACATCGATTTGCAGAAGGCATATGATAGTATACCACTAAATCTACTTTGGAAAGTGTTGGAAAACACAAACATAAGCGTACAACTAATTAAGGCCATCAAAGAGTTATACCGCAATTGTAAGGCAAAAGTTAAAATAAAAGCAAAACTAACCAAAGGCTTTCAAGTAAATAAAGGTCTTAAACAAGGTTGTTGTATCTCGCCTACGCTCTTCAAGATATACTTGGAACAAGACCTTAAAGTATGGAAGAGAAAATGCCAAAACATGGAAATTCCGTTGGACGAAACCACCTTGTATACTTTATGTTTCGCCGATGATCAGATAGTAGTGGCTTAGGATTATGGCGACCTCGAATATATGACACGATAACTAATAGAAGAGTACAATAAGTGGGGACTAGAGGTTAATCTCAATAAGACAGAGTATATGTGTATCGGTGAAATGAAACAGGATCTAATCTTAAATACCGGGCAGCGAATTCAGTCCTGTGATGAGTATAAATACTTAGGTCTAAAAATTAGAGCTGACGGAACACTAGACAAAGCTATAAAAGATCGAAACGTACAAGGAAGAAAAGCAATAACTTTATTAAATGGAATAATTTGGGACCAAAGTGTATCAAAACATAACATAACACCATTGTAAAAAGTATCATTACATACGGCTCAGAAGTATGGCCAATCAAGGATAGAACAGAAAAAATGCTTTCCGCTACGGAGATGGACTATTGGAGAAGAGCAGCAGGGAAATCAAAAAGAAAAAGAGTTACAAATAAAAAAATAAAATAAATTATGACAGTGGGTGTACGTACTTTAGTGGATGATATAAGAACAAAACAACTGGTGTGGTACGGACATGTACAAAGAATGAATGATGAAAGACTACCTAAACAAATACTACAATGGTAACCAACTGGCCGAAGAAAACGATGACGGCCAAGGAGAAGAGGGAATATACAGTGAAATAAGAATAAGAGGCCTAGATGATGAATTATGGGCAAACAGAAACAAGTGGAGATTGGGTATCGGAAGACGTAGGACGTTGTGAAAACCGATAAATATATATATATATATATATATATATATATATATATAATTTTTTTGTGTATATCATGCAATGACTGATTAGTAAAAAAACTCAGTAGGCTATTATTTTTTTTAGATATTCTTATAATATCTTCTTTTATAAAAAAAAATATCCTGAGATCGTTATGAGAGTCACTGTATAAATAATTTTCATAGACAAAGAAAATACATCAAAAAACTTCACTCGTATATGCACGGACGCATTAGCAGTGAATATCACACCACGTGGCAACGCGTCGGGACGCTTAAAATAAACCTCGACGCTTTTCCAGAGGCCCCTCGATTTTCGGATGACTCATCAAAAGCGGAACTGCGTCTGTCTTTCTCTTTTTATAATTATTATTATTACAAGGATGTCTTTGCTTAAATTTAACCCCAGCAGAGAACCAATACTGAGAAATATTTAAAGTATTATATCCATCTATACGCAATGCCATATCGTGGGCTGAATGCAATAGTTGGGTAACTCGAAATTTCGTGATTTTGAGTTATCTGCTTTTCATATAGTGGGAATCAAGCGCTATCGAATGCAAAAGCTGGATAATAGGTTATTCTAAACTGGCGACGTCTATCTGCAAATGTAAAAAGTAGACAATTCAAACATGTAATCTTTTTTGGAGCTATAAATAGATAACTTTAGATACCAGTATGTTCTCCTGTATTTTCTGATCTTTTATTTTATAAATGAAGACAACTGCAGTTACCTAATTTACCCAAAAATTAACTCATATTGTGCAATCAACCCTTCTCCAGGCGACTCCTATTATACTACCAATTACATTTTATCGATTTTCTCAAAACTACAAAAATCGAGTTACCCAACTATTGCATTCAGCCCACGATATGCCGTGAGAGTCTGATTCGGCATGTGGTATGGCAAATCATAAACCAAGTTTGCCAAATCGCATGCCGTTGGCCTAAAAAGGCAGGCTCGGGCATTGAAAATTTATACAGTACGATAAGTTATTCCATACGAAATGAAACACACTTGTGTATATTGCTAGTTCCTTGCTGGACGCAACCAACTCGAAAAAAAATTTCAATAAAATATTCTAATATATCTACAAACTAGTAATATATAATACACAGAAATATGTACAGTGTACGTTCTATTAATAGATTAGGGTAGGTTAGTTGGTCTCCTTAACTTTTCCTACAAAAAAGGAGGTTACAGTATATAGGTTAGCTTAGCTTAGGTAAGGTGTACACTTACTAGTTAGCTTAGTTCGTCATCTTGACTTGGTTCACAACACGAGAGATTTTTAAGATTTTTTTTTCTAAAAAATTATGCATTTAAGATTTCAAAAATTCCCAAATACTTCGAAACATCTCTTTAAAAAAAAATTTAGAACTTAAATTTCAAAAAAACTTTCACAAATGTTAAAAGTTCTCAAAATTAAAAAAAATCCAAATTAAACATACCCAAAGCTTTTGAATTTTAAAAAAATTTTAAATTTCAATAATGTATACTAAAATTTCATTTTTTTTTATTTATAAATTCCCATGCATTTCAAATGTTTTCATTATTTTAAAGCAATTTAAATATTTTGTTAATTTTAAAAATATTTAGAAACTCCAAAAAAAACCTGCTAAAATGCTAAAAGTTTATAAAATTTAAAATATTTAAATGTTTTAAATTATTTCAAAATTTAAGAAATATTCAATAAGTTTTTCAGTCTACCTTAATTAGAAGTTTTGAAAAAGAAATAAAGTTTTTGAAAATATGAAAATCATCAAAATATTTTTCATGTTTTTAAAATTAAAAATAAAATATATTTTTTTAAAACCTATCCTGAAATCGTATTATCCAACGGTCCGGCAAAGTAACCTCAATGCATGGAATATTTCCCTCAAAACTTCATTCAAGTTCGGACTCGGGTATGCTTTGTTAATTATTTTAAACTTTGAAAATATAATACTGTTTCTAATTTAAGTAGTCTGGATTAAATAAACTTGAACGCATATGCATGTTCGCACAGTCTGACAGTCGAGCTGTCTGGAAAAGACGTCGAAGTATGCAACGCACTGCCGCAGGCAATTAATTTCACCATTACATCTGGAGATGTGTGTATTTCGGTAATTATTTATTTTAATTATTAAACTATACAGGGCTTTCTTTTCTAAAGCATATGAGCAAGATAAGTTAGTAGAACTAAGGTCACTCATCGTAAAGCTTGCTCTCAACGATCCTTAAAGAACAGAAAAGAATCAAAGTTAAATCATAGCATCTATTATACGAAATAGTAATAAAAAAATAAAATAAAACAGTAAAAAAGAATGAGACGTTATTATTAATAATGTTTAAAAATAGGTAACAAACACTTTACTTTTTTGGAACTTAGCCGTGTTCTTCGATGATTAAGAATCATCCCCGCTTTTGAGAACAGTCTCTCGCACGGCACTGACTTAGCGAGTCCATAACCACTTGTCCTTACTAAAAAAATAATAATTATTACATTCAATATATTTCGCTATAATACTTTGAACTTTTTTAAGAAGTTTCAAATTCCCAAAAAGCGTTTATGAATGTTTTCAAAATCAAGCCCTTTGAAGATTCTATAGAAATAAGACAAATTGTTAAAAATTCGAAGGCTGTTGATGTCGATACTGGATAAGGAATGTTATGGGTCTCCACTTTCCAAAGCTAGAAAAGTGCATCGTATTGTCCAACGGTCCGGCAAAGTAACCTCAATACATGGAATATATGCTACAAAACTCCATTTATTCCTTCATTCACGTTCGGACTCGAGAATGCTTTGTTAATTGTTTTAAACTTTGAAAATATAATACTGTTTCTAGTTTGAGTAGTCTGGATTAAATAAACTTGAACGCATATGCATGTTCGCACAGTCTGACTGTCGTGCTGTCTGGAAAAGACGTCGAAGTATGCAACGCACTGCCGCAGGCAATTAATTTCACCATTACCTCTGGAGATGTGTGTATTTCGGTAATTATTTATTTTAATTTAACTATACAGGGCTTAAAGCATAACAGTAAGGTAAGTTGGTAGAACTAAGGTCACTCATCGTAAAGCAAGAAGCTCGCCTTGAGGATGAGTGTCCTTAAGTTGAACCACGGTCTGCATACGGCTGATGACAAAAATATTTACGGTAGGGATAGGCTCTCGTAGCAGTGCAGTACCTGTTCATTTCGGAACAGGTTTTTACTCGGAACAGATTTTTCAAGTTGTTCTGTTTTGTCAGGAACCGTTTTTTTAAATTTCAATTATCCTCGGAGAACAGAAAAACATATTGGAACGTAGAATGTATTATAAGAAATAGTAATAAAACAAATAAAATAAAGTAAAAGAAGAAAAAAATATACAATATTGGTAAAAGTTTTACTGTCCATAGGATAGCCCGCTTAGAAAGAGACAAATTAATTTTTCAGGGTTAGGATGAGTGTAAAAGCAAAAGTCCTCCTTGTACCCCCGTTCGATTCATGCTAAGCTCCGCCCGCCACTACCTCATCGATTAACGAGTGTCTAGGGGTTGTCGGTGCTTTCAATGTCCCAGAGATTTTTGTTGTGAAATGATACTCATCACAATACAATTTCTCCTTCTATTCTTCCCTCTTTCGAGTCTTAATACAAAGGTCGAGATTGGTGTAAGCCCGTGTGTACTATTCTTATTTAAACAACTGCTAATATAGTTTTTCTTTTTCTTAGCCGACTTCCCTATTGACAAATTTTACCTTAAATGTATATTATTGTCGGCTGCAAAGCGTTAACACCAAATACAAATACATATTTTAAAATCTGTTTCTCGTTCTTCTTTTGTTTATTAGTAAACGTGAGTTTAGATGTGTCTATGTCGGTAATTATTTTAATTAATTAACTACCTATATAGGACTAGTCCCTAAAGCCATAAAAACTAGACTACTAAACTCATGTAACCATATTCAATTTGTAAAAACGCATTTTCTCGATAGTGTTAGCTTTTTTTAAGGCAAGGTGACTTGAAGATTTAACGACTTTAGTTTTGAAAAGAGACTCGGTATTTCAAAACATAAAAACCGTTTTTCTAAGTCTTTGAGTTATTTTCAATATATTAATTTACTTGATAAAAAACCATTCTTAAAATTAAACAAATAATTAATCAAACTAAAAATAATATTCAAGAAATACCAAACTTTTTGTGCAACATAAAATGTTTCAATACATTTCCAAAATTTTTGAAAGACATAAAAAGTATTATTTGTTATTCTCTATGAAATTTATTTTCATGACTCAAAATGGACCCAAGAATTACCTTCTTAAATATTAGTGTGTTATTTTATAACACCCTGTATATTTGAGTATAATGTGGCTTAATATTGCTCTATTTCTAAATAGGTTTTGGAGGGTTAAACAAATTTTTTTTAAATGACGCGCGTCATGCAAAAAAGTCATTATTCAATGACTACTCAAGAACATTGGGCAATTCATCTAGTTTATTTCATCAAATTAAAATCAAAATAACTGTTAACTGTGTGTATACTAAAAACAAAATAGGATAACATATTTTATTAGTTGTACACTAGTGTTGGTTGTATTGAAACCTACGAAAAAACAAGGCCAACCAACGCATTGGGGCGGCAGGGGGAGTTAGACTGACGATAGTATGCTAGCTATGGTTGGGGTTAGGAAATGCGGTAAATTTAAAATTTCAAGCAAAATAAATAATTTTTAATAGTTTTTTTTTCAAAAAGGAATTTTCTTATTTGTTTACAGTAATTTTACAACAGATTTCCAAGAGCAAAATAAGATATTGATATACATAGGAACCTATTTGTATGGGCTACTTATACACTTTTCATAAACTCTACCTATTTCAGGGTATACAACCTCATCATAGCAATAGTCCTACTGTAACGAAGCCATACTACTAATGGGTAAAGAAAACATGAAAACTTTGGGCTCTGTATCTTAATTTTCTTTACAGTTATTAACTGAACAGTTGGGCATTCTAGCCTGGTTGATCACAACAAAAAATAATAATAAAGATCCCCGAAAAATCAAAAAATTTGTAAAAAACACAAAAATTCACTCTATTCACATCACCTCATGCCCACAGGGGTGCGTTTGAAAATAAAACGCGAGGATAAGGTGATGGTAGGGTAAGGCAATATTGACGACGTAATCGAAAAAGCCAAATTACCGTTGGTAAATATCCCCTTAAAAATTTTCGAACGCATGGTGATTGTTAACACACGATTTGGATTTTTTGAATTAGATTTAGTTTGAGAATTTTAAGTTTTTGGAAAAGTATTTTTACTTTTCTAAATAGTTATAGATTTAGTGAAGTAATTGTGTGTGATATAACACAAAATAATAAATAAACAATAAACATTTTCACCAGTATTTACTAAGACCTTAAGACTTAGCATTGTAGACCGGGTTTAAGTATCAAGTCTATAGACTTGATACCCACCGATTTAAGTGAATTTTTTTAATACTCACAGGTCAAATAACTGCAAAGATTTAGTTCACCCTAATGTGCAATATGATAGTAAGCATTTCTCAGTGAGTTTCATCTCATATAAATTCAAATTAACTTTAGAAATAAAGAAAAACCACATTAAAATTTTGTAACGAAATGTCATTTTTTGAAAACTTAGTCCGTGCAGTCGTAGGATTCCCATGAAAAATAGTCACAAATTGTAGTACCACCCCTGAGGTGTGATTTAAAATTCGAAAAACAATAGAAATAGTCCATGATTGACAAAAAAACTTATATACAAAAATATTCAAAGCTAAATAATACATAAATAACTTAAAACTATATCTGTAGATGCATTACCGTATTAAATACGTATCAATATTTAAATACAGTAAAAAGATATATTAGAATCCCTTTTCAATTACACATTTACCAAAACAATCGACCATCGGTTTAATCCTAGCTAACTTATCTAAAAAATTAACAAGTAAAATATAGCGGATAGCTGACACTGACTTACACCGTTTTTATCCAACATTTCCTAGTGACGTTTGGAGGTTTAAATATGGCTACCGTTTTTAAACCAAAATCTTTTATTCTTTTTATATATTTGTAACCTTTGTGGGGAAATAATGTCTTTGATACAACGAAAAAAGATGACCCATATCGCAAGGTATTAATGAACAATTTATATAAATATTAAAACCTAATGCATTCACGGAAAAAATAAGTTCAACCAAAATGTAGACTTTTAAACCTAGGATTGTAGCACTTAGCACTGTAGACGCTTTAGTAAATCCTGGTGTTTAACTTAAGCGCTGGTCCGCAATCGCGGGTGAATCTCGCCACGCTCCTGACCGCGGTGATTTAGGCGCATTCCGGGTCATCACCTTTTTTATTTTCTAGCGCGGGTTTATGACGTCATCGTTTTGACCGTGATCATTTTCGAACGATTTTGGGCTAGCCGAGGTATAACCTTTACCCAAAGGTTGCCTTGTAACTCTATGGTCAAAGCGGCGGCGTGAGAGGTGACAGCGCGTCATTTGGAGTGCCACGATTTGATTTGACCACTATTTTTACATGTGTTTTTAAGTATTTTTAATCTTCGATGGTTTATTTTTTACATTTGTGGTGTGTCTTCGGACTATATTTATTTAAACATTGTAAATACTTGTTCTAGTTTACTTATTATACTTTCTACTTGTAGTTATTTTAACGGACCTAAGAAGCTAAAAGCTTCCCAAGACGTTGTGCCCTTGGAATATTAAAAGTAAGTTTTGTTTTTGGGTTAGTTGATGTATTTTATGAATATTGTTATAAGAGAGACTTTAAGAAAAATAACAAAACATAATGTACATTTAAATCAGTAAGGGAACACAAGAAACTTGAAGCTTTCCTACTATATTAACCCGTAACCGGTGACGTCCCATTTTAGGGACATAACCGGTGACGTGGAGTCTGACAGACTCCTCTTATCTATATCACTTTTTTTTGGTAATTTGTAAAATTTTGTTGGATTATTGATTTTAAAAGTTTTTTCAATGTAATAAGATCTTTTATCAGTTCTATAGTGATATTTCATATATTTCATATTTAATTAGAAAATGTAAATGACAATACAAAAAATTAGAGAAAAAATTGAAGTGATTTAAAATATGTTTTTTCGAAAAAGAATTCGAACATTTTTCAAAGAAAACTTAAGCCTAAATTAAAAAAGCTCCAAAGAGAAATCTAAACAAAAAATCAAACAAATCTCGTAAGAAATAAAAAAACTGCACAATGCAAACTAATGGGATAAAAATCATCACTTTTCCCGTTTCACACTACATTCCCTGCATATTTTGTTGCTGCAGCTCAGACCGATCGGTTTTTTACAGGATGTGCATACATATTCTAGCCGTTCTTGCTCATTAATGGAAGGTTTTTTAATATGACGGATACGTATTATAGTTTCTCTGAATTCCAGCGGGATTTTGACGTTTTAAACCCTTCTTTGCATCTCAAAATCGGAGTCACAATCATCAACATCACTATTATCTGAATCCAAAGAAATGTACGAAGCTAAAATAGTGGACTCAAAGTTTTTGTCTATCGCTGGTGGTTGGTTCGCCATTGAAATAGTTCGTTAATACGACAAAAAGTCAAAATCTGCAATATGAAAAATAGGTGCACTAACGGTGACGTGGAGTCTGGCAGACTCCGACATGCTTCGTACTCGTGAACGGCTAAAGACTGACTGAAGCCACTAAGGGGTTTTACTCCTTTACTACTTCTAGGAAAGTACCTAGGAGGGGAGAGATCAGTTGCACTTGGCTTTAAAGTTATCCGCCCACTTTACATCGGAGGAGTCTGACAGACTCCTGTACACCGGTTACGGGTTAAATGCTTTTTATTTAATAATAAATTTAAATAACCGATCCTCTACAGACCTTGACCTTTACCCTAGGGTGACAATTTTGAAACGCATCATGCCCTTTCAACACGTCCACAGGCCTTCTTTTCGCAGGTACCGGTCGTACACCAGTGTTGGTTGTATAAAATTATATTCTATATTCTTGTTTTGAAGGAATTTTGGTGTGGGCGACACTACTTGAAAGTCTTGAATATTATATCTCCTAAAGTGTACAGTTTTTTGTCTTGTATCGTTACAAAACAAATGTTTTTGTTTATAAATACCTCGTAAACATTATGAAACAACTACCACGCGTTTTGCTAAAAAATGTTAAAACCCTAAGTAATTATTTACAAATTGTCAAAAAATTTATTTTCAAACGTTGAAATATCTTCTACAGCATCATTTATTTATTATCCATTTTTTACACAAAACTTTTTCTATGGGTCAATTTTTTTTTGACTGCCTTGAGAGATAAAAAGAACTTTGAAAATTTTCCTTTAGTTTAAATATATTCTTTTTATCTCATTTCTCCTTATACATTACGGAGACATGGAACAGTAAAATAGAAGCAACAAAAATGCTCGATTGGCGGTAACATTAATAAAACATGCAATTTCCAGTTAGTCTACTACATAAACTTTTAAAATATTCGAGTGGTATTAACTTCGTCGACTAGATATGTTAAAAAATAATCAAATCTTGATCGCCAACTTGAAAAAATCTTCTATAAAATATAGAATATGTAACGTTCGAACATATCGCACCCTGAAAACTAAAACGACATAACTCAAAATTGCACTTTTGAGATAAATGCAAAAATAGTTTTTAATTTGTGTAATTGTTTAACAAAACATATCCTAAGTTATTATTAACAAAAAAAATCGTGTTTTTTCGGTGAATAAGAAGTAAGATATTGTATTTAAAGGACATAAAGCAATGTTCAGCCAATTACTATAAATATTTTAGAAAAAAATCAGCGTCAAAAAAAGTTATTTCCTTTTAGTTATAAATTTTTTAAAAGCAACAAAGAATTTTTAAGACATTTGCCAGTTTAGTTTCAAATAAGATTTTGTTTTTAGATTTCTTTTTCTAGATTGGGTCGTTTTAGTAATAAAAACATTTTTTTTTTGTCCATAATAATCCGAAATAATTCGGTATAATAATAATAAAATGGTATGTAAAAACCATATATAGTTTAGAAACATTTTCAGAAAAAGAAAGGGCAAACGCACCCTTAAAACTAAAACGACACAACTCAAAAAATGCACTTTTGAGATAAAATGTAAAAATATTTTTCAAGTTCTGTAACTCTGCGAATTTTTAGATTTTTTAAAGTTAATCTTAAGTCGAAAATCGATTTTTTTGTGTTTAAAAAAATTATATCTTTTGTACCAAATAAATAATTTCCTGTAATCTGCGCCTGTAACCCTCAGATGCAGCTTAATAAGGCTTCTCTAATCCATTCTCCCTCTTTTTTGTTTTGTTTGTCAGCAACAAGGACTTAATCGCGATTAAACCCATTATCGGGCTTAATTGCTTATGTAAGTAAGCAAATCAAATTTGGAAATATGATATGGCCGAATGTCAAAGTGTCAAAATAGGTGTGGGAAGGTCAACTGTAAAAATTTTCAAAATTATGTTAAAAAAACCCAAAAACGCGGAAAACTAGGTATTTTAGAGGCGTATATAGAAAAAAGTTTCGGAGTGGACCCGAGACCCCATGAGTCCGTATTTTATGCTATTTTATCTATGTATTCATGAAATATGTGGAAAATATCTAAAATATATTAGCTTCGGGGGAAGAAGGGGGGCGGGCCCCTAGAATAGAATATCCACCGTGAAAACAAATAGGTACTAACTCAAAGTTTGTAGAGGATAGGTTATCTGGTAACTTTCTGACCAATCAGAGCCAGTTGTAGCGGAAAATAGCGTCACCCGGAGTGCCCATTTAAATAAAAAGCATTTAATATAGTAGGAAATCTGTTTCTTGTGTTCCTTTATTGATTTAAAAGTAAATATGTTTTGTTATCTTTTTAAAAGTAAGAACAATATTCATAAAATACATCAACTAACTTAAATATAAAACTTACCAAATATCCCAATGGCAAAATGTCTTGGGAAGCTTTTAGTCCATTAAAATAACTACAAGGAGAAAATATAAGTAAACTAGAACAAGTATTTACGGTTTTTAAATAAATATAGTTCGAAAAAAACACCACAGATGTAAAAAATAAAACATTGAAGATTAAAAATACTTAAAAACATGGGCGCACCCAGGGGGGGGGGGCAAGCCTTAGATTTTTTTATATATTTTCGACATATTTCAGAAAAAAACACAAAAAATAGCTTAAAATTCGTCATCATGAGGCTTTGACCCCCCCCCACAAGAGGCCTCGACCCCCCCCCCACAAGACATATTCCTGGGTGCGCCACTGTTAACAATACATGTAAACAAAGGGCTCTAATCAAATCGTGGCACTCCAGATGACGCGCTGTGAACTCTCACGCCGCTTCGACCATGGAGTTACCAGGCAAACTATCCTCTACAGACCTTGGTACTAACTTATAAGTCTAAGCTGTTCGCACAGCTACAATGACCTATCACTCAGCTAGAACCCCATAAACCACCTTCGCTTAGCCTCTACCACCAAAAAATTAACTACTATCACCTTCCCCTAGCTTATACCACCAAAACACCAACTACTGGATGGAATTACCTTACATTAATGTTATAAAATGTATAACGCAACGGATTTCATTTTAATCTTTTTTTAAATTTTTCAGCGCAAAACCGCATCCAGGTTATCTTTCAGTGGCCACAGGGCCGGTAGATTATAATTTGATACTTCTCTGACAGATTTTTTTTTTAGTTTACGTTATGTATAGGCAAAAGCGATAAGGCTTGAATAATATAGGGTTTCTAAACATTGGCGTACCGAAAAACCTGTGATACTTTAAAAGTCATTTAATGAAAGTAAAGCAGGTAAGCTTTCAGGTTAAAGGTATGGTGTGTATATGTTAGCGCACTGACAGATGATTAACGGATTTCGCATTTTTTTTCATCGGTCAGATAGGTACCTTCGATATGAACAAATGCCCCGTATAAACGACTTAGTAGTAGTAATAGCAGTACTCTACTCACATAAACACAAAAAAAATCAATTTAGCAATTTTGTAATTTTAGTTGGTTATTACAAAATTTTAGAACAGCCCCAGGATATTTTACCTTATGTTTCTCTAAAAAGCCAGTAAAACTATGACTATTTAAAAAAGTTGTTTAATGTCAAAGTGTGTCAGAAAGAGGGGGTGCCAAAACCAAACGAGAGAGAAAGAGGGAGAGGGAAAAAGAGAGAGACCGTAGATTTCAAATTGGTGTTTGTGCAAACAAATGTTCATTTACAGTCATAAAGGATAGTTTATTTGCCCATCTTTTAGAGCATTCCTTTATTTTATAACAGGGAAGGAAATTTGGATAAACAGTAATTGGAAACCCAGCAATCTTTTGGCGGGCAGGGCAACTCAATGATGCCCAGGCAAGTGGTCCCTGCCTAGTCCTTATTAGTCCTGAGTGGTCATTAAAAGTAATGCACCATAGACAAACATAATGCCTGCTTTCGGTAGATCTGTCTTTCATTTCTCTGCCTGCTCTTCATTAAAAGGTGAAGATATATAATTAAGCACTAACTTTGTCGCAATTGTGCTATATGCAAGGAATCATCAGCTGCTCACAGTAAGTGTACAAAATACCAACAGGACTCCTTAGGAACTGACTGAAAACACTATAGGTCCAAAAAAATTATTTTTAGTACGGTTTAATTGGTTTAGCTGATCACCCTTAGGCATTATGTTTTTTTTTATTTTTTATTTATACTGGGACTTTCCATCCAATTAGGATCAATTGCCCAGTTTTGCAAAGTTTGAGCAAGGATAAAGCAGTATTTAAACAAACACAAACAACCAAGTACCTAGCCAGGAATCGAACCCGGGCCGCTGGTGTGGGAAACAAACGGCATTATGTTTCTGCGTAATGAGGCCAGGCTTTCCAAAAGGTATGGACACGGGAGGTAATTAACTACCAACAGTAGGCGTACAAAAATTGTCTACAGGACTCCACAAGACACTACAGGACCAAGAATTAATTTAAAAGTCCTATAGGATGGTGTACAACATTGGTTCAGGTGATGAACCCCTCGTGGACCACCATGTTTAACCCATTGTATTATGCCGACTAAGGTGTTCTAATCTAAACTGTCTTCCTTTTTTGTTGTATGCCTGGATCCCCTCTACTGGTCTACTCACCAATGTATAAAAACGGGGCAAGGGATAGCATCTGCCCCCCTTTCTTACCAGAATAGAAGTAAAAGAGGCCATAATATGGTATTAAAGCAAAGGCATTTTGCCTATACGTTATAATATGATTTATTTTTAATAACATAAAAAAATTATATTTTCTGTAAAATACAAAGAAAGTTGAGCAATTAGGTAAAAGTTCATTGGTAAAAAATAGCTATGTGTGTGCAGTCAATTGCAATTGCTATAATCGGATAAAAAATTTTTGTTTCTCATGTATTTTTCCGTGGGTAGCTTATCCTCCCGGAGGTTCAAGCTCTAATGAACATCTAATAAGTGTTGACAGTTACCTGTTTCATCTTTAGGAGACTCCTCAGAACACAGCTTGATCAATGCGATACCGTTGCGAAGTTAGTTAAACCGATCTGTCTCTCATCCTACGTTTATAGTGAGAAAACTAAATAGCCTAATGTGCAAGGAGCTCCATCTACCAAAACACGAGAGAAACTAGAACAGGAACAGGCGAGTAATAAACTGCTATATATCGATCGATGAAAAGTTTTATTACAAACAGAGAATGAATCCCTGGCCTTCGACAGCATATTGCCTTTTAGGTCACGTCAACGCTGATTTGCGTTTTTACCCACCTTCAAGACGTCAGAGCCAGTCAGCGGAATTTTAAGCCAACTAAATACTAACAAATGTAAATTTTGGTACCTGTATATTAAAAATCAAATAAGTTACCGATTTATGCCAAAAATGTCTTAATAAATCACGTAACCACTACTTTTAATTTTGTTAAAAAGCTAAGAACGCCCCTGACTTGTCAGTCCGTGTTTGTCTATAGACACGGCATCATTTCAGGGTTTGGTCAGCCAAGAGGCGTGTGTGGTTTTGAGCCCTTTTCACGTATAAAATATAGAGTGTACATAAAAAGGGAAACGTTGGTTACTTCTTGATTAAATAGAGTCGAATTACACGATATATTTTGCCAATGACTCACTATCAATTACCTTTATGATCAAAATTATAAAGGCGGAATTTTGCTCGTATGGCACTCGGAAAGCAAGCGCGTTATGACAGACAACCTTTTAAACCAATGTAAAATGTCACACGCGCATGACAATGACATTTGCATTAAGGTTTGTCTGTCAAAACGTGCTTCCTTCATTGCCTACCAGCGTGAATTCGACCTAGGGGGGGGGGGGGCAATAGCTCATCCCTGCGCACTCATTGAGATTTGCTGAGCGGCCATTTTAACGATTATAGACGTCAGTACTGGCAGTATATAGTACCTTAATTTATAAGTGAGAAACAATAAATTACTGCAATGTTCTTTTGCTGAATTTTTCTTAAAAGGACTGAACATAGGCAAAGCCGGTTCGGCAGTGTTAGTGTATAACATTTTCAGGAAAATAATGCACCTTCCTTTAATATAATTAAAAACTTCACCACGAAAATATATAAAACAATGTGCCCAACAAAAATAAAACAACTCTTTTAAGTCATGCGTGGTGGCTGGCTAAAGCTATTACTATCGATCGGTTTTAATAGACTACAAGCCTTTTTCCTCGCATTAACTACAAGTTACCAGGCAACCTGGTATTACTCTAACTATGACGACACGAGTAACCACACAGTGTAACCAGCCTAGCAGACGTGGTTGCTGAAATATTTTGAGGTTAAGATTTTTTTTTTCAAAATGTTTGATTTCAATATAGCTGTATATTAACAACGAATTATGTTTGCTAACGGTAGAAAATGAAGCAGGTTATAACAGATTATTAATTGGTAAGTTATTTCTTAAGTAAGTTTTTGGTAGTAGTCTTTTATAAAGCTAGGTTCACATGAATTAATAACAGGTCTTCCAACTTGTACAAGTCAAGAAATTAAACTATTACCCCTGTTAAATTAACTATTTCAAAAATATTTTCTTTTACATGTATCGAGACACTTATCAATGAAGTCAACTGTTACAGTATATAAAACTATAGTTCAACCGCACTTTGATTACTGTGCCAGGGTTTTATACTTCTTAGGCAGTAATTGCAAAGGAGCTCTTGAAAAACTACAAATTCAAGGCATGCGTATAATACTTAAATGCAACAGAAGGACTCCTATAGACACTATGTTCAGCACATTAGATTGGCTAAGTGTGAGCAATCGCCACAAATATTTTTTACTTATTTTTATTTATAAGATTCTTAATAACTTGAATCCTCCATATTTTGATAGATTTTTGAAATTTAATATGGATGTTCATAGGTATCCAACAAGAAGGTACAATTTCTATATTCCTGAAGTAAGAACAAAAAAATATTCAAATTCGCTTTTTGTTAAGGGGCTTCAAGAATACAACAGTTTACCATCAGAAATTAAACAATCTCAAAATCTTGAAATTTTTAAACGTTTTATAAGACAATTTTTAAATGAGCGTTAATCTTAATTTTGAAGTCTTCAAAATTTCGAAATGCGTATTGCATAGGAATTTTGTTGATTTTTTTTTAAATGTGTTTGGGTTTAATGTTTTTCCTTTACAATTTAAGATTTAACTGTAGATATTTGTTTGATATTTAACCGTAATAGAGATGTTTCTTAGTTTATTAGAGTCGATTGAGGATTTGTATTTGTTCAGCTTTGTTGTATTAGGCATAACTAGCGCCACAAATAAAGAGTTATGATATTA
The DNA here is from genome assembly GCA_963576565.1 of Aspidapion aeneum. Taxonomy (NCBI): domain Eukaryota; kingdom Metazoa; phylum Arthropoda; class Insecta; order Coleoptera; family Brentidae; genus Aspidapion; species Aspidapion aeneum. Next base: position 28,385,695 of record OY755043.1, read on the forward strand.
TTATAATAACTAATTTAAGTATTTATCCCTTTGCAATCTAGCAGGAGGCAAAAAAGTAAATGATTTTTTATTGTGACTAGTCTATTTAGTAAGATGTTATCTCAGAGAAATTCAGTATAAGATAACTACAACTGACAGATCCTTATGATATTAAAGCTTTCTATTTTCATTTCATATCTCTAGACGGTCTTGGTTCAGTGGCGATCCCAGAGGAAGTGGCAGGGGGGCGGCAGGGGAAGCAATTGCCACCCCTTTCTCCAAAGTAGTCCAATTACACCAGGCTCATTTTGGTGTATAATACACCTGAGCAAAAAAAGTATTGTTTTAACCATATATCTTTAAAAAAAATTAAACTACCGCAGATTCCAGTTATGGAATAGAGACTTGTCGCGTAACTGAAAAATACAAAAAAAAATGGAAAGTGTCAAAATGGATGCAACAAGACGATCAATGGGAATATCCAGAACACATCATATAAGAAATGAGATCATAATAGAAAAAATAGCAATCAAAGGAAGCATAACGGATAAAATTACTAAAAGACAACTGATGGAACGGCCATGTACAACGGATAAACAACGAAATATTACCAGAGCAGGTCCTATAATGGCAACCAATAGGGCGCAGAAAAAGTATGGCAACCAATAGGGCGCACAAAAAGAGGGCATTCTAAACTAGAATGGCAACAGTCAACTAACAGATCAATGAGTCAAAAAAACCTGACAGAAGACAACGTAGAAAAACGTTCTAAACAGACATAGTAGTACTAGTAGACTCCAGGTACTTTCTAGCCTGGACAGTTAGCACCTGTTTAGGATCTCAAGCTCAGGGTTACAAATAATTATGCTGAGAGCATCTAGTCTAACAATATATCTCCAAATTGCTTATACAAGTATATGGAAAGAAGAAAGTGAAGATCTCGATACCCCATGGTGATCTGCTGTGATTCGATGGACACCAATAAAATTCCCCACCAAGATTATTTGCCTCTTTAATAAATTCAAGATTCAAATATATTTTGCTATAGAATAGACAGAAGCATGTACGTTTCTGGACGTTTTGTTGCTGATATAACGTCGAATTGAATCAAAGTCCACCGGTCAATCAATTGGCATTCTCTTCCTGATGGTGCAGGATGCAGGAGACCTGAGCTAGCTGCCATTTAAGAATCAGTCAGCAAAGACAAAGAAGATCTTAAGACTTTCGGTTTAGCATAAACTTGTGGTTTAGCCGCTGCTGTTATAAGGATCCATCTGTCGCTGATATTTCTGTTGCGCCATCATCAACAAGAATATTTACGTTTATTGAATGAGTGACGACAATAAGGCAAAAATTACCTAGCTACACTACAAGTGTACTCTCTGCAAGACTTTTAGATTTTGTTCAGATTTCGGTTTTTTAGTCATTGGTTATAATGACTACCAATGACTACTGACTACATCACTGAAAGTATAGTAAAGAGAATATAGACTTTGCCTTTAATAATAAAATGTTTCAAATTAAGATGACGCTTGTTTCAAGTTAAGAAAAATACTTGTTTTGGTCTGAGAAAAAAATAATCTTGAACTTAAAAATTTCTCAAACCAACAAAATATATTTTTTATTTAAGAGAATGAATGTCATGCTTGAAAAAGTTGAAAATGAAATGACCGTTATCTGGATTTGCTGCCTTATCATAAAAATTAATATATTTAGTTCGATCCCTGATATGTTTAATTAATAGTAATCTTGGGTATAGGGAATAAAGAAAACAACCAATTTTTCTTTATTCCCTATACTCGAGATTACAATTATTAAGAAAATTGGTATTTCTTTAACATCTTTTTTTTAGTAATTCTTTGTTTAATTTTAAGCATCTTCTTTTTCAAGTAAATCAATATATTTAAGAAAACATCTGGATAGTAGGAACTTCACTACCAACCTATATAGTTCCATTTTCTTTATTATTATTATTCCAAAGAAAATGGCTCAACTCTACTCAAAAGCTTAGGTAGACCTATGTGTAGTAATTTACTTAACTTGAAATCTCTCTTTGAGGACTGCAAGTAGACACCCATTTCTCCAGTTTTTCGAGAACTAATTCCACAAAATCCATAGAATCCATTACACACTTAACTTTGAAGGAAAAACTTATCAAATAATAATAATATAACCTTATACGGATCACCTCACTGACCAGGCAAAACCCAAATTTAAACTGAAGGCAGCCCGAGGCAGCAGGGCGATCGCTTAAGACGACTTTTACCGAATCAATCCGACGACCGAGTTCTACAATTTGGAGTACATTTGCACAAATTTTCATTAAAAAAATTACATTTTATCTGTGTAAATTTATTACACAATCGGCTTTTCCACAACGCTGTTTTAATTAATTGTACTGTTAGTTAACATTTTTACACAATGTAAATTACACAATCCAATTAGTAAAATTAACACAGATGTATTCGTTTTTTTTCAACAATTGATTTATATTTTTGCACAATTTCAGTTGCACAGCGTATTGAAAATTTTTGCATGGATATTTTTCTCTTTGCAGTAAACTTGCTTCATGTCAAGATAATATTTTCGGGACAATGCGTTTTCTACATTTAATATAATTTTTTTTTCTGTTTAGGGTATTTCTAGTTTTTTTTTATGTTTTGATCCATTGTGGTTGCTCTGGATGTCGCAGTATTCGAGGAACAGGATTAAGCGGTACGGCAAGAATTTAAATCAGTTCATCTGCTTTTACATTTCCGGTCAAAGTTGTCCTTCATCACGAAGCGCTAATCGAGTTCTGGTGCAAAACTCCTTGCCTTCCCACAGTTGTCTATAACACTGCAAGTAAAACCGCTCTTTGCAAAAAATAATTAAATAAAAGTTTTATTTGTTTTCTGCGGAATATCTTAATGCAATGTTTGCTTGTTGCCCACGATGCGCATCTCATTTATTCAACTTTGTTTCTGTAAAAAAATTTAAACACCAAACTTACATACCATATTGGAAAAAGCTGTACTGGTCATGGGGTCTGTTTGGATAGAGTAAATTTAATTTAGCAGGTTTTTGGGTATGAATAGAAGCAATTTATTTTCTTCATCCCCTGCGAATTCTTGCTCCGCCTGCCATGCCTAGTTAAATTAATTTTATTGCATTGTCTACTACGCAGATTTAAAAGAAAATCATAACAAAAACATTTTATGTAAAAAAAGCCAAGTACGCGAGAATGATTGTCCGTAAAGACGATTGAGATAAAAGTAAAGCCATGTTTTCCAATGCAAATTTTAAAATCAAAGGTTTTTACTAGTTTGGGAATGCTTTTTTAAACTTTTCTAAATTTCTCTATTTTCAATTTAGCACTGCCCCAAAGAGTCATTTGCAGCCCTAATAGCCAAGTTTAGAAAAACATTGCCAAACTAGTAAGAGCCTTTCATGTTGGAATTTCTGTTGGCTTTACTTTTATCTCAGTTCTTTTTACGGAATACCATTTTCGCGTACTTTTTTTTACATAAAATGATTTTGTTATGATTTAACTCCTTTTTTAAAGGATTTGGATAACATTTAAGTTTTAAAGTAGTAAAATATGCGAAATATTGATCAAAACTTTTGCCTTATTAAAAATTTTGAGGTTTTTTTTTTATCATATGATTTTATCATAGTTCCAATATATCCAATACCAGGCATCTAAAGCTCACCTCTCTATAGCGTTCATGGAAGTGGCCAATGTTACTTTTACATAATTTTACATTTATAGGGGAGGGAAGTAAATTAAAGTGTTGATGTTTTAAAAATTTTTCTTATAGTTTTATCATATTTCCTATCAGTCTGCCAAAGCTCAGCTTTCTAGATCTTGTGGAAGTAGCCAATGTTAAATTTACATAACTTAACATGTAAAGGGGAGGGAAGTAAATTATAATTTTGGGGTTTTTTGATTTTTTCCATTGGTTTAGTCATAATTTCTAACAGTCTGTCAAATTTCAGCTTTGTAGCATGTCTGAAAGTACAGCAGAATTGTGATGATCTATATATGAGTGAGCAAGTGGCAATTTTGACGTTTGTTGAAATTTCCTAACTACTCTACTACTTTGTGGAAGTTAATGAAACTTGGAGACGTTGTTAACTCTATGAAATCTACAACTGTGCAAAGTTTGAGTTTCGTACAGTAGCGGCGCGTGGTAAAAAGCTTTGGGGGTGCACACCAAAACAAAAAAAATTGCGGCTCAGGCGAAAATCTTTTTTGAGTGCCACGCTACCTTTTTGGTTGGGTCTTCGAGTGGGCCGTCATATCATATAATTTAGAGCAAATAATTACAAAATAAGATATTTAGTTAGATATTAGTTACCTACCTATTATTATTGTTTTTATAAATAAATAATAAATTATCACACCTAGTTTATTTTCTCTTCTAATGGCAAAGATTTAATTGATTTAATTGACTTTAAATATTACACGCTAATGCTATCAGAATTAGAAACTTCCGTCATTATCGTAAATACCAAATCGTCGAAATCAAAACAAACCGCCCGCGCCCGAGTGATAATGCCAAGTTGTCTAAGCGCTAGTGGTTTGCAAATACTATCTACTCGATACTTTAATATTATCTGATACATGGACGGATTCGAAGTAATCGAATCCTTTGACGCCAAATACCCGTTACTCGAATCCCGCATGAGACCGAAGCCGAAGTGTTACTTTCGTATCAATCATATCGGCAACAGCCGTATGAGTAACGAGTTTGGAGTACTTGTAATCATTTGGACCGATATTTATTTAAGTACCTAAATATTTGATTATTTGATTCAATAGCTGTTGATGTGTTATGTCTAGCGGGCGGCTTATCTGGCGCAGTGTTGCCAGGCTCAGAAATGTATTTTCCCCAGAATGTATTTGAAAAGTTGAATATATCTACATTTTCGTAATAACAAAAATTGTGAGTGCACGGCAGAAGTGTAAACTTTAACAAGGCAAAATTAATAATACTGGCCCATAGCATATTCTGCAAAGCGGACCGAACCGAACTCTTATGTGTACTGTCCTTCATCTGCATCATCATATCGCTCGCTGAATGTTTCTCACAGTTAGTCGACTCAAGCCGATTTCACCCGAATGAGCGTTACATAGCGGAGCCTGACGGCTCAGTTGAATTCACTACCCACAAAAACTGCTAAGCGCGCCCAAAGAAGTTTACACTTCAAAAACTACAAACATGTAAAACATCAATATTTTTATTTTTTGCATACTTAGTACTTAAAATTTCAACTCTACTCAGTATTTACTGGATTTACCGATAATATAATGATTACTTAGTACCGAATACAAAATATCTGATACTCGAATAGGAAGTATCAGTATCTACTCGATACTTGGAAAAGTAATCGTTGCACACACTACTAAGCGCACGAATTAAAAGTGCCCGTGATCTGCTCTAACATGCAACGCAAACCGAAGACGCAAGGGTCATCACGGGGGTGCGGGCGGCATCAAGCCTGGTTTTTGTATACGCGCTGTGCTGAAGGAAGGTTCAGATTCTATGTACTGTAAAATTCTATTGGGACATGTCGTCCTCTCTTTCTATATTTCGTAATTAGCATGCGACATAACATCTAGGGTGCATAGAATTTGGTTCCAGTAAATAAAAGCTTTCTTTGATCACAAAGTAATACTTACTTTGTGGTTTGATGGAGAGTTTGAACACGAATACAAACACATACATACCAGGTATTAATTCTTAGATTATATTCCAGTCTTTAGTAAATTTCTTTTGAGGTAATTATGAATTAAATTAAGGAATGATCAAAGTTTAATATTTTTGAAGTAAAATTTGGGAGTGCATGTGCACATGTGCACGTATGGAGAAACCGCCACTGGTTTCGTAGCTCATTCCGAAGTAGGGTTTTAGATAGGTCAAATATGGGCTGAAATGTTTCAAGATGGTACAGCAGTTTACGCGAACTTGGCGTGGCACTGCCGTGCCCCCAGATAAATCCTTTTCATGTTGTAGGTTTTCTTATATCTCTATATACTTATTTCTTACAGTTAAGCTTGGTTAAGCTCTAAAAATGATTTTGTAATAAATCGAAACGCGTATGCTCCAAACAATAAAAAAGAAGGTACGGATATTATTGCAAGACCAGAAGATACTTTTCACGCATATCCTAAATATAACAGGCTCCTGTGACACCTAAGAAGAATTAAACTTTATTTACATGATAATATACACAAATGTATAAAAAATGGACCTTCAAGGCAAGGAAATACATACACATACGCAATATAAAACAAGAAAACAACGACAAAACAAATGAGGACCAATGAGGTTCGACGTGAGGGACAGGTGGCACTTGGGTACCGCTTCGCATCTCGTCCGGCGTGTTTGTAATCACGGCTAGGTGGTACCGCCAGTACTACTAGATCAGTGGTGGAGATAAATCATTTAAAGCATCAACTTTGCCGTACCTAAGAAGAAAGCAGCATGTAGGGATTGTACGTTTTGACAAAAACGGGTTTAAAGTTTTATACTTTTTTTATTGTCGTACAATTGTGACATAAAAGTGATGCGGCTTTTTTTTTTCGTTTGATTTCAAAATTTTAAGGCAATGAAAAATTATACACCTATAAACTCGATTTTCTTAAAACATAAAATTTCCACATCCGGCTTCTCCTATCCAATGTTTTAATAAACATATTTTCTCTAGGGACGAAAATAATAAAAATTGATTTTTACAAATATAAAAAGGAAATTTGAGTTAACATCTCGTGTTTAATTACAAAATTAAACAGATTTTCTTCTTTTTCCAATTTTCATAAATCTTCATTTTAATTAAATTTATTATTTAAACATAGGTGATCTTGAGAAATTAGGTTTTAACAACATAAACTAACCTTCTCAAGTTTACCTATTTAAATTATTTATTTATAAAACAACACATTATATTGAATTTTATATTTTATAATTTATCACGAACTGTAACAATTTTTGAATATAAAAAGAGAGGATTTATCTCAATAAAGCAGATTCAACATTTGATAGTTGTTCTCACTATACCTACTTAGTTTACTGTACCATAAGCCTTCTTGGTCATTGCAGGGAGTGAGGCTGCTCCCTGGCAGTAAACTTTTTACTTTAATCCCGCTGCTTAACCAAGCCGAGTTAAGCAAGTGTAATTGTCAAGCACAGCTTGCACATCTCGTTAGAAAGTGACTTCCTTACACTCGTATAAAACTCTAAACTCGTGTATCATTTTCCTCACTTGTTATGTAATATACTATGTTACGGCTTTTATTAAGTATTTATATCTTTTCTCTAATCTAATGTACAATTTTACCATTTATTAAGCAACTACGAGTAGAAAGCGTATTGATCCAAGAATTTCACCTTAAATTATAAAGCAAGTTTTTTGCCTGATTTGCCTATATTAGACAAAAATATATAGGTCAGACTTAGCAAATTCATTATAATGATAAGCTTTCTTTTTTGACCATTAAATAAAATATCATTGTGAAATTACGGGGGCCGAAATTGATATTTCGGTAAGATTAAATACCATAAATTATGGGCTTTGTTTTTGTCTTTTTTACTAACAACGAAAAAAACTAATTCTCTGACGGATCTGATATCTTTCTAGCCCATTAGCACACTCTAAGTAAACTCCATGTAATATAAGCCTTGAAAACAGTTTTTGTAAATATCTAAGAAATGAAAGCTCCTACTAAGATTTTAGTTTTACACAAATTATTGATAAAAATGAGCGTTAAAGAGTCATTTTTAAAATTTTTTAATTGTCAAGAGCTACCAATAGAATCAATGGATTTTGACCAAAATCTATTTAGCTCGTTATAGTGTCAAATCGTATTTTCATGAAAATCTTAACAAAATTGGTGCAGCGATTCTGGAACTATCGTGTGCCGAAGACACACACACTCGGACAGACGAGACGTCACGACGAGATTGCTGACAAATAAATCCAAATAGCACATTTTATGGGTTATCTCAATCTTTTTTGTTTGGAAACAATACCTTCTCTAGCTATTGCTACGCGAACTAGGAAGGTAAAGGTACAAATAAGTATATATTATACAAGTTTCGTGGCTAATCGGGTAAAAGGAAGTTTTTGTTTCTCTCATATTTTTCCGTGGGTAGCTTGATAGCTTAACCTCACGGGTGTCCAAGATCTAATGGACACCTAATAAGTGTTGACAGTTTACTGTTTCGTCCTTATGGGCCTCCTCGGAACACTGCTTGTTCAATGTGACACTCTTGCGAAGTTAATTAGACGGCTTTGTCTCTAATCCTATGTAAATAGTGAGAAAACTCTCACAAGAAGCGCCATCTACCGAGATACGAGAGAAACCAGAACAAGAGCAGGCGAAAATAGACTGCTATACATATCGATCAATGAAAACATCGATTACAAATAAAAAGAAACAAACTAATCCGTGACCTCCGACAGCTCTTCTGCCTTTTAGGCCAGATCAACGCTTCTTGCGTTTTTACCAGCCATTAAACACGCGAGCGTCAGTCAGCGGAATTTTTAAGCCAAATAATACCAAATGTGAAATTTAGTACCCGTGAATTAAAAAAATCAAACAAGTTTCGTTGCTAATCGGGTAAAAAGAAGCATTGGCCAAGCAGTGTTCTGAGGACGAAACAGTTAACTGTCATTTCTTATTAGGTATCCATTAGATCTTGGACCCCCGTGAGGTTACGCTGTCAGGCTACCGACGGAAATATATGAGAGAACAAAAACTTATTTTTACCCGATTAGCCACAAAACTTGTTTGGTTTTTTAAATTTACGGGTACTAAATTTCACGTTTGTAAGTATATATTATTCTTAAAAATTTTTAAATGTAGCGCTCCTGCGCCTATTATTATCTCCAATCCCTGTAAAACTAAACCACAAATAAAATTTCCTTTATTTTGTCCGAGACTCGCATGAGGGATTCATTACTCTTCGGCTATAAAACACGACTTCCTCTGCTACAGTGGCTGCCTGCATTCACATGACATACCTCGACGAAGTCTCGAGAGAACTTATGTAAAAATAAAACAATATTAAAAAAATTTAAATAAAAAAACACTCAACTGCTAAATTTACTTGTAACTACTAGTCGCAGTTGAGTACAAAATTGATAGGTATACCTATAATGTACGACATGCTTCAACTTTTAATACTGATGCTCAAAGCGCACTTACAAAATTATACAGTTTTGTATTTTCATGAATCAGGTTATTGAGTAATTTTTTTTGTTTTATTATTTTTTTTTTATTTCTAACTTTTAGGTTTAATTCTTATTCAGCCTTATAAAAAGGACTATGCATTTACAAATCATTTAGCTTTAGCCAAAAAGTACGTGTAGACTTTCTATGGACGCGAACAGTGTTACCTTCCAATGAGTGAAGGTTGATGAGGAGAGCGGGAGGAGGGAACTAGTAAAATGGTGTCAAAAAAAATCTTAAAGCGTGTGTCGAAAGAATTTTTGAAATCGCTCTAAATTTGTAAAAGGTATAGCTACACCTATTACTAATAAGGAGGATGAGGAAAAGAAAGGAAGAGGAAGGGGAAAACTAGTAAAATGATGTTAGGAAAAAAGTCTTCAAGCGTGTGCAGAAAGCACTTTTGAAATCGCTTTATATTTGTGAAAGTTATGCTATAACTATTACTAATAAGGATGGAGGGGAGGAGAAAGGGAGACGCGGGGGGATGGAACTAGTAAAATGGTGTTGGAAAAATAATCTGAAAGCGTATGCAGAAAGAATTTTTGAAATCACGTTATATTTGAGAAAATTACGTGAATATGGTTTTTGAATAGGGTGGGGGGAAAGACAGGAAAGAAGATGGGTGGGAGCAGGGAGGACTACAAAGTAACTACAGCAAATTAGAGGACATTTGCAAGCAATGGGTATTCAAAAGATTTTCAATAAAATCGCCTGAAATTTAAATAATTTGTATGCCTTAAAGCCTACATCATGTGACAAAATGGCATCTGAAGACCGCCATGTTGATTACTGTTTAAAAAAATACAACCTATAGCTTCTCGGGATCAGTAGCAATTCAACGACACCTTTTTTGTCAAAATCGGTTCAGCCGTTTAGCGTAACACAAACATACATATTTACTTACATACAACAAAATTAATGTGTAGCATACCGTTAGAAAGGTAATCAACTAAAGAAGTGTTAAAATGAAGATCTCAATTGTCGATACTTTTTTTAATTTTTAATTTTGAAATTGATTTTCTTTCACAAAATCACTAATGTTCTTCAATAAAAAACCTCGTATGTCCCTTCGGTACATCAATTTTAACAAATCTATTAATTAGTTGAAGAAGCATAAGGTTACAGAATTACAAAAAAAAATGGTACTTTTCCATACATTAATAAAAAGCTTACGAGGGTTTAAAGGAGGGATTTTGGGTAATTTGAGAAAAAAATAAAAAAATTCATATCTCTTTAGCCGTGTCTCTTAGGACCCAAGTTCTAAGGTTGAAAAGGTAACAGGCAAATGACCCCAACAATATCCCAAAAAATTTTGACGGTTCATGTGCCGAACACCTTGTATAATACGTGACTAACAATCAAAAACTTTTTTTAAATCAATTTTCTAAGCCCGCAGATCTGGGTTCCCGTATCTTTACGATTATAGGTTGTTTACGTCCTGCAAAACGACGTGCCTGCTTTTCTTCTAATTTAAGACTATCATATATTAAATATTTTAACTGCAAAACTATAAAACAGATAATTTTAGACTACATTAAATATGCCAAATATAATAAAAAAAAGAAAGCTAAGTAAAACTTTTGAAAAGTACATTGCACAAAAATCACATCAACGTTAAATTAACGTGAACAAAAATAACAAATTTTTTTTTACTTGACAACAACCGCATGCCATGTAATATTTATTTTGTTAAATCTACATCCCAACAAACATTTAAAGTTGTAACGACGAGACCCCAACTAGAAAGAATTTCTTAAAAGTAACCGCAACGTACTCCCGCTACGTCTCAGTATACCATACAGCGACGTTATATTTCCCTAAGTGGGGAACCAATTTCTGGTTATAACTACTTGGCCAACTGTTTAAAGTCACTGTAGTAACAACTACACTACTACGTCGTAGCCAGGTATCTACTACGTTGTAGAGGCTGGTTTTTTTCTGTAATGGCATAAAAGTTGCGATGTAGTTGAAAATAATATAATCGTTTCTTTTTGGTAGAATTGTTACACAATATGGTGGCCACAACAGTAAACAGACTCGCTTAGTTTTTTTGTTTGGTTATGGTTTTAATATGTACTATGTTGTCAAAAAGGGTGAGAATTTCCGAGCAGAGGATCAAAATTCGAGTGCGACGCAAAGTTTTTTGTATAACATGCATTATATATATTGCAAAAAACCGGTGCGCCCGTAAAATTGAGCCGTTTTCTGGTAGCTGATGGAATTTTTGTGTTGTGATTTTGGAGGTTATGTTTTCATAATCGACAGTTAACTCCAACAAATGTGCTTAAGAAGAGCATTTTTGGTAAGCTTCAACTAATTTGTATAGCTCTTTAACATGAGCTCATAAAACGACAAAAAAAATATTAAATTTTCTTTCTTACATAAAAACATGGCGTCCCAAACTATATTCCCTGATAGTCGAAAGGGTTACTTGAAAGTGAGCCTAAGTTACGGCAACGTGTCACTTACGACTTTTATGTCGGCATTCCTTTTTAGTTCTAGATAACACACTCGAATTTCTACTCCTTCGTTGCAGAAACGTATTATTAACTAGCTTTCGCCACTACAAAACGTCTACAGAGTGATAGGAACCACGCGATAAGTATAACTACTAGCCTCAAGTTATTGGGGTGTCGCCACTTGTCATTTGCCGTTTCTGTCAACAACAGCAGCACTGCTTATAGGTTATGTACGAGCGTGAATTTGTGGTAGGTTTTAAAACAAAAACAAGATAAATTAAATTCCATTAGAATAATAAATGAAGTGCCAATAAAAAGAGTTTTCTAAAAATGTATGTTGCAGTCGAGAGCATGATCCCTATTCTAGAATTTCTAGGAAGTGTTGGTCAAGGAACTAAAAGAACGTAGTCACATCAATGAAATCAACTTATTGTTACTTTTTTCATTTACACATTGCTCTCACAACTCGTATGTAGTATTTTTTATTGTTTTTAGATATTTTGGCATTGTCAATATTCAGTAATTTTTATTATTATAAGCCCTATAAGTAAAAAAACAATCTCTGAGACTTGTTAGATCGCTTAGAAATCCGCATTGTTTTTTTATTAGCCGCAAACAGCGCAAAAGTTCCTAGATGAAGTCTAGCATATCCCAGAGGTTATTTTAGGGGCCGTGCATAAATTAGATATTAGGGCCTATTGCAATAAAGCCTGGCACATAACACAGCACAAATTTAAGTTTATTCACTTCAAACCAAGCTTTAACAACAGCACAAATTTGAAGAAAACCAAAAAGACAAATACCCAAGCTTAACACATAAAATGAATCACAGTGAGACACGACACGTCAGCACAAGAGGCATAGATAAACGAATTCGGTTTAGTCCGCACAAGAGGGTTACGATGGCGATAGGGTGGTGCCACAGCACAAACCACGAACGACCGTAAAGACAGTACAAGAATAGAACAGCAACAAGTAGCGTAAAAGATTAAGCATGGACCAGGGAATTCTTAAAATCCGTGTGCGGTACTCGATACTTTGGATCAATATTTTGCATTTTGATTGTTTTGCAAAATGGTCAAGCAATGAGCTCGAGAAAATGGACTGCTCAAGGTAGTTAAAAAAATATTTGCAAAACTATTCCTAATATTCCCATATTATAAAAGGAGCCACAAAAAGTAGGGTTAAGAATGTGTGAAACCAAGATGCGACTTCAAAAAGTCTACGTTTTCAAAGTAGAAACAGGAAGGAGAGATTACTTTAAAAGATCGACATTAAAAAAAAGTCAAAGTAGTTGCGGCTTTAAAGTTGATCCAAAAAGTTATTTTGTCTACATTGTTACATCAGATGTTACTATGATGACACAAACTTTTGTGGTAAAAATTAAAGTTATAATGTAGTTGTCGGATACACTTGTTTGAGACTCCAATGAAGCTTAACTTTCCAGTGGTAATTAAGTAGGATATAAAAGTCAGGGCGACTACGAAATAACGACTAAAAAGAAAGTAAAACTTTAGCAACGTCCTATTGTGGTAGAGAAGACTATGAGAATCGACTATCAAGAAACAATCCTAAGAAGTAGTTTAGAGGGACGTTTTTACGAAACATCTACTATTTCCTGATACTAAATAGTAGTTAGAACTAAAAAGTAACAAATTTTGTTTGGGATCACCACATTTCTACTATAAGAAAGTAGCAAAGCCTTTAGAACATGTAGCCGCTATTATAAATGTTAGTTGGGATGCTTAAAGATAACTTAAAAACAAGGAGAAATCAAGCTATAAAAATTTACGTTTTGATGAATTTTCTGGTGCTGTGTATATAACGTGTTTACCCTCGTTATTTTCATGTACCAAATTCACACTTGAAAAGTCCTCCACAACATGTTCTAAAACGCCACTAGATTAAGACTTCTCAAACCTACTAACTTTCTCCGTCTTTTTTGGTCACGTTTTTTTAAATACATTTTTTTAACTTAAAAGAGACGTGAAAGGAAGTTATAAAAGTTCAGTAGTTTAAGACTACAACACTTCAAGACAATTTTAAAGATGGCGCTCAAGGCAAGACAAAATATCAATATATCTATCTATATACATTATGTTTTTTTAAAGCTAAACAAGATTTTTAAACATTAAACACTTTCACAGAATATTAATGTGTATTTATCAGGTTAATAACAGATGCGTCGTGATCGTGGATCAGGGATCAGTTCCTTAACAGGTTTTTGTAGTTTAGAGGCCAAAGCACTGCCTGATAGATTTCGTCAAAGTGAAAAATCCTGACAATAGGTGGCGCTGCTGCAAGTAACATCTCAAAAATATTCGGTAGAAAAGCAATGCAAGTCGCGTTTTAAAATTCGTATAGAAATTGCGTGAATCTAATGTGATTTTAACGTTGATAAAAATTACGTGAAAAACAATGCTGTTTTAATTTAATAATGGCGTTATTAAAACGCAGTTTTTAGCAACGTAATTTTTTATAACGTTAATGAATGACCTATTAAGCTTGTTTTCATATTTGAAATAAACGTTTTTTTCTAGCAGCTTTTAAAATCAACGTTTTTTTTTTTGTCACGCCTTTTTTATGTGTTAAACACGCGATTGTGCTATGTGGGGTAAGACATAACATTTTTTTAAAAAATTTGGCACGATCAGGTCGTTTCGCTCAGTGTTAGGGATTTTGAGTTTTCTTTTTTTTATAATTCGACGCTCCCTTTATTCTCCATACCGCCCACCACAACTTAGGTCACTAGCCTACTTAACCCTTAAAATTAATGTTCTTATCCATAACTAACAATTAATTTTTGTCCCAAATTAAAAAAAAATAATGAAACCAGCCTTCCATCTTATTGGTACTGGAATCGAACTAAAAAGAAGAAGAATAAAAATAAAACTGATGCTTTTCGCAACATTAAAAGAAATAAAACAATATTTATCATATAGGTACACATTAAAAATACATTTAAACATTTTTTCACACCCTGCCACAATCAAATGTCGGCCATTAATGATCAAATGTTCGGAATGTGTCTTTCCGTCTGTCTGTGCATCTGACGTCATTCGTCACCGCAGCCCCCAGTTCGAGATTAAGCAAACATCGTTAGGTTGTAATTAAATACTCTCCAACACCCACCCTCGCAATAAGCCTGTCTAGGTTTAGATCGCTACCTACGTAAAGAAGGCCTGATGACGTGTTCAGAGGAGTGAGGCTGCTAGCGAGGCATAGGCTGTCGATCAGCATCAGCTGAGCATTAGGTGATTGTGTGAATAGAGTGAATTTTTGTGTTTTTTCCAAATTTTTGAATTTCTCAAGGCTGGGCTATCAAAACGGACTTGGCCACGATCGTCCACTTTGTTGACGTCATATCGGGGGCTGATTTTTTTTGATTGTCGCGTCACGACACAGCTGATCGTCTTTAAAATATTAAAGTTGGAATGACCGTTCATGAATAATTGATGTTTTTTTTTTAATAAAGCCAGTTTTGAGATTGTTTTTACTATATTCTTGCAACAATTATTTTTAAATGTATATGTATTCCTTAATTTTTCAGAGCCGCATTAGCTCACACAAAAATTAAATTTAAAGCAGAAGCGAATGTGTTTGTTTCTGCGTGGAAAGTAATCGGATTACCTACATCTATTTGTTTATATTCGGCACTCGGCAGACTTTTAAAAGTTAATATAGTTATCTACATGTGTTTACAAAAATTTCAATATCAAAAAATGATTTTTTTGTAATGTAATTTTGTTTTAAAAAGATTAACGCTGGTATTTTTGGATTCTAAATAAACTTTATTGTAAAAAATCATTAAAAAATCGAAACAGTTTTACAATACAAACAAATAAACAACTGCCATGACAAACACAGATGACAAAGTCAAATCTATGTCAACAGTTGGCATGTGGTACATGGCGGGTAATTTAAATTCAAAATAAGTAATGCTAAATCTTGAAGATTTTAACCTTTTAATCCATCTTGCATCCATCTACAAAAGTTTGGTGGAATATCCGGATGGTGTCTGAGAATATTTCACTGAAATTTCGCTAAAATCTGTACTGCCATTTTGAAAATATCATAAAAAAACGTCTGACATCCCATAAGACCCAATGTAAAAGTCCCCCGAGAACAGCAGATATTTTCAGGGTCGTGGCCTGTATTTTTTTGTTGGCCTTGTTTGAGGAAACATTGTTTGTTTGTTGTGACCGACTAGGCTAGAATGCATTGTGTCTGCCAGAAGACAAAGTTTAATACACCCTTGATTTTTTGAATAAATTCCATAAAACCTTAAAATTCAGAACGGAATTAGACGATCAAAAAAAAATTTGGCACAATTTTAATTTTGAAAATGCAGAAATCCTTTTAAAAGAAAATAACTAACATAAAAGAAGAATTTATGAAATGATTCAAATGAAAAAACACTCCAACGCAATAAATGTTAAATCTGATACTGAAAACCTAAGTAATATTTCCAAAACTTAATGACACAAAATAAAGATTCAATGAAAAACAAATATTAAATCTACAAATTGCTTACCAAACCAGTATAAAATGGTCGAACCAAAAAAGAATAAGTAGATTAAAAAAGAATTGATAATATTATTAATATTGCGATAGCTATGCAACTTAAGGGATAAGTTAAAGAAATTTTTTTTTTTTTTTTTTTTTTTTTTATTTGTCAAACACACTGTGTTTTTTTATTACAATCTAGTCAGTAAGACTAATTAGCAATTTTGTTTTAACTTAATTTACTAGAAAAGTCAGATTTAAACTTAGGGTTCACTCAACAGTTCTCCCCGCTTTGTTTAGTCTGTAACTCACAATTGTGTTGTGTTTATAGCATTATTTTGTTTTATGTGTAATTCACTTAGTTTACTAGCTCAAACGGCTTCACTCTTTTTAGTCGTCGAACTAGCATAGTATTGTCTAGAAGCTGAATTGCTTCCACATTCACATGCCGATGGAGTCTATCTTCATGGCTTTTTGCGTACTTTTTTATAGTCTCTGCTACAGTTTCGATTTTTAGATCTCGATGAAGGTCACTATTTCGAACGTACCAAGGTGCATTCACAATGTTTCTTAATACTTTATTTTGAAATCTCTGTACAACTAGAATGTTACTCTCTTTAGCACAACCCCATAGTTGAATACCATATGTCCATACTGGTTTCAGTATTTGTCTATAAAGCAGTAACTTATTATGAATTGTTAAATTGGACTTCCTTCCAATTAGCCAGTTCATTTTTCTATACCTTATCTCAAGTTCTTCTTTTTTTTTCTTAACATGTGCTTTCCAGCGCAATTTGGTATCAAGTGTCATACCTAGATATTTTGCCTGATTCGAATATGGTACTGGAATGTTGTTAATTGTTATTTGTATGTGATTTATATTTTTGTTTGTAAAATCAACATGAATTGATTTGGTTTCATTTAATTTTATTCGCCACTTTGTGGTCCAACTGTGAATTTGGGTGACTGCATCCTGAAGTTTCTCTATGCATTTTTCAATAGATTTTTCTACCGTCAATAAACCAGTATCATCGGCAAATGTTGCTAAGTGACAATTTTCTGGCTTTGGGATATCACAAGTGAATAATAAGTATAGATAAGGGCCTAGTACGCTACCCTGGGGCACGCCTGCTTGAATTTCTCTTAAATTTGAGTATGAGTCTTCCTGTTTTACTCTAAAATGTCTATCAGATATGTATGATTCCAAAATATCCGAATACTGTTTTGGCAGAAACCTTTTTAGTTTAAAATTAAGGCCTTCATGCCACACTTTGTCAAATGCTTGTGCTACATCTAGAAAAACTGCAGAACAAACTTTTCCCTCTTCTAGTGCTTTTTCTATTATATTAGTAATTCTGTGTACTTGATCTATCGTGGAATGCTTGTCTCGAAAACCAAATTGATGAGATGGAATAATTTCTTGTCTTTCTATGATGGGTTTTATTCTTTTAAGCAATAATTTTTCATAGAGCTTGGATATAATTGGCAGCAAAGATATTGGCCTGTAAGATGACACGTCATGGAGTGGTTTTCCCGGTTTTGGAATCATGATAACTTCTGCAACTTTCCACAGTTTAGGTACGTACCTAAGCCTAAAAGACGCATTAATTAGGTTGCATAGTTTTACGATAGCTTTTCTGGGGAGTTGTTTTATGACTACCCCGTTAATAAGATCATACCCTGGGGCTTTTTTCGAATTAATATTTTTGATTTCTGTTAATATTTCTTTTGGTGATGTAAGCTTAATATGGTCCTCGATTTGATGGGGTTCATTTAAATGAAAGTGTTCATCTGGTGCTTCGTGGGGCTGAAATGTTTTTTCTAAATGACTTGCAAAAATATCTGCTTTTTCTTCGTTACTCCTTGCCCACTGGTTGTTAGATTTTCGTATGGGTGGAATTTGGATAATTGGTCTTTTAAAATCTTTGGTTGCTTTCCAAAGGGAATAGTCGGTATTTTTATCATCTGTAAGCTCATTAAGAAAATGGTTAATAGATTCATTTTTTATTACTAGAATTTCTCGCCTAATGCGCTGCGTCATGTTGTTGAGATTTGTTTTGTCCCGAGGATCACGGCTTTGTTGCCACTTTCTTCTTAGTTTCCTTTTTTCCAATATAAGGTCTCTAATTTCCTTTGGATAGTTTTTTCCCTTAAAAATTCTCTTTGGTTTTGGACTGTTTTCCCAAGCTGCTTGTTGAATATTTGTAACAAAATAATCAACTTCTTTATCGATTTGTTCTGGCGTTTGCAATGGTACTGATAGGTTTATTTTTTCTGACAGACTTTGTTTAAAACTAATCCAGTCAGTCAGTTTATTAACTAGTGAGATATTTGCTTCTTTCTTTATTATGTTTTTACTAAGAGTTAGAATAATAGGTGAATGATCTGAGTGTAAATCAAAACTTTCTTCTATATCTACAAAACTTAAAGATATATTTTTTACTATAAAAAAATCAATTAGATCTGGAATTTTTCCTGGATCTGTTGGATAGTATGTGGGCTTACCAGTTGATATCGGCTCACATTGATATTCACTAATAGCTTGCAAAAGTTCTTTTCCTTTAGAGTTCGTCAGTCTAGATCCCCAGTAGGTATTTTTTGCATTAAAGTCACCTCCAATTATAAAACGGTTTCCTAATTTTCTGAGAAAATTAAGATATTGATTTTTCTTTAGTAAGTGCCTTGGTGGTATATAGACAGCACTTATGACTAATGTATATGTTTTGGTTTTTACACTTACTAATGTAGCTTGAATCTCTATGGTTTTATATCCCATCTCCTCATAGTGTGATATATTTTCTTTAATTATTACAGCACTTCCCCCATGTGCAGTATTGCTAGGGTGAGTTGTATGATACACTTTATAACCTTTAAATTTAATGTGAGACTGGTTAGTGAAATGCGTTTCTGACACAAGACAGACGTCAATTTTTTCTATGTCTAGAATAACTTGCAAGTCTTGCTGATGTTGCAAGAGACCATTGGCATTCCAAGCTAGGATTCTAAGATTACTGACCATTTTGAGGCATATTGGTAGCTCCGTTATTGCTACTTTCTAGTTTAGTTAATCGCTCATCAAGTTTGTTCAATTTCTCCAAAATTAATTGTAGTGTTTGTTCCATAGTATTTTGACTACTGATATTAATATCAGGTATAGTAGCTGTTGCTGCTACTTGGCTGTATGTCCTTGTCACAGAGTTTTGTGTGACTGTGTTTCTTGTCTGTTGGTTTTGTCTATTTGTACTCACGTTTGGTATGAGATTCGGTTTCTTAGGTTTATTTTTCAATTTTTGTATTTCCTTAGCAACAAGGCATCCTCTGTAGTTAGCAGGATGCTTGCCTCCACAGTGGATGCATTTTGGCTCAGATTCTTTTGGTTTGGGGCATTCTACAGTAAGATGTTTCCCCGTGCATTTTACGCAACGTGGTTCTTTAGCGCAATATTTTTGCGTGTGTCCATAAGATTGGCATCTTTTGCATTGAGGGACTAACTTTGAGGTTTTTAGTGCTTTTATTTCCACTTCAATCCCAAGGATACTGGAAATTTCAAAAATTTTGTTGATATCTTCATCGTGGCTAAATGTGAGCATAAACATGTTAAGAGGTTGTCTTGTTCTCCATTTAAGTTTGTTGCTGGCCTCCAGTGCCTTAAAACCTTTTTTTTGTAGATCAGCTACAATTTTCTGTGGGTCACATGAGAAGTGTAGCCTATTCGCTATTACTCTAATTGGCCTTATTTGTTTGTTTTCGTATGAGTGCCATTGATGCTTTATTTCATTAAGCATTTTAGTAACCAGCCGATAGCTGTCTGCGTCTTGTACATTTATTTTAATATTTTCGTTATTTAAAACTTTTATTTTAACTCCTTGTATGATATTTAACTTTTCATAAATATCATTAAAATTATTTACGCCATTTACCATAATCGGTGGAGGTAATGGAGCTTTTTTAACCTTAGTTGGGGGTTCTTCATTTTGTGTTTTATTGGAGGGCTCTCCAGTGCCCGAGCTTTGTTGTGGTGGTGAGAGTGAAGTATCCATTCGACGTTTTTTCCAACCTTTTCCTTTTTGTCTGATCCACTCAGTTTCTCTTGCCAGATCGTCCTCATCAGTAATGTAGTCCATGTCAGACTCTTCTTTTTTAGTGACTTTTGTCTCTAAATCTGCAAATTTTCTTTGCATACTTTCCAGTTGACTTCGGAGATAATCCACTTGTACACTAAGTGAATTTTTTTCGTTTTGGGATTTTTTCCATTCGCTATATAAAACTTCTTCATTTTGTGTTCTAGCATGGCTATCCTGAAATAATTCGGCATTATCCATTTTTTCTTGATTTTGTTTGGGCTTTTCGCTAATTTTTAAAACAAGTTTCACAGGTGATGGTACACTTTTTTTGCTTTAAATGATATATTATTTATAATACACATTGTATATAGATTCTCAACACAGGTATCTCGCGCGCGATGTTTTTTGTAAACAAAACAAACGTTAAAGAAATTGAAGGTAAAAATAGAATTTTTATTTATGTTTTTTATTTTATTTTTATTGCCACCAAGTGTATCTAGCGGGATTTGTTGGCCAATGAATTTTGTCCATGTCCGTCATAATGATGTCATCAGTGAATCCCGTAAGGAATGCTTGGTGGCAATAATAACGCACCGGACAAAATTCGTTACACAGAGTTTATCTCTGTTGTCCTCATGGGCGGGTTCGGTTCGGTTCGGTTCGGTTCGGTTCGGTTCGGTTCGGTTCGGTTCGGTTCGGTTCGGTTCCGTACGGTTCGGTTGTGAAACCTCTCCTTGCGGACACCTCTATTAAGCGGACACTCCCTTTGGGCAGACAAATTTGTTGGAACCAAGCTTTTGCCTATGTCTTTACATGTAAAATTCCCTCCTATAACCGGACACTCTAATAACCGGACGCGGACAATTTTTTTTGGTTAAAAAATTCTGAAACCTCCCTTAACCGGACGCGAACCTCTGAAAACGGGACGGAGCGCTGCACGATATGGGCATAAATATTATGTGGTATGTTGGCAACAAGGCACTGTGCAGCCGGGGAATTACCTCTTTCCGTTTTAAGTTTTAACATTATTTGATTCAGCGGCACTGCTGTGTTTATTGTTCAGTTGGGTAATAATAGATCTCTGTGAAATAGCGCCTAGTAAAAAACTTCTTATTTTATGTGGAAAAATGGAAATTGTTAACGTTTCATGGAACGAACATCTACCAACACGTTAGATCGCCGAAAATTTTAGGCAGCGGAAATTGTTAATAAATATATATCAAAATTTCGCAGTTACGTCTCTTAACCGGACACCTCCAATAAGCGGACAAAATCGACGGAACCGTGAGTGTCCGCTTATGGGAGGTTTCACTGTACCAGCAAGCCGGACCAAAGTAGACTTTAAAAAAGCTAGTCTATGACGAAAGAAGCAGAAACCATTTTTAAAATAACGTTTGATTAAAAAAAACTTAAAAACATAAACGCTATTACCATCAATTTTTTTCGATACAATCCTTACCATATACGCAAATATCTTTAGTTTCTTCCACGAACAATTTTAGCCTTACTTATAATTTATTTTATTTGTTTTACTTTAGGCTTAAGTGATTATGCACCAAAATTATATTAAATGAACCCTCTATAACTTAAAAAAAGAATATATTTAGGAGTTAACTTTTAGTACAACTAATTAAGGCCATCAAAGAGTTATACCGCAATAGTAAGGCAAAAGTTAAAATAAAAGCAAAACTAACCAAAGGCTTTCAAGTAAATAAAGGTCTTAAACAAGGTTGTTGTATCTCGCCTACGCTCTTCAAGATATACTTGGAACAAGTCCTTAAAGTATGGAAGAGAAAATGCCAAAACATGGGAATTCCGTTGGACGAAACCACCTTGTATACTTTATGTTTCGCCGATGATCAGATAGTAGTGGCTCAGGATTATGACGACCTCGAATATATGACACGAAAACTAATAGAAGAGTACAATAAGTGGGGACTAGAGGTTAATCTCACTAAGACAGAGTATATGTGTATCAGTGGAAGAAACAGGATCTAATCTTAAATACCGGGCGGCGAATTCAGTCCTGTGATGAGTATAAATACTTAGGTCTTAAAATTTCAGCTGACGGAACACTAGACAAAGCTATAAAAGATCGAAACGTACAAGGAAGAAAAACAATAACTTTATTACATGAAATAATTTGGGACCAAAGTATATCAAAACATAACAAAAAGCTTATATATAACACCATTGTAAAAAGTATTATTACATACGGCTCAGAAGTATGGCCAATCAAGGATAGAACAGAAAAAATGCTTTCCGCTACGGAGATGGACTATTGGAGAAGAGCAGCAGGGAAATCAAAAAGAGAAAGAGTTACAAATCAAAGTATAAGAGAAATTATGACAGTGGGTGAACGTACTTTAGTGGATGATATAAGAACAAAACAACTAGTGTGGTACGGACATGTACAAAGAATGAATGATGAAAGACTACCTAAACAAATACTACAATGGAAACAAACTGGCCGAAGAAAACGAGGACGGCCAAGGAGAAGCTGGAGAGAAGGAATAGACAGTGAAATAAGAATAAGAGGCCTAGATGATGAATTATGGGCAAACAGAAACATGTGGAGATTGGGTATCGGAAGACGTAGAACGTTGTGAAACCGATAAATATATGTAACTTTTAGTACTTCGAATCCTTGGGGTCATTTAAGGGTTCAATTAGCACCGGTTAAGGATGTTATCAGGATATCGGATTTGACCACTTATGAACTAGCCGCAGGTCACTGTACACTGCTGAATTTCGGACATGTCCAGAAAAATCCCGACGGATGGTAACCCTAAATGAAAGAAATAAACGCTGACGTAGGTAAGTTATTTGTAATTTGTTTTCCCACATAAATAGTTTTGCCGGTAGTTGCGAGTTGCGTGCCGAGGCTCAAAACTCTTCGACAATTTTGAACTTAAGAAAAACTAAGGTTCCCTTTTATATTTACCGGTAATTGTCTTGGTAATTTTCCGTACAATTATTAGACATTGCTGCAAAAAATTTGGTAATATAAAAACATCTAAAATAAAAACTTAACGCCAGTCTTTAGGTGTTATAAATGTTTCAAGTGATGGGTTTAAGCCTAGCCACATAGCACAGTCACGTGTTTAACACGTAAAAAAGGCGTCAGAAAAAAGAACGTTGATTTTAAAAGCTGCTAGAAAATAACGTTTATTTCATATATGAAATCAAGCTTAGGTTACGTTATAAAAAATAACTTTGCTAAAAACGGCGTTGTAATAAAGCAGTGTTTTTACGTTATTTTCAAGTGAATTCTAAGTAGATTTTTATCAATGTCGAAATCACATCACACGAATTTTAATACGCGACTTGCTTATATTCTACCGAATATTTTTGAGATTTTAATAGAGGCGCCACTTATTGGCGGCATTTTTCACTTGGACAAAATCTATCCGGAAGCTCTTTGGCCTCTAAACTCAAAAAACCAGTTAATGAACTGATGCCTGATCCTTCATGATCACCACGCATCAGCTATTTACTGTTTAAAAATCTTGTTTAGCTTTTAAAGAAAACACCACAAACTGTTCTTAAGCTAATGAACTTTTAAAACTTCCCTTCCCGTCACTTTTAAGTAAAAAAAGTTATTAAAAAAAAACGTTACAAAAAAAGACGCAGAAAGTTAGTAGGTTTAAGAAGTCTTAATCTGGTGTTTTAGAACATGTTCTGGAGGACTTTTCAAGAGTGAATTTGGCATATGAAAATAACGAAGGTAAAAAGACGTTATATACACAGCACCTGAAAATTCAGCAAAAATTTTATTGCTTGATTTTTCGTTGTTTTTAAGTTATCTTTAAGCATGTAGTTATTTCTTAACCTAGGTAACTAAAAACAAATCAAATCCTGCGAAATCTAAATAGAATATAACCGTTTCAAACACATAACTTTAAATGGACAAGTTATACAATATTTAGCGTTTGCGGCTCTTCTCGAATTTAACTGTTTTTTATGATCTGTATACGGTAATAAAATTTTATAACTTCACTAATATTGATTTTGCAAAAGTAAAACCCCATATACTTATAAGTTACGTATCCGTACTCCTAAAGTCTTAAAGTATCATCTGCTGACAAAGATTGGCCACAGACCTTGGGCCATGGTTAAGTGTCTTGACCAGCTTTATCTTTGATATTTTAAATTTTAAAATGTTTTATTATGGCTAGAGAAGACATTCTTAATGTGTTTTTTGACAGTTTATAAATTGCACATATCGCTGCTTTCCAGAAAGACTGTCACAAGTCAGAATATGCAAATTTATAGGAGAGACGAACAAACATTATATTATCAATAACAACTGTACATAAGACAGTCCAAAAAAAACAAAGATACAGTCGGTTTACTAGTTCACTGGCCTCTAAAACGTAATTTTTTTTTTGAGTTGTGCCGGTATTTCTGGAATGTCGCGATATGCTAATTTCTTAACATAGCATCGCAGCAAAATGGGATTTTCAAAATATAGTAGAACTCGGCTTTCTCAATAATCTATGATACTACTTCTGAGATATTTGCAAAAATTGTTTTCAAGGCTGATATAGCGTGAAGTTTACTTGGAGTGTGCTAATGGGCAAGGGAATCTACGATCTGCAGACGATACCGTTCTGGAAAACAAAGCTGAATTTTTCAGAAACTTCATCTACTATAATATTTTTAAAATTTAACACACAGTTAAACATAAACTAACCGAGGTTACGTTAATAAACAAAAAAACTTTAACATTCTCCGTAGCATTAATCATCAAATAACTTGGAATTACTTGAGTAGTTTTCGATAGCACTGAGCACTGGGAAGTAAAAGCATATTTAATTAATAGCCGAATAGATCACATATATACAGAGTTAATAGCCAATATACAGGGTGAGGAAAAAGTACCGGACCCCTAAATATCTCGATAACTAAGAGTTATTTGCAAAAATGGTCTAAATAAAAGTTTTAGGATTGAATTTGTTCTATTTGGTCGTGACATTGACATTGACGTATCTGTCAGCATTAGGAGATTTTCGCAGGTCAACTTTAAAAATTTAAATGTAAACCATATTTTTTTCTTTTACCATTCGATGGAGAATAAAAATCTACGTTTAAAATGACATTGTAATTTTGTGTCAGAATGACATTTCGAAGAATATAAATTAAATAATTGTTCTTAAAGTGGCCTTAACACTTTAAGAAACTCGTAAATTATTTAATTACCCCTGTATTTTATTATGCGTGTAGCTGTGACAATGACATTATATCTAAATATTGTGTCAAAACAAATCGCAAATTGTTTCTTGTTTGAAGGGGTCCCGGTACTTTTTCCTCACCCTGTATATAGCGATGCAAGAACATCAATCAAAATCCACAAAGGAAACAAGTCAATCCGCATAAGAGGAGGTGTCAGCCAGGGTGACACAATATCCCCTAAGCTATCTAACCAGGCCCTAGGAGACGTTTTTAATAGCTTAGATTGGAATGAAATAGGCATAAAAGTAAACGGACAATACTTAAACCACAAGATATGCTAATGATATCGCCTTAATAACAGAGAAGAAAGAAGAAGTGATCAAAATGCTGGAAGAACTGGATACAGCAGCTAAAAATATAGGCCTAAGTATTAACTACACTAAAACTAACATCATAACAAACACAGTTAAAGATATTACGATCAGAATAAACCAAAAGAGAATAGTAGTAGAGGAATAACTGAACAGATTAAATCAAGACACGAGTAAAACTGGCCTGGGCAGCATGCGGTAAATTAAGATACATATTAAAAAATATCCTCAGTACCTCAAAACAATAGTGTATAACCAATGCATCCTTCCTGTACTTACATATGGATCCCAGACCTGGACATTTACAAAATCAAACATGGATAAGGTAACAAAAGCTCAAAGATAAATGGGAAGATAAATATTACATGTAAAGCTAACAGATAGAAAAATTAATGAGAAAATAAAGTAAGGGATGTCAGAAGAGAAGTAGCAAAATTAAAATGGAAATTTGCCGGTCATAATATCAAACAAAAACACGATATATTGAAAATTGTAAACTGGAGACCTTGGGAAAATATAAGAAGTAGGGGAAGAAACCAAATGAGGTGGGCGGACGGACGATTTGAAGAAACAGGCGGCAACTAGATGGATGAACACGGCGACAGACAGAGAAGAGTGGAAGATATTGGGGGAGGCCTATGTTGGATTGATAATGGCTAAATAGATAGACGTATTCCTTTATTGATAAATATTTGAACTTAACATACCTAAACTCGAAAGAAGTCGTAAAATGAGTAAAGCAAAAGGACTGTGCGTATAAACAGATATTTAAAATGTAAAAATTTGTGTACGCTTTTACTACCATGAAGTGCTTTTAAGTTTTCAAACACAGCCATCAAGCACTACTTATGTAAATTGTACTTTCAAGTTTTTGCCTATTTTGCGTTTTATGATTTTTCAAAGGCAACGAATTACTACGTTTTTAAATTAAACAACTAGCTGAAGATTTTACGACTTTGTGAATGCCTAGATATACAGAAGAAAGAATGATAATAATTATATGAAAAAAATAGTCCAATAATAATTATTATTTAACCATTTTCTTTTGTTTTGATGCAAGAACTAGAAACAACGAAAACTAAACTTGGAGAAGCAATTAACAGTTTCAGTTGAATATTAAATCGAGAACACACAATAGTAACGGGTGATTTTGTCAGGAATTTTTTTAACAGATGAAAATGTCAAAGTTTAACACTGTCCAGGGCTATCAAAATTTACGGGTCACGATCCTCCACTTTGTTGACGTCAGATCGGGGGCGGATTTTTTTTTTGATGGTCACGTTACGACACAGCTGATTGTCTTTAAAATATTGCAGTTGGAATGACGGTTCATGAATATTTGATTTATTTTTAAATAAAGCCGGTTTGAGATTGTTTTTACTATATTCTTGCAGAACAATTTTTTTAAATGTATAGTAATCCTTAATTTTTCAGAGCCGCTTCATTAGCTCACACAAAAATTAAATTTAAAGCAAAAGCGAATATGACAAACACAAATGACAAAGTCAAATATAACAGATGGCATGCGGTGCATGGCGGGTAATTTGAATTCAAAATAAGAAATGCAAAATTTTGAAGATTTTAACCTTTTATACCTACAAAAGTTTGTTAGAATATCGGGATGGTGTCTGAGAATATTTCACGGAAATTTCTCGGAAATCTGTAGTGCCATTTTAAAAATATCCTAAAAAAAGGTCTGACCTCACATAAGATCCAATGTAAAAGTCAGCCCCCAGAGAACAGCTGATTTTTTCATGGTCGTGGCCTCTATTTCTTTGTTGGCCTTGCAATGTCAAGGTACTGTTCAGTAATATTTGACATTTTCATCATCATCATGCAGTAGTATAGAGGCGCAACTACCCAGATTTTCGTAAGCCCCAGCCAACATAATTTCCAATAGGAATATATTATTATGTGATACTGGTAAAGTAAAATATGCCATCTCAGTGGCGCACCCAGGAATATGTCTTAGGGGGGGGCGAGGCCTTTTGGGGGGGCCGAAGCCTCATGATGTCGAATTTTAAACTATTTTTTGTGTTTTTTCATGAAATATGTAGAAAATATGTAAAAAAATCTAAGGCTTGGGGGGGCCCGGGCCCCGAGCGCCCCTCCCCTGGGTGCGCCTATGTATGGTAATAATAGATACCTAATATATAACAATATGTAAGCCATTTCCAATGAAATTATATTGTTATTTTTAAAATATGAATTTTAAATCCATAGGTATTAAAGAATGGCATTGTTAATTTAAAAACATGAACAAAACCAAAGCGTTAAATTTAAAATATCAACTTTGTTGCGATGCACAGTGGAATGTTTTGAAGATCTAGGTGGACAACCCCTGAGCAACATTAGCACTTTTTAATGCTTGATTTTTTTAGCTTTAAAATAACATAAAATATTTAAAAGCATTTAGTATTTGCAATATTACCTACCTCTTATATAGGGTGATTCAGATTTTAACGATTTTAAGATTTGTAGTCATACTGTATGTTTTTAACGAAAATTGTTTCAACAAATTTTATAACAATGAAGTAACGGTATATATTTTTTTTTAGTTTTTGCAAGAGGGAGTTTAAATAAAACAGTCTTGCAATATACAAGGTGTTTCAGAAAAACTAAAATAAAGACGTTTTAGGCGGTAAGGGACGATCAAGAAAAAAGTTCCGCTCTCATCTGTCACTATATGAAAAATAAATGCATTAAAAATTTTAAACCTCTCACCCCTTGCCCGGGGTGAAACCAACCGCTAAAATTATAATGAAAAATGTTCATCGGATGGCATTATCTTTAAAGGGGTTTAATGTAAGAAAATTTAAGAGAGATTTGGATTTTAGTTTTTTATAACTAAGAACGTTCTAAAAAATATTTATTAAATTGGAAAATTTTTATTTGAAAAATATCATTACTTAACAAATAATAGAATAATTAACTAACACAAGTCCATTTTATTATTATCTTGCAAACTAAACTGTGTTAATTAATTTCTCAATCTGACACAAAAAAGACAAGAAAAATATATTATCATATTTCTAAAACCGCATAATAATAACTCGCTCCGTTTAAAACTTAATTTTTTGGATGTTTTTAACCTCAAAAAACTTCTCTTGGGGTTTGGTGCAGATGTATTTTTATTAAACTTGGTTAAGCTTGTGACATAGTGAAAAGTTACAGTTTACAAAAATTCGAGTCGAGAGTTTCAAAAACCCATCGTAAATTACGTAACCCCTCCTCCCCCCTATAATATATTCAAGAATCATGATTCCCATTCCCCCCTTGAGCGTTACGTACTTTAGGAATTGGCCCATACACATAGGTATCTACATGGGATAGGGTGTCTCTGATAAAAGTAACTTCAAGGGGGTTTATGAGGATTTAGAAGACGGTAAGACATACCAATTTTGGTAAAAAAGTGGCGCTATTCCGAGCTGTATCAAAGAAAACATTTATATGCGTTTTCAAAATATTGAGAAATAAATGGATCCATAAGGGATCTGATACCTTCCTAGCTAGCCTATTAGCACACTTCAAGTGAAGCCATGATAATATATCAGCTTTGAAAAGTTTTTTGTATATATCTGAGAAACTGAAGCTCTTACGAAGTTTTTAGTTATAACACGAATTATTAAGCAAAATATAGTCTACTATATTACGAAAACTGTATATTGATACAATGCTCCATAAAAAATATAGATTTTTTTTAAATTTTAATTGTCAAAAAACTATCATTAGCATTAATAGATTTTGACCAAAATCTAATCAGCTCGTAAGAGTGTCGAGCACTATTTTACCTGAAAATTTTATGAAAATCGGTTCAGCGGTTTAGGAGCTATCGTGTTACGGGCAGAAATAATATACACACATACACACACAGACAGACATTACGACGATATTGCTAGGATAGGTCAAAATACACACATTTTCGGCGTTATCTAAAACAAAAATTTTTCGTCGAAAATAATACCTATTAATAATACCATTGCTATGCGGGCTAGGAAGGCAAAAACTAAAAATTGTGACTTTTTGAAAAAATAAAGGCTTAAAAAAATTGTTAACGTCATTTTATTGACCTAGTCATATTTATATAGTTTTATTCAATTTGTTTAAAAAAAGGCGACAATATTTTAATTTTTCGAATAACACAATTTAAGTTTTTAAGCATTATTTTGAAACCCCCTGTAGATATTTTTAACTTCGACACTGCATCCGATTAAGCTCACAATAGCGCCACTTTTTTCCTTTTGAACGAATATCGTAAGTGTTACCTTTTCTGAAAATCCCACAAAGCCCTATGTACTTACTTTTATCTGGACACCCTGTAGACAAACACACACATTGACTCATCGTGATATAGAAAAATGCACGAAGATTGACATTTGTGAAGGTATCAAAAAGAAAATGTCATTAAACACAAATAATACGTTTTCTATTTTTAGAGTTGCAGGCTAACAAAATAATTAAGTACAAGTTTACCGCAAAAAAAGGACAAAACTTCAATACTGCGTCAGAAAGTAGAGATTTCGGTTAATTAGAAAATAATAAAACTAACATCAACAAATTCTAACAAACTAAAGTTTCAGTCCAACAAAAACTATATAAAAATAAAATTTTCCTTACCAAAACACCAGCGAATTCATAAAATCATAGCAAGTAAAACACTGCAACAATGACAGTCAAAATGCTTTCCTAGTCTTAAGGACATGTCACTCTAAAAATGCCTGGCACTTGTTTTACTCCAGCGACTACTACGCGGGAAAAAACAATATTAAAATGTCTAAGGAGAAAATTTTTACGATGCAACTTTCAATGCAAATATCTTGACAACCAGAGGGGATAAAAAAATAATATTTTGGATCTAGGATGTATGGAATATGCTCTTTAATTGTAGGTAGCTGAAATGCTAATTTATAGGACTTAACCATGTCCACCTAGATTAGTCAAACGTTCCACTGTGCGATGGTGAAATTTATTTAATTTAATTATATGAAACTTAGCAATTCCAAAAAAGTAAATTTCACGATTTTGTTTTTTCTCTGTATATTTTCTCTATCCCTAATTAAAATATTGTTCATCATACCGTATATATATAAAATTTTTACGGGGTCGCACAGTGGGGTACATAACTTCGAAAATCCGAATCCTTTTAATAATAATCCAAAATGCTTATTAAAATATCCACTGAATTCGGGCCTAAATTGCCTAATTATATCTCTATTATGTAAACTTTTAAATTTATCGTGTCGATATTTCAGGATCAAAACACGTAGCTGAATAAATTTAAAATGTACGATCTGCATCATACAGGGTGTTCCAAACAAAAATTCTTAAAAGCCAATGTTGTAGATTCTATTGGATACAGAGTTCCGCCCCTATCAAGCAAGCAAATGAGGAACGAGGTCCAGCGCGAAGCATTTGAAACGCGATGCGCGATGGCGCAAGCCATTCCCCATTTCGGCGACTTTTGGCAGGCCACTTGAAAAGGCGGGGTCACGACAAAAAGGAAAAGTCAGGCTGTTGGATACATCTATATTTCGGATTTCTTTCTCGCACTTTAATAGGAGAAGCTTTTAAGAATTACTTTGGAAGATGCGGTAGGCAATCACTCGGAATCGGGATGCATAATCATTCATCCCTGTCGTAGTAAGTTGTACTTTCTTTAATGGCTATTTAGCCAATTTTTGTAGCCCACACTCTTCCGCAGTCCTGGCACATCCAGGTTCCTGTGACAGCATGACGGCTCCTCTCTCGATTTTCTTGTTCCTTTCTGCGGTCTTTCTTCGGCACCGCTCGCCTGCGTCGCTCTTGTTCAAATCTTTGTGATCCTGTATGAACCAGGTGCGCCAGGCAGCTCTATCATTTGCCATTGTCTCGAAGTTGTCGGCGCCTATCTGGCATTTTATCATTTTGCTCTTGGAAACGTCCTTCTTTCCTCCTTCAGTTGTCCATAAAATATCTGCTTTAGAAGACGCGATTCGAGCCGAATAAAGTGGTTAGCCTGTTCATCGAAAATGTACGGTACTATTTAACCTATAAAACTAGAGTATATGGGTGAGTCCTTAATCTTATCGATGATGTAATCGATGCATTCAAACGGGTTCTTGAAAAGTTCTGATACCATCAAAGAAGTTCTTCTAAATGTCCGATGTAATCCATTGTTGCCGAAAAATGCAGTCGACCCGTGGAGTCGATGCCTGATGAATGTATTCATATCATAACCTCAAATGTTGTTGTTTTTAAAATGTTTAGGAAAATCACAAATCTTTTTAAGGAGTTACAATAGTAATGAGATTTCTATATGGCCTTGTGGCGAAAAGTGCTTTCATTTATGTGGTTTGAATCGTGTTTTTTTTTACAAATATAAGACCAAAACATTTTTACTTTGTTGTTGTATGGGCCTGGTAGGGTCCCCCTAAAAGTGGATTCCCGGCCTTCAATAACGTTGGTTTCAGTTTGCAATCCAATGAAAACAAAGACCTATTGGAAAATTTCACAGTCCACTATGGATTTGTGGAGAAGCAAGGACCAAATAACTTCACACAATTTGTAAAAATTATATATTTTACCCTAATATATTTCAATCATTAAATTCGTTCATCTTAAATAGAAAATAAGTGCATTATTAATGATTAAAACACAATCATAGACACATATAAATATTATAAAACATAGGACTAGACTTAACAATTAAATACATATCATAGATATCTTCTTTTCTGCGTAGATACTTATATATTTTTTTAAATTGTAACTGTAGACACAAAGGTCCCCTTTACACACTAAATTTTCTCGAGAAATTTTGGGTTCGGTCTACCACTGGATAATCGGACTTTTCTTGAAATTATTGGTGTTACTTTGGCGCTATAATTTTTTCGGTTAAGTACGTGAATGCGAGGGCCTTTTATACTTAATTAAAAAATATTTTCGAAGCAGCCAGGCAAAGGTAAATGAGATGAGATTAAATAAAATATTTTTCATTGATTGAAATTTACTTCTTTTTTAAATTTAAATTAATTTTTTCCCAGTTATTCATTTTAATTCGGAAATATCTTTATTTAAAAATTTCGATGAAATTTGAATAATTTTAAGTTTAAACATTTATGGAATTTAGGCTTAAAATAGCTACTAGTAACTGAATCAAGCCATTTATTAAAAAGTTCAAAAAAGGTTGAAACTTGCATAAAAATATTTAAAAAGCATCATACTAAAGCAGAAGATGAATCTTATAACAATTCCAACATATGAAAAAAGCACGGATTTAATAAATTAAAAACGCACAGTGTGGAGCTACCCTAACGGTTTTAGAATTCTTTGATATACTGGTATAATATAAAAGATTCATCTAGTGATTTATAAAATTATTAATGTGTAAAAAACTCACACAAAACGTAACCCTGATACATCAGTAAAACAATTCATCTTCAAGCCGCAAAGTTACGATGTCAATCAGACCGAAAAATTGACCAGTCATTTTAAAGAAAAAGTTGATCAACCATACAAAAAAAGACATTCTTAAACTAACTAACACGGCTGCTGTTGAAAGACAAAATGAAACAAAAGTTGGAGTCAGAAATTAAAAACCATCAGGTAGGCATTTCGGTTACAAACCTAAATTTTTATTACCCGTGAATTAAAAATCAAACAAGTTTTCGTTAAGAGGGTCAAAAAGATTTGTTTCTCTCTTATAGGTAGGTAGCTCGAAAGCTTAGCGTCACGGAGGTCCTAGATCGAATGGACACCTAAAACTGTTGAGAGGTAACTGTTTCGTCCTCATGGAACTCTTCATCAGATCGTAAAGTTAAGTAGATGGTTTTATCTCTCATCTTATGTGTGTCGTGAGAAAACTAAATCGTCTATCCCACAAGTAGAGGCATGTACCAAAATACGAGAGAAACAGCAGCCGAGAAATAAATTGCTAAATCCGTCGATGAAAAGATCGATTTTAAAGAGAGCATCGATTCGTGACGTACGACAGCACATTGGGAATCTTATTAAATTACGTGACACAAATATTCAGAATTGTTTAACCCCGACATCACTCCTTCGTATCGCATTTTCAGGAAAAAGTATATGTTAAAAGCATTAAGTGTAACCCAAGGGTAAACCCCGCCGTCCCCCCTTGAGCGTTACGTAATTTGAGAATCATCCCAATGTCATTAAGGTCAGATCAACGCTGATTTCGTTTTTCCCATCGTCGAGATATTATATACTAACAAACGTAATTTAGTACCCGTAATTATGTGCTAGAACCTAGTTTTTAATGTCGTCGTCCGTAGTGTAGTGGTAGCAACATTTGCTTCACACACCGGCGGTCCGGGTTCGATTCCTGGCTAGGTACTTGGTTGTTTGTGATTGCTTAAAATGCTTTAACCTGAGACTGGGCGATTGATCCTCATTGGCTGTAAAGTCCCAGTATAAAAAAATATATATATCTAGTTTTATGGGACCTGCAAAATGTGTGGGTAAATTTTTGTTTTTTATATGTGTAAACTTAATGTTCATAAGTCCTATCGACTTATTTTTAATGTTAATCTTACACTTTGTATCTTTATTTTTAGAGGAAAAACCCTTGAGAATGAACTTAGGTTCGAAACCGGTCGGGTTTTTATTAAATATTTTAAATGAATAAACAAATTTCTTCAAGAAGAGATATTTTAGTGATCAAAACTTAAAAGTTTTAAGTGTGAAGTAAAGGACAAATCCCCATATACGTAATATTCCAATACTCCCTGTTACCTACACAATGGTTGGCGTTTGATGCAAACATTCAGAAATAAAGGTACGAAAAATGCACAGATGCCAAATTTACATAGATAGAGTTTTTGTCAACTGTACGCCGAGGATTTGACGTAACGAATACAAGAATAAAATAATAATCATGCGTAAAAGTATAACCAATTAGGACATTATATCTTAAGGACCCCAAAAAGGATAGACTTATACCCATTGATATTGCTATTTCAAATATGTTTGCTTTCTGCATCGTAAGGTACCGTAGGTATTGCAATAATACGTACTATATGGAAATAATATGCATATGTCTTTGAAAGCAACCAATCAGGTCTTTTTTGCTTAAAGACCCCAAGGTCCTCATGCTTGCATCATGAATGGGCAGTTACCGTGGGTATTGGAATATTATGTATATGCAAATCCCACCAAATCAATTGAAAAAATGCCTCACGAGGGGAAATTTAAACAAAAATAACTTTACAAGGATGAAAAACTTAACTGTCAACACTTGTTAGGTGTCCATTAGATCTTGGACCCCTGTGAGGGAAACATTCGACGTATCCATGGAAAACTACGAGAAAAACAAACCTTTCTTAGTCGCTTGGGCACGAAAACTTCTTTGGTATTGTTCTTACATGTTTCAAGAATTAATTTAATTTAGTATCTAAACAGTTTTTAATTTCTTCACATTAAACATAATATTTTATAGAATATCTTTTTAGATTTACAAACGTGCCGCTGTTGAATTCGAAAATTTGTCCCATTAAGTGTTTTATCGTAAAGTTGTCACATGGCATTAATGTTTTTAGAGGTCTAGGAAAAATAATATCGTCGCATTCCTCAAATCTAAAAGAGCGGTGATAGTAATCGGTAGCTTCTAAAAGGTGTTAATTTTCAGCTGACAGTTTTTGATAATTTGTCATAGGAAACCGTGTGCATCAAAGATTCATGGATGGTAGTATCGGATTTTCTATACCGCTTGTTTCATGGTTAAATAAAGGACAAAAAATAGAAGAAATAAAATATAAATTATTTAAAATTTTCAAGAGCAACGCAATGCTTGTCAGCGTGTAAAATCTTTTGACAAGAGCAAACAGAAGAGAAGAAGAAGTTTATTGGTGGATACGGATAAAATTATGAGTTAGAACACCTTCCTAGTATACGCCGTCTGCTTATCGAAGGTTGGTGATACATCTGGCAATTATAATTCTAGAAACCGCTGCTCTGAAAAAAGCAGTAGAACTGCAGCCAAACCATCTTCTCAAGTCTTTTAACCAAGAGTTTTGTCGTCTTCCAAATGATCTTCTGCTGTGTATCTTTTCCTCAATTATCAGCCTAAGTAGCTCATATTTCTATATAAGTACATCTCAAACGCCTCAAGTCTCTTCTCTGTAATTGGGCCGAGAGTACATCCTTCACACCCGTACAACAAATTGGAAAACATAGCATCTGACCATCCGCATTCGAAGGTCCAGGTTTCATGTTTATGAACGCTTTTCTCGCTTGTTAAATCCGATACCTAATTGCTATTTTGGGATCGCACACGCAATTTACGTTTGTACCCAAATATATGAACGTTTTAACTTGTTCTAAGATGCGTCTATTTACTGTTAAGTTGTCAACAGTATTTGTTTTGCAAACACTAGGAACAAGTCCTTAAAGTATGGAAGAGAAAATTCCAAAACATGGGAATTCCGTTGGACGAAACCACCTTATATACTTTATGTTTCGCCGATGATCAGATAGTAGTGGCTCAGGATTATGACGACCTCGAATATATGACACGAAAACTAATAGAAGGGTACAATAAGTGGGGACTAGAGGTTAATCTCAATAAGACAGAGTATATGTGTATCAGTGGAACGAAACAGGATCTAATCTTAAATACCGGGCACCGAATTCAGTCCTGTGATGAGTATAAATACTTAGGTCTAAAAATTACAGCTGATGGAACACTAGACAAAGCTATAAAAGATCGAAACGTACAAGGAAGAATAGTAATAACTTTATTAAATGGAATAATTTGGTACCAAAGTATATCAAATCATAACAAAAAGCTTATATATAACACCATTGTAAAAAGTATTATTACATACGGCTTAGAAGTATGGCCAATCAAGGATAGAACAGAAAAAATGCTTTCCGCTACGGATATGAACTATTGGAGAAGAGCAGCAGGAAAATCAAAAAGAGAAAGAGTTACAAATCAAAGAATAAGGGAAATTATGACAGTGGGTGAACGTACTTTAGTGGGTGATATAAGAACAAAACAACTGGTGTGGTACGGACATGTAGAAAGAATGAATGACGAAAGACTACCTAAACAAATACTACAAAAAACCAACTAGCCGAAGAAAACGAGGACGGTCAAGGAGAAGCTGGAGAGGAGGAATAGACAGTGAAATAAGAATAA
The DNA here is from genome assembly GCA_963576565.1 of Aspidapion aeneum. Lineage (NCBI taxonomy): Eukaryota > Metazoa > Arthropoda > Insecta > Coleoptera > Brentidae > Aspidapion > Aspidapion aeneum. Next base: position 28,422,606 of record OY755043.1, read on the forward strand.
GAGGCCTAGATGATGAATTATGGGCAAACAGAAACGAGTGGAGATTGGGTATCGGAAGACGTAGAACGTTGTGAAACCGATAAATATATATATATATATATATATATATATATATATATATAGTAATTTTGTCTTTGTTGGGTTGATGTATAAACCATTTTCTTCGCTGTATTGAACTATACGTTCCATCATAAACTGTAGGTCCCCTATATTTTCTGCAAGAATTACGGTATCGTCTACATATACTCTTATACCTTTTAAAATATCATCCATGGCCTCTCTATAAATAGTTTCGGAATAAATGTTAAACAGCAATGGCGATAAGATGCATGCTAACCCGTTTTTTAATCAGTGTAGCTTCAGATATTTCGTTTCCTGGAGTTGTTTGGTTTAATAGAAATGTGAGGTAATATTAATTTCTTCCTTGTCAATACCAGTCTTTTCAGAAAATTTCAATAAATTTGTCGTATTTTACGCAGTCGAAAGCTTTATGATAATCAATGAAACAAGCATACACATTATCATTTATATCTCTAGACATTTAATTCAGCACATTTAGAGAGAAAAGGGCCTCACGTGTGTCATAACCATTCCTGAACCCAAACTACGCCCTATTAACTTGGATGTCACATTTTCTGAAATTACGATTATGGATGATTCTCAAAAACATCAGACTTATTATTCGATATTCATCGCAACTTGGGGTTCGTCGTAGTAGTAGAAAGTAGAAACAAAGAAACGTACATCTGGATATCATAGGTTACATTTCTTAGTTAAGAAAAAATAGTGAGGTGTTTTCAGGTGTACATGGTAGACACTTTGAGTTAATTAAACAATCCTATATTATGGACCATTTTTAAGTCTACCCGATAGGATTAATCAAACTAATAAGACGTACGTTCAGTGTTGCCAGACGAAGTCCGGAGAGAATCGTGAATTCGGCTGCCAAAAATCCTGTAAAATCATGTTAAGGCGTGAAAATGTTGAATATCTTCATTTTCAAAAATACATTAAAACAAGTAATAAAATACGTATTATATTATTTAATGAAAAAAAACTTTATTGCGATATAGAATTGGCAGACCACAAAATACATCACTTTTTTATTTTTATAAATGCTAATGCCACTGTATTTTTTTTAAAACAACAAATAAAATAAATACAGAGCGACATACGGATATAACTAGGTACGTATATTTTAAAACTATCTTATGAAGTCGACTCGGAATCGCTGTGTGGAGTCTTTACTTTCTATTTCCACCAAATATAGTACCCTCCTACTACCGAGTTTTTTGGTAACATTTTTATTCAAAGTAAATTCGTACACGGTAAAAAAATTTATCTACAATGAAAACACGTTCTTTTCTTGAATAAATTGTTTTACATTAAAACTTTGTTTTGAATTAAAATATTTTTTTTAGTCTTGAAAGGCTTTTTTTTTCTTCTTTAGTTGTTTTGTTTTAGTATACAGAGAAAAGGGTGCCTTAGAATAATTCAGTTCCAGTTCATAATAAAACAATTTCTGTTTCACATTAAAATAAAGAGGCAAGACATTCTTTTGTGCTATTTCAAGAAAATATTTTCTTGGTGAATAGGAAAGTACAAATTATTTTACTTCAAAGCAATTTGCTTTGATCTAAGACAATTTTTTTTACCGTGTAACATATTTTGTATTCCATAAAACTTCTTGTACAAAAGACCTTCTATTGTTTTTGCTTTTAATTTATTGCGAAACTTTATTTTAATCAGATATTGATTTGGGAGAATATCCTCTCCAGAATAAGGCAAACAAAAACTTGAAAAACAAATTTTGTTAAATTTGGAATTTTTAGCGAATTTACTACCTTCACATTGGCAATTTCTTTCCAAAATGGTACACTATCATTTTAAGTTTCATCAAGTGGATTTTTTTTAGCAATCTCTTCAAATTTTTATTAAAAGTGACGATTTCTTTACCAGAATTTAAAAATCGTGAGAATTGGCCTTTGATTCGTGTAAAAAGAACTGAAATCGTGTAATTACACGATTAATCGTGTAATCTGGCAACACTGCGTACGTTTGCTAGTTCTCGAGCCGAGATCTACGGGGGACATCTCAAACCATAGCAGACACTCTTATAAACCCGGTTCCCACCTACGACATTCTCGTGCGTGCCCGCGCACGCGTCACATGACTGTCATAACATTTCATATTGAGATCATGTGAAGCTTGAGCAGGCACCCACGAGAAAGTCGTAGGTGGGAACCGAGTCACCTTCAGTGACCGGGTGTTAGTTGATTGTACAATCCTGTTACGTGGACTGTTCTTGGCCTTTATTAAGAATGTTAAGTTCCTCCTCCCAGGTCGTCCTGTAAGTGACAAAGTGCATGCCTTAAATTAAGTTTATGTTACGATTTCCAAGGGCCGGTAAAAGCTTTTACCATATTTTAATATGTATCTTTGCAAATTAAAATTTCAACAAAACGATCTTTTGCGAGATATTTAAGAAGACTTTTAAGATATGCAGACTCTATAATTAAGCGGTTAAAAACGTGAAACTGTGGACCCAAAAGTATAATAAGTGCCGGACCGCAGGCAGATCGTTATTTTTTCATTAAGATCCCCAAAACTGCTAAGGGGTACGACACAGCAGGCTGGCAAGTAATTATTCCGCCTAAATGTATGCTATTCTGAAGATTAATTAGCCGAGAATTATGTGCTTGGTTTGCATAATTTTTTCTAGAAAGGTTTAAGACCTCAGTGGCATACCTACGATATTTTGGTACTTAACAAGGGACTGACACAAATTGCTAAATATTGTGAATCAAAATTTAAAAAAATAATTGCGTAAGGGCCGAGAACAGCAAACACAGCTGTTCTCGGGTGAGGGAGCGTGTCGCTACACAGAAAAAAAATTATAATAAATCTAGAAAACGTATTTTTTTTTGATAATAATATCTTCTGTCAAAGCAAGTTGACTTCATTTGATGGCTACTTTTACTTTCCAACAATATATTTTTTTTTTGATATATCTAGTTTTTAAAAGAGTCTCAAAAATTTAAACAAAAGTTTTTCATAGAGTCTTTGAGTTTTCGTGGATATATTGATTTACTACTACTACTGTGTTTAGAACGTTTTTCTACGTTGTCCGATGCCAATATTCTCCACCTCCAACGATCCTGACCATAATCTTCTGTCAGGTTTTTTGGATTTATTAATCTTTGGATTGGCTGTTACCATTCCAGTTTAGGACGCCCTCTTTTTCTGCGCCCTATTGGTTGCCATTCTAGGACCTGCTTTGGTAATCTTTCGTCGTTCATCCGTTGTACATCGCCGTACTATATCATTAGTCTTTGAGTGGTGTCATCCGTTATGCTTTCGGCGATTCCCATTGTTACTTTTATAGTCTCATTTCTTATTTGCTCTGTTCTGTATATTCTTACTGATCTTTGTATTTTTCTATTAAGCGACAAGTCTCTATTTCATACATCGGGGTCCTTATCTCTGTGCTCTATAAAATACTGTTAAGACATTCAATAACCTGTTTTGCTTTTTATTCTTTTTTCAATTTCTTTACAGTCTGTTCCTGTCCTATCAACTGTGTCATTCAAGTATACATACTCAATACATGGAGAAATTGTTTGTCAATTCTCTAGTTCCAACTCACGTGATTTGTTTCTAATACATAAGTACTGTTTCTTGTCCATGTTCACTATTAACCTCAACTTTTTGTATTCTTCCGTTAACTTTCTCTTCATATTCTCCATGACTTCTTTATCATTAGCTACAACTACTTGGTCGTCAGCAAACTGTAGTGTGTATATGGTAAATCGGTTGTTAAGTTGTACTGCGATATATATATTTTAAAAAGAGTTGAAGAGATTTATTGATTTACCTAAAGATAAACCATTCTTAAAATTAAACGAAGAATTACGAACCTAAAAAAAATATAAACGAAAATAAAACTAGGTATATTGAAGGATAACTAATTTTTTTGATCGGTCAACATTTCAAATCGAAATAACGATGGCTTTTTCAAACATACCTTCTTTTGACATTAGACAGCTATATTTTTTTGATTTAAAAAAAAAATATTAAAGATTTTTAGAAACAAGATATTTAATTTTTTAGGACAAAACGAAAACAAGCTTCAACTCGATTTGATTCCGTTATGTAGTCATTGGTAAACGACATAAACAATGACTACGTAATCGAAATCCACCTAAGAACTAAAAGTATAGTATAGAGAACATACATAGAGTTCACTTAATATTTAAACATTAAACTCAGATGTTACGACTGAAAATAAGTACAAATACAAGTTGGTTTCAATCTAGTCTGTAACGATTAAAAGTTTAGTTAAATGTTTAAGGTTTGAGTAGGATTGCATAGAAAAATTAGCTTTGACTCTGACTATGTAATCATTGCAATTAAATAATAATTGTTAAACCCAAATCAAAAGAAATGCTGCTGTTTTTTTTTAATCAAAATTTCTTAACAAACAAAATATTGATTTTTATGAAAGAAGAATCAAAATCTTTTCATGTCAGAAAGTCTTTTTTATAAATAAGTCAATATGATTTTCTTGGAACAAAACAAATTTATTTTATACCTCCAGTGAAAGAAATGCAAGAAAAAATTATATTTCGTTCGAAACGGAGGTCCTGGATTTCTTACCTTGACTCCTTTGATACTAAAGAACCTTTAACAAGTTTAGTCTTCCCGTGACTACGTCACTGTAAGTCCTTGTTTCGTATACAAGAAGTAACAAAAGGTAATTGCTGCGGCGTGGGTGCTGAGTACCACTTTTCTTAAGCTATAAAGACGTTCTTGTGTGCGTTGGTTAAGTATGGTATTTATTTTGTAACGTTTACTCACTTCACCAATTAAATTTGTCCTAGTTATGCTTTAAGAATGTATTAAAAAGATTTTTTTCTCGTTTCTTTCTTTTAAATATTGGCTCTGTATTGTGTCTTTTACAAACAACAAATTCAAAAAAATAAAATAAATAAGACGCCTCTTCAAGAATCATTGGGTGTTTTGCGTTCGCTTCTTGTACAGACCTCTAGGAAGGGCTAAGAAGCCCCTGACGGAACCTCCGGTGTTTCTGACATAGCATGGGGCCGTAACTGGAAGCCTAAATTAACGATCTTTGCAATTAGCGTGGGCACACAATGTCTTGTAGACATTGATGCACGATTTACCCGACGCACATAGGAGTATTTGTATCATAAAACGGGATATTTGTTGTGTTTTTTTGCAATTTTTTTGAATGAAAGACAAAGTTTGATGCTAATAAACTGTTTATAATAAAAAATATATCTATACAGGGTGTCCCTGATGTCGTGGATTAATCGGAGTGAGGGGATGGGGTTGAGGTGATAATAATAACGATATAAGTATATTGTAATCCGGTTTTTAATAACAAATTATTTAATATTTTTTATGTCAGCCGGTGATCTACGGGTAGGGGAAAGGGGAAATTTCCCCTTCCAAATTCAAAATTATAAACATATATTCAGGTTTGACACACAAAACACCACCCCTTCTGGTTCCTATGCAAAATTTTTTTGAAGACTAGCCATGGATATTCCCGCGATTTAAACAAAATTTTTAGATCCACACCTGTTTATGTTGTTAATTTTTGATAATATAATATTACTTTTAAAAATTATTGGTCACCATTTTATACAATAAAATTTTTTATTCGTACACAAAATTTTTTGCTAAGTCAAAACATGGTTAGAAAATTATTAATTGCATTTAAGTAATGACAAATAATTTTAAGAAATAAATTTTAATGGAAGGCTACAACATTTATAAATTTGCACAGTTACATCAAATAACTTCTCAAAAGCCCCCCGTAGTTTCAAAACAGCTTGCAATATCAAAATGCGGTTTTCATCATCTTTTGAATGAGGCTTGCAAGTGAGAGTAGGTTTTCTCTCCTAGAAATACATAAAACCCCCAAAACCTTTGAATTTGGACACTCCGTACATATTTTTTTGATTTTTGTTGGTTCTACTTCCTTTTTTATTTGTTATTAAACATTTTTGTACCATATAGAAAAAAAATTATTTAAAAAAACAAAAAAATGCAAATTATTTTTTTAAAACTCATATTACTGCTTTGAATGCATATAAGCCAAAACGAAGGACGTTGGCCGACAATGTTTTGGTGAGTGATGATTGACATAAACCTAAGCTTCATGCCTATTAAAGAAATATTGCTCGGCAACGCCCGGCAGGCAACTAAACCGCTTTGATAAGGAAAAAATTAGGCAAATACAAATACACAAATAGGGCATTTTAAAATATTTCTTAAATGTACAATGCAAACAACAAAGGAATAACACATCTCTCCTATTTCCATTTTTAGTAATTGGTTTTTCTAATATGAGCCACACGAGAAAAGAATAACAACACTAACTAACACCCCAAAAAAAAGTCGAGAACAAAGACTTGTGATTCCAAAAATCATTAAGTTTCGAATGACCTCACGACAGGATACAAGTAGAGGGGGGAGTTTTATAGGGGTGGCTTCATAGATAGGTTATTGGACTAGAATAAAAAATGGTTAGAAGGTAGTTTTGAGTATTTTGGTAATTTTTACTTTTAACCGGTTTTATTATAAAGATACTCCTCCGTGCGGCGCATATGGTTGTTGCGGTCTTGCGCTTTGGAATAAGGGAACTACCACCGTATAAATCTGGTGATATTTCAGAAAGTAATTATAGAAAAAATAATTGATGATCTTTCGATAATTTATTTAACACAAGTCAATTCAGTTTAAAATCAATTTATGAACTGATTGCTCGACTTAGCATCTTAAAAAGATTATCAATAAAACTCGATCGAGATCTCATTTGGAATCTGAATATCAATGAAGTTCATTTTAAAGGCAACGCTCACTGAAAAAAAGAATCCTGTGTTGAATTTACTAAAAATATTTGTTCATCAACAATTTGCCCATAATAGTTGATTTGGCTACAAACTTATCGTTTTAAAATAAAAATCTATAGTTACTCGTATCAATAACTGCATTATTGTATAATAACCCAAAATAAATTTCATCATTATATTGGTTAAATCTGACTACTATTTTATAGCTTATAATTCAAATTGTACTTTATACAATAATACAAGAATCTCTTACAAGATTTGTGAGCAGTTAGTTAGTTCGTAGTAGTGGTGGAGAGACCATTTTTGGTCTAGCGACTGGGTACACGGCGAGTTCTTTTCGCAAACCCCGATTTGTCCGACGTCCGTACACCATATACCAAAGTGATGCACGTGCCCCTTAGGATGAAAGTTTTATTTCTGTAAGAGGACTTATTTTGCCTGACTCCTCTTTGTCCCACTAAGCACAAAATCGTAAAAAACGTTAAATAAATGTTGAAAAAAATTTTTTTGTTAAAATTAAGTCAACTTTTGACATTAAAAAACAACGAAAATTTCATGTTAAAGCATTACCAAAAATATATTTCTTAATAACGTTAAGAAACCAGCATTAAAAAAATCAATTTCACTAACATTAAAAATAATACCATCAATATATGGTTATTTTTATGATGTTTTTCCTAGATCTCACTTCTAACGTTGAATTTAAGATATATGAAGGTAATAAATGTTTTGTTTTTTAAACATTAAAAAAATATATACTATAGAGGGCGCGATGGCAGCGCCCTCTATAGTATAGCAGTCCCACTACCTGAACATCGCCATTAGTTGCGTTTCGCTGCGAGTTGGTAGCAAAGACGCTTTTTGTAATTTTGGTTAAAATATTTGCATTTTGCAGAAACAAACATGGCAAATTTAAAGCACAATTATTAATATTGATAGTGAATACATATTTGGATCGCAATATTACTCCAGTTGTGTGAGAAAGATGGCATAGTTAAAGAACATCAAATGTCTGTGCAGTGATCTAAATGAAGCACCACAAAACCAGGTAAGAAAAAGTAAACAAAAGAAAAAAGAAGGTTTTGTATGAAATATCGCATACCTAGAAGTAATCAGACAGGGAATGCGACAAGAATTATATAATAATAATAAATCGTCTTTATTGATAAATAAATGTTCCATAGGCGAGGTTTAGCAAGCTGCTACTTCGCAAGCCTCGCAGCGGGACCAAACGAATGCTTCGTTTGCATTCATGCCAAAGTGAATACGCGCCTTGAAATTGTTTGCCTTGTATTCACTTGAGCATGAATTGTTTGGCCTCGTAGCGAGGCACTTACTACAAAAGTATTGTTTACATAGAATTTTAAATTTTATTTTCAGAAGCTACGAGCCGAATTGCCTTTACTGAGTGTCGAGTTCACGAAAACCTCAACGGACTGTTGCTGCCCTGCGTTTCCAAAATAGAAGAATTTTATTTACATTACTTATGTTACCTTATCTTTAGAGATATTTGAAAAAAATATATTTTTCCATTGTTAAAAAAACATTTATTTTTCAATGTTAGAAAAACATTCCTTTTTCACTTTTAAAAAGCAATATTTTTTTAACGTTCGAAAAACACTTTAAAAAAACGTTATAAAAACATAAGATTATTTTTGTAACGTCAGAAAACGGGTTATTAAGCTTCTTTTTCACTATGAATATGACATTAGAACTAACATCCAACCTAACGTTATGTTTTTAACTTATACATTATTTTGACGTTATTAAAATGTTTTTTGTGTTTAGTGGGGTCGAGGGCAGGAATCTTTATACTGCGTAGCAAGTATACACATTGGACCCACGCTTTTACACCCCTTCCAACAAGTGGAAAGATGTTAGACGTGCATCTACCTAACATCGCTATCGTCCCAACAGAACTTGGTTATAGACGATAGACTTCTTTTCTTTACAGCGCAACAGTCGCGGTCGTCGTGAGTTGACTTTTAAGAGATTTTTGCTGGCTCCGTCCTGGTTCCAACTGTAGCAGGCTCCTGGGTTATTAATCCTGGCTCTTCGGTTGTTGGCTCCTGGACTACACCTGCTTATATTCTCGATGTACAAGGTCAACTTATGTTTTTGTGTGCTTGTGTATCGCACACCATTTCAATGTCGACTGTTGAACGCTAAAAAGGAATTGCGCGGCCGGGCGATGTGATTTTTTTTTATTTTTGCTTCGTTGTTTTAGACACGAACCTGGTATCTTCTGCATGTGAAGCCGACGACCATACCAGTGGACTACCCTGCCGCACTACAAAATTTATTAGTAATTCTAAACTAATCTAAGCCATTGTTTCTAAGTTGTAGTCAATATCTAAACGTAAATTTATATTTAATATTACCAAATAGTTTTTTTAGTCAATTCACGAAAATAGCTACATTTGGTTATAGTATACTTATTTTGTTTTTGTTTTAACTTTGCAATATAATCCATATATTTTTTTCTTTAGTAAAATTTTTAGGTATTTTTAATAATTTTTGATGGTTGTTTTAACAGAGCTGTCACAAGTATATTGTTAAAGTGCCTGGGGTACACTTATAAAGTACATCGGGATTTGTAAAAGTACTTGAAATTTAAGTAAATTTTATTTCCAGTTGTACTTTAATTCTCAAGTACATATAAAAGTATACAAGCTTGTACTTAAAGTGCTTAGTATACTTAAAGTACATTTTGGTGTACTTTACTTGACAAACCAAGTAAATTGTAAAAATACTCAAGTAACAAATACAAGAACCGGATTATATTTGTACTTAAAGTATTTAAATTACTTCTAAGCACTTAAAGTGGGAGAGTCTCTAAATTCATCCGGTTTTTTTCATTGATAGAATTCAAAATGTTAACAAATGACAAGTGACATCCATCGGATATTTATTAATGAAATGCTGATAAGTCATCGAAAAATAAAAAGAAACCTGATGAAATCATATGGAAATTAAACCCTAATCTATCTTTTTTATCTAAAAAGATTTTAGTTTTTTACACAACCAAGGTGGAACTGGAACGGGCACGTTTTTGCTTCTGAACAAGAATGAATTCTAATTCCTCATTTGAGTCGCTGGAATCATTTTAAAACTTGAGCCAATCAAAGCCTGAGAAAATACGCGGATAATACCCTCCATGGACAGCCGGCTTTAGGGCTAGTTTGCTAACATTCTGATTATTTGCTTTTATTTAAATATGACTCAAATTTAAAATCACAGATCACCACGTGTCCTGTGCAAAAAAATATTCAGCTGATTCGAACGACAAATGACATTCATCGGGAATTGCTCACCGGCTGCCAGAGTCGATGAGTTTTGGTGGCATCGATTGGTGAATCGGTGGAATCCATCGAAACAACCGAAACCTGATGGATTTCGTTGATGTTTCACCAATGAATTTATGAATCAGATTGTTCTCATCGATGACTTCATCGGTGAATTTAGAGACACTCCCAGTTTTATTATTTCAAGTATTTCATTTGCAGTATGACATGCACCTGACAACTCTGATGCAATATCATATTTCGGTTGATTCTACCCACGGTGGATAGAATAGACCGGTGGTCGGATCTTATATATATATGTCGAATTTTTCACGTCACTGGTGGTCCAGCTGATTTTTGTAAACAAAAGTTTGATATGATACGAACAACGGAACAATTAATATTTTTTGAAAACTAAGGCAATTTTTCTACTTTTTTCTAGTACATCCTTATAAAATATAAATTTCAAGACGTTTTGTCGTTATTTTTTTTTTGCCTGCTTTATTTTTTATTATACAAAACTTAAACTGATCGTTTAGTATTAAAGGTGAACCGAGGACTTGGGAAGTAAACAACGATGCAGGTCAGCGGATTATTTTTGAAGCTGAAACGAACACATTTTCTTCGAATTTTAATTTTTGTGTAAAAAGAAATGAAGCGGACTAAAAAAAATAACAACTGGTATGTCTGAAAAATATTATTTTATAAGAATATACTAAAAAATAGTAGAAAAATTGCCTTAGTTTACAAAAAATTCAAAAAAAATTAGTCGTTCATATCATATCTAACCTTTGTTTACAAAAATCAGCTGGACCACCAGTGACGTGAAAATTCGACATATATATAAGATCCGAACACCGGTCTATTCTACGCACCGTGGATTCCACCTAGTTTTTTTTTCAGTGCAATATGGCGGATCAGATAAAGGTATGTGTAGTCTTAAAATCTTTTAACATACGTATTAAATCGGATGACGCTTGTTACCGCAGTTAATAGGATAACGATTTTCTTGTTTATTTATTTGTGGTTGTTAATTCAAACCCTAAATGGAAAGATTTAAGAAAAGTTGAAAATTTAAATACTTACTTTAAGTAGGTAATATAGTTGAATATACTTGAATATGGACGATAGAAGAATTTTAAGATAAATATTATAATTACTAGGGACTTATTGTAATAAAACCAGGCTATAATAGTGCCAGGCAGTATTTCGACAGTTTTACATTGTAAGATCACACCTTTTAATATAAGGCTTTCAAAAGTAAACTGTTAGAACCGGAATTATTACTGCATTCCTTTATTATAAGAAAATTATTTTTAAATTAGGCTGTGATATGTCAACGTTGACAGATCAGCTGTCAGCTAAGGTATTAAGATATTACTGACTAATTTAGACATTAAAACAGTAGTTTTTTTACCCTTTTTACCCAAGTGCAGCACGGCAAAAGGAAGGGTAATGTTTTTCGATTGTTGTATGTAAGTAAGTATGTTTGTGTCACGCTAGAGGCTAAACGGCATAACCGATTTTGACAAAAAAAGGTGTCGTTGAATTGCAATTGAATCTGAAGGTGCTATAGGCTATATTTTAAACAGGAATCAACATGGCGGTCTTTTGACGCAATTTTCTCACATGATGTAGGCTTTAAGGCATCAAAATGATCTAAATTGCAAATGTCCTCTAGTTTGCTGTAGTTCTCCCCTCCTGTTATTCGCCCCACCCTATTCATAAACCATATTTTTTTAACACCATTTTACTAGTTCCCCCACCTCCTCGCCTCTCCCTCCCTCCACCCCGCCATCCTTATTAGTAATAGTTATACCTATAACTTTCACAAATATAAAGCGATTTCAAAAGTTCTTTCTGCACACGCTTGAAGACTTTTTTCCAACATCATTTTACTAGTTTCCCCCTTCCTCTCTTCTCGCCTCCCTCCTTATTAGTAATAGTTGTAGCTACACTTTTTACAAATTAAGAGCGATTTCAAAAATTCTTGCTGCACACGCTTTTGGCTTTTTTTCAAACATTATTTTACTACTTTCCCTCTTCCTCTCCCTCTCTTCTCCCCACCCTCCTTATTAGTAATAGTTGTAGCTATACCCTTCACAAATTTAGAGCGATTTAAAAAATTATTTCGGCACAAGCTTTAAGATTTTTTTCGACACCATTTTACTAGTTCCCTCCTCCCTCTCTCCTCCCTCACCTTCACTCAATGGAAGGTAACACTGTTCGCGTCCGTAGAAAATCTACTCGTACTTTTTGGGTAAAGCTAAATGAATTGTAAATGCATAGTGCTTTTTATAAGGCCGAATAAAAAGTATTTTAAATAAAAAACACCCAACTACTAAATTTACTTACTAACTACTAGTCGCAGGTGGGTACAAAAATACCCAATAACCTGATTCATGAAAATACAAAACTGTATAATTTCGTAAGTGCGCTTTGGCCATCCAAACTAAAAGTTGAGCATGTCGTATTATTGGTATACCTATTAATTTTGTACTCAACTGCGACTAGTACTTACAATTTAATTTAGCAGTTGGATGTTTTTTTTATTATTTTTTTTTATTTAGATGAATACTAAGGCTTTATTGGCATTAAGTTTTGTCAACAGCTCATAGTCCTTCTTTGACATGTCCGTTTGAAAGTGTAAATCTACTAAGAGATGCTTTTTTTCTAAATTATCCAGGTATAAAATTTTAATTATAAAACATCAGGTAGGTAAAGCACTCTAAAGCTACTGTTTTTGGTTTTTAGTATCCAACAGACTTAAAATTTAGGAGTCACCTTTCAGTCATTATAAATATGGCTGTCAGCTTCGATTATGACTGGTCAGATTTATTAAATTTTAAAATCAAAAAGCTTAATTATCCTTTGTTCATCAAGTTTTAAATAAAAAGAAACTAAAATGTTCTTCAAGCACACAAAAAGAAAGTGAAATGATGTCTTTCGGAAATTCAATCAAATACGTGCTTTTTTTTTCATTTATATGGCCCCACAATACTCCAACTCGGTGCTTTGGATTGTAAGTTTTATAGTTTGTACAATATGATTTCTTAGGTTTGGCCATATCCAAAAAAACTATGTCTCTAGCACACACTAAAATTAGATACCCCAAAAAACAAATAATGATGTTTTGTCCAAAATTTACCCCAAGATATGCTTTTTTGCATATTTATGGGTCCAACATACAGCAACTCGGTACTTTTGTTCGTAAGTTTTATTTTGTGAAATATTCATTTTGGCCATATTATGTAGCATATTGATAGAACCTTTGAGTATATGACTCATATAGAGGTGCAACCGTCAAGCCTTGGAATATTGAGGGACAGATGGCGCTGAAATAAATTCGTCTAGTACGCAATATTCATAGACAACTACTATGATCTAATGGCATTTGTATGATATGCATGAACCTCGGAACTCGCATATGCAACTAAATCGTAGTAGTAGTCCCTAAATACTGCGTACCAGATGAATTTGTTTCAGCGCCATCTACCCCTCAATGTTGCAAGGCTCTCTGGTTGCACCTCTATATGGTTTATTTACTCAATGATAGAACTAGATATACCCTAAACAACAACAACTTGGTGCTTTGATTTATAAGTTGTATAGTAGCTGGGTTCGGTATTGGCATCTCAGACGGATTTTTTGTCACGTGATTACAGATTAGTCTGAGCAAATCGGAATTAGCGAACGATCCACATATCAAATCGATCAAATTTTTATAAATGGTTATAACCTTAAATATAACCAAAAATATTATGTACATATTGCAACTCACGCACAGCTATAATTTTGACAAAATTTTCATGTGATGTCTGAAATTTATATAATTTGTTGTCTTCAACATCAAATAATTCGATTTCAATCTTTTAACATAAAAAAATTATTTTTGTAAACAAAACAAATACACAACATACGTCACAATATCAGATTAATCTGTTTCGTCGATCAAAATGTACGGAGCAACCAGATTTACGTCCGACTACCCTGAGCAGAATTACCGAACGATTCAGATCTACCTCCCCTAGATGTAGATGAAATTAACGAACGATTTCGATCAAAAAGATTAATCCGACTTAAATACCGAACGCAGCTAGTGTATGAAATATGAATTTTTATTTAGACATATGGAGCACTACAACTGGATAGGTACCCTTAAAAACCCAAAATTACGTTTTTCCAAAATTCAACTTAGGATGTGGTTTTCTCGCATATATAGAACTTCACCATACGGCAACTCGGTGCTTTGGTTCGAAAATCTATATGACTTTGGTTGATGCTACGAAAAATCTAAATTACGTTTTTGCAAAATTCAACACAAGATGTGGTTTATTGACCCACCATACTACATTTTGGTGGTTTGGAAGGTTAGTTGTAGGTATGATTTATGAAATATTCATTATCACATTGGTCGTAAGGGTAGAGCATAAGATAGAACTTAATACCCTAAACTAGAAATTTAATACCCAATTTTAACATTTCTTCCACCTTAAATAAAGTTTTTATTCCATACTTTTACATTTATCTTAATAGGATATTAGGATTAACAATAAATACAGTTTACCCCTAAAAGAGTAGTTTCGCACTTGGGGGTTGCACCATAAAAATGTATTAATTTTTTATGTTCAAAACTAAGAAGTACATTTTCTAATTTTACCTATTCCGTAGGTACTTAATAAATAAAATCAATTTATAAAAAAAGGAAAACATGAACAAAAATACAGAACTAAAGGAATAGATATAAGTATGTATACTTGGGTGTCACATTTGATAAGACGGGAACAGACTGTAAAGAACTGGAAAAAAGAATAGTAAAAGCAAAAAAGGTTATTAGTTATCTTAACAGTATTTTATGGAGCAGAGAGATAAAAAAGAATGTAAAATTTAACATATATGAAACAATAGTAAAAAGCACGCTGTTGTATGGAATAGAGACTTGTCGCGTAACAGAAAAATACAAAGCAAAAATGGAAAGTGTCGAAATGGATGCAATAAGAAGATCAATGAGAATATTTAGAACAGATCATATAAGAAATGAGATCATAAAAGAGAGAATGGGAATCGAGGGAAGCATAACGGATGACATCACTAAAAGGCAACTGATATGGTACGGCCATGTACAACGGATGAGCGACGAAAAATTACCAAAGCAGGTCCTAGAATGGCAACCAATAGGGCGCAGAAAAAGAGGGCGTCCTAAACTGGAATGGCAACAGTCAATCCAAAAATCAATGAGTCAAAAAAACCTGACGGACAGTGGCGTATATATGGGGGGGGCCTGAGAGGCCCGGGCACCCCCCGAAGCTAAGATTTTCTTGGATATTTTCCACATATTTCATGAATACAAACGTAAAATAGCATAAAATACAGCCTCATGAGGTCTCGGCCCCCCCCCCCCCAAAACTGTCTCGGGCCCACCCCGAAACTTTTTTCTATATACGCCACTGCTGACGGAAGATGACTGTCAGGATCGAAGGAGGTGGAGAATAGGCGTCGGACAACGTAGAAAAACGTTCTAAACCGACATAGTAGTAGTAAGGAGTAGATATTCTAAATGAAATAAATGCTAAGCCACTTACAACTAAACTTAATAATTTAGAGCAACAATAACAATTAGATGTCCTTTTTCAAAGCTATAATTTTATAAACTTCTTGCCTTAGTAATTGTTGTTTAAAAATTTTTTATTTATTTTAAATGAAAAAAATGAAGCACTGTTATAATAAAGAGTTAAAATTTTTTTGTATACTGTATGGGTATGAACGATCTATTTGATATGTTGTAATTTCCTTCTTAAATATTCTATATGAAAAAACAGTTGCTTACAGTCAAGCACACCTGATTCATCAAGGAGCAATCCTGATGGATACAAACTATCTTTTTTAAGCATAATTTTGAGTAACCACTTCTGACTAAGAGCAACCGACTCTAGAAAGTTATTTGTAACTCCTCCCCATGATATCAACCCATAATTTGGATGTGATTATACAAAATGTAAAGTTTTAATTTGCTGTAGATTAAAACTAGGTAGTGAACTGCTTATTTTCTTTGCCACATAAGTGGTTGTCCACTATTACTCCAAGGTACCTAAATTTTGAACAACTTTTGATTGGTTTTGAGAATAAGATTTCCGAAGAGGATATTGAAATTTAAATTTGTATATCTATAACTAAATTTTTTATGTAGGATTGATAGTGACCACACATATCTCCGTTTATAACAGTCTATCTGTATAACACATGTATGTCTAATACAATATTAAAAACCATTTAAAAATAAATCATGTAAAAAGTGATTAGAACAATTAAGTCAGAGTCGTAATATAGAAGATAAATGGTATGAAATTCAATCGCTACACTCTTGTTGGTCTTCATCTTTTCATTTAATTTTTTTTCTAATGAGAAATGCTGTCGGAATCATTTAAAAAGGAAAAGAAGCCCAAGCGCTTTTCGCCCCGGGCTTATGTCTTACATACACACACGTGATGGAGGTCTTCAGGATATTAGAGAGATTTGTAACACTTTAAATTTTACAGGTGTAGAGTAGAGCTGTTGATTTTCGTTACTTTTGAATACTCGTTACTAATCGTTACTGGACTACTAAGTAACCATTTTATATATTCGTTACTATAGGTACTTTGATTACTGGAACTGTATTCAATTTAATCATACAATTAGTGCAAAATTCTCGGACTGTCGTTAATTCGAAGATTTACTTCTAGGTATATTTTTGTTGTTGATATTATGGAAATATTCATTTGAACTTTTCAAAATGCGGGCTAAAATTAAAAAAATAAAGGTAGAAATTACGTAGGAACTGTTCTGTGTACAACTTTGTCGGTTTAGAACGTTTTTCTACGTTGTCCGACGCCTATTCTCCACCTCCTTCGATCCTGACAGTCATCTTCTGTCAGATTTTTTTGACTCATTGATCTTTGGATTGACTGTTGCCATTCTAGTTTAGGACGCCCTCTTTTTCTGCGCCCTATTGGTTGCCATTCTAGGACTTGCTTTGGTAATCTTTCGTCGTTCATCCGTTGTACATGGCCGTACCATATCAGTTGCCTTTTAGTTTTAGAGAAAAATCTAATGCCTTACATAAAAAGAAATACATACTTAAAATCTAAAAGTAAATAAAAATAGAGCAAAAATAACGATCTTAGACGAGAACTCACGAAATATCCAAAAAGTTTGGACAAAAACAACAAAAACAAAAAATACATTCTGTATAATATGTAGATTGTAGATACTACCATACTACTCATTGCGACCTTTTAAAAATACAATTTAAATGCGTTAATTACTTAAGTTATCACAATTACTCCCTGATTTTGGATTACCAACTTTCGAGTGATTACTGATTACTAAAATAATCGAAGGAATCAAAGTATTTAAAGTAACGAAAGTAATCATTTAATTTTGGAATCGGTATTCGTTACTCCGTTATTTGTCAGGTAACGAGTACTCAAGTAACGAATAGTTACTTTTTCAACACCTCTAGTGTGGAGGTTCGTAGGTTCATTCTAACTAAGCATATTCAAAACACAATTGAATTCGAAGGCTTTGACGTTACTTTACGTCTTCTTAGAGCTAATCCTTAGTCTCGACGCTTCATAAAACACAAAACAAAAGAAACCACACATACCATTTACAATCATGTCATTCATTTAAAAATATAATTATTTTTATTGTTTTATTTCTTAACTATTCATTCCATTTTCTATCTGTTAGCTGCACTTGTAACATTTGTCTTTCTATTGATCTTTGGGCTTTTGTTACCTTATCCATGTTTGATTTTATAAGTGTCCAGGTCTAGGATCCATAGGTAAGTACAGGAACACCTTCGTTTTAAGGTACTGAGGGTATTTAACTGCCCAGGCCAATCTTACTCGACTCTTGATTTTTTTTTTAGTTTAATAATTTGCCTCAGGTATATACAGGTTGTTCCAAGTTAATTTCTAACCACAAAGAGCATGAAAGATTCTACTAGTTTGCCAATTTAAACTGTTTTGTATCTTAACAGTAAGTATCTTAATAATAACAAAGTTAGCTATGCAAGCAAGTCCCTGGGACTTTAAAATACATACAAAATATATTTATTTACTGCAAAATGGCGCGAAAAGACAAATTTTTAATTATACAAAAGTAAGCTGTAAATAAATATATTGAATTGAAACGGTGGACACTTAACTCCACTTGTTCTATTTTTTCTTGATTTATTCTGGTCGTGATATCCTCTTCTGTGATTGTTATTATTTTTAGCTGCTGCATCCAGTTTTTATCAGTTCCTCTTTCTTATCTGTTATTACGGTGATATTATCAGCATATGTGGTGGTCCAAGTATTCCGCCTACTTTGATGCCTATTTATTTTCAATCTAAGTTTTTAAATACATCTTCTAGGGTCTGGTTAAATAGTTTAGGAGATATTGTGTCTCCTGGCTGACACCTCCTCTTATGAGGATTGGCTTGGTCCCTTCGTGGATTTTGATTGATGTTATGTTGTTGCTTTGTTTTATATATTGGCTATTAAATCCGTGTGTGTATCTGTGATCTATTTGGCTATTCATTAAACATGCTTTTACTGCACAGTGCTCAATGCTATCGAAATAATTTTCGAAGTCTATAAACGCAATGTATAGTGGAATCTTTTATTCGTTGGCTCGTTCTATTAGGGTTTTCATGGTGAATAGGTGGTTAACTGTACTGAAATATTTTCTGAAGCCTGCTTGTTCTCTAAAATTGGTTATCCGCTAATAGTTCGCCTAATCGTTCCAAAAATTCCCTATTTTAGAGCACAGTTATAATTTAATTTATCGGTTAACACAAAACAATCATCAGAGTGTTGTTGTTACTTGTCTATCTTTTAAAGTGGCAGGTCAGAAAATTTGGTTAAAATTTTTAATGAATCTTTTTATGGGCCGTCGACTAACATCTATTGGCGATTGTCACGGCTGCACAGACTTTTTTAAAATCAAATCAAGGTATCTAAATGGCACCGGTTTAAAACAAAAACTAATTTTCTATGCCTCAAACCAATATGCTGGATGGATAGCACTTAAGTTTTGTAAGCGACGTTAAGTTATTGGGTTTTTATGTGGATAGCTGCTTAAGCTATAACTGTCAAATAGACAACCTATGTAAAAAACTAGCATCCACCTGCTTTTGTCTTAGAACGATGTCAAATCAATGTAGCGAAAATATTCTTAAAACACTATATTATTCAAACTTCTACTCGCATTTAAAATACGGCCTAATGCACTGGGGAAAAGCAGCAAATATTAATCGAGTTTTTGTTTTGCAAAAATATGCTGTTCGCATTATTAAGGGTTTAAGAGGGGGGAAACTTGTCGCAGTGTTTTTAAAGAATTGAATTTTCTAACGGTTACTAGCTTATATATTTACGAATTAATTTGTTTTGTTAAAAATAATATTAGTATATTTCAAAAAAACTCTTTAAATGGTCCATATGACACAAGGAACAAAAATACATTATGTAGTGATCAACACTCAACTACACTATACCAGAAAGGAGCCTATTTCAATTGTTGTTTATTTTTTAATATGCTTCCAGACGAAATAAAAATGACAACTAATCTTAACAGTTTTAAAGCTAAAACCAAAAAGCTTTTAATTGAAATAACTCCGTACGATGTTAACGAATTTTTCAATTTTTTTTAAATAAAGCAGTTTAAATAAAAGTATTATTTTTTAAATTGTTTTTTTAAACTTTTCAAAATTGCACCTGATCGAGTGGAGTGTTGATTCTTCACGCTTGGGTAGTAGTCACAAATGTTTGTGAAATTATTTTGAACTTTTTAAACTCAAATTTCTATTTATTACTTCTAGCTAGTTGTTGGTTAGCCACTCTTTATATAGGTATATGAACCTGACTCAATATCTATGTATATTATTGCATATGAAAATAAAGACTATTTCTATTCTATTCTATAATATCCGCTTCAAAAGATATATATCGCAGTAACTGGAAACGTAAGTACACAGCATGGGAATACAACTTAACGGCCTTACTTACCATACCCACACACTACAGTTTGCTGACGTCCAAGTAATTGTAGCTAATGATAAAGAAGACATGGAGTATAAGATGAGAAAGTCAATGGAAGAATACCAAAAGTGGGAGTTAACAGTGAACGTGGACAAGACACAGCACTTATGTATTGGAAGCGAATGAAGTGATTTTGAACTAGACAATGGACAAACAATATCTCCATGCAATAAGTATGTATACTTGGGTGTCACATTTGATAAGAAAGGAACAGACTGTAATGAACTGGAAAAAAGAATATAGTAAAACCCCGATTATCCGTGCTTCACGGGACCGGACGAGGCACGGATAAGTGAAAAGCACGGATAATCCGAACATTCATTTATTACATGTTACATACATATTATGTATATATAACATATACTCAAAATATCACAGAAAAAAAAAGATCCCATAAGTTCAAACTAAGTTTATATGTATGTATTGCATAAAAAGAAAACAGAAAAAAAAATATAATTCTACACAAGATTTCCGGTAATGCTATTTCGATAGAACTTCAAAAACACAATTTCGATTATAGGAAATCATAGCACGGATAATCCGCAGCCCGGATAATCCGCGCACGGATAATCGGGGTTCTACTGTAGTAAAAGCAAAAAAGATTGGATGTCTTAACAGTATTTTATGGAGCAAAGAGATAAAAAGGAATGTAAAATTTAAGATATATGAAACAATGGTAAAAAGCACGCTGTTGTAT
The DNA here is from genome assembly GCA_963576565.1 of Aspidapion aeneum. Classification (NCBI taxonomy): domain Eukaryota; kingdom Metazoa; phylum Arthropoda; class Insecta; order Coleoptera; family Brentidae; genus Aspidapion; species Aspidapion aeneum. Next base: position 28,443,535 of record OY755043.1, read on the forward strand.
GGAATAGAGACTTGTCGCGTAACAGAAAATACAAAACAAATATGGAAAGTTTCGAAATGGATGCAATAAGGAGATCAATGAGAATATCTAGAAATCGAGGGAAGCATAACCGATGACATCGCTAAAAGGCAACTGATATGGCCATGTACAACGAATGAAGTACGAAATGGCAACCAATAGGGCGCAGAACAAGAGGGCGTCCTAGACTAGAATGGCAACAGTCAATCCAAAGATCAATGAGTCAAAAAAACCTGACAGAAGATGATTGTCAGGTTCGAAGGAGGTGGAGAATAATAGGCGTCGGTCAGCATAGAAAAACGTTCTAAACCGACATAGTGGTAAGAATATAATTTATTTTTGGAACATTGCATTCACTCTAGGAAAGCCATTATAAAAGATATTTATTTCATTCCAAGAAAATCATACTGGCTTATTTCGACAGAAAAATTTTTTGAATACAGATATTTTGTTTCTCCTTTCAAGACAATTAATCATTTTCTTTATTGGGAAATTTTGATTTAAAAAAATCGGAGTTTAAAATTCAAATGAAATAAAATTTGATTTAGTCTTAGTAATTAATATTACTGTTATTATTTTTTAAATATCTTATTGTTATATATTATGGATTCCTATTCACACTTAACTAGATTAAACTTATACCTCAGTACCTCAAAATGAAAGCGTATAACCAAAGAATTCTTCCTGTACTTTCCTATGGATCCCATACCTGGACACCTTGGGAAAATAAAAGAGGTAGGGGAAGACCCTAAATGAGATGGGCGGACGATTTGACGAAACACGCGGGAGCTAGATGGATGAACATGGCGACATACAGAGAAGAGTGGAAATATTCGGGGAGGCCTATGTTCAAAGGGGGTAAAACAATTGAGATATGCGGTATTGTTCCTCAAGCGTTGAAATTACTCCTACTTATGGTAGATACTAAATTTTATGGGCTGTTTAAGGCTTAACAGTATACTGCAATATAGTTTTTTATTTACCTATAAAATCAAGTTACAAAAAACATTATCTGCGGCAGAGCATTCCATATTAAAACACGAGTTTCTTACGTTTTACACAAGAGCAAAATAATAAAAAAACACCTAATATTTTACATACTTTATTACGTGTGTTTAAATATAATTCTGTAAGTTCGCACATAATATTAATAAACTTTCTTACTAATTCAAATTTTTTAAATAAATCTTTCTTTTTAGTATTTTACTTTACTGCATGTTGCATGTTTTGCGTAATGTGTAGAAGATTAAGGGTATCGTTAAAATGCGATAACTTGCGGATTATTTTACTTGAAAAAATTATGGGAAAAAGTAATGGCACAATTCTATTAGCACGTTTTTGCAATAAATTTGTAAGGGTTGACACGTTAAAAATTGTAGCATAAGTAAGTTAGGTATGTGCAATACCTACTATTAATTTGTTCTGTCACTGTACTTGTTTTCAATAATATAGGGGAAAGGGGGACAAAATGGTATACGGGGGTAAAACGAAATTTCGCAGTTTTAGGTAAACTGCGCAAGAATAAAACCTCTCAATCTTAGATGTTTTATCCCCATGACTGGCTCAACTCTCTCCAATATGATTGATGCCGGTCAGCTGAGCGTAAGTTGGTTTTTGCTGCACACGTGATGTTGTGCGCTGTTCATTGTAAAAATAGCTTGCGCATGTTGTGACTGTAAGTACATTTTTTACAAACTTTTTAAAATTTTGTTTACATTGAACAATTAGTGTGTTTATGTGTTATTTATAATTAAACGCTTTGCCCGTAAAATTAGCTTTTTACAGTATATGATTTTTGATTGAATTTAACTGGTGGTTAGGGGAAAAACGGGGCTTTTTTATGGGGACAAAACCGGGTACCTTGTTATACCTAGTAACCTATACTCAATTTTGTCTCAACTTTTTTTAAAAATTTTTTTGGTACCGTCACTGAAATTTGTATTTTATGTTGCTTTTGCCAAACATGGGCGCAAAATTTGTAGAGTCGACAGCGATAACTAGGTCGCTGTAATTCTTTACACTTTTTGTAAATACTATGTTTAATTATTACAAATGTATTTTTTATTACAACTTTTTATTATTTAAATAATCTTGGATAGTATTTTAATAAACAAAAATTTCCCTACAAAAATATTGATTCTAAATTACACAACCGCCCCGCTTGTTTTGCCACACATACCCACATATATTCCATTTTACCCGAGGGGTGGATCGGTATTTCCTTTTGGTGTACAGGTTAGGGGAAATACCAGGAAATACTTGGGAAGTACTGGGAAATATACTAGGAAATACCATTGAAAATACTAGGAAGGAAATACTAGGAAATACCATTGCTTGGGAAATACTAGGAAATACCAGGAAATTTGAGGAAATACTGGGAAATTCTAGGAAATACCACAGGTATTATACCGTAGGTATTTCCTTTTGGTGTACAAAAATCGGCGATCGAGCCAGCCCCTCGATTTTACCCGTATGCGGGGCAAAATGGGGCAAAGTCAATTTTTTACAAAAATAAAAGCATAATGGAGTTCCAAATCGCTTAAACTGAAAATTAAAACATAAAGATAACATATCTAGCCAACTTAATTCCATATGACGATAATTTAATATGAGAAATAAACCATAATTTAAGTATCCCATATTGCCCCCCGTTCCCCTAATTATGACTAAAATACATGTCAATTTTTTTTGGGTGTCTTGGAAATTTTTTTGGAAATAAGTTTTCAAAATAATAAAATTTTGGATTACTTTTTTTTAAAATACATTTTTTCGAAAACACAAATTTTAGAAAACTATTTTTTGAAATAACCTATTTTTTGAAATAACCTATTTTCTTTAACTCAACTTTTTCGCAAAACCTTTTATTTGAAAACTTATATCCTAAAACTAGTTTTCCGGTTCTATTTTTCAAAGTTGGAATTCGTTGTTATCCTATCCTTTGTCAATTGATCGGAATAGTATCCAAACAAAGTTCTCCAGACACCCCCTGACCTTTCTTCTTTAAAATAATATTACCAATGGACAGGTTAGGATATATTTGCGATCACTTTGCGAAGGTTCGGTTCAGTCAGTGGCGGTTTCTCCATAAGTGCACGTGCACTCCCAAATTTTACTTAAAAAAATACTAAAATTTAATTAATAATTACCCCAAACGGAATTCCCTAAATACTGGAATATTACCTACAAATTAATACCCGGTATGTATGTGTTTGTATTCGTGTTCAAACCACCTGCGGTGCATGGTGGCGGATGCGCTATATAGTTAGTTCGAATCTAATTATTCACTTTTATTTGCTCCCTAGATGTTGTGTCGCGTTCTAATTACGAAATATAGAAAGAGAGGACGACATGTCCCAATAGAATTTTACAGTACATAGAATCTGAACCTTCCTGCTGCAGAACCTAGGACAAAATCTGTGCAAAAACTAGCCTCGATGCCGCCCGCACCCCCGTGACGCCCCCCGCCCCCATGGTTCGCGTTGCATGAGCTCAAGGGCAATTTTAATTAATGCACTTAGACCAAACTTAGACAATTTGGCATAGTGATGTGTAACGATTAATTTTCCAAGTATTGAGTAGATACTGATAATTCCTATTCGAGTATTAGATTTTATTGTTATTTATATATATTATCGATAAATCCAATATATAAATATCGGTCCAAATGATTACAAGTACTCCAAACTCGTGACTCATACGGCCGATGCCGATACAATTGATACGAAAGTAACACTTCGGATTCTTTCCCATTCGGGATTCGAGTAAGGAGTATTTGGCGTCGAAGGACATCCGCCTATGTATTAGATATTAAAGTATCGAGTAGATAGTATTTGCACACCACTAATTTGGCATTATCGGTCGGGCGCTGGCGGTTTGTTTTGATTTCAACGATTTGGTATTTACGACAATGGCGGAAGTTTCTATTTCTGATAGCATTAGCGTGCAATATTTCAAAACAATTAAATTTTCATCTTTGCCATTAGAAGACAAAATATGTATACTAGGTATGATACATTTATTATTTACTTATAATTTCAATAATAATATGTAGGTAACTAATATCTAACTAAATATCTCATTTTTTAATTATTTGCAAAAAAAAATTCCGGCTGCGCCGCAATTTTTTATATTTTTTTGGTGTGCACTCCGAAAGCTTTTTATCACGCGCCGCCACTGGGTTAAGTTCAGTTCGGTTTGGAGGAGAAATGTCAGGAGACGTCTGGACAGGTTAGGATATGTTTGCGGTCAACTGACAAAGGTTAGAATAATACGGATTTCGAAGTCCTCAAAAGGTGGATAAGAAAGCTAGTTTAACAAAATAATAAAAAAAAGCTTTTTTTTCAATGCAATTAAAAAACAAAAATCCGTTTGATTTTTTGTTTCAAAAAAGTTGCATCAACGTTTTAACATAAATTTTCGCGACGTGTTTTTTGGACAGAAAGATTTTTGACAAAATAATATTTTTATTTTTAATTAAAATAGTATGTTATAAATTGAATATTTTCTACATTTATATTATATTGAGTCTTTCGTTATTGATTGGCATTAAACGAACTCTAACTCTTTTTGAAAAATTCAGCCTCAGCCGAGGATTTCCTGTGGAAGACTTTACAGCAAAAAGCTTTTAAAATCAGCGTAAAATAAATCTTTCACTTACACCCGATAAGAAAAATAATATTTTTTTCTCTTACTTATATTATTGTTATCCGTATCCGATCTCCACTTCATTGTAACCAGGGTTGGATTTGACAGGCGGGCAACCGGGCAAATGCCCGGTTGGCCAGTACAATTAAGGACGGTTGAGCCGCAGGCCCGATGTACCTATTCCAAATTATTAATATTTATTTTTGTATATTTGACAAAAGAACTAATTAAAACATTGAACATTTAAATTTAAAAAATCTGTATGTAGTAACTCTAGGCCTGCGTTACTCGATTGATTCTTACAGTTACTTTTATATTAAAATAAGTTAGTATAATGTATCAAGGAGATAATGTGATAATGGCACTAATATATTAATATCTTTTTACAATACCAATATTCAACCTGCCCCCGGTAGTTAAAAGAGCGCAAGTAACGAAAGTGTGGTTTGAAAAAGAAACGACTTCAAAGTTTTAATTGTTCATAAGGCAGTACTACAGTTACTGCTATTTGTTTTCTTTTTAAGTTTTTTTTTAAATTGTATTGTATAGGACATAATGGAAAATCCGTCGAAACCAAAAACCTAAATTCGAAAAAAAATTACTTGCAGCCTTTTAACTAACGGGGGCAGTGCTGTATGTCGAAATTTTGTAAGTTTTAATTTTTTTTTTGAGTTTTCATTTTGTGAAAAAATTAGATATTAATTATGTTAATAGGTATACTTAGTGTTTAATATAGGCATACAGAATATAAAACTTTACAAAAATATCTAGAGCAGTATCACAGATATTAATAAAAAAGGAGACTTTCTGAAAGTCTTTAAAAACCTTGTATCTCACAAGTTAGGCTGTTAAGGACATGCATACATATGTTTATATGAAGTTTTTTTTCTCAAAATGCAAATTACATCTGTTAAAATTAGCATGTTATTTCATAAAAAACCTCCATAATATCAAAAACAAAAATAGCACAATATGGCTTCGTTTCCTTTGCCGTAAAATTTTTGTGTCGAAGCGAGGGCCGAATAAAAAAAAATTGCCAGGACCGGTTTGTTTGAGACCATATCCAACCCTGATTGTAACCCTTAAAAACTGACATTTATTAGGGTAAAAAACCAGCACTGCACTTTTGCCCTTATCGTGCAGGCGCTAGAGGTAGTTGAGTATGCAAAATATGAGGACCGCAGTTTGACAATTGATTCTAGCTGAAGATAGATTAACGATCTCGATGTTGCCGGGGCAGTTTTCGGTCCAATTTTTTTTATCCTCCCTCCTCTTATTGTCGAGTTCGAATTTCTGAAAATTTAACTTAACTTAAGTTGAAGCCCTAAAGCCACAAAGATACAGAAATGCATCAAAAATGTGTAAAATCACCTAAATAATTTCTTAAGTTTTAGTTGCAAAAACCCCCAAAAGCCCAGACCCCCAAAAACAAATGTTTTTTTTTTAATTTTCTTAAATACTAAGTTTCTTATGGAAAAATATGTTGCATATGGTGTCAAATGCCGCATTCAGCACTTCTCGTCTGGCCTTTCGGGTGAGGACTATCAGACTATTGATCCATTAAATAATGGCAGCTTTACTTGAAAAAGTTTATCTCTAAAGATGGATTGGGTACGTCAACCATCATCGATATTTGGAAATATCATATTCAATTCTTTTTAATTTTATAGTGACTTGATGTTATTTTTTATTAGGGTTTTTTACCTACTTTTCAAAAGTTTAAGACAGTACCTATTTCGATGTGGTTAAACTTTCTTGCTTCATATGCTATTTTTATAAGTGGTATGTCCTTGTAAACGGCAAAGACGTAGCCTTCTTGTCAGTCTTTAAGATCATACATTTTTGGCAAGGGAGTTAAAGATACTCAAATTTTAAATGCATGCGCCTCTTGGATTTTACCAAAACTACAAATTATGTATGTAGTACAATGGCCAAGCTTTTTGTAAACTCTAGAACCATAGAAATTGAAAAATCTTTGATAAATCCACAGTTGAACAAAAACAACCAATTATTTGATCTACGTGACACAATGGTTAAATCAGCACCTACTTCGTTAAGGTACAACTTTATTAATTCTTAACCAATTTTTTCAGCTGATATTTTTTATGCACAGCAAAGACGTAGCTTTTTGATTAATATTTAAAATTGGGTACAGTGGCGCACAAAAAAGTTTGGCGGGGGTCTAAAAATGGCTAAATTTTAAAATCATGTGCTATCTTGGATTTTACAGAAATGTCAATTTTGACAAAAAAATTCGTATAGCCTTAAGTCTTGGCTTTTGATAGAGACCATAATCACAAAAATCAAAAAAACGGTAAAAAATTTACAGCCGAAAAAAAAAAAATTTTTGCCCCACCTTATATAGATATCATGCTACCTTTAATCATATACATAATATTCCAATACCCACGGTAACTGCCCATTCATGATGCAAACATGAAGGCCTTGAGGTCTTTAAGCAAAAAAGACCTGATTGGTTGCTTTCAAAGACATATGCATATAATTTCCATATAGTACGTATTATTGCAATACCTACGGTACCTTACGATGCAGAATGCAAACATATTGGATATAGCAAAAACGGTAAAAAATCTACAGCCGAAAAAAAAAATATTTGCCCTACCTTATATAGATATCATGCTACCTTTAATCATATACATAATATTCCAATACCCACGGTAACTGCCCATTCATGATGCAAACATGAGGGCCTTGGGGTCTTTAAGCCAAAAAGACCTGATTGGTTGCTTTCAAAGACATATGCATATAATTTCCATATAGTACGTATTATTGCAATACCTACGGTACCTTACGATGCAGAATGCAAACATATTGGATATAGCAATATCAATGGGTATAAGTCTATCTTTTTTGCTGTCCTTAAGATAAAACGTCCTGATTGGTTATACTTTTACGCATTAATTTTATTTTATTCTTGTATTCGTTACGTCAAATCATCGGCGTATAGTTGACAAAAACTCTGAATGTTTGCATCAAACACCAACCATTGTGTAAATAGGTAACAGGGAGTATTGGAACATTACGTATATGCCTTTGATATATCATTTATTTTAATAAACTTTTAAAACTTTGTCAGAAATTAATAATTAAATAACAAACATAGACATAAGGCAGAGTAAATAGTATTGGTATAAAAATAATTTAAAGATTAAATATTTAGAGAGCTTAAGACCCTGTTTCCACAATGCATGCCCACCCCGATTAAAAAAACTCATCAGGTGACACTGCATTTAAAACCGGTGCAAATCCATGGGCGTTTTTTGAATTGGGGAGGGCATGCATTGGTGGAAACCCTTTAGTTGAATGTTTTTGCTGGAAACAGGGTATAAGAATGATTGTAGAAGGATAATCGAAACGTTGCACTATAGTTGTTTGTCAAAACGATAAGTTTTTCAAATTTCCTTAGACAACTATTTATTTTTTCTTATAAGCCACTGGTAAATTAGTGTTTTTTTTCAGCAAAAACGCAACGATTTCTTAATTAAAAAATATCCTTTATAGTGGCGTAATACCCAGATAGAGCTTTGTTTGTAACACTCATATTATACTATTACTATTAATTTCCTTTAAGAACCTAATGATGGATAATGTCCATTCATTGATATTTTTATCACTACTTTATCTCTTTTGTATGTAGTATGTATTGATTTGGTTATGAATGCTTTTATAAGACCATTCGTCTTGGTTTTTTCGCGGTTCATTTTCCGTTAATCCTTTTAATTATCTTCTTGAGTTAAGATAAAAATAATTAACGTCAGTTTCACACCACGGGCTGTCCTCGAGCGACGGTTACCCACTGGTTTCACCATAGAACAAACTTCATCGTAATAAGTTGAAAGTTTAATAAGTCTTTAGTTAATTAAATGAATTTCTTAAGGGCCTATTTATGAATAAAAATTGTCATAAAACATAATAATTAAAACTAACAGAAATCTATCTAGAAAACGTATTTTCTTAACAATATTATCACAGCCTACCTAACAACCACCTTGTTAAGCAAGAACGCTTTGCGCTGATCTTCGCGCGGGCAGCCGTTTTGGGTTAGAAGCTATAAGTCGGGTGCTCCTGGGCTTTAAGGTGTTTTATTTGTTTGTTAGTGCGTGGTTAATTAGTTTTCTGTATTTTTATTGGATAGTGCTGAGAATTTTAAAGCTGGCCATGTTTGTGAAGTCAGAAACTTTGAATTTAAAAGCTTTGATTTCAAAAAAAGTTTCTTCTGGTTTTTAAATTTAAATGAAGATCTGAAGGGGCTATTTATGAATAAAAATCTAACTTAAGTCATCGAACATATATAGAATTCAATTTACGTCAAATCCAGAAAAAGTATTCTTTTAACAATATTATTATAGCCTACCTTACAACCAGCACACACACTTGTTGAGCTGGAACGCTTTGCGCCGGTTTTCGCGCAGGCAGCCTTTCGGGTTAGAAGCTATAAGTCAGGTGCTCCTGGGCTTTAAGGTGTTATTTAGTTCGCATTGAATGCAGTAGCGTATGCTAACAAGTATTTGTTTGTTGGTGCGTGGTTAATTAGTTTTCTGTATTTTTATTGGACAGGTCTGATACGGAGAATTTTAAAGCTGCCCATGTTTGTGCAGTAAGAAACTTTAAATTTAAAAGCTATGATTTCAAGAAAAGTTTCTTCAGGTTTCTTAAGACATTGTGAGGTAAAAATATATCTTTTTTTAATAGGGTCACTGTGTTTTTCGAAAAAAACTTTTTTTAAGACCTTTTGAAAACCTGATTTTCGAATAACACGTTTTTTAAAAACATTTTGATCAAAAACTAAAATTCCGAATGATGTTTAGGGGAAAGGGAGGATACTTGGTCAACGTGTTACTTGTTTATAAAAATAAAAAAAACCAATGAATTATAAACATAATTCTATTAGATATAGTGTGTGGAGTGTTCTTTTGTTATGAATTTTGTGTAAATATATTTTATTGAAAAACATTACATGGTTAAATTTTGTTTTTAATGGATCAATGTATTTTGATCAAGTATCCTCGCTGTGAGGACAAGTTAAAATTTTCTGCAGAAAATCCCTCACAAACTCTATTATCAAATAAAAATAAATTATTAAATAAAAATAAAATAATCTGAGACAAAACGTCAAAACCCTTAAAAAATAAACAAATTTATTATAGCTATTATAAAATCGAGATGATGAAGGCAGTAACCACCAAAAAAACCAAAATGCGTTTTTTTTGTTACTCGTTAGTTTTAAATTATTTTAAATTTTACACCGAAATTCATCCTCACAAAGAAGTAATTTACTTTATGTATTATAAATATTCAATAAAAGATTTACTGCTTTTTGGAAAAATTAAACCTTTGCTAGATAAAGTCGATTTTCCAAAAATTTCATTTATAAAATCCCTTGTTTGAGTTTGTAACTTTTGATTTATCGGAAAAATATTAGTTATGATTTTAAAAATTTATTACAAACAATATTTTTCTCAATATAATCTTTGCCAAACTTTTTATTTTGTTTACACCTAATTTTTAAAATGAAATCTTAAAAAACCATATAATAAAATTAAATATGTAAAAATCGGGATTTTTGGAGGACACTGTACAAATCGGGACAGCCTTCTAAAAATCAGGACAGTCCCGCCAAAATCGGGACGAATGGTCACGTTGCTCATTAAGAACGTTGTAAATATCCTATTGGATTATAATTTTTATAATAATGCAGCATTACAAAAAGCGTAAAAGACATCCGCAAACTAGAAACTACAATAAATATTAAACTTCTTTAATGGCGGAGTATAAGCATAAACTACATAATGTAGTTTTTTTTAATTGATCGTAAAAACACATTAAAAAAACTTCTGTAACAAGCCGTTAAAGAAAAGGCGACTAATTTTTTATAATTCCATAAATCACACGATAAAAAAAACTAAATGGTTTTGCCTATAGAATAGAAAATGAAAAACTTTTACAAAAAGTCATAAAAAAGGACATTAAAGTAGTGTTAGCAGGAACATTAATAAAGTCTGGGCGAGATTATAGAAAAAAATACTTTAATTAGAAAAAATCAGTTGAGAACAAGAATATTTTACAATATTAATCAATTTGCACACAAACCTATTATTTCATAAAGACACATAATTATAGACAAAGTCGACAATTAGTGGATGTTTGCACAATTGTTATAGCTACTAAGAGTACATTTAACTAAATTTGCAAAATTGCAAAAATGCACTAGGCAAAAAATGTCCCGTAATTGGGCACGTTGGTTACAATGAAAACTAGAAATATTCCACTAAGCATAAAACGTAAAAAACGTTAAACAAATGTTAAAAAATACGTTTTTTTCTAGCACAAATTTATGTTCAAACTTTTAACATTAAAAAACATATTAAAAATCCTAAGAAAAAATACATTTATAATAACATTAAAAAATCAACATTTAAAATGAACCATAATTTTATTAACTTTAAAAATAATACCATCAATATATGGTTATTTTTATATTGTTTTTCCTAGATCTCATTTTTAAAGTTGAATTTAAGATATATAAAGCTAATAACTGTTTTGTTTTTTAACATTAAAAAAAATAAAACTATAGAGGGCGCTGCTTCAGTTCCACTATGAGTTGATACGAGTCAGTAAGAGAGACTCTTTTTGTTGATTTGGTTAAAATATTTGCCTTTTGTAAAAACAAACATCGCAAATAAAAGCACAAATATTAATAATGAGAGTGAATACACCGAATATACTCCAGTTGTGTAGGAAAGGTGGTATATTTAAAGGACAACAAATAGGTATGCAGCGATTTAAATAAAGCACCACAAAATAAGGTAAGAAAAGTAAACTAAAGTAAAAAAAAAAAGGTTTTGTATGGAATATCGCATACCAACGTTATAGGTAACCAGACAGGGAATGCGACAATTCGCCGCGGCCTGTTAGCCGCAGGACCTTAAGCCGCGTATTCATTTGTGGTAGAAATCGCACGCTTCGCAGCGAGGCGAAACCAATGCTTTGTTTGAATTCTCATGCCTAGCTGCGGGTTCGAACGGGCAGACGCATACGTACGTGCTTTAAAGGCGTGGTTAACAGCCACACGCATGTACCCGCGGCATGCGGCACCATCCAATTAAAGTGGGAACTTCAAACGAGCATTCAGTTGAATATTCTTTGCCTCGAGGCGAGTATCCACTTGAGCATGAAAGAGAACAAGGCATTGGTTTGGCCTCGCAGCAAGACTCTTACTACAAAATTATTGTTTACATAGAATTCTAAATGTAATTTTTAGAAACTACGGAACCGAATTTCCTTTACTGAGTGTCGATTTCACAAAAACCTCAACGGATTCTGCGTTTCCAAAATAGAAGAAATTTATTTACATTTTATAAGCTACCTTATCTTTAATATTTGAAAAAAATATATTTTCCAGTGTTAAAAAAACATTTCTTTTGCAATGTTAGAAAAACATTTTTTTTCACAGTTAAAAATCAGTATTTTTTTTAACGTTCGAAAAACATTTTATTTTCAATGTTAGAAAACATAAGACTATTTTTCTAACGTCAGAAAACGGGTTATTAAGCTTTTTTTTCACTATGAATATGACTTAGAACTAACATCAAACCTAACGTTATGTTTTTAAATTAAACATTATTTTGACGTTATTAAAACATTTTTGTGTTTAGTGGGTAATTATACTCTTTGCTCAAAGGTTTTTAACAAGTCTATGGATTGTGTTGCACTGTTAGTTGTGACTACTTGATATTAATTACTATGACAATATTAGCATTCTAATTCAGTGTATTAATGTGTGCAATAAAATGGAACGATACTAATTATTATTACCAAGTAACCCAGTCAGTGGTGGGGGCAGGAGGGTAGCGTAAAAGTCTATAGCTCCTTCTTTTTGCAGAAAACTCCAAATAAAAGTAGCGGACCTGAACAAAAAAATTATTTTTTATTTAACCAAAAAATTTAATTAGCCGCCCTCTTTTTTGAAAGTCTGGGACCACCCCTGCCAAGTAATGTTTCATTATTATTGAAATGCGGATAGACTGAATTCAGCCGAAGGGCAGGGAATTTATTTTTAAAAAAATCTGTTTTTTTTTAAAATATTTTTTTCTGTTCCTTTTTATTTTTTATATTATAATTTATTATCTAAATAAATGGATCCATGATGGATCTGATATCTTCCTAGCCCAGCGCATTAGCCCACTCCAAGTAAACTCGACGCTATATCAGAATTAAAAAGAAGTTTTGTAAATATCTCAGAAACGAAAGCTCCTACGGAGGTTTTAGAAATAATATAAATTATTGGGAAAAACATATTTTACTATAATTCTAACCCCGCATATTAATACGATGCTCTGTTAAAAAGTAAGCATATTTTTACGCGTTCACTGCTACAAATAAAACTCGCAAATGTCAAAAACGATATGTCAATTTATTTCGACAATTATGTACAAAATGCGCAATTAAACTTTCTAATAACTCAGTACTGAAATCGGCCTATTAACTCCGTGTTATTATCTCGCGATTACTACAGTTCGTTATCTCTGACTGACTCCCGATGCGCGATGTCCGGCCCTATATAAAGGGGCTGCGATCTCTCGCGAACAATGTGTCCTTTTTCGATACACGAGTATACTAGTTTCTACTAGAAGATTGGCGTCCGAGCTCGAGTGTGAGTCATAGACAACGCAACTAAAACTTAGACTAAGAATACAACCATAAGATAAGCCAACCTAAAACTTCACTAAACCTAAATAAATTCTAACTATAAAGCTTAAATAACTTAAATATGTAGCAATATTTTTAATTTTTAAACTGTTATTGACCTTAATAGACAGGGCAAAAATTTTGGATTTCCAAATAATTTTACCTTTCTGCCAATTTTGATACACATATACAATACCTTTCCACGGTTTCAAGAACCTACTTCGTTAAGTTTTGTGTTAACTTTTCTGTGGCGCAGAGATGATTACTGATATTCGAGATTCGTACAAACATAAGTTTATTTTTTATTATATTCCTTCACAACCGAAAACACCCTGTATATACTGCCCAAATTTTTACCAGCTCTTAAAATTTCCAATAAACTCATTTATTACATTAGTAAATTTCTTTTGATATTAAGCAAAACATGAGCAAGTAAGCATTTTGTTTTTGCAAAAAAATTGCGACTTTTAAAAAAATATATTTTTTTGTTTTTTAATTTTCAAAAGCAGAAAACAAAAAGCAAATAGTATGCTACTAAAAGTTTTTGGGAGCTCTTTACAACTAAAAAATCATAAAAAGCGGAAACACGATACATTTTTATGCTGACAAAAACAGAGCGAAATCGCAGTTTTTTGAAGCTATTGTATTGACTCAAATTTCCTTTAAAACCGTTTAAACCATTTGAATGAATTAAGCACCAGTTTAAAGCAGGTTTATAGTACTTTCACAAAAAAAGTCAAGTCACAAAGATAAGTAACACAAATAATCAGAAATATTAAAAATGTCTAATTGGTGTCTTTTGATTTCATTTCAATTGTGTCTGTTTTTACCTCGTAACCTCGATTTTATCTGGCAATATTTTTTCGTTTCTTATATATTTTCAAATAAAAAAATATCACACTTGTCTATCTGCACGATGGCGCTCTATATGCAATTATTTATTCTAGCAGGCCATATTTTTAAAAAAGAGTACTTTTTACTGTTTTCAATGTTTCAAAAATAATAGTCAAGCTCCCGATCGGGATACATTTATGAATGTTGGTACAATTAACAGAAATATTATGGTTGACGAGCAAACTTATATAATTATCAGAAATTTTGCACACATGTCAAAATATCGCCATTTGTTCTTGTAAAGATGCCAAAATCAATGTTTTTTTTTAAATACCTAATACAAGTTGCCAAACGCCGAATTTAACAAAATATGATGAGAGTTCATCTTTTTCAATTTTTTGGTTATACTCGGGATGAATCAAGCCTTAAAAATCAGAAGAGCAGTCTCTCAGTTGAGGATTATTTGCCTGTTAAAATTTTATTTAGTCGTTTACCTTTACACCTTCATAAATTTATTTTAAATTTCAAAATGTTTTTCTTAGATTAAAGTTTTAAAATTGTACAGTGAGATCTAAAATTCACAGATATACACACACAGATACGAAGACAGACACGATGATATTACTAAGATCAGAATACATATCCTATTTTCGTCGAAGACAATACGTTTACGCACTAAACACAAAAACATTTTAATTACGTCAAAATAATGTATTAGTTAAAAACATAACGTTAGGTTGGATGTTAGTTTTAACGTCATATTCATAGTGAAAAAGAAGCTTAATAACCCGTTTTCTGACGTTAGAAAAATAATCTTATGTTATTATAACGTTTTTTTAAAGGGTTTTTTGAACGTTAAAAAAATATTGACTTTTAACAGTGGAAAAGAAATGTTTTCCTAACATTGAAAAATAAATGTTTTTTAACAATGAAAAAATACTCTGCCAATCTATGGGCACCTAAGCTCACACTAGGTACTATAGTTATAGTGTGAGCTAATATAATCAAAAACTGAAATATATTTTATTCAACTCCAGACTCAATTACCTTTCGTTTGATACCACACAAGCCATGTTTTGACTTAAACTCAAATTTTTTTAATCTACCCCCCACCCTTTTGAAAAAAACTAAAATTTATTTTATTTAACTCCAGACTCAATTACCTTTCGTTTGATATCACACACGCCATATTTTCACTTAAACTCTAATTTTTGACATCTACCCCCACCCTTTTTTTAAAAATAAACTAAAATTAATTTTTTTTAACTCCAGACTTAATTACCTTTCGTTTGATATCACACACGCTATATTTTCACATAAACTGTAATTTTTGGAATCTACCCCCACCCTTTTATTTGGCTTGCGTTCAGTGGATTTTGTTCATTTTTAAATGGGACCATCACGGCCCAAGACCCAACTTAGGTACCAAATTTCATTAAAATCGGACAAGCGGTTTTTGAGTTATGCGGGTTGGTCGTTACAGACAGACATACAGACAGACAGACATACAGACAGACAGACAGACAGACAGCAAAACAAAAAAGTTTCAAAATCATCTGAAACGCAAAGATATATAAAAATTTTTGAAATCGGAGCAACTTTTTTTTTCTCGAAAAAATTAGGATCACCATAGCTCACACTGATTATAGTAGTAGTGTGAGCTAATATATGTTTTCCAAATATCTCTAAAGATAAGGTTACATAAATAATGTAAATAAAATTCTTCTGTTTTGGAAACACAAAGCAGCAACAGTCTGTTGAGGTTTTCGTGAACTCGACACCCAACAAACATTTAAAGTTGTCACGACGAAACCCCAACTAGAAAGAATTTCTTAAAGGTAACCGCAACGTATTCCCGCTACGTCTCAGTATACCATACAGCGACGTGTTAATTCCCTAAGTGGGGAACCAATTTCTGGTTATGACTACTAGGCCAAGTGTTTAAAGTCACTGTAGTAACAACTACACTACTACGTCGCAGCCAGGTATCTACTACGTCGTAGAGGCTGTTTTTTTTTCGTAATAGCATAAAAGTAGCGATGTAGTTGCAAATAATATAATCGTTTCTTTTTGGTAGAATTATTATAATACAATATGGAACACAACAGTAAACAAACACGCTAAGTTTTTTAGTTTGGTTATGTCTGTAATATGTACTATGTTATCCAAAATTACGAGATTTAACGAGCAGAGGTAAAAATTCAACTGCCATGCAAATTTTTATGTGCAACATGCATTATGTTTATTGCAAAAAATAGGCGCGCCTGCAAAATTTAGCCGTTTTCTGGTAGCTGATGGAATATTTTCGTTGTGGTTTTTGAGGTTATGTTTTTATAATTGGCAGATAATCCGACCAAATGGTTTTTAATATGGATATTTGGTAAAGCTTTTATTAATTTGTGTACGAAAAACTATATCTCTGTAAAATGGGCTTCAAAACTAAAATAAGAAAAACAATTTTTCTGTCCTTCAAAAAAAAACATGGCGTACAAAAATTATTCCTTCATAGAGGGGAGAGCTACTTGAAAGTGAGCCTAAGTTACGGCTACGTACCACTTACTACTTTAGTGTCTCCATTCCCTTATAGTTCTAAATAGCACATTGAAATTTCTACCTCATCCGTTACGGGAACGTGTTACCGACTTTTCTCCGCAACTAAAAAATTCCTAGAAAGGGTCAGCCACCGCGCGGGTAAGCAAATCACGACGTTCAAGTTATATGGCCGATCAGACCGTCAGCAACAGACGTCACTTGTCATTGACATTTAAGGAGGATCAACAACAAAAGTTTTAAACAAATTATTTTGTTTTACAATATTATCAACAAACTCAGGTAAAAAAACTTTAAAAATGATAGTGATAGATTAGTATTTATTAACAAAAAAATATAAGAAAACACATAGCTAATTTTTACGCTTTTACAATAAGGCCTAGTTTATGTTCTGATCAAGGATGTATTCAAGGACTTATGGCCTCGTCTAACCTAGTTGAAAAGTTATTAATTGGAATCAAAACAAATAATTTTAACTATAAAATCTGAGTTATTTATCACACTGTTTTTTTTTTTAATTTTAGATCACTGCTTGTAGTAACCAGAAATGCTAAAGAAGTATTGCAATTGAACTAACTCTATGAGTTATGACTAGCTGCTAAAGGCCAATGAGGTCTCCTTCTCACCATTGGCGTACATGATAGGGACTGCAACGAATGCTTAACCACCATGTATTCTTATAAATAGATCACCCGACAACATGTGTAATATGCAATGCCTTTATGATATCAACAAAGAAAACAATCATTCATTGCCCTACTGAACCAAGGATTTGCTGAGATGATCCAGACAAATTTTAAGTTGACTTCTTTCCTGGTTGATTTCAGGTCAGCCTTTGTCATTCTCAATATATTTAGTATGGCTTTTAATGTTTTAAGCAATTATTGTAATAAGTTATTATTTTAAATGAAATAAATAAAAGTTGTTTGTGTAGTTTTTTATTTAAAAAATTATCTAGAGGGGGCAGTGATACCCAGTTTCCATGTATGTGTGCCCACCCTGATTCAAAAAATGTATCACACAACGGGACATAGATTGACTTGTTTAAATGCAAGGTCACCAAATGAGATTTTTTAAGCAATGTGGGCACACATAGGTGGAAACTGAGTTTTAAACATGGAGGGGGGTTGTTTTTGAACCTATCTATCTGGTTATAAAACCTTATGTTTTGCTCAGGTGTGTAATACCAAATGTTTCTTGTATTTTTTATGTAATTCTCGGGAGAAACATGCCACCCCCCTCTGGGACCTCCACTGACATGACCATTAAATAAAACAAAAGACATCAATTTTTTGGATGTACAGGGGTATTGTATTCTAAAGTGCTGGCAGGCCCTAGTGGACCTCGATGCACCACGACCACATGTGGGTCTCTAGTGATTACAACAAAAAATGATTTAGGATTAACACATTGCCACATGTACAGGGGTATTCATTATAAATGTAACCCCCTCACTATCATGTGGGGATAGTGGATCTCATGGGGATCGTGGGGGGTTACATTTATAATGGATGCCTGACACAGCTCAATGTGTAAGGAAAAAACTTATGATCTTTATTTTAATTTCAGAGTAGGTAGGTAGTACTAATAATAACATTTTGTCATTAAATTCAAACACTTTTTTGTTCTTTAGTTCAAACTAGGCCAGAGGTTTCTGTATAAGTTCTCGGATGATCCTGTATACATATCTTCCCAAAATCTGCTGTATTCTCATTTGTAGAGGTTTCCTCGTCTTTGAAAATGTGGATCCTGTAACAAAAAAAGGAAATTTTTATACATGGGGCTTCTGCGATATGTTTCAAGATATAGTATTTAAAATATTTGCCTACAGATATCATTATTCTGAATAATGAAAGCCAATAAAAAGGGCGTATTCCCCATGGTTCATAGCTCTCTCCCTTACCTATTTTCCTTTGGTTTACATGCCTTCATCATTTCTCTATGTAGATTGTACTTGATTGCAGTTTATTTGCACTGTAATAAACTTGAAGGCTTCGTTGTTCTGTGGCATCATTCATCAAAAAGCCATTTTAACAGAAGCACAGATTAAGTTGAATAAGATTAGTAAAAAATAGAAGACCAAACCCATTTTTTATTTGTTTATAAATCAAAACATTTTTTGAGGTCTGCCTATTATACTGACCCGAATTTTACTGACTTGGATATTACTGACCAACAACGATTTTTTATACTATTTCACGTCAGACTAAATTGTATAGGGTCGAAACAAATCATAACTAATAAATAAAAGCTCCTACCACTGCCATACCGGAAGTTACCTATTTATCTATTATTTAGTTATAGCTCAGGTTTATAGCAAAAATACCTTTAATTATTAGATTCTACACCAACTACTACCACCTTCACTTAGCTTCTATTACAAAAAACCAACTACTACCACCTTCGCTTAGATTCTACCCCTAAAAAACCAACTACTACCACCTTTGCTTAGCTTCTAACACCAACTTGTCCTAGCTTTCACCACAAAAAAATCAAGTACTTCCACCAACTTGTCCTAGCTTTCACCACAAAAAAAATCAAGTACTTCCACGTTCCCTTAGGTTCTACTACGGTAGGTGGTAGTAGTTGATTTTTTGATGGTAGAAGCTAAGCCTAAGCGAGGGTGGTAGAAGCTAAGTGAAGGTGGTTTTTCGGATAAAACTGAGTTGTAGTTAAGTGATGGGTCAGTAGAGCTGTTTAGAAGTGGTACTTCACTAACACCTGTTAACTTAAAAGTTAATATTTGTTTTTACCACAAACTAGGCGGTTTTTTTATCGAAAATACGTTGG
This sequence comes from Aspidapion aeneum, assembly GCA_963576565.1. Classification (NCBI taxonomy): domain Eukaryota; kingdom Metazoa; phylum Arthropoda; class Insecta; order Coleoptera; family Brentidae; genus Aspidapion; species Aspidapion aeneum. The sequence continues at coordinate 28,463,080 of OY755043.1, forward strand.
TCGTTAAAATGATGGTCAGTAAAATAGAAATTCCCTTTTGCTATGGCACTGTCTCTTTTCCTCTCAGTAAATTTATTCTGTTTCTCGCGCTCTCTCTTACACACACACATAAATCCGTACTGTCGTCTTGCCGTCGGTTGCTGCGTTTCCATGGCGTTTCAACCAGGTTTCAACTCAGTTTGTTTTATTATTTATGATTTAATTAATTTGGCAATAACGATTCATTACGCATTATGTAATATTTCATCTTTTTTTCTTTTGTAGGTAGGCAGTAGGTTAAGTTATAAATATTTACTTTTTTTCATTAAATTTTTCTCTATATAATTAGTGATGTTTGTAAAGTATCCAATAAATAAATAAATAAAAGTAAATTTTAAAAAAATTTTATAATATACCAAAACATATGTAAAAATCATGGAGGTGGAGAATTTCAATTGGAGAAAATTTTTTTAGTTAAAGCTGTAGTAAATTACAGTTTTTAAATTATTGTCAGATTGTTATACTTCAAACTCATCTCCACATTTCAGAAACATTTTTAATAAAAACGTCCCTAATTTAATTTTGTTCTCTTTATACTCGAAAAATTACTTGGGGAACGTGTCCATAACTCAATAAGGATAGTTCAAATGGGCACAAAACATATTAAAATTAATTAAATTTTCCAATCTTTATTTCAAACTCTAATTAGAATCAGTAAGGTTTATGAGTTCCTACATGGTTTACAATAAATTTTAGGTAAACGTTAATTTTACTCATTAAGAAAGTTGTCCGACTAGAATGTCATCATTTGGGGAACAGATACATAAAATATTAAAATGTTTTTTATTGAAAGTGTCAGAAGGTGTGGTACTAGGTCTTTCTATCGCATTGCAACTTCGAACAATTTGTCAACGCTGAATTGATTGTTGGTATTAAATATTACATTAAAGCAGTAAACAAATTTTAATTGAATATATAAGTACCGTACATCAATTCAGCATAATTTGGGGAATGCTGTTGTAAAATGTGCTTAGGTTAAAACGTTATATTTTTGTCAATGTTACAATAAAAAAGCAAGGAGGACAAGGTATTAACGGGACGTCCTTTGTCCCATTTTTCGAACTTGGCACAAAATTTTAAACTTTTACCAATTTATCTCACATGAATTGTTTTATTTTAAGAAGTCAACTGCAACACAAAAATGATAAAACTATTTTTTAACATATGTTTGCGCACAAGTGTATATTACGGACATCATTATTAATGAGTGGCTCACAAACGTTCCTAAACTTTCCATATGTATTTTTATGTTTTTTTTTTCTGCTTTGTCCCATATTTTTGCTTCTTTTTTAACTTTAGTCCCGTTTTGACCTAAAACAGATCTGGCAACCCTACCTTAAAGCCTACCAATAAAAACTAAAAATTGATCTAGCATCTAACTTAACTAGGGTTGCCAAATTTAGATATTTGTTTTTCGCGACAACAGAACCAAATTTTTGGGACATCTCTCTCTCTGGGTCTCTAGTACACGTATTGGTTCGGTTCTAATAATAATGTTATTATGGCGTTATTCCAATAAGATTAAATCGAACTCAATTCGCATGAAAACGTAGCAATGAGAATCAGGGAGCATTTTCGATCTATTTATACCACTTGTATTAGTTGCACTTAAGTCACAACTTAAAATTCTGCTTACAAGTCGTACTTTGCTAAGAATTTATTATAAACGATACTTGCTTTAATTGATTATAAATTATAACAAATTCGCAATAATTTAAGGAGCCACAAAAAGTAAGGTTAACATTAGTCGCGACCAACAGGCGACTTTAAGATGTTTACGTTTTTAAAGTAGAAATAGGAAGTAGTCTCTACTTTGAAGGATTGACATAAAAACAAAATCAAAGTTTTTGTCACTTTTAGGTTGTCCTCAAAAGTAATTTTCTCTACATTATTACATCAGATATTACTATGATGACCCAAACCTATGTAGTAAAATATAAAGTTATAAGGTAGTTATCGGATACACCCGTTTGCGACTTCAATTAAGCCCAACTTTGTAGTGGTAATTAAGTAACATATAAATGTCGGGGTGACTACGAATTAACGACTAAAAAGAAAGTAAAACTTTGGCAACGTGCTATTGTGGTAGAGCAAACTATCAGATTAGACTATCAAGAAACAATCCTATCAGGTAGTTTAAATGGTCATTTTTACGAAACTTCTACTTTTTCGTGATACTAAACAGTAGTCAGAACTAAAAAGTAACGAATTTTGGTTGAGATCACCACATTTCTACCATAAGAAAGTAGGAAAGCCTTTGGAGCATGTAGCCGCTACTATAATTGTTAGTTGGGCACTCAGTAAAGGCAACTCGGATCTGTAGCTTCTGAAAATAGAATTTAAAATTATATGTAAACAATAATTTTGTAAGTGCCTCGCTCTTGTTCTCATTAATGCTCAAGTGAATACAAGGCAAACAATATTCAACTGAATGCTCGTTTGAAATTCGCACTCTGATCGGATGGGGTCCCGTGCCGAGGCATTCGTTTGGTCCCGCTGCGAGGCTTGCGAATTCTGTCTCAAATGAATACGCGGCTGAAGGTCCGGTGGCTAATCATTCGCGGTGAATTGTCGCATTCCCTGTCTGATTAACTGTAACGTAGGTATGCGATATTGCATACAAAACAATTTTTTAATTTTGTTTACTTTTCTTACCTAATTTTGTGATGCTTCATTTAAATCACTGCCTACATATTTGTTATTCTTTAACTATACCATATTTTCCACACAACTGGTGTATATTCCTATCCAAATATGTGTTCACTATCATTATTAATAATTGTGCTTTTAATTTGCTATGTTTTTACTACAAAAGGTAAACTATGAACTAGCAGCGAAATGCAACTAAAAATGGCTATGGATCGTTCTGGTAGTGGAACTATGCGGCAGCGCCCTCTATAATATAATTTTTTTTAATGTTTAAAAAACAAAACATTTATTAGATTTATATATCTTAAATTCAACGTTAGAAATGAGATCTAGGAAAATCATTATAAAAATAACCATATATTGATGGTATTATTTTTAATGTTAATAAAATTATGGTTTTTTAAATATTGGTTTCTTAACGTTATTAAATAATATATTTTTGGTAATGCTTTTACATGAAAATTTCGTTAGGATTTTCAACATATTTTTTGTCAAAAGTTGACTTAATTTTAACACAAATTTGCGCTAGAAAAAAAACATTTTTTTTCAACATTTATTTAACGTTTTTTACGATTTTGTGCTTAGTGGGTACTAGCCATTGCTACGCGGGCTAGGAAGGTAAACATTTAAATAAATTTAGTATAGACTTCGTTATAGAGTGATGTTAGTAGCTGTAAAAATTAAACATTAATTGTGGGTTTCATTAAATATATGGTGCCCAAACAAAACGTTGTTGAAATCACACCATTAATCCGAAAATGAAATGCTGTATTCTCCTCTTCTTTCCATTTAATATAGGTAGCTGAATAGAAACTAACGACATTAAAGCTCGTGACCTATTTATTTTACTAAAATCTCGAGAGTTATCCAATAATACATATTTTTTTAGGGGCACAAATATAAGCTAACTTGCATCTCTTATTGAACAAAATCAGGTAAGAGAGTCCTCTCGGTCTGTCCTTGTCTTCTGTGGTTTGATGTAGATATGACTGTGTAAGGGCTGAAACGAATTTCACAATGTGAACTAATATCGGCCTATCATATGTTATCTAGAAACTCTACTATCACTGTTTATATAGCCAAATTGCAATAAAAATTTAATTTAAAACAGTGTAAAAGTATTTTTGGATTAAACCACTGGCTTTTTGAAGTTGGATTGCCTAAAAAAACATAAAATTCCCAATCAAAACAACAACAAAGGTCACGTGACGCGATGGCGCACATCCATTTTCAGATAAAAATTAAATAAAATAAAAGGCCAACTTTTAATTTTAATTTTAATTTTAATTTTTATCTGGTTCTAGCTGAGCCACGAAAACTTGTTTGAAAAAAAAATTAAGAACTGTAAAGATTACCTATAAGTCAAAAACAAGCACCAGTCGCGCCGGCCGGCGCGTCGGGACGGGACTCTATTATCTGTCATGTTCAGCCAATTTCTTTCCACTCAGTTCTATTGTTTTAATCGTTGTTGTAATGAATGATGTTATCTAACAAATAACGAATCTCGAAAGGCAATTAAAATTGCAACCCTCAGTCCCCTCTTCACCACCCTTACTATACGAAATTACTATTTACATTCCATCAAATTTGGCGAAATTTATCCCGCAAAATCCTGCTTTATTACGGAGTTTTGTTATTAGCGTTATCAGTTTAATATTGTTCATTATTTTTAATTGCTGATAGCGATTTTCATGTTTCTAAAACCTACAAAGAAGAAACTTCAGACTTCCATTGCCTTTATTTATTTAGTTTCAATCACGACCTTTCGATTAAAAATTTTCTCTAAACATTTTCAAATGTAACTATAAACAACAGGTTACTACTACCACCCGAGGGGTGGCTCGGTATTTCCTTTTGGTGTACAGGTTAGGGGAAATACCAGAAAATACTTGGGAAGTACTGGGAAATATATTAGGAAATACCGGGAAGTGCTTGGGCCAAACCATTGAAATTTGAGGAAATACTGGGAAATACCAGGAAATACCGTATGTATTATACCGTAGGTATTTCCTTTTGGTGTAAAAAAATCGGCGATGGAGCCACCCCTCGCTACTACTTGTGTATATACGCAGTCAGGTATGACGACTCACCCCCTAAATCCTAAGTAGTAGAGTAAAAATTTGTCAAAAACCTGCAAAAAATGTATATTTTTGTTATATTTGGCATAACAATGACCCAAAGGTTAATTTTCATTCCAAGATTTCCGATTTTCCGGCTTCAGAATCCAAGATGGTAGCTGCCAAATTAAAAAAAAAATAATTTCCTGTTTTAAAAGAAATAAAATTAATTTTGATAGATTCACTTTAAGCCACGGAACTGTAACATAAACTGGAATGCTAATGACGTAGAAAGAAAATGACCGCTACATGTACTTGACAGTTGGGATGTTAAATGGGTTGGTATTGCCAAAATATCCCCAAATCGGCACCAACCTTTAGAAATTCCCCAAAACTTTGAGGCTAAAAATTAAAAAAAGCTATGAAGGAATCATGGGACTGTTTAAAAATTATGTAAGAAAGATAGTCAGTTTGAGGCGGTAAATCATTCATACAAAAATGTGCCCCTAACTGAATAACAAAATGACAAACCTAGGAGGTGTTATCGTGTTGGCTGTTTCTTAGCACTTTTGAAGACAACTTTAGTAACTAGTATCCACTGTTCATTTTTCGGTTGAACTGGGTAACATACTTTTGATTGGTTCACTTTTTTTATAGGGACTGTGTACTGATTGTCAGAGTTTTTAGGAGTAACATTCACAATATTAAATTATATTTTCTCGAATATCAAAAAAATTAAATCATTAAAATTAAAATTTAAAGTTATTAAAATGTCGAATATAAATAAAATATGGATAATTAAAATGTCAGAAATCAAATCTTGAACAATTAAAATATTAAAAATGTTTTTATTGAAAATTGAAATGTCGAATAATTAAAATATTTAAAATCAAAATATCAAAATTACAAAATATTGAAAATCGAAATATTGAAACTACCACAGCTACCCAACCAACCTAAATAAATAACATAACCAACCAACCTCACCAGCCAATTTAACCAAATCAACCAAACTAATTTTGAATATATTTCATCAGCTTTTGATTTTGCGATATTTTATAGTTTCGAGATTTTGATTATATGAGAGTTTTAAGAAATGTGTACACTGAAGAGTATAAGCCTTAGATTTTTTACATATTTTCCACATATTTCAGGAAAAAACACAAAAAATAACTTCAAATTCGACATCATGAGGCTTCGGGCCTCGGGCCCCCCAAGACATATTCCTGGGTGCGCCACTGTCAAATGATATACTACTTTTTTTTTAAATCTTTTTTTTCCGGAAACTGTGTTACGAATTGGAATAATCTGGTTGCCAAACAGCTATTTTGCCTTAAGTGAGAAATTAATGGTATAAGAATTTTTTTTACAGATTTTGTTAGTCAGGATCACAGTATACTAATTATTTAGTCAGGATGCTCTATATTGTTAATCCGAGTGATGCCACTCTGGCACCCTTAAACATTTTTAAAAATCCAAGATAGCGGCCATTTTAAAGTGAAAAAATTAAATAAAAAAATATCTAAATCAAGCATAGGTGTGTATGGTACGAATTATTGAAATAAAGTCAGGCTATAATAGTGCCAGGCACAATTTTGACACCTTCACATTCTAATATCAGCTGTGGTCTTTCAACACACGGCCTTTGTTTACTATAGGAACCGGAATAAATAGTGCCTTCTTTTATTAATTGAAAATAAACGACGAAAGTTTTAAATTCGACTTTGGTTGAAGGATCAACTGTCAGTTTTCAATGTGAATGTGTCAAAATAGTGCCTGACACAATTATGAATTCTCTATTATTTCAGTCGGCCTTTGGTCGCCAGAATTGAAATTCGACACTATTTTTTCTGGGGAGTACCCCAACGGAGGGAGAATGATTTTGTGAAAAAAATCGACCCTGGTAACATAGGCATTCTAGGGTATTTGTGTCCGCTGAATCCAGTTAAAGCAAAAAGGAGTAATTTAAAGAAACAGGGGATAGCCGGGAATTTCTGGTGTTACGGGAGAAGTGTTTATGTGGAGAACAAACTTTAATTAAGTTATTTTTGATTTTGACAGCTTTGCTTAACCCTATTTCAAAGCTTATCAGTGACTTTTGGGCCATCAGCCACCATTTTGAAATATTTAAAAATTTAGAAAAGGAGCATATGCATGTGATACCTTACTTATAGGGTTCTTGGGTACGCTGAATTCAAATATTATGTTAAAAAAAGATTCAGGGGTAATCTGATTTATTGTGTAAACATATGGAGATTTAACGAACAAACTTTATCAAATATTTTTAGTGAGTTTGACAGCTCTGCTCAACCCTATTATAAAACTAACCAATGACTTTTGGGCATCAGCCATCATTTTAAAATAATTAAAGATTCAAGATGGTGGCCGTGAAAACAATACAAAAGAAAAGTATATGCATGCGATACATCAATTATAGGGTTTTTGGATTCGCTGAATGCCAACCTTTTGTTAAAAGTAGATTTTGGGTTATTCCGGAGGAGTGGGGTTATTTTTGGGTTAAACCGTATGCGAAGTCTTAACGAAAATACTTTAATAATGATTTTGAGAGCTCTGCTCAACCCCATTATAAAAGTAGCTAATAACTTTTGGAATTATGGCGACCGTGGGAAAAAATTTAAAAAGAAGCATATGCAGATTACTCCAAAATCTTTTTTTCACAACATATTTGGAATAAGCGAACCCAAAAACTAGCATGTGTATGCTTTCCTTCCTTCAAAAATGGTGGCTGATGACCAAAAGTCTTTGGTTAGTTTTACAATAAGGTTGAGCAGAGCGGTCAAAATCTGTAAAAAATCTTTGATGACATTTGCTCGTTGTCTCCATACAAACAGTTTTACTGTTTACCCCATAAATACCCCCCACGCCTTCAGATTACTCCAAAATTTTTTTTTACAACAAATTTGGATTTAGCGAACCCAAAAACCCTATACTGATGTATCGCATGTGCATGCTTTCCTTTTGTTTTTTTGTTCACGGTCGCCATTTTGAAAATTTCCAAATGGTGGCTGACAAAAGTTTTTAGAAAATTTTATAATAGGGTTAAGCAAAGCTGCCAAAATCTGCAAAAAAACTTGATTAAGTTTGTTAGTTAAGTCTCCTCATAAACATAAACAGTTCTATCCTATTATAATAATCCCCCCCCCCACCGCTTTAAATTACCCCAAAATTTTTTAACTGCAGATTTGGATTCTCTTCTTTATATTAAACCTGATAACTATCACTATATATATGTATATCCCAGTAGCAGTCCAAAAGTGAAGGCTAGGGGGCCAGGCCTCCCTTTTTCCAAAGAATTACAAATAATATATGCAGATTCTGGTGTAATACACACCGGAAAAAAATTTGGTTTTTTCTAACCACATGTTTTAAACATCTAAACTGCCCTAATTTTTGAAAGTCTGGGACCAATCCTGTATATCCCCTGATAAAAATCCTGACTGACAGAGAGAGAGATTTAATAAAATTTAATTAAAAAACCACAAAACTCGTGTAAACTAATGCCTGATGTACCTTGCAATTTATTACTGATTTACCCAGCAACATAAAGCACAATGGATACATTTGGTGCTTAGTGCATCTTACCATACTAAGCAGGAAGCAAAAAGACAGTCATTATGCAAGAATTAGGTTTGTCCATTGTGCAATATGTTGGGTACCATGATAGTCCTTAATGTACTAAGCACAACAGGGATTCTGCATAAACTCAGCTTCAAAAATAACGCAACTTACCGGTGAAAGGAAAACAACGGCAAATCGTTGCGACTCTAAGTAGCAGACACGGAACTGTAACAGTTCCGTGGTAGCAGACCACAACAACACAGTTAATCATGTATAAAAGGCACTTGTATTAAAATTAAAAAAAATAACGCACTATTTAACAAATTAAACGAACTCGACCCGGTAGAACTTCGCAAAAATAATCTGGGAATTTTTGTGTTTGTTATTATTTCTGTCAATCTGTGTGCGGTAGTAAAAAACCAAGTAAGAAATTTTACTTATTTACATGCTGATTTTAAACCAATCTCAAAAGTTTAGAACTTGAATTTTTTACATAAAATAGCAAATATTACAAAATGTTATACTATGGCAAACATGAAAGTAATAAATAATATGGAAAACATATAATTTGCGGGTTATATAGGCAATACTTAAAATTTTTAAAAAAGTTAAGTTGATTTGATTAATGTGACTACGTTCTTTTAACATCCAATCTGTCACCTACATCTAGCGGTCATATTTGTAAGATTTTCTGGGGCCAATTAGCATTCCAGTTTATGTTACAGTTCCGTGCTTTAAGCAGGACCTACTCAATCTAAACTGTCAATTTGATACATGTTCCTTTAAAACAAAATGGCGGCTATTTTTAAAATAATAATTTAGACGTAACTATCAGATCAATATTAACGGAGATAGCTATTAAGTAAAAAAAAGGTTTTTGACTTTATTAAAATATCTTTGTTTTTTTAACGAAATTTCTTGTTTTGTACATGGCATCCTCTTAAATTAATGATAAACTGTAATAGTTAAAATAAAACTTATCGTTATTTAAGGAAGCACTAAACTGATTTTTTAGCTTTAATACAGTGAATATCGCTTATAACGATTTCGGGTATTACGACATATCGGTTATAGTGACGACATTATTAAGGTCACAACCGAGTTCTATATATATAACCCATTTTTTACCTTTTTTCTGTATAATGACGCTCGATTATCAAGACCAAAATTAATTAATTGATTGTTGTTATAACCAATATTCATTGAACCGCTTCAAAAAAACTCAAAACGTTTTTCGTTCGTAAACGAGCCTTTTTAAAGAGTCACTTTTGACTCTGTCAGTAATATTACGACAAAAAAAACAGCTTAAAAGCCTGTTCAATTCCGTGCAACGTGCACTGTTCCGTTAAAATCGGGGGTATTGTTCGCCCCCCCCCCCCCCCAATTTTGAAGGTCTAGATTCGCCACTGATATATCAAAATCCGGTGTTTCGTAAATTCAATCTTTATTATTTAAGGGATTTCTTGATTTTGTCTTAGCTAAAAAACGTCTTCGCCTATTTCCCGAAGACCAAGCACGGAAACCAAACGTAGAACATAGTGGTTTCCATGTTATGGAAAGCACTCGTTGTGGCAAACAAGTGTCTAGGATAAAGTGTGCGGGCCGTTACCCCTACGTATACAAGTAGTATAAGTAGTAGCCTGTAGGCTGGATTGTTTGGGTTAGACCTCCTGAAAACGGCTAGCGATACTAACCAAAACGTTGTGTTTTAAAATAGATTAAAATATATACTGGTCATACTCGTCTTAGTCTTTTGTGTTTGATTAGTCTTTGTTCTTTGATTAGTCTTAGCTGTTTAAACAAAATCGGCTGTTCATACTTGTGTTTTGTTTCGGATTAGTCTTAGCCATAACCCACTGAAAAAAAATTCAATTTCAATAAAACGGCCCTCTTCAAAAGTCATTTTCTACACGAAACACAGACAGGAAAGAACAAAAAAAAAACAAAAGGGAAAAAAACAAATAAAATTTTAAGGTTATGTTGAGATTTTCTGTTAAAAACATGACTAATGGCGGTAAATTTAAAATTTCGACCACGCACTTGCGCTCTTCGGACGCCCTGTAAAAAAAACAACAAACATCAGCTGATGTCTGTCACTCTTCTTAGCCGTTCTCCTAAGGATTGAAAGGTGGCAACTCTTAAGACAAAGTCTAATCAAAAACAAAAGCAAAAGCATTGTAAGAACACTCCCATAACAAACAGTGGTTTTAACTTTCTTATGACAAGACTTACGACTAAACCAAGACAAAAGACTAGACAAAAGACGAGTATGAACGATCCATTAGAGGCTGCAAGTCCGTAATTATGTTTTTAGTCAAACGTTATCTATAAAAGTTCCGCATAGAAGCTTTTTTGCTTTACTTATTAATTGTACCGATCAAATGAAATTTAAATATTTAAATTAATAAATGCAGAAAAACAACATGGAATCGTGAAAAACTCGATACCGAACCTCCTTGAAACCATCACCATCTCAGAACCCTTTCGTATGAACGTATGTTGTTTTACGTATATATGTGTTCAAATTCTTAGACGGCAGGTGCAACCTACTTGGTTTTTAAAGAACCTTAACAGGTTCTTCAGATTGGTTGTTCTCTTTACATGGGAACACATCTTTCTTATAATAAAGCTAAGATGGAGCCACAACACGACGTACTTTCTTGAGTTTTTTGCTAAACACAGGGTACAATGTCCTGCTAGAATTTCCGTGAGAACAGTAGCGGCGCGTGGTAAGAAGGTTTGGGGGTGCACACCCAAAAAAAAATTGCGGCGCAGGCGAAATTTTTTTTTGAGTGTCACGCCCAACTTTTTGGGCCATCGAGTGGGCCGTCATATCATATAATTTAGAGCAAATAATTAAAAAATAAATTAGTTAGATATTAGTTACCTGTTGTTATTGTTTTTATAAATAAATAATAAATGTATCATCGGCGGAAGGCGTCTGTCCTTTTTTGAAATAAATTCTTCAATAACCAATTCATTGAACTTTGGGATTTCTTGAATCATTTTTTTCTCAATAGATAACATTGCTAGGGCAGTTAATCTATTCTCACCCATTGTGCTCCTAAGGAACGTTTTAATTCTCTTTAGGGTAGAGAAACAACGTTCTGCTTCTGCGGTTGTCATAGGCATCGTAACCACTGCCTCTAGCAGCCTCTAGCAATTGTCTTTAAATTTTGCACGCTAGTGCTATCATAATTAGAAACTTCCATCATTGTCGTAGACTAAATCGTCGAAATCAAAACAAATCGCCCACTCCGCGCCCGACCGACAATTTCAAGTTGTCCAAGCGCACTAATTACAGGTGTGCGGGAGCTGCTGTACATCTGCAACGGTAACCGCGGCCACGGGGGTCCTCTCTTTCTATATTTCCTAATTAGAATGCGACATAACTTCTACGGTGCAGAGAATTTGGTTCCATTAACTAAAAGTAAACAATGTAACCACGAGAATATCCATTCATCGCAGGCTGTTTGAACACGAATACAAACACATATGTACCGAGTATTAATTGTAGTTAATATTCCAGTTTTTAGTGAATTCCTTTTGGGGTAATTATTAATTAAATTACAGAATGATCACATTTTAATATTTTTTAAAGTAAAATTTGGGAGTGCACGTGCACATGTGCAATTATGGAGAAACCGCCACTGCGTGAGAACCTTATAGACCAGTATATATAGAATTTTAGCTTGCAAAAGGTGGTGTAGTGGCGATTTTGACATGAGTTGTTGACATTGGAGACAAATTTAAGTGTTCGACCTTGGGGGGGCCGGCTCCCTTCGCCATCTTGAATTTAATGTGCACAAATAGGATTTTTTTAAAATTACTTGGTTACTGTACGTTTAAAAAAAATGTTTTAAACAAATGTTGAAGGCAATAAAATTTCCTACAAAAACGTTTTGATTTATGACGCTAAACATTTCACCGCCATTTTGGATTTTGATCAACTTTTTTAGTGGCCTGTAACTACTTACTTTTGAGTGGTTCCTCACCACTGCACTGCTTGCCTTGTCCTCCAAAAGGGCTAGCTATAAGTTTAGGTAAGACACTGTTCAGATCTTCTGATTCAATCTGAGATTTACTGAAAGTATTGTCTCGTAAACGTGCAATAGCTGGACAATCGCACAGTATAGTTTTTACAAAGTCACCTGAAATGCTCCTAATACGGGGTTCTATCGATTTCATGAAATTTTGCTTCAATCTGCCCTTCAAAAGTTATCCAAATTCATATAAAATCTTCCTGGTATAATTTGAACCCTACCGACAGAGAAAAGGCGCGGCTCTTGGCGGTCCGAGCACAAAATATTTGTTTTTTGACCGACCCAGCACAGGTGGATAGACGGCACAATTTTAACCCTACCGACAGAGAAAAGGCGCGGCTCTTGGCGGTCCGAGCACAAAGTCTTTGTTTTCTAACCGACCCAGCATAGGTGGGTAGACGCTTTTAATTGCTTTCAGGTGTTCGTTTCGGGACCCCTTTAGTGGGCAGTATGCAGAGTTAGAAAATAAATCAGTGTCGTTTCTGTGGGTGTAGGAATAGAAAGTTTTATTATCTATTTTTATTTCTTTAGTTTACGCCATAATTAAATGAAATAATTTTCATGAGTATATCTACCGCCGCCCATGTCACTTTCTTTAAAGGATATGCCGATAGTCGGCTTTAACCTTTGTTCAACTGACTTTGCAAAAACTTTACATGTCTGAGTGTTTCATCATCACTAAGACAGAGTCTGCATTTGGTCTATTCTGTTAGTACCAATCTGTGTATAGGTACTCTTAGTTGGAAGTGACTCGTAAAAAGTCCACCCACTATGTATACGCTGTCTTTTCTACAAGCCTGTTCTGGTAGATTGATCTAATATTGTTGGAAGCTGTTTTTCATTCTTTTAAAAATGGTTGATTTAGCAACATTTTATGCTATCCCCAAGGCTGGTTCGGAACCCATTCTTCGGTTGCTATCATTCTTAAATGAACGGAATGTCAATGAACGTTTTAGTTCCGATCCCATTTTATAGGATTCTCTCGATGCATGCTCCATTTCGCGAAAGCTTTTAACCAGCTCTCACTAGCATTTTTACAGTTTCGTAATGGAGACGTTTTATATGGTCTGGCTATACATTAAAATTATTGAAGTACGTAGTTTGAGCACTTCCATGGCTTTGTTTTGGTTCACTTTTAATAAAATTACTCATATTATTTTAAAATACGGCTTAATAATTATTCGCCAAACTCATCAGGTGTTCAATAAAGAACGGCGCGACAGTTTGTTGGCCTTGAAAAAGCTTTAAAATAACTATATTTGGTTATTAAAACACTTTCGAAAAAAACAAAACTTATTGCAACTTTGGCAGCAAATCAGGAAAGATTCCAACAAGGATATAGAGGGTGATTAAGCCTAGACCTTGCATGAAAAACACCCCTGTCTTTAAGTATCGACAGACAGAAAAAATGAATAGAAAAATTGAATAAGAAAAAAAGAGACAAATATAGGCCGGGGTGTTTTTTTAATGACTTTTCCCTAACATTAACGAAAACCATATTAAAAATTGTATTTCTTTTCAACCAATTTTGATTTGATCACTTTACGAAAATCTTCTTGCATTAGTTTTAGTTCGAAGCTGATCGCGTGGCATTTGGTTTTTGCTATATTAATACGATCAGTTCGGGACTATTAGCAAAGGCTTTTTAAAAAGTATGACTTCCTCTGTACTTATTTTTTATATTTTTAATAATAAAAATATTTTTTTTCGTTATAAAGAGCAAATTAATTAACAGTCGGGGTTTGGCACATAGGGGAAGATTACTTAAAGATACTTAAGCTTTAAAAATGTATACAAAAAAAGTTTTGACGTTATTGGTTTAAAACATTATGCTGTTGATGAAATATTCTTTTTTTGTTATAGTTCATTTGTAGTACTTTAAACAATTACAAATAATTTATTACGTTAAAAAATAGACCACCGCAGTTTCCCATTGTACCCTAATTGTGCAGGTAAATTGGGAAATACTATTAAGGTGATTGGGTATAAAATTAAAATTGAAAATGCAAGAAAACTGATTTAATTAAAAAAAAAAAAAAAAAATACGGCACAAGCATAAAACTAAAATGAGATATAATTTGTTTAAACAAATCATCTAGAAATTTTAACAATAATATGCTCTTTATTCCTAATATGGCACAAAGATAGGTATAACTGAAACAAATTATTTCTTGGTGAAATAATAACCTAATAATTACCAGTAAAATAATTCCAAAAATACTTATTATAAAAAAAGACACAGAGACTTAGTAAAAAAAGCATTTAAAAAAGCACAAAATTAATTAGTTTTTATCAATCATTTAATTGAGGTAAAACGGGATATCCCATTTTAGCTACTTTAGCAATTTCCCATTTTACCTCAATCGCATATAAAATATTTAAACTAATCCTACTTTTTAATTCTTTCTTATTTAGCCAAAAATTGCATGTTTGATAGTAGCCAAGACTATAAACTTTACAAATATCTACAGCAGAGTATAATATTTTACCTTATTAAGTAGTCAATTCTTACACCATTTAAATAAAAAATTACAAGCTGAATACACAAATATTTAAAAAAATTACTGCACGAGCTTCTAACCATCTAATGACTGATTTAAAGAAAACGGCGGCCTATGTCGATCCCAATGAACAAATCTAGCACACAGCGCAACGTTGCCACATTTAGTTTGGTCAGGAATGCCGGTATCCCATTTTACCTTACTATCCCATTTTAAGAACACTTTCCATACGTAATGGGGTTTGGGGACATCAAGCTAAATGTTACTTTCGAAAATATTCTAAGTCAGATTCGTAATCGAGTAAGGGCATAATTTCTACCACAAATAAGACAAAGCAAAACTTTATTAAATAAGGAAAAAATATACATTACAAAGCCAAAAGTTTGTTAGTAAGTTAATAATTCGGAAGAAAAATTGCAAGTTTCTCAGGCGACAAAAAGCGTGCAATTTCCCGTTGATTGATGGCGTCATTAAATATGGATTACACCGAAGCCATCCTTTTTCGTGTAAACTCCCCTTGGCCATTTAACAACTCGAAAAACAGTTTTTTCTAATTAAACCGGCTTCCTTGAATGCGTTTTCCATGCAAATTTAATTGTCTTTTTGCTTTTGCAGCAAGTGCATTAGCATATTTTATCTTAAGTGTACGGTAAGTGGAAATTTTTAGCCCTTGTTCACCCACTCGTACGGAAAAACGTGCGTGGATTGTATCGGATTTGTTTACACGACATCCACTGACAACGAATTCTAACACGGCTAGTTTAAAATAAATACTTTCTTCTGCAACATTGGACTAGACTCGTTTTGGGCTTAAAGGACTGCAGTCCAACCAAATACTTTAATTAATATGGAGCATACCCATGCATTCTCGCACGCGATGCTTGAAGCCAGACTGGTAGACAGGATTTCGGTTACCGCGCATGCGTCTGTTTTAGTGGTTTTGGAACATACTCCATTACGTCGCTACAATATTGGAGTATTGCCAAAAATTTAAGGTTGTGGTCATTATTTTTTTTTTCTAAAAACTAGTTGATTGTTTGAAAATTCATCAAATTGTGGGTTAAAATTATAGTTTTTCTAAAATTAGATGTGCAGACATTTTTTTCGCAAACCGCACATATTTTACGTGAACTATTTCCCATTTTTTACAGAAAAAAACAAAATTTTACACGACAAACGTCACAACAGCAGCTGTGTGTCTAAAAGCCTTTTTCCTCAAGGTTAGTCACTCATTCAAGTTACTCGAAATGACGTCACGGTTACTCGGAGTAACTGCTGTATGACGTCAGGCAGTCAGCTGTGGATGACATTTACAATTGCCATTTGTTTATTTTTGTTTTTACCAGCAAATTCCGAAATTTAAAAAAGAATTAATTGCTGGAATTGATTTTTTCTAGAACTATCGCTTTCAGTTTTAAATACCTCTGGTGGTTGTGAGGCCCTTTTGGTGTTCTGTGGTAAGGCCGCAGTACCACAGAACACCAATGCAGTACATTTTAAGGCTAGTTGCAGTTGAATTGATATAGTACCAATCTTCAGGGGATGTGCTTCATTTTCTACCGTTACACCCTGTTTCCACCAATCCATGCCCACCCCGATTCAAAAAACGCATCACGTGATGGGCCATGGATTTGCACCGGTTTTAAATGCAGCGTCACCTGATGCGTTTTTTGAATCGGGGTGGGCATGCATTGGTGGAGACAGGGTATTAGCAAACATAATTCGTTGTTAATATATATATTAAAATCAAACATTTTGAAAAAAAAACAAAATAAAACGATCTTAACCTTAAAATATTACAGCAACCACGTCGGCTAGGCTGGTTACACTGTGTAGTTACTCGTGACGTCATAGCTAGTGTTACTCAGCGAAGAAAAACAGAAAACGAGTAACCAGGTTACCTGGTAACTTGTAGTTACTGCGAGGAACAAAACACACGTATCCGCACTTGAAAATTCGCTTATGCCAATTTAAATTTGCTTAACTTTTCGATTTTTTGAACCTGTATTTATGCTTTAACGTATTGAGTCCAACCAATAGGATTGATCTACGAAGTGCCGATTTATCAATCAAGATGCTCTTGGGTCAAGAATAACCCGCGCTTTTATGAGAGGTTAACGAGGTGACCCTTGGTTAAAGTTTGTTCAAAAATTTATTAATTCATTTAGCACAAAAATTAAAATAAAATTGCATTCATAAAAAGTTTTGAAAGTCATTACTTAGAAGTAACATGCATGACAGTACTTGGTACCTACGCAATAAATTAGGGGGTGTTTTCCGGTACCTAGGATATTGGCCTTTTATGTTTTTTTATTGTACGGTTTATTGTACGGGGAAAAAGAATTTCCGATCTTTTTGCTAGTCATTTTTGCAGTTGGATTTTTGCAAATTTAAGGCTTGCAAGCTAAACAGGCACGTTATTTTTATTTTCAAATGTTGTGCGTAACCAACGAGCTTGAAGCCCCACCTTCCAAGTCTTACATCAGCTATTTACACCAACAAATAGCAACCGAACCGAACCAAATCGAACCAAACTAAACCGAACCTATCCCGCTTTGGTGTTAAACGTGAAAAGTGCGTCAACACTTTGGAAATATTTACAACATTATTGGTGAATCCGACGTACGTTCTCCAGCCGAGTGCTGCGACTGACGTCACAAACAGACAGGAGAAACCACTAGCCTTGGCGCACTCCCTCGCCCATATAAAACTCCGTTATTTAGTCCACCAGTACACTCTTTTACACAAATTGCTGTATTCAGTTCCCAATTTCAAAATAAGCTACTTAAAGCAAAAAAGTTATTGGATGTCTTAACAGCATTTTACAGAGTAGAGAGATAAAAAACAATATGAAACAATGATAAAAAGCACGCTGTTGTACGGAATAGAGACTTGTGGTGTAACAGAAAAATACAAAACAAAAATGGAAACTGTCGAAATGATTGCAATAAGAAAATCAATGAGAATATCTAGAACAGATCATATAAGAAATGAGACCATAAAGAAAGAATGGGAATCGAGGGAACCATAACGGATGACATCACTAAAAGACAACTGATATTGTACGACCATGTACAACGGATAAACGACGAAATACTAAAAAGCAGGTCCTAGAATGGCAACCAATAGGGCGCAGAAAAAGAGAGCGTTCTAAGCTGGATTGGCCACAGTCAATCCAAAGATCAATGAGTCAAAAAAAACCTGACAGAATATGATTGTCAGTATCGAAGAAGTTGGTGAATGGGCGTCGGACAACGTACAAAAACGTTCTAAACCGACATAGTAGTAGTATAAGCAAGTGCGAAATTTCTAATATAAACAGTTTCTAATTTCCAGACCTTGGCAAAGGGGGATCGCTGATAAGGTCAGCAGCGCATGCATTTTCCTTAATGGAGTGCTATTTGCGAGCCTTGTTTGTAGTCATAATTTGAAAATTATTTTCAAACGCAAGGGTTTAACTACCCTTTTGTGTTCTTAAGGAGTGTTAGGAGTGAACTTTAAATAGGATATGTATTTTTTAGCAATGTATTAATACACATCTGTACTGAGAAAAGACCTCTAAAAATTAGGGGTGTGTCATGCAATTTGAGACAAGGGAAGCAGAGTTTTTTAAACTTGCTTACTTGTATTTTTCTATCCTTTTTAGTTACCGGTAAACTCTAATTTCTTACTTTAGTTATCAAAGAAATAATATTTCTTCGACGCTTTAGTCTACCATTATTTATTTTACCTATTTATCTTTTCATTAAAACATTGGGAATAAAACTTTTTCTTTAACGAAACCGAAGCATCTTGCCATGATGCCTTTGTGAAACGCGTAAGTACGTAATCGAACAGACTGCATATTTCAAGGCTAAAGATCGCGAACTGAATTCTGGCAATGGGGTTGCATGCATTGACCTCCCACTATGTTTAAAAAAACGAGAGAAGCAATAAATTCCTATTCGATTTCTACGCGTACGACAAAGAGGACTGAGAAACACCCATCATAAGTTAACTTAGAATAAATACCTATTAATTTGTTTACAAAAATGCCAAGGAAGTAGCTACGTCAACTCAAGATATTGGCTCTGTCTTCCAAAAGTTCCAAAATCCAAAGAATTTTCTCAAACTTAAATCAAAAATAAAAATTAACCCCAATATTTACCACGTAAGTTCACCGCATTGACAAATTGTCAAAATCATTTGAAAGCAGTCCTTTTCCAATTTTATTAAAAGCGTTTACTTTTCGTATACGTTGGGGGATCATTTGAATCCAATATGCCGGAACGCTTGTGGCAGTCATTTTCAATTAATGGTTTTAATACGCTTAAGTAGTTCATCTATCAACGTGTTTGAGGCTCAGAAGGTTTGTCAGACTTTCATTGTATTACTGTATCCAGTTGTTTTTATATAATTTGGCCAGATTAATAACGCTGGTACACCTCTGGTGTAAATCCGCAGTCCCATGGTATACGATTTGGGGTACTTGATTTGTGATTTGCCAAATAACAAAATGTGGGAATCTGAAGTTTGGCCTAGCTTGCGCTTTTCTGCATCTTGTCGGAATACCTAAGCCGGGCTCCCATTCAGGTGTATTTAGCAAAATTTGTCAATTGACCATATTTGCTAAGTAGTGGGAGTGGTATACTCGGCCAATATTTGTACAATTATTGGTCAATGGCGAAGTCCCGGCGGTTGTCGGTAAAAATTACTCGAGGCAAAGGGGTTACAATTATTTGCGTACTTGACAAGTTTATGATTGTTGATGCACTCCCACTACTTGCCTGCTTAGCAATATGTTCATTCATTTGTATTAAACTAAGTAGTGAACGACACTGATGAGACCAAATAGCAAGTTTGCCAAAGACTAGCAAGTTTGCCAAAGACACGAACACAAACCTGTTTGCAAACCGAAGTATTCCGTGGCTGTAATGGTAATACAAACACAAACTCAGTTTGTAGTTTGCCAACTGGCATACCGTTGGAGTTCAGCTAAAAACAACTGTTAAGATGAATCGAGGACGTCTAGAAAAAACTAACGAAAAAAAAAACAAGAATTTTTTTATTTATATTGGAATTTAGCTATCTGGCGCATTTCAAGAAGCAATTTCAACAAAAGTTTAATCTCATCGAAGACGGAGGCGACGGGAAAAGTTTATTTCTCTTTTGCCATAACTTTTCCGGATTATAGCCCCGATGCAATCGATTCAATAAGTTTTATACTTCAATTAAATCTAAAAAGAAAGAACTCTACTGCCCCAGTTTTTATTTTATGGATACCTCACACGGCGCTTAAACAAAGGACTTAAAAACTGAAATCAGTAGAGTGTAGCGCACTAGTTTTTAAAATCCCAATATTTTTTTAATAATTATAAAAAAAATATTGACATATAATTAAATTTAATGATGTAGGTTAAATTGTTTAATTATTTAAATTATAAGTAAGATAAAGTATTTGAAATAGTATTTTCTTAGTGTTTGAAAAATTATTAAGTTGTCCTAAAGTTAATTTCTTAACCATTATATCATTTTAGGTTCATTTACATACAATAAGTATGCCATACTACTAAAAAAAAATTAAAAACTGTCGCTTGGTATCCCTGATACAAAATTATCTTAGGTTTTGCCACGGATCACTTAACAAAACTGACTCAGGGTTTTACCTTTTAAGAACAAAATTGGTATGCTTCCAAATGATTTGATATTTGTCAAAAACATTCAACTAAAGGTAGACCCCGTATAGAAATCCTAAACTTCATCAGACACAAAAAGTATTATACTGGGGATTTCTTTCAAATTCGCAACAATGTTGCCAGTACTTTTATAACTTGTAATTTTGATGTAGGTACATAAGTAAAATGGTAACTAATAAAAATCAAAAAAATATTTTGTTTTTGAATTCGGCTTACGTTTTGGATTGCTATACATGTATCTGTAATAGAATATGTTTACCATCCTATGTGAGAAAAGGATTGTTTTCAATGATTTTTTTTTTTTTGATCTTATCATTAATAACGTTTTTCTATACAATTTAATTCTAGGTTGTAAGTATAACCTCTAGATATGTATGTATGCATGTCTGTCTGTGTACCTATATGCACATATGTATACAAATGTTTGAAAAAAAGTTTTTTTTAAGTTAGAATATGTTATCCAATAATCAATCGGTAAATTTTTGTTTACATAGGTACCTAAACTTAACAAAAATCATAAAACATTTGCTTTTAAGTCCCTGTTGTTATAGATCTATGTGGCGGTTTAAATCCTTATCTATTTTGAATTAAAAGGAAAGTATAAATTAGAAATAATCAGCTAAAGTTGGTTTTTTTCGAAGATTGTTGATTGTCGATTATAGAACGTACAACGATTAGCACAAAATTGCAATTTTTGTGCAGTCAACCAACTTGAGCTTGTTTTTTGCAGGAACACAAAATAACTAGCGGCGATATCCTGTAATGCAAACCATTTTTTTAAACTGCACATGCGCACCTCTCTTTTTCTGATCACATAAAATTATCTTCCTCTTACTAACTTCACACATGCTCGACCACAGCTGAGAGGGAGATATTTTACGTGAGAAGAAAAAGTACGGTAGCGAATGCGCAGTTTAAAATATTGATTTGGTTTTCGGTTTTCTGAAAAAAACGGGTCTCCATTTAAGTGTGAAAAACGTTCAACTGAAAGTAAGTTTAATTAAATTTCTTTGGTGTGAGGTTAGAGTTCATAAATAGTTTATTAGTTTTGTATTCCTAGGTGGTATTTAAAAAGTTATTAAAACCAGATGACTAAACTGCACTTTTAACTATTAATTATTGTTCTCACTACAAATGTTTTCGGTATAAAAATAACTCTTGCTTTTAGTCCAAATTAATTTAAGTTAAATGTTTTGATCACGAAAGTTAAAAAAACCTTTTCTTTATATAATATATATATATATATATATATATATATATATATATATATATATATATATATATATAAATTAGTCTACAACCCTCTCCTGGGCAACTCTGGAAAACTCAAAAAGTGTTTTGATTTGATTTTACGCGAAAATGGAACGTCGCAGAGAAAACCTTTGTTGACAAAAAAAATTGTGTGTGCTTAAGACCACATGGCAGAAGTGTAAACTTTAACAAGGCGAAATTAATAATACTGGCCTTCATCTGCATCATCATATTGCTCGCTGAATGTTCCTCTCACAGTTAGTCGACTCGAGCCGACTTCACCCGAATGAGCGTTACATAGCCGAGTCTGACGGCTCAGTTCAATTCAGTACCCACAAAAACTACTAAACGCGCCTAAAGAAGTTTACACTTCAAAAATTCCTTTACAATTTTTCTTAAAGGTTATAGCTCTAGACTTACATGTATAGAAGATAGAGAGCACCAAAATTGACAAAAATCAGTTTTTTGCATTTTACACAAAAACGGTAAGTCGTAGAGAAGAATTTTATTTAAGAGAAATATTACCCATACGAGTCTTCACAATCAATGTCCATAGTCTATAGGTCTACAACGACATGTTTAGAAGGTAGATGGCAGCTAAGTTGTCAAAAATTGTGTTTTTTTTAGTCGTAGAAAGAAACTTTATAAACATAAAATGTTAAAGGACACAATTCTCTACATTCTTTCCTTTTGGGCCACAGGTTTACAACTACGTGTAGAACATATAGGGCGACAAATTTGCAAAAATTATTATTTTATTTTATGTAAAAACGGTAGGTCCTAGAAAAACACATTATAGACAAGAAATCTCCAGGACGCCATTCTCTACAATTCACCTATGTGAGTCACAGCTCTATGACTTATGGTTTTTGCGTAAAACGAAAAAAAGTACATAATGGGCATTTTCGGCACCCTCTGTCTTCAACACATATGGTTGTAGAGCTGTAAATTGTCATTGTCGCATTGTCGAGAATTGTGTCTTGATCATTTTATGTCAATAAAGTTTTTTTTTATGACTTACCGTTTTTGCATAAATTGCAAAAAACATAATTTTTTCAAATTTTCTTCTAAACGTGTGGTTGTAGACCTATAGACTATGGAGACCGATTGTAGGGAATTCTATGGGTAATATTTCTCATACATTAAATTTTGCCCTACGACGCGTAAAATGCAAAAAACTGATTTTTGTTCGCTATTTTTCAGAAAAAAAATTAATAGCGGCAACCATGTAGACCAAACGTCACCCTTGCATCATTTATTGTTGCCTTTGAGAGGTTATCCGAATAAACGTGCGTTTTCGTTGTCTTTTTTGCAATATTGATCACAAAATTAAGATTTTTTTTATTAAATAACTTTAAAAATGCCTAAGAAGTGTGACAAAAGTGAAGAGAAGTGGCTGGATTTATCATTTCACCGGTAAGTTTGAATCTCTTCCAGAAACCGTCATATTGTTTACGATTTGGTAAGACAGTGGTGTGGTTTATAACTTTTTTTACAAAATATTAGTGATTTATTTTACAAAGAAGTTTTAAGAAACATTATTTATTGTTGCAAATTCCCTTATTTTCCCACCTCTAGTGTTTGGGTTTTTTTGGAAAAGTTTTTGAATTTATTCTGGCAATAATATATAAAAAAATCATTGACTTCTATACCCTACGGGTAGACCCGGCATGGGCCAAAATTGCCATTATATCAAGCTTTTATCGCAATTGACCAAATACAAGTAAGAATTTAATGAGCAAAATAGGGATGAAAATAGAATTTCGGTTTGGTGAGTCCGGAAACATGCAACATCGCAAAAATATTCTATTTGCTTGTCTTGGATAAAAAAGGGCAGTGGCGGCGTAAAATAAAAATTTTGAATTCCACTAGAATTTTTTTATCAACAATTTTCTGTTTGAATAATAAATAATTCATGAATACTTACTTGTGTGTGTTTACAAAATTCTCTTCAGAAAAAAAAAGAGTAAAAATAATTTCTAAGCATGCTAAGTGCAGTGGATGTATTAAAATTATTGTTTTCATCTTAGAACTTTACAAATGTTGTACCTTCCAGGTAAAATATTTTCTTTCTTTGAACAAGGGTCTTCTTCAACTCTTCTTTTCTTGGGTGGACTACAAGTTATGCTCGAGTCAGATGAAATTTCGGAACTAAAAATTTCAATTCGAAATGGGACAACCGGGCGCCGGGCCAACTCGGCGGCGCCAACAGGGCGCCACGCCGGGCCTAATGGGCGCCGGGCCAACTCAGCGCCGGACTATTCTTTTTTCGATAAAATGTGCAGATAAAAACAAAATAAATATGTTATTTATACAAAACTTTCAACATCTATTAAGTCGAGTGTTGAAATTTGGTAGGTTTAGTGTTCTGCGACTTGAAACACCGCCAAGTTCCATATTCGATACATATCGATGCATAAATAAGAAAGTCCGCCATTTTGGATCCGCCACTTTAATTTTTTTAAGGTTGTTTTTCATCTGCACTTTTTATCAAGAAAAAATATTTTAGTCCGGCGCCCAGTTGGCCTGCCGCCCAGTTGGTGGCGCGGAGTTGGCGGCGCCCAGTTGTCCTAGACTGCAACACATTTCAGGGGTCTGGTACGTTTTACCACCTTTCTTAAAACTACGAAGTTTTTTGAAATATGATAATTTTAGACCATTTTATAGTGATTTCTAAAAAAAAAATTGCGGACTATCGTTGATTTTGTTAAAAAAATTGAAATTGAAACATTCTTAAAACCCCATTAAAACCCATACAAATTGCTACAAAAGAAGCACCTATTGTTAATAAATATAGTAAAAGTTGCTAGGTTTATGTCCAGGGGGTAACCATTGTCCATAATCGTCGGAAATCGAGTTAGGATTAGTGTATGCGACCATAAACATTGAGTGGCGAGTGAGTGTTTGGTCTTCAATTTTTTTAGGGAAATTTTTCAAAATCTTTTTTTTCGCACTCTGGGCACCCTAATAAACCGTAATCTGGTCACCCTAATCCATCGCAATCAAAGAAAATGGGTAATCGAAGTGTCACAAATTTTTTGTTGGTTTCTATTCTTCTTTTATATTATGTAGGACAAAATTATTAATTAAACTAAGTGACCTTATTAAGTAAGACAGCATGATAGTCAAATGACATTAGAAGGACATAAACATATGATACCGGCCTGTAGACCGGTCGCGGTGGTCATATAATAATAAATATATACTTTCGCGATGAAAGACCAAAATTTAACTTAAAATTACTGTAAAGTCCGCAAAAAACATTAAATTTATCGAAATTTATAAAAACATAGATCAGTGTGTGTAACAATTCATCAAGATGTATGAAACTCGACCGTGACATGTCAAAAGTTTGGTTCGAAAAAACAAAAACAACTGGATAAAAATCGGTATGTAAGAATTTAAAAAGAAATCATTTTTAAGAAAATCAAATACTTTTTGTTAATTTTCATGCAATGCAAAAAAAAGTGCGGGGAAGTGACACTTTCTGAATCAAAATGTGTGAGGGTAAAATCGCACGGTCGCAGAAAAAACTATCTATCGTGACGCTACTGAACTTTCTCGTGTTTTAGGAAAAACTATCTGTCAAGACGACTTACCATGAAATGTTGTTTTTTTATGGATTTTTTTTCTTCTTTTGCACAAAAAACAATTTTGGACCATGTCTAAACTCAAATAGTTACTTCTAAACTTGTTTTTAAACGTTTTAAGATTTCTTTTTGTAATATTCCCGCACAAAATTAAAAAAAAATCATTTCCGTACTTAGACAACATTGTCTATCAGTTTTCCCTGTATACACGGACTAACAGATAGAATCACTCAAAATACGGCAGGTGGATTAAAGGTAGCCAGCTGCTTTTCTGTCGCACTTATGCCGTCAGTGTGAAAGAGATAAAAGTACCCTTATATTATCTAGGGTATTATTAGCATGCAAAATCACCCTATCTTTGTCCGTTTCACATATTCAATAATGTCTATTTCTGTTTTTATTGTAAAAGAAATACCCGACCATAGGAACCAAATTGGATAGGGTCAATAAAAAATGCCTTGTCTTTCCGTCTCTAACGCCCTTTTAGGGCGTTATACAACTCAATGAAAAAAATATATTTCTTATGTAAACAACCATTTTCACTCTGTAATGTTATGTTATGTCATGCTACTGTACAGTTATTAAACATTTTAAAAATATTCAAATTTATGAGTTTACTAGATTCCCCACTGATCCAAACAAGAGAGAGCTTTGGAGGGAGATTATTGGCCTTAATAAGGAGAAAATTCTGTCAAAATGGGCATTCTTTGTTCTGACCACGTTGATCCTCAGTATGTTCGTTTAGCACCTAGTAGGCACTATCTTGTACGAAATGCCTTGCCCAAAACTACTTACTACTAGTGGTTGGTAGTTAAATATTCAACTATCTCTTTTTATTATAAAGTATACATAATATATTATCACTGGTTGTTTTTGATGTTCGATCATCATATAATGATGTAAAAAATTAGTTAGAATTAACAAATATAACTATAAGAAGAAAAAAGGTAGTTTTACACAGAAAAAAAAGAGTTTTAACTTCCTTTTCACTTACTTACTGCATAGTCCCTGGTGATTAATTAAAAGAGAGCCTTGAGTCAAATGGATTAAAATATTGTTCTTAATTCTTATATTTGCCAAATTTAATAATGTTTGTATATATAGGGTGTCCCATAACTTAGGGGCCATAGGCCAACAAGTGATAGAGGAGGTCATGTCTGATCAAAAACTTGTTGTTGGCAATTTTTTTAACTTTTGTGATAATAACTTTAAAAAAACGCAGTAAAAATATGAAATTGGGTAGTCTTGTATTAGAACAAAAGCAGTAAATTGAAATTAATTTAAAAAAATTAATTTGAAAAAAGTTAGTCAGTCAATTTTTTTAGAAAATACTATTTTTTTGGTATGAACTTTTATGAATGCCATATTAAATGCAATGTTTTTTAAATATTTTTTGTTAATAAAAACAAGTCTCTAGCGAGACATAATAATAAAATATTATTGATATTTTTTAAAAGAGAAAGCAAAAATTAATTTAAAAAAAAATATTATTTTTTTATACATTTTCGAGGTTATTTTGACAGCCCGTACCTCCTCCACTTGTAATATTATCAAAAAAGGAGTACCACATTCTTTAATCACAATTAGCTGAGTATTCAGCTGGCTGTCACAGATTTTTTTTTGTATAACCGGTTTTCACCCACTCCTCTTTAAAAATCCTATATCTTAAAAACAGATGAATGTTGACCCCATGTTATATAAACTTTTTTCTTGGAAATAACCTCCTCTATCACCCGCTGCACTACGGCGCCTAAGTTATGGGACACCCTGTATTATAATCACTTAATTATAAATAATATTTTTTCATTTTTATTTTATTTGGTAAATAAAAATTAAATAGATTTTTTTATGGAAATCAAAAGTATTTCGTTGATAAAACTGAATAAGTCATATTTTTTAACATTTGCAAATGTAAAAAACACAGACTCATACCAAATATTTTCTAAAAAAACTAATTGCTAGGGTTTGATAAACTAATGAATGGATTTTGGTAAAATAAACCAATGAGTGCTTTTTATTTCGAGGCAAGAGTTTTGCTGATAAAATATAACAAAAAATCTATATTATAAATATAGGCTGTCCCATTTTTATCATTTGGGTGGTTTCGGGAACTTCTAGAGAAGATTGAAGAAAAAACGACTACACCTTAGTGTGCTTTAATTTGAAGAGAATAATGATGGTAAACATCGCATATCAATATTATAAACATAGAAACCGAAAACACCCAAAAGTGTCGAAAATGCACTAGGGGATCAAATAGACTCTTTAAATCCTGATGCAAAAATTTTGATAAATATCTCAAGGTCTGAGTATATAATTCGGAGTTTTTGACTTTTTTTAACAGAACAAATCTACTTACTGTAAAAAATTTACTAAGAGCAATGTATTACCAAGGTGGAAGAGTAAAAAGCTAAAAAAAACCTTTGACAATTTGAAATAAAAAGAAACACTTTTACCTGTGTTTTAAATTTTAGGGATTAAAGTAACACTTTTCTATATCCAGAAAAAAATAATATAAAGTAGATTTCTTATCTTTAGGGAAAAATAATAAAAATCAAAACTACGGATATTACCAGCTGTAAAAAAGTTATTGATTTCTAATATTATAAATCGATAAAAAAATTAATTCTGTAAAAATAGAATGGCTGTCAAAGCTGTACCGGTAATATTTTACACTTATTTAAATTTTATAATTTTGGGTGCAAAAATTTTATAGGAAAATGTCTATAATTTATTTTATTTTCAACAAAATCTGCACGCCCATGGTTTTTTCCTCGATTTCTCTTTTATACCTATTACAGTGTTGCCTGCGAGGATTCGGCAAAATTTTCTGAGATTTCATGCATGATGAATGAATTTGCGTATTAAATAATGGGGATGCGTCTTCTAGGGTTCCTTGAATTTCTTTGATATTTGTGTTATTTCCTTTGCTTAGTTCACTGTACGCGTTAAAGGTTGTTAACAAAATCTGTGGTTGTAAAAAAATTTTTTAATAGACAAAAGTTTGTTTAGTTTGCAGGGCAAAATAACTTTTGGAAAAAATCCTCACGTTAATCATATTACACGGCAAATCAAAAAGTTAATATGCGAGTTTCTTTGCAAGAATTATGATGAGACAAGATGCAAGAATCGTGATTTGCCTTCATCTAAGTTTGCTTTGTTTGAGACAAAAAACCAAAAATATATGACAACCTTTAAGAGAACATTACCACACATGTCAAATTTTTAAAATATGTAGTTTTTTGGTTTGCCGTCGACCACCAACCCATTCCTCTTTTGAAGGATATGAAGGGTTTTTGTCAGTTAGTTGAAGGAAAGTAATCAGAAAAGTCTGGCAACACTGCACCCGCCCTGCGTAAATCACAAACCTACGCTTTTCGGGGTGAAAACCCGGCCGCGGCCAAAACTGATATAAAGACGAGAGATGCTGCAACGAATTTTAGGTTAGTCTTAACGCGGGCGAATTTAAATTAAATCATCAAGTTGACCATTTTTTTAATTATAGGGGGATTTTCGTTTTGAGAAAATACCAAGGACCGCTATTTCGAGACCACTCAGAATCAATCTGAACATTTTTATTATTTTTAATTAATTTTAACAAAAAGTTTTAATAAACTGATAGTCTTGAGTTGACTCGACTCAAAAGCAACTATAAACTCGATTAAATCTCCGAAGTGCGAATATCGGCTCCCGAATCGAGTAAATTCCCTGAAATTCATAATTAAGTACCTATCCACTCGAAGAGCATTCAAACTTTCAAGTTCTTCGGCTCTTAATGAAGAGAACTTAAGCAGAGTCGGATCTTAAGCTTTACCGATTAATTACAAGCTTTGTTCCACACCGATTCAGATTAATAAAAAAACAATTACGATCGAATGTCGTTACTAAGACTTAAACTCAATCTTTATCTCTCTAGTTTTATAGCCACAGTGAATTTTTTAAGTCAACAAATCAGTCGAAAAATGGAATTAAACTGAGAACATTTTTTACAACATTCGAAGGAAATTATCTCAACAATAGTGCCTTGCCGAATTGATTTTTCTTTTCGGTAATGAAGCACCATATCAGTCGACAATTCCTGGTTGGTATGGATAATTCAAGAGTGGATGGATTAGCCTTAGCGACGATCCAAAAAGATGGTTGCAAAATTTCTCTCATAAACAGGTCATGTCACAACAATTCTTCTAAAAGATCAAAGGAGTATTACTGTCGATTGGTACATCACCATTTGTTTGCAGAAAGTCATCGCTGACTTTCGAAAAACAAACCCCGGACACCGAATCATCCTCCACCAAGACAATGCAACTTCGCACGAAGCACAAAAAACGTCGAATTGTTGGACGCATCCTCCATACAGTCCCAACGATTTCTATACTTTTCCAAAAATCAAAAATGGATTTCAGTCGCCAGAGGAAGCAGTCGACGCCTTCAAGAATGCAACTTTGACAGTACCAATAAACGAGTGGAATCACAGTTTTGACAACTGGTTTAAAGCGCATGCAAAAGTGTTTCGTGGAGAATACTTCGAGAAGCAATAAAGTCTTTAAAAGTTATCTACTGTTTTATTCTAGCTGTAAGATAACCCTTGTACTAGTCATAACTATTAATATAAAATTTGATGGTACAATTCTAAAATTGTTTTGTTGAAAAAGATTTTTCGAAAAATCAAAATTACGAACTGCTCACACCACGCTTAAACAAAGTATAGTTTTTTTCAAAAGGGCCTAAAAAAAGTGATTATCTAACGCACTAGTTTTTAAAATCACCGCTGCTTCACCCAGTATTTTTTTTTTAATTTTCTAAAAAAAAAAATAATTTATTATTAAATTTAATGATGTAACTTAATATTGTTTAATTATTTATGTAATAAGTAGCCTAAACACGTAAGATCAGAATCTAGGATAATATTTTTTAAAAGTTCTTGAAAAATTATTAAGTAGTCTTAAAGTAAATTCCTTAAAACAAAAAACAATCATTATTTCCTTTTAGGTTCTTTTAATTGCAATAAGTAAGAGCCTATCCTTAAATAACGTAACGCTCAAGGGTGGAGGGGTTTGGCCTTACGTTACACTTAATGTTATTTTAATGTGTTTTTTCTAAAACATGCGTCACGAGGGGAGGGTGGGGGTCAAAAATTCTGAATTTAAGACCGCTCCCTAAGCCATACTACTAAAAAATTTAAAAAATCTGTTGTACGGTATCACTGATACAAAACTATCTTAGGTTTGGCCTTTTTTTTTTCACTGTTATCCTTCTCAATGATTTGATATGTGTTATTTCCTTTAGAGTTGCTTGGTTCACTGTATGTGTTATAAGTTGTTAAGTCCTATATCTAAATGTGACAATAATTATGTGCACTTGCAAGGAGATCCCTATAACCCTCGAGAAGCGACAAGTGCGCAGAAATGTTGGTGTATGTTGGTTTTGAAACGGTTCATGTTGTAGCCTGCAGGGAAAACTGTAGCAGGGAGTTTATTCCACAGCGATGCTGTTCTCCAGAGATATGAATTGTCATATAATGAGGTTCTTTGTGCCTCTATTTTGACAGTAAATTGATGGTTACCGTCTGTTTGACGTGTTCGCCTAGTAGGTGCTACTCCCGGGGGGATCATACGTGCCAACTCTTCAGAGCATTTTCCGTGATAATACCTGTAGAAGAGAGATAGATCGCCCACAGTTATTTGATGTTCGAGACTATCCAAGCTACGGGTAAGTACGAGGTCATTGATCAGCTTAATAGCTCGTTTTTGCACGGTGTTCAAAAGCATTAAGGTATGTTTGGGTGCCGCACTCCATATATGCGAGCGGTACTCCATAGTTGGCTTGGTGTATACAGATGTCTTGTGCGAAATAACACCATAAGCTTTTGGGAGGCCCTTTTAGCTATATCTGCCACGTGACTGTGCCAAGACATGTTGGTCTCTGCAGTGACTCCTAAGTCTTAGTAGCAAATGCCAAATTTTCAAAATATATCGGCCTTAAAACAAACTAGATATAGTCTGAAAAAGTGCTATTGTCTTATCTGCGCACCGCTGCACTACGTTTTGACAATTATGTCGAATACCCTGTAAACATTATTGGCAAAATTTAGAAATTTTTCCCTTATTTTTGTGCCACACATATCTTGTAATGTTGTAGATAAGACAATCGCACTTTTTCAGGCTATTAAATCTGTTTTAAGCCCGATATATTTTGAAAATATGGCATATGTGGTAATCATCTCTTAAACGTTGTCATAATTGTCTCAAGCAATGCAAACTTTGATGAAAGATAAATTATAATCGGTAATGTTGCATCTGTCTCATCGTAAGTCTTAAAGTAAGTCTTAAGTAAAGAAAGTCGCATATTAACTTTTTGATTTGCAGTGTAATATAATCATCCTAAGGATTTTTATCTATATAAATTATAGTAACATTTAAAGCTAGGACTTATAGGAACCTTATTTAATTTTTATAAAAATGAACGCAAACTTTGATTTTCCAAATGTTTTTTGAAAAAAATTAAAAACTTTTTTTTCTCGAAAATAGTTTTAGTAAAAAAATACAATACTGACTGACTAATTTGAGCTGCCCAAAGAAGACGTATCGTGGTATTGTTTTATGTACGTTTTATTTAAAGAGAATATACGTTCTTGTAATTAATTAATTTGTTTTCATTTACTAAATTAATAAAATAAGACAAACTGATAGCTTTCAAATGAAGTGCCACGCGGCGCGGCAAGCAAGCAGGCAGGATTTTAATTTAGTACCCGAAATCCGGGCGAGCAGGAAAAGTAAAATTTATTTGACAGCCCCAGAGCAATTATAACTTTACTCTAATCACCTTTGGAAACGTTTTTACATAAACTTTAATCGACTTTTAAGCCGCCTAACGACTTTGCGTTGTACTTTTACAGATTTTCTAGGATTTTCGAAGACATTCCTCAGAATATTTCTCGGATAAAAGCGGATATTTATTATACAACCAGTCACAACACAGCTGCCAACAATTATAATAAATGTTCGTCAAAAACTTGAATGACACTATACTTGATGTTGTATTAAAGTGGCACCGCGTCATCAAAACCGTGATGGGCGGGAAAGGGATAGAGGGGTACATACAGTGGCCCGCACTTCCTGTAATTTTTTTATTGGTATTGATTCTCAAAACGAGGCACTGCACTAATTAGTCATTAGCTTAATATTTTACTTGCTTTTTATTTATGTCTTCTTCTAACCGATTTTATTAGAAAGGAACATATATACTCTTGTCTGGTTGTTACGAACATATTGATTTAGCCGGGCTATGACGTTTTCTATTCGTTGTTGTTTTGACTATTTTAATGTCAAAGAAATTTGGACCGACTTTTTACAAAACAAATTACCGTTTTTGCAACTAAATCAATATTTGCGCACATTTTAATATAATTTTGGATTCTCTTTTGTGTTTCGGATCTTTATTTATTAGGTAAGTACCTATTTTATATCTCCTAAGTCTCGGTGTTTTATAGACATATAAAGCGGCAGACTGCAGGTACAAAGTGAAACAACAATTTCTTGGGGCTTCTTTACATAGATTTTGCCGCAAAACTTGGTTTACCATAGCTATGACGCGGTGCCACTTATATACATCCTCAACTATAGAAACAATAATGTAGCTCTCGCATGGAATAGTGGTTTGTCTCTTAAATTTTGCATATACAGCTGAAATAAAACAGTAGGTAACTTTTAAAGACTTTATTGTTTCTCTAAGTATTCTCTACGAAAATTAATGCACTTTTGCATGCCCTTAACCTAGTTCAAAGCTGTAGTTCCACTAGGTTGTTGGTACTGTCAAAATTGCATTCTGCAACTGCTTCCTTTGGCGACTAAAATCTTTGACCACGGAGTCCATTCTTGATTTTCGGAAAATTATAGAAATCGTTGGGACTTAGGTTGGAACTGTATGGAGGATGGTTCAACAATTCGACGTTTTGTTGGGTGAAAAATTCAATGGTTTTTTGTGCTTTGTGCGAACTTGCATTGTCTTAGTGGAGGATGATTCGTCGTTTGTTTTTCGAAGCTCAGCGATGACTGCCGGCAAACAAATGGTAATGTACAAATCGGCAGTAACAGTCCTTTGATCTTCCAGAAAAATTGTCACGTAAGCAGTAGCAGTAAGTTACCTAATTATTCTTCACGTGACATCACGATTACGATCAATAATGGGACATACGAAATGACAGAGTGTGTCTAGGTTTTTGTACAGCATGCATGCAGTGTTGCCAACTTAACGAATTTTCTTCAGATCTAACTGATATTTGTAAAGGCCTGCGAAAATTAAAAGGCTTTAGGTGACGGACTTTTTAACGGAAAATTCGGCTAATTAGGTTAAAAAAATGAATTAAGGTAGATAGTTCCCGAATCAAGACTCAAGCAGTTTTTATTCTAAAGATATCAATAGTAGCCGTAAACAAATACATTTGCGAGAAAAAGTCATTATTATGGTTTGAACTACAGACATCTATAAATCAGCTTTAAATGTCGTTTGCTGCAACACAACCTTTTAAAATTACGAACAATGATAACGATTTAGTTTTGTAATTTAAAATGAACCGTTTTTATACGAAAAATTACCGTAAACTTAAAGAAATTTTAAAAAAATGTTAACAACACTGTATTTCAATCCCAAATGTGTCACACCACAAACCTGTCCAATGAAATTGCAGGCATTCCTTAGTCACGGTGGATAGAATAGATCGGTGTTCGGATCTTATATATATATATATATATATATATATATATATATATATATATATATATATATATGTCTAATTTTTCACGTCACTGGTGGTCCAGCTGATTTTTGTAAACAAAAGTTAGATATGATATGAACTACGGAACTACTAATATTTTTTGAATTTTTTGAAAACTAAGGCAATTTTCCCACTGTTTTCTGATACATTCTTATAAGATATAATTTTCTACACTTATTGTCGTTATTTTTTTTTAGCCCGCTTTATTTTTTATTACACAAAACTTAAACTACAAGTCAAACTGAATGTATCAAACTGAATTTATTATCAAAGGTGAACCGAGGACTTGGGAAGTAAACACAGATGTAGGTCAGCGGATTATTTTTGAAGCTGAAACGAACACATTATTTTCTTCGAATTTTTATTTTTGTGTAAAGAGAAATGAAGCGGGCTAAAAAAAATAAGGACTGGTATCTCTGAAATTTATTATTTTATAAGAATATACCGAGGAATATACTAAAAAATAGTAGGAAAATTGCCTTAGTTTTCAAAAAATTCAAAATATATTAGTTGTTCATATCATATCTAACTTTTGTTTACAAAAATCAGCTGGACCACCAGTGATGTGAAAATTCGACATATATTTATAAGATGCGAACACCGGTCTATTCTATCCACCGTGTTTCTTAGTTACAAGAGCGGCAACGCCATACGAATTGCGTATTAACTTTAACTCCCTATTGCTTGGGCGAACTACACTCCGTGTCATCGGTCTAACTATTTTACATCACCTCCCATAGTAGTTAAAAAAATGTACTATTATTTTAATTAAAGAACTATACATATCCACTGCAGTTTTATTTTTAATTTAGACAAACACAGACATGCATTCAGATTTTTCTCCTGGTTTTAAGAGAAAAAGTGTGTTCGAGTGTGTGTCGCGGTTTCAGGAGGGACGGGATGTTTCAGATGAACGTGCCACGTTGACAAATTGAGACACGTAACTGAAATAGAAAGCCCACCGCAACGAAAATAAATATCCCATCCCGACTACACAACAACAGCCAGCTACTAAATAAAATAAAATAGAACACAAACCCATTCTCCATTTAGTTTCTGTTTGTTTGGAATGTCCATTCGGTGGTATTAGTAAATTCATCCCAATTTATTTGCTTTTATTTTTTTCAGCAAAACTTTTATTTTTGTATCAAAAAAAAGTGCTATATCATTTTAAAGTTTATAGTTTAAGAAACTCTACAGATCTTTATTTATGTCCCGAAAAACTTGCCGTGGACACGGATATTAAAAAAAGGCAAAAAGGAAATAGCGTGCATATCTATTTTTATTTTTTGTTATGTTATGCGGCTCCCACCAAAATGAAGCAAACTCTGTGCAAAAAAGCATGCTTATACTTTGTACTTATACTGTCATCAAAATTACTGTAATGCGGTCTATATCATTCACATACATAAAATATCTACACAAAGAAAGCCATGATCAATGTATCCGTCATTTCGATCAGACTTCAGGTATGACTTGTGTGCATCGTATTTCAGACAATTTTTACAGGTG
The DNA here is from genome assembly GCA_963576565.1 of Aspidapion aeneum. Taxonomy (NCBI): domain Eukaryota; kingdom Metazoa; phylum Arthropoda; class Insecta; order Coleoptera; family Brentidae; genus Aspidapion; species Aspidapion aeneum. The sequence continues at coordinate 28,498,749 of OY755043.1, forward strand.
ACCAACTCGTTGCAGTATCCTGTATTTAATTTTTTTATTTAATAATATGATCAGCACAGTGTTTGTAAAATAAACGTTTTTAGCACAGCCTGGATTATTTTGTATTTGAGTACCTGGATTTGCTCCTTCGTTCTTTGGAAATTTATGCATGAAACAATATTCCATAACTTAAAAAATGAGATATCCTTTTATATGAAGATACTTGTATTATAAACATTTATTCATAAGATAAGATAAAATCGCTAAACACTTTCTATTTTATCACTGCTTCTAATTTGAATTTTAAATTAAATGCATTGGTGACATGATTTATGTCCCTCTTCTATCAGAATCATGGCGAAATGTTAAAATTATATTAATTCTTCATTTGAATCACACAGCCAGAGTCACAATTCAAGAAAAGCTAGAAAAATTTTAAATATTTAGAGATCTCCTTCAAAGCTATCGAAGCTTTGAGTAACTTGAAAGAGGGGTAAAATATGCAGAACTACTTAACTTCTTCTCTCTTGTTCCTGTCTAGCATGGATAGTACACGCCTGATATGTCCCTTTACATGCAGCCTCCAATAACTGGATGGATCCATGTTGGATCTGACACCTTTCTAGCCGATTAGCACACCCCAAGTGGACTTCATGCTACATCAGCCTTGAAAACAGTTTTTTGTAAATATCTCAGAAACAGAAGCTCCTACGAAGTTTTTTAAATTTTTTAAAATTATTGGCAAAGACATGTTCTACTATATTTTAAAAACCGCATATTAATGCAATGCTCCGTTAAAAGGTTTTCACTTTTTAAATTTTTAAGCTGTTAAAAAACTGTCGATTTAGTTGACATTGTTAGGTTTTGACCAAAATCTAATCAGCTCTTTATAGTATTGTACACTACGTTAGCAGAAAATTTCATGAAAATTGGTTCAGCAGTTGAGGAGCTATCTTGGGCCAGACAGACATACACACATCCACGGACAGACGTCATGACGATGTTACTAAAATATACAAAATAGACCTAGACAACACATTTTCAAAAAATTCTCTAGCCATTGTTGCGTGGACTAGGAAGGTAAAAATGTGATTTAAAAACAAAGAAAAAACATTCTGTTTGCTGGCGTTTTAAACAAATAGCCATTTTAATTTGTGATTTCTTCGAACCGGTCGCGGTTGGTCGTTTCACTTCGCTTGATTAAGTCCAGTAGATCTTAAGCAAAAATTAACTCGTACCGTTACCGGTCCATGATTAATACCTACTTCGTCTTTCTTCGTTTTATTTAATGTGTACTCGAGTACTTTTGCAGTACCTACACCGGATAGGTAGCGCCTTCGGAACGACCTTTATAAAGACTATCGTAGACGAAACAAATTTGTTTTACCATTTAAAATATATATTTACTTAGTTGCACTCTTCTTCAATTGGAATTACAACTCCCCGTGGGTTTGAGCCTGATTAACCAGAGTTAATTAAATCTGGTACGCATCTTCGCCACCTTTTTATTCCCATATTCTGGATATCATTTCCTACATTGTCTATCCACTTTTTTCGTGGTCTTCCACTTACTCTCCTTCCTGCAGGTCACGAGTTCAGTATTTTGCTTGTTGTTCTTGTCTCATCCATTTTCTGAACATGTCCTAACCAAGTTAATCTTGTACTTTTGATGAATCTCACGATGTCTGACAGAAAAACATTATTTTTACCGTCGCAAACTTACTAGACTATTAAGTACCATCTTCTCTACTATCGTGCCAAGTTTCAAAGCTTTGGGACCTTTTTCAACCTTAAATGTATACAGGCAGATTATATACTGGGATCATACCATGCTTCTGTGCCTAATGTGCGTAAGAGAGAACTAAAAGAAAGGAAAATATATTTTGGGCGGCATTTTGAAATATTTTTCGCTGTTTTAGACTCGTATTCGGCTGGCAGTGGGAAAGTAGTAATACATTGTGACCTCTCGTTTACACGAGGTTTTTCGTCATTCCGTCATGTGCAGCGAAACAGGCGAGAAGTGGGTATTTGTTTATTACGCAAATTCTAGCTCAAGCCATAAAGTTTCCTCCCTCTACTTTACTGTGGTGCACAGAGGACAGGTATTGACTGTGGTTCTGGTCATCCTGAAACAATGAGCGTAACGACGTGTAAACTTCTATCCTTTTTTCTGCTCTCACTTGGCAACGTTGCATCTGTTGTTACTATTATTGTCACATAGGATATTCTTTGCTGGCAAACCATTTGTATTTTTGAATGAAGGTAGTGCACAAACAAGAAAAAGTATTAACAAGCAAAAATTTAAACGTGTATGACGAGCCAAAATCATTTTAAAATGAAAAATCGCGGACCGCCAATAAGAAATCATTTCCTGGAAAACACGTAGAATTTGCGACGCTGGAGTAAAATTAAGTACCATACACTTAGTTATCTTCAATTATCTTCCGATAGATATTAAGTGCGACTGGTATAGATTGACCGTTAGATATTGGATGCTGATCAGAAATCAGATCGAAGATACCTTGGAAATTTCTCGATGAATTCTACCAGAAACACCCATGTGCAAAAAGAATATAAATGGCAACAGTCATTCAAATCACAAAATTTGAGTACTTGTCTGTGGTTTCTTCGGTTTTTCTCCATGAGTTGATCTTATCTTCTGTCGTTGTCTGTTGCACGTACTGTCAATTTTACTTAATATTGGCTCGTAATGTTCCTCCCAAGTGTGTCCTCTAATTTCTTCTAAACGCAACAAACATCATTGAAGTAGTAAGTAAATGATTTGTGATCGGGTTATTGCTTGGCTGGTCCTCTCTAAGATGTTCTTCGCTCTCACTCCAGGAATGTTGTCTTTTAGGAGGAAACCAACCAGAATGACACCATTGTCGCGTGCCTAGCACTGGAATGAAATGTGTTCTTCTTCCTTTATCACATTAAATTTTGGTCTTTTTGTAGCCTCTGAATAGACTGTTGATTCTCCTTCCTCTCTTCAGGTTAGAGTAAATAAACATCTAAAATGTACCCAATTAAGGGATATGGAAAAATCTGATTTAGCAGATCATGCATGGTCACGTGATCACATGATACAATGGTCAGAAGCTAAAGTTTTGCATAAGGAGTCGCATTGGCGAATACAAACGTTTATTAAAGCTGCGTTCATAATACAGAACAAAAAAGTTTTCGGTCAAACCAACACGGACATACTCTATACATGAGAACCACTCCTCAAGGAAATCAAGCGTCCTAGCCCAACTAACATTATTACCACTCAAGGTTTTATTAATTTGGTTCCTAGGTTATTTAGATGATGCTGTTAGGGGTTTTAGAATCAATTTGGCTACATAAAGGTAATCTATATTGCCAATTACCTAAAGGGGTGTTATACAACCAAAAAGTGATTTATAAAGGGATTATAATAACACTGATATTCCTTCTGTTCCTTTTAGATACTTTTGGTTTTATTGATTTCTGATTTATAAAGATGGTCTTATAAAACCATTTAACCTAAAGTTTTTAAAAAGAAATAAATATAAACATTGGTCATTTAGTTTTTTTCATTACTTTAGGTCATCACAATAGTGTTTTATAATAGAGCGAAAAGGTTATCTTATATCCTTTTGTTTTTATAGTTACCAGTAGTTTAAGAGTAAATATGATTAGATAGGCGGCCATATAGAACCTAGTTTCCTTAAGGTTTTTAAGAGTGGTAAATATAAACTTTAGACTTTTGTTTTTTGCTATTACTTTTAGGCATTTTAAAAAGGTTTTACAGGAGGGCTTAAAGGTAAACTTAATTCTTTTATATTTATAGTTACCCATAGCTATATATTAAATATTATTTAAATAGGCGGCCATATAAAACCTTGTTTGCTTAATTCTGACAGAAGTAAGTAAATACTTTCGTGTTTTATTTTTTTTAGGTATTTCTTGTAAAAATAATAGATATACCTAGGTACAGATTGGTACCTACCTATTGCAAGATTGATTATTTAAAGCCCAATAATTAATAATTGTTGAGTTCCGTCTTCTTAGGTAGGACACCCAGGCCTAGATAAGGCCTATTTAGACGGCTAATATAAGAGGTTGCCCTCCAACCTGCAGGCACAACGGATATCATTGCACTGGCATTCTCGATTGTGTCGAAATTGCACGATAAAAAACATTTAAAAGTGTTGAATTATACGCTTTTAAACACTTTAAAAACAAATACAAAAAATTTAAGTGAGGTTATGTTGACTATGTTTACTTTGTCCTTTTTTGTTGGTTTCGTAAGGGCACTCAAAAATCCTTGTTGCGATACAGTAACAAATAAAACCAAGTGACCACTATAAAACCATAATGGCGTATATAAATTTATTTAAAAAATATTGTAAAGAGAAAATATTTATCTAGTCGTTTTAGCAGTGTTTTTTAACAATAATTTTCTTTAATTTTGATTTATGTAAACCAAACAGACTTTTTTAATGGTGAATAGTGTAAATGATTTTTTTTTATTTTAAATATTTGTTATTTTGTTATCAAAAAACTATTAAAAAGCATTCTTAAGCTGGCGCGCTTGTTATGAGAGCTTTTCAAATACGATTTTATCAAAAAAATTAATTTGGCAGGCAATTTGATCATCAACAAAACGACAAACTCGGTATATTTTTATGTGATAAAGTAACTTTGGGACTCTGACTTTTTGGCAATTTTGTGACCTAAATTATTTTATATAGCCATTGTATCGCCATACCTTTTATAGGAAAACTTCTTTACTCTAAAGGTATTATGGTATTCAACAGAATCACCAGGATACCAAATTACCAAATCTAGTTTTATAATACGATAGAGGACGTTTCTGAGTGGCTTTTAGAACCTGGCACAATAGCTTTAGGCTCTAAAAGGTTCTATACAGGTGAAACCGCTAGAGAGCGAAGCTGGAGTTTATTTCTTATGGTTTTATAGTGAGTTTAATACATAGGTTGCCACCACCAATTGGGGAGTCCCATTTAGGAGGTTTAAGTATATAAGGGTAATGGGAATGTGCTAGCGACCAAACATTAAAACTAATGGTTTTAAGGAAAGGGCTGGCAACCTTTTAGCTTCTGCTATAAATAAAGAAATGTTACTTGGGAGGATTAAAAAGGGAACGGGCCCTTAAACTTGAGAACGGTTATTTTATTTCTGAAACTCCACCCTTCGAAACTGATCATCTAGAAAAAAAAATCGTTTTTTTACATGCGTGTTATGTCGTTTCAAAATGTTTCGGTCGATTAAGGGTGAAATATCATCGATCACATCATTGGCAATTGCCTTACTGGAATAATGAAGCACAGATTTTGCTGCGGCACAAATCATAGTTTCGCGCCATTCCCTTTCCCTTTTCATTTCCCGAACGGGAGGTGCCTCTCCACGACTGTATTTGTGGCCAAAATTGACACACCCTGTTCGTTGGAAATCGGTCACTATTTTTCGGACTGTGCTACGGCTTGGAATATCCCTTCCCTCAAATGCAACAACAAATAAATTTGCCACATCTTGACAGCTATTTCATCATCATCTGTTCTTTTTCCTGAACGCTAAACGTAATACGCGGTATGGCTTGAGCTGGAATTCGCGTCAAAAATAGTTACCCACTTCTCACCTGTTTTGCTGCAGACGACGGAATGACGAAAAACTTCTTTCTCTCTTACACACCAGTCTATGGTGCCTATAGCATTTATTTTAATCCACCTGTCTGTGCAAAATGTTGCCAAATATGTATAAAGCTTGAAGGCAAATTTGTTTAGACGCGCTACTGTATAGTAAATAATTACGAATATTCTAGTTTTCGCTGTACATCGAGTTTGTTGTCAGTCAGATCAAAGATCCAAGATAGATTAAAGCGCCCGACGCGGCTTAAAGGTGGTACTCGTTGCTAATTAATGTGGTACTACTTAATAATGAATACATGATGATGTGGTGCTGGGCAAAATGAATGGGTAAATTATGTGCGGGTGCATCCAACAAGGAAAAGGAGAAAGAGGTTGTCTATTGAGAAGATAAATCATATGAATTTATTGCTAAACGTGATAAACAATCAAAGAAGGTTACATCACTATTACGTACTTAATATTTTTTTAAACCGACCGGATAACAAGCATTTTCCGTACAATTTTTTTTATATGGTAAGGGTCACTTTACATGCAAATCTATTTGGATAACTTTCCAATCTCAACAGGGGCCGTTTAATAATTAGGAGACCGGAAAATCTATTTGCCGGTCTCTCTTTTACTCAAGTTGGTCATGAGTCGTTATCGCACTAGTTCTAAAAAACTGGAAACTTAACGACCGATTTACCATATACACATTACAGCTGACATACAAGTAATTGTAGCTAATGCAATGATAAAGAAGACATGGAGTATATGATGAGAAAGTTAACGGTAGAATATCAAAATTGGAGGTTAAGAGTGAACATGGACAAGACAAAGTACTTATGTATTCGAAACGAATCAGGTGAGCTAGAACCGGATGATGGACAAAAAATATCTCCATGCTGTGTGTATGTATACTTGGGTGTCACATTTGATACGACCAGACTGTAAAGGACTGGAAAAAGAATAGTAAATGCAAAAAATGTGTTTCGATATCTTCACAGTATTTTATGGAGCAGAAAGACGAAAAACAATGTAAAACCTAACATATATGAACCAATGGTGAAAAGCACGCTGTAGTATGGAATAGAATCTTGTCGCAAAACTAAAAAATACTAAACAAAAATGGAAAGTATCGAAATAGATGCAATAAGAAGATCAATGAGAATATCTAGAATAGATCATACAGGAAATGAGACCTTAAAAGAAAGAATATGGGAATCGAGGGAAGCATAAAGGATGAGTTCACTAAAAGACAACTGATATGGTACGGCCATATACAATGGATGAACGGCGAAAGATGACCAAAGCAGGTCCTAGAATGGCAACCAGTAAAACGCAGAAAAAGATGTCGCCCTAAACTCAAATGGCAACAGTCAATCCAATTATCAATCAATCAAAAAAACCTGACAGAAGATGATTGTCAGGATCGAAGGAGGTGGAAAATAGGCGCAGGACAACGTAGAAAAAGGTTCTAAACAGTATACTCTGTTCTAAGCCGACAAAGTAGTATAGTCCTTGCAATACCCCAAGTCCCTTTGCTATCCTTTTTTATTTTTCTGCTATAAAGAAGACAGAAAATAGCTTCGAAAATCATTGTTGGCCCCAGATTGCAGTTGGCAGTTGCAAGCCTGTCTGTCTATCAAAGTTTAAATTGACAATGAAAGTAAACTTTCAAAACAAAAAATTTTTGCCAAGTAGTCAAAGTATTTTGTAAACCCCCCTGGGTGCGCCCATGTGTCTCTCCATATTAAGTTTGTTGCTTCTCTCATTAAAAGCAGTATCTTAACCTGTTGGGCCTGAACTAAGTATCTCTGTGGTGTGTTATGTTGTTTTAAAAATTTGATATTAACATATGTTAAGTATGTTTGTGCTGTTTTAGTAGGTTTAAAAAAAATGTACAATACACGACTGGAAACTGACTTTACATTTCTACCCAGGTTTAAAGGCCTGGGGTTCACTCTGTAGATTTCCTGGGTGAAACACTGCGTCCTACAAGTACACCTGGCGAAAATGAAAGTGAAGGCCGACGCGACGTGCGAGCGATGCTGAGCCGAGGACGAGACCTCGGCGCATTTCCTCCCGTCATCTGAAGCATATAAGGAGGCAAGAAGAGAGGAATTTGAAGAGAAAACCTTTGAGACGGAGGACCTTCCGAATCTGAGATGGCCCGATATTCTAGCTTTTGTCATCAAAAAAGTAACTTTTTTTCGATTCGAATAACTCAACGGGGAGATGCCCGGGGGTTGGCGAAAAGGGCGCTTCATGTGCCTAGTCGCCAGGCCTAGAGCCTACCCCACACTACCACTACAACTACTATTACTTTCCTGGGTGAAGAAAGTCAAGTAATTGTGCTAAGAAATTAATTCAAAATTTCTTAGAAACCGTTCCAAAGTCGTTTAAAATCAATCTTCTTAGCTATTAAAAAAAGCTTTAAAAGCACTGCTAAATATTTGAGCTTATTTATATTTCCTTTCTTTGTTTACTTTATTACAAAAAAAAATTGTAGAGGTAAATCGGCGTTGCTGGGTGATGATTGAATGCGATTGTCCGTTTCATAGATCAATGACCAATCTTTCAATTCCAACTTCATTTTAATAATTTTTTAAATAATGTGTTAGTTATTATTGGAGCATGTCTACAACAAGTACCTTGCCAATACTAACAGTAATAATTCAGCCGTTCGTTAGGCAGAAATCTGACGTTTGGACTCACACAAGAAGATATTAGAGCGTTTTTGGTCAGCAAATTAATTGTCTCCAAAATCGTAGTTATGGTTATTCTAAGATGGCGACATGTCACGTCGTTGTGTAATTTTGTATGATGTGTTATGGTTATTACAACTAAACGACCGATTTGTAAAGAATTTATTAATTAATAATTTATACACACTGCAGTTTGCTGACGACCAAGTAATGGTAGCTAATGATAAAGAAGACATGGAGTATATGATGAGAAAGTTAACGGAAGGATACCAAAAATGGGGGTTAACAGTAACATATACAAGACACAGTACTTATGTATTGGAAGCAAATCAAGTGAGTCAACGATGGACAAACAATATCTACATGCAATGAGTATGTATGGTTGGGTGTCACATTTGATAAGACAGCGACAGACTGTAAAGAACTGGAAAAAAGAATAGTAAAAGCAAAAAAGGACTTAATAGTATTTTATGGAGGAGAGAGATAAAAAATAATGTAAAATTTAACATAATATGAGAGTGAAAAACACGCTGTTGTGTGGAATACAGACTTTCAGCGCGTAACAGGAAAATACAAAACAAAAATGGCTTAAATGCGCAAGCGCAGATTCAAAAAAACTACTAGCATTATTACTGCTAGACCTTATTTTACTTCCAATAAGTCTTTAGTCTCGATCGACTTTAAACAACAAAAAAAAACATTCTAAACAGACCTAGAAGCAAAGAACACGTAGAGGATCCTTTGTAGTTGCAACAATATTTTATTAAACTACCTACGTGTTGTGTGCACACTTTAATGAAAATATTATGGTGGAACGCGTTTCGTTTAACAAAGTGTGCACTCGAGTATAATGAACGATTCGATCTGCCGTTTTATTATTATTTTCTAATGGGCAAATTTTTCACTCTATTTGACAGTCAGGAAGCAATTTTAACGTAAATACTTTGAAAGCCCGCTTTTATAATAGGGACTTATTGTGATAAAGCCAAACTGTAATAGTGCTAGACATTATTTTGACAGCTTCACATTGTAAGATCATCAGTGATCTTTTATATGAACTGGAATAAAATCTATATCTTTCTCTATTAAAGGAAAAATAAACGACTTATTTTTAAATTCGACTTTGGTATATCAATTTTGAAAGATCAAATGTCTTGGTGATAGAAAATTGATCAAGTGTTAACAAGCTTCCTTTAAAGATAGGTATGTATAGTATTTTGTATGAATGCTGTATGTTTCTTGTTATTAATTTTCATATGTGATATTCATTTTACCAAATGTTATAGGAATTATAAAAAATTAATATTAGAAACATTTAAAAAAATAATAAATGCTCTAAAAGTTTTTAACATTTTTTAACAGATTTTAGAACTGCATTAAGCATTAAAGGGACGTAAGACGCATTGTTCTAAATTATGAACAGACCCAATTAAATTTGTCACGTTTAACACGTTTCCAGCACACTTTAGTCAACTTATACATATTTGCAACCTAACCTTAAAAATTAGAACATTAAAGAAATGAGAAAAAATTATTTTTAAAAACTTCTTGTGATGATAAATAATTTAAAAAAAAACCAATTCTATTAAAACCTACTGGTATGCTAAGTCGCACCCCGTAAAACTTTGGACGCTGCTGTAACCAGCTCTTGAGAAATGCCTCATTTGTCCAATAGTTAGTCACACATTTATGATTATCATTAAGAAGAATCATCAGAAACAGAATTTTAAGAAAAGTTAGAAACATTGAACTTTTCTGCTTGTGATTGTTGAAAATCATTAAACGCGCATGTGATTATGGCAATTTTTGTATATTTTGCCTATGAGGGTCATGTAATTTAAAGACTTAACCGCAAATAAACAGAAAGAAATTTGTTTTGCGTTCTTTTTTACGATCCTGTTTTTAATTTTTGTTTTGTTTGTTTGCCAAAATAAATACTTGAAAAAGTAAGGTTTTCTTCTTCTAATAAATGGGTAATTTAAAAAAAAAAAGATGTGATTATGTTTCTGTTTAATGATAATCATACATTTGTGACTAATTAATGGGTAAATGAGGTAAGTTTTGTTTGGTTTTTTTAGCTAAGAGATAGGCAATCAAAATTTAACATGTTTATTTAAAGTGTCATAAATGTGTACCTAATAAAGTCTGCTCCCTGTAGGGTTTCATAAGGCAAGTCCAACAAAAATATACAGGCCACGACTCTGAAAAAATCAGCTGTTCTTGTGGGGCTGACTTTTACATTGGGCCTTATGGGTGGTCAGACTTTTTTTATATTTTCAAAATGGCACTACAGATTTCCGCAAAATTTAGGTGAAATATTCTCAGACACCATCCCGATAGTCCACCAAACTTTTATAAGGATGCAAGATGATTAAAAGGTTAAAATCTTTAAGAATTAACATTCCTTATTTTGAATTCAAATTACCAGCCATGTACCGCATGCCAACTGTTATATTTGACATGTATTTGACTTTGTCATGGCATTTGTTCTTTTATTTGTATTGTAAAACTTTTTTGATTTTTTTAATGATTTTTTACAATCAAGTTTATTTAGAATCCAAAAAGTAATCTTTTTAAAACAAAATACACTACAACAAAAAATATTTTTGTATACACTTGTAAATAACTATATTAAGTTTTAAAAGTCTGCCGAGTGCCTAATATATACATCTGGGTAATCCAATTACTTTTCACGCAGAAACGCACACATTCGCTTCTGCTTTAAATTTAATTTTTGTGTGAGCTAATGAAGCGGCTTTGAAAAATTAAGCATTACTATACATTTTAAAAAAATTGTTTTGCAAAAATATAGTAAAACAATCTCAAAACCGGCTTAGTTTTTTTGAAAAATCAAATATTCATGAACGTCATTATAACTTCAATATTTTTGATAGCCCTGTATAAAGCTCTAACATTGGCATTGGGGTTAAATCTTCCCGATAGAAAAGTGGTTTCATTCAATCCAACCGTCCTCACCCCTATAGCTCAATAAAACAATCTTCTAATCAATTATCAGTTTTCAATTGTGAAACTGTCAGAATACAGCCTTTATTGCAATAAGTCCCTAATGTCTCTATTATCCTTCTTTCCATGGCGTTCATTTTGAAGAATAATTTTTATTTTACAAGGATAAATTTGAGTTTGTGAATACTTTTACGGTAACTGCAGTTACTAAAAATAAAAGCACCTATTTTTGTTGTTAACTATATATTAGTTTTTCGAATTTATTTATATACATAGGTATAATAAGTGAAAATAGGTCAAAAGAAATAAAAATTAAACCTATACAATTATTTTAAATTCTTCTTGTCTCGCGCCTCATTTGTTTTTCCTATTTTAATTATTTTGTCAACACTTACAAATTAACCCAATTTTTCCAAAAATATATATTACACTCTTCGCTTTTGTCTTGGTTTTTGTTAAATCATCTTGATCAGTGGCGGCTCGTCCATAGGTTTGCAGGTTTGCGCAACCCCTATAAAATATAGATAAAATAATAAAAGAACTATTAATTATATATTTTTAAATTCCCATCAGAATTATGTACATTTATACACTACCGCACCTCTTATATCGCGCGCGCCGGCCGCTCACAGCGACGGACGGCTTTATCTCGCGGTTGCAGCTCGAATGCAACCCAATTCGCCTATCATAACGCGCGCGCGATTTTGTTTCTATACGGGGATTTAAAAGCCGTCCCGTAAAGCTCAGTAAGGTTGCAGGTCGACTACAACCGAGTGTTTATTTTGCATGCTAATTTTTTATTTTATGTTGGTGTATGTAGTCCGTGATCGCAGAGTTTTGATAGTTTGTTGGTTTTTGCGTAAAAAAAATGTGTGTGTATTGAATTGAATGTTAATTTTGTAATTTTATTATTAAAGCTTGATCCGTATATTTGTGTGTTAAAAAGTTGCGATTCTCCTTTGCAACCTCCAGATTTTTATTCTACGAGCCGCCACTGATTTTGATAAAGTATTAACTTCTCATTCTTGAAAAACCCAAAAGAGGGTTTCTTATTTAAAATCTTAAATCCGTCAAAATTTGACTATTCAAAATAAGCTCTCTATACTAGAGTCCCTGTATGTTGACATATTTGGATATATTATAATATATCCAAATATGAATATATTATAATATATCCAAATATGTCAACATACAGGGACTCTACTCTATACTAGGTAAAATAAGCTCTCTTATACTAGGTAGTCAAAACGAACGGGCCATGATCCTGCACTTTGGTGACGTCACATCGAGGGCTGATTTTTTTTTGATGGTCACCTCACGACACAGCTGACTGTCTTTAAAATATTGAAGTTGAAGTGACGGTTCATGATTAATTGATTTTTTTTTTAAATAAAGGCGGTTTTGAGATACTATATTCTTGCAAACAATTTTTTTTAAATGTATAGTGATTCGTAATTTTTCAGAGCCGCTTCATTAACTTACACTAAAATTAAATTTAAAGTAGAAGCGAATGTTACAAACACAGATGACAAAGCCAAATACATGTCAAATATAACAGTTGGCATACGGTACATGGCGGGTAGTTTGAATTAAAAGTAGGGAATGAAAAATCTTGAAGATTTTAACCTTTTAATCATCTTGCATCCTTACAAAAGTTTGGTGGAATATCGGAATGGTGTCTGAGAATATTTTACTGAAATTTCGCGGAAATCTGTAGTGCCATTTTGAAAATATCATCAAAAAACCTCTCACCTCCCATGTTGGCCTTGTTTTAGTATAAAGACCTTGGGATGTTATATACGAAAAAACTCTGTAACATCCTCGTCTATGTTTACATCTGTTAAAACAATTAATATGGCTAAAAAGCCAAGAAAGAAGTTCGTTAGAGCTAAGAAGCCTTAATTTGTTTTCTGTTTGGCCCTGATATTTTCTGCCTCTTGAGTCCAAAAACGACAAAAAATTGGCTTCACTTTTCTTGTTGTTTGGGGCAAAATGAAGGAACAAAATTCGTCAAAAATTTAATTATGCAAATGAAACGACGCCATGCTTAAAAAGATAAATTTTCTTCTTTGGCAACGTCCATCCAAATCCAACGTACATTTCAAATGTAAATTATAACAATGCAATACAGCATAGTTAAATGGTATAGGATTCATAGGAAATTATTACTCTATGTAATATAAGTACAACTGCATATGCATAAAATATGTAGTATGTGAGAAAACAGGTTGGAAGTTTACACGTGGTTACGCCCATTTTCAGGATAGCCAGCCCCCACAGCCAATACCTATCCTCTGTGCGCCCCGGTAAAGTAGAGGGAGCAAATTTATATATTTACGTTTCTTCTAGCGCGGCTATCTTTTCTTTCGACAGTGCATAAATAAAATTCGATCGAGGGTAGTTGTACATAAACTATCTGAAATTTAGACGATAACTACGTAACGTCAGAGAACATATTTCTTCGATGGTAACGTCTTATCTTTTTTTTCAAGCTTGTTCTTTTTTTAAATTTAATGCCATGTCTACAACAAACTAAAGTTTATGGCTTCCCCAGCGAAACAAATAAGAGAGGGGTCTGTTTGAAAAGGTAATTCTTTCATATTGATATAAGAACTAGTAGAAGTAGTAGTGTGGGGTAGGCTCTAGGCCTAGCGACTAGGCACATGAAGCGCCCTTTTCGCCAACTCCCGGGAATCCCCCCTACTACGTCCTTCCTTCGCTAAGGGATCTGCCCGTCTTCTGTACAAAGGCCAGAATATCGGGCCACCTCAGATTCAGAAGGTCCTCCGTATCAAAGGCTTCCTCTGCGGATACTTACTTCCCTTCTTGCCTCCTTGTATGCTTCACCTGATGAGAGGAAATGCGCCGAGGTCTCGTCCTCGGCCCAACATCGCTCGCACGTCGCGTCCTCCTTTACTCTCATCTTTGTCAGGTGTCCTTGTAGGACGCAGTGTCCGGTTAGGACTCCCATTATGGCTCCCACCTCTCTTCGTGTTCTACGGAGCAGCCAGTCCCTGCGGGATTTGCTGTATCCTGTCACATACTCCTTCGCCTGTCTGGCGTTTCCTGTGTTGGTCCATTCCCTTTGTATCTCTTCCTGGGTCCACTCTGTTAGGGCCGACTTCATTTGCCCTCTTGTGAGCCCCAGGAAAGGCTCTGGCCCGACGCATTTCTGCCGGGATCCTCCCCTGGCGAGTCCGTCCGCTTTCTCGTTTTCGGGGACTCCCATGTGGCCTGAGACCCATACGAGCTCTACCTCTCTTACGCCGGCCAACTCCTGAAGTGCATCCGCACACTCCTGCACCAAACACGCGGACATATTGGGTTTGCACAGTGATTTCAGCGCAGCTTGACTGTCTGAACAGATGCAGAGGCATTTTCCTGTTTCGTTCCTAATTTCTTCCTCCCATATAAGAAATACCTAACGAATTAAATTTTTAAAAATACCACCGCACTGTGGTAAACAGCCCCTTATAAAACTCAGTTCGGACCTTACTTCGCATTTCAGGTGTCACGGATTGTAGGGTGGTGAAGATTTTTGCCCAAAGTTCATTCAAAGTAGCTTTTAGATGGCCACGCGAAAAAATTTGGCTTTTTGCGTAGTCCCATAAAAAAAATAATTGGGTGCCAAATCTGGTGATCTCGGAGGCCAGCTGATAGTACCTTTCCTGCTTGTAATAAGACGCTTTGGAAACATTTAATTTAAAGACACTCTTACATACAAACAAAGTATTATAAGCTGATCAACCATCTTGCATAAACCAAATTTGGTTAAAATTAACATTTAGCACCTGTCCAAACGTAGGAATAATATTGTCCTGCAACAGAGCTAAATAATTTCTCCCTCGTAAGTTACTATTGATGAAAAAAAGACCAATGATATTCACCCAAAATCCCAGTGCAGACATTATGTTTTTGAGGATAATAGGTACGTTCTGCAAATGTTTATTTTTCCGTGACCCGTAACGAACAAAACGAACTTTCGTCTGTAAAACAAATATTTTTAGTTTAGTTAGTTTAGTACTCGTTTTAAAACGTTTCGGACGGTTAAGGGTGAAATATCCTCGCCCAGATCATTGGCAATTGCCTTACTGGAACAGTGAGGCAAATATTTTGCTGCAGCACAAATCATAGTTTCGTGCCGTTCCCTTTCCTCTCCCACTACACGAACAGGAAGTGTTTCTTGTGCTACGGCTTGGAATATCCCTTCCGTCAAACGCGACAACAAACCAATTTGCCACATCTTGACATCTATTTCCTTTAAAATACCATTGAACCATCTGTACTTTTTCCTGAACGCTAAATGTAATATGCTTGAGCTGGAATTTGCATGAAAAACAAATAGCCACTTCTCACCTGTTTCGCTGCACACAACGGAATGATGAAAAACTTGGTGAAGACGAGAGGTCACAATATATTCCCATACTTTCCCACTACCAGCCCGAATTAAGGTAACTGAAAAATATTTCACGACACCGCCCAAAATATATCTTTCCCTATTACACACATTAAGCACAGTCAGCAGTATCTATGAATCATATAGCTTCTAACCATTATAGAAAGAAACCAAAAACTAAATATAAAAATTATCCCATACTTATGATTTAAGAATCAGATAGCTCTACCAGGAATATTATAGTTTTTGATGTGATCAAAAATAGTTCTACTAACTGCATCAAGCTGATTCTTCAGTAACTTAGTTGCATTTCTGGAAATAAAAACGCACGCGCATTAAACATTTCTTGAATTTTGTGGTCGGTACTTTATTTCGGTACCCAATCAGATATAACATAGTACATGAGTATTTCTTGTTTAAAGTACACCTACAGACAGAAACACTGCATTGCACAGTAGGATAAGACGTCTTTATTTTGGCCAATATTAGAACAATATGATTTAAGCAAACAAAACAAATTTTGAATACTACTAAAGAGTTTAAAATCATTTTAGTAAATTATATAAGATTTTATTATGTACAGGGTGATCCCCATTGGGCAATTTTGGGGTGTTGAAAATAACTTGCCTAGGAGATATAAGATAACCGCACACAAGGTACACAAACTCTTAGCATGCGAGCTTAAATCTTTATATTGTAAAAACCGCATTTCGGTATATCATCTTCGTGGCCACAGTGGCTTCTAAAAAGTAATAACTTTTATGTTTCAAAAAGTATTTTTGATGTATTTTAGTCAAATTGAATATCGATTTTTAAAATTAAACAGATCAAAGTTAAAGTTTACTTTTTTTAAAATATAAAAATACAACACATAAAAAATCAGACATAAAGGATTATAGACACTTTTCAAGAAGCTGAATTTTTAGAACGCCCTGTAGCTTGGTAATATGTAGTTTTTACCATAAAAGTTAACTTTATATTTTGTCCCTTTCCTTTAAATAACTTTAAAATCTCCAAAAGTGCCCATTCAGAATGGATACTTCCACAAATTAAAATGGCTAGATAAAAATTTTGCAAAAACAGAACAAGTTATATTTACTCAAAAATAGTAAAGTCTAAATATTACAGATACTTAACTTTTCTTGAAGTATTACTTTCTAATCGTTTATTTCTGAATTCAACTCTAAGCTATCTAATTCTGAAATATCAAATAGAAATTCATGATCTGACTCAACACTACTGGATTAGCTGTTATTTTCAAGTAAACCTGATTTAGCTAAATATTCCTCGGGTGATTGTAAAAGGTTTCTTACATCTTCAGGTAACACTTTCGATTTCAGTTTGGATTTTCGTGACATAAGTGACAAAGTTGAGATTAACGGATCTGAAGTGTCCATTGCCTTATTGAAAATGTCTGTTAAATTATTTATTCTACTACTTTTTCGGGCATGGTATTCCCGATCATGCTTGTAGATCTTGTTTCTCGATTCTGAGGCTTCCTCTCCCAGAAACCCAGCTGGTAATAAACAATTCTGCAAAATCTGCTTGCTGTGAATAAGCACCTTGTGTATACTAGCAGGCATTGGAAGCCAAGGATAAGTGCTCATGAAAATATTAGCAGTTTCAAAGCAGTAGTTCTCAAAGTTTGTCAAATTTAAAGGCAATTGGCAACACAGGGAAACTAATATTACCCAAAAATGATTAATTCATTAAAAGGAAACTTCTGTTAGTTATCTCAGAAAACCTTTTTGCGTTTGAAAATGCCCTTCTTGAAGTGTTGCCGTCGTTTGTGGAGCCGAAGCCGTTAGATTTTGGCTTATCGACGTGAAGGCCCAATTTTTTCCAAAAAAGTTCTTGAATTTTTCTTTTTTGCTCTGCTAAAATATTTTTAGATTCTTGTCCTCTAACATGCCAAATTTTAATATTTATTCTGTACGATATATGTAAAATACATTCAAAGAATCTTATCCGACAATGTAGAGGACTGATACCATATTGCAAAGAGTTTTCTTTTGGTTTAAACACTTCAGATCGAAAATCAGTCACAGACATAAACTTTGTTGGTGTCGCACCGCATATAGGACAAGCCTGACTAGATTTTGTTTCAGTAAGGATGCTAAGTATTTTACCGTCTATTAAAGTCAAACATAGTTTAAAATCAATGTGTAGTTTAAATTCTTTTAAAGTTATGTTCAGATCATTTAGTTTTTTAAGTTGATTATGTAGGTTTTTCTTTTCTTTTATTACGTGAAGGTTGGTTTCCTTAACATACTCTAGCTTAATTGGACGACAAAACCTAATCGCTTGAGGGGTGGTATTATTCCATACTATAATACCTTCAGAGCTGATTATTAAGGTATAAGAGTTGTTGCAAAAATACTCAAATCTAATATTTCGTCACATGCAAATTTTTGCTTATATTGTGACTGACCAGAGGTTCCATCAAACCCGTAACTTGAGTAAGAGAAAGGCTATTTTTTTGCTCCGATGATAAAATATTTAAAAGGACATCTTCCTGAACATTTAAAATTCTTTTTGAGGTATGCTCCAGCAGATCTTGAATCGGAACTTCTGCATATTTTTCTGTGATATTAATATTTGTGGGTCTACAGTCTAATTTTGCAGCTCGTATGTGTTCATAGGCAGGGTACATATCACAGTTCCTACTTTTTGAACCAGACCTTATAGCTAAATATTGCTGTTTTGTAAATCGATTTTCAAGTATAAATGCTAGTGCCTCTTGAGGAGTATATTTAATAGGGCCAGGAGTATTTAGAGCTTCTTTTAGTTTGGATGGCCTACTAGGGCTTTTTGTTGATTCTTTTAGAAGAAATGATAGATCTTTTGCTCCACTTTGCTTAGCAGCAATAGCAGTTGCATTAATTAACAATTCCGTTTCATGTTGGTTAGCTTTTGCCAAGTTTGCGGCATCCCGTCTTTGTGATCGTTTTGATTTTTGTGGAAAAGGTAATTTTTTCTGCCAACCGAACTTTTTGTGTTTTCAGAAACAGATATATGCTTTTTCTGAAAAAATACTGTAGTTTTTTGAAGCCAATTGTAATGTTTTGAACAAAACCGTTTTTTATTTCGATGCGCATCTTTCCAATGTGCATTGATGTGTGCACAAAAAACTGCAACTTTTTTTTTAAATATGATCTTGAGAACTTGACGAATTGTGATTATTAGATCTATCCAAAATAAATCTGGTTATAACCAAAGGTTTCAAAGAAAATTTTTTTTCCGACAACCACACATCAAAAAGGTCATGATTTTTAATGCAGAGTGCATCTAAAAGTAAAAAAAAACTCCTTTGTTGCAAATAGTTGCAAACGGTTTTCAACAGCCTTTTAGCCTAAACTCTAAATAATATTATCACATATCGGCCTGATCGGATCCTTGCGGATCTCATTTTGTAATTCAACCTAACCAAAAAATTTTATTTTTTTTTGCCAGATTTCTGCTATATATTGATTAAAAACCAGCAAATAAAAAATACGTAAGCTTCTAAAAACAAAAGGTATATAATTAATCAATCTTACCTTCGTTCTCCATGATTAATAAAAAAAAATCACTTTTAAATTAATATCTTTGGTACAGCGCCTTTTGAAATGTTAGTAAATATTTAAAGAAAAAACAAAATAATACGTTATTTGACGTATAAGCTGACTTTGCGCTGTCATCAAGCACAGCGTACTTAGATTTCAAATGTTATTATTACAAATATTGATGACTTGGTCGTTTTAAATATTTTTGGTGGTAATTTTATAACTAAAAGGTAAACCTATTTTTTTCCTATATTGGCCAAAATTTGGATTTTTTATCCCATAGTGCATTGACCTGAATGAGATTTACCATCCATATTCCAGAGAGGTATTATTGTTACAAAAACATTTCTCTTATTTCGATGACAGGTCCTATTGAATCAACAACAGGTGCCATTGAATTATTAACTAGCTTCTCTTGATTTATTATTTATTTACTTACTGCTATTGCTTTAAAGGGATAGGAATATGGACAGTATTGTGAATTTTTATTATTGATGCATGGACCTATGGATTGATCTTCTGAAATTTAGCACAGTCATGTGTACTATTGTGAATTATCGTGCAGGTTGATAGAGTTAGCAGCACGGCAAAACAAGATGCTGGAAAAAAAGAAGCAAACTTTACACTACTGTGATCAACCAGAAAGAGGTTAGGGACTTGTTAAAATAAAACTATGCAATAGTAGTGTCAGGCCGTATTATGACAGTTTTGCATTGGAATATGACCGCTAATCTTTCAACATAATGCCTTTGTTCAATATAAAAACCGAAATTAATACTATCAAATTTAATTAAAGATAAATAAACGACTTAGTTTTAAATTCGACTTTGGAATATCAATTTTGAAAGACAGCCTGCAATGTAAATCTGTCAAAATACTGCCTGACACAATTATTGCATGACTTTATTTCAATAAGTCCCTATAGGGAACAATATATTCTCAGGCGACTTTAAACACAATCTAAGAGCGACGGAATTTTCATAGAAAAGTTGAGGAAAGGGTTGAATATAGGTCTAAATCTACTAAGGGTTAAGGCCATTAACGTATTATTGGTTTAGGTATAATTATACATATAAAGAGACGCTATAAATTTTAAAAAAAAGAAATAACTGTGGAAAAAAAGAGTTTTGGTTTTTCAGGAAAACAAGTTAAATTATAGGGTACGTGGCTACTCCTGATTTTTAGAAAATTTTGTCCCGTTGCGTAAATGAGGCAGGAACGAATTTTAAAATAAAAATTAAGATCGACATAAAATAAAATTTCAGTCTAAAGGGGCTGGCCCTTTTGCTTGATTTAAGACATAAATCGCCCCTTCTAGCTTTCAAAACTTGCTTGGAAAATCCTGAAAAAGTTTAGGCTTTCAAAAATTCCTGACCTTGTCCACAAGAATTCAGAATTTGAATTTCTTAATCAAATATGAACAGGAATCTTTATTTCATAGGTTAAAAGGGTGAAGTGACATCTCGATATTTGTTAGGCAGGAATATTACGAGGGGGCTCTGCGTATGGCATATAATGAGTGTGCAAGGGTTTTGAAATAACACTTTTACGGGAAAAATATTTAATATTTTGTGATAAAACTTTTGACAGTTAGTAAAGAAAGTAATTCCTTGGTGCGCATTTTAAATTCTCATTAAAAAAATGAACCTCAACCCTCAAAAAACATACCTAGATTACCTTTTTAGTCATTTTTTGATACAATATATTGTCTAGAACCGTTTCACTTATTGCAATGGGGCTTTCAAAGCGCGGTGCATTTAAGTATCCTTTTAAGAGTGCACCAAAGATTTTTTCACACTTTGCCCAAAAAAGTGTTATTATTTTTTTTTATTCCGATATAATTCTGCACCGCCTGTACACACTCAACGGCTTCAGGAAATTTTAATTGTTTTGTAGTTCCCTTTTATATTAAATACTTTTCCCATAAAAGAGTTATTTTAAAACCCTTACGTACTTTTACATATTTGACTAAAAAAAATTAATTTATTTAAATGAACATTAAGTCAACGGTTAAGGCGTGTTTTACAAAAACCGCATAAGTCCAAATTTGGCGAGAATGAGTGGCGTCATCTAGTCAAAAAAAATGGACGGCTTTAAGACAATGAAATAAGATACTTCAAAAACACCACAAGTGCCAATATATGAGCAGTTAAAATTTGTATTATTCCGCAAAAAACACATAATGTCCCTATAAGTTTTCTTTGTATTAATCTTTTATTTCTTGCAAAACAACTTATGTCCAACAGTTTTTCTCTTTTTCTAAAGTAATTAGGCAACAAACGTTTTTTCTTATGTAACTAACAGAATTCTAAAGTCAATAGTTACTGTGAGTAATTAAAAAATATTTAAGAAAATTATTCGTTTTATAATAAACCGTTTTTTTTTATTTTCTTAAATTTTTTTGTTTTGGACATATGGATTTTTTGTCAAAAACGCCTCAATTAATTGAAAAATCTACAGAAAAACTCTAGTTTAGCTATATTTTCTAGATTTGCAATTTTTCTCCTGTATAATAAATATTTTTCAAATTTAGTTCACTGTCCAACCTGAACTGACTGAAGTTTATTATTTTTTGTACTTCAAAAAGTTGATTTGATGTACAAAGAAAACATGTATACGTTTATGATACCACAGGTCATGACATAATTATGGCGGCCCTTGATTATTCGGTGCTTATTTTAAATTCCAGGCTTATAGCCCAAATACATCGAAAATTTCGCCAATATTACCGTTATTTTACTTGCTTGATGATGTTTTATAGACAGAGAAGGATAATCATAATCTGTAATGAACGCATAATTTAATAGCGATATGTTATGTCACCTACTAATTACGATAAATAGAAAGAGAAGACGACTTGTCTATGGAATTCGACAGTACACAGGATCTGGGCCCTGGCTGTGAAATGACGTGAATTACTGGTGGCCTATCTAAGAAGATTAAGCTTGAGCGTGCAATATGAGGGACGATCCAAAAGATGCTGCAAATGGAGAATAATAGAACATATTTGTTTATTTTAAATATCTATATAGAAAATAATAGTTTCGATCATAGATTATTAAATTGATTATTACAGACATTTATTCTGGGAGGTCATTGATCAAATGCCCTTATGGAAAAGCCGCCACTGGTAACCGACATGACTATAGTTTCATTCTTCAAAAATATTAAATAATAAAGAAGATTTTGAAGAAAAATATGATGTATAAAACTTTTATTTCTTGTATCCTATGAATCAGGCGCGGATCTACGGTAGGGGAAAAAGGGGAAATCCCCCCCAAATCTCAAACTGACACATAGAATACACGTCCTGTTCACTATGTAAAATAATTTTATGCAATATTTATTATGATATTTCCACCCCCCCCCCCCCAAAATGAAGTTCCTAGATCCGCCCCTGTATGAATAATTTAGTTAACTAGTTGCTGACTGTAGGTAACAATAACATTTTTAATATAAAATTCCGGTTCATATTTACTCTTATTTATCACAATATTCTTATCAAATCAAAACTTTTACAGATTTTAGAAAGAATTAACAACTGTTTTACAATTCAAAGGGTTTTATTTATTTAAGTTTTTATTTATAATACTTTATATTTATTAAACCAAATAAAATGTACAGGTAAAATTGAATAATAAACAAGATTGGTAGAATTCAAATTTTATTTTAAAAAAAATCAATATAAAAAAAAACTTATATTAACAATATAACGTAAATATATTCTTACCTCTTCCAAGCCCTGGTCAACAGGAATAGTACCCAGAACAGCTTCACTGTACCTCTTTGTATTGCAATTCCAATCTTTTGAGAAATAGAAGTATGTGCCTTTTTATTTTTAATTTTTAACCAAATTTCACTCAATAATTTTTTAGTCTGAGGTCCCCAAGGTCCGAAGGTTTCTACTGAAAATGGCATGAAAAGAAAACGATCTGAGAATTCCTTATATTTCTGAATTTTAATTGAATCGCATAATTGTGCTGCATATCCAGCTTTAACTGAAGATTTGTTAATATGGGATGCTGTGTCTTTGCATGTTGCGTCCCACAAGAAAGCCCTACCATTCTTCCAGGGAACCAAAGATAATCCGTCTGCCCCTTTCCCGTCAATGTGGCATATATTTGGAGGTTCCATTACAACCAAAATTCCAGCTGAAATGAGAGCTTGTTTTATAATGTGATTGAGCAATCTGTGTCTTGCCCATAGACCTGCACCCTTTTTGCAGCTTAAGCCATAAAGGCCCAAATTATTTACTGCTTCGACGCAGAGACAGCCAAGGGGTTGGACAACAGTTAACCCAATTCTATCTATTAGGTTACCTAGTTTTAAAGATGGTAGAGATATTAACCAATCTAAACTTTCTAGTTCTTAAAGAGCCAATGGACGTGCTCTATCAACAGAATATTTAAGTTTAATGATATGTTTTCAACAAAAGTTTGACTAAGGTTTTTATCTAATTCTTTTTAAGTGCTTGTGTTGGAAATGTCGGACAAATTTTTATATGAAATAGATGCCTCATTATATTCTATATCATCAAAAGACAGGATATATGTAAGGAAAATAGAACTTAATAATAAGGAAAGGATATTACAGCAACCTATGAAGCAGAGAAACATAAATTCGTAGTATTTCTTATACCTAGTTCTCCAAAACCAACTGGTAATGTGCTTTGAGACAATGAGTCTTTAGTGAATTTGCAATTTATTGTTTTTTTTCTAAAGATGATTTAAGCATAATATCAAAATTTGAGAGAAGATCGGGAGTTCTCCAACAGGGAGCACATCTTAAAAGATAGGTAACTCTAGGGATTGCAAAGGAATGTCTAAAAATGTAGTGTGCTACATGAGCGTTTAACAAACAAAGTTTTTTTGCGGTATTACTTATGTGATTTAGTTTAATATTTAAAACCGACTTAATTTTGCTGCTGTCAAAAGGACATCCTAAAAAAATAAAAATTTTAAAGTCCACTTTTGGTATTTGTTGAAAATTATTTTTTTTTTTAATTGAGTAATTTTTATTAGAATTTGATATAATTGATACTTTTCATTTTTTATAGTTAATGTCTAAACCAATATCAAAGCATGCTTTACAAAATTTTTCCATTAATTGGTTTGTATTAAAAAATTACCCAAAAAGACCCTCGGTATTGTTAAAAAATTGCTCTGCGTAACTAAATTTCCACACTCCACACAGAAAATCTTTTCAGAAAAAGGCAATATATATGTACGTTCGTCTTGACAAAACAAGACCAGAAAAAGCACTTCTTGGAGCGATTGTATATGTCCACATCATCCATCTTCTTCTTTTTGGGTAAACATTTGTGTATGTGAATGTGAAAAGGGACTTTGGGAATCAGGTGCGCACGGTGTAATATATGAGGAACTTCAAACAGAATTAGATGATTTCAGTAAGCTGTTATTTCCTTTAAAACAATAAAAAAACAAAATTATTAAATTTACATTTTGGCATTGTTAAGTTTCATATATTTAAATTAAATAAATTTGATATTGTTTATTTAACGCTTTGGTTTTGTTAATATTCATATCTTAGATAGATTTAAAATTCATATTTTTAAAATAAGAATACCATTCCATTAGAATTTTTCTGCGGTGCATTTGAGTTTTATGTAGTGCCAAACTTCTGAGCTCAAATTAACTAAAACCCACAATTTTTTTGCCTTATTAGCGCCCCCCTAAACATCCTGGATCCGTCACTGGTTACGGGGCCCTTGGCTCTGCCCTCCCGCTGGGACACCAACGTACCCAATCCGATCCTGCAATTAAAACTTACGTGCCCTGGATGATTTAAATGATTTATTTTGTTTTTTATTTATTTATTTATTTATTCATTCAATACAACTGGAATGCCAACAGACCGAGGTCTAAAACGGCATTCACAAAACAACAATAAATTACAAGGTGAACAATTAAACTAAAAAAACTAAAAGATTAAAATAAATTCTAAACACTTAATAAAATGTAAATGAGATGAGTGAGCAGTTAAAGAGATCTATATTTTAAAATTTTTCGTTATAATTTCTTATCGTTTTGGAAATTGGAGAATTACGAGTGTAGTTGGCTCAGAAGCTTGGTTCAGAAAAAAGTTGATGATTTCTAAAATTCCTAGTTGGTATTTTAAAGTTTATGAGGGACAAAATTTCTGATGGTTCTGACAAATTATTTAAAATTTTAAAAAGAAACATTTGTTCCTTTTGTTCGTGTCTATCTTTTATTTTGACAATGCAAATTTAATTCTTGCCTTTTATTTCAACCATTCCGCTTGCTCATAAAAAGGGTTTATAGGTAGTTTATATCTATGTAGTTACATGATGCCACACAATGATAGCGCCTATAATTACAGAATCAGTATCATCATAAAAAACGTTGCACTCATTACTTAACGCGGCTTTTAAATGTGCATAATAATATAAAAGGCCAAAGCGTGTCCGTGTGTTTAAAACTTGATAAAGCGATAAAGCGGAAAATCCTTTCGGAGGTTTTCGCCAATAAAACGTTACATGGGGATTCAACTTCAGCAAATTAAAATAAAAGTTTTTTATTTTGTTGTCTCTGACATAGACCAATAATAGTTATTTATGTATCTAGGTCGTAAAGTAGGCGTTTACCACCCGCGGCGTGAAAGTTATTTTTTTTGCTTAACTTGGATTTGGTACAATACTGGTAACTTGTCCTAATATTTTGTCATAATATTACATAATGATATGTGTCAAACCACTGTTCATCAAAGGAGTCAATTGCTTAGCTTCACTAGCAGCGATTCAATTTTATTGTTTCGTAATAGCAACCGATAAACAACCTTTAATTTTTTAAGTAAAATGAAAGTAACATAAAAATGAATTTTTAAGAAATTGAGCTGCCTCGAGAACTTTTAAAGTCTGTAGACGAAGCAAAGCAAGATCTGCTGCCATTAAAGTCAAGGAAGATCAATGAAAAGCACTACAAAGAATTTTCGTCATGGCTCATGAAAAATTCTGTAGCCGTCATTGACTGATGAATGAAAACGTTATGCTAGCTTATTTTAATAAAAAGTCCAAGAATTACAAAGCGTCCTCGTTGTGGAGCTATTATTTTATGCTTAAAGCTACCCTAAATCTCAATATTGGTGTGGATATAAGCAAATTCCCGAAACTGATTGCTTTTCTAAAACGAAAATCGGAATGTTATAAACCCAAGAAATCCAAAATTTTGAGCAAAGAGGAAGTCCAAAAGTTTTTAATTGAGGCACCAGAAGAGGTTTTTTTATTAGTCAAAGTGATCTTGATATTTGGCGGGTGCGGAGCCTGTCGCCGCGAAGAACTAGCGAATCTTAAAGTTAATGATATTCAGGATTTGGGAGAATCTCTGATGGTAAAAATCAAAGAGTCAAAACGTAAAATTGACAGAATGTTTATAATTATTGATGGACGAAAGGAGCTACCTAGTTTCTTGGGAACATTCAGAAAATACTTACTACCAGCAACAATAGACCACAACAGACTCTTTTGTGTTTTACAAAAATATAAAATGTTCAACGCAAGTAGTAGGAAAAAATACTTTTAGCAAGATGCCAAGGCAGATCGCTTCATTTTTAAATCTTCCTGATGCCGACCAATTTACAGGTCACTGTTTTCGGCGAACATCAGCCACACTACTTGATGAAGCGGATAAATGTCTTACCAACATCAAATTACATACCGGATGGAAGTCTAGCTCAGTGACGGAGGGGTACATCGAGAAAACCAAAATCTTTTACGCAAGATAATGTCCTGCCTTCAACATCAACATGTTAAAACCAGAGTAAAGACTTGAAAAATAAGACTTAAGCAGTGACAAACGCTCGAGCCACGCTTCCTTATCAGCTACAGCTTTCTCGCCATTAAGTATTGTTAATTGTTCTAATTGTATATTTATTTTAAAATCAGAATAGAAAATATTGTAGTATTAAAGATTGTTTAATAAAAATAAAATTATGTTCAATTTTCATTTATTTTTCTAATAAAAATTAAAAATATAAAAAAAAATAATAAAAAAGGGTTAAATTGAAAAAATAAAATAAAAAAGGGTTAAATTCATTCTTTCAGCCAAACACGTTAAAATCTTACTTTACCGCCCAGGGCCATAAAGTGTTATTTTACCGCCCGAGGGCGATAACGTACCACTTTACGTTCAAAAATGGGGGCGGTAAAGTGCACTGCCCGCTTGTGCATAAAATAAATAACATGATGAATCAGCAACACAATGATAGCACCTATAATTACAGAATCAGTGTCAGCCTAAAAAATGTGCATAATAATATAAAAGGCCAAAGCGTGTCCGTGTGTTTAAAACTTGATAAAGCGATAAAGCGGAAAATCCTTTCAGAGGTTTTCTCCAATAAAACGTTACATGGGGTTTTAACTCCAGCAAATTAAAATGAAAGTTTTAATTTTGTTCATTCTCTGAGATTAAAACAGAAGGCAAATTTAGAAGTTTTTGTTTAAGTTTGTCTTTTTTTTTTGTTATTGATGCATTGGTGCCCTTCAGGGAAACATTAAGAGGGGTTAAAGCCAAACAAAAAGAGTCCGTGAAATTTTTTGTACTTTTTTTTTCCAAAAAGTATTGGCCTTCGTGACATCTTTATTTTTCGTTTTACTAAAAAATTCGTTTTAACTTACTGATGCCAAAGAACATATGTCTGTAATTATCTGTTATCTAATGATTATAGATGATGAGTAGCAGAGAGGTGAGCCTATTCTAGCCCTTCTTGTCTCGCCCTGCCATACTAAATTTTCCAAAAATTTTCACCTGGTTTGCCATTTTTTTCGTACTTTGACTACTAATATTATTTCGGTTTAGATCATTTTTCGACATTGTCCGATACTTATTCTCCACCTGCTTTGACCCTGACAATCACCTTCTGTCAGGTTTCTTTGATTTATTGGTCTTTGGATTGACTGTTGTCATTTAAGTTTAGGACGCCCTCTTTTTCTGCGCCCTATTGGTTGCCATTCTAGAACCTGTGTCGGTAATCTCTCGCCGTTTATTTATTTAATTAATTAGTTATCTTTTAGTGATGTCATCCGTTATGCTTCTCTAAATTCCCGTTTTTTGTTTTATTATCTCATTTCTTTTTCTTATTGCATCCATTTCGATACTTTCCATTTTTGTTTTATATTTTACTGTAACGCGACAAATCTCTATTTCATACAGCAGCGCGCTTTTCACTATTGTTTAATTTGTTTCAAACTTTACATTATTTTTTATCTCGCTGCTCCATAAAATACTGGTAAGACATCCAATAACCTTTTTTGCTTTATCTAGTCTTTTTACAGTTCTTTACAGTCTGTTCCTCTCTTATCAAATGTGACACCCAACCATATATACTTTTTGCCTGGAGATATTGTTGGTTCATTATCTAGTTCTAACTCACTTGATTCGTTTCCAATACATAAGTACTGTGTCTTGTTCACGTTCAATGTTAAAACCCCAGTTTTGGTATTCTTCCGTTAAATTTCTCATCATACACCCCATGTCTTCTTTATCATTAGCTACAATTACATGGTCGTCAGCAAACTTTAGTGTGTATATGGGAAATCGATCGTTAATTTGCATTCTCATGCCGTATACTTAACGTCTCCAGTTTTTAATTTATTTTTTTCGTAAAATCTAAAAATGTTTTCCATAAAGTGATTTTTCTGCAAAGTAATTAATATTTCTAAAAGGTTTTCGTGCGATGCAGGTGAGCAGGACCGTTTAATATAGAATCAGTGAAGTGGAGTATCAGGTTGATTTGAGCCGACAGGTTAAACTGGAAACAAACGATTCAAAGGTTAATACACGCTCAAAGCCAACAAATTTTAAGGGTCGAAATTAATAGCCGTGGATAATGCCTAATCCCGCAGGATATTTGGGTCATTTTATGTTTGGTAGCCCCGGCAACGGCGAGCGACGTTCCCACACCCCATCCACTTTTTATTACTTCATTGTTTTATGACGATGTTCATTTGGTAGTGTTTATATTTAAACAACATTTTTATTTGCTAGAGAACAGTAAATATAAAAAAAAATTGCTTTATATCTTAAAAACTAACAAAAATATAAATAAAAAAATAAATAAATTTTGTCACTATATTAATTTATGTTCTTTTGCAACCAAAAAATATATTTAAAGTTTTTTTTTTGTAAAACTGGCTGGCGAAACTTATAAGCTAAAGTTTATGATAACACATAAAAAAACCACCATCTTGGATTTATGACGTCACACAGGCTCTTCTCGTCAAATTCGAGGCAAACACCTCAGGACCTAATATTTATTGATTGACCAACAGTTGATTCGGGGTAGCCTAAAACTTCCTTCTTCAATTTTTTTTTAGATAAAAAAAGTTAATATTTTTCAGTATTTTAAAAAAATCTATATTTTTGTCAATTTTTGAGATATGAAGCTAATTTCTTTACTATGTTAATTGACTTTCTCTTGTAAACAAAAAACATATTAACAGTTTTTTGTAAAACTAAGTTAGCGAAAGTTATAAGCTAAAGTTTAAAAAAAAACATGAAAAATACCGCCATCTTGGATTTATGGCGTTACACAGGCTCTCCCACTCAAATTCGAGGCATGGTGACCTAAAAATGTGTGATCCATTGCCAATCGATCTAGGATAGTTTTATAAAATTTTCCAAAACTATACCACCCGACAACTGCTATGGAGGTACTCTTAGACCTTCCCCTACTTCACTTAATGATAGAGGAAGAGGCAAAGATGGGACTCTATCGACTTCATAACTTAATGCAATTACCATTAAGGATGCATATTAGGGAAGAAGGGTTTCTGGATATACCAATCCTACACATGAGATCAAACCAGATATCACCAAAGTACCTATATGGACCAACTCTCCAAATAGTCATATAGAAGAGAGCAGCATGGTCTAGACCAAAAAACCCACTGCCATAGAAATCTGGTACACAGACGGATCAAGCGAAGGTAGTGAGGCACGAATATTCGGGAAAAGGCTTAGAAGGGATTTGCATTTTCCACTGGGACATCACCCGACAGTTTTTTAAACAGAAATCTTTGCCATCCTAGGATGCGCAAGGAAGAATAATAGAACAGAACACTTCGGTGACATCAAATCTATATAGTCAGATAGTCATGGGCCCGAAGGTTACCTCAAAGCTAGTGTGGGATAGCCTTGCTGAACTAGTGAAACTGGCGGAACGCATAGAATAAAAATATTCTGGGTGCCAGGACATAGAGGTATTCAAGGCAATAAAAAAGCTGACGAACTAGTAAGACAAAGATCGCCAGAAAAATATATTGGCCGAAAGATAGCCCTGGGAATACCAAATTATACTATCAGGTCCCAGGACAAACTCTGCGTAAGGGGAAACATGAAAGCCACTGGTTAGAAAGACAGGAGCTAAGACACAGCAGAGCCTTTATCAAAGGCCTGGATGCCAAACTCATAAAAGACCTGCTCAGTTACAGTAGGATGTAAGTAAGTATCATATTAGGGATCATGACCGGTCATTTCGCGGTCAAAGTTTACCTAAACCGGATGGGCCAGTATCAGGGAAACTTGAGCTGCAGACTATGCAATTAGGAACCGGAAACAGAAGAACATGTAATATGCCATTGCGAGGCACTAGGTATATCGCAAAAAGCACCTAATATTTGGGGAAGTTGAACTAGACCCAATCACCACTGGCGTCTACTCCATTAAAGACCTGTACAAACTCGTTCAGGAATCAAGAAAGTACACAATAAGCTAGTAATGCCTGCAGTGCAGTTGCTCTGGCTAGCTTAGGCAAGCCGGAATCACGGTCGAGGGGTTTTAGACGGTAAGAATCACGAAACTACCCGGCTTATTCTAGCAGAGGAGAAATGACTATTTTAGGAAAGAGGGCCGGGTATATTTTATACAAAATCTCCCTTGATACCCTTGAAAAAAAATTCCACGGATACCACAGGCCACTTAAGTATTAATGGAAATTCCAAGAATATAGCCATTATAAATTATGAAGAAACATCGTCGGTCGTCCGCAGCGAAGTGATAGCACATTTTTTCACACTCGGCGGGGTTCGAATCCTGGGTTGGTAGGTACTTCGATGTTTGTGATTGTTTAAAACACTTTAACTTTGTTTTAACTATGATGCTAAGTATAAAAAAAAAATTATGAGGAATCTATAGTCGGGGAAAAAATATTCTGGATACCTATGATTTGAGAAGCTTAAATTTACTAAACCATAAACTTAATCGAATTATTTACCGCGTACTCTGTTTGAATTATTATTTCCTCTAATAACGAAAAGGAGCTACAAGGCTGAGAGAATGCCTTTATTAGTATTTTATAACTCAATAAAGCTGATATCCGAAAATTAAAGCCCGACTTTAAGCTACTGCTCCGTCATAAAATTTGTAACGGCTTCGTTTACATTATAGGAAATTTCCACTTTTTATAGAAAGCAAAATTGATGGATGCAGCGTCGGGTTCTTGTAAGGTCATTTCGTCAATGACACAAGGCTTCAATGTTGTCAGCTACCAATTTGTGCAACAATTTAAATAATAATTGATAAAAGCCTTAAGGGCGGAGTGTTTCCACTTTCGAAAAATCGTTTTTTTTCTTATCTTATTGTTTAACATTTCAAGAACATGTCCTTTAAATTTTAAGGCGATATAAACATTATTGTTAAATTTATTTTTCTATTAATCTCCTGGCCTTGAACGCTATAACTCTAACAGCTGCGAGTGGTCGGGATAGCAGTACAGCTGTCGAACAGGTAGACAGTTTAATCATTGCTATTGTCCTGACCCATTCTCCAAATTCAGAAATATTTTATTCAGTAAGGGCAGGTAATAGTTCTGTTCCATCAAACAGTTCTACGGTCGTAGAACCGTCCAAAAAATCCCAATGCGCGCGCAATGCAGTACAAGGAGTACGAGGACTGTTTTAAAACGGTTCGGGTTAGATGGAACGACCAAATAACTGTCCAAAAACCGAATGCTGTTCAATTTACTTCAGGCACGTGATCATATGCGAGAGAGTTAAATTCAAAATCACGTGACTAAAAGAAAGGGTAGGTTTGGCGTCTGGCTTAAAGATAAATCGAAGGCAACGAATGAATTCGAGAGCACGAAATTAAATTTGCACACAGAAAGGATTACACAATTACATAGGATTATCATAATATATTTTTAATTTTAGTTCTTTAAAATGCAGATAAAATTACATCAATTTAATTTATACAGGGTGTAACTAAATAAGTGTAAAACATTTAAGGGGATGATTCCTCATCGAAAAAAGATAGGATCTCGAATATTTCATATAAAGAAACTTTATTGGAGCATTCCTTGTTAAGATACCGCCCCTTAAAGGGGGTCATAACATTTATGACGATGTATCTCTGTAGTTGTTCGTGAAATAATTTTTTCTGCGAACTGGTTTATTTTGGTTGCGTTTTCCACCCCTTACAACCATGGGGTAAACCAAATTCATTACCGGCTTTTTTGGCAGTAGAAAATTTTATGTACCCCCTTTAAGGGGCTGTATCTTAACAAGGGATGCTCCAATGAAGTTTCTTTATATAAAAGATCCTAACTTTTTTGATGCGGAATCACCCCCTTAAATGTTTTACACTTATTTAGTTACACCCTGTATTCACAAACTATAAACCACTACAGACTGCCTAATAAACTAAATATACCAAAAATTAACACGAACTTGCATTAGCACATATTTTTGGGCGAAACTTGTGAAAATATATTTATTTTTTCTAATATCACAAGTTTTATGTGAAATTTATATATTTATTTATTTGTATTTTCTAATTTGATTTTTATAAAATATTTGTGAAATTACCTACATATTATAGAAATACTTCTAAGAAGTTAGGAAAATCACATTTTGTAGCTTGTACTTTAGTAATGACCTTAATGTCGATGCCTTAAAGCGAAGTCTGTTGTATGGAGCTGGAATCGATGATTATGTGTAAGTAGGAAAAAAAAATTCTTCACTTTTTTAGCTCATAAACTTTAGACGCGTTTTTCTCAAAACTACTTTTTCAAAGTCCATGTTTACTGCCATTTAAAAACTACTTGACCGATTCATTTCAAACTTTGTACACATTTTCGACATAAAATACCGCCCCCAACGTTTAGTGAATTTTTTTTTACATTAAGGGTGTTTCCCACCCACAAAATTGCGGAAGTTTTCGTAAAAAATAACAGTTCAAAAAATTTTTAATGAAAAAAAAATTATCAGAGAACGTTGAGGGGAGGATTTGATTATAATTTAACTAATTTTTATGGTTTTTTATTTTCAGATAATTTCCGGCCGAGTTATGGTGAACACCGCAAATTGTTTTTTCCCAAGACGTTCTGGGGGAAGCTCTGTTACCGGCTTATGATTCAATAATTCTGCATGAAAAAATTACACAACATTGTCAAAAGTATGCTCAATAATTTACAAAAGGTTTGAATGAAATTGCTCAATCCTTATTTGAGAAAAAAAATCGCAAAAAAGTGTTTTTTTTTACGCTGAAACCCTTACCCCGCCCTTAAAAGTTATTAAATGTATTATTTTTAAGGATTTTGAAAGGGAATTTGGCGGTTCTTGGAGGAAGTATATACTATAAGCGTTTTTCTCAATTATGTAAACAATGTAGGAAAATCATGAATACCTGTTCAATTTTCTTCTTTAAACTTCACATGTTTACTTCTTAATATACATTTGATTTTGTTGTTAATAAACTAGTGCGGTCATAGGATTCCTGTTAAAAATAGTCTAAACTTGTAGTGCCACTCCTAAAGTATGGTTTAAACTAAATTATAGAATTAATTCATGATCGATAAAAAAAAATTTGTACAAAACTCTCATAGTTGTTAGATTCCCTTATTAAATAAGAATAAATTAAATATTATAAAAAGTGCAACATATTGAAATCCTTTTTCAGTAACACTACCAAATAACAATTGAACTTGTCCCAATAATAATTAACAGATAAAATATAGCGGACACCTGTTTAAATGGTGTACACCGATTTACTCCGATTTTATTCGACATTTCCTAATGACATTTGTAGGTTTAAATACGACTGCCATTTTTAAACTAAAATGTCTGAGGGCACGCCAGTGCCCAGCCAAGTTCGCGGTGTAAACTGCTGTACCATCTTTTCTTGAAACATTTCAGCTCATATTTGATTTATCTAAAATTCTACTTCGAAATAAGCTACGAAACTTAAACTTTGCACAGTCGTAGATCTTCATTGAGTTAATGACCTCTTTAAGTTTCATAGACTTCCATAAAGTAGTAAAGTAGTTAGGAAATTTCAAAAAACTTCGAAATTGCCACTCACTAACTCACTCACTCACTCACGTATAGATCATCAATATTTTACTGTAATTCCAGACATGCTACAAGCTGAAATTTGGCAGACTGATAGAAATTATGACCAAATTCTAGAAAAAAATTTAAAAACCCCAAAATTATAATTTGCTTCCCTCCCCTATAAATGAAAAGTTATGTAAAAGTTACATTGCTTAGTTCCAGAAACGCTAGAGAGCTGAGATTTGAAAGGCCGATAGGAACTAAAATAAAACTATAAAAACCTCAAAATTTTAATTAATTTCCCTCCCCTATAAATGTAAAGTTATGTAAAACTAACATTGCCCACTTCCAGAAACGCTAGAGACCTGAGCTTTGGAAGACTGATAGGAACTATGATAAAACTATAGAGAAACATTTAAAAACACCAAAATTTTAGTTTACTGCCCTATGCCATAAATGTAAAGTTATGTAAAAGTAATATTGCCCAATTCCAGGAACGCTAAAGAGCTGAGCTTTGAAAGGCTGATAGGAACTATGATAAGACCATAGGATAAAAAAACTTCCAAATTTTTAATAAGGCATTCCAAAACTTTTAAACAATATTCCGAATATTTTACCACTTTGAAATTGAATATCAAAGAATTGAGATAAAAGTAAAGCCAAGTTCTCTAATACAAATTTCAAAATAAAAGGTTTTTACTAGTTTGGAAATGTTTTTCTAAACTTGGCTATTACGGCTGCAAATGACTTTTAGGCATAGTGCTAAATTGAACATAAAGAAATTTGGCTGTAATAGCAAAGTATAAAAATAAAAATTTCCAAACTAGTAATAACCTTTCATTTTGAAATTTGTATTAGAGAACTTGGCTTTACTTTTATCTCAATTCTTCTTACGAAATAACATTTTCGCGTACTTGCCTTTTTTTACATAATATGTTTTTGTTATGATTTCCTCTTTTTTTTAAAAGTTTTGTGTAGATATAAATAAATACATAAATAAAAAGGGCCTTATTTTCAACTCAGCAATATGATTGCTACATAAAAATACGGTAGATTGGACGATAATTATAAACAATTATATAATTATCAAAAACCATTACATTCAAAGCCAAATGTGGACCTATCAAGATCAAGTTTATTTATAGACTTGGCAAGGACGTAGCTATCTAGGGGGGAGAAACAATGGAGGTCAGCTGCGCCTCTTTCGTACCAGATTTTTTTTACTAAGAAAATAAAATTAAAATTGTTTATAAATATGCCTCTCCTCCTTTAAAAGCCATGGAATTCAGAAACCTGCCACAAGCTCTTGAGACTTAGCACTTAGTACCGTTTAGCTGATACTCTGTATGTGAATATGAATTATAAATGCGTTTTAGATTTTGAATGTAACCGTAGACAGCTGTTGCTCGTAAAATATGGAACACATAAAAGTTTTTTCGGTGACGGTGTTGTTCGTCGCGTCGTCGCTTCTCAGCCGTATTCTTCAGCTTTGCTAGCTGATATAGCCATAAACGAAATTTAACTGGGTTAATAAAATTGAAAATTATCACTTTGACACTCACACGAAATTATCCTATTTTTAGTTTACATTGTTTTGTTAATAAAAAACAAATCAAAATGTCTACATTGAAGTTTTTAACTAAAAGATAAATTTGTAAGCTATTGGGGAGTTCTCATTTTAATTAAAATAACAGCAAATTTTACAGCTGTTAACGTTATATTCAATCAGGTCTCCTCTATTGCAAAGCGTTTAATTGAATACTTTAAGATATTTTTTATCGTTCAAACAATCGAGAGGGGTAGTCCAATGCTATCCATTGAGCCTGCAGGTTAGGTGGAGGGCAATGCCTTATATTGGCCATCTAAACCGGCCTTATCTGGGTCTGGGTGTCCTACCCAGGAGGACGGAAACTTAACAATGATTAATTATTGCAATCTGTGCTGTAGGTATTTCCATTATTTTTACCAGAAGTGTTGAAGTGTCGTTTATTTTGGGCAGCATTTGTGATCCTCAGGAGGATGAGTTTGTAATTGCATATATATGTAAATTTTTCTCTTTTGCACAAATAAACGATTTATTATTATTATTATTATTATTATTATTATTACCTTATAAAAAAAAACTAAAACCCATAGGAATTTACTTACTTTTTTTAGAACCCTTAAGGAAACGAGGTTTTATATGGCCGCCTATTTAAATAATATAATATTTAAGCCGTCCTATAAAACCCCTTTAAAATACCTAAGACGAAATGTTTTAAGTTTTTATTTACCACTTAAAAACCATAAGGAAATTCGTTTCTATCTGGCGCCTATAAAAATCATATTTACTATTAAACTACTAGTAACTATAAAAACAACAGGATTAAAGGTAACCTTTTAGCCCTATTATAAAACACTTTTGTTATGACCAAAGTATTGAAAAAACTAAAGGATTAAAGTTTATAGCTAATTAGTTTTAAAAACTTTAGGTAACAGGGTTCTAAACAGACATAATAGAAGGGATATCAGTTTTATTATATTACCACTTTTTGGTTTTATAACACCTCTTTAGGTAATCCTCTAAATAACCTCGGAACCAAATTGATAAAACTCTGAGTGGTAATAATGTTACTTGGGACCTTACCTCTTGACCTACCAGACTTGCGAATGACGGGTTGCAAACCAGCAATTATAGCAAGTACAAGTGAGATTCCTAACTCAGATGAGAAAAAGTTAAATTTGCATTGCCGACCTAACCTAACCTAAGCTTTCTTATATTCATCCACCCCCTGTTTTTTTACCGAACTAATAAAAATTAAAAGGTTTTGCAAAGAAGATTTTAATGGAAAAATCTAATAAATTATAATATCTACATTTTTATACATTGTATAAATAATTATCCAAAATCAGTAGAGAGCTTATAATTGGGATATACATACAATCCATCGAATTATCGAATCCTGAGAGAGATATTGGCGTTAACACAGACATATTGCGGCTATGTCATATATCTATTACACCTATTATGGCTCTCGGATACAAAGTTACTGTCACATTTATTTCCCTAGAAT
Source organism: Aspidapion aeneum (assembly GCA_963576565.1). NCBI lineage: Eukaryota > Metazoa > Arthropoda > Insecta > Coleoptera > Brentidae > Aspidapion > Aspidapion aeneum. The sequence goes on from OY755043.1 coordinate 28,536,313, forward strand.
TAACCACCTAAGCCAGGCAGGAATTGTTCCGGGCAGTATTCTCACAGTTTTATATTAAAAACTGACGGTTGATTTTTCAAAATTGATATAACATGTTCAAATTTAAAAACAAGTCTTTTATTTTCCTTTAACATAGGAAGGCAGTAATAATTCCGATTCGTAGTGTAAACAAAAGCATTATATTAAAAGATCACAGCTGATCCTACAATCTAACACTGTCAAAATACAACCTGGTGCTACTAGAGACTAGCTTTATGGCCATAAGTCCCTATTGTGCCATAAAACCAGGCAGTAGTAGTACGACTACTACTATGTCTGTTTAGAACGTTCGCTGGTAGGGAATCCCATAAGACCAAAATTACCAAACTTTGAAAACTCATATTTCAAAAACTATATAGTTTATCAACAAAAGCACCGAGTTGCAGTATTTTTGGGCCATAGAGATGTGAAAAACCATACCCTGAGTTAAGATTCGGAAAAACGTCATTTAGCGAATTTTAGGGTAGGAAATGCCATAATATCTAAATGGGGAACTTTTGAAAATTCATATTTTAAAAACAATACAGTTTATCAACAAAACCACCGAGTTGCAGTATTGTTGGACCATAGAGATGTAAAAAAACCACACCCTGAGTTAAGATTCGGAAAAACGTCATTTAGCGAATTTTAGGGTAGGAACTGCCATAAGATCCAAATGGGGAAATTTTGAAAATTCATATTTTAAAAACTATACAGTTTATCAACAAAACTACCGAGTTGCAGTATTGTTGGGCCATAGAGATGTGAAAAAACCACACCCTGAGTTAAGATTCGGAAAAACGTCATTTAGCGAATTTTAGGGTAGGAAATGCCATAAGATCCAAATGGAGAAATTTTGAAAATTCATATTTTAAAAACTAAACAGTTTATCAACAAAACCACCGAGTTGCAGTATGGTGGGGCCATAGAGATACAAACAAACCATACACTGAGTTAAGATTCGAAAAAACGTCATTTAACGAATTTTAGGGACCAAAGTGGCCCAATTTTGAAAATTCATATTTTAAAAACTATACATATAGTTTTACAACAAAAGCATCTAGTTTCAATATGGTGGGGTCATAGAGATGCGCCACAACCTAATTTAAGATTCGGAAAAACGGCATTTAGCGAATTTTAGTATCGAGGGTTAAATAAGACCAACATTGCAAAATATTGAAATTTTAAATTTCAAAAATTATATAGTTAATCAACAAAAGCACCAAGTTCCTATATGTTCGGGCCATAAAGATGTGGAAAAACCACACCTTGAGTTAAGATTCGCAAAAACGTCGTTTAGAGAACTTTAGGGTAGGGATTCCCATAAGACCAAAATGGTCAATCTTTGAAAATTAATATTTTAAAATCTATATAGTTTATCAACAAAAGCACCGAGTTGTAGTATGGTGGTGTCATAGAGTTGCAAAAAAATCACGCCCTAACTTAAGATTCGGAAAAAGGTCATTTAGCGAATTTTGAGGTCGAGAGAGAGAGACAAGACCAAAATGGCAAAATTTTTAAATTTCATATTTCAAAAATTATATAGTTTATCAACAAAAGCACCGAGTTGCTGTATGGTGGAGCCAGAGAGATGCAGAAAAACTACACCTTGAGTTAAGATTCGAAAAAACGTCATTGAGCGAATTTTACCATAAGACCAAAATGGTCAAACTTTTAAAACTCATATTAGGAAAAACTATACAGTTTGTCAACAAAAGCACGGAGTTACAGGATGGTGTCCGTTAACTTTATCATCATATACTTTAAATCTTCATTAGCTACAATTACTTGGTCGCCAGCAAAGTGAGCAGTGGTAGTGCCGAGCAGAATGCTGACAGTTTCTCATTGGAAACTCACAGTTGGTCCTTCAACATTGATATAACACAGTCGAGTTTTAAAATAAGTAATTTATTTTTCTTTATAGCAAGGCAGTAATTCCGGTTCTTATTATACACAAAGGCCTAATTTTGAATGTAGACAGCTGTTTTTTTAATGTAAAACCGAGTCTAAAACTGTCTAAATACTGTCAGGCTTCATTGCAATAAGTCCCTATTACTACTACTGGTGTAGGTATGTTTGCCATTTCTTTTTGAACTTACCTAATTTTGTTTAATAAGGGATGCAATGTTGCCAATTAAATTTTTATTGGTGTCCCCGAAAAAATTTATGTTGCAGCATTATTACTTACTACTACTCACCTCACCACCAGAAGCAAGAAATGTGTTTTGAACTGTTGGGGAGGGGGCATAAATCACATTTACTTATTTTGCTTTAGATCTAAACCTCAAGAAAAGCTTCATAATATTTATATCCAAAAAAATTTCATATTGAGTATAAATGTTTCCTGCAGGTGTTACGTATATGACTCTAGGCGTGTATAGTATTATATGTGTAATACCTTCTACAAACACATGTTATATATTATTATAGAATTATAGTACCGCTGTTTGATTAGTATATGGGGAGTGTGCTTTGTGTCTATATCATATTTGGGTTTGACGGTGTTATTCCTGCTACACGTGTGTCTGGCTTGATAATCAGTAATATGGCCGGATATATCTACCTAAGGAAATATATCAAATATTAGTACGAATTTTGGAATGTGCAGCGATTAACGTTAAAACAAAAAAGTTTCCTTACCAATAAAAGGCTTTCAGTTTTGTAATAGTAGTCAAGGTAGCTTTTTGTGTGAGGCAAAAACCTAACACTACTACAAAAACAGATCAATCAATTTAGATAAAGTCGAGGTTTGAGTTCCAACGAATTTTAGAGAATCAATCAAAGACTAAAAAAGAAAAAGTTTTGTGGTGCGTCCTTAGAGAGATGACACCCAAGACCCAACCAAGATACCCCAAAACTTCTTTAGTAAGGGAGTATTTTTAAATATCTACGAGTAAGATTTTAAAGTTACTCAACTCTTAGAGATACAAATTTAAATTAAGTTAAATAAGAATAACTTTATTGAACAAAATCAGGTAAGTAGATCATCTGGCCCATCCTTCCTTGTATACAGGATTCGTCAACGATCGTTTGGCTAATGAAAAATATGTGAATTGAAGTAAGATCGCTATTTAAATAAATGGCATTAAGAGAGATCAATAGTTTAGCGCTGTTGTCAAGTTAGCAATTCAACAAAATGGTTTTCTTTTCGCGATCTAATGACGTTATTCTTACCGGCTGAGTATGCCAAAGACGGCGTGCACGTGAAACCTCTTGATTTTAATTGCTGTAGCGCCATCTCTTAGATATCATTTGAACTGTATGACTAATAATCAATACTGCGTATCCGTAATTAAGCGTACAGGTAGAGCTTTCTAACATGGCAAAAATGTTAAAGGAGCTTACTACACGCATAAAAAAATATTCCACAAATTCAACTTTATGTATAACTATTCTCAATCGGAGTTAGAAACCAATACTTTGAATAGTAACTATAACAGTACAAGTAACTTTACAGGAATGTACTTAGAAAACTGTGTAATTAATTACAACAAAAAATAACTTAATTACAAATTTCCTACTTGCAAAATAAAAAAAAGTAGTTGACAATTACTTTTTTATTTATTTCTTTCACTTTTTCATAATTTACAAAATGTGAAAATGCTTCATTTAGGAGCCCTCTTCCTTCGTAATACTTTCCGAAGTTACCACTTAAATTCAGTACGAATCGCGGATTGCTTTAAATAATAAAAGCAAAATAGCTTTTTACAAATAATAAAAATCACTTTAGTAATGCAATTGCATTTTTGTAATTTCATTATTATTGTAAATGTTGTAGCATTGAAGTTTGAAATAATTTTTCAAATATTTTAAAAACTTAAATAATTGCAGTTACCATAACATCCCATTTCAACTTATTGTTTTTTTTTCAAGAGGAATGGCCTACTCCCAAAATTGTTGTCCCCTATTCTGTTTCCTGGATAGTGTATGGTGACTTTTAGCAACTTGACTTCGTGAGCCGCCGCCAGGAGATCGAACGGCACAAGTGTTACAGGTGTCATCACAAAACACAATTGAGCGGCATTTAAGCGCGACTTTAATAAAAGAGCAAGGTTATTGTGTAAGAAAATATTATTAAAAAATTGAATTGTTCTCGATTTTATGTTACCTGATTAAAGCTAAAATAACGAAATAAATAATAATGACTATTTCTTCGTCTTTTAAAAGTGGAAATTTTACTGTGATTGCTCCTGTTTAGTAATAAAAAACCATTAATGAATTTTGAGTCACAGCGGCAAACGCTCCTGAATATGCGCGTCTTTGGTCCCTCACTGACTTCTTGCTTTCCATAAGTTCATCCTTTTTATACGCTTTTCACAAAGGCTAAACGATCGAAGTCGAGCCCTGTATACTCGCCACGCTCCGCTGATCATGTGGTTATGTCTTTGTTGATCTTTCTCTTATACGTTTTATATGGTATTCATTTGAAGGTTTGTGATGTTTGTAAGTATAAAACTAAATTTATTGAGAGCTTCATCTGGTTAACTATGCCAGGTTGACGCAGACGATACGAGAAGTGGACACACGCCTCAATAGCCTTTTTTAATTATTTAATACAAAATGGACAAATTTGCAAAATCGTACCCTTTGTATTGTAAAAGTGTGTGAAATCCTAGTGTACAGGGTGGTTCAAATTCATCAACCCGTTTTCTTCAACACACTGTACACTTGTAAGTTTGCGTCTGCGAATTGAAGTTTTCCATTTTTTCCAGAGGAAGCCATGATTGTTTCTTCTTGATTTTTAACCTGTACCATGGTTGTCTTTTAAGTTTTGCATATACAGCTGAAATAAAACAGTAGATAACTTTTAAAGACTTTATTGTTTGTTGATACTGTCAAAATTACATTTTTGAGGGCAATGACTGCTTCCTCTGGCGACTTTGGAAAAGTATAGAAATCGTTGGGACTTGGGTCGGGACTGTATGGAGGATGGTCCAACAATTCGACGTTTTGTTGGCTTAAAACTTCAATGATTTTTTGTGCTACCAATCCACAGTAACAGTAATTTGATCTTCCAAAGAAATCGTTGCTACATCACCTGCTTTTGAGACCAACGTCTTTTTTGCATACACTTCGAGAACGAATGACTCTTGTTGGCTTTTCTTCATCCGGGAACACCCAAACGGACGACTAACGTTTATTTTCGGGTTCATATGAGTAATCGTAATTCCACGATTCATCAGCACTGACAAGGTTGTTCGAGTTTTCTGCCTCAAAGTGGTCTAGAGTTTTCTGACACCAATTGACCTTAGCTTATTTCTGTTCTTCGGTTAACAGATGCGGTATCCAGCGGGAAACTAATTTTCTTACTCCTAATTCTTCATGCAAAATTTTTTAAATTGATGGTTTGGAAATCTTCAATGAAGCCTTATTCTCGCGATATGTTAAATGTCGATGTTCCTTGATGAGCATGCGCATTATTGCGCATAGCATCGATGTTTGACAAAAACGAGGTGACAGTCGCTTTTGGAGCCGAACCGAACCGAACCTGCCCTTGGATCGTCGCTAATACTAATCCGTCCATGTTTGAATTCTCCATAGCAATGAGAAACTATCGACTGATGTTGTGCTTCATTACCGAAAACAGAAATCAACTTGGCAAGACATGCTTGTTGAGATAATTTCCTTCGAAAATTGTAAAAAATTATAGCCCAAAAATGTTCTCGGTTTAATTCCATTTTTCGACTGATTTGTTAGCTTATAAAATTCACTGAAGCTATAAAAGTAGGGTGAATGCGGGAGAGTTGCCGGACTTTTTTAAAAATAGCTGTAACATCTGTAAGTCTTGAGACTTTTTTCTTCAAAATGAATCACTGCACAGTTACTGCGTTAAACTTTATTAAAATACAAAAATAAAAAACATATGGAAGAAAACATGAACATATCAAAAATTTTTTAAAAAAAATTAAAGTCGGCATCTCTCCCGCACTGCTGGGGGAGATGCCGCGTGAAAATAGGAGACACACCGTTGCAACCGTTTCTCTTAAAAACCTCTAATTTTAATTTTTTACCATACATGGTGCAAGTGACATCTAGCCATTTTAGGCATTTAATACATTGTAACCAATCCACATTTTTAGTTGTTGTTGCATAAACTTCGAAGCATTCCACGCAGCGTTCCTGGTTTTCATTTTTCTTTTTGGCTAGAGGATCATCATCGTTGTCACTCCTTTGAATTTTTTCACGGTTCGGTTCGGTTCGGTTGAATGAACCGAACCGAACCGAACTGTCCTTTTTGTTGGGGGATATGCCGCACCTGTTTATCAAGGTCACAGATTTCAAACGCAACAAAATACGGCATAGCATCTGTAAACATAACCCCAAACTACTGAATAAAACACACGAATGTAAAAAAAACTACTAACTTTGCAAAGAACCACACTTATTAGGACAGTACTTAAAATTTTGCTAAGAAAATTTTACCTAACCGTCGTAAATTCAAGGATTGCAAGCGATATTTTAGATAACAAACACGTTCGATATTATAACCGTTCCCTAAATGATGCAGTCTGAATGTGGGCATACTTGGTTGCCTATGTTATAGCGTATTCATTGAAATACGTGAAAAGCGGCGCCTCTCCCTCCGCGGCAACTCTCCCGCATTTACCCTATGTGTAACGCACTGAAATTTGGAATTTAGGTTAGGTAAACATTGAGGTTAAGTTTTAGTAACGACATGCGATCAGTGTCGCCCTCTATGTCGCTATATGCAAAATATAATTTTTTATCAGTTATCGCTGTAAATTCTCCTTCCTGTTTACCTACTTATGCATATGTGTGTGTACGTAGTAGAGGATTTTCCAAAATGACACGTTTCTATATCATTGGATACATTAATGTAAAGATATGGAATTACGTTACGGTTTTGAAATTGAATATCGGAATTGCGGTAGGATGTGTTACCTTACTCAACTTCAATACCAGCAATAAATTTAACACATTTTTCACAAATTTAAAATTTTGGAATTCATCTACGCTTCTTTTTTAACACAAAATATTCTCCTTTAAACTGCAAACATACTGACAAAACTAAATTTACTTTATCTCAATACGTTTAGGAGTTATAAGCATTGTTATCTAAGGATGCGTGACAGTATCGAGAACAAATAGAAGTTACTAGGCGTATAATATGTCTGACGGGGATTTGATATCGACTGATTGTATAGTTTTCTCTCAAATAAAGAAAATTGATGCTTTGTTTACTAGAAATCGATAGGTCAGTTTATTTTCTTATTGAACACTTTGCACCTTGTTAAGAAAACATACTTTATCTAAAAAACTTATAGGGACAATTCGCCGCGGCCGATTCGCCGCAGAGCAATTTTAAAAAAATATTATTTTTTCTTAATATTTTTTCAAAAATATGTTTACTACACAAAATAAACACAACTGCAATCTTTTATAACATATTTACACCCAGTGGTGGCTGGTGACGTTATAAATTGGAGGGGAGGGGCAGAAATTTAAATTGCATAAAAAATGAGATAAAAAAAACTTACCGAAACAATTTTATTTTAGTATTTTCCAAACAAGCAGCTACTTGGTGTAGTTTTTAGTTTATTTGTTTATAGATAAAGTTCATTCGCCTTTCTTTTTTATGGCCCCGTAGAGCAACGTCAAAAATCCCACAGAATTTTAAACATTCTATTAACCTACTAAGTATATGTCTAATTTTTGTCACATTTTTATTATATTCGGTAATGTTTGGCTATAGGCACTATTCAATTGGCACCTAATATCAGTCTTGCCTAGCATAGAACATTCTATGTGGTTATATAAATGAACACCACTTTCTTTGTGCCTTTTTAACCTTTCACTAAAGTGCTTGATATCACACATTCTCTTTGCCACCCACGCAGGATCACTTCGTGGATTGTTCATAACAAGACAATTAAAGCAAAAAAAGCATTTATTTTTTCACACCCGCACAACCAGTTTTCAGAATCAAATAATTTTTTATTAAATTTTCTATTATAACAACTCGGCATTACTTACACAGGTCCAGTCTATGTGGCCCTAAAGATTTTATTTGTAATCGAAGTTCATATGTGAACGTATTTAAATTTGCACAGTTAAATATGTAATCGACGGTATTTATTTCCATTTTATAAACAAACGATAACAAAAACCAACAATGACACGCGGCCGGCGCGGCAAGGCTTTTTCCTACTGATATACCCCAAATCAAAACAAACACATACGTCTTCACTAAGGATAGAACCGGCAACACGGAGAAAGTGCAAGGAACGTTTTCGCACAATGAATATGGCCGTCGTCCACAAAAACACACATTCCTTCCGCCCCCGCGCAAGAACACCCACACATACACCGCTAAAAAACGGGTGGAATTAAAACCTTGCACCGCGCGGCGCTGCCGGCTTGTAATTATTTACGCGAAAAAAGTTCACCCAATTAATTCCTTGTTGTTAACCACAGATAATAAAAAGAACTAGACAATCATGTCGTAAGGGACGATTTAACTTTTTTTAAATAAATCAATTATGATGTCTTACTGTGTATATTTGATCGTTGTTTGATTCTCCATCAAACAACGATTTAATTAATATGTGTGAATGTAGATAGATAGATATATTTATTCACCAAAGTATTATACAAATACAGGCTTTGCCACAAAATGATAGTATTTGCAATTGTAAAGAATTATAGGTGATTAAGGTGACTGAAAAACACTAGGTATATGACAAACCTTTTTTTTCTCACTGATGAACAAACAAACAGACAAAAAATATGTTTAAAAATACTTTAAAACCAGTTTCTAGCTTTTTAAAGATTTTTTATATTCACTTAAAGTGTACGGTGCTGGATTTAGTAGCATTTTTTTAATTTTTTTTTTATGGTTTTGTTTTGTAATGATGTTGAATTATCTGGAAGCAAGTTATAGTAAGTTAAGCCGGCAAAGTAAGCCAATTTTCTAATAAAATTATGATTAAATTTGGGCTGCACTAGCTTTTTGTGTTTCTTGTGCTATAGGTATGCACATCTGTAAATTTTTATTATTATTATTATTTTTTTAATTCGTTTACATTTTCATGGACACAATTTGAAAGTTTAAATAGATATATATCACAAGCGGTTAAAATTTGTTTTTCTTTAAATATGTTTCTGCACTTTCTTATTTTACCTATCTGTTTTGCTTTGCTTGTTTTTTTTTTTATAATTGCAGGTCCTACCCATTTCCTACTTATTTTTTGCTAGAAATTACCTAGTATTTTAAAAATGTGAACTTATTTTTATTAGTTTTACTTAATTATAATTTTAGACAAAATATGTTTTAGTTATAAGATTGATGCTTTGTCAATAAGATTTTTTTTTCTTTGACAATAAAGCTTTTTCTGACTCTGACTCTGACTCTTAAGAATACTGTTTGTTGTCTAGTTTTGGAAGGGCACTGCCCCATTGCCCCTTTACACATAATTTATTACGATTTTTTAATTTCAGATATTTTTTAGTACACTAAAAAAAATAAATCCATGATACCCAGGCAAATACATCGTATATTTGACCTACATCGACACATTTCGTTATGGATCGATATCCATCAATCTGCTATCATTCACGTAATAACTTACATATGAGGAGGCCCAAAGCGAAACCCAAAAACTCGCCTTATCCAGTTTTTAAGTTTTGGCGTTAAATTAAGAAAATATTTCTAGGAGAACTACTGAAAGAAAAAATGCACCAATGATGGTGGACAGTTAAGTATAAAATATTTTATTATTTTAATCTAAAATGAACAAAAACTTTCCAGTTTTTCAAAAAAAGAGAAATAAAAAATGTATAGGACAAGTTTTGCTTTATCACTTTGAATATAACAAGTTTTGCTACAACATGTTTGATAAAAGACCAGTTTTGCAGGAATATTTTATTTTAATTACACTTCTACCAACTAAATTATAACATTAAACAAATAAACTGAAAACTAAAATAGGAGAAAAAACTAAACTAATTTTAAAATAACATGCCACATGGAAATTAGATGACGTGATCCACAGAAGAATCAATCTCATTGGCGCAGCGAATAAGAGAAGTTTTAATTTGCAAGGCGTGTGGATATAGTGAGTTTTGCCTTGAACATCAAATTTCAACGTAGAATTTAAACGGTTTTAAGCATTTTTTGCTAGAAAATTATTTTACTGTATGGTGAGGAGCAAAAACAATAATATGCGGTATTTAGAATGGTTTTTTGAGAAAAGTGGATAAGGCAAGTTTTGCCTCATATAAGAATTTACAAAAAAGAGTAGGTACCAAAGCCGAATTTAAAAATAGGGTGTTTTCAAAAACGGGCAGTATTTTTAATTAGAGCAAAAATCGGCTAAGGGAGAAATGTTTAAAAAAACTTGTTTTTCACTCGTTGTAATTGGATTCTTTTTCAAGCATTGTTTTGCTTAAACCTTTTGTTTAATTTAAACTTTGGAATTTTAATTATGTATTATTTAACGTCGATTTTATTTAAAATAAAAATACGCAAACTTGTATTTTGTTATTTTATTAATATGGGCGCACCCAAGGGGGGACCTCGGGGCCTGGCCTGCTTAATTTTTTAAAGCATTTTTGACATAATTTATGAATAAAAAATAAAATGGCATAGAATACAGCATCATGGGGCCCCCCTAAGACTTTCAGGGCCCCCCAAGAAACATTCCTGGGTCCGCCACTGTTATTAAACCGGATCGATGTGTATCGATATTAATAATACCTTGGTTTTTGATTCTGATCAATCAAAACTATCGATACAAAATTTATCACCATCCCCAGGTGTCTGGATTTTATTTTCAGTGGGTCAATCAAGGCCAACAAAAAAAGAGAGGCCACGACCCTGAAAAAATCAGCTTTTCTCTGGGGGCTGACTTTTACATTAGGTCTTATGGGAGGTCAGACGTTTTTTTAGGATATTTTCAAAATGGCACTATAGATTTCCGCGATATTTCAGTAAGATATTCTTAGACACCATCCCGATATTCTACCAAACTTTTGTAAGGATGGAACACGATTAAAAGGTTAAAATCTTCAAGATTTAGCATTTCTTATTTTGAATTCAAATTACCCGCCATGTACCGCATGTTAACTGTTATATTTGACATGTATTTGACTTTGTCACCTGTGTTTGTCACATTCGCAGCACAAGCTTTAAATTTAATTTTTGTGTGAGCTAATGAAGCGGCTCTCCAAAATTTAGAACTACTATACATTCAAAAAAAATTGTTCTGCAAGAATATAGTAAAAACAATCTCAAAACCGGCTTTATTTAAAAATAAATCAAATAGTCATGAACCATTCCAACTTCAATATTTTAAAGACAGTCAGCTGTGTCGCGACGTGACCATCAAAAATAAATCAGCCCCCGATGTGACGTCAACAAAGTGGAGGATCGTGGCCCGTCCGTTTTGATAGCCCTGGGTCAATTTATAAAAAATCGAAGAAAAAAAGTGGTTTGAAGACTATTTTTCACATTTTAATACCTTTTTATACATTTATCCTACCGGTTACCAAAATTAACAACCTTAAATTTTAAAATTTTTTGATCGCCATTTTTTTTAAATTTAATTTTTGAAAATTGGTAATATGGCTTAATCATGTACTAAAATAAATTTAGATAGATATCTTTAGAACTACTTACACCGCGGTCCACGGTAGTGAAATATTGTTTGTTTAAAAAGTTTGTAAAGTATTTTTCGAATAAGGTTAATGTAAAAACTTGAAAAAATACTTTTAAAACAAGCCATGTTATATTGCTAAACTCTGGTGCAAGCGTCGATCTGGAAAAAATGTAGGGGGGAGGGTAGGGTCGACGAAAACACTACTTATGTAAAAAAAAATTCTAGGGTAATTATGCGGTTATATATTTATTAAAAGCCCATATATATTTTTTCTTGCGGGGGGGGGGGGGGGGGGGTAATTACCACGTTACCTCCCTCAAATTCGCGCTTCCTCTGGTGTAGGTAGCAAAACATTTTGAAATGTTTTCATATTATATATTAAAATATATATTAAAAAAAACTATCTATCAAAAAATGTTTAAATTTGGAATTCTTCATCCTCTTGACTGGTAGAGTGAATATACTAAACATTATTAAAATCGGACAGATGGTCTGCCAAACCTCATTAATTCGTTATTTCAAATAAATTGACCCATTGGGGAAAATTCCAGACACCTAGGAACAGTCATATCTGACCCGGGATCCAAATTCAGCGCCGAAAAATATATCGGAATTTCATGGTTTGGCTGATGGATAACGATATTTTTTTTCTTGTGGGGTTGTGTTATTGGTAAAAATAGTTGAGATCTATTTTGCATTTTACTAGTGAAACTAAGCGAACCAAGGAAACTAAGTCTATGGCAAGTTGAAAACATCCACCAGTCAATAAAGAAGAAAGATATTTCGTCACAGTTCAACTAAACCATGCTATCTCCGTCAACAACGGACACCGGTCATTCGGAAAAAGGCATATTTATCTTGAGCGTGGCTTGCCTGACTACAGTCAATCAAACAAGATACAAGGTAAATTAAAAAGAATGAAAAAATAGGTGGAAACCTATTTAGTCACTGAAACGACAGAGAACCAAGGATACTAAGTCCATGACGGGACGAAAATGTCCACAGCTCTATAAGAAAGAAAGACATGTCGTTACAGTTCAATCAGGCCATGCTATCACCGTCTCCATGGCGTCGGTTCAAAACCGAAAACAATAAGTTAACAAAGTAAAAAGGGCAATTTCAAAGGCGTAAAGTCAACCACGGACACCGGTGTTTCGGAAAAAGGCATTTCCATCCTCAGCGTGACTTACCTAACGACAAGATACAAGGTGAAACTTATTTTTATTCTACGAATGAAACGATAGTGAGCCAAAGAAACTAAGTCCATGGCGGGAAGAAAACGTGAACCGGTCTATAAGGAAAAAAGACATTTTGTTACAGTTCAACCAGACTATGATATCACCGTCTCCACGGCGTCGTAAAGTCAACCACGAACACCGGTTGGCCGGGCAAAAGAGGCAAAATTATGTCGTGTGTAATGAGCAAAGTACGTCTGTCAAATACTGCGCATGCACACAATGCAATAACCTACGTTACGTCGAAATACGTGGTGCTACTTTATTAGATTTTGTTCGCCCCTGTGTAAATTTAGTAAATTCTTGCTTCATGGTCCGAAAACTTTCTGGTAAAAACTTTAATTTTTATTTCCGCAATCTGGGAAGATAATATAACCCACTAGGCGTAATGAGCTCTTTTAGGTTTCCATTTCATTCTCGCCTCCAGCGCGCGACTACTCTAAAACTAAATTCCAGATTCACAATCCTTAACAGTGTACAATATGCTTTGTCTTGTTTTGAGCGCAACAAGATTAACATGATAGAAGGAGAAGTTTGATGACTAAGAATGTGGAAATGGGAAACACTGTAAAAAGTTAATTCGTTAATTAAAAAGGGAAATTAAAAATGCAAAGCGTGTTGTCGCAGTTGGTCCTTATCCAATTTCGCATCTCACTGCAGATTTTCAGGACGACTCTGCCACGTAATAACGTTTTGTTTTATTAGGGGCCTGATTTCCACGAGTTTTTTGGTTTTCGTTATTTCTCTGGAAAATTATAATAATATTATAAATAGTTTTTTTTTAAATTTATAAATATTTTATTCTCCCATTAATTCATCAATAACACAGGACGACTCTGTAATAAATTTTTGTTTTATGGCTGCCCTGATTTCAAGGAATTTTTTGATTTTCCTTAATACTCAAAACAATAAAATATTTAATTAATGTTTTTGGTTAGGTATTTGTAAATATTCCATTATCCCATCCATATCTGCATACAATTTTTAAGTTATAGTCAAGGATCTATAAAACTGGCACCACGTCATGGTTTTAATGAACCCAATTTTGCGGCAAAAAGCGTAAAGAAGCCACAACTTTCCTTTAAAATTTAGTGTTTTACTTTGTACTTGTATTGTGCCGCTTTATATGTATATGATAAAAGCAGAGATCTTTTACAATATATATATTATAATAATTGTACTATTAGATTGGCGGTTAGATAAGAGATAATAGAGAGAGCGCTGCTAGATCTCGCCGCCCTGTAAATTATACATTTATTATAAATTTTTTAACTAGAAAATAAAGACATATTGTACTGTATTGTAAATATTACTTTTTTTAAACCGACCAAAAAACACCTATTAAATAAAGATCCAAAACATAAAAATAACTTATACTAAAATGTCTGCAAATAATGATTTAGTTGCAAAAGCGTTAATTTATTTTTTAAAAAGCTCGGTCGTAATTTCTTTGACGTTAGTCAAAACAATAAACAAGGTCAACAAAAAAATACAGGACACGACCTTGAAAAAATCAGCTGTTCTCCGGGGGCTGATTTTTACATAGTGTCTTATCGAAGGTCAGACGTTGCTTTATGATATTTTCAAAATGGCACTACAGATGTCGGCGAAATTCCAGTGAAATATTCTCAGACACCACCCTCATATTCCACCAAATTTTTGTAAGGATGCACGATGATTAAAAGGTTAAAATCTTCAAGATTTAGCATTTCATATTTTGAATTCAAATTACCCGCCATGTACCGCATGCCAACTGTTATATTTGACATGTATTTGACTTTGTCATCTGCGTTTGTCACATTTGCTTCTGTTTTAAACTTAATTTTAGTGTGAGCTAATGAAGCGGCTCTGAAAAATTAAGGATTACTATACATTAAAAAAAATTGTTCTGCAAGAATATAGTAAAAACAATCTCAAAACCGGCTTTATTTTAAAAAAAATCAAAAATTAACGAACCGTTATTCCAACTTCAATATTTTAAAGACAATCAGCTGTATCATGACGCAACCATCAAAAATAACATCAGTCCCCGGTGTGACGTCAACAAAGTGGAGGATCGTGGCCCGTCCGTTTTGATAGCCCTGCAATAACAAACAGTAAACGTCAAAGTCCGTCTAAATCACTATGATCGTAAGAACCAGGCAAGAGTATATTATGTTTCTTTCTAATGAAATGGTTTAGAAGAAGACATAAATATTTAGACTAGTTAGTGTAGTGTATCCTGTCAGGAATCATTACAATTGAGAAAATTGGAGGAAGTGAATGTCACTCCCTTACTTTCAATAATAGTTTCGTTCCATCAAAGCGTGGGACGGTTATAAAACGGTACGAAAAATCCTGTTTGCGTTCCAGGTCGACGTTGTACTGTTCTCGGACAGTCAGTTTTCCGTTCCATCAATCAACCTAAACTGGTTTCGGACTCTTTCAGTAGAACTAAGGTCACTATATAACGAAGTTCCTTAACTTCGTTATACAGTGACCTTAAGAAGAACGCGCGAAAAAATTGTATGTAAAACACACACATTTCTAGTTTACATTAGAGGCCCTCGATACATTTGACAATTGTTTTACACCAAAACAATTGTCAAATGTATCGAGGGCCTCTAGTTTACATCCCCTGAGATAAAAATATACCATAAAATTACATTAATTTATATTTGTCTAAGAAAATTCAAAAAACAGTAAATTATCCAAAAAATTAAAATTTTTGTCAAAATAAATTGTAAATATACAAATATTTTTTAAATTTCCAAAAAAAAATTGTGCAACATCTTGATTGTTGATTTTCTTGCAAGAGCCTCTTAATTTTTATTACTACGGGACTGCGGAATGCTCTAGGTATACCACATGGAAAAAAGCTATACTGACCATAGGGTAGCCTGCTTAGAAAAAGAAAAACTAGTTTAGAGGGTGATAGAGGTGTTGATTTTCGTTACTTTTGAGTACTCGTTACTAATCGTAACTCGACTTCTAAATAATCATTTTATAAATTCGTTACTATCGTTACTTCGATTACTTTAACAGTATTCAATTCAATCATTCAATTAGTGCAAAATTCTCGGACTGTCATTAATTCGAAGATATTTTTGTTTGATATTATAAATTAATGTAATTATTTTACCTGCATTTTAAAAAACTAAAATTAAAAATGTATTATGAGAATCCTATGTAATTGTGTAATCCTTTCTGTGTGCAACTTTAATTTCGTGCTCTCGAATTCATATGTTGCCTTCGATATATCTTCACCCCCCCTTCTGTGTCTTCACGCGAGGCGACGAAACCCACCCTTTCACTTAGTCATGTGACTATGAATTTAACCCTCGCGCATATGATCACATGCCTGAAGTAAGTCGATCTCTCATTCGAACAGCATTCGTTTTTTGGACAGTTATTTGGTCGTTCCATCAAACCAAAACCGTTTTAAAACAGTCCTCGTACTGCATGCGCGCGCTTTGGGATTTTTCGGACCGTTCTAGGACCGTCGAAGGGCCTGATGGAACCCTGCTGATAATTATCAACAAGGAGCCCAAAAAGGTTATAGCATAAATACATGTTCAAAGAATCGAAAAGTGAAGCCCTCATAGTTGGCTTTAGAAACACAGACAAATTGGACACGAATCTTCATATGCGCATGCGTTGTCTTGTCATGTAGATACACAGCTGCCATGTGGATAGAGGCCATCTTTGTTGCTTATTTACATTTTGCAAAGTTTTGCGTTTGTTGTGTAAAATTATGTTTTTTTCTGTGAAAAATAGGAAAAAGTTCACGCAATTATGTTTTCCATTCCATAGATAACTACTTGTATTTTTCTTCATAATTTGTTAATAAAGTTAAGACAGGTTTATAAATGCGATTAAACACTCTTCATGGTTTCAACAATAAATCTGCACAATTAGTTTTAGAAAAACTACAATTTTAATCCAAAAGTTGATAAATTTTCACCCAATCAACTGGTTTTTAGAAAAAAATAATAGACATAACCTTAAACTGTTGACAATTGTCAAATAATGTAGTGACGAATCGGAGTATTTTCCAAAACCATCAAAACTAACTCATGCGCAGTAACCGAAATCCTGTCTACCCGAGAAAGGAACATTAATAATTTAATAGGGGTCCTGACTTCAAATATCGCGCGTGGTAATGCATGGGTATGCGCCATATTTCCCCCTTGCGCGGGAGAACGGAGATAAGTCAAAAAACACATTTTTGAGAAATTGCCAGGTAAAGTGTTTTGCACATTTCATAGTTTATTTCCTGACCAAAAAAAAAACACAAAACAAAGACTTAGGTTAGGATAGTAAAATCTACTAATTTTAATGTGCCCAGTAAAAATTTCGGCCTGGAAAACCCTTAAAACTCAAAATGCACATTTTCCGTCTAGTCTCCGTTCTCCCGCGCAAGAGGGATTTATGCTCTAACGTATTTAAAGGAGCTAGAGCTTTGAAATATTTTCATAGCGTTGCTTCACTTATATCATCTGTATCGCAGCCTACGAGAAATACCGGCCCGGGCGCGGAAATATCACGTGACCGTAGGAGGCTCACAAAAAAACGCCTCACGGCCCGCAGTCATTATAAAACATGTGTGTTTTCAGTTTTGGTATGTTTGTTTACGTCGATTTTTTTTTAATTCGGGAACGAATTTTATGTGAATTTTATCAAAGTTATTGAAATAACGCAGCCCACGAAAAAGACTGTAGTGGGCTGCGTTAAAATAATTAATGGCTAATGAGTAAATTATAAAGAAAATACCTACAAGATAAACAATGCCGCGAACGTGTAATTAGTGTTGTTCCTTGTCGGTCCAACTATAAAACTGAAACCTAATATGTTGCAAACGGGAAAGAAGTGGTAAAAGATAAGATCTTGGATAAGATTGATCAAGTAATAGACATGCTTAGTGACATTTTCGATAGTGAGAATGAAAAATGTGTTCAGTTGTCATTTCTTATTAAACAATTAGGTATCTTGAAAAGGTAACCTGAGAATCGAAGATATGGTGGATAAACTTTAATGTTGGCTTCATCTTTGTTTATCCAGTCATCCAGTGCATACACGTCAATTTACAATTCTAAGGTAATATGTCTTCCGCACCCTCGCAATATTAAAAAACTGATTTGTAAAATATTGTTAACAGATAGTAATCTCTCTGGTAGTGTAAAATATTTAAAAAGTAAGATACAGCTTTTAAAAGAACATGAGTTGGTAGTTAACTTACACTTTAATGAAATATATATTAAACTTTGTGCAGGGTAATTTTTCAAAAAATTATTGACGACCACTACATTCACAAAATCACTTGTTTCTTTTTAATAAATTATTGTGAAATGTTTTATATTGAAAAATTTTCTTCAGATAACTCTAGCGAGTGTTTTGGTGGAGAACAACTATTGTCAAAGCTTGAAAAAATTAGATTAACGGCATGTAAAGTTTTTTAAAATAATTTTATTAAAAAGCACAATGATTTAGTGTCTGCTAATAAATCTTTGACTCAGACAAAGATGATGACACTCAAAGAAAAATTAAAAAACTAAAAGCTTAGGTTTGATATGTCCAATTTTGAAAGGCTTAGATAGATTTGAAGTTACTAACGATATTATGTACCTAATATAGGTACCTGAAGATATTAGAGTGGAAATTTTGTAAAATTTTTTATTTTATAGATTTAGTTATGTTATCCATAATAAACACATACATCAGCAAAATATTTTTTTTCAATTTTTGCCTACAAAAAAACAAAAATTTTTTGTTAATTTATTTAAATTGCGTAAAAACATATAATATATTAAGCAATACAATAAGAATCCTGGGACTCCTAAGATCACGTGACCGCCGACTTGCTTATAACGCGCCATGGCCGGTCTTTATCGTTGGCTGCGCATCCGTATGTAGGCACAGTTTTAGTGGGGTTTGGAAGCGAAGTAGTGTAATATGTTTTGTCATTTGGGCTCTATTATTTATAATCTCCCCTGAGCGGGTGATGTTAGCTTTTGTGCCCTAATTAGCGGTCTGGCTCGAGGGGCCCGGGCGCAGATGTGCACAAATATTATTTGCTTCCCGACGAACGTCATGTCACCAAAATTACCTCCTCTAAGTACCTCCATGCCACCAGTAGCGACACGTGACTTTTTCTAAAGTGTTGCCAATACCAGTATTGAAATTTTTTTAAAAAGTTTTTGCTTTATTTGGGCATTCTATTTAACTACTACCACTATGTCAGTTTAGAACGTTTTTTAAGTTGTCGGACGCATATTCTCCACTTCCTTCGATCCTAAGAGTCGTCTTCTGTCAGGTTTTTTTGACTCATTGATGTTTGGATTGACTGTTGCCATTCCAGTTTAGGACGCCCTTTTTTTGCGCCCTATTATTTGCCACCTGCTTTGGTAATCTTTCGTCGTTTATCCGTTGTTAAGCTTCCCTCGATTTTCATTCTTTCTTTTATGATCATTTCTTATATGATCTGTTCTAGACATTCTTATTGGTCTTCTTAATACAATAATTTCGACACTTTTTATTTTTGTTTTGTACTTTTCTGTTACGCGACAAGTCTCTATTTCATACAACAGCGTGCTTTTCACCAAAGTTTCATATACAGTGAAGTCCACATATAGCTAGCCCGTTTATAATGAACACTCGCTTATAGCAAACCCCGTTCAAAATACCAAAAAAAAAATTACTTAGGTATACAATAATAATAATAATAATAATAATAATAATAATAATAATAATAATAATAATAATAATAATAATAATAATAATAATAATAATAATAATAAATATTTTATTTTCCAAAATTAAAGGTACAATGTAACAACATCCAATATTCTTTATAACTTTCTAACGTTTCTTTGAGTCTATATGTTTTCTTATAGTAAACCTCGGATAACGAACCAGTTTCCGTGCAATCTTCGATTTCACTGTATACAGAGTTGACTGTATTTATATAATTTGTAGTTTTTATAAAATTAATTGTGCAGATTTATTGTGGAAAACATGAGGAATGTTAAATGGCATCTATAAACCACTTTTGACTTTATTAACTAGGAATTTATTATTAGAAATCTACAATTCATTAACTATGATTGCTTCACTTTTTGATTTTTTATGCTTGGGTATTTGGTACAATCTAAGTACAAATTTAAGACTAGGCACTAGGAGGGCTAAGTGAAAGCTTTAATAACTCTGTTTACGTAGATTAAAAATGAGGCAATCATTTTGAGGAACCTCATCATCATTGAAGTTATAAGTGTGTTTAATTATTCTCCAGGATACCCTGATTCCATAACCACCTTTGGTTTATCTAAGTTGGCTCACTTTTGTAAGAAAAAAAATAAAAACTGTTTTTCGTAAAGTTCATATAAAAAAATCTTCTCTTGAAAGCATCTAAAAGTATAAAACTCGAAATTGGGATAAAATTGAGGGATCATTAGCTGTACCTTACAGCAGAATATAAAAACCATCTGTAGCCGTGTTACGAATATATGGGCAAAAAACTGTTAGAAATTGATAAATTTGAAAACAAGCCAATACAACAAAACGAATAGCTAAGAAGAAAATTTGGGTTGACAGTTATTTATTTATTTTATAGACATATTTACTACAAAAAATGTCCTAAACACTTTTTTCAGACGTTCACATTTATGGAAGTAAATTTGGTTTAAATTTGATCAAAAATATAAATGGATTGGCTCTGAAATTATTACGACAACTCTTTTTAAATGGCATTTTTGTTAGTTTAAAACAGAAAACATTTCTTTGAAGACTGTCTTTGGTGTTGTTGATCAGGACAGTCCCGTTGCACACCCACACCATACCATTTTAAAAAATGAGAATCCAAAGAACACCAACTTAAAAAATAAAAATTAAAAACCTCCACGAAAGTCCAAAAAAATTGAAAATCACCTTAGTATTCAACAGAAAAGTCAAGACTCAATGACACGTTAACTGTAGGTACGATTGAGAACTACACATTCAAACGAAAACATCTCGTCTTGTAATTACAAAATGATAAAAAATGAGCAAAAACCATAGCTTATCTCATTTTTAGCGCACATATATACTATACTATAGTAGTGTGAGCTATGGTGATCCTAATTTTTTCGAGAAAAAAAAAGTTGCTCCGATTTCAAAATTTTTTATATATCTTTGCGTTTCAGATGATTTTGAAACTTTTTTGTTGCGCCGTCTGTCTGTCTGTCTGTCTGTCTGTATGTCTGTCTGTCTGTCTGTCTGTCTGTCTGTCTGTCTGTCTGTCTGTCTGTCTGTATGCCTGTATGTCTGTCTGTAACGACCAACGCGCATAACTCAAAAACCGCTCGCCCGATTTCAATAAAATTTGGTACCTAGGCTGAGTCTTGGATCGAGATGGTCCCATTTAAAAATGAACAAAATCCACCGAACACAAGCCAAATAAAAGGGTGGGGGTAGATTTTAAAAATTAGAGTTTTTGAGAAAATATGGCGTGTGTGATATCAAACGAAAGGTAATTGAGTTTCGAGTTAAACGAAATACATATTAGTTTTTTTAAGGGTGGGGGTAGATTTCAAAAATTACAGTTTACGTAAAAATATGGCGTGTGTGATATCATACGAAAGGTAATTGAGTCCGGAGTTAAACAAAATATATTTTAGTGTTTGTTTTTTTAAGGGTGGGGGTAGATTTCAAAAATTTGAGTTTAAGTCAAAACATGGTTTGTGTGGTCATCAAACGAAAGGTAATTTAGTCTGGGGTTGAATAAAATTTATTTTAGTTTTTAGTTATATCAGCTCACACGTACGCTATAACTATAGTAGACACTTAGTGTGAGCTTAAAGGCCCATATATTGGCAGAGTCTTTTTTATGACAATAAGAAACAATAGTTTTCTCTGTTTTTTTTTGCAGCATTCTACTTCAAACCTAGATATCTTTCAACCTGATGATTTTACGATAAAATGTATTTGACACATTTTTTGGCTACTTCTCCAGGGAATTTAATGATATGACTGACAAGACACATTAACAAACGGTTTTGATTAAATTAATTTTTTTCTGAAAAATCGTTTTTTTTTCGGTTTCGAAACGCATTCTAATCAAGCGCGCTGATGTAAACATACCATTTTTTTGTTCAAAATTTGCTGCATATGGTTTTAAAGGTATAGGACATTTTTTAACGAAAAAACGTTGAAAAAGAAAAATCGTTTTTTTTTTACACAAAAGTGAGCCAACTCTCAGTGGTAGAATGTTTGCCTAGATAGTAAAAGATCCCGGGTTCGATCCCCGGCCGAAGCAGAAAACTTTTTCTTATTTTTCTTTCTTTAATTTCACTTGTTGTTTAAATGGTAGTTGCGGAATCAGTAGGTAGCACTGAAAAAAAATTCAATTTTTTTATTTTTGTTACAATAACTTTTTCTTATTTTGTAGAGCGGTAGCTATACACGGTGTTTCACGAACATCGAAACAAAGGCCTTTTTGAGTATTTAGAGTGCGAATTTCGAGAAACGCTTGGACACATCGATTTTGTTTGTGAGGAGGACACTTTTTGGCTATCTTGACATTTTTGTAGCACGAACCCCTTTATAGGGGTATACTTTACCCCTATATTTTGAATAGGGAAAGTGGGTCAAGTGAAACCTTGTTTTAAAGGTCTCTTGAATACCTTTAACCGTGTAGAAATTTCGAAAATCCATCGATTAGTTTTTGAGATATTTGCTTTCAAATTCTCAAATGTAACATGGAATGATAAAATAAAAATTACATCCAAAAAGTAATAAAATTCCAATTAAATTTTTATTTTATCAGTTCATGGTAAATTTGAAAGTTTAAAGGCAATTATCTCAAAAACTAATATAGATTTTTGAAATTTTTACACGGTTGTAAGGACATTCAAATAGTGGCGGCGCGTAGTAAAAAGCTTTGGGGGTGCACACCAAAAAAAAATTGCGGCGCAGGCATAAATTTTTTTTGAGTGCCACGCTAACTTTTTGGGCCATCGAGTGGGTCGTCATATCATATAATTTAGAGCAAATAATTAAAAAATGAGATATTTAGTTAGATATTGGTTACCTACCTATTATTTTTGTAATTATAAATAAATAATAAATGTATCATACCTAGTTAACATATATTTTTTCTTCTAATGGCAAAGATGAAAATTTAATTGTCTTTAAATATTGCACGCTAATGCTATCAGAATTAGAAACTTTCGCCATTGCCGTAAATACCAAATCGTCGAAATCAAAACAAACCGCCAGCGCCCGACCGATATTAGAAAGTTGTCTAAGCGCGCACTACTGAAAAGTACGCGTGAACTGCTCTAAAATGCAACGCGAACCGTGGACGCGGGAGGCATCACGGGGGTGCGGGCGGCATTGAGGCTGGTTTTTGTATAAGCGCGGTGCCGAAGGAAGGTTCAGATTCTATGTACGGTAAAATTCTGTGGTCCTCTCTTTCTATAATTCGTAATTAGCATGCGACATAACATCCACGGTGCATAGAGTTTGGTTCCAGTAAATTTCCGTCAAGAATTAGATTCGAGCTTGGTTTGAAAACGAACACAAACACATACATACCTGGTATTAATTTCTAGATAATATTCCAGTCTTTAGTGAATTCCTTTTGAACTAATTATTAATTAAATTAAGGAATGATCAAAGTTTAATATTTTTTTAAGTATAATTTGGGAGTGCACGTGCACATGTGCACTTATGGAGAAACCGCAACTGCATTCAAAAGGCCTCCACAACAAGATATCACTAGAACCACTTTCCCTATTCAAAATATGGGGTTCAAGTATACCCCTCGAAGGATGTTCGTGCTACAAAAATTTTACGATAGCCAAAAAGCGTCTCCCTCAAACAAAATCGACGTGTCCGAGCATTTCTCCAAATTCGCACTTTAAATACCCAAAAAGGCCTCTGTTTTGATATTTTTGAAATACAGTGTATTTGTAAATATTTAAATGTAGATTTGGTGGTAGTTCGACAAGCGCCGTATTTGCTATATGGCCCGTGTAGCTGTTCCACCACGCTTAGCTGACTAACTATAATACTGTGTTTAGCTTTAGCTAGGCTACATAGCCGCCGTGCTACTGTGTAGCTATGATATAGGTCCACATAGAGCTATTTATTATTTAGAATTTTGGCTCATATTCATGTTTGATGTGGGTACAGATTAAAATTAAGGCAAAATTACCTAGTCTTTTATGAAAAATTAAGTAAAAAATCCGGTCCTACACTGAAAAAACTATTGCTTAGTGGTTTAAGAGCCAACTATACTTACAGTTTCAAATATTCAAAGAATTCTGTACAATCTAAAATATAGGTACCTAATTTATTTATTTTACTGGGACTTGCACCATTCAATTTTAACTGTCGGTTAACGCTAAACGACGTCTAATTCGTTAATTTCTTTTGCATCATTTTTTAACAAAAGTTTAGAAGGTACTACGATGTTTAACTAATTTTTGAAGTTGAATATTTTTTGCTTTTTTCATCTGTTTTTTTTGTATTTGTTTATTTATTTAATAGGTATATGTACAATTGATCCTTAAGTTTAAAATTTTAAATTTAATAAGAAAACACTATAATTTTTGATTTCCTTTACCCCGTTTGACGGTCATTTTTAATGCAATTCGCTTAAATAAATACAGTCGAACCTCTCTAACTCGAACCTCTATAACTCGCACCTCTCTATAACTCGAACCCCTTAAGTGGTCCCTGCACTTTTTATATATTTTTTAACCTCTTTAATTTGAGTTTCTATAACTCGAACTCTCTATTACTCGAACTGATTTGGTTGTCCCTTTAAGTTCGAGTTATAGAGGTTCGACTGTATATAAAACAAACACTAAATAAATGGATCCATGGCGGATCTAATACCGTCCTAGCTAGCCTATTAGCACACTCCAAGTGAAGCCATGATATATTGTCGCACCCTGGCTTTCGCGACTATAGGCTACGAGCAGTATTGGTAGGATTGTTGGAGGAGACGAGAATCGTCAGTGTCCAAACAACCTTACCAATATATTATTTATTTAAAGGTAGAATATTTTAGTGTTAAAATTAAATAAAAATAATTTCGCTAGTGCGCAGCTGCAGTATTTACCACTACCACAAAGAAGTGTCAAATAAGCTTTCCAAAATCTTTTTGGTCAAAAACGGTTAGAGATTCAAAAAATTGCAACAGCTCAAAAAGTTTCTAAATAAAACAAAGAATTCATCTTACATTTTAGAATCTGCCAGTGAATTACTTTACTTAAGTTTCAGGGAAAACTCACTAAACACAAAAACGTTTTAATAATGTCAAAATAATGTATAATTTAAAAACATAACGTTGGATGTTAGTTCTAACGTCATATTCATAGTGAAAAAAAAGCTTAATAAACTGTTTTTTGACGTTAGAAAAATAATCTTATGTTTTTATAACGTTTTTTTAAAATGTTTATCGAACGGTAAAAAAATATTGATTTTTAACAGTGAAAAAGAAATGTTTTTCTAACATTGGGAAATAAACGTTTTTTTAACAATGAAAAAATATATTTTTTTCAAATATCTCTAAAGATAAGGTAACATATGTAAATAATGTAAATAAAATTCTTCTATTTTGGAAACACAGGGCAGCAACAGTCCGTTGAGGTTTTCATGAACTCGACACTCAGTAGGAAGAAATTCGGATCCGTAGCTTCTGAAAATAAAATTTATAATTCTATGTAAACAATGATTTTGTAGTAAGTGCCTCGCTACGAGGCCAAACAATTCATGCTCAAGTGAATACAAGACAAACAATTTCAAGGCGCGTATTCACTTTAGCATGAATGCAAACGAAGCATTCGTTTGGTCCCGCTGCGAGGCTTGCGAATTCTGCCTCAAATGAATACGCGGCTTAAGGTCCGGCGGCTAATCATTCGCGGTGAATTGTCGCATTCCCTGTCTGATTAACTGTAACGTAGGTATGCGATTTTCATACAAAACAATTTTTTTACTTTTACTTATTTAATTTTGTGATGCTTCATTTAAACCACTGCATATATATTGGCTTTTCTTTAACTGTGCCATCTTTTCCACACAACTGGTGTATATTCCTATCCAAATATGTATTCACTATCATTATTAATATTTGTGCTTTTAATTTGCCATGTTTGTTTCAACAAAACGTAAATATTGTATCCAAAATTGCACAAAGCGTATCTGCTATCGACTCGTACGAACTCGCAGCGAAATGCAACTAAAAATGGCGATGACCCATTCTGGTAGTGGAACTATGCGGCAGCGCCCCCTATAGAATCATTTTTTTTTAATGTTTAAAAAACATAACAATTATTAGCTTCATATATTTTAAATTCAACGTTAGAAATGAGATCTAGGAAAAACATTATAAAAATAACCATATATTGATGGTATTATTTTTAATGTTAGTGAAATTATGGTTTTTTTAATGCGGGATTCTTAACGTTATTAAGAAATATATTTTTGGTAATGCTTTTACATGAAATTTTCGTTAGGATTTTCTACATGTTTTTTTTTTCAAAAGTTGACTTAATTTTAACACAAATTTGTGTTAGAAAAAAAAAACATTTTTTTTTCAACATTTATTTAACGTTCCAGATTTGAGCTAATTATCTCAAAAACTGCACACCTTATAAAGAAAAAAGAAACAAAAAATTAACATTTTAACAACCCGTATCTCGAAAAGTAAGCATTTGCGGACCCATGGTTATACAACGTTTTTTTCATAAAATCACTCAAGGAATAATTATTTGGAGTATGGCGACATACTTTAATAACACCCTGTACATAAGAGCAATAGACCGGTCTATTCTAGGGATCATGCCTTTAGTTACCCAGTCAGTAATCGTAAAGTTAAAAATTACATTACATTAATTATTATTGGTGTTAACTGAAAATTAAAATATCAGGGCTGAAAGAACAAACGACAAACAAGCATCGGTCATCGAAAATTTATGATTTCGTTTATGTTGCGTGCGGCCCTTTTGGCCATATAGGCAATATTATAATAATTAATTTATTTCGTAATTTGAACTGAAATTATAAAGCGTGACGTGTTTGGTTGGTTCGGTTGTGCTTAGGGTGACCTCCGTGAAAAGCATACGGTGTGGCAGGCGTAAGTTTTGACTTCTCCTACCAATATCGTAAGATGAGATTTATATACCGTCTCTCTACCCTGCCAAAAAACCGCTTAAAAACTGTTAAAAACTCATAAAATCTTGACCAGATTTTACGAGATTTTATTGACTTGACGAGTATTGACCAGGCAACAATATGTGCCATATAAAAATTGACGAGATCTGATTAGGATTTCAAAATCTTAATTCTGGCTGTTGAGAACTCAAAAGATTTCAAGAGATCTTAAGAGGAGAAAATTTTTAGCGCGAAGAGATTGTACAAGACTTTATTATACATGAGTCAATTTAACCATTTAAATAGTGACCAGTTTTGACGAGTTTTGAGCAGCAAGTTTATCTATAGGAATTTAAAAGATTATATAAGTATCCAGTTTTAAGCAGTTTTGACTAGCCAATTTTTTATAATGGTTAAAAAGATGACATAATAAGAACTAAAGCGCAAAATAATAAAATAATGAGTTTTGGTTAGATTATATAAGCAAATTTTTCCATAGAAGTTCATAAGATTTAACCAGCAAAGTTTTCCTATGAGATTCTAAAAGATTTTATGAGTTTCCACTTCTGCATATTTTTCTACAAAAATTTAATAAAATGCAGAAAATCTTCTGCGGATTATAAGAAACCTCTCCCTGGTGTATCTCGTAAACTTTCAGCAATTTAAATATACATACGTGACTTATAAAAGTTCGCGAGATCTGCTAGGGATCATAAAACAGACAGATTTAATCCGAATATGCCCGTCATAACATGCTAACAAAAACTCGCGAAAGGTCATGAGATCTTGTAAGTATTTTCTGCGGATTATAAAACACCACCTTCTGGTGTTTTATAATAGTTTAAATATATGTAATCTTAAACTGATGAAAGTTTATAAGATTTCACTAGAAAGTGGTGTTTCATAATCCGCAGAAAATACCTACAAGATCTCATGAACTTTAAAGAGTTTTTTTTTACGAAACTTGGAACCGCATTTTTGACAGTTTAGCCTAACAAGAGTATCATATTGACCATGAACTGTTCTGAAGGGTGTCTTAAGGACGAAACTGTTAACTGTCAACACTTAATAGATGCCCATTAGATTTTGGACCATCGTGGATGTACAGTTTTCGAGCTGCCCACGGAAAAATACAAGAGTAACAAAATCTTTCTATACTCGCTTAACCACGAAAAAATTTTTTATTTTTCCTATTCACGGGTACTAAACTTTACGTTTGTAGTAGCTGTTTAATATTAAAATATTTTTAAAACTCTGATTAAATACAAATTTTTACAAAAAATCTGTAACTTTTAGTTTTTTAAATATTACATAGAATTGATATTTTTTATGAAAAGGCTCTTTTTATTTGATTTTCGAATTCAGCATACAATTTCTTTAAAATGACGCGCTACACTTAATTTTTTCAATGACTATGATATGCCAAAAAACTGGTCACCCTGATTGGATATAGTACATCTATACGCAATTAATTCAACACAGGAAAATTTTATTAATGATACCAATAATTTGCCTAATATAAATGCACGCACAAAACTGCCTTTGTCAATAATTTATAATAATTTTATCGAAATAAATTATATTGTTATAACATTTAAAAGTACTTTATGATCTTACCCATTATCGTTGATTAAATAAAATAATTTTTCGAACTTCAGGACTAAAGTAAAAAGTGACAAACAAGTGTTTTTTTATTTTTTATTAAAAACAATGTAATACTGAAATAAAACACAATATTAATATTACTGCTTCAATGTTCATTTTTAGGTTTATCGACACGATCATAGAATCTCTAGATATAGCTGTATATGGATATATAGGCTGTCTTTTTTGATCAGATTTAACGATTTATGCAAAAAAATATAGTTGTCAACTATTTTTGTTTAAGTCTTTACAGTACATTTTTACACAACAAATACCGTGCCAACCAAA
Organism: Aspidapion aeneum; assembly: GCA_963576565.1. Lineage (NCBI taxonomy): Eukaryota > Metazoa > Arthropoda > Insecta > Coleoptera > Brentidae > Aspidapion > Aspidapion aeneum. Next base: position 28,565,231 of record OY755043.1, read on the forward strand.
GCTTTCGTGCAGTTTTCAGTCATGTATGTACAAGCAGTGGCGGTTTCTCCATAAGTGCACATGTGCACGTGCACTCCCAAATTTTACTTAAAAAAATATTAAAGTTTTTATTACCCCAAATGGAATTCACTAAAGACTGGAATATTAACTCGAATTAATACCCGGTATGTATGTGTTTGTATTCGTGTTCAAACCACCTGTGGTGCATGGCGGATGCGCTATATAGTTAGTTCGAATCTAATTATTAACTTTTATTTGCACCGTAGATGTTATGTCGCCTTCTAATTACGAAATATAGAAAGAGAGGACGACATGTCCCAATAGAATTTTACAGTACTAAGAATCTGAACCTTCCTTCGGCACAGCGCGTATACAAAAACTAGCCTCGATGCCGCCCGCACCCCCGTGATGACCCCTGCGTCATCGGTTTGCGTTGCATGTTCGAGCAGATCACGGGCACTTCTAATTCGTGCGCTTAGTAGTTATGTGCAACGATTACTTTTCCAAGTATGGAGTAGATATTGATACTTTCTATTCGTGTATCAGATTTTTGGATTCGGTACTAAGTAATCATTATATTATCGGTAAATCCAATAAATACTGAGATTTTCTATGTTGTCAATTGTATACGTATACGCAACAGTGTCACGCTTAGCGGCCTTAGAAGCCTTCAGGGCGCTAATTCCCCGTCGCCTTCCAAGACCGTACAAGCTTGTTTTTCCCCCCTGGCCACTTTTAACGCCCGGATTGTGTCAACAGGGTTGCCACAAGCCGCGACGGTTTGCGGGTCCTTCGGGATCGTTCCCTTAAGAGCGAAAGATCCAGTGACTAGATACGCTGTCCAGAGAAAACAGGATATTGGTAGTACAAATTATAATGCTTGCTTTGGGAATAAATACAATAATAATAAGGGTTATTACTCACATTATGGTTGTACCGGCACTGCACTTTTTGGAACTTCTATTCACGCCCCTTGACTCCGCTATTTTTTCTGAACACTTCTCGCCCTCTCGATTTTTCTGCCCTCGGCCACTTGCCGTGGTTCTCCTCCTCTGGCCCCCAAAAACTCAATGCCACGACCCCCCAAAAAGCCACCGTCACCTTCTCCGTTCCGCTTCCACGTCCGTCCTTTTACGTGACAGCTCACTTCCACGTCTCGCAAAAGTCCAGTATGTCAACGTTCTATTGGTCAATTCACGCAAACCCCGAAATGTTTTCGATATCTGCAGGGTCAGCGTAACCTAGTTTTTCGCCTAGGAACCCAGAGCAACGAACCCATTACGATATTTGCGTAATTGTTTAGAATAACTGCGTCACCCAAAAATTCCACATGCAATTTATAACTTTGAAGGAATATTAAATGCCTTTTTGGGATAATCGTCACAATAGTTCATTTAATAATTTAAGTAAATAAATATTGGTCCAAATGATTACAAAGTACTCCAAACTCGTTACTCATACGGCCGATGCCGATACAATTGATACGAAAGTAACACTTCGGCTTCGGTCCCATTCGGGATTCGAGTAACGAGTATTTGGCGTCGAAGGATTGGACCAGGACCATTACTTCGAATCCGCCTATGTATCAGATATTAAAGTATCGAGTAGATAGTATTTGCACACCACTAATTTGGCATTATCGGTCGGGCGCTGGCGGTTTGTTTTGATTTCGACGATTTGGTATTTACGACAATGGCGGAAGTTTCTAATACATTAGCGTGCAATATTTAAAGGCAATTAAATTTTCATATTTGCCATTAGAAGAGAAAATATGTAAACTAGGTATGACACATTTATTATTTATTTATAATTTCAATAATAATAGGTAGGTAAATAATATCTAACTAAATATTTCATTTTTTAATTATTTGCAAAAAAAAATCGCGTGCGCCACAGTTTTTTTTTTTTTGGTGTGCACTCCCAAAGCTTTTTACTTTACACTGTGTACAAGTAAATTTAGCAGTTGGGTGTTTTTTCAATTAATAATTTTTTTTATAAATTGTCATCTTTGTCATCTTTTTTTCTATTCCCCATAATATAAGACGCGTGGTTTTAATCAGACAATAAAAAGAGCGAGAAATTCTGAGTTGGTCAAAGCACAGAAAAATTACTTAAAAATCTCATTTGCACGAAGGTACAGATATATTTATAATTGTTTGGTTTACAATTTTTAAAACGTGGTTTCTATTAATTTTCCGGTAGGACAATAAAACCTTTTGTGAAATATATATTACGAAATATTGCATATATACTATGCCGAGCAATATACGGCGGCAGCCGACGTATACAATACAAATGATTAAATTTCAATTTAGTTGGCAAATCGACTATGAAAATTACACGTTTACATTGAAATATTTATTGTCGATTAGTGCGTTTTGATTTATATATGGATTTTAAACGGATAAGTTATACTAACATAATATGTAGGGTCAAGTGGTGTAAAAATGAGACACTTTTGAAAACTTTTATATTTTTAAGACTTTAGCCCCTCCTCTGTACCACTCGATTTTAGCTCACACATATACTATACTATAGTAGTGTGAGCTATGGTGATCCTAATTTTTTCGAGAAAAAAAAAGTTGCTCCGATTTCAAAAATTTTTATATATCTTTGCGTTTCAGATGATTTTGAAACTTTTTTGTTGCGCCGTCTGTCTGTCTGTCTGTATGTCTGTCTGTCTGTCTGTGTGTCTGTATGTCTGTCTGTAACGACCAACGCGCATAACTCAAAAACCGCTTGGCCGATTTTAATGAAATTTGGTACCTAGGCTGGGTCTTGGGTCGAGATGGTCCCATTTAAAAATGAACAAAATCCACCCAACCAAATAAAAGGGTGGGGGTAGATTTAAAAAATTAGAGTTTATGTGAAAATATGGCGTGTGTGATATTAAACGAAAGGTAATTGAGTCTGCAGTTAAACAAAATACATTTTAATTTATTTAAAAAAAAAGGGTGGGGGTATATTTTAAAAATTAGAGTTTAAGTGAAAATATGGCGTGTGTGATATCAAACGAAAGGTAATTGAGTCCGGACTTTAACAAAATACATTTTAGTTTTTGTTTTTTTTGTAAGGGTGGGGGTAAATTTCAAAAATTTGAGTTTAAGTCAAAACATGGCTTGTGTGTTATCAAACAAAAGGTAATTTAGTCTGGAGTTGAATAAAATATATTTCAGTTTTTAGTTATATTAGCTCACACGTACACTATAACTATAGTACCTAGTGTGAGCTTAGGGGCCCATATATTGGCAGAGTATTTTATTAGGATATAAGCGATAATCAGAAAAATATTGCAAACCTAAAAACATAAAAATGAGACAAAACAAAATTAAAACTGGGTCTCATATTTTACTTTGAAGAAGTTCAAAAATGAGACAGGTCAGGTGAAATATGAGACAATGATAAAATTCACTTAGGTATAAACAGTAGGATCCCCGTCTAAACCAAAAATATGACTTTCATGGTAAAATTGAGACAAAAGTTTTTGTTTTTTTTTTCTTAAATACAACAAATAAATGCAAAAATGTTTATTTATAGGAAAACACATCTACGAACTCACACGACAAAAGTTTCGGTAACGTTTTTAAAAGTTTAATGCCACAAATATAACTATGGATTTTGTAATTTTAATTATAAGCCTATTTTTTATCAAACATAGAATAAATTGTAGGTGTAAGATCCTTACAACTGCTGCTCAGTTTATAACAGAAAATCTACCCACACAGCACAATCACGTGTTTAACACGTAAAAAAGGCGTGAGAAAAAATAATCGTTGATTTTAAAAGCTGCTAGAAAAAAACGTTTATTTCATATATGAAAACAAGTTTAATAGGTCATTCATTAACGTTATAAAATATAACGTTGCTAAAAACTGCGTTTTAATAATGCCTTTATCAAATTAAAACAGCAATGGTTTTACGTTAGTTTCAAGTGATTTTTTTCAACGTTAAAATCACATTAGATTCACGCCTTTTCTCCACGAATTTTAAAACGCGACTTGCAGGGCTTGTCTACCGAATATTTTTAAGATTTTACTAGCAGCATCGCCACCTATAGTCGGGATTTTTCACTTTGACGAAATATATCAGCCAGTGCTTTGGCCTCTAAACTCCAAAAACCTGTTAAAGGACTGATCCCTGATCCACGAACACGATGCATCTGTTATTAACCTAATTAAAGACACATTAATATTCTGTGAAAGTGTTTACTGTTCATAAATCTTGTTTAGCTTTAAAAAAAAAACATAATGTATACAGATAGATACATAGATATTTTGTCTTGCCTTGAGCTCCATCTTTAAAATTGTCTTGAAGTGTTGTAGTCTTAAACTAGTAAACTTCCTTTCGCGTCACTTTTAAGTTAAAAAAATGTATTGAAAAAAACGTGACCAAAAAAGCCGCAGAAAGTCAGTAGGCTTGAGAAGTCTTAATCTGGTGGCTGTTTAGAACATGTTGTGGAGGACTTTTCAAGTGTGAATTTGGTACATAAAAATACCGAGGGTAAAAAACACGTTATATACACAGCACCAGAAAGTTCAGCAAAAAGTACATTTTTATAGCTTGATTTCTCCTTGTTTTTAAGTTATCTTTAAGCATGTAGATTTAACAAAATAAATATTACATGGTATGATGTTGTTTTCAAGTAAAAAATCTTTGTTATTTTTGTTCACGTGAATTTAACGTTGATGTGATTTTTGTGCTATGTGGGTATCTGAATTCAATTATTAGTATTTTTTATTTAAGTGTCTCATTTTCAACGGGATTTTGGGTGTCTCACTTTTACACCACTTGACCCTATAGGCTAGCTTAAAAAAAATCGAACAAATTTTTTACTGCTATTATGAAATCGAGATGATTTTGCCCAAATATTGAAAAAGACAGTGTAGCAAAAAAAGGGTTTTTTTTGTACCAATTTGTTAAATTATTTTATTGTTGGCGCCTAAATTCAACCTAAAAAAGCAATAATTTATTTATTTTATTTTAAGAACCTTTTATTTTAAAATTTGTATTGGAGAACGTGGCTTCACTTTTATCTCAATTCTTTTTATGGAATACCTTTTTGCGTACTGGTCTTTTTTTCTTCAAAAAATGTTTTTGTTATAATTTTACTCCTTTTTTAAAGGATTTGGATAATATTTAAGTTTTGAAGTAGTAAAATATGCGGAATATTGTTCAACAGTTTTACAATGCCTTATTAAAAATTTAATGGTTTTATCATAGTTCCTATCAGCCATCTAAAGCTCAGCTCTCTAGCGTTCCTGAAAGTGGGCAATGTTAATTTTACATAACTTTACATTTATAAGAAAGGGAAGTAAATTAAAATGTTGGTGTTTTTTAATTTTTTCCTATAGTTTTATCATAGTTCCTATCTCTCTAGCGTTTCTGGAAGTAGGCAATGTTACTTTTACATAATTTTACATGTTTAGTAGATGAATTAGAATTTTGGGGTTTTTGATTATTTTCACGGGTTTCGTCATAATTTCTATCAGTCTGCCCAGTTTCAGCTTCGTAACATGTCTAGAAGTACAGTAGAATATTGATGATCTATACATGAATGAGTGAGTGGCAATTTTGACGTTTTTTAATATTTTTAACTACTTTACTACTTTATGGAAGCTCATAAAACTTGGAGGTGTTGATAACTTTATGAAGATCTACGACTGTGAAAAGTTTGAGCCTTGTAGCTCATTCCGAAGTAGAGTTTTAGATAGGTCAAATATGGGCTGAAATGTTTCAAAAAAAGATGGAACAGCAGTTTTCGCAAACTTGGCGGGGCCCTGTTATGTCCCCAGATATTTTCTACCGAGATTGTGCTTCTGAAACACTGTGCGCCACTACGAGCAATACAGTTACTCTAATTATATTTTATAATATTGCTTTAACACCTCTATGGTTGTAAATAAATCAGTCAAAATAATGCTTCCTGAAATTGCTGCCATATCTGAGAAGATTGTGTTAAGTGCAGAAATATTTGTTCGTGAGAACATGCAAGCAAAATAGTAATGAATAAATATATAGTATAGTAGTACTTAAGATTTTATGAATTCTGACTAACCCAAACAAAGGCACAAGCTTTAAATTATGAACAGCGAATATTTTTATTTTATTATGGAAAAATATTTGTGGAAACATTAACACCAGTATTTACTAAGTAAGACCTTAAGACTTAGCATTTTAGACCGGGTTTAAGTATCAAGTCAATAGACTTGATATCGACCGGTTTAAGTGCAATCTGATAGTAAGCATTTTTTAGTGAGTTTTATCTCATATAAATTCAAATTTACTTTAGAAATAAAGAAAAACCCCATAAAAAATTTGTAACGAAATGTCATTTTTTGGAAATTTAGTCCGTGCAGTCATAGGATTCCCGTCAAAAATAGTCTCAAATTGTAGTACCACCCCTGAGGGGTGATTTAAAGTTCGAAAAACAATAGAAATAATACATGATTGATAAAAAAATTCAAATACAGACATTTTTAAAGCTAAATAATACATAAATATCTGTAGATGCATTACCGTATTAAATACGTATCAATATTTAAATATTGTAAAAAGCACAAGATATATTAGAATCCGTTTTTAATTACACATAGGTATATTAAAACAATCGAACATCGGTTTAATCATCGCTAACTTATGTAAAAAATTAACATGTAATGAACTGGACAGCTGACACTGACATACACCGTTTTTATTCGACATTTTCTAGTGACGATTGGATGTTTAAATATGGCTTCCATTTTTAAAACAAAATATTATATTCTTTTTATTTATTTCTAACCTTTGTGTGGAAATAATGTCGTTGTTACAACGAAAAAAGATGACCCATTCGCAAGGTATTTATGAGCAGGTTATAAATATATTGAAAACTATTGCATTCACGGGAACAATAGGTTAAACCTTCAACCAAAATCTAGACTTGTAGACCTAGGATTGTAGCACTTAGCACTGTAGACTCTTTAGTAAATACTGGTGTAAAGGTCTAGAAAGAAGATGTACACTTGCACGCATAAATAATGTCACTTCTCTAGAAGGCGGGGCTCAACCTAAAAATCCTGGGATTGATAAGGTCCCTTACGTATGAAGTCCTGCGCGAATACCCTATTTGCTTTCTCCAGTGGTCATAAACAGGTTGGAAAAACTCAAGTTATTGGCACAAGTATCAAAAATTCTTGTTCCTCACATTGGAGAAATTTTTATTGCATAAATTTACTTTGCAAAATTCCTTTAATTCCTTACAATGGACATCTATAGATTAAACCCCCCGATTAACACGTGCCGAAATGACAAGTTGGCTTAAATTTGTAACCCTAAAAATTTCAGTTGCGACATTAATCATTGATCCGAGTGTACAGCGTGTCCCATTTTCAATGGGATTAAATGGGAGACTCGGTTATTATGAAAGATATCGATTTTCTAATTGCAATTTACCGTGCTCGTCTTTAAACTCTAAGATTTTTTTGATTAAGGGATAATAAAAAATTATATAAAAAAAATAAATTAGTCCGAACGTAAATATAAATTAAAAATCGCAAGATACACTAGTTGGACGATTTTTAGTTTATCTGTTTTGAAACGATAATTAAAAGATTTATAAATAAAGTAAAAAACGTTAAATAGTTACAAAAATAATATCATAGTAATTATTTGATATTAGCACAGCAAGTCATGAAATTTACTTCAACATGGAAAAACAAAAGCGTGAAATTGACATTGTCATTTTTGTGAATGGCTCACTTAAACGGTAGAAATATTTTTATGCAAAATGCGTTAAGAAAAATTACTCAAAAATACCAACAATATCTTACATATAATGGCAATCAGTTTAAACATTTTTATCATTCAAGAAAAATTTATTATTATTTTTTGTACTTCGTTATTTTTTTTATTTGCCGTAGACTGTTTAAAATAAATCTTTAAAATAACAGTTAAACTAAAATCGTTCCACTAGCAATTTTCAATTTTTATTTATGTTGGAAATTTTCAGGTTAGGACTAATTTATTTTTTTACCTTAAAACAAAAAAATATTAAATTTTTATTATTTTCTGATAATAATAGCACGAAACCAATCAAATTAGTGATAAAAAATCCAGGTCCGTATTTAAAATACGCGAGATATAAGAGATTATTAAAAATGCAATTTTTTCAAAAACTCCCTGTATTAGCGAAATACGCGGTATAGCCAAAATCTGATTGCACCATTTTTAAGGGCTCAAAAAAAGAGCACGGTAAGGTGTCATCAGAATTTCGATATCTTTAATAATAACCGAGTTTCCCATTTAATCCCATCGAAAATGGGACAAGCTGTACTAGTAAGCAATATCAAAGTGCATCTGCAAAACATAAAAAAAATAACAAATATAATTTTTGTTTTGGTAAATACTAGATACTTTTAAAGTAGTAAGTAGAAGATAATTTTTTACAAGAATTGGCTCGTTAAAACGTAATTTTCTTGCGATTTGTGCATCGTAAATAAAAGTAAGGATCCAAGGAGTAGCAGTAGCTAAGATAAATTTAAATTTATCGTATGTAGGTGGTATTAACATAAAACTAAAAGATTTAAGCGAGCACTAAATCAAATAAATTTCCAACGGCAAATAGTTTTCACAAAGAATGTCAACATGAAACTAAATTCATTTAATAGATTTTTTTATAAAAGCACAGGCTTCCTAAGTATTATTATATGGCAAACCAGAAAACATATATGTCCTCTGGCCAAGCATTCAGTTTGTGCGGGTCCAAAAAATAGATATTTTGCAATACTGATATTACAAATAATGTTATTACTTTGACAGTAATATAAGCAAGGGCATTAACATCTCCTGATTTTTTTAAAGCCCAACATTTAGATACCTATTTAGCAAAACACTCATTAAGATTGTGCATTTTTTAAATTCAAATAAATCAGCTCTTAATAAAAAATTTATTTTATTTTTATTACTTAACTATCTGTCAAAACTTTGTCATTTATTTGATTTATCTGTTGGAGTTTTAAAGTTTCTAAATTACTTAAGATTTTTTTTCAGTCACATTAAAGTAGATATGTATGAATGTTATATTTTGTGTAATTAGAATGCTGGAAGAGCCCGAGATATGTACGAGTACTTTCAAAGATATCCAGAAAGACGACAACCAGATTTGTCAATCTTCAGAATACTAAGAAATAATTTAATTGAATATAGCTCCTTTAAAAAACAAAATTGCAATCGACGCCCTTATGAAAATATTGAAGCTCTGGTTTTACAGTGTCGTTGACAACCCTCGCATCTCCCTTCGTTAACTGGAAAATAATGTTGAAGTACCCAAATCAACTGCACAAAGAATTCTTAAAAAATGTAAGTATCATCCATATGCAACACATATTAGTCAAGCACTCCGAGATGGTGACTTGGAAAAAAAAAACTTTGTTTTGCAATTGGTTCATACAAAAATCGCAAGAAAACCCTCAATTTTCGCTTAAGGTTCTGTGGTCCGATGAAAGCAGGTTAACAAACTCCGTGGTGTTTAATAGACATAACTACGTGTACTGGTCCGATGCAAATCCGTTTTTAAATCGTAAGGTGCACCATCAAGTTAGGTGGGGTGAATGTATGGCTAGGGGTCATAAACGGACACATACCATTTAACATTCTTCATAATAATTTGACGGCACCTCGATATCTAGAAATTCTACAAAATTACGTTCACCAAATTTTAGAAAATTTGCCTCTTCAAGATGTAGCAAACATGTGGTTCCAGCAAGATGGAGCACCTCCACATAATGCAAGAATCATAACCGACTATTTGAATCAGCAACATGGAAATAAATGGATCGGAAATCGAGGTCCAGTTGCCTGGCCTGCACGTTTGCCGGATCTTACGCCTCGTGATTTTTGTATTTGGGGACACTCAAAGGATAAAGTTTATTCTACTACTCATAATACGATAGAAGAACTTAAGGCAGCCGTTGTTCAAGCCATAGAAGAAATACCTGAACAAATGTGTCTCTAATTCATCGATGCAGGATTTGCATGAATAACAACGGTGGAATTTTCGAACATTTGCTTATTTAATTCCTTTTTCTGTTATCTTTTTTTAGTTTTATTTTAAACTAAATAATAAATGCAAACTTTCGTTTTAGAAATAAAAGATATATTTTAAAAAATTGTATTATTTCTTAGCCAGAGAAAAATTAGAAAATAAGGGCCTTAAAGATTTGCATATAAGTCAAATAAATGGAAAAGTTACAAGGGCATTTGTTTCACAGCCAACTAAGTGAAAAACTATTTTTTTATTAAATTCACATTTTCCATATTCCATTATTGTACATGGTTAAAAAGCTCCTTTTATGCTCTATTTATTGAAGTATAAATCCAATATGGCGGTTATAAGAAATAAGAAAGTTGGCTATGGTTTCAAAAAAACCAGAAGGCCTAAAAAAATTGATAATGTGATTCACTTTGCCGTAGTTGCTTATACAAAATTACCAAATTTCATTAAATTTATTTGAAAAATGGCGGCGATATTTCAATTTTTCAAAAAACACAATTTTTAGTTTTTGCTCGATATTTTAAAAACCCCTGTAGATATTTTTAATTTTGATACGGCATCTGATTGAGCTTAGAATAGCGCAACTTTTTTCTTATTCAAACAAACTCGTATCTCTTACCGTTTCCGAAATCCCCATGTAGTTGCTTTTATTTGGGTCACCGTGTATTTATGCAAAAAAATATACATTTTTTTATTGAAAGTTGTATTTCTGATAACAAGCTAACTCAAGATTTTGAAATTGAGATTTATTTTAAACGCTTTAATTTTGCTAAGGTGGCGGAATTTCCCCGTCTTCCCCTACTACTTTTAAACTGTAGTGGCAACCCTGGCCTACGCCAACGTTCAACGTTTTTTTTCTAATTTCATTTTTACTGCGACAAAACTATCTCAATTCTCTCTTATTTCAATAATAATTATGAAGACTAAATCAAATAAAATGCAAAATTTCGTTTTTTTAATCAAAAATACTTAATAAAACAAAACAATAATAATTATCGTCGAAGGAGAAAAAAAATGTCTTCAAGAAAGAAAGTTTATGTATAGAAATAATTTTTGGGGAACAAAACAAATGTATTTTTTAATGAGAGATGATTTTTAAATTTTTTAATGATCAATATTCCAAGAAAAAAATATGTTTTTTAAATCTGATATTGCTTTGCTGGATTTGCTTTTGACCGATAAAACTTGACTTGATTTGATATAAAAAAATTACCGTGTAAATTTTTTCAAATAAATAAATATAATAAAAAAAATTTTAAATAAAAAAAACCCAACTGCTAAATTCACTTGTAAGTACTCGTCGCAGTTGAGTACAAAATTGATAGGTATACCTATAATGTACGACATGCTTCAACTTTTAATTTTGATGCCCAAAGCGCACTTAACGAAATTATACAGTTCTGTATTTTCATGAATCAGGTTATTGGGTAATTTTGTACACAACTGCCACTAGTAGTTACAAGTTAATTTAGCAGTTGGGTGTTTTTTTATTTAATTTTTTTTTTGTTTTCATCCATGCATTTACATTTCATTTAGCTTTACCCAAAAACTACGTGTAGATTTTCTACGGATGCGAACAGTGTTACCTTCCATAGAATGAAGGTTGGGGAGGAGAGAGGGAGGAGGGAACTAGTAAAATGATCCTGAAAAAAATCTTAAAGCGTGCGCCGAAAGAATTTTTAAAATCGCTCTAAATTTGTGAAAGGTATAGCTATAACTATTACTAATAAGTAGAGTGGGGAGAAGAGAGGGAGAGCAAGGGAGAAACTAGTAAAATGATGTTGGAAAAAAAGTGTAAAAGCGTGTGCAGAAAGAATTTTTGAAATCGCTCTATATTTGTGAAAGGTATAGCTACAAGTATTACTAATAAGGTGGGAGGGGAGTAAAGAGGGAGGGGGAAACTAGTAAACTAATGTTGAAAAAAGTCTTCAAGCGTGTGCAGAAAGAACATTTGAAATCGTTTCATATTTGTGAAAGTTATAGCTATAACTATTACTAATAAGGATGGCGGGGAGGAGAGAGGAAGATGAGGGGGGACTAGTAAAATGGTGTTGGAAATTTTTGAAATCGGTCTATATTTCATAAAATTATACGAATATGGTTTTTGAAAAGGGTGGGGGGAATGAGAGAAGGGGTGATGGAGAAAAAAAAATGTCTTCAAGAAAGAAAGTTTATGTATAGAAATAATTTTTGGGGAACAAAACAAATGTATTTTTTAATGAGAGATGATTTTTAAATTTTTTAATGATCAATATTCCAAGAAAAAAATATGTTTTTTAAATCTGATATTGCTTTGCTGGATTTGCTTTTGACCGATAAAACTTGACTTGATTTGATATAAAAAAATTACCGTGTAAATTTTTTCAAATAAATAAATATAATAAAAAAAATTTTAAATAAAAAAAACCCAACTGCTAAATTCACTTGTAAGTACTCGTCGCAGTTGAGTACAAAATTGATAGGTATACCTTAAATGTACGACATGCTTCAACTTTTAATTTTGATGCCCAAAGCGCACTTAACGAAATTATACAGTTCTGTATTTTCATGAATCAGGTTATTGGGTAATTTTGTACACATTTGCCACTAGTAGTTACAAGTTAATTTAGCAGTTGGGTGTTTTTTTATTTATTTATTTTTTTGTTTCCATCCATGCTTTTACATTTCATTTAGCTTTACCCAAAAACTACGTGTAGATTTTCTACGGATGCGAACAGTGTTACCTTCCATTGAATGAAGGTTGGGGAGGAGAGAGGGAGGAGGGAACTAGTAAAATGATCCTGAAAAAAATCTTAAAGCGTGCGCCGAAAGAATTTTTAAAATCGCTCTAAATTTGTGAAAGGTATAGCTACAACTATTACTAATAAGGAGAGTGGGGAGAAGAGAGGGAGCGGAAGGAAGAAACTAGTAAAATGTTGTTGGAAAAAAAGTGTAAAAGCGTGTGCAGAAAGAATTTTTGAAATCGCTCTATATTTGTGAAAGGTATAGCTACAAGTATTACTAATAAGGAGGGACGGGAGTAGAGAGGGAGGGGGAAACTAGTAAACTAATGTTGAAAAAAGTCTTCAAGCGTGTGCAGAAAGAACTTGTGAAATTGTTTCATATTTGTGAAAGTTATAGCTATAACTATTACTAATAAGGATGGCGGGGAGGAGAGAGGAAGATGAGGGGGGGGGGACTAGTAAAATGGTGTTGGAAATTTTTGAAATCGGTCTATATTTCATAAAATTATACGAATATGGTTTTTGAAAAGTGTGGGGGGAATGAGAGAAGGGGTGATCGGTGGGAGCAGGGAGGACTACAAAGTATCTACAGCAAATTAGAGGACATTTGCAATAGGTAATCAAAGGGATTTCAATAAAATCACCTGAAATTTAGATAACTTGTATGCCTTAAAGCCTACATCATGTGACAAAATGGCGTCTGAAGACCGCCATGTTGATTCCTGTTTAAAAAATATAGCCTATAGCACCTTCGAGATTAGTAGCAATTCAACGACACCTTTTTACCTTTTTTGTCAAAATCGGTTCAGCCGTTTAGCCTCTAGCCTGACACAAACATACTTACATACATACAACAATCGAAAAACATTCCACTTCCTTTCGCCGTGCTGCAATTGGGTATAAACAAATGAGTAGTTGCTTAGAAAAATGAATCAATATTCTTGGTGTCATTAAGATGATGTGACAGTTTGCATAGACCATTTGAGAAGAGCGCATCTCCTCACATTAATGGAGACTCTATGTAGAGTAGCTGAGTTGAAATTGAAAAATTCACGATATTTATATAGACACGGCCTTTATATCATTCTCGGTTCTCCATTTTTCTTATTCTTATGCGTTTGTTCCTCTTTCTTTTCCGTAAAGGCATATCGTATAAAACAAAATAAAATGATAATATTGCGGAAGCCCGGTCAGGACCACAATAATCCAGCTCGAAGGACCATGTAAAATTATTCAATTCTTTGAGTAAAATGTAAAAGTTGATTTATAAGAATCCTGTTAAACTAAGGGTGGGGTTTTGTTACACGTAAATAGTTTTAGTATCGTACTGAATACAGCCTCACTCTCTGGTATTTAGGCTTGTTGGTGTTTTAGTTAACAGACCATAACAAATTTGGTACTGACATTGGCGGCTCGTGGTAAAAAGCTTTCGGAGTGCACACCAAAAAAAAAATTAAAATTGCGGTGCAGGCGGAATTTTTTTTTGCAAATAATTAAAAAAGAGATATTTAGTTAGATACCTATTATTATTGAAATTACAAATAAATAATAAATGTATCATACCTAGTTTACATATTTTCTCTTCTAATGGCAAAGGTGAAAATTTAATTGTTTTTAAATATTGCACGCTAATGCTATCAGAATTAGAAACTTCCGCCATTGTCGTAAATACCAAATCGTTGAAATCAAAACAAACCGCCAGCACCCTACCGATAATGCCAAATTAGTGGTGTGCAAATACTATCTACTCGATACTTTAATATATGATACATGGGCGGATTCGAAGAAATCGAATATCCTTCGACGCCAAATACTCGTTACTTGAATCCCGAATGGGACCGAAGCCGAAGTGTTACTTTCGTATCAATTGTATCGGCATCGGCCGTATGAGTAACGAGTTTGGAGTACTTGTAATATTTGGATCGATATTTATATATTGGATTTACCGATAATATAACCAAATTGTCTAAGTGCACTAATTAAAAGTGCCCTTAAGCTCCTCTAACATGCAACGCGAACCATGGGTGCGGGAGGCGTCACGGGGGTGCGGGCGGCATCGAGGCTAGTTTTTGCACAGATTTTGTTCTTCTATGTACTGTAAAATTTTATTGGGACATGTCGTCCTCTCTTTCTATATTTCGTAATTAGAATGCGACACAACATCTACGGAGCAAATAAAAGTGAATAATTAGATTCGAACTAACTATATAGCGCATCCGTCAGCATGCACCGCAGGTGGTTTGAACACGAATACAAACACATACATACCGGGTATTAATTTGTAGGTAATATTTCAGTCTTTAGTGAATTGCATTTGGGGTAATTATTAATTAAATTTGAGTATTTTTTTAAGTAAAATTTGGGAGTGCACGTGCACATGTGCACTTATGGAGAAACCGCCACTGGGTACTGATTATTTGAAGGCGACTTATATAGTATATTAAAATTTTCTTTACGCTGACTCTGATGTATCTGCATTCTAGCTTGGCTGCTATACTGCCGTCCTAAGCATAACCCCCGTATTTGAAAAAAATCCAAAAATGTGATTGTTGGTTAAGACAAATTATAATAATATACTCTATTGTTTATACTAATGTAACAAATCGTAAAACTACAAAAAGTATTTAAAAAGTCACTTAAAATTTCCTTTTTTCCATAAAGCACTATGTATTTTCAAACATTCAAACGCGATTTACTCCATTTCATATAAAATTCAAATACGGGGGTTACGCTTAGGACGGCAGTATACAGTCTTGTCTGCCGATTCATTATTTAGTAGGTGAATCTTCACTGTATGACCTTAATTAGTTTTTAAGCTTCATTAAAATATATTTTTTATACATTAAAAAATTTTTCTTATGTTTAGGTATTACCGTTAGAAACTTATTCATTTTACTTTTTACCCTATTTTAAAAAGTAAATTTGACATGTTAAAGGTTTTTCTTTCCCTTATTAAGCTTTAAATAATAGGGACTAACAGCCATAACCTTACATATACGTAACGTAAGTTACGTAAATTAGATATGGTGCGTATGGGAATTAATTCAAAATAGAGTTAAAGCAATATTAGTAATATGGCTCTCAATTATCATCGTAGGCAAACTCTTTTGGCTCAGATTATCGTTATTTGAATTGATTTTTGTTCACTACAACACACTAAAAAAGAATTTCTACTATTAGATATTAAAACTAGATCCAACAAAACATTAAAAAAATTAGGTAAGAATGACCAAAACAAACGCTTTGAATCAAATTGGGTTGAAATCCGAACGAATTTGCACAACTTCCTTTGATCTGTGGTTCCGCTTCTACGTTCGCTAGTATCCTTACACTAGCGTATAATGCGTATCGTACATCCTAAAGGCACTGCACATGCGCACTTGACCAAAACGTACGTTACGTCAAGATACGTGTCTTGGCTATAATTCTCTAATATGATGGATAAATAGCGTAAGTACGGGTATACCCAAGTAACAATATTACCACACAAGGTTTTATTAATTTGGTTCCTAGGTTATTTAGAGGGTGTTGTTTTGGGTTTTAGGAGTAATTTGGCTACATAAAGGTAATTTGTATTGCCAATTATCTAAAGTGGTGTTATACAACCAAAAAGTGGTTTATAAAGGGAGTATAATAAAACTGATATTCCTTCTGTTCCTTTTAAATACTTTTGGTTTTATTGATTTCTGGTTTATAAAGATGGTCTTATAAAACACTTTTACCTAAAGTTTTTAAAAAGAAAAAATATAAACTTTGGTCATTTAGTTTTTTCCATTAATTTAGGTCATCACAAAAGTGTTTTATAATAGAGCTAAAAGGTTACCTTATATCCTTTTGTTTTTATAGTTACCAGTAGTTTAAAAGTAAATATGATTAAATAGGCGGCCATATAGAACCTAGTTTCCTTAAGGCTTTTAAGAGTGGTAAATATAAACTTTAGACTTTTGGTTTTTGCCATTACTTTTAGGCATTTTAAAAAGGTACATGCTTAAAGGTAAACTTAATTCTTTTGTATTTATAGTTACCCATAGCTGTTATTTAATATTATTTAAATAGACGGCCATATAAAACCTTGTTTCCTTAAGGGTTCTAACAGAAGTAAGTAAATACTTTCATAATTTATTTTTTTTAGGTATTTCTGGTAAAAATAAGATATACCTAGGTACAGATTGGTACCTACCTATTGCAAGATTGATTATTTAAAGCCCAGTAATTAATAATTGTTGAGTTTCCGTCTTCCTGGGTAGGACACCCAGGCCTAGATAAGGCCTGTTTAGACGGCCAATATAAGAGGTTGCCCTCCAAACTGGCACAACGAATATCATTGCACTGCCCCTCTCGATTGTGTCGAAATTGCACGATAAAAAACATTTAAAAGTGTTGAAGTATACGATTTTAAACACTTTAAAAAACAAATACAAAAAATTTAAGTAAGGTTATGTTGACTATGTTTACTTTGTTCTTTTTTGTTGGTTTCATAAAGGCACTCAAAAAGCCTTGTTTTTTTTATTTTAAATATTTGTTATTTTGTTATAAAAAACTATTAGAAAGCATTTTTGAGCTGGCGCGCTTGTTTTGAGAGCTTTTCAGATACGATTCTATCAGAAAAATAAATCTGGCAGGCAATTTGATCATCAACAAAACGACAAACTCGGTATATTTTTATGTGATAAAATAATTTTGGGACTATGACATTTTTGGCAATTTTGTGACCTAAATTATTTTATATAGCCATTGTGAACCTAAAATATCGCCATAGCTTTTATAGGAAAACTTCTTTACTCTAAAGGTATCGCCAGGATACCAAATTACCAAATATAGTTTTATAATAGGATAGAGGACGTTTCTGAGTTGCTTTTGGAACCTGGCATAATAGCTTTAAGCTCTAAAAGATTCTATACTGGTGGAACCGCTAGAGGGCGAAGCTGGAGTTTATTGCTTATGGTTTTATAGTGAGTTTAATACATAGGTTGCCACCACCAATTGAGGAGTCCCATTTAGGAGGTCTAAGGGGTAATGGGAACGTGCTAGCGACCAAACATTAAAACTAATGGTTTTAAGGAAAGGCGCTGGCAAACTTTTAGCTTCTGCTATAAATAAAGAAATGTTACTTGGGTATTATTTGCATAATTTTTGAAAATTCGTTTTATTTGTAGAAGCTTCCATATACTGGCAGCCTCTTAGAGAATCCGAATTTAAAATGAAGCATATAAACGTCTGGCAAAATGTGTACTTTAAACTATATTGTGCTCGAGGTATATTTGTGCAATTTATCAGTTGCAACGTTTTGTTTTTCGTTGCCTATCTGTATCAATTTAAATTTGAATTTTATTTTTAATAAAAAACAAAGCAACTGCATTTATTTTATTAGAATGCTTTGCTTAATTTAACAATTTAAATATTTATTAGTTTGAATTTTTAGCTTTTCATCGTTTTTTTTTTAAAACAAGCTCCAGTTAACTTCGAATAATTTACGATTTTTGGTGATAGTAAAACCACCATTTTTCTGTGACTAAAACACTGGAAAGATAAAAATTCATTTCCTTGATAAAAAGAGAGTTATTGCATGAGCCGTTTAAAATTATCGTACGGTATCGTACAAAATATCGATACTTCAAAAATACTTGAAAATTGATTTACATACATTATATTGAACAAAAAAGAATGTATTATTTTCATAAAATGATTATTCTACATCGCACACCCGCTGAAAAAGAGTCACAACTCAAAAATCGCCCTTATTGAGATAAACCTGCCGCCATCATCGAAATAACTTGTACTTTCTTCCATAAAAGCGTCACATTTATGTCTCGAAAATTCAATGGCGATGTGACTCTTTTATTTTGTCCATTTTAGCTGAGGATGCGTTCCTTTACAGTGTCACTTTTGACTTTATAACACCGTGAACGTGGAGTTTCATCCTGAAAAGAGTCACATTTCGAGTTGTGAAGGTTTTCGTGTCAACTATTGGTTAAATCTGACCCATATAACAATTAAAATATTGTTCTTTTTTGTGTTGTGACTGTTTTTTGAAATTGTTCAGTGTTAGAATTAAGGAGAATAAGGAAAAAATCTTCTTTTGAATTTATTAGAAAATAATCACATTCCCAGTTGTTATTCAGCATTTTCTAACTCGTTGTAAAAATAAATGCAAAGTTTCTTCTTAATTTGTTTTTTTTTAAATATTATTTACCATCCTGCGTGACATCCTGATTTACAACGTCATGATGCCTTGTTCAAAAAAGTGTCACAATATCGGGTTTTTGTCTTTTTTGAACTAAAAACGACAAAAATCATTTTTTCTGAGAAACGTACTGCACCAATTACATTGAGTTAATAGGTTCCTGTTGATATAAAATAACATGTTAACTCGTAATTTGTCATGTAATTGAAAAATGAATCTCTCTAATGAACAGCGATTTTCTCAAAACAATGTTTTTTGAGTTGTGACTATTTTTTAGTTGGGGTGCAATTATAGTCATAGGTATAAATACAAAAACGTCCGATGCGCGAGCAAAATATATAAAATGCAAGGAGCAAAATAATAATAAACCAAATTCGGTGAACACCGCAAATTGGTGTGAATCCCCTGACTCAATCGGTATCGGTAATATGTCAAGCATTCTAGTGCTGTTAACATTTTTTATAGCGGTATATATTTAGGTTTGTCAGGGACTTTAAAAATATTGTAAGATTTCATGACTAAAAATCATTACATATTTTGCAATAGGATTTTTAGTTGTACAGTAGAACCCCGATTATCCGTGCTCCACGGGACCGGACGAGGCACGGATAAGTGAAAAGCACGGAAAATCCGAAAATTCATTTATTACATGTTACATACATAATTTGTATATATACTCAAAATATGACAGAAAAAAAAAGATCCCATAAGTTCAAACTAAGTTTATATGTATGTATTGCATAAAAAGATAACAGAACAAAAAATATAATTCTACATAAGGTTTTGGTCAAGTGATTTCCGGTAACACTATTTCGATAGAGCTTCAAAAACACAATTTCGATGCACGGATAATCGGGGTTCCATTGTAATTTATAAATTATGGTACAAAAGGCCATTATCGCATAGCTACTATCGTACATCGTACATTCGTTATATTATCGTACAAAATCGATAATTATCGTACATCTAGCAACACTGCTGCGTTGTTTAGGTATAGTTACATCTGTATATTTAATTTTTGTTACAATTATTCTTAGAAAATACATAACCAATTTCAGTGAAATTTGGCACTTATGTTATATAAGCTATTCGACATGATATATGAGGTGTGACAATAAAATTATAAGACTGGTTTAAAAAATCTACTTTATTTAAATACTTATACAACTTAATTATGTTCCCCATCTCTATCGACGCAGCGTTGCATGCGTTTTTTTCCAATGTTGGAAGCAATTTTGGAAATTATTAGAAGAGAGGCTGTTAAGAAGTCTTGTGGTTTTTTCCTTGACATGTTCTTATATTTTAAAACGGGTTCCTTTTAACGATATCTTCACTCTCGGAAACAGGTAGAAGTCGCAAGGGGCCAAGTCTGGTGAATATGGTGGGTGGTTAACGACGGGGATCTTCATATCAGCTAAAAACTGCTTAATGGATAGGGCATTGTGGGCCGGTGCATTGTCCTGGTAGAGCAGCCACGCGTTCTTCTTCCACAAATCTGGACGTTTTTTCCTTGGACGTTCTCTTAGCTACATCAATACTTCCAAGTATAAATGTTGGTTAACTGTTTGACCCTCACGCGCCATTTCAATAAGAATAACACCCCTAATATCAAAAAGAAAAACAATGAGCATCGCTGTTTTGGATGTGTTGGAGCGCCCTTCTTGTTCATCATCTTTAACTTCTTCACGACCCTCGAAAAAGCTTTTATGCCACATAAAAATCATTGCGCGAGACATACACTGCTCCCCCCAGACATCTTTTAGCACTCGAAAGCATTCAGTAGCCGTTTTTTTGAGTTTTATTTAAATGAATACGTTGCTCAATTTGCTCAAACCACTGGGTAAGCCAAACTAGCAGAGCAAAGACGACAAGATTGTGTGCGGTAGTAGAACACACATCAAAGTAAATAACTCCAACCGCCCGAGGCGTGGAGATTTAAAACCTGTTAGTACGGGGGCCAGTCTTAAAATTTAATTGTCACACCTCGTAGACTTTCTTTTAGCACTACGACGCGTGGCAGCTCGCCTCATCCAACTTAACCTAAAAATTATTTTCTGACAGATAGCCTCTGGTATTTTACTAACACTCTTTTCGTGCTGTCAAAAACATGTTCATTTGCAGTTTGAATTGAACGCATTTTTCTGTTGAAAAATGCGACCGTCGCCGTCGTTTTAAAAATTTGTCCGTTTTTTTCAAGACTTAATCGTCTTTTTAAAGAAGCGTCGGTTTTTGTAAAACTTTTTAAAGATGATACGCGAACGATTTTTTAAAAGTGCGCGTATTTTCAAAGATATTGAACAGCGTTTTAAAAATGTTTGTTCTCTGTTTAAAGATTCATCTGTCGTTTCAAAGATGCATCGATTCTTAGAAAATTGTGGGTTGTTCGTCTTTAAGCTTTACCGAAAAATTTGGCCCAATATTACGGGGTAATCTGCTAGGGAAAAAAATATTCAAACTAACTATTTATACCTATAATTGGTCAGTGCAAGATCCGGGTAACTCCACTTTTTTAAATTGTTGAGAAATCAAAAGAAATTAAAGAGTTGCCGTACTCTTTCACCGTAATGGTTTATCAGATAAATCCTTTCCCGTGCTGACTCAATGAAGAGTCAATGGATTAGCCTGATTCTTGCAGATGCGCAACGTCAAACTCTATATATTAATTACAATAACTCAATTTCGGTATAAGATGGAGTGCACCGAGGTCTAATTATTAAAATATGTTACAGGAATCGAACATTTTAAAACGTAAAAAAAAATATATTACTTTTTAATATACATATATTACTTTTAAATATAAAATTATAGATGTTTATATTACTTTTTAAGTTATTGAATTCCTGTTTCATATATTAATAAATATATATTTATCTTTTTTTCGGTGTGGATAAATATTTTTTATGCTTTAGATATGCAACCTATTTCATATTAAAATACAGAATCAGTGGACTAAACAACAAGAATTTGTGCTCCTTTCAAAGACGAATAGGTTTTGCAAAGATAAGACCGCCTTTTTAAAAATTTGACTGGGGTTTTAAACATACATGTGCTCACTGCCCTAAAGATGCATCGGTTTTTGAAAGATGTATTAAAGTTTACACAGTTAAAATAAGTTGCTGCACTTGTCAAAAATCGTAGGCTGTCGACGTAGGCTGTCGCTGGTCATAACTGCAAAACGGGTGCGCGATTCGGCGTTTGATGTCGGCCGCCGGCTCAAAGATTCACCAGCCAGTAACCCGCTGCAAAACAGGTGTGCGATTCGGCGTTTGATTTCAGCCGCCGGCCGGCTCCAGTGCAACAACTTACAAGGTGACAAATTAAAAACGATCCACCTGGCTTTTCTCTAAAATTATTAGGAAATTAAAAAAAACGCCGAAAAACGTGGATATTTTCTGCAAGGGGGACACTTTTTGACTATCTTGAAATTTTCGTAACGCGAACCCCCTTCGAGGGGTATACTTTACCCCTATATTTTGAATAAGGTAAGTGGGTCTACTGATACCTTGTTTTAAAGCTCTCATAAATATCTTTACAACCCTGTAAAAATTTCGAAAATCCATCGATTAGTTTTTGAGATATTTGCTTTTAAATTTGCAAATTTAACATGGAATGATAAAATAAACATTAAATCTGAAAAATATAAAATTCTAATTAAATTTTTATTTTATCAGTCCATGTTAAATTTGAAAGTTTGAAAGCAATTATCTCAAAAACTATTGGATTGATTTTTTAAATTTTGTAAGGACATTCAAAAGGCCTTCAAAACATAACAAGGTATCACTAGACCCACTTTCCCTATTCAAAATATAGAAGTAAAGTATGCCCTTCGAAGGGGTTTCGTGCTATAAAAATTTCAAGATGTGCCAAAATGTGTCCCCCCTTGCAAACAAAATCGACGTGTTTCGGCGTTTTTTTTAATTTCCTGATCATTTTCGAGAAAATCCACGTGGATCCTTTTTAAATTGTCACCTTGTATATTTTCATTTTGTAAACTTTAAATGCGTTTGACTTTTCAAAGATGCATCTGTGGGTAAAACGCCCACCTTATAAGCTTTGTCGGAAAAGAATTAACTAGTAAGACTAGGTCACCTAGACCAATATTTTTTGTACTTTGAACATGCAGGATATTTCATATCAAAATTGCGAACTAGTTGACTATAACACAGTTATTTGTGCGCAAAAATCTAGTTTGATTAGAATAAATTTCAAATGAATATTCCAGAAAGTTGTATAACATAAATTTAATTCATTAAATCTTTAAAGTTTAAAGCTAACTAACTCACCACGGCGCGCCGGATTTCCTGCTCACTCTTTGCGGCGGTTCTTTCTTAATTTAAAAGGTCCGGCACATCAAACTGCAATTTAGGGTAAATCTTATACTATGATAATTACCTTAGAAGGAACTGATAACCCACATGGCAAAAAAAAACGCGTTTGAAAAAAAACGTTTATTTCATGTATGTAAACAAGATTAATAGGTCATTCATTAATGTTATAAAAAATAACGTTGCTAAAAACGGCGCTGTAATAACGCCATTATCAATTCAAAACAGCAATGTTTTTATTTTATTTTCAAGTGACTTTTAGGTAGATTTTTATCAACGTCAAAGTCACATTAGGTTCGCGCCTTTTTTACACGGATTTTAAAACGCGACTTGCATGGCGTTTCTACTAAATATTTTTGAGATTTTACTAGAAGCAGCGCCACCTATTAGCGAATAATTTTTACTTCGCCGTAATCTATCCGGGAGTACTTTGGCCTCTAAACTCCAAACCCCAACTAATAAAATGATCCCTGATCCTTCACTATCACGACGCATCAGTTATTAACCTGATAAAGACACATATTGTGTGAAAGTGTTTACTGTACTGTTGAAAAATCTTGTTTAGCCTTTAAAGAAAACATAATGTATGTATAGAGATTTTGTCTTGCTTTGAGCGCCATCTTTTAAAATTGTCTTGTAGTGTTGTAGTCTAAAACTAGTGAACTTTTAGAACTTCCTTTTGCGTCACTTTAAAGTTACAAAAACATATAAAGAAAAAACGTGACAAAATAATACGCAAAAAGTTAGTAGGTTTGCGAAGTCTTAATCTAGTGGCAATTTAGAACGTGCTGTGCAGGACTTTTTAAATGTAAATTTGTAATTAAATTGATTTGAAAATAACGAAAAAGACGCTATATACACAGCACCAGAAACTTCAGCAAAAATTACATTTTTATACCTTGATCCGCCTTATTTTTAAGTTATCTTTAAGCATGTAGATTTAACGAAATAAATATTACATGGTGTGAGGTTATTTTTTAGTAAAAAATGGATTTATTATTTTTGTTCACGTTAATTTAACGTTGATGTAATTTTTGTGCTATGTGAGTATACATGAAATATACAGTGGCGCACCCAGGAATACGTCTAGGGAGGGCCCGAGAACCTGACCGGGGAGGGAGGAGTAAGGTCTCATGGTGTAAAAATACGAATTGTATATGTAAGCTGTTATGTAAATGCTTACCCTCAGATGCACCGTAAGTACTTAGGCGCGATTATGGGTTTACTCTCGATTAAGTCCTTGTTGCTTACATACAAAACAAGAAAGAGGTAAAATGGATTAGGTATGTGTTACGATGCTTCTAGGGGTTAAACCCCACATGTAAATATGGTGGAGAAGACTTTTAGTTTAATTGAAATAACGCGATTTTACTCCACCTCCGAAGTCACTAAGCTGTAAGCATTTAGTAGCCACAAAAAAAATCAAAAATTAAATGCTCTTTAAGCGCTTCTTGTCAAAGAGGAAGTCTGTGGCTATCTAGCTCAGTAGAAATTTTTTGGTCGATTTTTAATTACGAATTTTGTTTAACCAACAGGAAATTTTGTAAAAATAAATGAACCATTAACGATGAACCCATTACGGATCTAACACTTTCTTATACCATGGATCACCTAACAAAGTAAGACCCACCTATCAGCAAAAAAATAAAAAATGAGTTAGTTAGTTAGTTAGTTAAATAGGTAATAATTTGTAACTTTTTTTTTTGTTTTATTACTTAGATATTGCTACTAGAAACCCATCAACATTTACCAACAAAATTTTTTTATTACTATGTAACTCTTGGCAGCATTTAAACTTTAAACTCGCTTTTCCGAAATAACTGAAACTGTAGATAGGTGGGTCTTACTAAGGACGGCAGTATAGGGGAAAGTTGCCCGAATTGGACCGTATTTTTTATTGAACCAACTAGGGTGCAGTGGCGGCTGCTACAGGGAGGGCAATGGGGCAGTGCCCTCCCAAAACTAGACAACAAAGTATTTTTAATTGATTTATTTAAAAATAGTTAAATATTCCCGTACGACCTGTCTAGTTCTTTTTTTTTAGTCTGTGGTTAACAAAAGGCGAATAATTGGGTAAAATTTTTTAGCATAAATAATTACAAGCCGGCAGCACCGCGCGGGACAAGGTTTCAATTTCACCCGTCTTTCAGCGGTGTATAGGTGGGTATTTTCGCGCGGGCGCGGGAAGAATGTTTGTTTTATTTGACGTCGGTCATATTTATCGTAAACAAACGTTCGTTGCCCTTCCTACGTTTTGCCGGTTCTATTTTTAGTGAAGACGTATGAGTTTGTTTTGATTTGGAGTAGGTCAGTAGTTAAAACCCTTGCCGGTCGCGTGCCATTGTTTGTTTTTGTTTTTGTTTGTTTTCAAAATTAAAATAAATACCCTCACTTATATAATTAACTGTACAAATTTAAATACGTTGATATATGAACTTCGATTACAAATAAAATCTTTAGGGCCAATGGATCGGACCTAAAAATCATCCTCGGAGAGGCTGCCAGATATTCGTGTCTCGTCTCCTACAGCATTCCCTTGTAGTGTTCTGTCCATTGTTCTGGATTGATTATCTGGATGTTTACTTTTTTTTTTGTTGGGTTTTTTACTGAAGAAATGAATTTCCATACTTTAGAACTCTGCCTACCTCCTATACGGGTGTATTTATATCGTGGCATTTGCGCTCGAACATTTAATTTTTTTCTGTTCGTATCAAATTTCTTAGCTGTCTTCTGGTTTCCCTGTAGATTTCTAGATCTCTTTGCTCTTTAGTACTGAGCCATCTCAAGTATGTGCGTTTTTTCTCTTTGACAATTTCCTTTATATTTACTCTGTCCATCTTCCTGTATTTCTATTATCTTGGTATCCAACAGCCTCGTTGCTTGTTTCCTTCAAGTAGCGGCGTAGTGAGGGTTTCATGCGCCCGGGGCAAGGTTAAAGTTTGGCGCCCCCCCCCCATATAAAATCTTACTTACATCAATGTAAGAGGCGCCTTTCGGCGTCCTTTGATTTTGGCGCCCGGGGCAGGTGCCCCGGTCGCAATACCCTCACTACGCCGCTGCTTCAAGCTTTTTATTATGTTTGTATATATGTCTTCAAATAAGTGTTCTGTGTTTATTAATTTTTTATCTAATCGGTTTGAGTACTTTCGATTTCTAGACTTCTAAAGTTGTATTTTTGATTGTCTTCGATGCATTCTAGGTTTTCATTTTCTCTAATACTTTCGTCCTTATTTGTTTTTCTTAAAGGGATTAATATTTTTCTTTAACCAGATGGTGGTCAGATCCACAGGTAACACCACCAAGTGCTAGAACATCATACCACTTTAATTGCCAGTGTTGTCTACCTATAGTATAATCAATGACTTATTTAAGATTTCTTGTTGGCTAAATCCAGGTATATTGATGAATATTCTTATTGAAAACCATTATTTATTTTAAGGTCGTGGGTTTCACACAATTGCATCAGTCTCAAGCCATTATCATTTGTTACTTCCTCTCCAAATGGTCCTATCACTTTGCTCTGGGTTTGTCTACCAGTTTGGCTATTAAAATCGCCAAGCATAATTTATTTCTCTGGTATTACCGAAAGAACAGTTTTTTTGTAGCTACTCTTTCGTCATCTGATGGTGCGTAGGCTGCTACTTATATTATGACCAAGCATCTTTATGTTCACTCGAAGTATGTTTTCACTAATGCAATCGTAGTCGGTAATCTTATTTTTTAGGTTTTTAATTATTAATAAGGATACCCTTCTGGCGGCTCTCCATTCTTTTGGGACTCCAGTGAATATATGGACAAAATTGCCGACACTATTCGTACCTGTTCCTTTCTTTTTTGTCTCTGTGATTGCAATAATATCGATCGAGCTATTTTGTACCAGTGACAAATAAAGTCTTGTCCAAATTTGCATTTTGATTATCGCTATTTTGATACATCGCTATTTTGATTGTCGCTATTTTGGTTGTCACTATTTCAATACATCGCTATTTTAGTTGTCGCTATTTTGATACATCGCTACTTAGAAAGTCGCTCAATTATTACATCACTATTTTGATAGTCGCTCTTTCATTACTCCCCATTTCGTACGACGCTATTTTGTACATCGCCAATTCGTTTTGGAGCCTTTTATTAATGTTACTAAAGACTACCAAAAAACTTTCCAAACATGCTGACTAAAGCCGGAAAGTAAAGAACTTTCTCCAACCCCATGCGGTAATGTTACAAAGCTATAATTTTATAGTGCGAACACAGGCAGGAAATACCGCAAAACTGTTACAACTCTTGGAAACTGTGTAAAATATTTACAAGCGCGTTAAACTTTTCCAAGTGGAAATACAGCATGGAGAGTCTTCTTGTTTTCAGGGGTCGTCCTTTTCCAAAAAACTAAGGAAACCTTTTGATACTTACATTCCCAAATTCATTTCAAACCTCTATACTCACCTCGATTTCACATTTCCTTCGATTTAGAAAGCTCTCTAATAAAGGCCTCTATTTTTATCTTTAGTAATAATTGAAAACAAAATAATATTTTTAATTTTTAGCTATTGCCCATTAAAATATTTAAAAAGAACCTCTTTAGAGTCTTTTGTCTTTTTTGATATTCCAAAGTTTTCCCCGGATAAACATATGACTTTGTCGGCGCTGTTTTTTTTGTGCTCATCAACTTTTAAACACATTGTAAAACTGAAAGTTTGCAGAAAAACCTGTTTGTTAGGCAGTTTCCTCCAGGGTAGAAAATCAGGCCTAAACCGCTGCTAAATTTTGAATAAATAATAAACGCCTACTCTAGCTTTTCTGCTTTTGTCTTTTGGATCAGGCATACCCACATCTTAGAGTGATTTTTAACTGACGTTTTGCCAATCAATCTTCCGGCTTCTGGAATGTTAAGATATTAGGGACATTTTGAGTCAATTAAAATAATAGAAAATTTGGCAGCTGTTACCGTTACTTTTCCTAAGATTAACGGTAACATTCAGGGCAAAAAAAAAGAGATTTTGGATCACATAAAAATAACATAACAGAAATCAGGTGTTCCTGTGTCAAGTTAGTAGTTTTACATAACCTCAACTTGTTTGTTTATGTTTTTTTAGGAATTTCCTAAATTTTTAATTTGGTTTTCTGTGATTTTCATTAAAAAATGGATGAAAACATTAGGTTAGTATTAAATAGAAATGAACCAGTGAATCATGATTTAATAAGAATCAGACCAACCAGAGCTCAAAAAACGTGGACGCGCACAGTCAAACCATAGCAAAAAAAATGGTTGGTTAGAAATACGGCAATAACGGTGCCATAACGGCGCAATAACATTAAAGGTCGTCCACCGTAAGTACCGGGCACCGTTACCGTACATAACAAAAATGGAGCGAGAAGATGCTAATGCGCAGACTCAGTAATAACAATAACGGTAACAAAGCGTAAAATACGTGACCCAAAATGTCCCTATTGTATTAAAACTTATTACTTACTGTTATTTGTATCTCAAACCTTAAACAGATTTTTTTTCTAAAACTAGCTATATAGCGTTATAGCTATATAAACTAAAAGATATACATTTGTTAGTATTATTGGGCTTAAAGATTCCGTTGAGTGACGCTCACGTGTCTAATAGTGGGTAAAAACGCAATAAGCATTGATCTGGCCTGAAAGGCAGAAGAGTTGTCGTAGGTCACGGATTAGTTTGCTTCTTTTTATTTGTTTTCGATCTTTTCATTGATCGATATGTATCGCAGTTTATTTTCGCCTGCTCTTGTTCTTGTTTCTCTCGTATCTCGGTAGATGGCGCTTCTTGCGAGAGTTTTCTCACTATATACATAGGATTAGAGAGAAAACCATCTAATTAACTTCGCAAGAGTGTCACATTCACCAAGTAGTGTTCTGAGGAGTCCCATAAAAACGAAACAGTTAACTGTCAACACTTATTAGGTGTACATTAGATCTTGGACCCCCGTGAGGTTAAGCTTTCAAGCTACCCACGGAAAAATATGAGAGAAAAAAAAACTCCTTTTTACCCGATTAGCCACGAAACTTTTTTTGATTTTTTAAATTCATGGGTACTAAATTCCACGTTTGTTGATATTTTCTTCATATTATGACCTTCTTTCAAAGATAGCTTTTCAACAATAGGGGAGCGCCGGGAGAGAATGGAAAGCAGGAGGCATTGGACATCTTCAAAATTCGCTCCTTTTTAGAAAACCACTCGAAATATATACTTAAGCCAAATCATTTTAAAATGTTCTTTTCGTTTCCATGCATCGTGATTTTTGAATTAATTCACGGGTTTGTTCTAATATTGACCAGTGTTTGACTACACTTTTAACAAACTGGTTTGGTATTTTTTAGGTTGCTAATTTATTGTCAGGATTAGGTATGCTTTAATTTTAAAATTTTATTGTTTTTTTGAGGTTATATAAACATATATGAACAAATTTTGTATTTTGATAGTCGAATCGTTTTGCGGGAGGCTATTGTAACAAAATGGGATTTGAATATAAATGGTATTTTTGCCATTTATAAGTTTTTAAATATTTTGTTTTTGACATCAACAAGCATTAATTATATGCAAGACTAGGTTAAGATTAAGTAAAATTTATGGCAACACCGGCGACTTGTTTTTTGGCATGTTTTTAGGTCCGCTGTATTTTAATAAAAGTTGTATTCGGCTACTATGTCCTTTGAGCCACTAACGTCAAAATAATTCATATTTTGTAATTGGAAACAAATTTGCTAAACTATTTTCAACTTTTAAAAACACACTCTGTAATTTTAACTACTGTAGATTTTCTCCAGTCTGAAGTCCACGCATCTTGGCTTGTGTTGGTATTTTGTCTCTTAGTGGAGCGTTTAAAGCGCAGGCTATCTCTTTCTCGCCAAAGCGAGGATAAGCATAGTTCTAGCCAATAAACGACAAGGTTTTTTGTGCTTGCAAGCGTACGGTTGCTTTGACTCACAGGAAACTTTCGAAAGTCGTTGGAGCAAACATTCTTTAGTTGGGCTTGGCTTGGTTCGTTTGAATTCTTTAGTTTGCTTTGCTTTCGTTCACACTTCTTAAGGGGGGTTTTTTTCAACTGGGGAAATTTGTCAATTATTTTAACTTTGTATAAAACTGTTAACTTTAATATTCATAATTATTTTAGTCTTTTCTTTTGCAGTTTATTAATTTTAAAGCTTTTAATTAATACTGTTTCCAGTGTTTTGAAATAATGTTTTTAACTATTTTATGGTTTTTTAACATCAAAATACAAACGATTCGTTGCCCTAAAATTGGCATTTTTAATCAATAATATAGCCCAAACCTAAACAGTAATATTAAGTAAGTTAAACAGTTGATTGAATAGTTTCACCTATTCAATCAAAGTTCAAAATGTTGATAAATCAATATATTTACAACAAATATACAAAAGGTTTATAAAGCCTAAAAATTTAAGAAGTGTAAATATTTGAATACAAAAGTTTAATAATACAAAAAATTTGATATTCAATTAATGAATATAAGAAGTGATAATGTGAAATTTCGGGAAGAAAATTGAAAAGGTATGTATGATTTTCCTACATTGGTTATACATTTGAGAAAAACGTTTATAGCATAAAACTTCCTCCAAGAACCATCAAATTCCCTTTCGAGATCGTGTAAATTTAATAACATACAGTAACTTTTAATAATTTTATCAATTTTCAAATAGTTGCATAAATTGGTAGCTCGCAACTTTTAAGCCATGGCCACTTGAGTTGACAGTACCACTGTCATACACAGGCCCCTGTTACACTATGGTTGCCTTGCCAAACCTTCCCGCATGTGACAAACCCTTTAAAAGTTAAACCACAAAGTAAAGACCCTATATTTCTTGTGGTTAAACTTAAAAATGCATGTGATTTCCAACTGGATTAAATTTACTGAAGAGTCTCCAGCATTTGTGTCATGTGTAGAAGTGATACGAAATTTTATAACAAACCCAAAGTGCTCCATATTTGGACATGCTATATTTTAAGGTCGACTTTATCGAATATACCTTAACTTAATGCTGAAGTTATCACTTTATGGTAATTTTGTTTTCGTTAGATTAACAAATATTTAAAGTTATTTTTGTCAAATATATATTTTTTGCGTAATATTTTTGCTTACTAAATGATCGTCCAAACCCTCCCCGTTAATAGGGAGAGTTTAATATATAGTTGTATGCAACTGATATTAAGAGATATGCAAATGTATCAATCGGAGAGATTCCAAAATTATAGTTATTTGTTAGTCATATCTATGCTATAATTATTTACTTCTTTGTCCAAATTCTCCCGGCGTTTCCCTATTTAATTTTTTTTAACATTTTTTAAAAAGCGACTTATTTATTCAAAACAAGAAAACTGTTTTTCAAATCAAGGGTTTTCTTGAATACATTAATTAAGACGAAGAGGAACCATTGTTAAAATTAAACATAGGCTTAAGACGCAAAGTTTTAAAAAATAAATGCATATTTTTTAAGCAAGACATTAGTATAGAAAAATTAGGGTGAGCTACAAAATGTTTCAATTTGAGATAAGGCTTGTTTCAACAAGACGAACAGATTGATTTTCTAAAATTAATCTTCCTATATCAATTGCGCTTTCTTTTTTCTTCTTGCTTTTCAATTTTCGCATAATTTGTGTTCTTTTTTCACATCACTAATTTTCCATATCGACGATATTAAATTGAAATTGAAACAAGCCTATAAAAATCAAGGTGAATTGGTTATCATTAACAACCTATCACAATTTTTTACACATCATTATTATATTTTACCAATTTGCAGTGAAAAAAAAAGCAGCAGGTACCACAATTTGAGAAAAAATTAAAACTGCGTGATGCTGCTCTTATAATACACGAAGTCGTAATTTAAAGAATGGGGTAATTTTCGGGGGGATAATTTTTGGCCAGGCCGCCACTTTATTATCACATTTTACGGTAAAGTTTTGCGTGTGAAGTTGTCCGCTAAAACCGACTCGTTCATTAAGTACAGGCTTTGTGGTTGGGCTTCCGATTTGCCAAATTATTTTTTTTGCAAAACAGATATTTTGTACAGTGTGTCCAAAGTGGGAACTTTCAGTGGCGGCTCGTAACTTTCGCAATAGGTGATGATTTTTTATACTATATATATATATATATATATATATATATATATATATATATATATATATATTTATGGGTTTCACAACGTTCTACGTCTTCCGATACCCAATCTCCACTCGTTTCTGTTTGCCCATAATTCATCATCTAGGCCTCTTATTCTTATTTCACTGTTTATTCCTTCTCTCCAGCTTCTCCCTGGCCGTCCTCGTTTTCTTCGGCCAGTTGGTTTCCATTGTAGTATTTGTTTAGGTAGTCTTTCATCATTCATTCTTTGTACATGTCCGTACCACACCAGTTGTTTTGTTCTTATATCATCCACTATAGTACGTTCCCCCACTGTCATAATTTCTCTTATTCTTTGATTTGTAACTCTTTCTCTTTTTGATTTCCCTGCTGATCTTCTTTAATAGTCCATCTCCGTAGCGGAAAGCATTTTTTCTGTTCTATCCTTGATTTGCCATACTTCTGAGCCGTATGTAATAAACTTTTTACAATGGTGCTATATATAAGCTTTATGTTATGGTTTGATATACTTTGGTCCCAAATTATTCCATTTGGTAAAGTTATTGCTTTTCTTCCTTGTACGTTTCGATCTTTTATAGCTTTGTGTAGTGTTTCGTCAGCTGTAATTTTTAGACCTAAGTATTTATACTCATCACAGGACTGAATTCGCTGCCCGTTATTTAAAATTAGATCCTGTTTCATTCCACCGATACACATATACTCTGTCTTATTGATATTAACCTCTAGTCCCCACTTATTGTACTCTTCTATTAGTTTTCGTGTCATATATTCGAGGCCGTCATAATCCTGAGCCACTACTATCTGATCATCGGCGAAACATAAAGTATACAAGGTGGCCAACGGAATTCCCATTTTTTATACACACATATAAAAAATAATAATATAATGTGCTAATAATGTAAATACCTATTCTATAAAGAACTTACTTAAATTCAATCAGAGAAATCAGGTAGATAGTAGGTTCACGATGATGCAACTGCAATTTAATTTAAATTTTGCTGCTTATATGCGAGGCAAATTCGTTTATCCTTTAAATTTGCGAACTTATTTAATAGTTCCTTTTCGATACAAATGTTTGATACATTTATCAGTCTTTCCTTTAACCTGATACTTCGCAGGTAGATTTTAATACGTTTACGACACGAAAAGCTGCGCTGTACCGAAACGCTAGTGAATGGAATAGTCACTATTTCACACACAACAGCTTATAAGCTTTCTTGAAGATGCTTCTATTCTCAAATAAATAAAAACAAATCAGAACCGAATGTAAACAGTACGCCAATAATCGTACATTATTTCATTAATGTACGCAGGTGTTACACCTAATTTTTTGCCCTGCTAAAGCATGCGACGTTGGTATGACAACTAACGGACGCCTTCATCGCTCGGCATATCCGTGCACTGTAGAATTCCATGGCGATATGTTTTGTTGCCTGCGAATTGCACAATATAGAACAAGAAGACAACATGTCGCTATAGAGTAACAGTACAAAATCCACGGCAGGAAACGCTCATGGTTTTTTATCGTGTAATAGGTAATAAGGTGATCAAACAACAAAGGTGATCAACCGCTCGTTCAGTTTTGCAGACGCAGCGCTCCGATTTTTATTTTTTGTCCTAACCTAGATTCTCAAATTACAGTGAAGTCCGGATATAACGAACCTCAAAAATGAACTAAATACGGTTCGTTATAAACAGTAATAAATAAATTTTGTTTAATGTTTTGTGTTTCTTTTTTAATAGTATCCAAGATTAAGAAAACTAAAAATATTACAAAAAATACTATAAATTTTTATATTTTTAGAAAACGGCAGAATACATACGAATAAAGACAATTATTATTATTGTTATACATATAAATATGTAAAGTACATAATATGGTGGTATGTAATACATACATAAAAGAAGCCTAAATCATTTTTTTTATTATTATAAATTCCATAATTTTTGTTTGTTTATATAGCTTTCAAGGTTACAAAATGATGCCCATATTTTATGAGGAACTTGACATGATTCCAAAAAATTACGAGTTTCCGAAATTTTGTTTTCCATTTCACGAATGGTTGGAACATAAACCTTAGTGACTTCAACAGAATTATCTTGAACAGGATCATCATTATCTTCGTCATTATCACTTGAAACCATGTTTGAGGTTACGGAGAGATTATAATTTGCTCATCAGTCAACGTTTCTCTTGCTACAATGTCTTTATCA
This sequence comes from Aspidapion aeneum, assembly GCA_963576565.1. Classification (NCBI taxonomy): domain Eukaryota; kingdom Metazoa; phylum Arthropoda; class Insecta; order Coleoptera; family Brentidae; genus Aspidapion; species Aspidapion aeneum. The sequence goes on from OY755043.1 coordinate 28,599,831, forward strand.
ATAGTCACATAATCGTTAAAATCGAAGTCACACATTTTTCTCTTAGCTTGTTCTTTTACTAAATCAAGCATATCATTATCGAATTCATACTCGTGATCATATTCTGGGTCTTGTGCATGTCTTTGCAACCATTCGTGTCGTTGCCGTATCGTCTAGTGTGAAAACGCCCATTGTCTGCTTTTATAAAGTTCGTTTTAAAAGAAAAATACATATTCTAGATTATTAAAATTAGGTTCGCTATATCCGGAAGTTCGCTATAAGCGGGATCGTTATAACCAGTAAGACAATACATGAGTATTCATGGATGACTTTTCGTATAAAGAAAAAAGGTTCGTATTAACCAGAAGTTCGCTATAAACGGGTTCGTTATAAGCGGACTTCACTGTATTATATTTAGTCTGGAAAAAAGAGGTGAAGCTTCACCTGCGTCATTGGGCGAGCCGCCACTGCAGTTACCCACATAGCACAATCACGTGTTTATCACGTAAAAAGCGCGTGAGAAAAAAAACGTTGATTTTAAAAGCTGCTAGAAAAAAACGTTTATTTTAGATATGAAAACACTTTTAATACGTCATTCATTAACGTTATAAACAATAACGTTGCTAAAAACGCCGTTGAAATAACGCCATTATCAAATTAAAACGTAAATGTTTTACGTTATTTTCAAGTGAACGCTAAGTAGATTTTTATCAACGTCAAAATTACATTAGGTTCGCGCCTTTTCTACACGAATTTTAAAACTCGACTTGCATAGCTTTTCTACCAAATAATTTTGCAATTTTACTAGAAGCAGCGACACCTATTGGCGACATTTTTCACTTCGACGAAATCTATCAGGGAGTGCCTTGGCCTCTAAACTTCAAATTCCAGTTAATGAACTGATCCCTGATCCTTCACTATCACGACGCATCAGTTATTAACCTGATAAAGACACATTAATATTGTGTAAAAGTGTTTACTGTTGAAAAATCTTGTTTAACTTTTAAAGAAAACATAATATATGTATAGAGATTTTGTCTTGCCTTGAGCGGCATATTTTCAAATTGTCTTGAAGTGTTGTAATCTTAAACTAGTGAACTTTTAGAATTTCCTTTCGCGTCACTTTTAAGTTAAAAAAAAGTTAGTAAAAAAACGTAGAAAGTTATTACTTTTAACAAGTCTTTATCTAGAGGGCTTTTAGAACAGGCATTCCTGCCCTTTTTTGATTAAAAAATATATAGAGAAAAAACGTGACAAAATAATACGCAAAAATTTAGTAGGTTTGAGAAGTCTTAATCTAGTGACCTTTTAAAACATGATGTGGAGGAATTTCGAAGTGTGAATTTGGCACATGCAATTAACGAGGGTAAAAAAGACATATATATACAGCACCAGAAACTTCAGCAAAAATTACATTTTTTAAGTTACCTTTAAGCATGTAGTTTTAACAAAAGAAATATTATATGGTATGAGGTTGTTTTCTAGTAAAATATAACTTTATTATTTTTGTTCACGTTAATGTAACGTTGATGTGATTTTTTTTGCTATGTGGGTAGTTCCAGACGTACGCTGCATCCGGAAAAATCTGTCGCAATTAGTGACTCTTTTACGTAAGTTTTTCATTAAAAACCTCGTTAGTTATTATTATCGTCTAAAGTTTATTGGTGGCCAAGGAAGTCTTTGGTCATTTCGTTTCAAGAGGCCGCTAGCTATTTCATTTACAAGCAGAATATAAAATTATGATGCAAAAATTACAAATTACTGTTTGGAATATTGATGACTTCAGCCATCGATGATGGTTGATGAATATTTCCATAAAACCACGTTAATTATAGCGACATTCAACTGAAAATGTGCATGCTCTAGAGTCACTTCATCTAGCTTTTCACCTGATTTTTTCTACAAAGAAAGAATCCTAATTTCTTTGTGGTTTTTTGCACGTACTTATAAAATACAATGCAATGCAATACAATATTCCATTAATCCCTGTTAGCCATTTACACAATGACTGGCGTTTGATGCAAACATTCCAAAATAAAGATTCAAAACATGCATAGATACCAAATTGTCAACTTTTAGCCGATGATTTGACGTGGCGAATACACGAATAAAATAATATGCATGTGTAAAAGTATAACCAATCAGGATATTTTATCTTAAGGAGCGCAAAAAGGATAGACTTATGCCCATTGATATTCAAATATGTTTGCATCATCGTAAAGTACCGTGGGTATTGGAATAATAAGTACTATATGAAAATAAAAGCTGTCCAAAATTTTTAATATATTTTTGGGATAGGAGGATCAAATATTACAAAAATACCAAAAGTTCGATTTAAAAAATAAATTTCTCTTCAATAAAACTGCATAGAACCTTATTTGGTACTGATAGCCTCTACAAAAGCTCTATAAGAAGCTGTTAAGTAATTTAAATCAGTATATGAACACAGTAAACAATTATAAAAAAACATTAAACTTGTTTGGATTGGAGTAGGTGACCCCATAGCCATTATAACGACACTCCAAATTAGATCTAATGAGACCCAGAGCCGATTACATATACGCGCATAATAAGTAGAAAAGAAGAGCAACGAACGAACTGTGATAGTTATAAGAACTTAATAATAACGCATATATAAGAGCATCAAAACTTGTTTTTAATACGAATCCTATTTAACAAGTTCTACAACTAGTTAGGGCAGATATAAAAACGCCAATAATTGGTTAACTTTGGAATATTAGAGAGTGTCAGTCAAGCAATAATCTTTAAACTATAACTTACGACAATGCAAACACAATAACAATCATAATAAGAAAGATATGCCCCAGTAACATTTTCAATTACACGGTAAAAAAAATTGTCTTGGATTAAAGCAAATTGCTTTGGAGTAAAATAATTTGTGCTTTCCTATTCACCAAGAGAATATTTTCCTGATATAGCACAAAAAATGTCTTACCTCTTAATTTTAATGTGAAACAGAAATTGTTTTAATATAAATTCGAACTGAATTAATCTAAGGCACGGTTTTCTCTGGAAGCAAACTATTACTTATATGAATACAATTTGCTTTGTTACAAAACGGAGTATACTGAAACACAACAATTAAAGAAGAAAAATAAAGTCTCATTTCAAGATTAAACGCTGCGTGGAACTAAAAAGAAATATTTTAATTCAAAACAAATTGTTTTAAGGTAAAACAATTTATTCCAGAAAAGAACGTGTTTTCATTGTAGACGAAATTTTTTACCGTGTACCTAAGGTTTTATAAATTTAATTCACAGTTCTTATAAGCATCTTTAGATTATATAACGAGTTTTCCTGGTTTTATAAAACATCTAAAAGTTGCGGTAAGTTATGTAACGGTGATTAAAAGAACCTGATGGAAACAAAAGTTTTATTAACTTACAAAAGTTGATTTACAAATGAAGTGTAATATAATTAAATTAAAAATATTTTTTATTAGGATTTTTTTTTGTATTGTTGAGGAAGGTAGCGCGGTTATGCGGCCTTAAAGAGCAGTCGCCCTGCCCTTTATTCTATGTTTCGGGTGACCCTAGACGAAAAGAAATGCGACAAAAACTCTCTAATATTATACTTAATACGGGTTTTTTTTATGAGGTTTTACTTTTTATTAGGATAGTGCCACTAGGCCTCTCAGAACCACTTTACATCAAATTGGAAAAATCCGCGGCTGTAGAAGGCCATGTTTACGTCCTCCAGTGTAGCCTTTAATAACGAATGCCTTTTTAAACTCGGACTTTATCTGGGGAAATTTAATTGAAATGGATTTTAATTAGAATAAAATCTTGGTGTTTAGTGGTATATAAATAATGGGTACAAAACGGGTTTAGTTGCCGAGTGTTAATTTTCCTTGAAACCATTTGTAGCTTCAGTAAAAACGATTAAGGCCGCTTGACATGGAGCAATATACTTGCAGTTGCATGCAAGATTAGGGTGCCTGAAATGACATCTATTGTATAAACAAAAGACATATTATGTTATTCAAGGACACTAATCTTGCATGCAACTGAAAGTGTATTGCTCCGTGTCAAGCAGCCATATTAAGCCCGCTTGACATGGAGCAATATACTTGCAGTTAGTGTCCCTGACATCTGTTGATTGTAAGTCGCTGTAGTACTCTGAATTTAATGTTCTTCCTTTTTCGAGATAATCTATGAGGAGTATCTCTTTAGCGTCTCAGAAGACCGTTGCCATGACCTTTCCAGCAGACGGTACTGCCTTTGCCTTCTTTGGAACTTGTTCATTGTTTGGACTGTTGCTTAGTTTCAGGGGTATAATGATGAACCCATGTTTCATCAACCATAATAAATTTACGCAAAAAGTCCCCTGAATCACGTCTAAACAGTGTCAAATTCTTCTCTGAAATGGTTAGACGCACGAGCTTTTGATCTGGCGTGAGCAAACGCGACACCCATCGGGCGGATAGCTTTCTCATACCTAAAACTTCACATAAAATCTCGCTCTTTTGATATGTCCACAGCCTCAGCTACCTCTTCCAGTCTTAATCTGCGATCTTTTAGAATTAGTTTCTGAATGGTTTGCACCATTTCTTCAAAAGTTGCCGTTTTTGGCCTGCATCAGTGCTAGTACGACCACGTTTTAAGTCCGTGGTATAGGAAGGAGCAGATTCCCCTAGTGTAGCATCTAGTTCAGCTTTTATTTCCGTCCGCGATAACCCTTTGATATGAAAATATTTTATCACGTTTCGTTTTTTTCCATCTTTTAAAATTGACACACTGTATAAACTTTAAAAATAATCAGGACATAAACTACTTGACGCACTTACTTTAAACTTCGAGCGTATGCTGATCACAAGGAAGGCTACACAAACACGTTGGAACACGAAAGTAATTCGGGCCTGCTATAGGCTAGGCCGGAAATTTTTCATCCCATCCTCGTACATACAAACCTCTCGTTGCACCAGAATAAAAGTTTTAAAAGTCCAAAAACCATTAAAAAAAGCGGTCTTGTCTTATGTGGCCCGATCTAAGTGCTCCTCTTGTATATATCTTGTCGTCTGGTTATATAAATAGCTTTACCTCGGCCTAAGTGTGATACAACCGCATGTCTTTTAAATTACCGCAATTTACTTTGTCACGTTTTACGGAGTTTCTTTTGTTTAACGATAGCTTCTTTTGTGTACACCAACGCTGTTTCGACACGGGGAGCTAATTTTTTAATGTCAAACTAAATTTTCGGATGTCTTATTTTATTGATTAGGTACGCTGATGATCCCACGGATTAGGATACTTTGGTACTTTCTTTTTAATTTATGCTAAGTGTATTTCGTTGTTTATTTCTTTAGTTCTTTGTAACTTTTGTTCTTTATGTGCAAAAAGTGGAAGCAACGAGTGCAAAGAAAAGCTGAAAGTTGGTCACGTTCTGTGTTTTAAAGATGCGATACTAAAGGTATTTTTCTAAAGAATTTCCGTTCGAACTTTCTTTAAAAAAATACTTTTTTATCGAAAAATTTGAAACGACGGGCAATAGCTAAGAAAAGTACTGTACACATTTTACAACAGGACTTACAACAATACCCGACAGGACGCTACACAACTCAAGAGGACACTACAAGACCCAACAGAACATGAGAACCCAACAGGATTCAAGTTTTTTTGAGAGAAATAGAAAAAAATTGGGTGAGGACCTTTTTGTTTTGGTCACTACTGTACAAATTTCACAACAGGACTTAAAACAGGACTCGATAGAAACCGACTGCACAAATTTTACGATACCGATGACCTCTCGTTTAACATTTTCTTTTCAAAATCAAGTTTTTCGAAAAAATTGCTTTTTTTAAAAAGTTTATTTATTTTTCTGGGAATCACATGGGAATCATATGGGAATCATATGGGAATCACCTAGGAATCGCTGGGAATTACTGGAAATCACCTGGGAATCGCTGGGAATACCTTTAAAAATGCAAAAACTGTTCGTTTTTTGGGTTAGCGAATTCCCCCTCGGTTTATTTTAAGAATCCATTTTTTTAAAAACGTTTTAATAAAAGTTTTATTTTAACATATTAGTGAAAATATCGAGACTGCGCAAAAATCCTACATATCTATTAAAAAAAATACTATAGGTACCTAATCTAACAACATATCTATTGTTCTATTGATTGTTATCAACAACTCAGCTTGTGGTATTTTGACAATAAAATGTGTATTAATATATCTTACAAAATATTATACCTAATTAATTCAAGAGATTGTGAACTCCAGCTGCGATTTGCATTTGAAAAAACAATAAAACCTTTCGACATTTAGCATAATAATAAGTACAACATTTTTTCTTGAATTGTTTTCAAAGACATTTTATATTGGTAATATCACACAACATAATAGTGGCACGGATTTCCTTAAAAGAAAATGGATTGTTAGCCCCTTGGTTCTTGGCCACTGCTGAAAGGATGTTGACCATTGCTGCAAAATTTCTGTTTGGCAACACTGATATTTCTTCAATAGATTGTAGTTTGGTAACAATGACTATTATTAAAAATCTCAAAAAACTTAACCCAATGTTCTCAGAAATCTCTTAAAATGTCTTAAGAAAAAGATTGCCAACACTTTGACATAGAAATCACACGAAATCAATGCCAAAAGGAGTTCCGATGACGCGTGCAAATTTCCGTTGGCAATACTGAAACTCTTTATTAGTATGGAACACTGATTAATAAAAAATTAAAATAATACTTCCTGTGTCTTCGGTGTTAACTTTTGCTGATGTATTTTTCTTAAGTACTTTGATCGTTTGCTGTGTTTATTTTGTCTACCGTTAGGGTAAAAGCTATACTCACCATGAAGATTCTGCTTAGAAAGAAAACTACTAATTTAGCAGATGTAAGCAAATCGCGACGATCCGTGAACTAAACGAAGAAGGAAAGAACACTTGGGGAGAAAATTATAGGCAGCTAGACAATATGAGCTGCCTAGGGATGTCAGGGGAGATCCCACAAGGTCTCGTTACACGATAGAGATTGTCTTTTGTTTTAATCTGCGAAGCGAGAAGGAGGTGAGATTTCCGTTTATATGAACTTTGCTTTCGGATAGAAATCAAGTGAAAATCACCCTGCGCATGCGGAAGTCAGGCAGCCAAAGTACACTTGATAGGGCCAGCGTCTTGTAAAATTAGCTTACCTAGGTATTCTGTTCTCCACTGATGACGTGAAACACACAGAAACGTACGCCTGGAGATACTACCTTGTGTAGGTTGGAAACTAACCAAAATCAACTCTTCCTTCTCTTTCTGACACTGGCGAGTTAGGCACACACACCTTTGTGTGAAGTATAAAATTCGTTTTGACATCAATAATTACTACTGGGCAAAAGAAAATAAACATTTGACGGTAAATCCCTAAAAATTAAATGTTTGGTGGGGGGTTCTTGGAGATAATATCACTGGGCTATTATTAATGATAACTTGAAGGGGCCGCTTATTTAAACTTGTTGCAAAATCAGGTGATTCCTGCAATTTAACAATTGCCGGATCTTGATATTCAGTCAGTTTGGTTTCAGCAGGAGGGGTGTCCGGCACATGATGTTTAACCCGCCGAAATTTTTAGACGAAGTTTTTCCCAGACGAGAAAAAAGCAGATTCAGTATTACAAGATGGCCCCCTAGATCGCGTGACCTGACTGTATGTAATTTTTTTTATTTGAACTTATGTCAAAAATAACATGTTTACATTTGATCACATACAGCTCATAATTTTGCCGACCTTTGAATTAAAATTGAAGAGGATTTGAATTCGATAACACCTGAGAATTTTATAACCCTTTAGATTATTGTTTAGCACAACAGGATGGCAAGCTTAAGCAATTAATTTGAATAATTGGTTAGCTCTTAAAAGGACCCTGTTAAGTTTTTAAAATCACATATTCTTACTTTTTTTAAGCTGTTGAATCGGCTATTACCACACTACATTTTTCTTTTTAAGAAATCCGTGAACAGTGGCCGCTAATTTCACATCTGTTTTTGCTGCATTTGACATTCAACTAAATCATATTACTACAAATTAATGCTAAATACAGGCTTATTAAAAAACAATCAAAGAAACGGTTTAATGCAAGTCACTCCCATTATTGAATGAAAAAAAAATCGGTATAATGCAAATGATACAAGAAACAGCTATTATAAATTTAATATCTGTTTCAGTGTCTATGAAATGTATTTTGAAATCCATATCAGGTTCTTTAAAATTTAAATGTGTGATGCGACTTCACCAGTTATGTTTTTTTGTGAAATTACCGTGTTAATTTAGTGACGTTCTTGACATAATCATTAAAGATAAAGTAGTATTATCAATAATCCTCAATTTTTTGATTATCTCCCGATATTGGGGGATCCTGATCACAGGAGAATAGACAAAAATCGGGGAAAAATTAAATTAAAGGTAAAACTTAAATTAACAATATTTCAAACAAATTGAGTGAGTTGTAATAGTAAGTTGGGTAGGCTCTAGGCCTGGCGACTAGGCACATGAAGGGCCCTTTTCGCCAACCCCCCGGCATCCCCCTACCCTACTGCGTCCTTCATTTGCTAAGGAATCTGCTAGGCTTCTGTGCAAAGACCAGAATCTCGGGCAACCTCAGATTCAGAAGGTTCTCCGTCTCAAAGGCTTCCTCTTCGAATACCTCTCTTCTTGCCTCCTTGTATGCTTCACATGATGAGAGGAAATGCGCCGAGGTCTCGTCCTCGATGCATATCTGCCGGGATCCACCCCTGGAGAGTGCGTCTGCTTTCTCGTTTCCTGGGACTCCCATATGGCCTGGGACCCATACGAACTCCACCTCTTACTCCGGCCAACTCCTGAAGTGCATCCGCTTACTCCTGCACCAAACACGCGGACATAGTTGGTTTGAACAGTGCTTTCAGCGCAGCTTGACTGTCTGAACAGATGCAGAGGCGCTTTTCTGTTTAGTTCCTAATTTCTTCCTCCCATGTTACCGCCAGTAGAGCGTAAACCTCCGCCTGCAAGAGTCTTGCATTGGATCTCGGCGAGTAGTTTTTTCCAATACCCTTGCTTTCCACATACACTCCTGCACCGGTTGACTTCCGGTCTGTTAGCCTTGATCCCTCTGTATAGCACACCGTGGCATCGCCAAGGAATTCAACTTTGTCCTTTTTCCATGCATCGCTTGGCGGTATTGTTATACGGTAACTCCTCTTCTCCCTTAACCGCTTTTCTGGCATCGCTAGCCTATACGTCGATAGAAAATGTTAAAAATGATCAATTTGACGATGACAAATAATTAAATGAATCATTATGATAAAAAAATATGCTATTGTTTTTTTCCAAAAAATTGTAGGTTATGAAGATACATTGTGGGCAATAACCTTTGCAATAGGTATCAATTAATTTTTTTAAAGAAATATTCTTTCTTGAACTATAAGTTTACAAAAAAAATGTAAGGTGGGTTTTTGATTATTTACTTAAAATACTAATATAGCACTACACATTTTAACACTCAATTATTGCGTTTATTGTAATATATAATTCCATAAAATTTTGGTTTTATGGTTATGCCACTGGTGCAACCATCGGGGCCATCGAGCCAGCCCCTTCTCCATTTTTGAAATTAGACCCCTCCCTTCACACAAACATAGTTTCTGGGTGCGCCACTGAGTTATGCAGTAGCAGGTAATACATCAATATTACAACGTGTAGTTCTGACATTAACCAGGGACATTAGTAGATAAAAATCTTTGTCTACATGTATTTTGTACTACTTAGTTATTATATCAGTAATCTTTTTGAACTGTCTTACAAAAGCAGTTTTTATTTGGCTCGGGGTCTTAATTATAACGCTTTGATATACAGTTCCACTTGTTTTTTTCCAGTTGCTGCTGACTGACTGCATTTCGAAGGTTAAATAATTGCGAAAAATGAAAGCTTGCATACCTAATCAATGTTAGTTTTGATATCGTTAGTTTTTGCTCTTTAATAGGCTAAAATTGACACATTTTAGCATGGCTTCATATTTCAAGATTTCAAGATAATGATTACATGGGCGGATACAGAAAGGCTGGGGGGCTTAACCCCCCTCCAAAAAACCTAGAAATAGATTATATTAAAAATATATATTTTTCTATTTTTTACCCAACTGCAGCACGGCGAAAAGAAGGGTAATGTTTTTCGTTTGGGATATGTATGTAAGTATGTAAACATGTATGTTTGCTAGAGGCTAAATGGCTGGACCGATTTTGACAAAAAAGTTGTCGTTGAATTGCTACTGATCCCGAAGGTGCTATAGGCTATATTTTTTTAAATATAAATCAACATGGCGTGCTTCAGATGCCATTTTGTCAAATGATGTAGGCTTTAAGGCATACAAATTATCTAAATTTCAGGCGATTCTATTGAAATTTGTTTGATCACCCATTGCAAATGTTCTCTAATTTGCTGGAGTTACTTTGTAGTCCTTCCCCCCACCCAATTCAAAAACCATATTCGCATAATTTCTTTCTTTCTTTCTGCATACGCTTTTGGATTTTTTCCAACACTATTTTACAAGTCACCCCCCCAACCTCGCCTCTCCCTCTCTCCTCCACGCCCTTCCTATTAGTAATAGTTATAGCTATAACTTTCACAAATATAAAGAGATTTTAATAGTTCTTTCTGCACACGCTTTAAGACTCATTTTACTAGTTTCCCCCTCCCTTTACCTCTCTTCTCCCACCCTCTTTATTAGTAATAGTTGTAGATATACCTTTCACAAATATAGATAAATTTCAAAAATTCTTTCTGCACACGCTTTAAGACTTTATTTCCAACATCATTTTACTAGTTTCCCCGTCCCTCTCCTCACCCCTCCCTCCTTATTTGTAATAGCTGTAGCTACCTTTCACAAATATAGAGCGATTTCAAAAATTCTTTCTGCACACGCTTTAAGACTGTTTTTGCAACGTTTAATTTTACAACTTTCCCCCACCCTTTCCCTCTCTTCTCTCCACCCTCCTTATTAGTATTAGTTGTAGCTATACCTTTTACAAATATAGAGCGATTTTAAAAATCCTTTCTGCACTCGCTTTAAGATTTTTTTCGGCACCATTTTACTAGTTTCCTCCTCCCTCTCTCCTCCCCCACCTTCACTTAATGGAAGGTAACACAGTTCGCGTCCGTAGAAAATCTACACGTACTTTTTGGGTAAAGCTAAATGAATTGTATATGCATAGTGCTTTTTATAAAGCTGAATAAGAATTAAACCTAAAATTTGAAAAAAATAATAATACAAAGAACACCCAACTGCTAAATTTACTTGTTACTACTAGTCGCAGTTGGGTACAAAATTACCCAATAACCTGATTCATGAAAATACAAAACTGTATAATTTCGTAAGTGCGATTTTGGCATCAAAACTAAAAGTTGAAGCATGTCGTACATTATAGATACCTATCAATTTTGTATTCAACTCCGACTAGTAGGTACAAGTAAATTTAGCAGTTGGGTGTTTTTTTCATAAATTTTCTTTTATTAATGTTTATCAAATTGAAATAAAAAAAATTCCAAACCCCCCTGAACCATTTTTTTGTACTACACGCCACTGATTATGATATTATCAGTGTTATCATAAAACTTCATCAGGGCAGAAAGGAATCAAACGGTTGACTGCCGTTATCTGATGATTTCATTAGATTGTGGAACATTTTGCTGCCTCCCTATCAAAACAAAAAAAAGAAAACCAGGACTTCTCTGTGGTTTTAAATTTTACGAACGCAATCTTTTGTTTTTTTTTTGAATTTCAATAAATTAAAAAGAAAAGAAAATTGAAACCTAAAGCAGTCATAGCTTTTCCTGAACAATTTTACTTTTAAAAAATTTCCGTTTTAAAAAAATCTATTTCATAAACTTATTTTTCAAGAAAGTAGCGTCTCGAAAAAACTAATTTTGAAAAAATGTTTTCAAAACTTTTTTTGTCAAAAAACTTTTTAAACGTTTTATAAAAAATCGATTTTTAAAAATTGTTTTTATAAAAGCATTTTTGCAAATTCCTTTTCTAAAAAAAATATTTTGAATGAATGTTTACAAAAATTTCTTGTCCAAACATTTTCCATTAAGAAATAAATTTAATGAGAAAAGTTACTTAAAAAAAAAATATTTATATCGAGGGCCTCTACTCGAAACTATAACCAAGTACCTGCATAAAAATTATGGCATTTCTTGTTTTTTTTCGAAATATTTTCTTTTAAAAAAATGTTTTTCTAAAAAGTTATTTTTCCAAAAAATGTTTTTGAAAAGTATTTTGCTAAACATATTTTCACGACTGAGCTATTAGGTATATGGAGAAATAAAATGGGAAACTAAAGGGTTTTAACATTATAGCCATTAGATTAAACGCTTTAAAGGTCCAAACTTTGTGAAATTTTAACATTATTTTGGAAACTTACTGCTAACAGTGCTAAATGTTTCGAGCAAGTGCGACTTCTATTGCAACAGAAACTTTAACAACATCACAGACAATGTAATTTAGACAGTTTTAAAAACATTTTAGAGCACAGGGCGTATTTCCGGAATTAGAGCGAAACACGTTTGTGACAGGAAAATTCCATCATAGATTTATTAACAGTGCTTGATTATTTTCCAGGATAATTGGTACTTATATACGCATGAGCGCACCCAGGGGAGGGGGTCTCGTTTCCCAAACGCCCTCCCCCCAAACCTAGGATTTTTTTAGATATTTTATTTTCATAAATATTATGAAAAAAATCAAACAAGTTTCGTGGCAAATCGGGTAAAAAGGAGTATTTGTTTCTCTCATATTTTTCCATGGGTAGCTTGAAAGCTTAACCTCAAGGTGTCCAAGATCTAATGGACACCTGGTAAGTGTTCACAGTTAACTGTTTCGTCCTTATGGGACTCCTCAGAACACTGCTTGGTCAATGTGACACTCTTGCGAAGTTAATTAGACGGTTTTGCCTCTAATCCTAAATATGAGAGAAACAAAAACTCTTTTTTACCCGATTAGCCACGAAACTTGTTTGAATTTTAAATTCACGGGTACTAAATTTCACGTTTGTTAGTATTATTTGGCTTAAAAATTCCGCTGATTGACGCTCACGTGTCTAATGGTGGATAAAAACGCAATAAGCGTTGATCTGGCCTGAAAGGCAGAAGAGTTGTCGTAGGTCATGGATTAGTTTGTTTTCTTTTTATTTGTAATCGGTCTTTTCATTGATCGATATGTATAGCAGTTTATTTTCGCCAACTCTTGTTCTGGTTTCTCTCGTATCTCGGTAGATATCGCTTCTTGCGAGAGTTTTGTCACTATTTACATAGGATTAGAAACCAAACCGTCTAATTAACTTCGCAAGAGTGATTGACCAAGCAGTGTTCTGAGGAGTCCCATAAGGACGAAACAGTTAACTGTCAACACTTATTAGGTGTCCATTAGATCTTGAACCCCCGTGAGGTTAAGCTTTCACACTACCCACGGAAAAATATGAGAGAAACAAAAACTCATTTTTACCCTATTAGTCACGAAACTTGGTTGATTTTTAAATTCACGGGTCCTAAATTTCACGTTTGTTAAATATTATGATACAATAGCAGAAAATAAGACATCATGAGGCCTCGGGCCATACTCCTGGTTGCACCACTAGTATACGACATTACACCAAAATACACCCGATATATTCATGACCCTCTAAGGGCCCTCAGAGTTTATAATAAAGGACAAATAAAAAATCGTCTAAGATCATAAAGGAAAATGGCAGAACAGTCCTGTTAAAAACGGAATTATTCCTAACCGGACATTATCAAAAACGTCATTCTCCAAAACAAGACAACAGCAAATCGAAGTTCTGTATAACGCCTTTTATCAAAACAGGACAAAATCATTAAAAGGGGTCGAACCTAGCATGTGACGTTCACCTAAAGAAGAGCGGCTTTGATATTGCTATGCAACTGAAGGGTCCTTCACTGCAATTTCTTTACTGCTATTCCTAAAGAAAACGCCGTATCGGGATTGTTATTATAGCACATACGACATACGAAATTTTCATTAAGCAATTAATTGACCAAGAGGTTCGGTTTGGTTCGGCTAACACCGATTTTGACCTCCAAATAGAAGGACAGGGGAGCTTATTAATGGAGAAAAACATACATATTTATTTTTTTATGTATTTTGGGGTTCAAAAAAACAATGTTATTTGTTCGCGACTTAAATTTGACGCCAAACTTTCATGACACCGATTTGCATGAGAGGAAGAGAGGTGGAACCAATATACATAAAAAGATAGGAGACAGTTGCTCATGCTAGGCCGGCCCCTTTTTATGATTTTGTCCGGTTTTAATAAAAGACTTTATACTAAACTTTGATTTTGCTCTTGCCTTGTTTTGATGAATGACGTTTTTGTATAATCTCCGGTTATTAAAAATTCAATTTTTGCCATTGGACTGTTATACCATTTCCATTTATGATCTTGGACGATTATGTTTTTGTCATTTACGACGATGCCATGGATAGGGATTCTCCGAAAACTATTGGTTTGCGTTTCCAAGTTTTGTAATTTTGTCTGTGCTGTGGTCGGCCCCCTCTAATTCAAAATACTGTGTATGCCTGTGTAATCAAGAATTTGGTAATATCTTTCCTGGTATAAATGTCTCGTCCATGAATATATTATTGAACAGTCGTTCTTGTAATTCTTATTTGATAAATTGCATACTTATTAAAAATTGATCTAGGATGCTTTTTAAAAAATCTAAAGTCAAACTTTTCACTTGTTGCCGAATGTAATATTGTTCCTGCTACTCCTGGGCTAGCTGCAGCCGTTGCGCTGTTGTGTCACACAATTATAACAACCAAGAAACTAATTAATTTACAGTGGTTATTTAGGGAGCAAGTCTTGGAATAACCAAAAACAAGATGGATGTGTTACATGAGCTCCAGCTTTTTAAGCTGCTTTCGTTGTAACAGAGTACAGGCACTGATGATCCGTAGTACAGGACCTGTAAGTGGCTTTCCAGGGGCTTGGTAAATTTTTAATTAATTTTTAAAATTTTATAAGTACTCGGAAATATAAATTTTTAAAATTACTATCGCATTGTATTTTAGCTAAAATTTTATTTCTATTTTGATATCTAAATCTAATCTAAAATCAAATCCAATTCCAAAGCCGAAACCAAATCTCAATCTATTGTCCATATAATATAGCCCTTTATTTTCAATAATAAAATGTTATATTGAGTGTTCCAGTTTAGAAAATCACCCTGTACGTGATTATTACCCTTTAATGCAACAACTAGATAACTCGAAATATATGACTTCTGAGTTACCCAGTAAAAGCTGACCTATTATTTATCTTTAATGCAACATCTAGATATCAAGTACGAGCAACCAAACTTGTTTAAAGACTTAAAGGGTTACAAGAAATAGATAAATCCGAAAATGCACATTTTATAAAAAGACATCTTGAGATTTTCATTCTTATTAGGTGGACATTTACTGGTTTTTTACTGGTCATTCACTGGTGGCAACTGGTCGTTTATTGCAATTTTGTGTAATTTTTCCAAAAAATAATTAAATCTTTTTAAAAAACTTAGACATTTAGTATTTTGCTTACAAGAAAATTAAAAAAAAACAAACACATTTTCCAGCCACCATTTTATTAATTGTTTCCTGTCCTTCCTTTCCGTATCCTTCACTGGTCGGTTCACCCTGCATGGTTCGGCAATGCCCACATTTTAAAAATTTCTAAATTAAATTTTTAGGAATATTTTTTATTCGGATTTATGGCATCTATATTAGTAGGCCTAGTCAGCAAACATCGATAAAACTGTTCCTTGATCAATTCTAAGCAAAATTTGTTGTATGATTAGGGCGGGGGGGGGGGAGTTCCGATTGGTTTAGGCGCAAAATGCAAAGAAACTTGTTTTAGTGTGACTAATCTCTAAGTATAGGAAATATCTCTGTCAAAAAAGAAAATATTTAATTTTTGACAATTTAGCTAGAGCTATTTCCCATATATATTACTAAGAAAAAAAGTTTCTCGAATTCATATTCTCTTTTGCATTTTGCGACTAAACCCATCTGCAAATAGGAAAGGTTTATATATGCATTTTTTTTAGAATTGCTCACTGAACAATTCTATTAATGTTTGCTAAGAAAATAAATTCCAAGAAATTTCACGGCCTCCCCTACAATATGGTTTTAGTAAACTACAACTCCGTGATTTTGGTGTTAAAATGATTGGATTAACTTCCACAATTTTCGGAAGTCCAAGATTCGTGCATGCTACCGTTGCAAATGCAGCGTAAAATTAATTTTGCAATTATTTATCGTGTCACTTGCGCCCACGTATATATGTCTATTCAAATTTATTCTTTTTTTTTTGTTTTGCTTGAAATGCCAAATAATTGAGTTTAATTTAAAAGTTCCACTTATACAAATTTAATTGAATAATACTTAATATTTGTTTACAATAATTCGAAGTTGAATATCCATAAGAATTAATAGTTTTGTACTGTACAAAGTAATTTTGTTTTTATTGTTTTGGAAATTTTCTTCTTTCTAGTTTAAAGATCCAGTATTCTCAAACACTCAAGAAAAAAAATTCCTAATAAAATTTAAAACATTTATTTTAGCAATTTTAAGAAATAAATCTATTAACAATAAAATTGTAAAATTGTGAATATACCCGATACTTAGAAACACATTTTTTTTTTGTCCACCTACATATAATTATGGCATTTTACTTACTGCAAATTCTAACATTTCATCTACACCAGTATTTATAAGATCTTAAAACTTAGCATTTTAGACTGGGTTTAAGTATCAAGTCTATAGACGTTCGATAACACGTAGCTTTACGACACCTAAAACCCGGTTTCCAACTAAGCGTGCTCCACCCTGATTCAATAAACGCATAAGTTAACTTTGCATTTAAAACAGGTGCAAATCCATGTCTGGAAATTAGGCCTAACCCCTGCTGATTTCATACAGCGAAGCGCAGCGACGTATTTAGCTGACAAATGAGATTACAGCATTTCTCAGCTACACCAACGGCAACGCGTTGCATAGTGCGTATCAACTTTGAGTGTCTAATCTGTGGCGCGCCTTATCGCGCAGTACCGCTGCAGTGCAGTTCCACTTAGCGGTGTCAGATTAAAATCGTCGTGTCGCGCAGTTCGGCTGTAGTGCAGCCTAAAGGTACGGACACAAAGAAAGCAGGTTTCGGCGCCGAAAATCAGCGCCTACAAGTCATCTCATTAGTACACAATGAACGCCGGTTTTCGGCCAGTTTAAAAGCAACTTCCACACTACAAAGACATCTGGTTTATCTTCAGATGAAGACTTTTTGAAGTGTAAACTTCTTTAGGCGCGTTTAGCAGTTTTTGTGGGTAGTGAATTGAACTAAGCCGTCAGGCTCGGCTATGTAACGCTCATTCGAGTGAAATCGGCTCGAGTCGACTAACTGTGAGAAACATTCAGCGAGCGATATGATGATGCAGATGAAGGCCAGTACACAGAAGAGTTCGGTTCGGTCCGTTTTGCAGAATATGTTATGGGCCAGTATTATTAATTTTGCCTTGTTGAAGTTTACACTTCTGCCGTGTGGTCTTAAGCACACACAATAATTTTTGAAGTGTAAACTGTAAAGCAAGGCATACATCCAGTAAATCGTGAACTAAAACTTTTCCTGTTGCTGTGGGAAGCCACCCTGAAGGCGCTAAACGCACCCAAGATTGCGGACGGCTTGGTGGAAGAATGCGCAGAGGCGCTGGAGACCCTAAGCGATGGCAATCGGGTGACGCTGGTTTGGGTTCCGGGACATACGGGGGTACCAGGCAACGAGAAGACGGACGAACTCGCACGACTCGGGGCAGGAACCGCCTATGTAGGACCGGAGCCACTTTTGGGCGTGACAAAAAGACAAGTGCAAAGCGGACTCAACAAATGGGCCCAGGACGCGCTATTAAACTCCTGGGAAGCAGGAACGGGTTGCAAACAGACCAGAGAATTCGTAGACCGTCCAAAAGCGACCAGAATTAGATGGATGCTGGGACGGACACGAAAAGACCTCGGACTGCTGATAGGTACTCTAACCGGACATAACCGGTTGAGGAGGCACATGACACGTATAGGAGTCGAGAATGACCCTACCTGCCCAGCCTGTGGACAGGAAGAAGAGACATCAAGACACCTCGTGGCAGAATGCGAGGCCTACGCAAGGATGAGACAACAGGCACTCGGCGCGCCAACTCTGAGCGAGGAAGAACTGCACATGCTCAAATGGGCAGACTTACTGGACTTTGTAAAGAGAACAGGAAGGCCCAATGAGTTACCCGACCATCAAAGGGAAGTGCAGAGAGTGGGTTAAGGGACAGACTTGGGGCATGGCAAAAAGGGCCTACTCTGGCCTACTTGTCAGACCAGCGGGTCAACCCCCCCACTACTACTACTGCTACTACTGTTGCTGTGGGATTTAAGTCGTTTGTCCCACAATGCATTTCTTTGAGAAATTGCAGAAATCAGTAGTTCGACATCCAGCTCCGAAAGCAAGCGACCAAGAATTACAAATTCATTCCCGTAAAAAGTCAGCGCCGATCCGCACTGGCAACAAGCACCGACCTGCTTTGTTTGTGTGCGGTTGCATTTAGTTTGTGTGCGGGTGCATTTAAACGTGAATTAAATTATTGGCGCTTATAAGCGCTTGTTACAGCAAGCAGGTAACCTGCTTTCTTTGTGTGCGTACCCTACGCTTAGGGTTACATTTGTTCTTTTGCAGATTTAAATAAACAAAAAACTGCAAAAAACCATTCATCTTTTTGATCACCCCCTTACTCTATCTGCATTATATTGTTAAGTACTATTATCTTCTGGTTTTTTTACGAGCGTAGACAATGCGCGCTGTAATAAATGTTCGTTCATTCACGAGTCGAAGTCATTATCGCTAATTTTTATGATCTACTTTATTGCCTCAGTAGTAGCGGAAACCAGCGCATTTTACATGCTGCTGCCTCATTGTTTCACCCATTGAGATCCATAAGCAGCAGGCGTCATTGGTTTCACCAGTGGCTGCTCCTACAGTGAGAGCAACGGGGGCAGTGTCCCCCAAAACTAGATGACAAACAGTATTTTAATTGATTTATTTAAAAAAAGTTCATTCGACATATCTAGTTCTTTTTTTAGTTTGTGGTTAACAAAGGGCGATTAATTGAATAAACTTTTTCAGCGTAAATAATTACAAGCCGGCAGCACTAAATTTCACCCATTTTTCAGCGGTGTTTTGGTGGGTGTTCTCGCGCGGGGGGCGGAAGGAATGTTTGTTTTAGTTGACGTCGACCATCTTCATCTTGTGAAAACTTCATTACCCTTCCTTTGTGTTGCCGGTTCTATCCTTAGTGAAGACGTATGAGTTTCTTTTGATTTGGGGGTAGGTTGGTAGTTAAAAGCCTTACCGGTCGCGTGTCCATTGTTTGTTTTTCTTTTTGTTTTTTTTTTCAAAATGGATATAACACTAAATTATATAACAAACTGTGCAAATTTATATAATTCGGACCCCCGCTAAAAAATAGTCATAACTCAAAAAACATTGTTTTGAGAAAATCGCTGTTAAAGAATTTAGTTCATTAGAGAGATTCATTTTTACTTACATGAAAAATTACGAGTTAACATGTTATTTTATATCAACAGGAACCTATTAACTCAATGTAATTGGTGCAGTACGTTTCTCAGAAAAAAATGATTTTTGTTGTTTTTAGTTAAAAAAAAAAAACCCGATATTGCGACACTTTTTTAGAACAAGGCATTATGACGTAGTAAATTAGGATGTCACGCAGGATGGTAAATAATATAAATAAAAAAAACAAATAAAGAAGAAACTTTGTATTTATTTTTACAACGAGTTATAAAATGCTGAATAACAACTGGGAATGTTATTATTCTCTAATAAATTCAAAAGATTTTTTTCTTATTCTCCTTAATTCTAAGTACACAGAACAATTCGAAAAAACAGTCACAACACAAAAAAGAACAGTATTTTACTTGTTATATGGGTCAGATTTAACCAATAGTTCACACGAAAACCTTCACAACTCGAAATGTGACTCTTTTCAGGATGAAACTCCACGTTCACGCTGTTATAAAGTCAGAAGTGACACTGTAAAGGAACGCATCCTAAGCTAAACTGGACAAAATAAAAGAGTCACATCGCCATCTCGAGGTGAATTGTGAAAACATAAATGTGACGCTTTTATGGAAGAAAGTACAAGTTATTTCGATGATGGCGGCAGGTTTATCTCAATAACGGCGATTTTTGAGTTGTGACTCTTCTTTAGCGGGTGTGCGGTCGACATATGAACTTCGATTACAAATAAAATCTTTAGGGCCACAAAGACCGGACCTAAATAATAACCAAAATTTTAGTGCAAGTAATGCAGAGGATTGTTCCAAAAAAACTTATACTAGAAAATTTATTTAAAAAAAAAATACGATACTGAAATCTGGTTGTGCGATTGTGAAAAACGAAATGCTTTTTTGTGCTTTATTTGCCTTATTATGAATAATCTACGAAGTGATCCTGCGTGGGTGGCAAAGGGAATGTGTGATATTAGGCACCTTAGGAAAAAGTTAAAAATAGACAAATTAAGTGCTACTCATTTAAATAACCACATAGAATTTTCTATGCTAGGCAAGATTGATATTAGGTGTCAATTGAATAGTGCCTATTGGTAAAACATTACCGACCATAATAAAAATGTGTCAAAAACTAGACATATACTTGGTAGGTTAATAGACTGTTTAAAATTCTGTGGAATTTTTGAGGTTCCTTTACGGGGCCATAAAAAAGAAATGTGAATAGACTTTATCTATAAACAAATAAACTAAAAACTACACCAAGTAGCTGCTTGTTTATAAATGTTAAAATAAAATTGTTTAGGGAAGTTTTTTTATCTTTTTTTTCATGCAATATAAATTTTCGCCCCCCTCAATTTATAACGTCACCAGCCGCTACTGGGTTTCATTACATGTTTTTAGCACTTTTAATTGCACAATTCAAATGTTTTATTAGAGTACGTAAGGAAGGAATATAAAGGTGTTAATTATTTTTATAACAATAAACTTTTTTCTTTCAGATAATTCTTTTTCGCCGCTACCAGTACAGTGGCGGATCCAGGGGGGGGGGGCACCAGGGGCACTTGACCCCCCCCCCCCCGAGAATTTTTTTATTATACAAAAAAAGAGTAAAAAGTAATGTTTTTGCTAATAAAAATTCAAAATTTTTGCTTGCGGCGCATGAACGTGTATTGTTATTATCATTGAAATTACAACCACTGTCTAACTCAATAAAATGCTGCTTAAAAAAATATATACCGTTTTTTACCAACAGAGAATGTCACCTAAAGTGCCCCCCTCCCCGAGAAGCACCTCTGGATCCGCCCTTGGCCCGCTACTAACTCAGTAGCGCAGCCAGGAATTTATCTTGAGGGGGGCCAAGACCCCATATAGCCATACTTTATGCTGTTTTATTTTGTATACATGAAATATGTGGAAATTATTTAAAAAATCCTTGTAAATCTAGTAAGTGTTGACAGTTAGCTGTTTCGTCCTTATGGGACTCCTCAGAACACTGCTTGGTCAATGTGACACTCTTGCGAAGTTAATTAGACGGTTTTGTCTCTAATCCTATGTAAATAGTGGGAAAACTTTCGCAAGAAGCGCCATCTACCGAGATACGAGAGAAACCAAAACAAGAGCAGGCGAAAATACACTGCTATACATATCGATCAATAAAAAGGCCGATTATAAATAAAAATAATTATCCTAATTTTGTTTTTTATATTTATGAATGAAATATTATTATTTTTAAATATACTAAAAGCCTAGGGTGTCCATCTTGCCCACACTTCCCTATGGTAAGTGTATAAAAAAAGTTTTAGTTTTTTTCTGGACCACTCTATAGTTCGTAACAACAAATGGGCAAAATAAATTAGGAAATCATCATCCAGTCTCAGTCAAAGAGAAAGCCGAATCACTTTTAAAACAAATAAGTTCGCCAGCTCAGACTAATGAAGCTTTTGAATCGAGACTAAGAATTTATTTCGCTCGTTTCGTTCAATCATTCCTGACAGGCCTTTTTTGCTTTCAAAGAAAAAGAAAAATAATGAAAAATAAGGGCGTTTTGAACAATGCTATTACAGATTACTAGGCTAATTAGAACATACAGACAGATCGAATTCGAATTGCCCAGAGAGATCACCTACACTGTCTCTAGAATATCTAGGTAGGTATTAAAAATTATTCTATCCATCTATCTATCTATTTAGCCTTCTTCAATCCATCTTTGGATACAGGCTTCCCGCAATATATTCCACTCTTTAATGTCTGTCGCTCTGTTCATCCATCTAGCTTCTGCGTGTTTTTCAAATCATCCGCCCATCCCATTTGGGGTCTTCCCCTACTTCTTTTATATTCCCACGTTTACAATACATTTGTTCCATCGATCGTCTTTCTGTCTGATATTATGACCGGCAAATTTCCAATTTAATTTTCTTATTACTCCGCTGACATCCCTTACTTTTGTTTTATTTTTTCATTTATTTCTTTCTCTATCTGTTAGCTTTACATGTAACATTTATCTTTTCATTAATCTTTTGTTACTTTTTCCATGTTTGATTTTGTGTGTGTGTGACCAAGTCTGGGATCGATAGGTAAGTACAGGAAAGATACATTGGTTTGGTTCGGTTCTTTTTTAATATGTAGCTTAATTTACCGAATGCTCCTAGGCCAATCTTACCATTCTCTTGATTTCAGCTGTTTGGTTTTCTTTTTTTAGTTTAATAATTTGTCCCAGGTATATATATTCCTCTACTTGTTCTATTTTCTTTTGGTTTATTCTGATCGTAATATCTTCATATGTGTCTGTTATGATTTTAGTTTTAGTATAGTTCATACTTAAGGGTATATTTTTAGCTGCTGTATCTAGTCCTTCCAGCATTTTCTTGTCTTTCTATTAAGGCGAATTCATTAGCATATCTTAGGTGGTTTAAGTATTGTTTGCGCTTATTTTGATGCCTATTTCTTTCCAATCTAAGGATTTTAAAACATCTTTTAGGGTCTGGTTAAATAGTTTCGGGGATATTGTGTCACCCTGGCTTACACCTCTTCTTATGAGGATTGGCTTGGTTGTCATTGTCATACATGTACTATGAATCAAGAGGCATTTTTTTTTAATTTCTATCAGTGGAGTTCGTACGTAATTTGACCTGCATATTTTGGCAGACATTGATGGCACGCCACTGATTTTTCCTGAAATAAAAATTACTTTTGAAATCCACAATCATTTCTAACCAAAGTTAATCACTTGATTTTTTTTCAATCCGATGCACGATTTTCGCTTAAAAAAATAAAAACCGTTTCTCTGCATGATCATAACAATTTCGTTAACATGACCACCCTGTATCTCAAAAGGTAAGACGTTTAGGACATATGTTCATATAAAGTTTTTTTCTTAAAATGGGCCCAACAATCACCCCCATAAATATTGACATTCAATTAGGAAACACCCCGAATATATTTGCTATTAAGTCTGTATATCTGTGATCTATTCGGCTATTAATTAAAGATGCTTTTACTGCCCAGTGCTAGTTGCTATCGAAAGCTTTTTCGAAGTCTATAAATGCAATATATAGTGGAATGTTGTATTATTATAAAACTAGTATTCCATTACATCATTACAAAAAAGATAGCTCACGCTTGTCATACAAATCACTGCACTATACGTTTGACGTTATGGATCCTATTCTGCCGTCCTAAATAAGGCCCACCTATCTGCAAAAAAAAAACAAAAATGAGTTGGGACAGAAAATGGCCTTAAATAGGTAATAATTTGTAACTTTTTTTTGATAGATAGATATTGCTATTAGAAACTCATAAACATTTACCAACAAAAAAAATATATTACTATGTAACTCTTGGCAAGCATTTAAACTCGCTTTTCTGGAAATAAGTGAAAACGTAGATAGGTGGGTCTTACTAAGGACGGCAACTAATTATGGTGACAACCCTGATTTCAGTGTTACCATTTATTATACACTTATCTGAGATTGAGTGAGAAATTAACAACTTTCGTCTAGGGCTGCTACAATTTGAGTCACATACAAACTTTTGATATTTCAAATTGAAAATTAAAATTATTGAGAATTAGTGTGATTATTACAATTTTATTGAACTAATATTGATTTCCAACATAATCATTACACCTTTAAATGGTTGGTGTTGTTCCAGTACCGTGTCGTGGATAAAAGGGCGGGGGGCGAAGACCTTAAGGGGTGCAAATATAGGTATTTGAGTCAAATAAATTACAAACCTTTTAAAAATAATACTATTAATTCTATTTTTTTCTCAAAGGACGCCATGGGCGCCAAGCGCAGAGGGGCGGGGGGGGGGCGTTCTCCCCCCTGGCACCCTATACGACACGCCACTGCCTTGTTCTGTGATAGTTGAGATTTGGGTCCGTACGCCGAAGAAGCTTTGATAATGGAGCCCACGCTCCGGAAAGCCTCGGCTTAATTGACCAAAAATAAAGAAGTTAAGAACCTGGTAAACAATGTTTTTTTACTTTCCACAAATTTTTTTTTAATGTTTTTCCAAGATTTCCAACAAAATTAGACACTTTGAAATCACTCTGTATTGCAAAAGCCTCGGAGGTAGAAATCGCATAATCTTTGTGGAGCATTAAGTGACAGATGCAACTTTTTAAAATGTACACGGTATGGCACATACACTTTGTCGAACGAAGTCATACCTCCTGAGGAATCAAGTTTGTCCGGAAAACGCCAAATTTTTATTCCTGTCAGCATCGATATTACACTATAGATATAGAACGTTTAGTATAGGGAAAACTTTAGTTAATCAAAATAAAATTGAGAAATAAAGTTTAAAAAACTACTTTACATCTTTTAATTTCCCAAGGTCTCCAGTTTACAATAAATTCGTTCCATCGATCGTCTTTCTGTCTGATATTATGATCGCCAAATTTTAATTTTGCTACTTCTCTTTTGACATTCCTTACTTTTGTTTTATTTCTTAACCATTCGTCTTTTTTTTGTTAGCTTTACATTTTTCTTTCCATTGATCTTTGGGCTTTTGTTACCTTATCCCTGTTTTATTTTGTGTGTCCAGGTCTGGGATCCATAGGTGAGTACTGGAAGGATACATCGGTTATAAACTTTCGTTATGAGGTACTGAGAATATTTTTTATTTCTCAATATGTTGCTTAATTTTCCGAATACTGCCTAGGCCAATCTTACTCGTCCCCCGATTTCAGCTGCTTGGTTTTCTTTTTCTAGTTTAATAATTTTTCTTATATATATATATATATATATATATATATATATATATATATATTCCTCTACTTATTCTATTTTTTCTTGGTTTATTTTGATCTTAATATCTTTATCTGTGTTTGTTATGATTTAAGTTTTAGTGTAGTTCATACTCAACCCCATATTTTTAGCTGCGGTATCCAGTTCTTTCAGCATTTTTATCAATTTTCTTATCTGTTATTAAGGTGATATTGTCAGCATATCGCAGGTGGTTCAAGAATTGTCCTTTTACTTTAATGCCTATTTATTCCCAAACTAAGTTTTTACAAGCATATTCTAGGGCCTCATTAAATACTGTAGGGGATATTGTGTCACCCTGTCTGACACTCTTTTTATGCGGATTGGCTTGGTTCCTTCGTGGAGTTTGATTGATGTAGTTGCTTCGGTTCGGTTGACTATTAAGTATGTGTATCTGTGATCTATTCGGCTATTACTTAAAGATGCTATTACTGCGCAGTGCTAGTTGCTATCGAAAGCTTTTTCGAAGTCTATAAATGCAATATATAGTGGAATGTTGTATTATTATAAAACTAGTATTCCATTACATCATTACAAAAAAAGATAGCTCACGCTTGTCATACAAATCACTGCACTATACGTTTGACGCTATGGATCCTATTCTGCCGTCCTAAATAAGACCCACCTATCTGCAAAAAAAAACAAAAATGAGTTGGGCCAGAAAATGGCCTTAAATAGGTAATAATTTGTAACTTTTTTTGGTTTTGTTACTTAGATATTGCTATTAGAAACTCATAAACATTTACCAACAAAAAAATATATTACTATGTAACTCTTGGCAAGCATTTAAACTCGCTTTTCTGGAAATAAGTGAAAACGTAGATAGGTGGGTCTTACTAAGGACGGCAACTAATTATGGTGACAACCCTGATTTCAGTAGAAATAAAATTTCGGACTTCCATTGTCTTTATTTATTTTAAAACACGACGTTTCGGTTAGTAGGTATCTCTAACCGTTATCAAGTGTGAACTAAACAATCTAGTCTCTAGGCTACTACTTATACTACTTGGTGTGCAGTCAGGTGTGACGGCCCGCCCCCTTTTTTAATCCTAAAACGCCTGTTTTCCTTAAGGAGTGGTTTCCATATGTTTGGTATGTCCGTGCTTGGTTGACTGAAAACTTCTTTATTCTGCATTATATACGCAGCTTCAATAAACTTTCGTTTTCGCCAATGCGACTCCTTATGTAAAACTTTAGCTTCTGACCACTGAATCCTGTGATCATTTGACCAAGCATGATCTGCTAAACCGGATTTTTCAATATCCCCTAATTGGGTACTTTTTAGATGTTCATTTACTCTAACCTGAAGAGGGCGTTTCGTTTCACCTACATATGATTTACCACACTTACACGGGATTTGGTAAATACATTCCTTATTATTTGAGGGATTGTCTGGTTTTGTTTTAGTTACAAAACTTCTTATCGTATTTCCCGAAGAAAATACTGTGTTTATATTATAGTGTTTAGCTATTCGTCTTATGTTTTCTGAAATCCCTTGAACATATGGAATGTTAATAACACCTAACGGATTATTATTTTGAGAATTTGGTACATTTAGTTTGTTTTTAATTTTAAATATCGTTGAGTTTATTAATTTCTCGGAATAACCATTCTGTTGTAAGTCCTTTTTAATGTTTGCAAAGAAGAAAGATGGAAAACGTGCTGTGTGTGGATCGATAAAAATCAAAACGAATTTTATACTTCACACAAAGGTATGTGTGCCTAACTTGCGAGTGTCAGAAGGAGAGGGAAGAGTTGATTTTGGTTGTTTTCCTACTTACACAAGGTTGCATCTCTAGACGTACGTTTCTGTGTGTTTCACGTCATCAGTAGAGAACAGCAAACCCAGGTAAGCCAATTTTAACCAAAATCAACTCCTATATATGAATTACTCGCGGCAGTGCAATGCGAGTGAATTACAAGTTGTTGCGCCATCTAGCGGACTGGCTCGAGCACTCGAAAGTTTAAACACATTGGCATCGTCTTGTCTGAGACGCCGAAGCGCCATCTATGACAAGTTTCGTCCATTACTGTGGTATTAAAACCACGTAATCACGTAGCAACTAAAAGGCCGTACTGCCCGAAGCATATGCAAAGAAGAAAGATGGAAAACGTGCTGTGTGTGGATCGATAAAAATCAAAACGAATTTTATACTTCACACAAAGGTATGTGTGCCTAACTTGCGAGTGTCAGAAGGAGAGGGAAGAGTTGATTTTGGTTGTTTTCCTACTTACACAAGGTTGCATCTCTAGACGTACGTTTCTGTGTGTTTCACGTCATCAGTAGAGAACAGCACACCCAGGTAAGCCAATTTTAACCAAAATCAACTCCTATATATGAATTACTCGCGGCAGTGCAATGCGAGTGAATTACAAGTTGTTGCGCCATCTAGCGGACTGGCTCGAGCACTCGAAAGTTTAAACACATTGGCATCGTCTTGTCTGAGACGCCGAAGCGCCATCTATGACAAGTTTCGTCCATTACTGTGGTATTAAAACCACGTAATCACGTAGCAACTAAAAGGCCGTACTGCCCGAAGCATATGCAAAGAAGAAAGATGGAAAACGTGCTGTGTGTGGATCGATAAAAATCAAAACGAATTTTATACTTCACACAAAGGTATGTGTGCCTAACTTGCGAGTGTCAGAAGGAGAGGGAAGAGTTGATTTTGGTTGTTTTCCTACTTACACAAGGTTGCATCTCTAGACGTACGTTTCTGTGTGTTTCACGTCATCAGTAGAGAACAGCAAACCCAGGTAAGCCAATTTTAACCAAAATCAACTCCTATATATGAATTACTCGCGGCAGTGCAATGCGAGTGAATTACAAGTTGTTGCGCCATCTAGCGGACTGGCTCGAGCACTCGAAAGTTTAAACACATTGGCATCGTCTTGTCTGAGACGCCGAAGCGCCATCTATGACAAGTTTCGTCCATTACTGTGGTATTAAAACCACGTAATCACGTAGCAACTAAAAGGCCGTACTGCCCGAAGCATATGCAAAGAAGAAAGATGGAAAACGTGCTGTGTGTGGATCGATAAAAATCAAAACGAATTTTATACTTCACACAAAGGTATGTGTGCCTAACTTGCGAGTGTCAGTGTGGTTTTAATACCACAGTAATGGACGAAACTTGTCATAGATGGCGCTTCGGCGTCTCAGACAAGACGATGCCAATGTGTTTAAACTTTCGAGTGCTCGAGCCAGTCCGCTAGATGGCGCAACAACTTGTAATTCACTCGCATTGCACTGCCGCGAGTAATTCATATATAGGAGTTGATTTTGGTTAAAATTGGCTTACCTGGGTTTGCTGTTCTCTACTGATGACGTGAAACACACAGAAACGTACGTCTAGAGATGCAACCTTGTGTAAGTAGGAAAACAACCAAAATCAACTCTTCCCTCTCCTTCTGACACTCGCAAGTTAGGCACACATACCTTTGTGTGAAGTATAAAATTCGTTTTGATTTTTATCGATCCACACACAGCACGTTTTCCATCTTTCTTCTTTGCATATGCTTCGGGCAGTACGGCCTTTTAGTTGCTACGTGATTACGTGGTTTTAATACCACAGTAATGGACGAAACTTGTCATAGATGGCGCTTCGGCGTCTCAGACAAGACGATGCCAATGTGTTTAAACTTTCGAGTGCTCGAGCCAGTCCGCTAGATGGCGCAACAACTTGTAATTCACTCGCATTGCACTGCCGCGAGTAATTCATATATAGGAGTTGATTTTGGTTAAAATTGGCTTACCTGGGTTTGCTGTTCTCTACTGATGACGTGAAACACACAGAAACGTACGTCTAGAGATGCAACCTTGTGTAAGTAGGAAAACAACCAAAATCAACTCTTCCCTCTCCTTCTGACACTCGCAAGTTAGGCACACATACCTTTGTGTGAAGTATAAAATTCGTTTTGATTTTTATCGATCCACACACAGCACGTTTTCCATCTTTCTTCTTTGCATATGCTTCGGGCAGTACGGCCTTTTAGTTGCTACGTGATTACGTGGTTTTAATACCACAGTAATGGACGAAACTTGTCATAGATGGCGCTTCGGCGTCTCAGACAAGACGATGCCAATGTGTTTAAACTTTCGAGTGCTCGAGCCAGTCCGCTAGATGGCGCAACAACTTGTAATTCACTCGCATTGCACTGCCGCGAGTAATTCATATATAGGAGTTGATTTTGGTTAAAATTGGCTTACCTGGGTTTGCTGTTCTCTACTGATGACGTGAAACACACAGAAACGTACGTCTAGAGATGCAACCTTGTGTAAGTAGGAAAACAACCAAAATCAACTCTTCCCTCTCCTTCTGACACTCGCAAGTTAGGCACACATACCTTTGTGTGAAGTATAAAATTCGTTTTGATTTTTATCGATCCACACACAGCACGTTTTCCATCTTTCTTCTTTGCATATGCTTCGGGCAGTACGGCCTTTTAGTTGCTACGTGATTACGTGGTTTTAATACCACAGTAATGGACGAAACTTGTCATAGATGGCGCTTCGGCGTCTCAGACAAGACGATGCCAATGTGTTTAAACTTTCGAGTGCTCGAGCCAGTCCGCTAGATGGCGCAACAACTTGTAATTCACTCGCATTGCACTGCCGCGAGTAATTCATATATAGGAGTTGATTTTGGTTAAAATTGGCTTACCTGGGTTTGCTGTTCTCTACTGATGACGTGAAACACACAGAAACGTACGTCTAGAGATGCAACCTTGTGTAAGTAGGAAAACAACCAAAATCAACTCTTCCCTCTCCTTCTGACACTCGCAAGTTAGGCACACATACCTTTGTGTGAAGTATAAAATTCGTTTTGCTTTTTAATGTTGTTAATTTCTGTGGTTAATTCTTCATTATTACTACAAATATTTACGGCTCTTAAATACAAACTTCTTATAACTCCTTGTTTTGTTGCAACAGAATGATTAGACTTAAAATTTAGGTACTGTCCCGTGTGTGTAGGTTTCCTATATACAGTGGTTTGAATGTTTCTGTCTAATCGTTTGACAAGAACACCCAAAAAAGGTAAGGCCGAATCTTTTTCAATTTCCATGGTGCACTTGATTGTTGGTCGAATACCGTTTAAATGGTGTAGAAAATTTTGTAGTTCGTCATCATTTTCCGGCCATATAATAAATGTGTCATCCATGTATCGTAGCCATAGTTTTGGTTTGACTCTTGCTGTGTTGATCGCATGGCCCTCGAACCACTCCATGTAGATGTTTGCTACCACTGGCGAAAGAGATGAACCCATTGGGAGTCCATCATTTTGCGCGTAAAACTTATCTTTCACTTGAAAGTAAGAGTTACGGAGACAGAGCTCCAAAAGATCCATCACCCCTTCCACCGATAGCGTTGTTCTCTCGTGAAGTGTATCATCAGTTTGTAATTTGTTTTTAATGATACTGAGTGACTCATTTATTGGCACGTTGGTGTAGAGACTTTCTACATCAAAACTTACAAATCTATCGCCGGGATCTAATTCGATACCTTTTAAAACCTCCACAAAATGTTCCGAGTTTTTGACAAAAGTTTCGGACTTACCCTGTAGTGGTTGAATTATGTCCAACAAAAACCTCGACAAAGTGCTGGTCGGTGAGTCCCTGGAGCTGGTAATTGGTCGCAGTGGTATATCCTTCTTATGGATCTTTGGTAATCCATAAAAATGTGGTGCCTTACTGTGGTGTGGAGTGAGGCGGGATCTAGCAGCGTCCGGGATATTTTGAGCATACTTCTTCAAAGTCCTGTAGATGCGTCCTTCTATGGTGGTGGTTGGGTCTTTGGGTAGTTGCTTGTAGTCTCCTTTCTCCAGAACTTCTTGGATCTTTTTGTCGTAAGTCTCGACATCCATGATCACCGTTGCGTTTCCTTTGTCGGCCGGTAGAATCTTGATTGATTTGTCAGCCTGCAGGTTCTTGATTGCCCGTTGTTCTTGACTGGTGATGTTTGTCTTTTGTTGCTTCTTTCTGTCCAACGTTGTTCTTACTTTATGGCGAAACTCATCAGCTTCGGGTTGAGGTAGACTAACGGTCTCTATTGCTGCAATAATTTCCAGTGTCGGTGTCTGTGCCGGTGCAATGGCGAACTTAAGTCCCTTACTGAGTACCAATTCTTCGTTGGTGCTCAGAGTCCTTTTGGAGATGTTCACTATAGTGCTTGGTGTTGTTGAGTCTGTTCTATCTTGAGTACGTGTCTGTAGTTTCTTGAGTTTTTCTCGGTGAGTTGATCGTATCTTCTGTCGTTCTCTGTTGCACGTACTGTCAATTTTACTCAGTATCGGTTCGTAGTCTTCCTCCCATGTGTGTCGTCTAATTTCGTCAAATCGCTCCTCCATGTCGGCGTTGAAGTTGGCTTTTCTCTATCGATGGTAACTGATTTGGGATCGGATTAGTGCTTGGCTTGTCCTCTCTAAGATCAATGATTGTGTGACTTAAGTTTTGATGTAGAAAGTCTCTACACCAACGTGCCAATAAATGAGTCTGAGATACTGAGTATCATTAAAAACAAATTACAAACTGATGATACACTTCACGAGAGAACAACGCTATCGGTGGAAGGGGTGATGGATCTTTTGGAGCTCTGTCTCCGTAACTCTTACTTTCAAGTGAAAGATAAGTTTTACGCGCAAAATGATGGACTCCCAATGGGTTCATCTCTTTCGCCAGTGGTAGCAAACATCTACATGGAGTGGTTCGAGGGCCATGCGATCAACACAGCAAGAGTCAAACCAAAACTATGGCTACGATACATGGATGACACATTTATTATATGGCCGGAAAATGATGACGAACTACAAAATTTTCTACACCATTTAAACGGTATTCGACCAACAATCAAGTGCACCATGGAAATTGAAAAAGATTCGGCCTTACCTTTTTTGGATGTTCTTGTCAAACGATTAGACAGAAACATTCAAACCACTGTATATAGGAAACCTACACACACGGGACAGTACCTAAATTTTAAGTCTAATCATTCTGTTGCAACAAAACAAGGAGTTATAAGAAGTTTGTATTTAAGAGCCGTAAATATTTGTAGTAATAATGAAGAATTAACCACAGAAATTAACAACATTAAAAAGGACTTACAACAGAATGGTTATTCCGAGAAATTAATAAACTCAACGATATTTAAAATTAAAAACAAACTAAATGTACCAAATTCTCAAAATAATAATCCGTTAGGTGTTATTAACATTCCATATGTTCAAGGGATTTCAGAAAACATAAGACGAATAGCTAAACACTATAATATAAACACAGTATTTTCTTCGGGAAATACGATAAGAAGTTTTGTAACTAAAACAAAACCAGACAATCCCTCAAATAATAAGGAATGTATTTACCAAATCCCGTGTGAGTGTGGTAAATCATATGTAGGTGAAACGAAACGCCCTCTTCAGGTTAGAGTAAATAAACATCTAAAAAGTACCCAATTAGGGGATATTGAAAAATCCGGTTTAGCAGATCATGCTTGGTCAAATGATCACAGGATTCAGTGGTCAGAAGCTAAAGTTTTACATAAGGAGTCGCATTGGCGAAAACGAAAGTTTATTGAAGCTGCGTATATAATGCAGAATAAAGAAGTTTTCAGTCAACCAAGCACGGACATACCAAACATATGGAAACCACTCCTTAAGGAAAACAGGCCTCTTAGGATTAAAAAAGGGGGCGGGCCGTCACACCTGACTGCACACCAAGTAGTATAAGTAGTAGCCTAGAGACTAGATTGTTTAGTTCACACTTGATAACGGTTAGAGATACCTACTAACCGAAACGTCGTGTTTTAAAATAAATAAAGACAATGGAAGTCCGAAATTTTATTTCTACACAATCATTGTCTACGAGTTTCAAACAAAGAGTTGAAGAACGGTACGGACCCGGAATCAACAATCTATTCAGAGGCTACGAGAAGACCAAACTTAAAGTGATAAAGGAAGAAGAACACATTTCATTCTTGTGCGAGGCGCGCGACAGTGGTGTCATTCCGGTTGGTTTCCGCCTAAAGGCCAACTTTCCGGGAGTGAGAACGAAGAAGATCTTATAGAGGACAAGCCAAGCACTAATCCGATCCCAAGTCAGTTACCATCGATGGAGAAAAGCCAACTTCAACGCCGACATGGAGGAGCGATTTGACGAAATTAGACGACACACATGGGAGGAAGACTACGAACCGATACTGAGTAAAATTGACAGTACGTGCAACAGAGAACGACAGAAGATACGATCAACTCACCGAGAAAAACTCAAGAAACTACAGACACGTACTCAAGATAGAACAGACTCAACAACACCAAGCACTATAGTGAACATCTCCAAAAGGACTCTGAGCACCAACGAAGAATTGGTACTCAGTAAGGGACTTAAATTCGCCATTGCACCGGCACAGACACCGACACTGGAAATTATTGCAGCAATAGAGACCGTTAGTCTACCTCAACCCGAAGCTGATGAGTTTCGCCATAAAGTAAGAACAACATTGAACAGAAAGAAGCAACAAAAGACAAACATCACCAGTCAAGAACAACGGGCAATCAAGAACCTGCAGGCTGACAAATCAATCAAGATTCTACCGGCCGACAAAGAAAACGCAACGGTGATCATGGATGTCGAGACTTACGACAAAAAGATCCAAGAAGTTCTGGAGAAAGGAGACTACAAGCAACTACCCAAAGACCCAACCACCACCATAGAAGGACGCATCTACAGGACTTTGAAGAAGTATGCTGAAAATATCCCGGACGCTGCTAGATCCCGCCTCACTCCACACCACAGTAAGGCACCACATTTTTATGGATTACCAAAGATCCATAAGAAGGATATACCACTGCGACCAATTACCAGCTCCAGGGACTCACCGACCAGCACTTTGTCGAGGTTTTTGTTGGACATAATTCAACCACTACAGGGTAAGTCCGAATCTTTTGTCAAAAACTCGGAACATTTTGTGGAGGTTTTAAAAGGTATCGAATTAGATCCCGGCGATAGATTTGTAAGTTTTGATGTAGAAAGTCTCTACACCAACGTGCCAATAAATGAGTCACTCAGTATCATTAAAAACAAATTACAAACTGATGATACACTTCACGAGAGAACAACGCTATCGGTGGAAGGGGTGATGGATCTTTTGGAGCTCTGTCTCCGTAACTCTTACTTTCAAGTGAAAGATAAGTTTTACGCGCAAAATGATGGACTCCCAATGGGTTCATCTCTTTCGCCAGTGGTAGCAAACATCTACATGGAGTGGTTCGAGGGCCATGCGATCAACACAGCAAGAGTCAAACCAAAACTATGGCTACGATACATGGATGACACATTTATTATATGGCCGGAAAATGATGACGAACTACAAAATTTTCTACACCATTTAAACGGTATTCGACCAACAATCAAGTGCACCATGGAAATTGAAAAAGATTCGGCCTTACCTTTTTTGGATGTTCTTGTCAAACGATTAGACAGAAACATTCAAACCACTGTATATAGGAAACCTACACACACGGGACAGTACCTAAATTTTAAGTCTAATCATTCTGTTGCAACAAAACAAGGAGTTATAAGAAGTTTGTATTTAAGAGCCGTAAATATTTGTAGTAATAATGAAGAATTAACCACAGAAATTAACAACATTAAAAAGGACTTACAACAGAATGGTTACTCCGAGAAATTAATAAACTCAACGATATTTAAAATTAAAAACAAACTAAATGTACCAAATTCTCAAAATAATAATCCGTTAGGTGTTATTAACATTCCATATGTTCAAGGGATTTCAGAAAACATAAGACGAATAGCTAAAAACTATAATATAAACACAGTATTTTCTTCGGGAAATACGATAAGAAGTTTTGTAACTAAAACAAAACCAGACAATCCCTCAAATAATAAGGAATGTATTTACCAAATCCCGTGTGAGTGTGGTAAATCATATGTAGGTGAAACGAAACGCCCTCTTCAGGTTAGAGTAAATGAACATCTAAAAAGTACCCAATTAGGGGATATTGAAAAATCCGGTTTAGCAGATCATGCTTGGTCAAATGATCACAGGATTCAGTGGTTAGAAGCTAAAGTTTTACATAAGGAGTCGCATTGGCGAACACGAAAGTTTATTGAAGCTGCGTATATAATGCAGAATAAAGAAGTTTTCAGTCAACCAAGCACGGACATACCAAACATATGGAAACCACTCCTTAAGGAAAACAGGCGTCTTAGGATTAAAAAAGGGGGCGGGCCGTCACACCTGACTGCACACCAAGTAGTGTAAGTAGTAGCCTAGAGACTAGATTGTTTAGTTCACACTTGATAACGGTTAGAGATACCTACTAACCGAAACGTCGTGTTTTAAAATAAATAAAGACAATGGAAGTCCGAAATTTTATTTCTACACAATCATTGTCTACGAGTTTCAAACAAAGACCTGATTTCAGTGTTACCATTTATTATACACTTATCTGAGATTGAGTGAGAAATTAACAACTTTCGTCTAGGGCTGCTACAATTTGAGTCACATACAAACTTTTAATATTTCAAATTGAAAATTAAAATTATTGAGAATTAGTGTGATTATTACAATTTTATTGAACTAATATTGATTTCCAACATAATCATTACACCTTTAAATGGTTGGTGTAGCAACCTTGTTCCAGTACCGTGTCGTGGATAAAAGGGCGGTGGCGAAGACCTTAAGGGGTGCAAATATAGGTATTTGAGTCAAATAAATTACAAACCTTTTAAAAATAATAACACTATTAATTCTATTTTTTTCTCAACGGACGCCATGGGCGCCAAGCGCAGAGGGGCGGGGGGGGGGAGCGTTCTCCCCCCTGGCACCCTATACGACACGCCACTGCCTTGTTCTGTGATAGTTGAGATTTGGGTCCGTACGCCGAGGAAGCTTTGATAATGGAGCCCAGGCTCCGAAAAGCCTCGGCTTAATTGACCAAAAATAAAGAAGTTAAGAACCTGGTAAACAATGTTTTTTTCCTTTCCACAAATTTTTTTTAAATGTTTTTCCAAGATTTCCAACAAAATTAGACACTTTGAAATCACTCTGTATTGCAAAAGCAAAACAAAATATATATATATATATATATATATATATATATATATATATATATATATATATATATATTCCTCTACTATTCTATTTTTTCTTGGTTTATTTTGATCGTGATATCTTTATCTGTGTTTGTTATGATTTAAGTTTTAGTGTAGTTCATACTCAACCCCATATTTTTGCTGCGGTATCCAGTTCTTCCAGCATTTTTATCAATTGTCCTTTCTTATCTGTTATTAAGGTGATATTGTCAGCATATCGCAGGTGGTTCAAGAATTGTCCTTTTACTTTAATGCCTATTTATTCCCAAACTAAGTTTTTACAAGCATATTCTAGGGCCTCATTAAATACTGTAGGGGATATTGTGTCACCCTGTCTGACACTCTTTTTATGCGGATTGGCTTGGTTCCTTCGTGGAGTTTGATTGATGTAGTTGCTTCGGTTCGGTTGGCTATTAAGTATGTGTATCTGTGATCTATTCGGCTATTACTTAAAGATGCTATTACTGCGCAGTGCTCAACTATATCGAAAGCTTTTTCAAAATCTATATAGTAAAATGTTGTATTCGTTGGCTTGGAAGGGCGAAAAAATATCGAAACACAAAATATCGAAAAACAAAATATCGAATTAAAATATCGAAAGTACATAATATCGAAACTACAAAACATCGAAACTACAAAATATCGAAACTACAAAATATCGAATAACAAAATATCGAAACTACAAAATATCGAAAATACAAAATATCGAAACAACAAAATATCGAAACAACAAAATATCGAAAATACAAAATATCGAAAACACAAAATATCGAATAACAAAATATCGAAAATACAAAATATCGAAAATACAATATATCGAAACAACAAAATATCGAAACAACAAAATATCGAAAATACAAAATATCGAAAACACAAAATTTCGAATAACAGAATATCGAAAATACAATATATCAAAACAACAAAATATCGAAAATCAAAAACAGAAAATTTCGAAACCTTCACCTAACCTAACCCTGACCTAATCTAACTTAACCTAATCTGATATAACCACACGAAAATAGATAGTTCCAAAAACCTAACCTAACGAAACCTAATCAAATCTAACCGAACCGAACCGAATCAAACCGAACCAAAGCAAACTAAACCAACAATTTTTTTCAATTCAATTTAATTTTTTTTTTCGGTTCGGTTCGGTTCGGTTCGGTTCGGTTCGGTTCGGTTCGTTTCGGTTCGGTTCGGTTCGGTTCGGTTCGGTTCGGTTCGGTTCGGTTCGGTTCGGTTCGGTTCGGTTCCGTTCGGTTCGGTTCGGTTCGGTTCGGTTCGGTTCGGTTCGGTTTGGTTCGGTTCGGTTCGGTTCGGTTCGGTTCGGTTCGGTTCGGTTCGGTTCGGTTCGTTTCGGTTCGGTTCGGTTCGGTTCGGTTCGGTTCGGTTCGGTTCGGTTCGGTTCGGTTCGGTTCGGTTCGGTTCGGTTCGGTTCGGTTCGGTTCGGTTCGGTTCGGTTCGGTTCGGTTCGGTTCGGTTCGGTTCGGTTCGGTTCGGTTCGGTTCGGTTCGGTTCGGTTCGGTTCGGTTCGGTTCGGTTCGGATTCACACCCTCTACAATCCCGGGAAAGGAGTCAGGAAAGTTTTTTTTTTTTAAATTGTTGGTTCAGTTTGCTTTGGTTTGGTTCAGTTCGGTTCGGATCGTTTCGGCTAGATTTGATTAGGTTTTGTCAGGTTAGATTTTTGAAACTTTCTATTTTTATGTGGTTAGGTCTGATTAGGTTTAGTAAGATTAGGTTAGGTTACGTCAGGGTCGGGTTAGGTTAAGGTTTCGAAATTTTCTATTTTTGATTTTCGATATTTTGTATGTTCGATATTTTGTATTTTCGATATTTTACATTTTCGATATTTTGTATTTTCGATATTTTGTGATTCGATATTTTGTAGTTTCGATATTTTGTAGTTTCGATATTTTGTGGTTTCGATATTTTGTAGTTTCGATATTTTGTAATTCGATAAAATGTAGTTTCGATATTTTGTGGTTTCGATATTTTGTAGTTTTGATATTTTGTACGTTTTCGATATTTTGTATTTTCGATATTTTGTGTTTTCGATATTTTGTGTTTCGATATTTTTTCGCCCTTCCCGTTGGCTCGGTCTATGAGCATTTTTGTGGTTAATAGGTAGTCAACTGTAGTGAAATCTTTTCTGAAGTCTGCTTGTTCTTTTGATTGATATCCGTCAAATGTTGTTGTTAGTCTATTTGTTAATATTTGTCAAATGTTGTTGTTAGTCTATTTGTTAAGCTTTTAAATTACATTAAGGAGTGATCGCGCATTACTTACGATTAATTTAAGTTCATACCTTTGCAGTGGGAACGAAGAATTATAAAATAAGTTGAATGACTTAGTCGAGTGAATATCTTGCGAACTATTGTCCCTATACTCTGGCACTAAAATGACTGGAAGTTCTAAGAATTTATACTCAGGTGTTTGCTATCTCAATTGGTGTGGCGTTCGCGTATATAGTCAGAGGTTCCGTTCGAGTCCTGGCTTGGAATTTTTGTTTATGGTTTTTTAGTAAAATCTTGCATTATTGCGCTTTGTTATTTTGAAAAAGACGTAAGTGTATGGGTGGTTTTACAGAAAGAACAGGGAAGAATTACATAAGAATGACCCATCTAGATGTCGTAGTAAGAAACCGGTGACTGCTTGTAATGCAGAAGAAGATGAATCTTAAATAAAATATTTTATGCATTTGCGACTTCTAAATTCTTGTTTGATTTTACTGGAGAAATTTTATTCTTTTTATCTAAGAGCAAGAAACTCGCAGAATGAATTTTAAACTATGCTTCCATCAAGTTACCTTTAAATTTTTGGATTTATATTTGTTGCGATAGTATCCTTAGGAAAAATATTTGAGTAGCACTTTAAAAGATTCCAGTTATATGTTTGCAGTTAGTCAAGTTTATTTTATTTCAGGCTTTTTAGAAAAATAATGATAACCAGCTACTTGTTTTTTAAATAGTTTTTTAGGATTCGCTGAATTTTTATTAAAGTTGTATTCGGCTAATCTGTCATTGAGCCACTTATTAATTTAAATTTTGTAACTGGAAACAAATTTAACCAAGTATTTTCAGTTTATAAAACACCCAGTATATTTTGACTTGTAATATATTTAGATGCCGACGGTTGTTTACGATGGTATCTTGTCTCGTGGTCTGGAGTGTGTAACAGGCGGCCTGTGTTACAGTGGTACTGTCACCTCAAGTGGCCAAGGCTTAAAAGTTGCGAGCTACCAATTTATGCAACTATTTGAAAATTGATAAAATTATTAAAAGTTACCATATGTTATTACATTTACACGATCTCGAAAGGGAATTT
Organism: Aspidapion aeneum; assembly: GCA_963576565.1. Classification (NCBI taxonomy): domain Eukaryota; kingdom Metazoa; phylum Arthropoda; class Insecta; order Coleoptera; family Brentidae; genus Aspidapion; species Aspidapion aeneum. The sequence continues at coordinate 28,639,609 of OY755043.1, forward strand.
GATGGTTCTTGGGGGAAGTTTTATACTATAAAGGTTTTTCTCAAATGTATAAACAATGTAGGAAAATCATACATACCTTTTCAATTTTCTTCTTGTAGCTTCACACTTTCACTTCTAATATTTATTATTTAAATATCAAATTTTTGTACTATTGAACTTTTGTATTCAAATATTTTTACTTCTAAAACTTTTAGGTTTTATAAACCTTTTGTATATTTGTTGTAAATATATTTATTTATCAACATTTTAAACCTTGATTGAATAGGTGAAACTATTCAATCAACTGTTTAATTTAGTTAATATTACTGTTTAGGTTGGGGTTGTTATATACTGATTAAAAACGCCGATTTTAGGGCAACGAATGGTTTGTATTTTAATGTTAAAAAAACCATAAAACAGTTAAAAATATTATTTCAAAACACTGGAAACAGTAATAATTAAAAGTTTTAAAATTAATAAACTCCAAAAGAAAAGACTAAAATAATTATGAATAATAAAGTTAACAGTTTTATACAATGTTAAAATAATTGATAAATTTCCCCAGCTGAAATAAAACCCCCCTTAAGAAGTGTGAACGAAAGCAAAGTAAACTAAAGGATTGTAACGAACCAAGCCAAGCCCAACTAAAGAATGTTTGCTCCAACGACTTTCGAAAGGTACCTGTCTGAGTCAAAGCAACCGTACGCTTGCAAGCTGTAGAGAGATTACCCGCAGGGACCTCTCAAACAAAAGCATCAAAATCATCTCAGATAGCTTATCAGCTCTAAAAGCATTAAGCTCACACAAAATTCAATCCAGACTAGTCTGGAATTGCCTTGAAACCCTAAGACAGGCCAGCAGAACCAACAAGATCAATCTTGTCTCGGTGCCAAGCCACACGGGAGTTGAGTGAAATGAAAAAGCAGACGCACTAGCCAGGGCGGGAGCAGAATCCGCGCTGGTTGGACCGGAGCCTTACTTCGGCTTACCTAAGGCCACAGTCACAAAAGAAATAGGAGAGTGGGTTGTTAGAAAGGGGACTCAAAACTGGTGGGCAACCCCGAGACAACAACACTCCAAAACCTTTCTAAGCAAGCCAGACAAACACAGAACGAATCAACTCCTAGAATTAAAAAGGAATAGCCTAAGAATAATCACAGGGTTATACACAGGCCAATGCCGACTCAACAAACACATGAACAGACTGGGAGTAAGCAACACACCAGCGTGTAGGTTCTGTGGTGTTGGGGAGGAAACGCCACTTCATCTAATCTGCCACTGCGTAGCAAGACAAAGAACTAGGACGAAAATATTCGGACCTGGACAGATAGAGCCTCAAGATCTTGAGGAAATATCACCAAACAAACTGATCTGCTTCATAAAGGAGATAGGTATTGGTGATATTTAAGTTGGGATGAGCCACAATAGACCACTTGAGTCGCAGTGGAGGGGCAGTCGCACCACTCATAATCAAACCTAACCTAACCTACGCTTGCAAGCACAAAAAACTTGTCGTTGATTGGCTAGAACTATGCTCATCCTCGCTTTGGCGAGTGTTTTTTAAAAGTTGAAAATAGTTTAGCAAATTTGTTTCCAGTTACAAAATATGAATTATTTTATACAACTTTTATTAAAATACAGCGGACCTAAAATGCCAAAAAACAAGTCGCCCGTGCTGCCATAAATTTTACTTAATCTTAACCTAGTCTTGCATATAATTAATGCTTGTTGATGTCAAAAACAATATTTAATTAAAAATCTTTAAAAATGTATAAATGGCAAAAATACCATTTATATTCAAATCCCGTTTTGTTACAAGTGTTTAAAGTACAGTTTTTGGTCAGTCTCGAGACCGTTTATGATTGTCAGGACGTTGGAACCCTAATTATGGCTACAATAAAATTTAGAAATAATCTGTACGTTGAAAATTTGCCGCTGCAGCGATTTTTCTCGATCGAGTCGATGCGATGTCATCAGGGGCGCCAATTCAGGGGAGGGCGGCTGCAGAAGAAGGGGCAATTGCCCTCTTCTGAGTATTGGCACACACAAATCAAAATTTAAGTTATACAAATAAAAACATATTTTAAAACTTTTAACTGCATTTTTAAAAACAATTTTCAAACAGTTGCCGTTTTGATGGACGAATACCTCGTGTACATCGAATGCGAGTTTTGTCAAAAAAGCTAACTGCTATGTTGAGACTATCGTCCTACTGGTTGGGCATAGAGATCGCACAGAAAACTTATATTTTCACAGTGAATATGAGAATTGCTTTTGTCGATTGATTTTATTATAATTTGGGCAGATATTAGAGTGCTTTTGTTCAGATTTTTGCCAGTATCTTACTTTTACCTATATCCTGCGCGGGCACAGAAGCGCTATGTCATGCTGTTATCTTTATTTAAGTTAACGAATAATTAAAGCGGAGTAACGATTACAATTGTATCGCGTATCAAACCAACCAAATTATGGTGATGTGTGATTCTGGGATTTATAGGTTAGAAAGTTTGTTTTCTTTTGATTGTTTTTACACTTTAGATAACACAATAAAGTTAAGGGTGGCAGATTGGCAAAAACCTCGTCTCCTTAGAGACCCGCGCAGAATAAAGGTAAGGGTAAGAGACTGGCAATAAGCCTGATCAAAAGCACCCTAATCTCAGAAAATAATACCCTTACCGTTTCGACTTTCGAACTGGTTAACGTCTAACTTTTTAGAAGCAAAAGTACTTGCTGCAATAAGCATCGCCGTTGCCCACTAAACCAACGAATTTGTTTTTTTTTATGTTTATTTGAGAGATATTTCGTCTAGAAGTCTATCAGGCTCAGGATTTTTTGCAACAATATGTTTTTATTTTCGTTGTTTTTTAAAATTTAGGTATGTTCCCCCCACTAGAAATGTGAAATGACGTCCCTGGATGTCATAGCATAACGCTCTATGAAAACAAATAACTTTAATGAGTTTTCCTCCGGCCGATAAACGGCGACGCATTTTTCTCAATTTGCTGCGACAGACAAACTAAACGTGAGTTGATGCTGCAACAATGCGATTGTCGCAGCTTTTTCTGAAATTTGCGCAGAACTTCAGTAGAAATCCAGAGGTCTTATAACAACAATGATTACATACCTTGTACAGAGATAGGCAACCCAACAATCTTCATAACAGCAGCGGACAGATGGCTCTGTCGTATATTCAAGTAGTTCCAATGATCACACGGCAGAGCCACCTGTCCGCTGCTGCTATGAAGTTTGTTGGGTTGCCTACCTCTGTACAAGATTTGTAATCATTGATAGGTAACAACTAGTGATTCGCTCTTACAACCAATCAAAACAAAAACGAATGGGTACACCAGGCGCTTCACATTACCATTGAAAATATTGAAAAAACTGAAACCAAAATTAAAGGAGCATACTGGTAGGCAGCCCGTTAGGCAGCCCAGCCGAACTGTATTTTGATTTTTTCGTGGCCTTGTCAAAATGCTTGAGACTGTCAGTTGTTATTTTTGCTATGTTAAGTAATTACGGTTTTTGTCTTTTCTAATAGAAAAATTACCTATCATAAGAAAAACATTTCATTTAAAAAAAGCCAAGTACGCGAAAAGACTATTCTGTAATAAGAATTGAGATAAAAGTATAGCTTAGTTCTCCAATAAACATTTCAAAATGATAGGTTCTTACTAGTCTGAAGATGTTTTGTTAAACTTTGCTACTACAGTCTAAGAGTCAATTTGCCGCCGTAATAGCCAAGTTTAAGAAAACATTTCTAAACTAATAAGAACCTATCATTTTTAAATGTGTATTGGAGAACTTGGGTACATATTTATCTCCATTATTTTTACGGAATACCATTTTATTTTACATACAATGTTTTTGTTATGATTTCACTCCTTTTTTAAAGGATTTATGCAATTTACTTGCATAGGGGAGGGCAGTAAATTAAAATTTTAGGGTTTTTTAGCTTTTTGCAATAGTCTTATCATAGTTCCTGTCATTCTGCCAAAGCTCAGCGATGTTATGTTACTTTTACATAAATTTATATGTATAGGGGATGAGAATAAATTAAAATTTTGATGTTTTTTTATTTTTTTGAAGGGTTTGGTCATATGTTCTAAAAGTCATTGTGTGTGGTATTGGACAACTTGGGTATATTTATCTCCATTATTTTTACGGAATACCATTTTATTTTACAGACAATGTTTTTGTTACAGAGTGGAGGCAGTAAATTAAAATTTTAGGGTTTTTTAACATTTTGCAATAGTTTTATCATAGTTCCTATCATTCTGCCAAAGCTCAGAGATGTTATGTTACTTTTACATATTTATAGGTATAGTGGAGGAGAATAAATTAAAAGTTTGAAGTTTTTTATTTTTTTGAAGTGTTTGGTCATATGTTCTAAAAGTCTGCCAAATTTTAGCTTTGTAGCATGTGTGAAAGTATAGTAGAATTTTGAAGATCTATACAAGAGGAAATGAGTGAGTGGAAAATAGGACATTTTGTAAAATTCCGTAACTACTTTACTGATTGATGGAAGTCAATAAAACTTGGACGGCTTGCTAACTCTATTAATTCTACATCAGTGCAAAGTTTGAATTTCATAGCTCCTTCTGAAGTAAAGTTATAGATAGATCAAATATGTGGTGAAATGTTTCAAGAAAAGGTGTAGTATACGCGGACTTGGCGAGGCACTGCCGTGCCTCCAGATTTAAGACTTCTACAACCTATGTTTACAAGACTGTATTATCAAAGCTATAACGTTTTCAGTCAATTAGAAAAGAAAAAAAAACAAAATCTTGCTGATAACAAACACTATATTTGGCTGCAACGAGACAATTTTTTTTTAAATAAAACTTTGTGATATTTATTATAGCATGTTGCTGTAAATTTTTTCAAAGTCAATTTGAGTGAACTATCTGAAAAATTCTAATCCACGAAATTGGATACAACGCACCATCAGGATGCAGCACAAATCGCTTTTAAAGTAAAGTGGAAATAATAACTAAAAATTGGTTTATCAGAAATTTTTTATCCAGTCAACAGTGCAAAACACTTAAATATTTAAATTAATAATAATACTTTTACAGAAATTTGAAAACAAAAAAAGGAAAACATTATCTAGCTAGATTTGAAGAGAGAAGGCCGTAATAAGTGGGAGATTAAGGTGGATCAATTTCTTTCGTAATCCAGCTTTACTTATTTTTAGAAAACATAAAGATATATCTTTGTTTGTCTATGTTATGTTATTTTTGTGGATATTTTTTTTTTAGTATTTCAGGTTAAGAAATACTTTAGCAAGTAATCAAAACCTAATACTAGTGGCAGAAATAGGAGGGGCAAGTCAAATCATATACCTACTTAAAAACAGTCCATGATATTTGAACAGTGCCATTGTTAACCTCATATTATTATTTTTTTTATTATTATATATATTATTTTTTTTTTGAGTTTCTTGAGTTTACAGGTATGTCATAATCATAGTTCAATCGATCGAATGGCAGATGGATTTCAGATTCATTTAAAAACTTGCCCAAAATACCATACCCAAAAAATGTAAGTTTCAGACTTTGAACGCTTTGTGGCGTCTCTAGTTTTTAAAAATATGTCAGATATACTGTCGAGTACGATTTTATTTTAAATTGAACCCTTAAACGAGGGTACCGTAGTAGACCTCTTGCGTGTATAAAATAAAACAATTTTAAAAAAGTTACAAACTTTAATGAATACAAAATAAAACTCTGTTGCAATTTACAAATTGTTACCAGATTTTTCTTATGACCTATAAAACAAACAAGACCCAAAATATTAAATACTTTAAGTTATAAAACGGCAAAATATTCTTCAAATAGAAAAGTCTTATGTTTTTTTAATGATAATTAGTTTAGAGGTTTTAGTTTAAATTCAACAAAACTTAGAATGTGACTACCGACTTGTCTCCTCAAAGTTTGGGTTTTTATTAACGGTAGGTTGGACCTATGTAAGTAATCCATTATCCCCTCTTTGAATAGCTTGGAGGAAGCAAGTCAGTGGCGCTTCTAATGATCGTAAAATTTACTTTACATTCTAGCTAATGAGCTAAACCAGAGGTGTATATAGGGGAGGGGGGGCTGGAGGCCCCTTCCCCGAAGCTAAGATTTTTTTAGAGATTTTCCACATATTTCATGAATACAAACATAGAATAGCATAAAATACGGCCTAATGAGGTCTCGAGCCTCCCCCCCGAAACTGTCTCGGCCCCCCCCCCCCCCGAAACTGTCCCCCTCCCCGAAACTGACTCGGGCCCACCCCCCCCCCTCCCCGAAACTTTTTTCTATTTACGCCACTGAGCTAAACAAACCTAAACAAAAACAGAGATAAAATGACATTTTATAGACAACACTTTCTCATCTCACAGTTTCTCTATAGCCAATCACTTTGAAGGGAAAACCCTCTCTCTACATGATGTATCCCCACGCTTAACCATTACAACTGTCACTCTTCACTTTTCAGTAGTTTTTTTCGCATCAATCACTTGCTATGTGGTAGGCGGCTACCAAATGTTTACGATTTTGAAGGAAGACGAAGATCACTTTCTTATCTTAACAGAACCATATTTTGCGTTTTTCGTTTTTCCAAGATTGCTTCCTACAGTGGTACAGTCAGGGGTAATTTACATCCCTGATAATACTAACCCAAAATCAAAAAAAAAATAAGGCAGCTTTTAAAAGTTGTTCCAAAATTTACTGAATCGACCAAACCTCTTGGTAACGGATTTATCGAGTAGTTAGCAATAGTAGTAGTAGTTCTAGTGGCTAAAACTTGCTTACGTATTTATTCAAGGCGAAACGATTCAAATAAGACGGAAGCACACTATGCTCTAAATGACGTATTATCTCGACCGATTGAGGACTCAATTGGATTTACACAAATGCTACTCAAGCTTGAGTTCTCGATATTGATTTGAATCAATTCATCACGGATCTAATTGAGCGGCGAGGCCCTTAAAGACAGACGACGCTAAGGTTAACAACATAAGGCTCCAGTAAAAAATTAAAATACAGGGCGACAATTTTAAATAAATAATAAATTTTTCAGTAAATGGCATTTCTCTCCTAAACTACTTACTTACAGATGCATCGCACAGTGGTTCAAAACCACATAAAACTGACGCATTAATTTTCTATGTCTATAAATTCGTTGCTGCTGGACCGATTTCAAAGACTTTTGGCTTGTTCGAAAGCTAAAGCTTTAAGCTATGCAAGCCCATTAATAAAATTGACATCTCGGCAAAATTAAAGATGGCAGACGTTTTTGAAAATGCCAATTTTTGAACTCCTTAAAAAAAATTGTGCGCACCGCTGTCATTTTTTGTTTGGATCTATTAAAAAGCCTCATCCCTTTTGTGAATAGTGTTTGTTAAAATTGGTCTTGAATTAAAAAAGTTAGAATGAAATGAACAAGGTGACTTTTAGCTACAAAAATCATTGAAATTATTATTATTATATCGTCCCCTATCTCACGTACGTAACTAGCATTTAACGAATTTCTCAAGAGAGCAAAAATTAAAAAATCAGCTGTATTAAAATTAGTAGATACGTCGAACACAAACAAACACAAAACTCTACTGCCGTGCTATCTCTAGAGATACGGTTATGCCACTTCGTGAGCAAAAAGTCGTACTTATGGGAAATATTTTAGTAGCGTAGGTATCTCATTTTTTGGATTTTTGTCAGTTACGTCGGAACGTGAGCTAGGGCACGATATGTTTTTTTTATTGTATTGATAATGCAATTAGTTCTCAGCATACAGGGTGACTGAAACAGTTAAAACTTAACTTAACGTATAATTTTCTAGATATTGACATGTAAATATTGAAACTTTGGACAATTTAGGGCGCTCTAAAATCTGCACAGTCAGACTTAGAACAAAACAGTTTTTTTATATCTAATTCCGTTTGAAAGTTATTAACGCATGCAATTAATGCATTAATGCATTTTTAAGGCCACATTGTAAATTATATACCAAGGGATGAAAGTGGCACTTTTTCCCCCGAGGCAAAAAGGTTGTAGCACAAGCGTAGCAAGCACTACAAATGTTTTGGGAGATAATAACATTTATTCCTAGGTTTATTATCTATTTTTCACAATTTTAAGGATAAAAAGTGACACTTTGATCCCTTTAGTAAGAGATAAAAATGCATTTTTAATTAAGAAGTAACATTTCTTTCAAAACAGGCTAATATGTGATTAACTATATATAATAAACGGTTTAACATAAAATTGTCTATTTTTAAAATTGGGACACCAATCTATATTAAAAGGTTTTTCTTCAAAGGACGGGTCAGGACGGGTGACATATTATTAGCAGTAATATACAGGGTGTTAACGTTATTAATTTTAAAGGTGAGCTAGGTGGAACTCTAAAGATATATTAAGTTTAATCTCAAATTCTTATTAAATTACCACTCATTAAAAAAAATCGTTTTATACTATTAAGAACCTATAATAGTATTATTAATATTATATTCTAGAAGTACCTGCCAATAGCTAATTTATCCGTATTAAATTATCTTTTAGAAAAAACTTTCACCAATAAAAACAACAATGTAAACAAGTCACTAATTTGTTCCATCCAGGACTAGAGACAAATAAACCAAAAAATGCAACACAGGCGATAAGCAATTCGGCGATAGGGAGAAGTGGGGCATTGAAAAACAGTTAGTATAGGACATGATCTTAGTATAATAGTTACTAATTATTAACTTGCTTAAAGTCATATAGGAGCCCCAATGCGTCATTTTTAGGGGGTTTTGAACCACTGTGCGTCGTCAGGGTAGCTATTCTGGGTTTTGAACCATGTTCATCCACATCAAACGCTTTGACCAATAGCAAACTCTCAGCAGTCGCGTCTCCATTCTCCTGTCCCGTACCGACTGAACGTTTCTCGGTCGGATCGTAAAAGAAGCTTATGCAATGAAGGTCTTTTCGCATAGCACGTGATGGTTCGGAGCTAATTTAAAGTTTCACATCGTTCAAAACCGAGAATAGCTACCTAGGGGTGCTTTGCTGCTTACTTATACAGTGAGAATAAGTCGTTTGGAATAAATAAGTTAATATATAAGTTTGTTAAATTAATTAAATTAAATGTTCTTATTACTTTGTCCTCTACATCATCTAAATGCTTTTATATGCTCTTTATGACTTTTATGGGTCTCAATTTCTTTGTTGACATTTATTTATTGGTATTGATTCCAATTCCAATTCCACATAAGAAAAATATGAATTAAAAGGTATATTTTACAGAAAAAAAAAACAAAAAAAAATGATTCCAGCAAACAGGCAAAAATATTTTTTGAAGTCCCATCGATAATGCTGCCTGTTAACAACTGGCTTTAATTAAAGTTGTTTCATTCGATTCATCGATATAAAATGAACGGTCGCAGATGGAACAATATTTGCAAAACAGGCAGTGTTTTATAAAGACCTTAAAAGATGATCTTTGTGTTTTAAAAGTTTTTAAAATATAAACAAATTGTCAATTAAGAGACTTTTTAATGAGAAATATTAAAACAAAAAAAAATAAAATGATTCCAGAACACATTTTTTAAGTCCTATCGATAATGCTGCCTGTTAACAACTGGGTTGAATTAAAGTTGTTTCATATGATTCATTGTTCATCATTCATCGTAGATTGAACAATATAAGTAAAACAGATAACGTGTTTTATAAAGTCCAAAGAAATACTATAAAAGAAGACCTTTGAATTTTTAATTTGCTAAATTTAAATACAGTAGTTTTCAATTAAACATAGTTTCTTTCTTCCATGTTATTTTCAAGGTATATAATATTATGCTTTAGGGCAGTTTTTTAAAAAGACCATATGGATTAACTCCATCAAGGTAGGTTTAATTTTTTTAGGTTTTAATTTCAGGTTTTTCTTTTGTTAAGTTTAGGTTAATATTTTTTATGAGAAATTGTAGGTACCTGGCATTTCTTAGACCTAATTTTCTTTTAGTGTACAACCTGAAGATGAGAGCGTATGCTCTCAAAACATGTCATTGTATTAATAAAATTAGTGGAGAACGACTGAACTTGTTTGATTTATAAATCACCTATTACTATTACTTCAATATAAAATAATTTTAGATCTTAGATATAACTATCAAGATAAATTTAGCAAACTAAATGTAAAAAGAGGTAATTATTAACTAAAAGTTATGGTTATTACATTTTCTATGAGCTGTTAGGAAGAAAATCTGACCTAAGCTGACCTGACCTGATCGCAAGTGCACAAATAAGCTAATCTGATACACTGTCAATAAAATATTTTCGTATCGGAGAATTGTTGTCTTGAGAAACTGTCTTAAGTAAATATTTAAAAATTAATTATATATTCGAATATTTATTATTCGAGGAACTATCGTCACTCAAAAAATTGTCTGTTCCCCTATATTAATATGTTTAGACTAATCAGTTTTATATGAATTGCCAATATTTTTGGCGCTGATCTAATAAAAAATAGAAAGAAGATTAGAGACGCAAAAAGAGATGAGGATAGAGAATAAATAACGAAATGTCCCATCTAGTAGCTGGTGTGATTCGATGCATTATGTTTGTTTGTTGACGTTGTCGTGAAAATGTCCAAGCCAATAAAGAGCTTTTGTAGAAGAAAAAAATCGGGTAGCGTTTTGATTGCGCTTTGTGAGTCAAGGACAATTCCTGAAACATGGACACAACTGCAAAAAAAATTAAAAATATAAATGTTTTTCATTGAAATTTGTGTTGCTATCGTAATTGGCATATGCAAGACCTAAGATGGCGTCCACACCTAAACATTTCGATAAACATTGAGCTGCGAAACGAGCCGTACGGCGAACGGAACACTAGTTTGGACAGGGTCTTGAGCGTGCTCGCGAACGATTCGGCGAATCCTAGCCATTCCCATCGCTTGTCGGTTTTTTCCCAGATATCAAAGATAATGCGCGCGAATGGGTTCGATGGTTTGGACTGAACAAAATTAAACGGCAAACAGATATTTGATTCTTGAAGGGAAAAAACCGGGAGCATTTGTGATAACAGCACAAACGCTCCGTTCGTTGTTCTGCTCGTCGAAATCAAAAAAGCCCATTCGCGGTTTTGTTCGCTGTTCTGCTCGTTGCGCGGCTCAATGTCGAAATATTCATGTGTGGAGATGGGTTTAGAGACAATATAGTATCTGAAGTAAAGAGACAAGTTCTTTTTTAATACTAAACTTTAACAAACAATTTAAATACTCTGCCAATATATGGGCCCCTAAGCTCACACTAGGTACTATAGTTATAGTGTACGTGTGAGCTAATATAACTAAAAACTGAAATATATTTTATTCAACTCCAGACTAAATTACCTTTTGTTTGATACCACACAAGCCATGTTTTGTATAAAATTTTTAAAATCTACCCCCACCCTTAAAAAAAACAAAAACTAAAATGTACTAAAATGTATTAAACTCCGGACTCAATTACCATTCGTTTGATATCACATATGCCATATTCTCACTTAAATTCTAATTTTTAAAATATACCCCCACCCTTTTTTTTCAATGAATTAAAATGTATTTTGTTTAACTGCAGACTCAATTACCTTTCGTTTGATATCACACACGCCATATTTTCACATAAACTCTAATTTTTGAAATCTACCCCCACCCTTTTATTTGGTTTGTGTTCAGTGGATTTTGTTCATTTTTAAATGGGACCATCTCGACCCAAGACCCAGCCTAGGTACCAAATTTCATTAAAATCGGCCAAGCGGTTTTTGAGTTATTACGTTGGTCGTTACAGACAGACATACAGACAGACAGACACCTAGACAGACAGACAGACAGACAGACAGACAGACATACAGACAGACAGACAGACAGACAGACAGACAGACGGCGCAACAAAAAAGTTTCAAAATCATCTGAAACGCAAAGATATATAAAAATTTTTGAAATCGAAGCAACTTTTTTTTTCTCGAAAAAATTAGGATCACCATAGCTCACACTACTATAGTATAGTATATGTGTGAGCTAATATTCATTGATTTAATAAGTCTTTATTTTCTTTCCCTTTTTTTAAGAATCCTTAAATTTAATTTAAAGGATATGTTATATCTTCGTAAAAAGTTTTAGATATGCAAAATGCTTGCCGATTTTGAAGAAAGAACTGACGTCAATAACCTATGCGTATATTTTATTTGCAAAACTGTGATGTCATCAATTCAAAATTTTATGCATTTAGCATAATATCAAATAAATAGTCATTTAGCCCTAACGATTCGTTTTTTTAGTATGACTATTTCTTTGTGGTCTTAAGCATTTTACGCAACACAAATTTGTTGTTCTTTACCAGATATCTAAATTCTACGAAAAACGCAACAAAATGTTCGTGGTTTTTACATTAAAATGAAATAAAAACAAGTCGGTTTTAAAGACCACTGGTGAGGTCAGGCCATCTGTAGAAAATAAAATATACCGAAGGACCACTCGAGATAGCTCGAGAAAAACGTGTGAGAGTTAAGAGGGACTGTATCTTTCCACAGGGCTCCGACAGGGAAAAAAGAGCCTAAAACTTATTTACTAAAAATAGCGTAGCAATGAAAAATTATCAAGAAACGACTTACCCTTAGATGTCTTTTGTAGCTACTTGGCTGGCCAGCCCGATTATACGCGAAGTACCAGACTCTCCATTGTTCTATAGTTCAAATGTTCCAAACACTAATATCTAATAACTAAAGCGTAAAATTAATAGTTTCCACAATTTTAATATAAAATAATAGCGGTGCGGTGACTTTAGTTGCACGTGGCGCGTGGTTGAGTTGTTCTCTCAGACAATCGGCGTTTTCGTCTGCTCGGCCGAATTTAGCCGCTTATCTCAAATCCTTCATTGCTGGAAGAAGCGCGCGAAGTTTACATTTAAAATATGGAAAGATATAGCGTAAAGTAAATAAAAATAATATTCTAAAAACGCTTGTAAGCGTAGAAAATGTAACCCAAAAATATTTAAAAACTAAGAGAGATAGCTTCTCTAATTTTAAGTGAAAATTAGAGAATATAATTATTTACAAAAATAAAAACAAGTTGGGAAACTTGTTCATTCGGCCCACCAAAATGAGCATCATTTTTCGGTAGGTGAATCTGAATCAATTGGAAGGGGGCAAAGCTTGACTAAAGGTCGTTTAAAGATACCGGACGCGGTACGAACATTTGCCACCCTAGCGTGCCCATCAGGCCCTTTAAAAATTTCAATAATGCGACCTACCCGCTATTGAAGGGGCGGTGATAACTCGTCTTTGATAAGAACGAGGGTACCTATTTTTGGCTCTGCGCATGGTTCCAATCATTTATTTCGTACTTGAAGGGTATGTAAAAATTCTTGGCTCCAACGACGCCAAAAATCGGCTTGTATTCGTTGGACCAAGTTCCATCGCGATAACCGATTCTCAGGTTTACTTGAAAAATCTTCATCAGGAACAGAAACTAAAGGTCCATGTGTTAAAAAATGTCCCGGTGTTAAAACCTGTAGATCGTTACAGTCGGTAGATTGCGGGGTCAAGGGGCGAGAATTTAAAATCGCCTCAATTTGACAAAGAACTGTGTACAACTCCTCATAACTTAGAATTTGCGAGCCAATGGTACGAATTAAGTGAGTTTTTACTGATTTTATCCCTGACTCCCAAAGACCGCCGAAGTGGGGAGCTGATGGAGGGATAAAATTCCAGGCGATAGCTTGTTGAGTGCAAGCATTTCTTGCAAGATCAAGCAATTCTTTGCTTGATTTAACGAAATTTGTGCCATTGTCTGAAAAAAGAGTTTTTATGTAACCTCTTCGGGCAACAAAGCGACGTAGCGCAGCTAAAAAAGCGTCCGAAGTTAGATCTGACACTAACTCGAGATGTAAAGCTTTAGTATTTAGACAAATAAAAAGGCAGATATATGCTTTTTGTGTTTTTACACCTCTGTGTTTACTGAGAGTGATAGGTATAGCACCACTAAAATCTACTCCACTAAAAGTAAAAGGCTTTTGTGGAATCAAGCGGTAGGACGGAATTTGTCCCATGATTTGCTCATAAGAATGCGGTTTGACGCGAAAGCAACGAACACATTTGGATAAAACCGTTTTAATTAAGCGTTTGGCAGATAAAATCCAAAAAATTTGACTAATGAGATATTGGACTGTTTGCACTCCGACATGCAAATATTTTTTGTGCATATATTCAATAAAAATATAAGAAAGTCTACTTTCCTTGGGTAAAAGAAGAGGATGTTTTTGTCCGTAAGAAATAGTCATGGCTTGTTGAATGCGTCCTCCAACTCTTATAAGACCATCCTGGTCTAAAAAGGGATTCAATTTTTGTATGGGTTTTATGCATTTTTTCTGGTTTTGAAGGTTAAGAATTACTTCAGAAAAGTATTTTTGTTGTTCGTGCTTAGCCAAACATTTTAAAGCGTTAAAGAGATCGATATAATCTATATTTGTCTTTTTTCTGACGTCTGCGGATAGTCTACAATTATTTATGAATCGTAAACTGCGGGCTAAAAGTAGTTGAATAGTGTAAAAATCGGATTTATTATTTAAAAGCGAATCTAAAAAGTTTTCCGTTATTCGGTCACAAGAAATCAGAGCAACATTTTTTCGTTCCTCAGTCTCTAAACTGTCATTTATTTTGACTTGCGGGATTTTTGTTGGCCATTTATCGAAAGATTCTTGTAAAAAACTAGGGGCGGCCCACCATAGGGGATGATTTAAAAGCTCACTCGGCGAGCAGCCGCGGCTGGCTACATCGGCACTATTGAGAAAGGTGGGGGTATATAACCAACATTCTGGATTAATATTATCTTGGATAAGACTAACACGATTTGCGACAAAAGTTTTCCATTTACTTGGATGGGATTTTATCCAGTGTAAAACAACCATTGCGTCCGAAAAAGCGTAAATATTATTTATTGTGAACCTTTTTATGAATATATCATATGTGTATTTTAAGACCTCAGATAAAAGAGTAGCGGCTAGAAGTTCTATTCTCGGAATACTAACAAATTTTTTAAGTGGAGCGATGCGACTTTTCGCAAGAACAAAATATATGTGATATTTAGCGTTTCGTAAGACACGTAAGTATATTACGCATGCGTACCCTCGTTCACTCGCATCACAAAAACCACAGAGATCGATGGATTCCGCGTTGCTGATGTCAATGTGGCGGGGTAAACTAAATTTTTCTAAAACTTGAAATTCAGATTGATAGAGTGTCCACTGACGAACTATTTCTAAAGTAGGCGTGGCGTCCCAGGAAATACCAAGTAACCAAATTTGTTGAATCAAATATTTTAAAGTGAATGTTACTGGGGTAAGATAACCATGGGGGTCATAGCAGCGTGCTAAAAAAGAGAGAAGCGTCCTTTTAGTACAGCTTTGCTGATTAGGTAATATGTTAAATCGAAACTCGTCATAGGAAGGATGCCAGCACAGGCCTAAGACCTTAGTGACGTCATCCGAATCGAGAGATAAAACTGCGGGGTTGACTAAGGAGGGATCTAAATGAGAGATCACTTCTGAGCGATTGCTAGACCATTTGTGTAATTTCAAGCCAGCGTTTCCTAATAACTCCGTAAGCTCATGCTGCAAATTTAACGCCTCTTGAACCGTTTTACATGAAGTAGTGACGTCATCAATATAGGTATCGTTAAGTATAACTTCAGCAGCGTGAGGGTAGTTATCATATTCGGACTCAGCTAAGTGCTGAAGGGTGCGTAAAGCGAGATATGGTGAACAGTTCACTCCGTAAGTGACAGTTCGTAGTTTAAAAACGGAAACTTTGTCATTAGGGTTAAACCGCCAAAATATTTTTTGGTATTTTTGATGATCAGGGTTGATATTTATACCACGATACATTTTTTGAATATCGCAGGTGAGCGTCACAGGGTTAAGGCGAAAATGTAATAATATTTGAATAATATCTTTTTGTAGTTTCGGACCCGATAATAACACTTGATTAAGCGAAATATGCGTAAAAGGGTCAGTAATACTCGCATTAAAAACTACCCTTGTCTTAGTAGTGATAGCTTCATTTTTAACAACAGCGAAATGTGGAATAAAATAGCTGTCTGAATCGTCTTCTTTTTCTGAGTCATAGTCCATATGACCCAATTCCAAATATTCATTCATAAATTTAGAATATTCACAATACAAGTTTTTATCGCGAAGCAGTTTTTTTTCTAAAGATAAGAAACGATTTAGCGCGACTTGTTTTATTCCGGGAAACTGTGGTGGATTGTCAAATGTGCGAAAGGGAAGGGATACTGTGTACCGGCCGTCTTGATTACGCGACACGCTCTGTTTAAAATAATTTTCACAAATTTCATCCTCTGGTTTCAAATGAGTTTTTTGGGGGACGCAGTCGGTTTCCCAAAATTTTGAAATTAATTGCGAAAGCGAGTCATTTTCATTTTGACAAAAAAGAGCATTAATTGGCGGGGTAGAAATTAAGGGTTGATTTATTTGTCCCATCAAAATATAGCCGAAAATAGTTCCCATAGCAAAGGGATGATTTGGATCATCGCTAGCGATTTTTTCACCCTGTATAATTAGTGGAAATAGATCCATACCAATTAGTAAATTTACAGGCGAAGGGTTGTAAAAAGTGGGATCTGCTAAGGGTAAATTTTTTACAAAATGCCAATTTTCTGTATTTATTTTTACTGACGGTAAATCAGTACAAACTTTTTGCAAAATAATTGCTTGCGTAGACACAAAAATATCTGGTTTTTGAAAATTACAAATTTTAATAAAAATCGATCCTAGATCAGAAGTAAGAGAGTTGCCTCCAACCCCCTGTATATTTGAACATAAGGGTTGTCTTGGAAGGCCCAATTGTTGCGCTAATTTTTGAGAACAGAAAGTGTTTTGCGAACCGCTGTCTAACACCGCTCTAACTGTTTGAAAGTTACCGCGGACATCTTGAATTTTTACTAGGATAGTTGACAATAAAACTTGCGATTGCGCAGAAATAAAACCACAATGCGTGGGGTTAGAACCCGAAGGAGTTGCGATTGGTACTTGTGAATTAGAAGACGTCGAAGTAAAATTTTGATTATTTTGAGAAGAGGCACTTTGAGGGAACTTATTTTGAGTAGAGTAATTTGGAAGCGGACAACCAGTAGCCGGGGATCTAAAACTTTGCTGACTGGCCAAGTAACCACGTGGTGCACTACTTGGAGATGCGTTGGAAGACATATTAGAGAGATTTTGTGAGAAATTCACGTTAGCATCAAAATGTGATTGATTTTGAGAATTAGCGCAATTATAATTTCGCTCAAAATGAATTAATGAGTGATGTCTTTGATTACCAGGGCAATAGCGACATGAGCGCAGACTTTGACAAGAATTTGTTGAATGTATTGAGCTTAAACAATTTAAACATAGTTTCTTATTTTTAGCGTAAGTATAGCGTTCGTAGGGAGATTTACCTTTAAATGCGTGACATAAATATATTGAATGTGTGTTAGAATCACAAAAAGCGCATCTATCTTTAGAATGAGTATTTTCCGTACCAAGTAGCGTTTTTGTATAATAAGGCGAGGCGTTATTTTTATAAAACTGTTTATTATTTTTAAATCTATTTTTAGATTGGAGCGAATAAAGCGAATTACATTGAGTTTCAAGGAAATTATAAATTTCTTGATATTTGGGCATTTCATTAGACCTAGAATTAGCTAGTTCAAAGCGCGAAAGTAGTACCTCAGGCAATTTATCTAGTAAAATGTTGGCGAGCGGAAAACACCATTGATCAGTGTCGTAATTTAGAGTTTTTAAAGCCTCAATGTTTTCTGAAAAAACATCAAGCAGCGTGCGCAGCGTTTCTGGATTGTCGTCTTTGAGAGCGGGAAAATTATACACGGAGCGCCAATAAGTTTGAGCCGATAAGCGGGGGTTATGATAGCGTTTTAGAAGCGTATTGTAAGCGATTATATAATTAGCGTCGGTTATTTGTAAGTGTTTAACTACGTTTAAAGGCGGTCCTTTTAGGTAGGACAGTAACAAATTAAATTTAGCGTTTGTAGGAATACTAGGATTATTGTGTACAGAACTATTGTACATATCTAGAAAGGTTGGAAACTTAGTGATGTCGCCATGAAATTCGACAATGCGCAGTCTTGGCATTAAAGACGCCATAAAGCGGTCTGGATCAGAAGAATTTGAAATTTGCGTTAAGTTTTGAGGTTGAGGAGCTTCAATTTTCACCTCAAATAGTTGTTTTTGAATTCTTTTAATATCATAGAAGCTGTCGTCAAACTCAGTAAGGCGTTCATTTTCTTCTTCCAGTCTCTCCGGACTTGCCGAATAAGCCTCTATTATTTGATTTTGATAAATAAAAAATGTTTCTTTCATTTCATCAAGGTCGATAAGTCGAACCTGTAAACACGGTTTTTTTGTATCATCCGTTAGGCAAGCATTAGCTAAGTTATGAAGAGTATTAATGCGATTATGTTGCACATTACGGAGTGCTTCTAACTTCTTAAGTTGCGTACTCATTGTGATGTTTTTAAAAAACTCCGTTAACACAGGTGAACGATTAGTTTCCGAAATTTTTAATATTTAAAAATTAAAAGCGTTTAAAAAGAAAAGAGAATAGGCGATAAAAAATGTAAACAAGTCTCATTTACCTCTCTAAGATCGTGTGTTGGAAACTTTTCCTACATGCAGTCGACGCCAAGCCAAAAAGAGGTAGGAAATGCGCGAAAACAATGCGCGTTCGGTACTTTTTTACTTGTTATTTTTACGGCGAGCACAGCAAAAAGAGCAAGGTCATGCGTATTTATTAAAAATTTTATATTTAACAAAATGCGATTTAGACTTTAATTTTTCCCGGGGTCCTGTTATCGGGCTCGAACCTGGACCAAATGGTGAGGTCAGGCCTTCTGTAGAAAATAAAATATACCGAAGGACCACTCGAGATAGCTCGAGAAAAACGTGTGGGAGTTAAGAGGGACTGTATCTTTCCACAGGGCTCCGACAGGGAAAAAAGAGCCTAAAACTTATTTACTAAAAATAGCGTAGCAATGAAAAATTATCAAGAAACGACTTACCCTTAGATGTCTTTTGTAGCTACTTGGCTGGCCAGCCCGATTATACGCGAAGTACCAGACTCTCCATTGTTCTATAGTTCAAATGTTCCAAACACTAATATCTAATAACTAAAGCGTAAAATTAATAGTTTCCACAATTTTAATATAAAATAATAGCGGTGCGGTGACTTTAGTTGCACGTGGCGCGTGGTTGAGTTGTTCTCTCAGACAATCGGCGTTTTCGTCTGCTCGGCCGAATTTAGCCGCTTATCTCAAATCCTTCATTGCTGGAAGAAGCGCGCGAAGTTTACATTTAAAATATGGAAAGATATAGCGTAAAGTAAATAAAAATAATATTCTAAAAACGCTTGTAAGCGTAGAAAATGTAACCCAAAAATATTTAAAAACTAAGAGAGATAGCTTCTCTAATTTTAAGTGAAAATTAGAGAATATAATTATTTACAAAAATAAAAACAAGTTGGGAAACTTGTTCAACCACCATTAAGCTCTTTGTCACAAGTCGAAAGCTTTTAATGTTTTTTAGAATGTTTGAACAAAATTAGTGGTGCATTTATAATGCGGCTCGCTTTACAGCAATTAAATATTGATTTTGAATTAGTAGGGACCATGTATGTGTTAAAACAAAACATTATTACCGAATAAAATTTAAAAATAATCCACTTTTTAAAGTTGAGCTTTGTAAAATTACAACATACTATGAACAATGAATTGCAATTATTACCGAATTTTTAATAATACATGTTAGTAAGTACCAATACGAGCATGAAAAAAAGGCGAAACCTGCAGAAAGAAGGAAAAAAATCATCGGTGGAATACTGTTAATAAAACTATAGGAAAAATGATAAAAGAAAATACAAGAAAGAGCCAAGAAATAAAAATTGGTAGAATTTTAGAAAGACCGACTTTAGGTAGATATGAAACAATTAAAATAAAGGATATGAACTGCATAGAAACTAACGTTAAAGAGGATATTATAAATACTACAGAATCATTTCAAACACGAAGTGAACCATCGCGAGAAACAATGAACAAACTCCAAACAAAAATAAAGAAGATAAACTCAGAACTACAACCTGAAATAAGCAAAGCGTAGATAAAGACAAACGGCAGAGATGCTCAAGTACGGTGATAAAGCTGTAGTTAATACCCTCCATAATCTTCTGAATATAATACTAAAAGAAAAAATGATCCCAAATAATATTCCACACAAGAAAGGCGATAGGGCAGACCGTCAAATTATAATACTCCTTAATCTAATTAAGCTTTTCACGAATGTATTAACAGATAAACTAACAACAAAACAAGCAGGCTTCAGAAAAGGTTTCACTACAGTTGACCACCTACTAAATATAAAAATCCTAATAGAACGAGCCAACGAATGCAAAATTCCACTATATATTGCGTTTATAGACTTTGAAGAAGGTTTTGATAGCATTGAGCACTTGCAGTAAAAGCATCTTTAATTAATAGCCAGATAGATCACAGATACACAGGTTTATAAATACCGAAGCAACTACATCAATCAAAATCAACGAAGGAACCAAGCCAATCCGCTTGATCACAGGGTGACACAATATCCCCTAAACTATTCACCTACATCCCAAAAAGATGTTTTTTAAAACATAGATTAAGAAGAAATAAGCATTAAGTAAAGTAAAGTAAGCGGCTTGAACCACCGATGCTGACGATATCGCCTTGATAACAGAAAAGATAGAAAAACTAATAAAAATTATAAAAGAACTGAATACAGCAGCTAAAAATATGGGTTTAAGTGTGAACTACACTAAAACTAAAATCATAACAAACACAGATGAAGCTATTACGATCAGAATTAACCAAGAATATAGAGAGAGAACAAAAACATTTCATGTAAAAAAAGCCAAGTACGCGAAAGTGGTATCCGTAAAAAGAATTGACATAAAAGTAAAGCCAAGTTCCCCAATACAAATTTCAAAATAAAAGGTTTTTGCTAGTTTCGAAATGTTTTTTTTTAAACTTTGCTATTCCAGCCAAACTTCTTTACGTTTAATTTAGCATTGTGCCTAAAAGTCATTTGCAGCCGTAATAGCCAAGTTTACAAACTAGTAAGAACCTTTCATTTGTAATTTGTATTGGGGAACTTGGCTTTACTTTTATCTCAATTCTTATTACGGAATACCACATTCGCGTACTTGTCTTTGTTTTACATGAACTGTTTTTGTTATTTTTTCACTCCTTTTTTAAAGGATGTGGATAATATTTAAGTTTTAAAGTAGTAAAATATGCGGAATATTGTTTAAAACTTTTATAACTCCTTATTAAAAATTTTGAGGTTTTTTTTATTTTTTCCTATGGTTTTAACATAGTTCCTATCGGCCTTCCATAGCTCGGCTCTCTAGCGTTCATAAAAGTGGGCAATGCTACTTTTACATAATTTTACATTTACAGGGGAGGGAAGCAAATTAAAATTTTGGAGTTTTTAAATTTTCTCCTATAGTTTTATCATATTTCCTCTCAGTATGTCAAAGCTCAGCTCTCTGGAAGTGGCCAATGTTACTTTTACATAATTTTACATGTATAGGAGAGGGGAGTAAATTAAAATTTTGGGATTTTTTTATTTTTTCCAAGGGTTTGGTCACTGTGCCAAATTTCAGCTTTAGCATATCTGGAAGTACAGTAGAATTTTGATGATCTAGACATGAGTGAGTCAGTGAGTGAGTGAGTGAGTGGCAATTTCGACATTCCTTAAAATTTCGTAACTACTTTACTAATTTGTGGAAGTCTATGAAACTTAGAGGCATTGTTAATTCTATAAAGATCTACGACTGTGTAAAGTTTGAGTTTCGTAGCTCATTCCAAATTAGAGTTTTAGAAAAATCAATTATGGGCTGAAATGTTTCAAGAAAAGATGGAACAGCAGTTTCCGCTTGAACTTGGCGGGGACTGAAGTGCCCCCAGATATTTAGTTTTATTTAAAGACGATAGCGAAGAATCGTACCAGATAGGGCAGAATGCAAGGCTCTGTCTAGTATATCACAATAATTGTCTCAAAAAAGACTTACATTCATTTTTATTTAATCAATGACTTGGTACTGACTTAGATTAAATGGAAATTAAGACCTTTTCACGGAAAATGTCATTGATACCTTTTACGTTCAAATTCAATTATCCATTGTATGCGCTATCCCTAAATAAATGCTACAGAATAATGCTTGGCTAATAACAAACGTGTATAACTGTTAGTGTATAATTTATAACTTTTGCCATATTTAGTTTGTATAAGGTCTGTCTTTAATCCTATGAGCAAATAAAAT
The DNA here is from genome assembly GCA_963576565.1 of Aspidapion aeneum. Taxonomy (NCBI): domain Eukaryota; kingdom Metazoa; phylum Arthropoda; class Insecta; order Coleoptera; family Brentidae; genus Aspidapion; species Aspidapion aeneum. Next base: position 28,661,958 of record OY755043.1, read on the forward strand.
ATTATAGCTTTTTTTATACAGGGTGGACATTAAATTCATTAGAATTTTTGTCTTTTATTTTGTGACTTCCTGCAATACGGTATAACAAAGGAATAATACGAACAACATACCTACAAAAGCAGTTTAATCAACGGCTTATCCAGGCCCTGATTTTGGGAGGGGGAATTCTCAGCCCTAATGGAATAACGAAAAACGAAATTGATTACATACTGACTAATGATAAATACATCGTTAGAGATGTAACAGTCCTAAACAGCTTTACAACAGGCAGTGATCACAGGATGGTCAGAACAATAATCTGCAATTTCGAAATGAAAAGAAAAAGTCATAATAACAATGAACAAGTTCACATGAATAAACTTACACAAAATAAAGCTATATACAAAGAAAGGCTAAAGGAATAACTAACCCAAAACTTAAGATGCGAAAATAAAAACATAGATGAAATAAATGATACGCTGACAAGTGCTATGAAAAGTAGGAAAAAAGAGAGAAAATTGTATATCAGAAGAAATAATGAGACTGATGGAAAAAACAACGAAACCTCAAAAGAGGAGGGAGAAGAACATCTACAGAATACACAGAAATAAATAAAACTATCAGAAAAATAATAAAAGAAAATAAAAGAAAGAGCCAAGAAATAAAAGTTAAGAGAGTTATAGAAAATAACAGAAATATGACATGTCTAAGGCCGACTCTAGGTAGATAATGAAATAATTAAAATAAAAGATATGAACGGCATAGAAACTAATATAACCTTAAAGAGAATATCATAAATATCACACAACTATTCTATACAGTATTAAACCAAGCAAAAAAGGAACCATCACGAAAAAACATGAAGAAACTTCAAACAAAAATAAATAAGCAAACCGGAAATAAAGAGAGCAATAAAGAAAATGAAAGGTAACAAATTACTTAAAAAAGACGAAGTAACGGCAGAAATGCTCAAGTACTTTGGGACAAATTATTAAACTAAAAAAAGAAAACCTTAACAGCTGAAATCCAGAGACATATAAGATTGGCCCAGGCAGCATTCGGTAAATTAAGCTACATATTAAAGATAAGAAATATCCTCAGCACCTCAAAACGAAAGTGTATAACCAATGTATCCAATGTATACTTACCTATGGATCACAAAACTGGACACTTACAAAATCAAACCAGGATAAAGTAACAAAAGCCCAAATATCAATGGAAAGACAAATGTTACATGTAAAGCTAACAGATAGAAAAAGGAATTGAATGGATAACAAATAAAACAAAAGTAAGGGATATCAGAGGAGAGGTAGCAAAATTAAAATGGAAACTTGCCGGTCATAATATCAGATATAAAGACGATCGAAAGAAAATAAAAGAATTAGGGGAAGAACACGCGGGAACTAGATAGATGAGCACGGCGACAGACAGAAAAGAGTGGAAGATATTGGGAGAGGCCTATGTCCAAAGATGGATTGAAGAAGGCTAAATAGATAGAAGAGATAGGTAGAATTCAGAGAAACCACTAACACTTAATAACTAGGATGTGTTTAGCCCAAAGGCAAAGAAATAATTTTTAGTTTATTATGACCATATTTACAGGTAAAATGTTGCAGTGTTAATCCACAAGTTCAATCTTACATGGAGCATGAAGTGCTATTAGAAGAATTTAATAAAAGTTACAGATGTACATGTTAGCAATTTTATTACATCCTGTACTATTTTATAAATGTTCCATTGTGGATTACAATCGTAAGAAAAGGGGTTAGAATATTTATGTAATCGCTCGGCAGTTGGCAAGAGATTTCAGCGAGTAAACGCAACCTTTGTGTGCCATTGTGTTGTTGCACTTGAATAAAATATCATGAAATTTATATCTTTCTAAACGGCTGCCTATAAGCCTTATTCCTCGAGGTTACTAGTCACTCATTTAAGTTACTCGAAATGACCTCACGGCTACTCGGAGTAACCGCTGTATGACGTCAGACAGTCAGATGTGGATGACATTTACAATTGTTTGTTTTTGTTTTTACCAGAAATTTCCGAAATGCAGAAAATAATTCATTGTTTCCACCAATGCATGCCCACCCCCATTCAAAAAACGTATCACGGGCCATGGATTTGCACCAGTTTTAATTGCAGAGTTACCTGATGCGTTTTTTGAATCGGGGTGGAAACGGGGTGCTCCTTTGGTATTCTGTGGTAAGGCCGCAGTACCACAGAACACCAAAGGCAGTACATTTTAAGACTAGTTGCAGTTGAATTGATATAGTACCAACTTCAAGGGATGTGCTTCATTTTCTACCGTTACCAAACATAATTCGTTGTTAATATGTATATTAAAATCAAACATTTTGAAAATAAAAAACAAAAAAAAACGATTTTAACCTCAAAATATTTCAGCAACCACGTCTGCTAGGCTGGTTAAACTGTGTGGTTACTCGTGACGTCATAGTTAGTGTTACCCAGCGAAGAAACATAGAAAACGAGTAACCAGGTTACCTGGTAACTTGTAGTTACTGCGAAGAAAAAGGCTTTATGTCTAATGTCGTAATTTTAAAATCCAAAATTAATCTTATTGTAGATTGTACAGTCGGGAACTTTTTTAATTGCCGCCCTCGATAATAAAAAATATTCCTATTTGAAATACGGAAAAGTATTTTGAACCAAAACAAAAAAATTTCCTTATCTCTGTCTTTTTTACAGGGTGGGCCAAATTCGATGTTTTTTGCTGGTTTTAGGTATTTCTAGCCGAGATACACAAAAACGAGTGGATATGGTCAGGGCTCGATTTTCGAGACGTCAAATATCAAAACCGCTTCTTGATAAACCTCGTAGTTTTTTAGCAACAAGGGGATTTTGAAAAGTCTGCATTTATGGATTTGGCCTATAACTTTTTTATTTATTAAAATTTCATTTTGATGTAGGATGCTTTTTCATAGGTTTTTTATGGAGAATCTAACTGTCAAACTAAATTTTATCTGTCACTTTTAGTTTTTGAGATATTACAACAAGTTTAAATTTTCTTATGGAATGACTCATTTTTTGTGTTTGTTTTAAAATCTATGTCAAATTTTCTGTTTAACGGTGTGTCATAAATGATAGTTCGTTACGCAGTTTTCAAGATATTTAGGAATTTTCGTTTGGAGAACTAAAATGCAAGTCCATGAAAAAAAAAACAAAAAATGAGTATTTCCGTGAGAAAATTTAAACTATTCATAATATCTCAAAAACTAAAAGTGACATAAAATTTAGTTTGACAGTTGGATTCTCCATAAAAAAAACCTGTAAAAAAGCATCTTACACCAAAATGAAGTTTTAATAAATAAAAAAGTTATAGGCCACCTCCTTAAATGCAGACTTTTTAAAATCCCGTTGATGCTAAAAATCTACGAGGTTTATCAAGAAGCGGTTTTGATATTTGAAGACGTCTCGAAAATCGAACCCAGGACATGTTCACTCGCTTTTGTGTATCTTGGCTATAAATACCTAAAACAAGCAAAAAACATCGAATTTGGCCCACCCTGTATATATTATACATATTTAAAAAAAAAAAAAATATTTCTTTAAATTTATATTTTGACAGAAAAAAATGCAACGGCAATTTAAAAAATCCCTGACGTACAAGGCATTTTTTGGAGAAATTTTTTAAGGGTTTTACTGATATTGTTAGGATACGATTGCAATTAGTTGATAAAGGTTAGTACTGCTTAACATCTCTAGGTCTTAAATCTAGGTCTATATTAGGGAGGACTGGAGATATGACATATTTTTATTTATCTCTCCTGTCCTCCAGATTCCTAGAGGTTTAAATTTGTTTTATCCTAACCTTTGTTAATTATTACTTATAATTTCCTTTAAGCTTCCATTGTTTTCGAAATGAGAATTTTTGAAAATTTCCCAAGGCCCATTTACCGAAGTCACCAAGACTTCTTATAGTGAGGGATGTTAGACGAAGGATACTTTTCCCCACTGATAACAAAACGCGCCTCCTAATTTAATTTTTTTTCTTTTAATTTAAATTTTAATTTACCCTAAATTTCCCAACTGTTGGGCAAGATTGGGGGGAAGCCTCTTCTCCTTGGGGATGCCGACGTGTGTGAGAACATATACATTCACGTATAGCTATATGCCTGGTGGACCAAAAAAAACCGGACAATTTTTTTTCATTATAACTTTTGAACTGTACAATCGATGTTAATAAGACAAACTGCATTTAACAGAGAATTAGAGTTTTGGCTAAATATATTTATTTGTTAAAAAAAAATCCAAGATGGCGGACGAAATTAAATTGTACCCTTCAAAGATGCTCGTTAATTCTTGTGTCGCGAATATGCTTTGTTCATTTTTGTAAATTACTAAAAAAGCTGCATTCTTGGCACGCACAACAAGGTACAATTAAATAAAATCGGTAAAGTGGTTTTAAAAAAAAAAAATTGTTTTAACCATTGTTTTGCAAATTATACGATTGCCTTGCCAGTCATGTGTGTATATATTTCCTTATAAATTCATTACTGCTGAACCGATTTTAATGAAATAAAAAACATTCTGGTTAAAATTGATTGCTTTTTATCATTCTTGATTTTTCAAAATAGCGTGTTTATTCTTATTTTCCGAAAATGTTTTAGTTTTTTTTTAATTTATAGAAAAGCACTACTTTTTCCCTACACAACATGGTACAAATGAGTAAAATCGGTATGACGGTCTAAAATCTATTTTTGTTTCAACCATTGTTTTACAGATTATCCGATTGCGTTACCAATCCTGTCTTCATTGATTTCTTTATACATTCATTATCACTGAACTGATTTTAGTGAAATAAAAAAACTTCATGGTGCAAACTGATTGACCTTTAAAAATCAATCAATTTGCACCAAGATGTTTTTATTTTACCAAAATCGATTCAGTACTAATGAATTTAAAATTTGTAAGACAATGGTTAAAACAAAATTAGATTTTGTCAGAACATCTTCACCGATTTTATTACTTTGTACCTTGTTAAGCGGAAGAAACGGAGTGCTTTTCTATAAATTAAAAAAACTATTCTACATTTTCGGAAAGTAAGAATGAACGTGTCTCTTTCAAGGGTCAAGTATGATTCTGTCCGACATCTTAACTTAGAAGATGGCGGCAAATTTCGATTATAATCTTCAAAGATTAATAAAATCGCACCAGGATTTTTTTTATTTTACTAAAATCGGTTTAATATTAACGAATTTATAAGGAAATGAATGCAGACATGATTGGTAATGCAATCGTATAATCTTTAAAACATGGTTGAAACAAAAATGGATTGTTTTGAAAACCACCAGCGATTTTACTAGTTTGTACCTCACTGTGTGGGAAAAAGTAGTGCTTTTCTATAAATTAAAAAAAAAACATTTTCGGAGAATAAGAACAGACACATCTTAAATTTTAAGATGGCGATAAATTTTGATCATGATCTTTAACAAGCAATTAATTCTCACCAAGATGTTTCTTGTTTCATCAAAATCGGTTCAGTAGTAATGAATTTATTAGGAAATAAATGCAGACATGATTGGCAAGGCAGTCGTATAATATTCAAAACAATGGTTAAAACAAAAATATTTTTTTTAAGACCCACCTAACGGATTTTGCTAATTCGTACCTTTTTGTGCGTGGCAAAAATGTAGCTTTTTTACAGATTAAAACTTTTTTAAACATGTTCGCAACATAAGAATAAACAAGCATATTTAGAATAGAATGGAAGAGAATAGAAAGTGAGTAAAAGTTCTTAAAACTAATGAATTGGAAAATTTAAAGGCCAAGTGCAGTTTGTCCCATTAAAATCGATGGTATAATTCAAAAGTTATAATGAAAAAAAATTGTCCGGTTTTTTTGGCCCACCCGGTATATATAATATATAACAGGCATACAATTTTAAGTAAAACCCTCTTCTGCCTTAAAAATCTCGGAAGCTTAAAGCATGCACAAACCCGCGAGGGTTAAGATATTTATCATAAATTTCCATGAAAATTTCGGGGCCGCTATCATTTACACTCACTTTCTGAGATTATGCGATGCGAGGGGGGTGTGTATGTGCCCCGCTCGCTGATATTTGTCAGCAGCTAACTGCGATACCATGCAGTTTTGAATAAATTACATTCTTTTCCCTTTTTTGAGGGAAATATGCTTCAAAAACAGTGGCGTGTCAGCCATTACGTTTTTAGATAAAACTAGAGTAACTGACACGACATCGTACCATGTCGTGTTCGTCACCCTTATCTAAATCTAAATTATGGGGAAGGAAGGGTATTGATACGCAGCGGTCAATGATACGCACCCCTGTGCATCAAAATTTGGTTGTTAATTTTGGTCATTGATCGTTTCAGCATGTGTCAAAACTCTACTAAACAATAGACCCTTATTGGAATAAAACCTGACCATATTTTAAAATCGACCCTATAGTGACAGATTTACATATAAAAAGCAGCTGCTCTACTTCAAAATTCGGCCTTTGTGTATTTAAAAACCGGATTTATTAGTGTCGGTATTTATTAAATGAAAGTTAGCGTCTTTATTATTAAATTTGGCTTTGGTATGTCAATTTTGAGAGGTCAGCTGTTAGTTTTCTGTGTAAATTTGTCAAAATAAAGTCGACTCTAAAATAAAGTCAAGTTTTATTCCAATATGTCCCTAATGCCTATAAATTCTGTTCAATCAGGGTAGACAAATTTGTTTTTTTAGCATTTCTGATATAAAATTGGTGTCTAAATATCATGCTATTTATTTTAAAGGTTAAAAGGTTTTTATAGCAAAATGTTTTTCCAAAATCATTAAGTGTTCGATTTAATTAAATCTCTTTAAAATGGCCTCAAATCGGGTAATATAACGCACAATGGATATTATTTTCTCCACAAATATTTTTAATAATATTTTTACCGTTTTTCTTAACTCCGTAGTTAATAAAATAAATAAATGGATCCATAATGGATCAGATACCGTCCTAGCTAGTTGCAGCACACTCCAAGTGAACTCCATGATATATCAGCCTCGAGAACAGTTTTTGTAAATATCTTAGAAACGAAAGCTCCTACAAAGTTTTTGGTTATAACACAAATTATTGAGAAAAATGAAGTCTACTATATTCCAGAATCGGCACATTGATGCCATGCTCTATTAAAAAGTTAGCATTTTTTAAATAATTTAATTGTAAAAAAACTGTCATTGGCATTATTGGATTCTGACCAAAATCTAATCAGCTCGTCATAGTGTCGAAAACTATTTTAGGCATTATCTAAAAAAAAAAATACTAAAATAATACCTTTTTTTTAGGAAGGTAAAAATATAGATATAAACAAAAATTTGAAAATGAAGTTAATAACGTACTCTTTGTTTATTTCTTGACCTAAAGCATATATTTCTTTGTAAAGTTTGTTTTTGTGCCTGTTTGTCTGCCTGTCTGTGACCTACACAATAATTTTTGACCAAGCAATTAACAATCTTAAGTTAAGTAGTTTTGTTGAAATTTAAAGTGCGTAACATTACCCTCCATGTCGGAGAATCATATGCAAATGACACAAACTGGTTCTATTAGTCTCATCCAAAATCATTTTTTTTTAACTGACATTTAACATTATTACATCCTAGGTAATTATTTTCGGATAGTCAGTATGTAATACACATAGTTTCAGAATTAACGGGAATTATGCTTAAGTGCGTATCATTCGCCCCTCCACCGCTATTCCTTTTGAAAAATAAACAATATTGGTTTTATGAACATAGGATGTCACAAAAATAGTTTGCATACGCACATTATGAGGGCTATCTTTTAAGTTTTGCATATACAGCTGGAATAAAACAGTAGATAACTTTTAAAGATTTTAGTGTTTCTCGAAGTATTCACCACGAAAACTAATGTACCTTTGCATGCGCTCACACCAATTGTCACAGCTATCATTCCACTCATTTTTTCGCAATGGCGGTTTCTCCATAAGTGCACATGTGCACGTGCACTCCCAAATTTTACTTAAAAAAATATTAAATTTTGGTCATTCCTTAATTTTATTCATAATTACCGAAAAAGAAATTCACTAAAGACTGGAATATTATTTAGGAATTAATACCTCGTATGTATGTGTTTGTATTCGTGTTCGAACAAGCCTGTGGGAATGGCGGATGCGCTATATAGTTAGTTCGAATCTAATTCTTTAATTTTATCATTGTACTCTCCATCAAACAACGCTTTTATTTACTGGAACCAAATTCTATTTACCGTGGATGTTATGTCGCATGCTAATTACAAAATATACAAAGAGACGACGCCCCAATAGAATTTTACAGTACATAGAAGAACCTTCCATCGGCACAGCGCGTTTACAAAAACTAGCCTCGATGCCACCCGCACCACCGTGATGAACCCCACATCACCGGTTCGCGTTGCATGTTAGAGCAGCTCACGGGCACTTTTAATTCGTGCGCTTAGTAGTTATGTACAACGATTACTTTTCCCAGTATCGAGTAGATACTGATACTTCCTATTCGAATATCAGAGATTTTGTATTCGGTACTAAGTAATCATTTACACTCACTATATATCTATATCTATATTATCGGTAAATCCAATAAATACTGAGAAGAGTTGAAATTTTAAGTAATAAGTATGCAAAACATAAAAATATTGATGTTGTACATGGTTGTAGTTTTTTTATTACGAAAATGTAGATATATTAATCTGGGGAATTTTGTTCAAAATCTGGCAACTTTTCAAATACATTCTGGGGAAAATACATTTCTGAGCCTGGCAACACTGCGCCAGATAAGTCGCCCCGCTAGACATAACACATCGACAGCTATTGAATCATATAATCGAATATTTAAGTAAATAAATATCGGTCCAAATGTAGTAGTACAAGTACTCTAAACTCGTTACTCATACGGCCGTTGCCGGTATGATTGATACGAAAGTAATACTTCGGCTTCGGTCCCATTCGGGATTCGAGTAACGGGTATTTGGCGTCGAAGGATTCGATTACTCCGAATCCGTCCATGTATCAGATATTAAAGTATCGAGTAGATAGTGTTTGCACACCACTAGTGCTTAGACAACTTGGCATTATCGGTCGGGCGCGGGCGGTTTGTTTTGATTTCAACGATTTGGTATTTACGACAATGGCGGAAGTTTCTAATTCTGATAGCATTAGCGTGTAATATTTAAAGACAATTAAATTTTTATCTTTGCCATTAGAAGAGCAAATAAACTAGGTGTGATAATTTATTATTTATTTATAAAAACAATAATAATAGGTAGGTAACTAATATCTAACTAAATATCTAATTTTTTAATTATTTGGTCTAAATTATATGATATGACGCCCACCCGAAGGCTCAAAAAGTTAGCATGGCACTCAAAAAGGTTTTCGCCTGCGCCGCTATTTTTTTTTTGTTGTGAACCCCCAGAGCTTTTTATTACGCGCCGCCACTGTTTGTTGGTACTCTAAAAATTAAATCCTTGAAGGCGTCAACTGCTTCTTCTGGCGAATGAAATCTTTGACCACGTAGTCCATTCTTGATTTTCGGAAAAATAGAATAGAAATTGTTGGGACTTAGGTCAGGATTGTATGGAGAATGGTCCAACAATTCGACGTTTTGTTGGGTAAAAAATTCAATGGCTTCTTGTGCTTTGTACGGACTTGCATTGTCTTGGTGGAGGATGATTCGTTGTTCGGGGTTTGCTTTTCGAAGCTCAGCGATGACTTTTAGCAAAGAAATGGCGATGTACCAATCGGCAGTAACAGTCCTTTGATCTTCCAGAGGAATTGTTGCCACATGACCTGCTTTTAAGGCATATATCGCGACTATGTCTTTGAATACACTTCGAGAACGGATGAGTTTTCTTGGCTTTTCTTCATCTTGAAACACGCAAACAGACGTACTTTTCCCCCACACAACAAGGAATAAATTAGAAAAATCAGTGTGATGGTTTTCAATAAACCTATTTTTATTTCAACCATTGTTTTACAGATTATAATATTGAATTGCCATTCTTGTCTACATTCGTATAATATTTAAAACAATGGTTGAAACTAAAAAATAGTTTTTTTAGAACCACCGAACCGATTTTCCTGATTTGTACCTTATTGTGCGTGGCAAGAATGCAACTTTTCTAATAATTTAAAATAATAATTAAAGGATGTTCGCAATAAAAGAATAAACGAGCATCTTTTAAGGGTGCAATTTAATTTCGTCCGCCATCTTGGGAAATATATATAATATATATTTGGTCAAAACTCTGATTAATCCTTTGCTAAGTGCACTTTGTCCCATTTAAATCGATGGTATATTTCAAAAGTTATAATGAAAAAAATTTATCCGATTTTTTTTGGCCCACCAAAAATATTGGCAATTTAAAAATGACGCTTATTTTCGGGTTCATATAAATAAATCCACACGATTCATCAACACTAACAATGTCTACACGTTTTTCGGGTTTCCTGTCTCAAAGCGCTCTAGAGTTTTCTAACACCAATTGACTCTAGCTTCTTTCTGTTCTTCGGTTAATAGATTTGGTATACAGCGGGAAACTAATTTTGTTACCCCTAATTCTTCTTGCAATTTTTTTTTAATTGAGTTCTTTGATATTCCCAATTAAGCCTCAACCTCGGGATATGTCACATGTCGATCTTTCATGATGAGAATGCGCACAGTTTCGATGTTTTCCTGGGTGACAGGCTTCTTTGGTGCACCTGGCCTCGGATCATCGCGAAAGCTAATCCGCCCACGCTTGAATTCTACATACCAGCTGAAAACCGAAATTAACTCGTCAAGGCATTCTCAGATAATTGCTTTCGAAACTTGTACAAAAATATAGCCAAAAAATGTTCTTGGGTTAGTTTCATTTGTCGACTGATTTGTTACCTAACAGAAAATTCACTGTAGCTATAAAACTATGTGGCGCACTGACGTTTTAAATTTAGGTTAGGTGAAGATTGAGGTTAAGTTTTATCAACGACATTCGATCAGTGTCGCCCTCTTTGTTTCTATATGCAAAACATAAAAGAGAGCCCTTGTATAAAGAATTCCGTTTCTGACATTGTACGGTTATACCATTTTCCATTTTGATTTTTCTTCAATTTGTCTTTTGTCTCTTATAATAAACTGTTAAAAGTTTACGGTCTATAACGTCTTTCTAATAATGAACAAGGACGTCTAATTAGCGAACCACAGTGTATAATAAATTAAATCATTTCACACTTTATCAGTTGGCTGTTCCAATTAAATTTAACATAGCCGTGGCGAAAAATTTCAGGGACGTCCCTGGCCCAAAGTTTAAAAATCACTGACTAAAGCTCAACGCTGCTCTTTTTCGTTTCTTCGGGAATCTCGTACATCAGCCTATCGGTCCCGAGGGTGGTGTCTTACAATGAAGTTGTAAAATGTTATGCTTTTATCATATCAATATTTTATACGTTTTATTTTTTATTTATTCATATTCACTTTTTTGCATTTCCTCTTTATTGTTATCCAAAGGCATTGCGTTACTCTCTGTAGGATTACTGATCGTCCCCCCAGGTCTTGTGATCAACTATGACTGAAATTCACGTTCTTATTTTTTATTTCTTATACTACAAAGTAGAAAGTAGGAGAGATGGAACGAATGGTACGTACCTAACCATAAAAAACTCGCTCTAAATTTAAAAAAACGCCCATTAACGCAATTTATCATGTCATCTCTAAAACTAGTGGAAATTCATGCGCGGTAGTGGTCGTGTATATATTATCTAATTTCTGTACTATCTTTAATAGTGTTTTGTATTGTTTTAAACTAAAATTTATTAACACCATTTTTGTTTGTTTACTACTTTTTGTATTGAATATCAACTACCGGGTGGGCCAAAAAAAACCGGATAATTTTTATTTCATTATAACTTTTGAACTATGTAATCGATTTTAATGGGACAAACTGCACTTGGCAGATAATTAATCGTAGTTTTGACTAAACATATTTCTTGTGTGCCATCTCAGAATCCAAGATGGCGGACGAAATTTAAATGTACTCTTCAAAGATGCTCATTTATTCTTGTGTTGCGAACATATTTCAATAATTTTTTTAAATTATTAAGAAATGCCACGCACAACCAGGTACAAATCAGCAAAATCGGGGCAAAAATTAAAAATCCATTACTACTGAACCGATTTTAATGAAATAAAAAACATTCTGGTTAGAATTGGTTTTCTTTTAAAGATCATGATCAAAGTTTATCGCCATCTTAAAATTTAAAATGTGGACAGAATCAGACTTGATTCTCCAAAATGGCGTGTTCGTTCTTATTTTCAGAAAATTTTTAGTTTTTTTTGAATTTATAGAAAAGCACTACTTTTCCCCCACACAACGAGGTACAAAATAGTAAAATCGGTGTGATGGTTTTCAAAAAAATCTATTTTTGTTTCAACCATTGTGGCGAGGTTAGGCCTTCTGTAGAAAATAAAATATACCGAAGGACCACTCGAGATAGCTCGAGAAAAACGTGGGGGAGTTAAGAGGGACTGTATCTTTCCACAGGGCTCCAACAGGGAAAAAAAAGCCTAAAAACTTAAATACTAAAAAATAGCGTAGCAATGAAAAATTATCAAGAAACGACTTACCATTAGATGTCTTTCGTAGCTACTTGGCTGGCCAGCCCGATTATACGCGAAGTACCAGACTCTCCATTGTTCTATAGTCCAAAATGTTCCAAACACTAATATCTAATAAACTAAAGCGTAAAATTAGTAGTTTCCACAATTTTAATATAAAATGATAGCGGTGCGGTGACTTTAGTTGCACGTGGCGCGTGGTTGAGTTGTTCGCTCAGACAATCGGCGTTTTCGTCTGCTAGGCCGAATTTAGCCGCTTATCTCAAATCCTTCATTGCTGGAAGAAGCGCGCGAAGTTTAAATTTAAAATATGGAAAGATATAGCGTAAAGTAAATCAAAATAATATTCTACAAACGCTTGTAAGCGTAGAAAATGTAATCCAAAAATATTTAAAAACTAAGAGAGATAGCTTCTCTAATTTTAAGTGAAAATTAGAGAATATAATTATTTACAAAAATAAAAACAAGTTGGGAAACTTGTTCACATTGTTTTACAGATATACGATTGTATTGCCTCCTCTGCATTCGTATAATATTCAAAACAATGGTTCAAAGAAAAATAGGTTTTTTTAGAACCACCCAACCGATTTTGCTGATTTGTACCTTGTTCTGCGTGGAAAAAATGCAGCTTTTCTACTCGTTTAAAAAAATAATTAAAGCATGTTCGCAATACAAGATTAAACGAGCATATTTTAGGGTACAATTTAATTTCGTCCGCCATCTTGGATTTTGAAATGGCGGAGAAACAAATATATTTGGTAAAAAACTCTGATTAATTATTTGCCAAGTGCAGTTTGTCCTATTAAAATTGATGAATATTTAACATATTATTTTAATATATTCAGATCGTAGATTAAAATTAATATGCGAATACCATGTTCTCATAATAGATAGTTTAAGTTGTGCTACGTATTTGTACGTAAAACTGCACGTTAAGCGCTCTACGTTTTGTTCCAAATTTGAGTTTAAGTTGAAGGTTTTTACGTTACCATAACAAGTCTACTAATAGCAGAGAATATGGAATTCAGCACTGTGTTTTTTTGATGTTACAATTTTGTTTTTTGTCTTTTCAACTACAGTAGGAATATATTTGCAAAGAATCGTTTGTACTGGAAGCGGAAATTATCGTCTAGGCCTCATTTTTCGATCGGTCAATCAACCAATTCTATTCTTTGGTAACGTTAAGGTGCCCGCAGACTGCCGTAAGCTAACCTAAATACGTAAGCTCCTAACGTGACCTTGACGACGATGTGATGAAGTGCGCTTGCGTAATTGACAAATCTCATGCTTACGTAAAAATACGTAGCACAACTTAAACTATCTAATAAACCCAAAAACAGGCTTGTCTGAAACACGTCCTTGTTTCGCGTCTGCGTAGGTGTTAAAATTGAAAGTTAATACTAATCTAATGTAAGCTGCCACACTGTTGAATTTTTAATGGACATTTAAATTAAATTATGATGTACAGGGTGACCAAAACACCAAAAAGGAAATTATAACAAAGATTTATATAACTAAGATTTACATAACTAACAAACGTGAAATTTAGTATTTAAAAATAAAACAAATTTCGTGGCTAATCGGGTAAAAAGGAGTTTTTGTTTCTCTCATATTTTTCCGTGGGTAGCTTGAAAGCTTAACCTCACGGGGGTACAAGATCTAATGGACACCTAATAAGTGTTGACAGTTAACCATAAGGATGAAACAGTTAACCATAAGGACGAAACAGTTAACTGTCAACAATTATTAGGTGTCCATTAGATCTTGGCGGGGGTCTAAGAGTTAAGCTTTCAAGCTACCCACGGAAAAATATGAGAGAAACAAAAACTCCTTTTTACCCGATTAGCCAGAAACTTGTTTGATTTATTAATTCACGGGTACTAAATTTCACGTTTGTTGGTATTATTTGGCTTAAAAATTCGGCTGATTGACGATTACGTGTCTAATGGCGGGTAAAAACGCTAATCAGCGTTGATCTGGCCTGAAAGACAAAAAAGCTGTGGTAGGTCACGGATGGTTAGTTTCTTTTTATTTGAAATCGATATTTTCATTGATCGATATGTATAGCAGTTTATTTTCGCCTGGTTTTGATCTAGTTTTTCTCGTAACTCGTTAGATGGCGCTTCTTGCGAGAGTTTTGTCAGGGTGACAAACAAAACCGTCTATTACTTCCCAAGGGTGTCACATTGACCAAGCAGTGTTCTAAGAAGTCCCATTAATACGAAACAGTTAACTGCCAATACTTATTAGGTGTCCATTAGATCTTCGACCCCCGTGAGGTTAAGCTTTCAAGCTACCCACGAAATTATATGAGAGAAAAATATCTCATTTTTACCCGATTATCCACGAAACTTGTTTGATATTTACAGAACTTTTATCGAAAATACTGGAAGTATCATACCTATTCACTAACAGACAGGCGATTATGTCATCAAGGGCGTACGCAGCGAGGGGCAGGAACATGTTATTAGACAACTTGAAGAAGAAGTTATGAGCACTATCTTAGCTGAAGCCAGCACACATGCCGTAATATTTGGAACAGAACTACAGTTGCCAACGATAGTAGCTGGGCGACAGCAAAATCATATGAACGTTCCAGCAAATTACCTGTCAGAGTACTGGAAGAGACGTTATTAATAACACGTTATTTGCACTCTGTCATAATATCTTTGAAGCATCGTTTTCCGATGAAAACCTTTCAGCTTTCAAACTATTGGCACTACAGTCGATTTAAGTTGTGCATTAAATCAAAGGCGGATCCAGAGGTGCCTCTCGGGGAGGGGGGGGGGTGGGCACTTTAGGTGACATTCTCTGTTGGTAAAAACGGTATATATTTTTTTTTGCAGCATTTTTTTGAATTCGTCAGTGGTTGTAATTTCGATGATAATAACAATAGACACTTTCATGCGCCGCAGGCAAAAATTTTGATTTTTTGTTAGCATAAACATAACTTTTTACTCATTTTGTGTATATTTAAAAAATTCTCGGGGGGGGGGGCAAGTGCCCCTAGTGCCCCCCCTGGATCCGCCACTGCATTAAATAATGTTTAAAATTTCATAATTTAAACAAGCTTGATGATGATGCTGAGTTATGGAACATAAAAATTAATAAAAAGGAGTTAAAAAGTTTGGAAGTAGCAGAAATTGTTACGCCAAGCGGATTTTTTCCATCAACAAAAACTGCTCTGCTTATTTTGTTAGCATTGCCGTACAACAAGTACCGTAGAACGATCTTTCAGTACTTTACGCAGAGTCAAAATTTGGTTAAAATCCACAATGACACGGGATAAATTAAGGGGTTTGTGCATGCTGAGTTTATGCAGTTTTGTGCAGATTTTTTCACTAATTGTTATTTTGATGATTTTTTTCTAATTTCTAGTCATAGTATATATTCAGTAACGATTTAGCAGCAAAAAAATCTTCCTATTATTTAGAAGTGCGTGGCAGATCCTGGCCAGCGTGCCCCTGGAAAAAGACGGACTTGTTTAGCGCGGTCCGGGTTCGATTCCTGGCTAGGAACTTGGTTGTTTGTGTTTATTTAAAAATACTTTAACCTTGCTCAAACTTTGTGAAACTAGGCGATTGATCCTGGTTGGATGGAAAGTTCCAGTATATAAATATAAAAAATACCTTATAAAGTAAAGTATGTTTAATCCACAAGTCAATATTAAGATCGTTTCTTCATCCCGTTCGAAATATTTCAATGCGCGCGCAATGCAGTAGGAGGACTTTTTTAAAACGGTTCTGGGTAGATGGAACGACGAAATAACTGTACAAAAAACGATTGCTGTTGGCGTAGTGATCGAATTACTTCAGTCATGTGATGATATGTGAGAAAGTTAAATTAAAAGTCACGTGACTAAAAGAAACGGTAAATTTGGCCGTCTTGCGTAAAGGTTCGGTTCGGTTCGAGAGCTTTAAATTAAAGTTGCAATTACTTTGTAAACTGCTTATTAAAAAATAAAATTACAGCCACACTAGTTTTATTTATTACACATTTTTTTAATAAAATTACATAGAATTATCAGAATACTAATTTTAGTTCTTTGAAAACCACTACAGGCTGCCAAATAAACTAAATATACCAAAAATTAAAACGAACTTGCATTAGCACGTATTTTTGGGCGACACTTAATATTACAAGTTTTATGTGAAATTTATATATTTATTTATTTATATTTTGTAATTTAATTTTTACAAAATATTTGTGAAATTACCTACATAATATGAAAAGCCACAATCTTCACAAAGTTTTTGTAATTTTATTCATTTTTAGGAAACATAGATCGTGATACTTCTAAGAAGTTAAGAAAATTACATTCTGTAGCTTGTACTTTGGTAGGTATATATAGATTTTGACCTTTTGTTATTTAAAAACTTTAATAAATTTGCATATGTTTTGTGCAATTTTGATTACCCTTGGTCCCCTCCCTAGGTACGGCCTTGAGAATCACTGTAATTCAAGAAAGTTAAAACATGCTACATATTATTTTACTAAAACTGTAAGTGGAGCATCTAAAAACTACATAGGCACTTATGTGCATTTGATATACCACATAGGAAAAAGCTATACTGGCCATAGGGAAGCCTGCTTAGGAAGGGAAAAACTAATTTAGCAGGTGTGTAAAAATGAATAGAAGCAAATTATTTTCTTGATCCCCTCCCGATTCTTTTTCCGCCTACCATGCATGCAGAGTCGGATGAATTTCATTGCATTGTCTACTACGCAGATTTAAAAGGAAATATTAAGTCGATGCCTTAAAGCGAAGTCGTTTGTTCTTCTGGCAAATCTGAAGTAAAATTTCACATCCCTCTTCATTTAACTTTTAGTTCAAAGTTCACCGGGATTTGCTGCGATAAGGGTAAACCCTCTTTTCTATTCCTATCTAATCACCTGCTAAACTAGTTTTTATTTTTCTAAGCAGGCTACGCTATGGTCAGTATAGCTTTTTTCTATGTGGTATACCTACAAATTGTTGCACAATTTTTTTTTGGAAATTTAAAAAATAGTTGTATATTAACGTGGCTTTTTAGGCATTTTTATATATGTGTTAAAATTGGTTGTAAAACTCAATTTATTTTTCCTTAAATGCCTAAATTTTAATTTTTTGGGTTATTTACCGTTTTTTTTTTTATTTTATCAGTCAAATGTAAATTCAATGTAATTTTATTATATTTTTTTATCTCAGGTGATGTAAACTAGTAATGTGTTGTTGCGAAGTGGATAAGCAATTACATACAATTTTCCCAGTGCGACATATGATAAACACAGCCGAAGAATTTAGTAAATTGCAAACAAATATTTCTAATACGCCTATCCTCGATCCTAGTATTTTGGAGGCGTCTGAAACCTGTTTAATTGGCCTGATGAAACGGAAAACTTACTGTCCGATAACAGTGCAACGTCGACCTGGAACGCATATTGGATTTTTCGGACGGTTTTATAACTGTCAAAGGGGCTGAACGTAACTATTGTATTTTTATTAGTCAGTGGCGTATTAAATAGGGTGCGGTCCCGAACTCCTTCAAGGTAATTTTTTTTTAGGTATTAACCATATTATTTATAAATACAAACATAAAATAGCATAAAATACGTCAACATGGGATTTCAGGCCCCCCAAAACACTTTTCTAAATACGCCACTGTATTAGATATTTTAATAATATGCATTTCTAGACTTATTGTAATTTTACTTCCGTTTTTGATACATTAGTACCTTTACCTCTCTCATTTAAAGTTTTGTTTATTATTGGCACTATGTTCTAATCTTTAAAGTTCCATTTGTCCAGTCTGTACAGCTTGTTTCATTTTCGATCGGATTAAATTGGAAACTTGGTTGTTATAAAAGATATCGACTTTCTGATTGCACCCTACCGTGTTCTTTTTTTGAGCCCTTAAAAATGGTGTAATCAGATTTTTGCTATACCCCGTGGTTTCGCTTATAAAGGGAGTTTTTCAAAAAATTGCATTTTTAATAATTCCTTGTATCTCGCTTATTTTGCAAGATATTTTTATTCTGTAAAACTTTTTTGTGGAAACTTTTTTAGAGCAAAATAATGACGTTGTCAATTTTTTTAAATATTGTTTGGTTCTTGAGATATGGTATTTATCATAAAAAAATTAAATACAGACCTGGATTTTTTTATTACTATTTTGATTGGTGTCATACTATTATTATCTTAAAATAATAAAACTTTAATATTTATTTGATTAAAGGTTAAAAAAGATAAAATTTAATATTAAAAAAAAAATTGTCCGAACCTGGTAATTTCTAACGTAAATATAAATTAAAAATTGCAAGACACACTAGTTTAACGATTTTTAGTTTATCTGTTTTGAAACGTTAATTAAAAGATTTATAAATAAAGTAAAAAACGTTAAAAAGTCACAAAAATAACATCATAGTAATTATTTGATGGTACTGATGGTAGCACAGCAACTCATGAAATTTACTTTAACATGGAAAAACACAAGCGTGGAATTGACATTGTCATTTTACTTGTCATTTTTGTGAATGTTTCACTGCTGTATTCAAGCAACAAAATCCCAATATTTAAACGGTAGAAATATTTTTATGCAAAATCCGTTAAGATAAAGTATTCAAAAATGCCAACAATGTCTACACATAATGGCAATCAGTTTGAACATTTAAATCATTAAAGAAAAATTAGTTATTAGTTTTTGTATTTGTCGTAGACTTTGTTTCAAACAAATTTTTAAATTAACGTAAAACCATTTTAATTTGCTAAGTATCAAAACCGTTAACCTTAAAATCGTTTAACTAGCAATTTTGAATTTATATTTATGTAGGAAATTTCCAGTGTGGGACTAAATTTTTTTTAAAAATATTAAATATTTTCTTTTTAATCTTAAAACAAAAAAATATTACATTTTTATTATTTTTTGATAATAATAGCCTTAAACTAATCAAAATAGTAATAAAAAATCCATGTCCGTATTTAATCTTTTTATGATAAATACCATATCTCAAAAACTAAACAATATTTTAAAAAACGGACAGTCATTATCTTCTTCTAAAAAAGTTGCAACAAAAAGCTTTTACAAAATAAAAATATCTTGCAAAATGAGCGAGATATAAGGGATAATTAATTTTTTTTTTCAAAAACTCCCTCTATTAACAAAACTACGGGGTATACCAAAAATCTGTTTACACAATTTTACAAAGCGCAAAAAAAGAGCACGGTAAGGAGCAATCAGAAAATCGATATCTTTAATAATAACCGAGTTTCCCATTTAATCCCATCGAAAATGGGACACGCTGTACTTAGATGTCATGGCATTTACTTGAATAAATAAAACCATAGAACTACCCATAAAAAGTCACCCTGTAGGGAAACGCCAAGGAGTCTTTTCCAAATAAGGAAAATAGTGAAACGCTTCTTATTTCCAAATTACGACCGCATATTATTATTTACGTTTTATTCAAAGTCTTCTAGTCTCGAGAGGTGTGTAAATGTGTGCCTTCTCTCTTGAATTTGTTTTGAATTTGCATAAGCATCACGCATTTTAAATTCTTTAAACTCGAGGGTCCTATTCTACATCTAAGAATTTTTACGGAAACGTCAAACATTTTTTCGCAATCTGGGGGCACGGCAGTGTCCTGCTAAGTTCGCACAAGCTGCTGTACCATTTTTTCTTGAAACGTATCAGCCCATATTTGACCTATCTAAAACTCTACTTCGAAATGAGCTACGATCTGGCACAGTGGTAGATCTTCATAGAGTTAACAATCCCTCTAAGTTTAATGTATTTCCATATAGTAAAGCAGTTACGAAATTTCAAAAAACGTCGATTTTGCCACTAACTCACTCATGTATAGATCATCAAAATTCTACTGTACTTTCAGACACGCGACAAAACTGAAATTTGGCAGACTGATAGAAATTATTACCAAATCCTTGGGAAAAAACCCAAAATTCTAATTTACTCCCCTCCCCTATACATGTAAAATTATGTAAAAGTAACATTGCCCACTTCCAGAAACGCTAGAGGGCTGAGCTTCGAAAGACTGATTGGAGCTCTGATAAATCTATAGGATAAAGTTTAAAAACAAATAATTTTAATTAACTTCCCTTCCCTATAAATGTAAAGTTATGTAAAAAAAAACATTGCTCACTTCCAGAAACGCTAGAGACCTGAGCTTTGGAAGGCCGATAGGAACTATGATAAAACTATAGAAAAAAATTAAAAACCCCAAAATTTTAAATAGTTTCCCTCCCCTCTAAATATCAAGTTATATTGGAACTATGATAAAAGTATAAAAAGAAATTAAAACCAAAATTTTAATTTACTATGCTCCCCAATAAATGTAAAATATGTAAAAGAGCTAAGCTTTGGAAGGTTGATAGGAACTATGATAAAACCATGGGAAAAAATTAAAAAACCTCAACATTTTAACCAAGGCATTGCAAATCCAAATCCTTAAAAAACAACATTTCATGTAAAAAGAAGCCAAGTACGGGAAAATGGTATTCCGTATAAAGAATTGGGATTAAATTAAAGCCAAGTTCTCTATTAATTAAAGATTTCTGGACCAGGATAGTTCTTGGAATAGGCAGAGGCGCCCTTAAATATAATATAAAAAACTGTATTGAAAAAATTATCCTATAAAACTAAATCTGCTAATCTGCCAAGAAGAATAACAAGACGAGATAAGCACGAAGCATTAAGCACTATATTAATTAGAATACTTTCGTTAGTTTTTGTTGCGTCAGTTAGACCCTTAGGTCTTCAAGTTGCCGTTAGAATCTTATTTGTACGAAAAGCAATAAATGATTAACATAATGATTTATTTATTAACATTTTAATATCAAATGTACTTAAATTTATCTTCATGCGACAGACAGTATTTAATAATGCTATACTATATGAGATTGTTAAGCAATATTTTTAGGCGCCAACAACCAATAATTCAAGAACTTCTTGTACTACTGGTATGTAACTAATAACTAAGTTGTTTAGATAAATGGTTCGTTCTATTTAATTGGTTGTGACACTTAGCTGAATACATTTTCACTTGTCCATGAAATGATCCTATTGAAATGACTGACTATCGGTGTTTATTTATAAACAGTATTTACAATTTCAAAATGCATAAATAAATTGTAATACGATTCTCAATTTCACATTATTTTTCTTTTTCCAGTGAAAATTTTTCATAAATTACAGATTTGAAGAGATTTTTTTCAGTAACCTAATTTAAAATCAACTTTAAAATTTTTGACATCTACGAGTATATGTAAAAAATTGAAAAGACTACGAAAAAAATCTGGGGTCGACATGGAAGTTGTACAATGTACAGTAACATTTAGAGAAAGGACTAAAACTTTTCAATACCTATTCGTTTATTTTAACATACCTACATTTCTCAAAAAGGTTTTCGAAAATTGGTTTAAATAATAGAAAATATTTTTTTCTCAAAGGGAAAACAACTTAAGTATAATAATTTACGGTGCCATTAAGCCTAAAACGGCCCTTTTTCTTGAAATTTTTTTCTTTTCCGCTTCAAAACAGAACTTTTCGACAAGATCACGTATTCTCACAAAAAATAGTATTCAGCTACAGTCCATTTGATAATTTTTTTAGATAATTTTTTAACACTTATTGGCTTGTTACCAAAACCAAGGCCAACAAAAAGATACACTGCCAATATATGGGCCCCTAAGCTCACACTAGGTACTATAGGTATAGTGTATGTATGAGCTAATATAACTAAAAAGTGAAATATATTTTATTCAAATCCAGACTAAATTACCTTTTGTTTGATACCACACAAGCCATGTTTTGACTTAAACTCAAATTTTTGAAATCCACCCCCACCCTTAGAAAAAAACAAAAACTAAAATGTATTTTGTTACATTCCGGACTCAATTACCTTTCGTTTGATATCACACACGCCATATTTCCACTTAAACTCTAATTTTTAAAATATACCCCCACCCTTTTTTTTAAATAAATTAAAATGTATTTTGTTTAACTGCAGACTCAATTACCTTTCGTTTAATATCACACACGCCATATTTTCACATAAACTCTAATTTTTGAAATCTACCCCCACCCTTTTATTTGGTTTCTGTTCGGTGGATTTTGTTCATTTTTAAATGGGACCATCTCGACCCAAGACCCAGCCTAGGTACCAAATTTCATTAAAATCGGCCAAGCAGTTTTTGAGTTATGCGCGTTGGTCTTTACAGACAGACATACAGACAGACAGACAGACAGACAGACAGACAGACGGCGCAACAAAAAAGTTTCAAAATCATCTGAAACGCAAAGATATATAAAAATTTTTTAAATCGGAGCAACTTTTTTTTTCTCGAAAAAATTAGGATCACCATAGCTCACACTACTATAGTATAGTATATGTGTGAGCTAATACAGGACACCACCCTGAAAAAATCAGCTGTTTTCAGGGGCTGACTTTTACATTGGGTCTTTTGGGAGGTCAAATTTTTTTTATGACATTTTCAAAATGGCACTACAGATTTCCGCAAAATTGCAGTTAAATATTCTCAGACACCATCCCGATATTCCGCCAAACTTTTGTAAGGATGCAAGATGATTAAAAAGTTGAAATTTTAAGATTTAGCATTACTTATTTTGAAATCAAATTATCCGCCATGTATCGCATGCCAACTGTTATATTTGACATGATTTGACTTTGTCATCTGTGTTTGTCATGGCATTTGTTATTTGTTTGTATTGTAAAACTTTTTCGATTTTTTAAATGAGTTTCTACAATAAAGTTCATTTAGAAATACCAGCTTTAATCATTTTAAAACAAAGTTACACTACAAAAAAATCATTTCTTAATGTTGCAAGGGCGGACCCAGAGGTGCTTCTCGGGGGGGGGGGGGGGGGGGGCATTTTATTGAATTAGTCAGTGGTTGTAATTTCGATGAAAACAACAATAGACACTTTTATGCGCCGCAGGCAAAAATTTTGAATTTTTATTAGCAAAAACATTACTTTTTACTCATTTTTTGCATATCCAAAAAATTCTCGGGGGGGGCAAGTGCCCCTAGTGCCCCCCCCTTGGATCCGTAATTTTTGTAAGCCCATGTTGATAACTATATTAAGTTTTAAAAGTCTGCCGAGTGCCGAATACAAACAAAAAGATGGAGGTCATCCGATTACTTTCCACGCAGAAATGAACGCATTCGTTTTTGCTTTAAATTAAATTTTTGTGTTTGCTAATGAAGCTGCCCTGAAAAACTAAGGATTACTAAACATTAAAAAAAATGTTTTGCAAGAATATAGTAAAAACAATCTCAAAACCAGCTTTATTTACAAAAAAATCAAATATTTTTGAACCGTCATTCCAACTTCAATATTTTAAAGACAATCAGCTGTGTCGTGATGTGAACCAAGGCCAACACAAAAAGAGGCCCTGAAAAAATCATTTGTTCTCCGGGAATCTCAGACATCATTTCGATATTCCACCAAAGTTTTGTAAGGAAGCAACATGATTAAAAGGTTAAAATCTTCAAGATTTAGCATCCCTTATTTTGAATTCAAATTACCCGCCATGTACCACATGCCAACTGTTATATTTGACATGTATTTGACTTTGTCATCTGTAGTTGTCACACTTTCTTCTGCTCTAAACTTAATTTTCATGTGCGGTAAAGAATGTGCCTTTTGCTCTTTTTTAAAACGAAAAAGATCTTTATAGTTTGAGGGTGTGTCTCTGTATAAAGGTTTGCATATTAATATTAAGGAATCTTCAATAAAACAATTTAAAGTCTTACTCAAAAGATATTTATTAAATAACAGTACCTGAAATTAAATTAAAAGTTCCTAGAAATAAAAAAAAAGAAAAACCTAACCTTTTTTCTCTGTTTTTTTTTGTGTTGTAATTATTTATATAAAAATCTGTGATTTAAATTATGTGATAAACAAAAAGCTATAAAAATAGATTTAATTTAGATCCAATATTTAAGTAAAGTATTTAGTGGATAGGCCTAATATAAGATTTGTTGTAATTTCTTCTTTGGTCTAATAAACATCTTCTTCTTCAAAGCGGTTCTGAAAAATTAACGATAACTATAGTTTAAAAAAAAATTCTGAAAGAATGTAGTAAAAACAATCTCAAAACCGGCTTTATTTAAAAAAAAAATCAAATATTAACGAACCGTTATTCCAACTTCAATATTTTAGAAACAATCAGCTGTGTCGTGACGCAACCATCAAAAAAAAATCAGCCCCAGATGTGACGTCAATAAAGTGGAGGACCGTGGCCCGTCCGTTTTGATAGCCCTGCTTGAACATAAAAAAACAGCCTCCGATGTTACGCCAATAATAGCCCTGCCACAATAAAAGAGGCCAACGAAAAAAAGTTGTTTGAAAAATTATGAAATGAACTGTAAAGATAATATGTATAAGTTATGTGAAAAAGGCTCAATTAATCCTTTAGATTTTATTGTGGATCAGATGAAACCACGCCAAGTTAATGATTGATAACCAAGTACTTACTCTAGGAACTATCATTGTTAGTTATCAATGTAAATGTCTACAAAGCTATTTAAAAAAAAGTTAAATAATAAATTTATGTCACAAAGGTGATACATTTTAACTTTGTGTATCAAAACTTCATGACCTCTTATTAAATTATTTATCTCTTTACATCAGTCAGTAGTAATTATTTTTGGAACTACGTGGTCATGTGCCCTTTTTTCGGTGATATAGGTGGTTGTTAGTCAAAAAAGTTTGAAAAATCCGTTGGGTTAAACTCATAAATGCGTGGGAATGTGTGCGTTTTACTTCTCTCTACTTTTCATATAACAATGGCTAAATCAGGTGAAAACTGGGACAAACCACTGATCCATAATCCTGAACCAAAAAGTGATCTCAAATTAGCAAGAAATATTAAAGGACAAAAAATGATTTAATTAATGTTAAAATAGGCGAACATACAATATGGTGGTGCAATTTTGAGATTCTTGGGATTAAGGATGAGGCTTTTAATATGCTTAATGGGAATCCAATATTGTTTGTGCCTCTTTTAAAAGCTATTTTTTCGAAATTTTTATCCCTTATCAAATGCTCAAAGGTTACAGATTGATATTAACTGGATGCTTTAATTACAGCGCATCGAGCTCGACTAATGGAGTCAATATCAAAGGAGTCAAATAAGCCAAATATTTGCCTTTAGTGTCCACACTTGGTTTTCTCAGTTAGCACATTGTGCAGCGGCCGTATCCAGAGTGTATTGCTTTAAAAGTAATATTTGGCATGTGTGGGTTATTTGTCAATTTCGTTCTTGTCGGAAATCCAAATATTTGGCCAAGTACAGCGCAACCGCTAATAAATACGCTACGACAAGAGAAATCAGATCCGTATACCACCATTGATTTATTGTAAACATTGATACCACACAGAACAACGACAGTCCAGTCAGTCGTGCAATGAGCTCTGGCTCATTGACTTGAATACTTACTAAACTTACCTCCTTTTCACATTTTCTTAGAGGCGGAGGAACGAAAAGCAACATATAAAATAAGGGCCAACCACCAGGATAGCAGGGCAAACAAAGTGATATCAGCAGCCCTGATAAGAGAACAAGAGTTGGACGCAACTCTAGGAATGACATCCGACGTCATGCTCAACACGGTGTACAACAGAAAGCTATACAACATTATCCTCACGGAGAGGGAGGACTGATTAAAGACCATGATCAATTTTTCAAATAACGATAGCTTTTAATATACCCACAGATCCAAAATGCCATCAGGCGTTGGATCTGGAGTTATTAGTATCCAAGAAAAAGTCGATTGTTAAAAATAGTCTCGGCCGATTGGCTACCATATTTCAGGCCAAACTCCTAGCCATTAAACTGCCTGCCCTGCCTGCCTGGATTACTGACCACAAATGGACCAACAGGACAATAAAAATCTTCTCCGATAGTCAAGCAGCCTTAAGACCTCTTGATTTCTATACGGTCTCATCGAGAACTGTGAGAAGCTGCACGGATTCGCTGAACTTGGTAGTGCTAACAATGTGTCATTAGTATGAATACCAGGGCATTCTGGGTACAAGGCAAATGTGGTCGCAGACCAAGTAGCGAGGGAAGCATCATCTGCCGAATTTTTCGGCCCCGAGCCAGCCCTGGGGATAACATATAATGTTGCTAAATTAACCATAATAAAATGGACGGAGAACAGCTTCCAACAATACCGGATAAATATACCAGAACTGGCATACCATAAAGAGTTCATTAAAGGATCTTATCGAAAGAGAGCCAGGAATATCATTGGACTTACCAGACAGGCGATCCGTATAGTGACTGGCCTTTTTACGGGTCACGGTCGACTAAGAGTACCCATGCACAGAATGGGACTAATAGAAGAGACCGAATGTTGACTTTATATGGAGGATGACAAAACAGTTAGATATGTACTGTGGAATGTCCGGCTATTGCCCGTTTACGTCAAAACATTCTCGGTAAATCTCAGATTGATTCAGAAGATCTGCGCAGTGTCTCACCCAAACTGATAGCTAACCTTTTTGAAGGATTAGGCATGCAGTAGTGGGAAACTACTCAAAATTGAGCCACAATAGACCCAATGAATGTCGCTGTGAAAAGGCTGCAAGGCCCATTAACATATGAATCATCCTCATCATCTGTATACCTCAAATCCCACTTCCTCCTGTCTATAAAAATATTAGTGCAAAAGAAAAAATAAAAACATTGTTTCCCATTGAAAACAATTTGGCAAAAGGTAGCAAAGGCCCACGCACGCACGCGGTGATAAATCAGTGTCCCGGAATCCATCGACATCGCAGTTGTATTTTATGTGAAAACTTCACTTCTTTTTCGACACCTGTCATTTCTGCGCCCATTTATCATCGACGTACGGTACGTACGTCAGACATATTTGGGCCAAACGTCGATGCATATTTAATGGCAAGGTGAAAATTCACCCAAAAGTTAACGGGAGCTGCATATTGGGAAAACATACAGTCATATAAAGACGGATTCTTTTCCATATTGCCATAAAACAAATGGAAAGAAAATTATAGGTAGAATTGGTTAAACAAAGGGAAGTCACAAGTTGTAGCCACGATAAACATCAATTACGTCTCAATTCCGACCAGCACGGGATTTTTTTTAATTAAAGCTTTATAGAGTTTTAACCCGGCGTTGGTACACCTGGGTATGAAATACCCGGGTTTGAGAAAAAAAAAATTCATATTTTAAAAACTATACAGTTTATCAACAAAAGCACCGAGTTGCAGTATTATGGGACCATAGAGACACGAAAAAACCACACCCTGAATTAAGATTTGAAAAAACGTTATTTAGCGAAATTTAGGGTAGGGAATCCCATAAGACCAAAATGACCAAACTATGAAAATTCATATTTCAAAAACTATGCAGTTTATCAACAAAAGCACCAAGTTGCAGTATTGTGGGACCATAGAGATACGAAAAAACCACACCCTGAATTAAGATTCGGAAAACGTCATTTAGCGAAATTTAGGGTAGGGAACCCCATAAGACCAAAATAACCAAATTTTGAAAATTCATATTTTAAAAACTATACAGTTTATCAACAAAAGCACCGAGTTGCAGTATTGTGGAGCCATAGAGATACGAAAAAACCACACCCTGGATTAAGATTCGGAAAAACGTAATTTCGCGAAATTTAGGGTAGGGAATTCCATAAGACCAAAATGACCAAACTTTGAAAATTCATATTTCAAAAACTATGCAGTTTATCAACAAAAGCACCAAGTTGCAGTATTGTGGGACCATAGAGATACGAAAAAACCACACCCTGAATTAAGATTCGGAAAAACGTCATTTAGCGAAATTTAGGGTCGGGAATCCCATAAGACCAAAATGACCAAACTTTGAAAATTCATATTTCAAAAACTATACAGTTTATCAACCAAAGCACCGAGTTGCAGTATTGTGGGACCATAGAGATACGAAAAAAACCACACCCTGAATTAAGATTCGGAAAACGTCATTTAGCGAAATTTAGGGTAGGGAATCCCATAAGACCAAAATAACCAAATTTTGAAAATTCATATTTTAAAAACTATACAGTTTATCAAGAAAAGCACCGAGTTGCAGTATTGTGGAACCATAGAGATACGAAAAAACCACACCCTGAATTAAGATTCGGAAAAACGTAATTTCGCGAAATTTAGGGTCGGGAATCCCATAAGACCAAAATGACCAAACTTTGAAAATTCATATTTCAACCCCGATACACCCCCCCCCCCCCACGCTACGCCACTGTTTCTGGTCGTTCTTTTAACCAAAGTTAAAGAGTTTTAAGAGTTTACCTATAAATGGTGTCTTTCAACGAAAATTTACCAGAGGCACTTTCGGATATTTGTTGATGGAATTCGTAAAAGCTCTCGGACACGTCGATTTTGTTTGAGAGGGGGACACTTTTTAACTATCTTAAAATTTTTGTAGCACGTGCTCCCCTCGAGGAGTAATCCTTACCCTAATTCAACATAGAAAGTGTTTCGATTGATACCTTGTTTTAAATGTACTTTTGAATTCCTTTAAAACCGTGTTAAAATTTCGAAAATCCATTGATATGTATTTGAGATATTTACCTCCGAATTTCCAAATTTACCATGGTGCAATAAAAAACAAGGATAGGGGACAATAAAATTCGCCGCGGAAACAAATCGTTTCAGCCAATTCGCCGCTGGGGTAATTCGCCGACAGTCAATTCGCCCCACGGGACCAGTTTGCCTAATTTATAAAAAAAAACTAAAAATGTTTTTTAAAAAGCAGTTTTTCCAAAAACTAATATTTTTTCAAAAAGAAGTTTTTTTAAAAACTAATGAATAAAAAAAAACAAAAAAATTTATTTTTCAAAAATAATTTTTTTGAAATATTATTTTCAAAAATATTTTTACTACACACGAAACATTAAAATAAAAGTTCCTACAAAACAAAATAAAAAATAAAAGTCACTGCAAAATGGTCTCTCGATAAAAAAAAGTCGAAATTTTTAAAAATTATTATTATTTGTAGAACATAATCAAAAAATTTGGTTAGATTTTAACACATAAATAATGTGTTTATTTGTGTTTGAAAATTTGCTGATGTGCTTATACCACCTTGCAAAAATTTAAATAAGGTATACTTTTCGCAACGCCTGAACTGTGTTTCTTTGATGACGTGTCAAAGCCTTTATTGAAAATTCCAAGAAAAAAATCGGTTTCTTTGACATTCAAAAAAGCTTTACATATACAAACCACAAAGTTAAAGGGCTTCGAAAATTTGTGTACCTTGACGAAATTTTCGTTTGCTAAACTTTTTGTTTCCGCAACAGAAATCCCAAACTCATTCATAGATGACTAAGGCGTAAATAGAAAGCAAAAATGTGTTTTAGGTTGTCCCAAAAATCTATTAGTCAGAGCTATAAACATAGACGAATGACAGAGATAGACCAGACACTTACACGGTGGGAGTTTTATTACTCAATTGGCGCAGTATACCGGGGTGCCGTGGAAAAACCAGCGCCTCTCTAACTTTGTATTCCGTACTAAACATTTACAGGGGGATTTAAAACAATATAACGCTTGCGCAGATTGTCTCTAAGCTACAGGGAGGCGTTTCAAATTTATTGTATACCGGATGCTCATAGCCATCAATGCAATCGTTCTCCAATCAAGCTACATCTTATAATATGGTGTTTTGAAAAGTTTTTATCAAATTGAAATTGAAAACACCAAAAAATCCATTCTACTCGTCAATTAAATACACAGTGTTAAATTTAAACTTTGCGCGCTGATAAGAATGAGTTATTTTGTGTCAACGCTCAATGTGCCTAAAAACACTCTATAAACACCAATTAGTAAGGATGCTCAATCAAAGAATTTTTTTATTAATGGCTACTAGCAACAATAAAAAGGAAGGTTGAATTTTTTTTATTAAATCTAAGGTTTAGAAGTTTGTTTTCCATTGATATAGGTACATAAATTTCCTTGAGAGGATAATTTTCTATTAAAAAAAGGCTCTTTGACAAATATTCTGCAGTAAATTCCTTTTTATTAGTGCATAGAATACATTAACTTAATTATTACAATGCTTTACACATAATATAATGCAAATATAGGTTATTTTTCTATCAACGGAAACTTTGTTTTTTAATGAAAAATATAAACTTATGCAATGCACTTATGATTTCCGTACTCCGTCAAACTTCACGAAATTTTGATTTGTTGTAGACTGAACATTTCTTATCAAAAGTTCGTAAATAAATCGTAAATACATGTAATAGTAACATTGCGCATATGTTTGGAAAAGCCGTCTAAAGAGCCATTATGCTTCTTGGACATTATCACTTTCAACACCCTGTATTTCAAAAACTGGTCATTAATTTGAGTTGGGCCCCTGAGAACTTTTGATAAGAAAGGTTCAGTCTACAACATACCAAAACTTCATGGAGTTTGACGGATTACAGAAAGCCCATTAGAGATGTGCCTGATCCTTTTAGCTATGTGATGTACAAATGTATTTAAATTAAACATTATTATATTATATTTGGGTGTTAAAAAAAATGTTACGTAAGCTTTTTAAATTAAAGTAAAGTATATCGCTTTTAAGCTACTGTACGAGTGAAACTTTCAGAAATTAGAAAAAAATGGCAGCCACATGGACTCTGTAAATTTCAAAACTTAATAAAAACCAATGGTATAGAATAGAGTTTTAGTAAAAAAAAATCTAAATAGCATTTACAATGGCGTTTTTAATGTGGAAGATCATTATGCCGGATCTGTATATAAATATAGTGAAATAAACTATGTTTTTCCAAACGCGGATTCGAGGTGGGGTAACGTGGTAATTACTCCCCTAGAATAAAAAATGTGCACTTTTTGTTAATAATTAAAGGGAAAACAGGAAAATTCCCGCCTCCCCCCTTGAAAAAAAGTTTAATAAAAAAATATCGTCGATTATAACCCTTCCCCTTCTTGATTTTGACCTAGATCCGCGCTTGTTTTCTAAATATTAAAATTTAAAACAAAACATTTTAAACTCTGTCCTGGTTCAAATCACACACTATATATTTAACGTAAATTTCGTCTTTCGTCAAAGTTAGCCAATTTCTAGGGCGAAATATTTTTAGCCACTCATCCAATGGCTTCGTTTAGTCTTCGCACCCACCAACACAACATTGTTTTCTTTTCAATGTCTTAAGCGATGGATCGCCCTCATCAAAACGCGCAAAATACCGATTGGTCATAATTTAGCAAAACACACCATAAAAATTAAGGTAAAAAGTCGAAAAATAACGAAAAACTGCATCCACACACGGAAAATGTAAAATGAAATTACATATTTTTATCTATTTTGCTAAAGTCAATGTCAGTCATAATCAAAAACAAATTGTCAACATATACCAAGAGTAGCGGTTATATATATTGCGAGAGCACAGAACTCTGTCCATAATATTTTTATACAAGGGGTGACGGTCTGTAATCAGCGCCTCTCGAACTTTGTATTCCGAACTAATGTATACAGGGGGTATGTATAACAGTATTATGAAAAGACCGGGGTGCTTTCCTTACTATAAATAATTAGTTTACTGTGGCTATAAATTTAAAAAGCTTTCCGTTTTCGGTCTAGAAGCAAATCATATTACTTTTTGGCAACAGACCATTTCCCCCTAATTTGACCCCGCTGAATCCGAATATCTCTGTTGCCAAGTCGAAAAATCGACAGGGACGGAGAAAATCCCCCCAAACCCCCAAAAACCTGTTTTTTTTCAATTATATGCAATTTTCTCGAAAACTAACCTTGTTCTCAAAAATTGCAAAGAACAGTTTTTTGTGGAGAATAAAATTCCCTTTCCAACGATGTATTGGTCAATAAGGTTAGAAAAAGCAAGTAGCTCTTCAGTGGCGTACGTATATTGGGATTATTTAGAAAAAACATATTTATTATAGGTTTTTCAAAATTTTCTCAAAAACTACACTTTTTACGAAAAAATATATAGTATACTTTATTGTAGAACATAACATTTTCTTTTAAAAACTTTATTAAAATGTGGGGTTTTGCCATATTTAAGGGGCGTATTAATATAAACTTATTTTCAAAAATAACTGAAATAATCAGTTTCTCTTGCATATTTAAATATCTTTTCT
Organism: Aspidapion aeneum; assembly: GCA_963576565.1. Taxonomy (NCBI): domain Eukaryota; kingdom Metazoa; phylum Arthropoda; class Insecta; order Coleoptera; family Brentidae; genus Aspidapion; species Aspidapion aeneum. The sequence goes on from OY755043.1 coordinate 28,694,675, forward strand.
AAGATTTTCAGAAAAAAATGTGCCTTTATTCTTTATTGAGGATATAACAATTTCTTTTTAAATGATATATTACAAAGTGAGGTCAATGTTATGATAAATACTTCAAAAAGGTTCGTAATTTATAAAATAAAATGTTTCCAAATTAAAATAGACTGTGTTTTGATTAGATTAGATATTTTGATTTATCTAAATAAGTTTTTAAAGCAAAAAAATACCGGTGGTTATAAGGGGAGGGGGTATAGGGGCCATGGCCCCCCCTAAGCAATATTTTTGTGCAGAAAGTAACAGTAGTAACTTTGACAGAGGTATTTTTGGTTATTTTTTTAAGCATATGGAACTAAAAATAAAGTGGTAAATCTTATGCAATGGTTTAGGGGGGGGGGGGGGCATAATCATAAATAGGTACTCATACTTTCGACCTTTTGAACTTTCGACCTTTTGTTTTTTGATTTTTTGTACTTTCGACCTTTTGTACTTTCGACCTTTTGTATTTTCGACCTTTTGTACTTTCGACCTTTTTTTTTGACCTTTTGTACTTTCTACTTTTTATCCGCCGCTCTTTATTATCCACCGAAATGCTAATAAAACACAAAATTGATTAGTTTGGATTGATCTTAAATAATTTCTTTAAATTAATAACACCACTGGAGCGGTAAATATAAAATAACTTGCACTTTGTTATACATCGTTTGAAAGGAAATTTTACTGGCTATGACGAAGTGTTGAACACATTTTTTGATAAAGAGCTTGGTTTTTAAGAAAATTGAATAAAACGTATGAAAAACATGTTTTTTTTATGATTTGTTGAAATCAGCCCCATTGACGGACGTCGCTGGAGAGTTTGATATAAGTCAAATCCCACCGAGTTTTACATTTTTAAAAAGGGAATTTCCCTGTCTACAAAAAAGTGTAAAACAAGTTTTTTCATGTTAAGCTTAGTTTTTGAGAAAATTAGATAAAACGTGTAACAAAAATGGTTTATTTTCTGTTTTTTCAAAATTAATTTAATTTACGGATGCCCCTGAAGTTTTATTTATAAAACCGATTTAACCATGTTATACGTCATTTTGAAGGAAATTTTATTGAGTATACCAAAATGTAATACATGGTTTTCTGTAGATATTAGTTTTTAAAAAAATTTAATAAATCTTGGAAAAAACATAGGTATTTTTTCAACTTTTTTTAATTACTTCAAAAAGCGTCCGTTACCGCTGGAGAGCTTGTTATTTGTCTAACTTTATTAAGTTATACCATGTTGAAAAGTGAATTTTATTGTCTACATTAAAGTAAATTATACATTTTTCTCTTAGAAGCTTAGTTTTTAAGAAAATTTAAAAAAAAAACCAAACTTTTAGATTTTGAGGGGTCTGGGGGGGTTTTTGGAGGTTTTTGCAGCCATTAAAAAAAAAATAATATGTTATTATTTTTTAGTTATACAAATATATATTTTGAATGTACACCTGTGACAATTTTGGCCGCCATCTTGAATATCTCAGCCCCTGACAATATTTCGAGTTGGCAACAGGGATATTCGGATTCAGCGGGCTCAAAATAGGGGGAATTGCCCATTTGCCAAAAAGTAAAATAAAATGCTTCTAGAAAGTGTTGAAAGTTTTCCCGAATCTTGCCTGAAATATATGCTATTTAGGGTGTTTGTGATGACCAAGATTGATAATTATATGGAGTCAGTTCGTCAAGATCTTACCACGTGCTATGCGAAAAAACCTCTATTACGCAAGCTTCTCCTATGATCCGACGAAGAAATGTTCAGTCGGTACGGGGCAGGAGAACACATTTCACTTCAAACCCATAAAATTCACTAACTCTGAAGAGCGGGCGATTATGTCATTGGTCGAGACAAGTTATTTCGCACAATACGCGACCACTCAGAGTTTGCTATTGGTTAAAGCGTGTGTAAATAGTCACATTGTTTAAAACCCTGAATAGCTACCCAGCTCGTGTCAAATAATAAAACATTTCCGAATACGCGGAAATTTAGAAAAAAAATCGTTTAAAAAAAAATTCTTTCGAATTACATTTTTCCTCAAAAGCAATTTTTTCGAAAAACCTTTTTGATAAATAACTTTTTTTTCAAAGTTCAGTTTTTCAGAAAACACTTTTTTTGAATGACATTTTTTTCAAATGACATTTTTTCGAAAGGTTATTTTCCTAAACTAGCCTTTATGTCCTCGTTTTGATAGGTCGGAATCGTTGATAGCCTTACCTTCGTAAATTGATTGCAAACATTTGACTTCCAAAAAAAAAGATAATTTAAAGAAATAATAATTTTTGTTTGTTCGAAAATTTTGCTTTTTGGAAAAATGATCATTGCAAAAATGTTTTTGAAAGCTTTTGGGGAAAAAGATTTCCGTTCAAACAAGTTTCATGGCTAATCGGGCAAAAAGGAGTTTTTTGTTTCCCTTATATTTTTCCGTGGGTAGCTTGAAAGCTTAACCTCACGGGGGTCCAAGATCTAATGGACACCTAATAAGTGTTGACAGTTAACCGTTTCGTCCTTATGGGACTCCTCAGAACACTGCTGGTCAAGTGACAAATCTTGCGAAGTTAATCAGACGGTTTTGTCTCAAATTAAATGTAATTAGTGAGCGAACTATAGCAAGAGGCGCCATCTACCGAGATACGAGAGAAACAAAAAACCGAAAGCAGGGAACACTGCTATACAATATCGATCAATGAAAAGATCGAATGCAAATAAAAGAAAACAACTATAGTCCGTGACCTACGACAGCTCTTTGTCTTTTCAGGCCGGATCAACGCATTTTGCATTTTTACCCGTCATCAAGACAGTGAGCGTCAATCAACGGAATTTTTAAGCCAAATTATACTAACAAACGTGAAATTTCATACCCGTGAATTTAAAAATCAAACAAGTTTCATGGCTAATCGGGCAAAAAGGAGTTTTTTGTTTCCCTTATATTTTTCCGTGGGTAGCTTGAAAGCTTAACCTCACGGGGGTCCAAGATCTAATGGACACCTAATAAGTGTTGACAGTTAACCGTTTCATCCTTATGGGACTCCTCAGAACACTGCTGGTCAAGTGACAAATCTTGCGAAGTTAATCAGACGGTTTTGTCTCTAATTAAATGTAATTAGTGAGCGAATTAGCGATTAGCCATGAAACTTGTTTGATTTTTAAATTCACGGGTATGAAATTTCACGTTTGTAAGATTTCCGTTCGAAACAAATTATTCTTTCTCGAAAAAAATTCTATTTCATAAAAATTGTTTTTTCAAAAAAATGTTTTTGAAAAAAATGTCCGCGACCCAAAATTTCCTTTGATTTTCGATATCTTGTCAATGTTTTGGGAATTCTCAGTTTCAGATCTTAACAGTGTTCCTTTGGAAATAAAATTTCCAAGTAATATTAAAATAAGTACTAATGTTTAGTTTAGTCCGGCTTTTTCAGTATCTACGACTATATAAAGATTTTCAAAATCTATCGATTCGTTTTCGAGATATTTACTTAAAGTTACTATGAAGTGATACAAAAATTATTTTATTTTGGAAATGGTTATAATTTTTTTTTAATTTGTCAAATTTCAAATTACAAAAAATTTAAAAAAAAATTAAATTTTAAATCACCACAGCTTCCTATAGTAAGTGCAAAAGTTTTTTGCGATTTAAGAATTTAATTTTTTGAGTGCGTTTTTGCTCTGAGGATACGATCTAATACCTTTAACAAAAAACACACTGTATATAAGACGCTGTAAATTAGATGTATGGTTTTTGTAAAGTCAGTTGAACAAAGATAAAAGCCGACCATCGGCATATCCTTTATAGAAAGTGACATGGGCGGCGATAAATATACTCATGAAAATTATTTCATTTAATTATGGCGTAAACTAAAGAAATAAAAATAGATAATAAAACTTTCTATTCCTACACCTACAGGAACGACACTGATTTATTTTCTAACTCTGCATACTGCCGACTAAAGGGGTCCTGAAAAACACACCCGAAAGCAATTAAAAGCGCATCTCAAAAAAAATCTGCCAATTAGGTGCCGTCTATCCACCTGGGCTCGGTCGGTCGGAAAACAAATACTTTGTGGTCGGACCGCAAAGAGCTGCGCCTCTTCTCTGTCGGTAGGGTTGAAATTATACCAGGAATATTTTATATGAATTTGGATAACTTTTGAAGGGCAGAATGAAGCAAAATTTCATGAAATCGATAGAACCCCGTATTAAGAGCTATTCAAGTGACTTTGCAAAAACTATACCTAATACCTATTTTCTATTTTCTAATATCTAAAATACTTATGTCTTAAGTTAAATTAGGTTACCGAATATCAGCTGATCTAATAAATACCTTTTTATTTATTTATTATTTATTAAATATCTCAAACACGTATTGATAGATTTTCGAAATGATTATAAAGACATTCAAGGGACCATCAGAACAAGGTATCATACAACTCAATTTCCCTATTCAAAAAATTTCGGTAAAGTTTACCAAAAAAAGGGGTTGCGTGCTACAAATATTTCGAAAAAAGTGTCTTTCTTGCAAACAAGCTTTTCTAAAGAACGTATAAAAAATCAAAAAGCATCTGTTACGTTTTTAAGAAACACCCTGTATGTAAAACACTGTAAATTACATGAACCGAGGAAGCTATTTCCTAATATATAAAATAATTATGTCTTAAGTTAAATTAGGTAACCGAATATTCCTTTCGAAAATCTTAACTCTTGTTTTTGCTCATATATCGTGGATCTCTTACCCAATTCAAAAGCGTTCACTCACTAGCTTTCAAAAGAATTTAAAATAATAAGGGTTGCGCCCGGTCGCCCGCCCTGGGCTTTTCATTAGTAGTCCGGCTTTCGGCAGGGGCACAAATGACGTCGCCTCTTGACCTTTCGCTCCTTTGAATCTTGCCTTGTAATTTCCCAATTACCTTGCGTTCCCCTATATTTCCTCGTCTCTCTCGGTCTATGTCTTTATACTCTTTTTTTTTCAGGAAAGAAGACATCACGTAAAAAGTTATAAAAAGTAGTACATGGCTAACAGCATCAACAGGCCACGATCATTCACTATCGTGACGTCTTAGTTCTGTCATAGTAATTCTACTACCAAGGCCATCAGGATCATGAAAGGACCGAACTCGACTTTATGGAGGCATTAAGGTTTTTTCACGATATTCTTATAAAGGCGCTACAGATTTTCGTGCAATTTTTTAAAAATATTCTCCAACAGCAAACTGATATTCCACCAGGCTTTTGTGAGAACCAAAGGTGATTAAAAAGTCAAAATGTCAGATTGACTTTGTCAAATTGTATTATGAAGTTTGTTTGTTTATATCAAACCAGTTTTTGCTTTGCTTGCTCACAATAAAATTAATTTAAAATACAAAAGTACTGGTATTAATTTCAGAACAAAATAACCCTTCAAAAACAATAATTTGTTAAAGTGACACAAAATGGTAAATCATGACCCGTCAATTTTGATGGCCAAACGCAAGCAACTGTAGTTGACAGTTGCTAGGAAATTTAGTTTTAAATAAAAATAATTGCTTACCTACAGATTGTCATTACGTACCAATAATTATTGTAAACATCTAAAGACCCTTGAGGACTGGATCACGAGGTTATTTAGGATTTAGAGGCCCGATCACGCGGTAAGTTACTATTTAGGGACCAAATCACGGGATTTGTTACGATTTAGGCGCTGTAGCACGCCGTTAGTTACGATTTAGATACCAGTATTTAGGAGATTGATTACGCGATTAGATACGATTCAGAGGCCCGGTCACGCGGTTAGTTACTATTTAGATACCAGATCATGGGGTTTGTTGCCATTTAGGCGCTGTGACACGCCGTTAGTTACGATTTAGGGGCCCGATCACGTGGATAGTTAGGATTTAGGAGCATGATCACGCGGCTAGATACGATTTAGGGGCCCGATCACGCGGTTAGTCAGTATTTAGGAGATTGATTACGCGGTTAGATACGATTCAGAAGCCCGGTCACGCGGTTAGTTACTATTTAGATACCAGATCACGGGGTTTGTTGCCATTTAGGTGCTGTGACACGCCGTTAGTTACGATTTAGGGGCCCGATCACGCGGTTAGTTCGGATTTAGGAGCCTGATCACGCGGCTAGATACGGTTTAGAGGCCCGATCACGCGGTTAGTTATGATTTAGGGACAAGATCACGGGGTTTGTTGTGATTTAGACACTGTATCACGTCGTTAGTTACGATTTAGGGGCCCGATCACGCGGTTAGTTAGGATTTAGGAGCGTGATCACGCGGTAAGATACGATTTAGAGGTCCGATCGCGCAGTTAGTTACGATTTAGGGAACAGATCACGGGGTTTGTTGCTATTTAGGCGCTGTATCACGCCGTTAGATACGATTTAGGGGCCCGATCATGCGGTTAGTTACGATTTCGGGACCAGATCGCGCGACTTGTTGCGATTTAGGTTAGTTAAGATTTAGGGGCCCGATCATGCGGTTACTTAGAATTTAGGCGCCGGATCAAGCGGGTTACGATACGACAACCTACTAAACTGTAACAGGGGGCTTTGTTGAAAGTGGTACTGTTACATAAAAAAGCTAAGGCTTGTATATTGCAAGCTACCAAATAGTGCAACAATTTAAATAACTGATAAAAGTATCAAACATTACTAAATTTATTATTTTACACGATCTCAAAAGGGAATTTGGCAATTCTTGGAGGAAGAATATACTATAAACGTTTTTTTCAAATATATAAACAATGAGGGAAAATCATTCACACCGGTTTAATTTTCTTTTTAAATTTTGGTGTTATTAAACTATCAAAAAGTAAAGACCAAAATAGTTACAAGTAAGAAAGTTAATAGTTTTATACAAAGTTAAAATAATTGACAGATTTAACAATTCTTCAGTTACAAAGACCCCCTTAAACAATTTGCTTGTCTCAGCAAAAACAACCCTGGCTTGTAGGCACTCAAAGCCAACCGTTGATTGGTTTGAACTCTAGGGCTAAACTTTGCCGAGAAAGAGATAGACTGACAAGGCAGTGAGCAAGCCAGAGACGCGTCGAAAACCGTTACAGAACAAAATTACACAGTGTGATTTTTAAAAATTGAAATAAGCTTGACAAATTTGTATTCAGTTACAAAATATAAATTATTTTGATGTTAGTGGCTCAAAGGACATATTAGCCAAATACAACGAAAACATGCCCAAAAACAAGTCGCTGTTGTTGCCATAAATTTTACTTATTCTTGTCCTAGTCTTGCGTATAATTAAAGCTTGTTGTAGTCGAACACAATATTTAATTAAAAATATTTAAAAATTTATAAAAGGCAAAAGTACCATTTATATTGAAATCCCATTTTGTTACAAAGCTAATAATAGTAAGGACAAATTGGATTCTAGAAAAAGACAGGAGAACTACAGTTTGACCAAAGAATAAAGCCTTTAACTTACAATACTGACCCTACAAACGGAAACCAGCAAGTTGGTTTTTACACAGTTAACAAAGCCAAATTCTATGACTATTTATGACTATTTATGATTTTATATTTATGAGCGGTGGCCGCCCTGATACTGTATAGTATGATTTCTATTTATTTGATTGCATTTTCCAGGATTGGGCTTTGGGTATTGTGTCAAAACATGATAAAACCAATTTGTTGATTTCCGTTCTGAGGGTCAGTTACTGTAAGCCAAACTGTAATGACGTTCACATTATTTAAAATTAAATGTCGAATAATTCAAAAATACACAATCAAAATGTCGAACATCAAAATCTCGAACATCAAAATATGGAATGAAATTACAAAACATCGAATATACCAAATACTTATAAAAAAAATTAGAAGTATACAATTTTGAAACCATTGGGAGGTTCCATTGGACGTTTCAAAAGTAGTTGACTAAGAAAAAAGCCAACCTTATCAATTTTTTAATTCAAAATTTTAATTTTCGATAATAACATTTTTGATTATTCTAGATTTTGATTTTCAACATTTTGATTGTCTATTTTAGGTGTTCGAGATTTTGTGAACGTCAGCCAGGGTGGATGGGCTAAAGCAACCCGGCCCTGGCAATTTTTTTTTCGGCCCCCGCTCGGGTAAATAAATTTAACAGTAAAGAAAACGAAGGCATATTTTGGTATTCTTATTTTTGATATCAATACATATTATTGTATATTATAGTACCGTAGTTAAATAGGTATGCATATACTATATTAAACACTATAATATAATTATATTAAAACCTGATTTTTTCGCAAATACAAATTTAATAATGCTGCAATTTTATTTATGATATCATTTTCAATTTGGCCCAATACCGATGTTTCAACGATCATTAACATAAATGCCTCCGATGGATCATCGGCTAATACATTTCTTAGCTGATTTTTAATGTATTTTAGCACTGAAAATGACTTTCGCAACTAACTTGAGATATTGGTATTGTAAGGAGATATTGATAACCTAGTATAGTTTTTGCAAAGTCAGTTGAACAAAGGTTAAAGCCGACCATCGGCATATCCTTTAAAGAAAGTGACATGGGCGGCGGTAGATATACTCATGAAAATTTAATTATGGCGTAAACTAAAGAAATAAAAATAGATAATAAAACTTTTTATTCCTACACCTACAGAAACGACACTGATTTATTTTCTAACTCTGCATACTGCCAACTAAATGGGTCCCGAAAAGAACACCTGAAAGCAATTAAAAGCGTATCTCAAAAAAATCTGCCAATCAGGTGCCGTCCATCCACCTGGGCTCGGTCGGTCGGAAAACAAATACTTTGTGGTCGGACCGCAAAGAGCCGCGCCTTTTCTCTATCGGTAGGGTTGAAATCATACCAGGAAGATTTTATATGAATTTGGATAACTTTTGAAGGGCAGAATGAAGCAAAATTTCATGAAATCGATAGAACCCCGTATTAGGAGTTATTCAAGTGACTTTGCAAAAACTATATAGGTATTAACTTTGATTATACAACTCAGTCTTGTAAACACTGGTATTAATACCTGTATGTATTAACTTTCTTCATTTAAATAGGTGTGTACAATACTGTTGATAAAATAATTTTAAATACTTAGTACCTATGTACATATACTTAGAGTATTAAATTTCGTTAATTTAGTATTCATAACTATTAAAATAGGTATCAGGTAAATTCACCTAAATCTTTTATAGTTTGTCTGTACAGGGTGTTCCAAATTCAATGTTTTGGGGGGTTTTAGGTGTTTATAGGGGATTTAAAAAACATAAAAATCAAGACATGATCAAAGGTAAAAACTGCATCTTCATAGCAAGCCGATTTTAAATTACAGCCTATAACTTTTTTATTTGTAAACAATGTATATACATATAAATATTATTAATTTGTAATAGTTAAGTCGGACCTGCGACCCAACCGGCTTTAAATTGGACCGGCCCATCGGGCATTTGTCCGGTTGCCCGCCTGTCCCATCCAACCCTGACGTCAGCCAGTACTGAAATATGAAGAAAATAGTGTATACGTTTGAGATGAAGTAGTACAGACGGTATAATTTAATTTAATAAAGCCGTGCGCTACATTTTGTTTTTTTTTTCTAATGAAAGCTTGTTTTTTATGTTTGCTTAATAATCATCTTTATTTCGATTTCTTTATTTTTTCGAAGTATCTTTCGTGTTTTTAATGGGGTTTCGTCTTGACGAATAAATATTATGAATTTTGGGGTAATATAAAAAAAAATAATGGCCATATATTTTTCAGTAAACAATCCAAGAAATATAATAAACCAACTTTTTTTAAGAATTGCTGTGACGCAAATGCGAAAAATATGAGGTTATAGAAATTCCATGACCTTAGCTGTGTGTCTCAAATTAAAGTCTTTAATCCCAGTATTTACTAAGACCTTAAGACTTAGCATTGTAGACCGGGTTTAAGTATCAAGTCTATAGACTTGATACCGACCGGTTTAAGTGTATTTTTTTAATACTCACAGGTCAAATAACTGCAAAGATTTGGTTCTCCCTAATGTGCATAATAAGCATTTCTCAGTGAGTTTCATCTCATATAAATTTAAATTAACTTTAGAAATAAAGAAAAACCACATAAAAATTTTGTAACCAAATGTCATTTTTTGGAAACTTAGTCCGTGCAGTCGTAGGATTCCCGTTAAAAATAGTCTCAAATTGTGGTACCACCCCTGAGGGGTGGTTTAAGGTTCGAAAAACAATAGAAATAATCCATGATTGACAAAAAACTTACATACAATAATTTTCAAAGCTAAATAATACATAAATAACTTAAAACTATATCTGTAGATGCATTACCGTATTAAATACGTATCAATATTTAAATACTGTAAAAAGCACAAGATATATTAGAATCCCTTTTCAATTACTCATTCACTAAAACAATCGACCATCGGTTTAATCGTCGCTAACGTGTCTAAAAAATTAACATGTAAAATATAGCGGAGAGCTGACACTTACACCGTTTTTATTCGACATTTCCTAGTGATATTTGGAGGTTTAAATATGGCTACCATTGTTAAACCAAAATATTTGATTATTTTTGTTTATTTATAACCTTTGTGTGAAAATAATGTCTTTGTAACAACAAAAAAAGATGACCCATATCGCAAGGTATTTATGAACAATTTATATAAATATTAAAAACTATTACATTTACGGGAAAAATGAGTTAAACCTTCAACCAAAATGTAGACTTTTAAACCTAGGATTGTAGGACTTAGCACTTAGCACCCTTTAGTAAATACTGGTGTAAGGGTCCATCTCACCGAATATTTTTCGGTTCCATAGCTTAAAGCGTTTCTTAATATAAGCACAATATGACGTAATAAGGAACACTTTAGGCTAAGTAACGAAAAAGAAAGTCGGTGCGATGGGCTATAAACCATTAAATCAATTCAACTATAACAAGGATAAGTACAGAAAAAAAATTCGACTTCATTAGCCAGCTTCGTAATTTCCGGCATATTCAGACCTTAATTTGTAAACCCAAAAAAAAATTAATTTAGAAACAAATAAAACACATTAAAAGTGATAGAAATTTCATTTACGTTTCTTTGTCGTTTTATTCTTTGGATTGAGAAATTAAGGTCTGATGATGCCACATATACAGAAACATTATGTTACCAGCTAGTTTACACTTTGTGACTTTTGTGTCCTTTTTCTTCATATTTCAAAAATCAAAGACTTTCTCAATTGAAATTTTGTTTACAACAATATTTTATTTAGACAAAGGCGTATTTTTTAAGTACACAATAGCCATATAAAATTTGAGCGCCAAAACATACTTACCAGTATTTATTAAGACCTTAAAGAGCATTTTAGACCGGGTTCAAGTATCAAGTCTATAGACTTGATACCGACCGGCTTAAGTGTATTTTTGTTATACTCACAGGTAAAATAGCTGCAAAGATTTGGTTCACCCTAATGTGCAATATGATAGTAAGCATTTCTCAGTGAGTTTCATCTCATATTTAAATTAACTTTAGAAATAACGAAAAACCACATAAAAAATTTGTAACCAAATGTCATTTTTTGGAAATTTAGTCCGTGCAGTCGCAGGATTCGCGTTAAAAATACTCTCAAATTGTAGTACCACCCTGAGGAGTGGTGTAAAGTTCGAAAAACCGTAGAAATAATCCATGACTGATAAAAAAACTTATATACAAAAATTTTCAAAGCTAAATAATACATAGGTAACTTAAAACTATATCTGTAAATGCATTACCGTATTAAATAGGTAATAATCTTTAAATACTGTAAAAAGCACAAGATATATTAGAATCCGTTTTCAATTACACATCGCTAACTTGTCTAAAAAATTATCATGTAAAATATAGCGGACGGTTGACACTGACGTACACCGTTTTTATTCGACATTTCCTAGTGACGTTCGAAGGTTTAAATATGGCTACCATTTTTAAACCAAAATATTATATTATTTTTATTTATTTCTAACCATTGTGAGGAAAGAATGTCTTTGTTACAACGAAACAAGATCGCAAGTTATTTATGAACAATTTATACAAATATTAAAAACTATCGCATTCACAGCAAAAATAAGTTAAACCTTCAACCAAAATCTAGAGATTGTAGCACTTAGCAGTGTAGACCCTTTAGTAAATACTGGTGCCTGTGTTTATGCATAGTCAGGGAAAAAGGCGGACATTCCTATTGAATTATAAAGTAAAATAAAATTGTTGAAAACCAATAACGAGCGAAACGCGGATCGACTAAAGGAATGAAGGAGAAAAGTAATAGATAAACAGGATTAAACTAAATATAAAGTTTAAAATTGAAATGCCGGGCGGTTCGAAGGAGCAAAGTATAAGACGCCAGCCACTGAACTCTATAAAACAACACAGATTAACTAACGCATCGTAGAGACCCTGTAGATGCAACAAATTCAAATTTCAGACTGCCACATTAATTAGAGTGAGATGCACCTTCTGTAGCTGTTAATTGATTAGCGTCGGAAAATCAAAATACTGGGGGTGACGGATAAATGTGTTTATATGTTGCATGATCATTCAGGGCTATCAAAACGAACGGGCCACGACCCCCCAATTTATTGACGTCACATCGGAGGCTGATTTTTTTTTGATGATCACGTCACGACACAGCTGATTGTCTTTAAATATTAAAGTTGGAATGACGGTTCATGAATATTTGATTTTTTTCAAATAAAGCCGGTTTTGAAATTATTTTTACTATATTCTTGTAGAACATTTTTTTTTAATTTGTAGTAATCCTTAATTTTTTAGAGCCGCGATATTAGTTTACACAAAAATTAAATTTAAAGAAGACGCGAATGTGTTCGTCTCTGTGTTACATGTGTTTACAAAAATTACAAAATCAAAAAATTATTTTTTTGTAGTGTAATTTTGTGTTAAAAAGATTAACGCTGGTATTTTTGGATTCTAATTATTGTAAAAAATCTAACAGTTGGCATGCGGTACATGGCGGGTAATTTGAATTCAATATAAGGAATTTTTAACCTTTTAATCATCTTGCATCCTTACAAAAGATTGGTGAAATATCTGGATGGTGTATGAGAATATTTTAGTGAAATTTCGCGGAAATCTGTAGTGCCATTTTAAAAATATTATAAAAAAACATCTGACCTCCCATAAGACACAATGTTAAAGTCAGGCCCCCGAGAAAAGCTGATTTTTTCAGGGTCGTGGCCTGTATTTTCTTGTTGGCCTTGAACTAATAAATGTGCCTTTCAGTGACTAATAAGTTTGTCACGTCTCTATTTCCTGAAATATATCATACATACGCAACTAAGAAAAACTTCGTTCTTATTGGTTTGGTTTGAAGTTTAGCAGTTCGCTACTGGCAAGTTTCTAAATTCTCCGACAAGCTCAGTGACAACATCACTCGAGTTTTTAAATTAATCAGTGAAATTCGTTAAAATCCATCCATTTTTAAGGTTTGTCGGTGAGCAATCTTCGATGAACAAAAATAACGTCAAAAATGGTGTTATTAGTTTGTTTTTTGTTCACCCGAATATTTTTTTAAAAAAAGCGCCTACGATTTAAAAAAAAAATCCATAACAACTTTAACCTTCTTCTGGCGTTTGTCCCATGCTGGAGGATTTTTGAAAGTTAGCTATATACTGAAAATTTAACTATAACATAACATATTATAAGCAAATCAATCAAATCAAATTCCATCAATTAATTTTTTATATTCAAATGAATATTAGTTTATTTATTTTCATTATAAATTAGTTTATGTTACAGTCCATTTGCGGCCACCTTAAGTTACCGCCCCGTTACTTGTTTTCTATTAATATGGCAACAATGTATCGCAAAATTTAAATGCTTTTCTGTGAACCAATACTTTTTTTGTATTTCAGCCTCAAGTTGTTAGTTGTTGTATTTTTAACGATGTTCAAGTTCATTACAAAGATCCTATCTTTAACTTCCGTGGCTTTCCTGCGATTGCAGAGAGCTTATAGAGTTCGGTGACAAGAGAGAAAAATTTTCCTGTTACGCCTTTTTGCCGCCCTGCTTTGCGAAAGTTTTCTTTTTCAATATTGACGTTGCCGCAATCGATTGGGCGCTGCTGCCGTAGAAAACAAACAACGACTAACTTATAAAGGAAAATCGGGTAGGCCTTGATGGGCTCTTTGTTTGCACCCACCGTAGGACACTCCATGCTAAGGATACGATCAGCTGTTCAATGACGGCTGATGTCCAGCGGTCACACTTTAGGATGCAGTGGCGGCTGGCCCAATGACGTAGGCGAAGCGCTGCTTTATCTCTTTTTTTCAGACTAAATATAATAATCTAAGAATCTAAGACAGAACAAAAAATTTAAAATGGGAGCCGCTTCGCAACAAAACCGAATGAGCGAATGGTCAACTTATTACCTATTAACCGACAAAAAACCGTAAGCGTTCCCCGCCGCGTATTCTGTACTGACGAATTCTATAGCGACGTGTAGTCCTCTCTTTCTATATTTTGCAATTAACAGGCAACAAAACATATCGCTATGAAATTCTACAGTGCACCGAATGTAAACCCAGCGTACAGAGAAGCGATTTTTCGTTTGGCTATCTTTACTCGATACGTCGCGGAGTGAAGGTGGCCGTTCGTTGTCATGACAATGTCGCATGCTTTGGCAGGTCAACGAATCAGGTGTTGAACCTGCTGTACATTGTTAACATTCGCTTTTAATTTGGTTTTCATTTTATATATTTTGCACCATACTCCCTGTTTATACCATTTCACTGCAAATTATAACCCGTTTTCAATCTAAAGCGACGATCAATATCACAATATGAAACCCAACAGATTATTGTTGTATAGTTGTATTTGCTGACTCGTTCTATTAGGATTTTCATGGTTAATAAGTGGTCAACTCTACTGAAATTTCTTCTGAAGCCTGCTTGTTCCTTTGATTGATCCGTCAAATTTTGTTGTTAGTCTATCTGTTAATATTTTCGTGAAAAGCTTATAAATTACATTGAGGAGTGTTATAGGTCGATAGTTTTTTAGGTCTGCTCTATCGTCTTTCTTGTGTAGAATAATGGTTACGGATTCTTTCCAGTGGTTTGGGATTATTTTTTCTTTTAGTATTGTATTCATTAGAATATGGAGAGTATTAACTACAGCTTTACCACCTCACTTAAGCATTTCTGCCATGCTTGTATCCAAATATGTCAATATACAGGGACTCTAAGCGTGCCTGGTGCGGTAAGAGCAGGCGCAACGATGCAGAGTTCTGCTCAAGTGTGATTAAATATTAAGCATCTATGTGGAGCAAAATAACTAATTTCCAGAAATGTTTACAATAGGCTATAATGTTAAAAAATCAACATTACTACATCAACCTCAATCTCTTTTTTTTTTAATAGTTAGAGAGTCAGCGGCGGCCGGTAGGCGCAGGCATTGTGAAGCAGAGCACTAGTAAATAAGTTGTTTCCTCTGACACATCGAGCTCTTCTTGGAGACATGGTACACCAGTTGAAAGAGAAAAGCAGCATAGTTATTGAATAAAACTTTAATTTATAACTAACATACTATGCTCTAGGAGTTCTAGCACGCCATATTTTTATTAAAGGCAACAACGTTTGTACAGGTGTGTATAATGCTAACGCTTTACCTCGGTTATCGCATCGGGCGAAGCTGTAAAGAATATATAGTATCGTCCGGCCTAAATAAAATGAGGCGCAAAAGAGATGGCTGTAATTAACGCTATCTTTCGCTGTCCAGTGGCGTGCTATAATTTTTTAATTCATCGTTATTATGTATTAATTTTATATTTTACTCGTCCTACGCCTTTTTTGTTGTGAAAATCCGTACCTTATTTTTCTTATAAAGAAATATTTTTTCAAAACTTTTATACTTATTATATTATATTATATATGTAGGTACCTACCTATTTTATTAGGTAGGTGCGTACAAATCTAGAAACCCATAAAAAATACCAATTGACTTTCTAAAAATTGCAAAAGTCCAAAACCATTCGCTATATCTTTAAAATTGGAAATCCACACAGTTTTATAAAAAAATTATAAAAGTTTAAATGATACGCCACTGTTTTTATTTTTTAGAATATGTATGAAACGTACCTAGTCATCCTGTTTGAGCCCAGCGATAACAATAGAAGCTAATTAAAAAAGTGTGAATTGTAAACGGGCCAGAGTCTAATTGAGTTAGCGGTAACAATAGAATCCCAGTAAAAAGGTGTGAAATATGAACGGGCTAGAGTCGATTTTATTAAACGTACCAGACGAGTACCGTGTTTTCTTGTAATAATAAAATTTTGATCATGGTAAATTTGCTAAACATGAAAACCACCCAGTAAGACAAAAGTGCTGTAAACAGAGGGAGATAGGTTGAGTTGAGTCATCTCTTTTGCATCTCATTTTATTCTGGCCGGACATGTTTACGAAACGTAAAAATATTTTTTTTCGAAACGCGAAAGTCTATTACCGTATCAAGAGAGCAAAGTAGAGGAGAAATATAGAAACAAGATGGATTTACTTTCAAAACTCCGCTCCCATACTGTTGCACTACGTGTCTGCGGTGCTGTTCGAAGGAATAAGCCCACATATTTTTCTTCCTTTAGAAATAGTGCATATAAAAATATAAATATCGGGTATTGCACGAGAGATAAGGCTCTGCATAAATCGTAAATCGCAAAGGCAACCATATATTTACGGAATAAAATAAAATTTATGGAGACCTTTTGTATGTCCCATTTTTCACATTATCCTTTATTTAAAGAATGCTCAGTTATGTGGTTTGAACTGACAGTGTTGCTGTGTATATAATCTGTGCATATGAAAATATAAATATCGGATATTGCACGAGAGATAACGCCACGGATCACCTAACAAAGGTGATCCGTGATAACGCTCTGCATAAATCGGTAATCGCGAAGGCAACCATATACCTACGGAAAAAAATTAAAATTATAGGGACCTTTTGCATGTCCTATTTTCACATTATTCTTTATTTAAAGCATGCGCAGTCAGCTGGTTTGAATTGTATCCTTTACAAAAGGCAAATGTTTGGTCCTGCTTGTGACCGAATAACGCAGACTTGAGTTCCTTTATTTCAAGACAGTGTAAAATATAATCGAAATTTAAAATACTTTTGATACCAGTCAATTAATCGGCAGATTAAATTTTATGCCAATTATTGAAACTTATTTTTTATAAAAACTTGAAGATATGTGTTGTTTGGCAACAGTGTTCACTTCAATAAACCAAAAGACATCAATGTTCTGTGAAGTGTGTAAAAAAAGAAGAAGAAGTACACAGTACATTTTCCTGGTGGTTTTTTACTGGTATTAGTTTTCAGTCTTTCCCTAGTAGTTTTCGGAACTTTTTAATTAATTTTGCCTACAGAACACAAAGCAAGCATTTGACAAATAAAAATTGTGTCTACAAAAGGTAAAAATTGGACTTCTACATATCACGTGACATCTGTCGTTTAATGACGCATTAATAAAGGATAAAATTAGCTGATGGAGTGCGTGCAAAAGGTCTCAATTGTATATTATGTTCTTTAATTAATAGCAGCTATATTGACTTGGGCCAATTGGCCAACTCTCATTAGTGGACAGTCACTTGCACCAGTACATCGGATCTTATATATTGCTGATGTTTTGAGGGTTGAGAGCTGCGGGACTGTAGGCGCACTGGTTGTTTTATAAAATCTGGGTGCAAAAATCCTTAAAAGGACGATGTAAAAATATCAATTTTTCCGAGCCACACAAAGACAATATAGAGGATTGGCACTCACCTTTTCAGCTGTTTCCGTCGTCCAGAGGAGCTCCTCTCGCTGGCCCAGTCGTTGCAGTCGCTCCACACTAGAATCACTTGTTTGTGTAATGGTTTAGTTTGATTTTCTAAGAATGTTATTGGATTTTTTGGTTAATAGAATTTATCACCATGCTGCGTGGTGATCTCGATAGAATACGACAGACGAATCTTTTTTTGGTTACGCCTTTTTTGCGCAGATTCATTTTTTGTAGATGGCGCTGGCGTTTGCTTGTGCCAATCAAATTGAAATTGTGTGGGTTTTCCGAATACGGGAATTTGGCGCAAAATTTGAATTTAAAATTAAAGTTGCACGAACATTTTCCGCCCACTTAAAACGAAGTTTTACATTGAGATTAATTGAATAAACAAATGGCTATATAAAAAGAATATAAGTTAATTCAAAACCTTAAGTAGGTAGGTAGTTAAATCCGTTTTAGGTTTATAGATCAAAAGGAAAAAAAATGAAAAAAAAATATATATATATTCTAGATAACGACACACGAAACAAAAGAAGTTGCTTGGGAGTTTAGTGCGCATCTAAAGGTAGTGGGCACAACTTGACCACGGGACGAGTGAAAAGTCCGTGTTGTGTTTTAACAGTAGCAACTCGAATGTGATTATCCCGACCAGGATGTACAGATACTATTCTACCCAGCAACCAGTGTAATGGCGGCCTAGTTTCATCCTTAATTAATACAAGCGTATCTAGCTTGATTTCAACCGAAGGGTCCGACCACTTAGAACGCTGTTGTAAAGTATTTAAGTACTCGAGTTTCCAACGCTTCCAGAAATCGGCATGAATTCGTTGGATAAGTTGCCAACGCTTAAGGGTATTAACTTTAAGGGTAGAAAGGTCAGGATCAGGACACGAATTAAGGGGTTCCATTGTGAGGAAATGACCCGGAGTCAAAGACGTAAGATCGTTTGGGTCAGAGCTTTGCTCACAAAGGGGTCGAGAATTGAGTAATGCCTCTATTTGGGCGAGGAGAGTATAGAGCTCTTCGAAGGTTAGTATCTGGTCACCGATGACCCGATACAAATGTGTTTTTATAGATTTGACTCCTGCTTCTGCTAGACCATTTAGGTGGGGGGCTCCCGGACTATTAAGACACCATTTGATTTTTAAGCTCTCAGAAGCTAATTTCGAAAGATTATGGAGCTCCTTAATAGCCCCAACAAAGTTTGAGCCTCTATCACTTGTGATTTGGACACAAGTGCCACGTCTAGCGACAAAGCGTCGTAAAGCAGCGATGCACGCCTCTGTGGTTAAATCCGAAACAAGCTCGATATGGATTGCTTTGACAGAAGTATCGACAAAGACTGCGATATATGATTTACCAACTTGTGCTCCACGACGTCTCTGACCTACAAAGGTTTTGATTGGGCCTGCATAGTCTAAGCAAACGTGTGAAAAACATTTTAATTGTGACGTTCTAAAAGAAGGTAAATCCGACATGTACGGAGTATACGGTTTTGGTTTTAAGCGAAAGCAGGGAATACATTGCAATAAAACCCTCTGAATAGCTCGACGTGACGACATAATCCAAAACTTTTGACGAATTAAGTATTGGACTGTGTTTATTCCGGGATGTAAATTTTCGTTATGAGTTTGAATAATGATCAATTGGGTTAATCTATGAGATTTCGGCAATAATAAGGGATGTTTTGCCTCAAAGGAGAGTTGAGAATGCCGTAAGCGTCCGCCCACTCTAAGGAAACCCAATTCGTCCAAAAAGGGCGCGAGTTTGCGAAACGGCTTAGGTAATAGCTGAGTATTTTGAATTTTTTGAATGATATCCGAAAAACACTCTTCTTGGACCCTTTTAACTAAAACAAGTAGAGCCTTGTGTAGTTCAAAAGCGGAAAAAACGCCGGATAAAAGGTCAACTGAGGTTTTTCGATTGTGAATAAGTCTTAGAAAATGACAAATGATTTTTTGAATGGTATTTAAATTGGATATTTTATCGATTAATCTATCAAAAAAGTTTTGATTTTGAATTTCTGCCGTCAGCACCACTGAATTTTCCGGTTTTTCTTCTTTGAGAACCTCGTCTGGAACTCCCAAAGAACGTTCATTTATAAACCTTTGAATTTGCCACTCCGTAGTGGGCAAGGTAATCCATGGAGGGCCGTGAAACCAAAGAGGGTGATTTATTAAGTTATTGGGCGACAACCCTCTGCTAGCGCAGTCGGCAGGGTTCTCGAGTGAAGTAATGTGATACCATGGGACTTCGGGGATTGTTTCTTGAATACGACTTACGCGGTTTGCCACAAAGGTCTTCCACTTGTGAGGTGAAGATGTGACCCAATGAAGCGTGACCTGTGAGTCCGAGAACGCAAGAATTTCATCGATTACGAGTAATGATGAATAGGTGCGAATAACTAGTTCGAGTAAATCAGCTAATAGAGTAGCTCCAAGTAGTTCCAAACGTGGGATTGAAATAGTGTGTAAGGGAGCAACCCTTGACTTGCCCATGACTAGAGCAGTTTTGATAATTTTATTTGGTAATTCGACACGAACGTATACGCAAGAAGCGTATCCTAGCTCGGATGCACCGCAGAAACCTAGCAATTGACATCGTTGAATATTATTCGAAAAAATATGTCTAGGTATACAAAGATTCGAAAGAGTGGTTAATTGATTATTGAATTGATTCCAAAGAGTTTTGATTGGATCGGGGGGTATTTCATCCCAATCAGTTTTGCATAACCAAAGTTTTTGCATAATCACTTTGGCTAAAAATGAAACAGGCGATAAGAAACCTATAGGATCCCAAATTTTAGCGATAGCCGATAAAATATTCCTTTTGGTGCAAGGTTTTTCACAAGGGGTACAAGAATAGGTAAAAGTATCTGTAGAAGGGTGCCACTGAAGGCCCAACACCTTAATCGATGTTGAAGAATCGTCTTCAAAGGTAACAGGGATCTGACAATCAGCGGGCGACAAATGTGAAAGAAGTTTCGGATTATTTGATGCCCATTTTCTTAATTCAAATTTTCCCAATTTAAGCAACGCTATGAGATCCTTTTGAAGTGATAAAGCACCTTCTAGAGAGTTAGCTCCACAGCAAATATCGTCCATGAAAATGTTATTCAAAAGGACCTGGGATGCTTCAGGATAATTCTTAGCCTCCAGGATGGCTAGCTCTCTAAGAGTTCTAATAGCTAAATAGGGACTTGAACTAACACCAAACGTCACTGTATTAAGCCTGTATTCCTGCAGGGGTTCATTGGGATCAAATCGCCAAAGTAGCCTTTGGTAGTCCCGATGAATTGGATTGATTTGAATTTGTAAAAAGTGCTGTTTTATATCAGTCAAAAATACGATAGAATAAAATCTGAATTTTAATAGAATTTCGGAAATATCGGCTTGTAATTTTGGTCCTATTAAAAGAGTTTCGTTCATGCTTAGGCCTTTCGAACCCTTAATCGAGGGGTTAAAAACCACCCGGAGTTTAGTCGTTGATTTGTCAAGACGAAGGACTCCGTGATGTGGTAAATAAGAACATAACTGAGGTCTAGGTTCGGATCTTGAAATTAAAGACATGTGCCCGTTTTTGAGATATTCTCTCATAAAATCCGAGTACATACTATAGAAATTTGAATTTTTTATTAAGCGAGATTCGAGAGACAAAAATTGACGGTAGGCCACTGAATATGTGTCTCCTAGGTCAGGAGGGTCAATGTGACGAAAAGGCAAATTTACAGTAAATCGGCCCGAAATATCTCTAATGGTAGTTTTTTGGAAAATCTCTTCACATCTCTTTTCTTCGGGTGAGAGAAACGTTTTTGACTTAATTGATTCTAGTTCCCAAAATCTGCGAATATTAAAGTCGAGAGACTGCTCACAGGAAGTAAAGTAAGAATTGACTTGAGGTGAAATCTTTATGTTTTGAGTTTGGCCCATCAAGACCCACCCAAAAACTGTCTCAAAAGCGGAGGGTAGGCCGTGAGGTCCTGGAATTCGTCCTGATTGGACGATTTCTGTGTAAAGTTGTGCACCTAAGAGTAAGTCAATTGGACCAGGGTTGTAAAATTGGTTATCTGCAAGCTTTAGATTTGAGATATGACTCCAATTGGATGAATCTACCTGTACTGAGGGCATATTCAAACAGAGTTTCGGTAAAACGAAGACTTGAATAGAAAAAGTAGGCTCTTGTTGGCCTAGGGCTCGAATAGTGCAAGTAGAAATGCCGTTAGTGGCCGATGAAGATTGATTTAGTCCCAGAACAG
Source organism: Aspidapion aeneum (assembly GCA_963576565.1). Taxonomy (NCBI): domain Eukaryota; kingdom Metazoa; phylum Arthropoda; class Insecta; order Coleoptera; family Brentidae; genus Aspidapion; species Aspidapion aeneum. The sequence continues at coordinate 28,716,679 of OY755043.1, forward strand.
GGATCGAAATTTTGTTTCTTGGCAAGCCTAACCTGTTAAGACAAGCTTCGCTTATCAGGTTAGCTTGGCTACCGCTGTCCAGAAGTGCTCGGACAGGTTGGTAGTTACCCCGACTATCGAGTACCTCTAATTTTATAGTCGCTAGAAGCACTGTCGTACGGGGCGTCAAGGTGGATAACGAAGAGTATTGATTTGTAGATGTATTTGGATTCGAATTGATTTGAATTGAATTTGAACTGGGTTGAACAAAACTAGGGTTCTGTTGGCTAAGACTTGAATTTGAATTCTGATACGATAAGTTTGTGCCTGTGCTAGGCACGGCCACTTGATTTGAATTAAAACTTTGATTTAAGTTCGAATTTTGATTTGAATTTTGGCTTGAATTAACAAAGGATTGACTTGAATTCTGACGGATTGAATCTGTCGTTTGCGATAGATGAATAAGACTATGGTGCCTATGTCGACATACCCTGCAGTTGTAGGTACTACTGCAGTCGATTACTTGATGATTTGAACGTAAACAGTTGATACATAACGATTGTTGTTTTACATAAGTAAAACGATCTGAAGGAGATTTGGAGATAAAAACACCACACTGCGAGAGTGGATGAAAAGAATTATTGCATAATTTGCACTTATAGGGTTGTTGGTTTTGTCGAAATTGAGTATTGGATTGTTTATTTGATACTTGTGAGTGCGTATGCGCTAAAAAATTTGATGGAGGGCTTGATTTGTACTGATTATTTGAATAAGAATTATATTTGTGGTTACTAGAATTCGAATAATTTGGTTTTTGCTGTTTGGAAGTCGAAGGTTGCATTTGCGTATTTTGGGGAGATAGCTGTACTGTTTCAAGAGCACGGCATTGGTTAATAAGAAACTGAATTAGATTTTGATATGTTGGAATCTCGGTAGTACTATACTTTAATTCGAAAGCGGTTCTTGTGGTTTGATCGATTTTTGATAATAAAATTGAAAATAAACAAAAACACCACGACGTTACTGGAAATTCAAGATTTTCGAGCGCCGCAACATTCTCGGAAAAGGTATCTACCAAGACTCTAAGATCCTTTGCTGACTGGTTTCCCTTTAAAGAATTTGCATAGTAGATTGAGTTCCAGTAGGTACTGGCTAAAAGTCTTTTATTTTGATAGCGATCTGTTAATACCTTCCAGGCGATTGCGTAATTACTTGCCGTTAATTTTATAGAGCTTAAAATATTAAGTGGTTCGCCCTCAAGGAAGGTTAGCAAATGTTGAAATTTCCTTATATCGGAATAATTAGAGTTTTCGTGAACCAAACAAGAATAAACATCGTAAAAGGTTGGCCACTTTTTTACGTTTCCATTAAAGCAAGGTACCTTTAAAGGGCCCAGATCATCGCTACGTGAATAGTGTGAAGTTGCGGGGGTGAAATTTGAATGAACTGAATCGGAACATAAACTCGAAAAAAGAACTTTAGCTTGGTGGTAGAATAGATCCGTATCTCTCCTAATTTTGTCTTGTACTTCGAACTCATCATCGTCGTCGTCTTTCAAGAGACCTATGATGTCATTATGAATGTTTTTAAATTGTTCATAGTGATCATCTAACGATTCGTAAAACGCCTTAAAAATTGGCAAGGAAGAACTATCTGATTTAGCTTTTGTTCCCAAGTTATACGTTTCCGTAATACGAGATATTGAAACTTTGCGTTGATTCTCAAGCTTTTTTAACGACATATTGTTAATTTAAAAAATTAAAAATATTTAAAAGGAATAAAACTAACACTTGACCCCTATTGACTTTAATCAGTCCAAAAGAGTCCGACAGCATATATTTTATTATCGATTTCTCGAATAAATGCAAAAACTTGCTGTTATCCTAGGTCGCGATTTTTCTCCCAAATAAATGCACAGAAAACAAATTGTACCTACTACCGTTTTTTTTACAGGTAAATACTAATTCTACTAGATGTGTTTGTTTACCTGTTAAATAAGAATAAAGCATTCAGCTCACAAGCACTTTTGTTGTTTTGAATAACTATAACATATTATTTAAACAAATAACTATTATTTAAACAAATTTCGATTTTTGAATCCAAACAAACGACGTACGAAGTGCCAATTTCGGCTGCAATGAAATGTGGGTGGAGCCACCGTTAAGCCACGCAAGGGGGGACGGAACCTCCTTTCTAAACCGCACACGGCAACAAATGAACCAAAATGGCGAGGCGAAAAAATCTAATATTTCTAGCAAACAAATTTTAAAAAACTATCTGGGTCGTGGGACCAGAAACTGTTGTTGTTTTGAGGGTTGAGAGCTGCGGGACTGTATGCGCTGGCCGTTTTATAAAATCTGGTTGCAAAAATCCTTAAAAGGACGATGTAAAAATATCAATTTTTCCGAGCCACACAAAGACAATATAGAGGATTGGCACTCACCTTTTCAGCTGTTTCCGTCGTCCAGAGGAGCTCCTCTCGCTGGCCCAGTCGTTGCAGTCGCTCCACACTAGAATCACTTGTTTGTGTAATGGTTTAGTTTGATTTTCTAAGAATGTTATTGGATTTTTTGGTTAATAGAATTTATCACCATGCTGCGTGGTGATCTCGATAGAATACGACAGACGAATCTTTTTTTGGTTACGCCTTTTTTGCGCAGATTCATTTTTTGTAGATGGCGCTGGCGTTTGCTTGTGCCAATCAAATTGAAATTGTGTGGGTTTTCCGAATACGGGAATTTGGCGCAAAATTTGAATTTAAAATTAAAGTTGCACGAACATATATATATGTCGAATTTTTCACGTCACTGGTGGTCCAGCTGATTTTTGTAAAGAAAAGTTAGAAATGATATGAACAATGGAACAATTAATATTTTTTTAATATTTTGAAAACTAAGGCAATTTTTCTACAGTTTTCTAGTACATCCTTTTAAAATGTAATTTTCTAGAAGTATTGTCTTTATTTTCTTTTTCCCGCTTTATTTTTTATTACACAAACAAAACTTAAACTACAAGTCAAACTGAATGTGATCGTTTAGTATGAAAGGTGAACCGAGGACTTGGGAAGTAAACAAAGATTGTCAGTGGATTATTTTTATAGCTGAAACGAACACAGTATTTCCTTCGAATTTTAATTTTTGTGTAAAGAGAAATGAAGCGGGCTAAAAAAAATAACGACTGGTATGTCTGAAAAATATTATTTTATAAGAATATACTAAAAAATAGTAGGAAAATTGCCTTACTTTTCAAAAAATTCAAAGACTATTAGTTGTTCATATCATATCCAACTTCTGTTTACAAAAATCAGCTGGACGACCAGTAACGTGAAAAATACCGGTCTATTCTATCCACCATGGTACATACTGAGGCTTTAAAACTTTTAAAAAATTATATACAAAAAGTTTCAAAGCTAAATAGTATATAAATCACTTAAAACTGTCTCTGTAGACCAGTACCGTAGTAAATACGTATGAATATGTAAATATTGTAAATTAAATATTTTAAAAACCGCAAAATATAATAGAATCAGTTTTCAGTAAGAATCTAACCTAAATAATTGAAAATCAGTTGAATAATCGCTAACTTCGCCAAATAATTAACATTTTAAATATAGCGGACAGTTGACACTGACTTACTTTGTTTATATTCGCATCTGCTGGTGACGTTTGGAGGTTTAAATACATATATTTTTTTTTTGTTTCTTTTGAAGTTTGTGTGGATATAATGTCATTGCTACAACGAAAAAAGGTAGCTTATGCTGCAAAAAAGTATTTATTAATAAATTATATAAATAATAAAAAGTATTGCATAAAAAAGTAAATAATAAACCTTCAACCAAAATCGAGACTCTTAGATCTAGAATTTTGGAACCTAGAACTTTAGACCCTGTAGTAAATATTGGTAATGGGGTCCTAAATCATCCCCATCCCTTATCTCAGTTAGCATTTAATTAGTTGCCGTAAATCTTTAATTCATCACTTAGAAATTGGGTAAACTATACTTCTCATAACGTAAATTATATTTCGTAATTTAACGATATCGCATATGGGATGGAATTGTATAAATCGGCTAGTTTTTCATCATCAAAATTTTAGTTTATGTTAGAGGGTTGTCCTTTAAGTAACTTTTAAAAACTTTATTGTTTCTTGAAGTATTCTTCACGAAAACTAATGCACTGTTGCATGCGCTCAAACCAGTTGTCAAACTAATTCCACTCGTTTGTTGGTACTGCCTACTAAACATAAAAACATTTTAATAATGTCAAAATAATGTTTAATTTAAAAACATAACGTTAGGTTGGATGTTAATTCTAACGTCATGTTTTATTATTTCTGACGTTAGAAAAATAATCTTATGTTTTTGTAACGTTTTTTTAAAGTGTTTTTCGAACGTTAAAAAAATGTTGATTTTTAACAGTGGAAAAGAAATGTTTTTCTAACATTGAAAAATAAATGTCTTTTTAACAATTAAAAAAAATATTTTTTTCAAATATCTCTAAAGATAAAGTAACATAAATAACGTAAATAAAATTCTTCTATTTTGGAAACGCAGGGCAGCAACAGTCTGTTGAGGTTTTTGTGAACTCGACACTCAGTAAAGGAAATTCGGATCCGTAGCTTCTAAAAATAAAATTTTAAATTCTATGTAAACAATAATTTTGTAATAAGTGCCTCGCTACGAGGCCAAACAATTGATGCTCAAGTGAATACAAGGCAAACAATTTCAAGGCGCGTATTCACTTTAGCATGAATGCAAACGAAGCATTCGTTTGGTCCCACTGCGAGGCTTGCGAATTCTGTCTCAAATGAATACGCGGCTTAAGGTCCGGCGGCTAATCATCCGCGGTGAATTATCGCGTTCCCTGTCTGGTTACCAATAACGTTAGGTATGCGATATTCCATACAAAACAATTTTTTTTACTTTTGTTTACTTTTCTTACCTAATTTTGTGATGCTTCTTCTAAATCACTGCATATAAATTTGTTGCTCTTTAACAATACCATCTTTTCCACACAGCTCGTGTATATTCCTATCAAAATATGATAAATATGATTATAGGTAAATTTAGTGGGAATAAGGACACTGTTGATCTGGTAAATATACGTTTTAATCCATCGGTAACGTTTCGACAATGGTTTTTGTCTTCATCAGACTAAAAAGGTTACAACTCATTAGTAAGATAATACAAAATACGGCACATTAATACATCACCAATTAAAAATTATTATTCTTTTCCCAATAAATAACATTTAAAATGACCTTATTGACAATATATTATTTTTTTCCTAAATATTTTTTTCCCTTTTAATGTATATGAAACTGATTTTTTTATTTATTTATATAAAGAATAAATTATGGTTTATTTTTCTTCCTTTTTTTTATAATATACATATATAAAAAAAAATTTATACAAAGGTTCAAAAAAATTTTTTTGTCACTATAGTAACTGATGAGTGGCTCAATAAAATACGCACAAAGAGATCAATCAGCTATTCATATAAAAAAACAACAATACTAAATAAAACCTGTAGCAAGCCATAATACCATGTAGAAAATAACAACAATGTACACATTATAAACCTATGTTAAAATTTAAAAAGGACTGTTAAAATATTTAAAATTCGTTACTCACCCTTCAAACTAGATCGTACATTGGAACAACAAAAAACAAGAATTCAAGCACATCAGGAAAACAAACGGCACAAAATTAAAAACGAAACCCGACATTAATCTGCTAATTATTTATATTTTCTTTTGTTTTGTTTATCAGACAGGTTATATTATGGGCGGCAAAATTAGTCCGCATTGTTGTCACTATTCTGGATTTTCATTGTTCCGAAATATTAAAACAAATTAAAATTCTTTAAGTTTAAAGCAAAAGGCAACCTTGAATAGAGTGGCACTAGTAGTGTACGGTACTGATTTAATTTAGAGTGGGACAAGTGTATATAGTATGTTACAATTAAGACAGTGATGGAACTTATTTTCTAGTTTGGAGTTGTTGTATATTAAAATGCATTGATAACATGCATTGTTGTCAGAACACAAAATTTTTCCTGTTTAAACCTTGGTATATACAATTAATTTTTAAAAAAGCAAAAAATATTTTTTGGTTGAACGCTAATTTTCAACTCATTTACGTATTCATGACTACTTAGAAAGACACTTCGTATTTTGTTGTCGTGGTTTAATTGGGGAAAAGCCTTATTTTTTCCTTTTATATTATACATATACATACATACACCCACATATACATACATACAATCACATACATACATATACACACATGCACATACATACATACACGTATTATATTTATATTTTTTATTAATGTTATTATTATTATTATTTTTTTTATAATTTCTATTATTATTATTTTTTTTATATTTTATATAATTTTGATCATTTTTATAATATTAATATTAATGTATATTAATATATATATTTTTCTATAAATATTTTATATTATTTTTTAAATATAATTTTCTTTTAAGTTTACTTTATTTTGTTTATTGTTAATTTCATTAATCGTCATTTGGGGGTTATTTTAAGCGAATTCTATTGAGTAGGGAGTTATAGACCGTACTCAATTTGTTAACATCGCTACGTAAATTAACTGCTCTATTTTTATTAATGTTTATATATATCATTTCCAAAATGGAGCGTTTGTAATAATTAGTTTCTTTTTCCAAGATCTTTGCTTCCTCAAACTTAAACTCATGCTGTGTTGAAAAATGATGAGTGGCTAATGCTGTCTTATCTTTTTTATTTTTATTTTTTTCTTGGCAATCGTATTTATGTTGTTTGAATCGATTTTCAATATATTGTTTTGTTTGACCGATGTATATTTGATCACAGCTACAGGGTATACTATAGATCGCACTAGACTGCTTTAGAAATGGAGTTTTATCTTTAAGTTGTGTAAATAAGCTGTTTGTAGTTTTTAAGTTATAAAAAACCAATTCTAGGTAATTTTTTTGAAAGCATTGCTTTAGTTTGTGAGATAAGCCATGGACAAATGGGATCTTAAAATATTTTTTTATTTCACTATTAATATTTTCAGAGTTCTCTGGTGGGCTTATATGCTTTTTTGTGAATCTTTGAACACACTGATTTATAAATGTTGATGGATAATTGTTTTTCTTTGCGATATTTTTTATTATTTTTTTGTTTTCATCCCAGAATTTTTGATGACTAAGATAGTGCGATCTATATAAAAGGTTGTTTATTGTGCTTATTTTATGCAGCATTAAAAATTTTTTCCAACATTTATTTAAAGTTTTTTACGATTTTGCGCTTAGTGGGTGTCAAAAATGCATTCTTGAAAGCGTCGACTGCTTTCTCTGGCGACTGAAATCTTTGTCCACGCAGTGACAGACTGTATGGAGGACGGTTGTGTTTTGTGCGAACTTGCATTGTCTTGGTGGAGAATGATTCGTCGTTCGGGGTTTGCTTTTCGAGGCTCAGCGATTACTTTCGGCAAATAAATGGTGATGTATCAATCGGCAGTAACAGTCCTTTGATCTTCCAGAGAAATTGTTGCTACATAACCTGTTCCTGAGACAAATGTCGCGACTATCTTTTTGGATACACTTCGAGAACGGCTAACTTTGGTGGGCTTTCTTCACCTTGAAATACCCAAATAGACGACTGGCGTTTTTTTTTTGGGTCATATTAGTACACGATTCATCATCACTTACAATGCTGCACACGTTTTCCGAGTTTCCTGCCTTAAAGCGGTCTAGAGTTCTTTTGACACCAATTGACCCGAGCTTCTTTCTGTTCTTCGGTTAACAGATGCGGTAACCAGCAGGAAACTAATTTTCTTACCCCTAATACTAAACTAAATGTATCGCACTGAGGTTTTGAATTAAGGTTAGGTAAAGATTGAGGTTCAGTTTTAGCAACGACAATCGATCAATGTCATAATAAACCCAAAAGCAATTTGTATAGTTTTTGTAAAGTCACCTGAATAACTCCTAATACGGGGTTCTATCGATTTCATGAAATTTTGCTTCATTCTGCCCTTCAAAAGTTATCCAAATTTATATAATATTTTCCTGGTATAATTTCAACCCTACCGACAGAGAAGAGGCGCAGCTCTTTGCGGTCCGACCACAAAGTATTTGTTTTCCGACCGACCGAGCCCAGGTGGATAGACGGCACCTGATTGGCAGATTTTTTTGAGATGCGCTTTTAATTGCTTTCAGGTGTGCTTTTTGGGACCCCTTTAGTCGGCAGTATGCAGAGTTAGAAAATAAATCAGTGTCGTTCCTGTAGGTGTAGGAATAGAAAGTTTTATTATTTATTTTTATTTCTTTAGTTTACGCCATAATTAAATGAAATAATTTTCATGAGTATATCTACCGCCGCCCATGGCACTTTCTATAAAGGATATGCCGATGGTCGACTTTTATCTTTGTTCAACTGACTTTGCAAAAACTATACCTATAGTTTTGTAATTATATGGCAAGAAGTCTAGTCAAATTTCAATCAAGTACAACGTTGCAGAGGTAATCAAATATTCAAATATAAACTTGCGATTTTTCTTGTGTACATATTTCGATTTATTTATTTTTATACCTTAAGTCTTGTTAAGCTTGGTGGTATAGTTACTTTGTTTATACTTCATTTAAAAAGTAGACTAACAAATTGCTTTCATAAAAAAAATATTTTTATTAATTAACAATAATATTAATAAATTAAAATTTGAAACCTGTTGTCCCTATCCAATGCATTTTTCATAAAAAAAATCAAGCCTAATAATAAATTTGATGACTCAAAAAGCTAGCCATCACGTTTTTGACATTCTGCCACATTGTATAAAAATATATCAAAAATTGGTGTGTGCTTAAGACCACACGGCAGAAGTGTAAACTTCAACAAGGCGAAATTAATAATACTGGCCTTCATCTGCATCATCATATCGCTCGCTAACCGAACCGAGGCGATTTCACCCGAATGAGCGTTACATAGCCGAGCCTGACGGCTCAGTACAATTCAGTACCCACAAAAACTGCTAACCGCGCCTAAAGAAGATTAAACTTCAAAAAACATTCGACACTTCAAGGTGGATACGCACTTCGTATTGCCTTATCGTTGTCGTGACAAGGTAAATCGCGCAATTTGATGATCAGGTGGATGGTCAATACTGTGCTTAGCGCTGGATGAGATGCAGAGAAATAGTGAGCCGTCAAAACCAAATTCTGACCAATAAGATCGCAAAAATTTCCAGTTACGCCAACGACAACGCCTTGCAAACTTTAACATCAGTATTTACTAAAAGGTCTACAGTGCTAAGTGCTACAATCTTAGGTCTACAAATCTAGATTTTGTTTAAAGGTTTAATTTATTTTTCTTGTAAATGCAATAGTTTTTAATATTTATATAAATTATTCATAAATACTTTGCAATATTTTTCGTTGTAACAAAGACATAATGTTCGCAAAAACTTAAAATAAATTAAAAAATATAATGTTTTGGTTTAAAAATGGCAGCCATATTAAAACCCCCAAACGTGACTAGGAGATGTTCAATAAAATCGGCGTAAGTCAGTGGCAGCTGTTCGCTATATTTTACATGTTAGTTATGTATACAAGAATATCTTGCGCTTTTTACAATATTTAAATATCTATACGTAGTTATTACGGTAATGCCTCAACAGATATAGTTTTAAGGTATTTATGTATTATTAGCTTTAAGAATTTTTGTATATAGGTTCTTGTATCGATCTTGGATTATTTATATCGTTTTTCGAACTTTTAACCACCCCTTAGGGGTGGTATTAGAATTTGAGATTATTTTTAACGAGAATTCAAAAAATGACAGCTCCTTACAAATTTTGTATGTAGTTTTTCTTTATATTTAAAGTTAATTTCAATTTTTGTAAGTTAAAACTTACTAAGAAATGCTTATTGTGCTATTAGCGTAAACCAAATTTTTTCAGTAATTTGACCTGTAAGTATTAAAAAAATACTCTGCCAATGTATGGGCCCCTAAGCTCACACTAGGTACTATAGTTATAATGTACGTGTGAGCTAATATAACTAAAAACTGAAATATATTTTATTTAACTCCAAACTAAATTACCTTTTGTTTGATACCACACAAGCCATGTTTTGACTTAAACTCAAATTTTTGAAATCTACCCCCACCCTTAAAAAAAATAAAAAACTAAAATGTATTTTGTTAAACTCCGGACTCAATTACCTTTCGTTTGATATCACACACGCAATATTTTCACTTAAACTCTAATTTTTAAAATATACCCCCACCCTTTTTTTAAAATAAATTAAAATGTATTTTGTTTAACTGCAGACTCAATTACCTTTCGTTTGATATCACACACGCCATATTTTCACATAAACTCTAATTTTTGAAATCTACCCCCACCCTTTTATTTGGTTTCTGTTCGGTGGATTTTGTTCATTTTTAAATGGGACCATCTCGACCCAAGACCCAGCCTAGGTACCAAATTTCATTAAAATCGGCCAAGCGGTTTTTGAGTTATGCGCGTTGGTCGTTACAGACATACAGACAGACAGACATACAGACAGACAGACAGACGGCATAACAAAAAAGTTTCAAAATCATCTGAAACGCAAAGATATATAAAAATTTTTGAAATCGGAGCAACTTTTTTTTTCTCGAAAAAATTAGGATCACCATAGCTCACACTACTATAGTATAGTATATGTGTGAGCTAATACACTAAAACCAATCGATATCAAGTTCATGGACTTTAGTATAACTAGTATAACCCATTAAAATAATTTTATTTCATGATGGCGTAAACTAAAGAAATAAAAATGGATAATGAAACTTACTATTCCTACACCTACAGGAACGACACTAATTTATTTACTAACTCTCCATACTGCCGACTGAAGAGGTCGCGAAAGGCACACCCGAAAGCAATTAAAAGCGCATCTCAAAAAAATCTGCTAATTAGGTGCCGTCCATCCACCTGGGCTCGGTCGATCGGAAAACAAATACTTTGTGGTCGGACCAAGAAGAGTCGCGGCTCTTCTTTGTCGGTAGGGTTGAAATTATACCAGGATCATTTTATATGAATTTTGATAACTTGTGAAGGGCAGAATCAAAAAAAAATTCCATAAAATCGATTGAACCCCGTATTAGGAGGTATTTCAATTGACTTTGCAAAGACTCTACCTACTAGACTTTGATCTAAGTGCTAAGTTTTAAGATCTTAGTAAATACTGGTGTAAGGATTTATTAACGATTTTCTTTTATTTAGTTTTTTTTCGATTACGCAAATATATTTCCAATATTTTCGTTCTTCTACGTCTATTTTATGTCTCGCACAAATCATACAGTTTATTTTTCCTGCATGTTGTACGTTCGTCTGTCTGTCTTTTATGCTAGTGCCGCAGTAACAACGACATTATAGCGTGATATAGAAAAAAAACACATTTTAGATGGCAATCTCTTGCGCGTATAGTCATCAATCTCAGGTGTGTTTTTTTTTTGTTCATTATTTTATTTTTGTTTTTTGAACAGTCTCTTGTTCCTTAATTTGCGATTCACAGAAATCAATCAGTTTTACCAGCAGTTTTTTTTTAGGATACAAAACACTTTCTTATGGGCTTACAAACATATAGAAAAAAAAAATGTTAAGCTAAAAAAAATTATAGTTTGATAAATATTGTTAAATTAACAAAACAACTTATAATCCTACCAGGAGTTAAAATTAGTAAGAGTAGTGTATTTATGGGGGTTCTGGGGCACTTTGGGGGGGGGCCGGGGCCTTATTCGACGACCCCTAAAATAAGTCAAATTTACAAAAAACGAGCGAACCGTGGCAAAAATTGAATGAAAAAATCGAGTGAACCGAAGCTGTCGCGCTATTCGACGACCCCTAAAATAAGTCAATTTTACAAAAACGAGCGAACCGTGGCAAAAATTGAATGAAAAAATCGAGTGAACCGAAGCAATCGATCTCTAAAATCAGTCAAATTTACTAAAAACGAGCAAACGTAAGCAAAAATTGAATGAAAACATCGAGCAAACCGAAGCTGTCGCGCTATTCGACGACCTCTAAAATCAATTAATTTTACGAAAATCGAGCAAATCGAAAATTTAATGAAAAAGGTCTCTAACTGAACCGAAGTAATCGACCTCTAAAATCAGTTAATTTTACGAAAATCGAGCGAACGTAAGCAAAAATTGAATGAAAACATCGAGCAAACCGAAGCTGTCGCGCTATTCGACGACCTCTAAAATCAATTAATTTTACGAAAATCGAGCAAATCGAAAATTTAATGAAAAAGGTCTCTAACTGAACCAAAAAATTTCAAAAATCCCATCTTTTGAAAAAAAAATCATCGAAAAACCCAAAATTTCGCTATTGGAGAACCCAAAAATCAATGAATTTTACGAAAATCGAGCGAACGTAAGCAAAAATTTAATAAAAAAGGTCTCTAACCGAACCAAAAAAATCTCAAAATTCCCATCTTTTGAAAAAAAAATCATCAAAAAACCCAACATTTCGCTATTCGAGGACTTAAAAATCCACTAATTTTACGAAAATCGAGCGAACGTAAGCAAAAATTTAATAAAAAAGGTCTCTAACCGAACCATAAATTTCAAAATTACCAACTTTTGAAGACAAAAAATTATTGAAAAACCCAAAATTTAAGCTATTGGAGGACTCTAAAATCAATTAATTTTACGAAAATCGAGCAAATCGAAAATTGAACAAAAAAGGTCTCTAAGCGATCCAAAAATTGAAAAATTCCCAACTTTTGAAAATAAAATCTCGAAAAAACCCAAAAATACCACGCTATTCAAGGACCCTAAAATCAATTAATTTTAACGAAAATCGACCGAATCGAAGCCAAAATTGAACGGAAAAGGTCTCTAAACGATCCAAAAATTGAAAAATTCCCAACTTTTGAAAATAAAATCTCGAAAAAACCCAAAATTCACGCTATTCAAGAACCCTAAAATCAATTAATTTAACGAAAATCGAGCGAATCGAAGCCAAAATTGAACGGAAAAGGTCTCTAAACGATCCAAAAATTGAAAAATTCCCAACTTTTGAAAATAAAATCTCGAAAAAACCCAAAATTCACGCTATTCGAGGACCGTAAAATCAATTAGTTTTACAAAAATCGAGCGAACGTAAGCAAACATTTAATAAAAAAGGTCTCTAACCGAACCAAAAAAATTTCAAAATTCCCTTTTGAAAAAAAAATCATCGAAAAACCCAAAATTTCGCTATTTGAGGACCCAAAAATCCACTAATTTTACGAACAATCGAGCGAACATAAGCAAACATTGAACGAAAAAGGTCTCTAAGCAAACAAAAAAATCTCAAAATTCCCATCTTTTGAAAAAAAAATCATCAAAAAACCCAACATTTCGCTATTCGAGGACTCAAAAATCCACTAATTTTGCGAAAATCGAGCGAACGTAAGCAAAAATTGAACAAAAAATGTCTCTAAGCGAACCAAAAATTTCAAAATTACCAACTTTTGAAGAAAAAAAATCATTGAAAAACCCAAAATTTAAGCTATTGGAGGACTCTAAAATCAATTAATTTTATGAAAATCGAGCAAATCGAAAATTGAACAAAAAAGGTCTCTAACCGATCCAAAAATTGAAAAATTTCCAACTTTTGAAAATAAAATCTCGAAAAAACCCAAAATTCACGCTATTCAAGGACCCTAAAATCAATTAATTTTAACGAAAATCGAGCGAATCGAAGCCAAAATTGAACGGAAAAGGTCTCTAAACGATCCAAAAATTGAAAAATTCCCAACTTTTGAAAATAAAATCTCGAAAAAACCCAAAATTCGCGCTATTCGAGGACCCTAAAATCAATTAATTTTACGAAAATCAAGCGAACCGAAGCCAAAATTGAACGAAAAAGGTTTCTAAGCGAGCCAAAAATTTCAAAATTCCCAACTTTTAGAAAATAAGTCATCGAAAAACAAAAAAAAGTAAACTTTTGTGTTTTTAGACGAAATTGTGAAAAAGCGACTAACCGCGTGTTAGTGTAAATATTAATTTTACGAAAGCCCTTCTATCTGAACCCAAAATTTAACGAAAAAAGGTCTCAAACTGATCCAAAAATTCCCAACTTTTGGAAAAAAAAATCATCGAAAAACTCAAAAAAAAATTTCACCAAAAATGACATAGCACAGTAAACTCTTGTGTTTTTTAGATGAAATCGACATCAAGCAACTAACCGTAGGTAAAAAATAGTTTAGAAATGCGAGTGTAGTTAAGATTATAAAAAAAGGGTAATAAATGATTTTTTCCGATGAAATCACTAAAAAGCGACTAACGGGTGGATTATTTGATAATTAAAAAAAAATATGACAAAAAATGGTAAAATTCAAAAAAGTTGCTGAAGAGTCATTAAGTTTTAATAACCTCAATATACTAGATAACAACAGATTAGACTATGTCCTGGAACTTGATGTACACTATCCCAGAGAATTGCATGACAAACATGCTGATTTTCCCTTTTTAGCTGATAACATAATAACACCTAGATCAAAATCCAAAATTCCCAAACTAATTTTAAATCTATATGATAAAAACAAATACATCATACATCAAAGATTACCAAAATTTACAGATTAATCGAGTTTCAATAATCAGAGTGGTTGAAACAATACATCAATGCAAATACCGACTTACGAGTTAAAAGTAAAAACACAATTTTGAATGTGATCAATGGAAATAATTCAACAATGCTGTCTTTAGAGAAATAATGGAAAATGTAGACAAAACTTGTAACAACTTGGGACAGTTATTTAAAAACGGAAGGTGCAAGATCCCTTCTTCTTCTTCTAAGAATATACAAATTATCAGCTACAACTTTTGTGAGTTAATAAATAAAAGCTCTTTTTTAATACATATTTCTAAACAATCAACTAACTTTGTTAAACTGTTTAAAACAAATAAAACATTTGAAGTGTTTGGATTTTGTTGTGCAAAAAAGATTCCAAATATAAAAATTCTTCCAAATCGTTTTGAAACAACATAATATTTTTATTATTTCTTACAAATCTAACAACTTTCACTTCTCTTAAAATATCAGGGAAAATATGGAAAATTTATTAAATATCCATTCGGATTGTGGGCGTGGACCTATATTAAAAAAGTAGTTTTCGTAAATATCTCTTAAAATTTTGATCAACTCAGGCAACTTTTTTGGTTTTAGACAGATCCATTTTTTATCAACACTATTCTCCAGTTTAATAATTGGAGTAAACTCTTCTAGCAAAGCATGAAGTCCAGTTCTAAGCACGCGTTCACAAATTAGTTGGGAGGGCAGAGTCGTTAGGGTCCTCAAATAGTGCGATGGCTTCGGTTAGCTCGATTTTTTCGTTAAATCTTTGGTTCGGTTCGTAGGATTTTCATAACATTGATTGATTTTAGGGGTTTTTGAAAAGTTGACTGATTTTAGGGGTCGAGTGCAATGGCTTCGGTTCGCTCGATTTTTTCATAAAATGTTTGGTTTGGTTCGCTCGATTTTCGTAAATTTAACTGATTTTATGAGTCGTCGAATAGTGTGAGTGATTTTATGAAAACCCTACGAACCGAAGTCGTCGTAAGTCGGTATTTGCATTGATGTATTGTTTCAACCACTCTGATTATTGAAACTCGATTAATCTGTAAATTTTGGTAATCTTTGATGTATGATGTATTTGTTTTTATCATATAGATTTAAAATTAGTTTGGGAATTTTGGATTTTGATCTAGGTGTTATTATGTTATCAGCTAAAAAGGGAAAATCAGCATGTTTGTCATGCAATTCTCTGGGATAGTGTACATCAAGTTCCAGGACATAGTCTAATCTGTTGTTATCTAGTATATTGAGGTTATTAAAACTTAATGACTCTTCAGCAACTTTTTTGAATTTTACCATTTTTTGTCATATTTTTTTTAATTATCAAATAATCCACCCGTTAGTCGCTTTTTAGTGATTTCATCGGGAAAAATCATTTATTACCCTTTTTTTATAATCTTAACTACACTCGCATTTCTAAACTATTTTTTACCTACGGTTAGTTGCTTGATGTCGATTTCATCTAAAAAACACAAGAGTTTACTGTGCTATGTCATTTTTGGTGAAATTTTTTTTTGAGTTTTTCGATGATTTTTTTTTCCAAAAGTTGGGAATTTTTGGATCAGTTTGAGACCTTTTTTCGTTAAATTTCGGGTTCAGATAGAAGGGCTTTCGTAAAATTAATATTTACACTAACACGCGGTTAGTCGCTTTTTCACAATTTCGTCTAAAAACACAAAAGTTTACTTTTTTTTGTTTTTCGATGACTTATTTTCTAAAAGTTGGGAATTTTGAAATTTTTGGCTCGCTTAGAAACCTTTTTCGTTCAATTTTGGCTTCGGTTCGCTTGATTTTCGTAAAATTAATTGATTTTAGGGTCCTCGAATAGCGCGAATTTTGGGTTTTTTCGAGATTTTATTTTCAAAAGTTGGGAATTTTTCAATTTTTGGATCGTTTAGAGACCTTTTCCGTTCAATTTTGGCTTCGATTCGCTCGATTTTCGTTAAAATTAATTGATTTTAGGGTCCTTGAATAGCGTGAATTTTGGGTTTTTTCGAGATTTTATTTTCAAAAGTTGGAAATTTTTCAATTTTTGGATCGGTTAGAGACCTTTTTTGTTCAATTTTCGATTTGCTCGATTTTCGTTAAAATTAATTGATTTTAGGGTCCTTGAATAGCGTGGTATTTTTGGGTTTTTTCGAGATTTTATTTTCAAAAGTTGGGAATTTTTCAATTTTTGGATCGCTTAGAGACCTTTTTTGTTCAATTTTCGATTTGCTCGATTTTCATAAAATTAATTGATTTTAGAGTCCTCCAATAGCTTAAATTTTGGGTTTTTCAATGATTTTTTTTCTTCAAAAGTTGGTAATTTTGAAATTTTTGGTTCGCTTAGAGACATTTTTTGTTCAATTTTTGCTTACGTTCGCTCGATTTTCGCAAAATTAGTGGATTTTTGAGTCCTCGAATAGCGAAATGTTGGGTTTTTTGATGATTTTTTTTTCAAAAGATGGGAATTTTGAGATTTTTTTGTTTGCTTAGAGACCTTTTTCGTTCAATGTTTGCTTATGTTCGCTCGATTGTTCGTAAAATTAGTGGATTTTTGGGTCCTCAAATAGCGAAATTTTGGGTTTTTCGATGATTTTTTTTTCAAAAGGGAATTTTGAAATTTTTTTGGTTCGGTTAGAGACCTTTTTTATTAAATGTTTGCTTACGTTCGCTCGATTTTTGTAAAACTAATTGATTTTACGGTCCTCGAATAGCGTGAATTTTGGGTTTTTTCGAGATTTTATTTTCAAAAGTTGGGAATTTTTCAATTTTTGGATCGTTTAGAGACCTTTTCCGTTCAATTTTGGCTTCGATTCGCTCGATTTTCGTTAAAATTAATTGATTTTAGGGTTCTTGAATAGCGTGAATTTTGGGTTTTTTCGAGATTTTATTTTCAAAAGTTGGGAATTTTTCAATTTTTGGATCGTTTAGAGACCTTTTCCGTTCAATTTTGGCTTCGATTCGGTCGATTTTCGTTAAAATTAATTGATTTTAGGGTCCTTGAATAGCGTGGTATTTTTGGGTTTTTTCGAGATTTTATTTTCAAAAGTTGGGAATTTTTCAATTTTTGGATCGCTTAGAGACCTTTTTTGTTCAATTTTCGATTTGCTCGATTTTCGTTAAAATTAATTGATTTTAGGGTCCTTGAATAGCGTGGTATTTTTGGGTTTTTTCGAGATTTTATTTTCAAAAGTTGGTAATTTTGAAATTTATGGTTCGGTTAGAGACCTTTTTTATTAAATTTTTGCTTACGTTCGCTCGATTTTCGTAAAATTAGTGGATTTTTAAGTCCTCGAATAGCGAAATGTTGGGTTTTTTGATGATTTTTTTTTCAAAAGATGGGAATTTTGAGATTTTTTTGGTTCGGTTAGAGACCTTTTTTATTAAATTTTTGCTTACGTTCGCTCGATTTTCGTAAAATTCATTGATTTTTGGGTTCTCCAATAGCGAAATTTTGGGTTTTTCGATGATTTTTTTTTCAAAAGATGGGATTTTTGAAATTTTTTGGTTCAGTTAGAGACCTTTTTCATTAAATTTTCGATTTGCTCGATTTTCGTAAAATTAATTGATTTTAGAGGTCGTCGAATAGCGCGACAGCTTCGGTTTGCTCGATGTTTTCATTCAATTTTTGCTTACGTTCGCTCGATTTTCGTAAAATTAACTGATTTTAGAGGTCGATTACTTCGGTTCACTCGATTTTTTTGTTCAATTTTTGCTACGGTTCGCTCGTTTTTAGTAAATTTGACTGATTATAGGGGTCGTCGAATAGCGCGACGGCTTCGGTTTGCTCGATTTTTTCATTTAATTTTTGCTTACGTTTGCTCGTTTTTAGTAAATTTGACTGATTTTAGAGATCGATTGCTTCGGTTCACTCGATTTTTTCATTCAATTTTTGCCACGGTTCGCTCGTTTTTGTAAAATTGACTTATTTTAGGGGTCGTCGAATAGCGCGACAGCTTCGGTTCACTCGATTTTTTCATTCAATTTTTGCCACGGTTCGCTCGTTTTTTGTAAATTTGACTTATTTTAGGGGTCGTCGAATAAGGCCCCGGCTCCCCCCCAAAGTGCCCCAGAACCCCCATAAATACACTACTAGTAAGCTTTATATTAACAATTTTTTAATTTTTAATTTTTTTCATCGTTAGTTTTTTTCAGAGGCAAATTTCCATAGAAAAAAGTCCTGTAAAGCTACTATTTGGAAAAAGCAGCAACAGCTTTCACTGCTATTTGAAAACACAAACTAGCAGTTTTGCCCATTAGCAAGTCTCAGATGTAGTAGTGTGGCGCCATCTATGCCTATATGACAATAATAGATAATATATACCAATGCAAGCCATTTTTAATGTAGGTAATGGTATTGTTAATTTTAAATCCATATGTAATAAGAAATGACATTGTTAATTCAAAACCATGAACATTAACAAAACCAAAGCGTTAAAGTAACATTATCAACTTTGTTACGATGATCCAATTTTATTTCATATCTCCTCCTGTCATCAAATATAGGGCGATTTTAAAAATTTTTCGTGCACACGCTTTAAGATTTTTTCCAACACCATTCTACTAGTTCTCCCTCCCTCTCCCTCTCTCGGCCCCACCCCTTACTAGTAATAGATGTAGCTATAACTTTCACAAATATAGAGCGATTTCAAAAATTATTTTTGCACTCGCCTGAAGTTTTTTTCAACACCATTTAACTCCTCCCTTTCCCCACCACCACCGTCACTCAATTTTTGTATAAATCCACGTATCTACCCCTTGGGTATATTCCAATGTTTGACAGAAATGCATAGTTTAGGTAATAATTAGGTACCTTAAGAATTAACTTAAAAGTTAGAAATAAAAAAAAAATTAAAAAAACACCCAACTGCTAAATTTACTTGAACATACTAGTCGTAGTTGGGTACAAAATTACTCAATTCATGAAAATACAAAACTGTATAATTTCGATAGCCTAACTGCAACCCCGTATCTAACATTTTGATAACTTTTAGATTATTTGTGATTTAGGCAAAATGAGCTGGCTACTTTCATGGTGTATAATGATATAAGACATATATGCGTTAGAAATCACAAATAAATAACCCTATATGTGTTACCTAAACTGTTTTTCGCTTCCCCTGTAAAGTTGCATTTTTTCAGATACGGGATATTGCAGTTAGGCCATCGATTTCGTAAGTGCGCTTTCGGAATCAAAACTAAAACTTGAAGCATGTCGTACATTATAGGTATATTCATTGTGGGTTTAAAAAAAGATTTTCAATTCTTTACAAAATCAATTTAAAATTTTAATTCAAAATCTATGGTTAAAATACCCCGAGGCGTTTCGAGCCAATTGCTTATTTTCAAGGGGAGTCAATAAATCTAAAAACAAAGCAAAACTTAACAACTAATTATGACTAAAAAATAGTGTAGACACAAGCAACAAATCAAAATTGTACATTAGAAAGCTTAATAAATTCTTTTATTTTTGACAAAGACAGAAAATAAACCTACAATGTAATGTACTTACAACAAAGAGTGCTTATTGGTGACCATCCTAACAATATCGCTGTTCAAACTGAACTAATCATTGGATTGTGTGATTTTTGATTAAATTATTAAGGCGTGTGAAACTAACTAAATTAATGTTTGTGTCATGCTTTGCTTATCTTTAGTGTGCCAAAATCCATCTTTTTTGCCCTGAATGTTACCGTTATTCTTGGTAACAATAACGGTAGCAGCTGTCAAACTTTCTGTTATTTTAACTGACCCAAAATGTCCCTATTGTTAAAAACAGAGGTCGCCGTTAAGTCAAGTCAACTTGCGTTGAGACATGACACAGGTACATATCTAAAAAATACGTTTTCTAGATTTGATTTTTTTTTCCTGTGTTAGCTAATCTTCAGGCTGAATCAGAAACGATAACACATAGTTTTTCAAATTGTAAATTTAATGGTTATTGTTAAGAGTTCAGGAAAATTAGTATCTTTCTTGGATTCAAAAAGGATTGCTCCATAACAGTTCTAGATTAGAAAAAATGAGCTAAAATTGGTTATTGTTATTAGCTAGTTAAACCTATTTTCCTTTCCGTAAATCAATAAATATCTAACAACAGTCATTAACTGCCTGCTACAAGGTTCTTGCTGCTATGGTTAATATCGTTAAGCAAATAGCACTTAGCTTTTACCGGCCCGACGCGCATAATGTATCTTTTATTGGTCTTAAGGCGATGCTCGTAATCTTATTTTATAGGGTATCTCTGCCGGATATCATTACCTCGCTTGCGTATATACGCTCGACTTACTTTACTTAGAGCAATACTGCTTTTCGTGCTAGAAATTTTCTTCAGAAAGTTATAGTTTATAGTAGATATATCGGTCTATTTTGAAAGGGTAAGTAACACAGGTAGGGCAAGATATCTTGAAGATATTTTTTTACATCTTGCTTAAATCTCAATTTCTCGAGACCTTTATAAGATATCTTCAAGACGTTTTATTCAAGAGGTGTTTTGTGTCTTTTAAATTATAAAAAATTAATTACCAAATTTTTATTGTAGTCTATACCTTTTTTAGTTTTTAAAAATAATAAGGTAAAAAAGAACACGTTTTTGTTATTTTGCAAGGTAGCTTAAACAGGAATACATTTTAATCCATTGAGTCCTAGAGTAGCTGCATCAATTTGAACGCCACTCACACTACCACTCGCATGTATATATTTTTAAAACAAAATACCTGCTGCTTAAATAAAAAGGCAGGTTATAGCACAAAATAATGTTACAGTACCCTTTGCCCCATACAGTTGATCCTTTTTTATTTTCATTAATTGAAAAAAGGTGACCCAGTGCACTTCTTGTTTTGTGGAATCAGCTAATTTTTTGTTTGTTTTTGGGGTTCTGCGGTTTTTCCTGTAAATATTCCCGACTTATTCGTTTTTTTAATTATAATTTTTAGGAATTTTACCAAAAGTTTTAATTGTATTTTCGTTTTAGTGTTCTGTCCATGTAAGTAAGTTATTAAATTGTACCAGCCAGCCAAAAGTTCAACATTTGTTACTTATCTAAACCCCGGTTCCCACCTACAACTTTCTCGTGAATGCCCGCTCACGCGTCACATGATCTCAATTTAAAATGTTATGACAGTCATGTGACGCGTGCGCGGGCACGCACGAGAAAGTCGTAGGTGGGAACCGGGTTTTAAGTTATTGCAAAATATAAACATAACCTATATAAATTTTGCATTTTTACCTTCTTAGCTCGCGTAGCAATGGCTAGAGAATTATTTTTTTTTTTGAGATAACGCTAAAAGTGTGTTATTTGGGTTTTTTTTTGACCATATGATTTTGACCTATCCTAGCAATATCATCGGTTCATGCATGTTTGTCTGTGTGCGTGTGTGTGTATGTCTGTCCGTAACACGATAGCTCCTAAACCGCTAAACCGATTTTCATGAAATTTTTAGGTAAAATAGTATTCGATACTGTAACGAGCTGATTAGATTTTGGTCAAAATTCTTTAATAAACAAATTCTTGACAGTTACATTTTTTTAAAAATACTAACTTTTTAACGGAGCATTTGTATCAATTTGACGTTTTCGAAATATGATAAAACACATTTTTCTCAAAAATTTATATTATAGCCAAAAACCTTGTAAGAGCTTTCGTGTCGGAGTTATTTACAAAAAACTGTTTTCAAGGTTGATATAGCATGGAGTTTACTTGAAATGTGTTAATGGGCTAGGAAGGTATCGGATCCATCATGGATTGATTTATTTTAGATTGGTTTACAAAAAAGGACCAAAAAATTAAGTCATTGTTGGACTGGGTTAAATTTTGAACAGCAATTTTTTTAGAAGTATAATTTAATATTGTTTCAGTTAATGTTGTTCTTCCAGAATCTGCTGAGAGGCCTTTTAATTTCCTTCGATTTGCACAAACATGCACAGTGCACATAGAGGGTGGCGCCATGTTGAGAATTTACATTTTCAAAAGCCATGTTTAAGAATGTTTCAATTGCTGGAAATGCTTCAGTTTCACCTTTACTGGAACCCAATAGGTACAACTATATAGAGGGTGACAATTTAAAAAATATCCACCCTAGATATTTCGAGAACCGATAGAGATTACTACCGTATTCCAAAAACGCTTCTATGAATTGGAGGGGGAACGTTATTTATTTATTCAATGGCTTGGTCGCATCAACAATGTTAGCGCAGGCCACGCCCATCGGGTTTTGTTAAATTGGACCCCCCACTTTGTGATACCTCTTTGGAAAGGGTTCTGCATCAGCTCTACAACGGTGTGTGTTTTTCTAAATTTGATATAGCAGTTTTTAAGTTATTAGCGGTTAAAATATAAAAACATTGATATATTTCCAAGGAAATGATTTGATTACCGTTTTCAAACCTTTAAAGTTATTGCAACGGTTTATTAAAGAATGCAAATTATGTATTCAGACAGCGGCCTGGGGCGGGGGGGGGGGCGACAGCTAAAAAGGGCGCCCATCAAAAATATTGCGACCGAAAAAAAAAAAGGTCATCATGTCCTTAGTTTCCTTTGCCGCCCTGTCAATTTGCCGTTGCCGGCCCTGCTACTTTCATAAAGCTTAGGGCGCCAGAACCATCGGGGCGGGGGGGGCGACAAACCCCCCGCGCCCCCCACGCTACGCCACTGTATTCAGAATGTTTCCAGGGCTCACCCCCAGGGTGCATACCACGCTCATTACATTAAAAAATTTCCAAGTCCCTATTAAATATAACAGCAACTAAAACCGTCTGTATCTGTATCTTTATTGTCATTGTTTTATTAAATTTTATATCGTTTTATGCATCAAGTCTCTACAATAGAAAATTCTAAAGTGGCTTGAAGTGTGCCACTAATCCAACACAGAGTATTATTACTCTTTCAATGGCAGAACAAAAGCTTTGCAGGCATTATGCCGCGAGATCGAACCCATTATACCACCTCCATAGACGCAATCTAATTAATTCTGAATCTCTAAATCGCGCAGAATAGATCCACAAGAAAACGGATCTTCAACTCAATACGATCTAAATGTATCAGAACTCTCTCAACATCACACGGAGGTCAGCTTGTCTAATTTAGACGATCGAAACCTCAATATCGAACTATTTTCTATCATAACCACTAAGTCTTAAAAAAGTGCCCAATTACCTTATTAGTAGACCCCCAATGCGGAAAATCGATCAACTAACTCGTTGTCCCTTGTTACGACGACAAGTCATAGGCCGTTTGATAGCCTGCATAATGATCCGCACTTATTCCGCGCGGAAAGGCGATTTTCAAAAGTGCTTCAAGTTGGTAAACTGGAGATTATATGGTGATTTCTTCACTTATTTTTAAAATATGGGTTAGTATCTTTAATTTTTACTATTAAACCATTTGCAAAGTTTCAATTTGCTTATTAAAAAAATTAGATAAAAGTTGTGTATATATATTGGACTGAAAAAGTCTGGATCGTTACGTCTCCATTGCGTTTGTGACTTTATTATTTCAATCATGTATCAAGGGTTGTGTAGGTCCTACATTCAGCTGCCGCTTCTTGCCGCTGTATTAGCTATGATTTATTGTTTCAGCGTTAACGCATGGGACTGGCCGACGTAATTTATTTAAAATGTGGCGCTAAACACCTGTTTTACAGGATTAAAATCAATCCGTTTTGAACTATGTATGTGAAAAAAGTGAATATAAAAACTACGATAAAGAATACCAGTGCGTGGAAAAAAATGATATATAGTATAGCAAGATTAATAAATTTAGTTAAATTTTTATAAAAAAGCTATGTTAAATAAAAAAAGCTATAGGTTGCACACACACTCTCAAAGTATCAATTTTTCAAGTTTTTTGCTTAAGAGGAAAAAACCATGTACCATCTCCAGAATGCACAGTATATTAAAATCACATTTTTTAAACGCTAGTTGACATTTCCTAACTTTCAGCATCAATTTGTCAAAATTAAAACCATAAAATAATTTCGATCGTTCAGAACCGACAAACTGACCACCGTGCATCATAAGGATGTTCTTGGGTCAGTTAAAATAGCCGCAAATTTGACTGCTGTTACCATTATTTTCAATAAGGACAAAAATGAAACTTGCAGTGCAATTAAAGAGAGATTTTGGAAAACTAAAAATAATCATAACGGAAACGTCAAGTTAGTTTCACAGTAATGAGATTTATCAGTCATTGGTCGAAAGTTGTCTGGGAAAGATGGTATAGTTAAAGTACAAGAAATAGGTAGGTATGCATTTTCATACAAAATAATTTATCACAGAGAAAAGGAGTAAAAAAAAATGTTTTGTCTGGAACATCGCATACGACGGCTCGACGGTAAATAGGGTCGGATGTGGCGAATCGTCGGCTACGAGAGCCGAATTTCCTTTACTGAGTGTCGAGTTCACGAAAACCTTAACGGACTCTTGCTGCTCTGCGTTTCCAAAGTATAAAACATTTATTTACGTTATTTAAGTTACCTTATCTTTAGAGATATTTGAAAAAAATATTTTTTTTAGTGTTAAAAAACATTTATTATTCAATCTTAGAAAGACTTTCTTTTTCCCTGTTAAAAAACAGTATTTTTTTAAACACTCGAAAAACATTTTATTATTCGTTTTTTGATGTTGGAAAAACATAAGATTATTTTTCTAACGTCGGAAAATGGGTTATTATGCTTCTTTTTCACTATGAGTATAATAATAATATATAATAATAATATAATAATAATAATATAATAATGAAACGTTAGAACTAACATCCAACCTAACGTTATGTTCCTGAATGAAACATTATTTTAGCGTTATTAAAATGTTTTTGTGTTTAGTGGGTGGAAACGTATTGTAACCTGTCCAGACCTCCCTGACCTTTTTTCTAAAGCAAAAAAAGGAGAGAATATGTTCGCTATCAATTTAAGAAGGTTAGACAAACACCGAACTCTCAAAAGTAGGACCATAAAGCTTGTTTGGGGAAATAATTTTCGAGAAAAGCGTCATTCAAAATCAATGTTATTTTACAAAACAAATAATTTCAAAAAATACGTTATTTTTCAAAAAGAAAGTTCTTGAAAAAAAATGGTTCTCGAAACAAATGTTTTTCGAAAAAAATTATTATTCAAAAAAGTTGTTTTTCAAAAAGTTATTATTTAAAAAACTTTTCGAAAAAATGTTTTCGAAAAGAATTCGTTATTTAATCTTGGACCAAGAATTCTAACCAAAAACAAACTATCTGTATCGGAAGGAATTTCTATTATTTCCCACTTTGCGTATATTTCGCCAAAGTTTCTGTTTGAGTATAATCTGCGGTAAAACCTTATTGGAAACAACTTCTTTGTATAATCAGTCTATTAATGAAAGTTTAATTAAGATTTTGGTCGGAAAATTGATTAAACTACTTGCTAAACTGAAATTACTACATTTTAGCTTATCCTTTACTACACAAGGCCTACCCAATAAATCACCAATTATAATACCTATTATAATGAAGATTTTTTATTTTCTAATTTTTTGGTAAAAAGTCTAATTTTTTTTACAATTAATGTTGCATCCAGATATTACAGGCTGCGCCTTTTTCGATTCTTGAAAGATGTTGTATTCTGCAAACCGCTAGCGCTCTAACAGTAAGAAAAGAACAAAGAAGCATCGCGTGGATTGTTTGTATGTCATGTGCCATTCATACCTGGGCGTTTTATTGAAATGAATTGAAAAACATTCCGTCAATTAGGTGATAACTGCAAAAGAGCAGATACGTGGAAAATGGAGTTTAACTAGAAAAAGTGTAGTTTTATCAAATATTTGCAAAAAAATTGAAAAAAAAATTTTTTTTTGTTAAATTTGGGTACAAAATATAAAATAATTCAAGATGATTTGCTAACAAAGAAAAAGCATTTCGGATTTTGTGATAGCTACTGCCCTATTCCATACTTAAATATAATTAGTTTGTTAGTTTTTTTTAAGGCTTGATGTTTTTTTTAGCTGATTTTGAGGATCTTTTGAACTTGTATCAGTGAAAGCAATAACTGTGTGCAACGTTTAAAACTAATTCCATTTTTCTTAAAAATATTTGTAGAAAATCGAATTAAACTGATAAAATATAAGTTTTATTTTAAATTTTATAATCTGTTTTTATGTTTTTTAAATTTAATGAAAGTTTGGAGTTTTTTCTGTTTTAGTTAACTACCTATTAGCTTGGTAGGTAAGTAATGTTCCAAGACTTATTTTTATTTTGCGAACTTTCGCCTGCCCTGCTTTGATTAGGTACTGCACGCAACTTTATTACGGATATCTTTAGAAAAGTGTGTTCAGCCTGGCCGAGAAATCGCATGGAACCACTGCCGAAAGAAGTTCGACTATTGCGTAACAATTTCTGTTGGAAACATTGCAATTCTTTTGGTTGTAGTGTGGTAACAATGATTAGATATTTAAAAATTAACTTATATTTTCTGTTGTGTTATGATGTTACTTTTTTCTAGGCCTATTTCGTTCGAGTGCTTTTTTGAGTTTTTTTTTATTTCCTTTATAGCCTATAAAAATATCACAAAAAAAATCAGTGTTACCACACTCAAATATTTTTAACGAATTTCAGTGATGCGATTTTTATTATATTATAAGACATCTGTGACTGCGCCATATTAAATTATTAAATCAAAAATAATGCAAAATTAGTATGTGAGTAAACTAAGTCCATGGTGCGATGAAAACGAGGAATGACTCGGCATTGCCTTTTGGTGTACAGGTTAGGGGAAATACCAGGAAATACTTGGGAAATACTAAAGTAGTGGGAAATATATTAGGAAATACCGCAAAGTGCTTGGGAAATACTAGGAAAAACCATTGAAATTTGAGGAAATACTGGGAAATACCATAGGTATTATACCGTAGGTATTTCCTTTTGGTGTACAAAAGTCGGCGATCGAGCCACCCCAATAAGGAAGAAAATTTTTTCGTTATATTTCAATCAGAGCATACTATCACCGTCTCCACGGCCGGTTCGGAACCGAGAACAATGTGTTAAAAAAGTATAAAAGGCAAATTTAAAGTCAACTACAGTGGTGTTTCGGAAAAAGGGATTTCCGTCCCCAGGGTAGCTTGCCTGACTACAGTAAATCAAACTGACTACAAAGTACAAAGTAAATCAAAAAGAATGAAAAAATAGATAAGACGTATTTATTTGTTCAACCAGTGAAATGACAGCGAACCAAGTCCATGACGGGGCGAAAGCGTCTACCGGTCAATAACGAAGAAAGACATTTCCTCATAGTTCAACCAGAACAAACTATCACCGTCTCCACGGCCGGCGTCGGTTCGGAACCGAGAACAATGAGTTAAAAAAATATAAAATGCAACTTCAAAGGGGTAAAGCCAACCCCGGACACCGTTATTTCGGAAAAAGGTATTTTCATCCTCAGCGTGGTTTGCCTGACTACAGTAAATTTACTTCAAGATACATGGCAAATAAAAAAAAATATAAAAAATAAGTAAAACCTGTCTATTCATTCAAGTGAATAGACAGCTAGTAGTAGTAGTAGTAGTGAAGAGACCATTTTTGGTCTAGCGACTAGGCACACGGCGCACCCATTTCGCAAACCCCGTACACCATAATACCAAAATGATGCACGTGCCCTTTATACTGCATATCAAGTATACACAGTGGACCCTCGCTTTTACACCCCTTCCGAAAGGTGGTCCTGCTACATGTTAGGCCCAGCAGAACTTGGTTATAGACGATAGACTTCTTTTCCTTTTCAGCGCAAGTCCATGGTGGAACGAAAACATCCACCGGTCTAGTTATATATAAAATTAACCAGCAACAGTTTTGTTTAAATGTTAATGGCGACGAGTTAAAACTTTCAAACCCAGCTCGCAATTTGGGTGTCATTTTTGATGGAGACCTTCGATTTAAAACGCATATTAATTACTGCATTCGAGCTTCTTATCTTAATCTTAAACAAATTTTTGCTATTCGTCATTATATTAATTTTAACGTCAAAAAAATACTGTGTGAATCATTGGTTCTTTCAAAATTTGGTTATGGAAGTACAGTTTATGGGCCATGTATTGATCATAGAGATGCAAGGAGAATCCAAATTATTCAAAATTCTTGTTTGCGCTTGATTTGTGGTATAAGACGTAGACAGTCAATATCTCACAAATTGCTCGACCCACGTATTAATTGGCATATATTACAAAGCGTAGAATTTTATCTTCGGCTTGTCTTTTTCATAAAATAATTAAAAATAAGTTACCTTCCTACTTATTCGCTAAAATCTTGTTTAGTAGAAATGTACATAATCGTAACTTGCGAAATATCAATAAGATACCTATACCAAAACATAGACTAGAATTTTTCAAACATAGCTTCAGTTACCAAATTTCTACAGTATAATCCCTGATTGTATCAAAAGTAAAAATTTAACAGGCTTTAAAAAAGTTTCAAAAAACATTTATTCAACAATTTATTTTATAAAACAACAAATATTTAGCTTCAAATTTCAATAGTAATACTTATCGCTCAATATTTCTATATTATTTTTATATTATAGGTACATAGTTATTTAGGTAGGTTAACTAGATATTTAAGATTATTTTTCTGTTTATCACAGTTGAAATTTAAGAATACTGGTAACAAGAAAACTGTTTATTTATTTATTTATTTTTCTTTAGCTTGAGATTTAATTTAGAGCCTATCTTGTTACTCAAGATAGATTACTGATCTCCGGCTTTTTTCCGGATTTTTTTTTCCTCCTTTTAGGTGAATTTAGAATTAAATTTTTACGTAAAATTGTATTTTTAGCTGGATAATAAAGACCTTTATTATTATTATTATTATTATTATTATATTAATTAATAATCTATTAATTAAATTAATAGTTGCGTTTGATTGGTTGGTGTTTGTTTAATTGTCATTATGCATAAATATAATATATTAAAAGAATTTGGCCAGCAATCATCGACATTGCTGGATTCAATGTTCCCGACCGAATTGAATTGTGGTAAAGGGGTCGGATTCCGGAATCGGCGGACCTTACTGAACTGATGGGATTGTGGTCGAGTTAGCAATTATATTCTAACACATAAAACGGGTAAATTACACATAATCGATTTATGAGTAGTATAACACAATATTTGTTAGTTCTACTATTAAAATAAGCCACAAATAATTTGCATTAAAAAAAATCTGGGGTTCAGAAGAAGTCAAATTTGTGTATAACACTGCGTGAGTGGCGCTCAATTTTCTAACACGATGGGTGGCGTGGGGGTGTTCCCCAGTCTATAAAAAGTGTATTTTTCTTGAATAAACTTCATAAATATTGGTATATTTGAACAAAAGTACAATGCTATCAATTCAGTAACATAGTATTTGGGGTTCTTAGTGAGTAAAAAACTAAAAGGAATAAGCATGGCTGTGGTAACCGACGAGAACTAATCAATTACTAAGTAAACAAGTAAATAACTGAAGAAAACTTATCAAAACCTCCATTTTCCAATTCCATTACAATTCATTCTCGCTACTTTTGTTACTGGCGTTTTCATAACAGTGTAGAACGGTTCTAAACGAACGCTAATAGCAGATTCTTGTTCAAAATTATGTTCTTCTAGAGATCATCAAGTTCTAGCTCAGTATCAGAATCATAAATTTCCGAGCTAGATTCTAACCACTCATTAGCGTCTTCTTCTTGTTCCAATTCTTTCAACCATCAAAAAATCACAAAATAAATAAATCGGAAAACACAAATATCACGCGAGGAGTGGTGGCGTGGGGCACTGTGTAACCCTACTGCGAACTTACTGACACCCGGTTCCCACCTACGACTTTCTCGTGGGTGCCCGCTCACGCGTCACATGACCTCAATATGAAATCTTATGACAGTCAGGTAACGCGTGCGTGGTCACGCACGAGAAAGTCGTAGGTGGGAACCGGGTTTTACGAATTACAATTAAATTGTCACACATAAAACAACGTCCTACACCCTGATACGCTTCAAATATTACTGATGAAGATTACCTGAATCTGATAGACATACCTGCGCCCACTCCGAAAACATAGGCACGCAAACCTGTCGTGGGGACTGTATGCAGTGTTAATAAAAAGATCTAATATGACATCATTGACTTTATTTCAAAAAATAAACTGACAAAAACAGAAAAAAAAGTCTACGTACTAACCAAACGTTACTTCGTAGATTCAATTACCCACTACCCCTACCTTAAGGTACGTTTCGAAGGGCTAGTGGTAACTTTTTATTGTTTATTTTACTACGGC
The DNA here is from genome assembly GCA_963576565.1 of Aspidapion aeneum. Lineage (NCBI taxonomy): Eukaryota > Metazoa > Arthropoda > Insecta > Coleoptera > Brentidae > Aspidapion > Aspidapion aeneum. Next base: position 28,747,499 of record OY755043.1, read on the forward strand.
TACTTACGGCTGTCATTGTTGTCAAATTTTTTATTGTTTCAAAAACTCATTAATATTGCAGACATTAAATTTTCATGTTAAGGTTCTTTTACTTCTTGCCACTAAAGAATCTTGCAAATTAAAATAAACAATAAACATTCTAGGAAATAGTCCATATTATGGTGTTGTCGTTGAATAGGAAATCAAACAGGTTATACATCTGAACAATCAAACGATCCGTACACACAAGAATCAAAGAACATAAAGCCAACTGTCGACTAAACAATGGAGACCACCGAATAAAATTCGAATTCGAAATTCGTCTATGACGGAACCGTTTCGGTAGCTAAGTATAGTTTTTTTAGCCAGTTTTTCAAAATGTTGTGCTAATTTAGTTTGGTAATGTCCCCTGAAGAAGTAAGTTTCTGCTTACGAAACATGTCGGGACTATTTGTTTAAAACAAATTAAAAAATTAGTGAAGGAACATTCATTAAAATTTTAGCGAACCGCTAATCTATTTACTATTGAACATTAGAGATTTGAAGCTACTACATAATGCACACTTGCAGTGTTTACCCGACCCCGTAGAAATTGTCAACAGAATATTACTAAATTAAAAATTATGCCGTAAAAGGTAAAAATTGCATTTGAATTAAGAAACCAAACAAGTTTCGTGGCTAATCGGGGGCTTTTTCCGTGGGTAGCTTGAAAGCTAAAACTCACGGGGGTCCAAGATCTAATGGACACCTAATAAGTGTTGACAGTTAACTGTTTCGTCCTTATGTGACTCCCCAGAACACTGCTTGGTCAATTTGACAATTCTTGCGAAGTTAATTAGACGGTTCGGTTCATAACTTCGCAAGAATTGTCAAATTGATCAAGCAGTGTTCTGAGGAGTCCCATAAGGACGAAACAGTTGGACCTCCGTGAGGTTAAGCTTTCAATCTACTCACGGAAAAATATATCAGAGACACAAAAACTCCGTTTTGCCCGATTAGCCACGAAACTTGTTTGATTTTTAAATTCACGGGTACGAAATTCCACGTTTATTTGAATTAAGTATACAGGGTGGGAATTTAAAACAGGCAGGTACATTTTTTACAAAAAAAAATGTTTTTTTGGTTGGATGATGATTTAACAGGTTAAGTTGTACTAGACCGCTTCTTACAGTTCTGACATTGTTGTCACAATGGTAACCTTCTTAAAAATCTGCAAAGGTTTTTCTGGTGGTATAAATGGCTTATCTTGACACATTCTTTTAATAAGTCGATCAAATTGCGTAGATGATATTCTGAATATATTATTATATAATCTATAAACCTTGATATTCTTGACCGTCCAGATCCTCAAAGTTTTAAATTCTTTATAGTTCTTGATACTGTAGATCAATGTAAATATAAATTCTTGACTGTTTCGGTTTGCTATACACCGTTTTTATATTTTCATAAATCGATTTTTAATCTCGATTGTAACTGCTTTTCCACGACTCATATTTAAAATTTTTATTAATTACTATACCACCTATGAGTTTAACATAAATAACTAAAACTAAACATCCAAGGCTTTGAAGTAATAAGGAGAAAAATGTTTGTTTGTATATTTTTGTCCAGGAAGAATGGTGTGGGCAATTTAATAAAAAATGAATCCTTTCCAAACCAGAGAAAAACATAAACGAGTTCTAATCTCATACGATATAGAAAATTTGTGCTCCTTTAACACGTCAACTTTTTCGTCTCTTCACCCGTAACTTTTATCCTTGGTCTTGTAAAATAGCTGATCTATTTTTGATGTCATTCTTAAATTATCATTTTGGGCGAAAGGAGCTAATAAACAATGCAAGGCAGCTTGAAGTCTCTATTAGCTATAGCTAAATTGGCGTAAAGATGTGCTTGGGCGATACAGCACAGTTAATCAATGACAGTTTATCAGCTGGAACGAGAGGCAATTTGCCCCGCGATCCCGCGATTTATCACTCGACAACTTATTTTCGAATTAACTGTCATCATGGCCGACCGGCCTGACCCTGTCAATGCGCTATAGTGTTATGCAGTCTCGCTTAGTTAATGTTGTATTTATTATACGAAAAGTTTTAAATAATTGTGAAAAGAAAGTAATTTTTAATTTATTTAGCTTGAAGGACCAATAAATAGTTTTCGTAAAATATTGTTTTGATTTATTGAGAGTGTTGTATTATTACAAAAGTGAATAAGAATAAAATAAATACGTTATAACCTTGTTTGCATTATTTAAAAAATTATTTTTTAGGTAATTGAATTCATTTTGTTGTAAAATATCTACCGGTGCCTTCCATTTACTTTAATATTATTAAATATTTTTTAAATACGTTATTCTACGACAAAGAGTCAGGAATTAAAAAAAAAAACCTCATGAGGCTTTTTACTAATTTAAATTTAAAATGAGGCTTTAATTTATCACACGAGTGACTAAATGCGTAAAATACAATTAAACGCTTTTGACCACATGGTTTTTATATGACAGTGTCTGGATAACAAAGTCAGTATAGAATATGGTCCTAAAATAAGTCTACTTCACTCTTCTCTTCTCTACTCTACCCTACTCTACTATCCTCCACTCTACTCTACTCTGTTCTATTCTACTCTACTCTAATCTTTTTTTTTTTTTACGGGTATGCGCACTCGCAAGGAGATCCCTATCACGCTCGACAAGCGGCAAGTGCGCGGAAATGTTGGTGTGTGTTGGTTTTGAAACGGTTCAGGTTGTAACCTGCAGGGAAAACTGTCGCAGGGAGTTTATTCCACAGCGATGCTGTTCTCCAGAGATATGAATTCTGATATAATGAGGTTCTTGGTGCCTCTATTTTGACAGTAAATTGATGGTTACCGTCTGTTTGACGTGTTCGCCTAGTAGGTGCTACTCCCGGGGGGATCATACGTGCCAACTTTTTAGAGCATTTTCCGTGATAATACCTGTAGAAGAGAGAGAGATCGCCCACAGTTCTTCGATGTTCGAGACTATCCAAGCTACGGGTAAGTGCGGGGTCATTGATCAGCTTGATAGCTCGCTCTACTCTACTCTACTCTACTCTACTCTACTCTACTCTACTCTACTACACTCTACTCTACTCTACTCTACTCTACTCTACTCTACTCTACTCTACTCTACTCTACTCTACTCTACTCTACTCTACTCTACTCTACTCTACTCTACTCTACTCTACTCTACTCTACTCTACTCTACTCTACTCTACTCTACTCTACTCTACTCTACTCTACTCTACTCTACTCTACTCTACTCTACTCTACTCTACTCTACTCTACTCTACTCTACTCTACTCTACTCTACTCTACTCTACTCTACTCTACTCTACTCTACTCTACTCTACTCTACTCTACTCTACTCTACTCTACTCTACTCTACTCTACTTTTCTTTACACTACTCTACTACTCTACTCTACTCTACTCTACTATACTTTACTCTACTCTACTCTACTCTACTCTACTCTACTCTACTCTACTCTACTCTACTCTACTCTACTCTACTCTTCTCTACTCTTCTCTACTCTTCTCTACTCTACTCTACTCTACTCTACTCTACTCTACTCTACTCTACTCTACTCTACTCTACTCTACTTTAGTCTACTCTACTCTACTCTACTTTACTCTGCTCTACTCTACTCTACTCTACTCTACTCTACTCTACTCTACTCTACTCTACCCTACTCTACTCTACTCTACTCTACTCTACTCTACTCTACTCTACTCTACTCTACTCTACTCTACTCTACTCTACTCTACTCTACTCTACTCTACTCTACTCTACTCTACTCTACTCTACTCTACTCTACTCTACTCTACTCTACTCTACTCTACTCTACTCTACTCTACTCTACTCTACTCTTCTCTACTCTTCTCTACTCTTCTCTACTCTACTCTACTCTACTCTACTCTACTCTACTCTACTCTACTCTACTCTACTCTACTCTACTCTACTTTAGTCTACTCTACTCTACTCTACTTTACTCTGCTCTACTCTACTCTACTCTACTCTACTCTACTCTACTCTACTCTACTCTACTCTTCTCTACTCTACTCTACCCTACTCTACTCTACTCTACTCTACTCTACTCTACTCTACTCTACTCTACTCTACTCTACTCAACTCTACTCTACTCTACTCTACTCTACTCTACTCTACTCTACTCTACTCTACTCTACTCTACTCTACTCTACTCTACTCTACTCTACTCTACTCTACTCTACTCTACTCTACTCTACTCTACTCTACTCTACTCTACTCTACTCTACTCTACTTTAGTCTACTCTACTCTACTCTACTTTACTCTGCTCTACTCTACTCTACTCTACTCTACTCTACTCTACTCTACCCTACTCTACTCTACTCTACTCTACTCTACTCTACTCTACTCAACTCTACTCTACTCTACTCTACTCTACTCTACTCTACTCTACTCTACTCTACTCTACTCTACTCTACTCTACTCTACTCTACTCTACTCCACTCTACTCTACTCTACTCTACTCTACTCTCCTCTACTCTATTCTACTCTATTCTACTCTACTCTACTCTAATCTACTCTACTCTACTCTACTCTACTCTACTCTACTCTACTCTACTCTACTCTACTCTACTCTACTCTACTCTACTCTACTCTACTCTACTTTACTTTACTCTACTCTACTCTACTCTACTCTACTCTACTCTACTCTACTCTACCCTACTCTACTCTACTCTACTCTATGCTACTCTATTCCACTCTAGTCTATTCCACTCTAGTCTATTCCACTCTAGTCTATTCCACTCTAGTCTATTATACTCTAGTCTAGTTTACTTTACTTTACTCTAAAAAAAACCAAAAAACATTTTATAATTTTTATGTACCTAATAAATGTATTATGACTTCACCCTGTAACAACGCTAATATCATAGCATTATAAACTATTAAGCAGGTGTGTTTTAACTTATACCACAACAATAAGTGTTCCACCAACAACAAGTTGTCATCCGCTATTCACAAAATTTAAAATTTTTAACTTAACATGCCTATACATATTTCAGCTCTTCCTCTTGATAAAAAATAATCAACAGAATTACATGAAAAATAACAACATTCATAATTATCAAACGCGAGGCAACTCCCCAATCTTTATGGGTATTAAGTGTTTTAATAAAGCAACAAACCTTTTTAAACATGAAAAGAATAAAAAAATTGAGAACTGCCTCAGGGACTTTCTAATAGAGATATGCTTCTATACACTTGATGAATTTCTAAATTTTCAAGTGTAAAATCTCTAAATTCTAACTACCACAAATGTATTTTAAACTGTATTTGTTCTTGTGTATAGCACTTAATGTCTAAGTTTTATTTAAATGTACCATTTTAATTTAACTGTTACAAAAGTAATGTTTAGATTTAGAAAAGAAAAATATTTACTTTTAAGTGAAATAATTTGCGATAGAACAGCATAATTTGAAATATTTTAATTAAGCAATAAATGAGTACCAAAGAAAAAGGAAAACAATCTTGACTAGTCTGATAAGCTAAAAAATGTTTGTAGTAGATTTTAAGCTTTAGATGAATAAATGCTTTTTGAATTTGAATTTTGAATAAATCTTATTGTTTTTATTTTATTTATTGTTTCTGCTATTTTGGTCATTTAAATAATTTTTTCGGACATTTGTTCCTTTTGGCCCTTCTGTGCGCCGTGTCGTGCAGTTCTGCTGCAGTGCAGTTCCACTTACGGTCTAAGCTTTATGCTACAATATATGATTACAATTTTGTAAGAGATAAGTGACAAAAAGAAAATAACAATGGCGTACTACAAATGTTTAAAAACTGTGGGTTTAATGCACATTTATTACGGATTAAAATATAAAAATACCATACCAATAATAGCAAGAGAACCAACTACCATGTGTATTTTAATTTATTTTATCATATACCTAATAATATATCTAGTATTTCTTTTTAATTGAGATTACCGAAAAGGGGTTTCACAGAATTTATAAAAAACTAGAGCTATTGAATTTCGACATTAAAAAAAAAATGTTCAATAATTTTTAAGTATTTTTTGAGGAGTGATCAGCTGCCCACAGTAGGCGTATAAATTTTTTCTACAGGATTATAGAGGACTCTATAGCACACTATTCGGGGCGCTATAGTGTAGAGTCCTGTAGGATGGTGTACAAATTTGGTTCAGCTGATTAATTCGGGTATTACGCTTGCTTAACTCGGCTTGGTTAAGCAGCGGGATTAAACTAACGAGTTTACTGCCAGGGTGCAGCCTCACACCCTAAAAAATCGGCTAGGATCATATAGGCAAATGGCATAACAGTCCTATGTTAAAAAAGAAATTATTCCTAACCGGACATTATCGAAAACGTCATTCTTTAAAACAAGACAAGAGCAAAATCGCAGTTCTGTATAACGTCTTTTACCAAAACCGGACAATCAAAAAGGACAAAAATCATTAAAAGGGGTCGAGCCTAGCTCGTGACCTAAAGAAAAGCGGTTCACTGCAATTTCGTTTACTACAATTCCTAAAGTAAACGCCGCATCTACATAGGGATTGCTATAGGACATACAGCATTTTCATTAAGCCAGGCCCATCCTTTAAAAAGTTTAGATGCTGGACCCTCGGTTGGAATTAATTTGCAATTAATTGACCAAGACGGTTTGGTTCGGTTCGGTTCGGTTCGGTTCGGTTCGGTTCGGTTCGGTTCGGTTCGGTTCGGTTCGGTTCGGTTCGGTTTGGTTTGGTTCGGTTCGGTTCGGTTCGGTTCAGCTCGGTTCTGTTCGGTTAACACCGATTTTGACCTCTCAAAAGAAGGACAAGGGAGCTAATTAAAGGAAAAAAACAGAAATTTATATTTTTTTATGTATTTTTGGGTCCAAAAACAATAATATTAGTTGTTCCCGATTTAAATTTGCCGCCAAACTACCATGAGACCGATTTGTATGAGAGAAAGGGAGATTGAACCAGTATACAGCTCTAACTAGGCCCGGCCCCTTTTCGTTTTTGTCTGGTTTTGATAAAAGACTTTAACTAAAGTTGTATTTTGCTCTCGCATTGTTTTGACGAATGAAGTTTTTGTATAATCTTAGGGTATTAAGAATTCCGTTTTTGCCATCTACCATATTCTAAAAGGTAATTAAACCAAACGTGAAGGAAAAAGTATAAAAACGGTCCAAATTACTTTGTGGTATAAACAAGTATATGGACTGGAAGTTATATAACTAGCAAAAAGATTTTGAGCCTTCTGTGCGCTGACGATAAAGAGATTATTTTGTTTTTGCTTGTGTTGGCTTCTTTCATTTCCTTGCATATTTGGCAGTCACGGCGTCAGTCTTTTAATACGTATTTTTAATGTTTAGCTTAATTAAAAAGTTTGCTTATTTTTAATTAAGGTATATTTGAGGATAACCGCATAACTTTGACTATAACAAGAGCAAGCAATATTTTATCTCCAAGCTGATTAAGGTACCTGTCACAAATAAGGCCACCCTATCAAGTTTTCGAAAAGGTCAAGTTTGGTGAGGAAGCGCAAATAAAGGGTTTCCAAACCTGGATCATGCATGGGAAAAGCGGTGTGTTCAAGTATAGACAGAAAATTTGTTTTATATAGAGGGTGTTAATAAAGTATATCGCCAAACTTCCGAGGATTACACGGTAAAAAATTTTGTCTGCAATGAAAACACATTTTTTTCTTGAATAAATTGTTTTACCTTAAAACAATTTGTTTTGAATTAAAATATATTTTTTTAGTTCAACGCAGCGTTTAATCTTGAAATGAGACTTTATATTTCTTCTCTAATTGTTTTGTTTTAGCATACTCCATTTTGTAACAAAGCAAATTTTCTTCATATAAGTAATATTTTGCTTCCAGAGAAAACGGTCCGGACTAATTCAGTTCTAATTTATAATAAAACAATTTCTGTTTCACATTAAAATAAAGAGGCAATACATTTTTTGCTATATCAAGAAAATATTTTCTTGGTGAATAGGAAAGCACAAAAGACAATTTTTTTTACCGTGTATTTTTTAAGTGATGTTAAGAAAAATACTTTGTATAAACTTATGCCCGCAAATTTGAGATTTGTTAAAGTTTTAATTTTTTGTTTGTTTTTTCGTTATAACTCGTGCAGTTTTTGAGATATTTTGCTCAAATCTGCAATGTTTATTTAGCTACAAGGCATACATCATTAAACGTAGGAAAAAACTACAGGGTGATATTTTTTCTGGTGTCATAGCCTCTTTTTCCCACAGAACTTTTTAGAAATGTCAGATTCAAAAACATAAAGTGAATTCCTTATTTTATTCAGAAACAATTTTTTGTATTCTCAACCGTTTTTGAAAGAAAAGACAAAAAAGATCATTTTTATTTTCGAATGCTATTTAGAAATCAACCAGAACCCGCATAAAATTAAAATAATGTAATGCAGTGTGTGTGCATCCAGGATTTCCAGGGGGAGGTGCCAAAGTGGCAGAAAACTTTAAAATATTTTTATTAGCGATTTTTGATAGATCTGAGGTGTGAAATTTAGTATCAGAAGGAGGTTTATGGCGAAATTTTTTTAAGAATTAAGTAGAATTTGTGACAAATTTTAAATAAGTGATGCTGCTAAACTAAAAAATAGGTTATATACCTGGAAGGGGATGGTTAAAGATGTAAAAAATTGCAAGAAACCAAAAAGTTTCTGAATAAAACAAACAATTTTTTTTATATTTTTGAATCTGCCATTAGCTAAAAAACCGCAAAAAAGTTCTGGGTGAAAAAAATGGATATGACCCCTGAAGAAATATCACCCTGTAGTTTTTCCTGATAATAGGCATGCTTAATGATGTACGCCTTGCAGCTTAATATTCGTTCCAAATTTGAGCCAACTATCTCATAAACTGCACGAGCTATAAAGAAAAAACAAACAAAAAATTCAAATTTTGAACCCTGTGTCTCGAAAACTAAGCATTTGCGATACCATATTTATATGAAGTTTTTTCCTTATATTCATTTAAAAAAATTGCGACATACTTTATTAACACCCTGTCTATGCTCTGACAGCCAGGCCTCCCTGAAGGCGCGCAGCGCAGTTAAGATTGCTGAAGCCTTGGTGGCAGAATACGCAGTAGTAGGTTTGGGTTCTGAGGCAAACAGGGTACCGGGCTTAGAGTAATTATATTTTATTACTCTAAGGTACCGGGTAACGAGGAGGCGGTCGAACTCGCGCGGATCGAAGCAGAAACAGATTTTGTAGGCCCGGCGCCACTTCTGGGGGTAATGCCCATAGTGCATATGGTGCACTAACAAACTCCTGGAAAGCAAGGACATGTGGCAGAAAGACCAGAGAATCCGTAGACTGACCGAAATCAATCAGATTTCGATGGTTGCTGAAACGGACACAAAAACACACTGAACTGCTGATAGGTATTTTAACTGGACATAACCAGTTGAGAGAGCACGACACGAATAGGAGTCCAGAGCGACCCTACCTGCTCAGCCTGTAGACAGGGAGAAGAGACATCAAGGTACCTCGTGGCAAAATGTAAGGAGATGCAAAGATGATACAACAGGCATTCAGGTTACGAGCCCTGAGCGCGGAACCACTAATTTTGTAAAACAGAAAGGTACTATGAACTACCTGGATGGGTTAAGGGAAAGACATGAGGTATGTACTTGCCTGACCTACGAGCCACTCCTACGACTACTACTAATACTACTACCTATATCACCAATCTCCCTTCCGTTACCCAATAACCTAAAACCAACAGCCATAAAAAAACAATTGCAACAAACATTCTAAATGAAAAAACAGCAAATAAAAGACAAATCCCCATAAATTACCCCTAATAAAACTCTGTGCTAGACAGAACGGGACCCGAAGTAATACAACGGTGGTAGTAGGGCCCTTAAATCAAGATCCCACTGTACGATTAGCCGATGGGTCCATAAGATAAGGACTAAGGAACAACTAAGAAGTCGACCGAGTCCAGTTTCAATTATCCAGACCCTCTCATATATCTGGAGAAAACAGCAGTAAAAATAGAGGTAGTAAAAGTTTAAAAAGTAACCAAGCATGGAATCATGACCCTCCCATAGTGCTTGACGAATACAACGTTCAAGTTAGGCAGGAAGAAGGCATTTAAAGAAACCATTGGAAATAACATCAAGCACAAATAACTTACGAGTCAAGCACATGGTATAAAGGAAGGAAATTAATAAAGGACCTGAGAAATCCCTTTTAATGCAGAAACAAACCAAACAGATCACGTCTTTATATCTAAAAGGTGGGCTACCGACATAGATAATAAAAGAACGTTTTCAGAAGCAAATTCCGACTCCGACCACTTTCTTATTTAATTAAAAAAGGTATCACTCTGCACCAACAAAGGATAAACTAAAAAGATCAAAACATGAAACTTGAAAAAACTTAACAATAATGTAATCTATTTAGGAGAAAAGTAAAAGTTGTCAGAAAAACTACAAACGAGGGACAGAAAAAAATCTAGACGAAGAATGGGAGGCAATTTAAATCATACAGAAAGCAGCAATGAAAACAATAGGACACAAAAAAAAACAAGAGAACAAGACACGAGGAATGGTGAGATGAAGAATGAAGAAAAGTGACAGGACAAAGAAAAGCCAGAGACCCGCAGAGAGAAGAGTAAGGTAGAGCCCACAAAAAATGTGGATAGACGATATCGAAGATGACATCAAGAATATGGGAATGAGAAGGTGACAAAAAATCGTACCAGTGGTGGCAAAATGGAGGGCTTTGGTTATTCAAGCTAAAATCCATCACGGGTTATAATGCCACTTGAGGAAGAGAAGTTCAAAAATATTCAGGGTTGTGTGAATCCAACAGAGACAACTACTCTGATGACAAATATAGCATTGAATTTTACTGATGTTTTGATGTTTTCGTTGGGAACTTATTAAAACTACGTTTTTTCACTTTCTTCAATGTCCATCACAAAGATATGAATTATTCTTGTTTGGAACAAGTCCTAAAAAGTTGGACGCAGGTGATAGCTCCCTGTAGAGCAAAAGCTGTGTGAAACCAACAGAAAAACTACTCTGAAGGAAAATACCCGTACCGGCATTTGACTGAAAATATACTGATGGCTTGGTGCTTTCTTTGGGAACTTATTAAAACTATGTGGTTTTCATTTTCTCTAACTTCGATCACCAGTATATGAATCATCCTTTTTGTAATATGTCCTAACAAGCTGTAGGCACAGTGATGCATCCAAAAACTAATTTATTTAGTCATTGACTACATTTGAAAAATTTCTTGGCTGAAAGAGCTAATAAAATTAGGAGCCTAAATAAATGATTTCATAAATATGTAAAAAACACAACGGTCAAACAAATACAATTGGGTGATCTTACTGTATACTTCTCTTTGTTATCTATATTTACTGACTTCTTAATTTCACAACTAGACGTAGTTGTAGTATTTATGTAGTATACCATCCGATAAGACAAAGTGCATTTTGAGATCGCAGAGGGGTGGGTAACTCTGAAATTGCACTTTGAAAAAAAAACACGTGAATTTTTGTATGAAATTAGAGCATAAGTGGAATTTCGGCTTTCATAATTTCCCAAAAAGCAAGGACTGTAAGTACAGCGTGTCCCATTTTCGATGACATTAAATGGGAAACTCGGCTGTTATTAAAGATATCGATTTTCTAATTGAACCTTACCGCGCTCTTTTTTTGAGCCCTTAAAAATGGTGTAATCAGATTTTTGCTCTAGTTGCAGTTTTTGAAAAAATTACATTAAAATAATTCCTTGTTCGCTTATTTTGCAAGATATTTTTATTCTGTAAAAACTTTTTATGGCAACTTTTTTAGAGCAAAATAATGACGTTTTCAATTTTTTTAATTATTGTTTAGTTTTTAAGTTATAGTATTTATCACAAAAAAAAAATTAAATACGGACCTGAATTTTTTTTATTACTATTTTGATTGGTTTCATGATATTATTATCTTAATATAATAAAACTTTAATATTTTTTGATTTAAGGTTAAAAAAAATATTTAATCTTTTTAAAAAAAATTTAGTCCAAACTGGGAAGTTTCCAATGTAAATATAAATTAAAAATTGAAAGACAGACTAGTTGAACGATTTTTAGTTTTTCTGTTTTGAAACGTTAAATAAAAGATTTATAGATACAGTAAAAAACATTAAAAAGTTACAAAAATACTATCATAGTAATTATTTACTTCAGCATGGAAAAACAAAAGCGTGGAATTGACATTTTCATTTTACTTATCATTATTGTGAAAACTTGTTCTAGCTAGAAATTGACCATATCCAGATTTTGAAATATGTGATATGTTTGATTGCTTTATTCAAATAACAAATTCCCAATATTTAAACGGTAGAAATATTTTTATGCAAAATGTGTTAAGAAAAATTACTCAAAAATGCCAACAATATCAAACATAATGGCAATCAGTTTAAGCGTTTATATCTTTAAAGAAAAATTAGTTATTATTTTTTGTAATTCGTTATTTTTTTTTTGTATTTGTCGTAGACTTTGTTTCAAATAAATCTTTTGATTACCGTAAAAAACGATTTTAATTTGCTAAGTATTAAAACAGTAAAACTAAAAATTTTTCAACTTTTAATTTATATTTATGTTGGAAATTTTCAGATTCGGACATTTTTTTTAAATAATATATTTTTTTTTATCTTTAAACAAAAAACTATTCAATTTTTATTATTTTGCGATAATAACAGCATGAAACCACTAAAAATAGTAATAAAAAAAATCCAGGTCCATATTTAATTTTTTTATGAGAAATACCATATCTCAAAAACCAAAAATTTTTTAAAAAAATTGCCATAAAAAGGATTTTAAAGAATAAAAATATCTTGAAAAATAAGCGAGATTTAAGAATTTATTAAAATTGCAATTTTTTCACGACCTATTTCTACAAATTGTTGTAAAATTTTTTAGGATCCATGCAATAAAAAATCCTTAAAAACGTCGATTTTTTTTTGCGAGATAGAGACTTTAGGGCTTATTTTTAGCTCACACTACACTATAGTAGTGTGAGCTATAGTGATCCTAATTTTTTCGAGAAAAAAAAAGGTGCACCGATTTCAAAAATGTTTATATATCTTTGCGTTTCAGATGATTTTCAAACTTTTTTGTTGCGCCGTCTGTCTGTCTGTCTGTCTGTCTGTCTGTCTGTCTGTCTGTCTGTCTGTCTGTATGTCTGTCTGTAACGACCAACGCGCATAACTCAAAAACCGCTTGCCCGATTTTAATGAAATTTGGGACCTACGCTGGGTTTTGGGTCGAGATGGTCCCATTTAAAAATGAACAAAATCCACCGAACACAAGCCAAATAAAAGGGTGGGGGTATATATCAAAAATTAGAGTTTATGTAAAAATATGGCGTGTGTGATATCAAACGAAAGGTAATTGCGTCTGGAGTTAAATAAAATACATTTTACTTTTTAAAAAAGGGTGGGGGTAAATTTAAAAAATTAGTGTTTATGTGGAAATATGGCGTGTGTGATATCAAACGAAAGCTAATTGAGTCTGGAGTTAAACAAAATATATTTTAGTTTAAAAAAAAAGGTGGGGGTAGATTTGAAAAATTAAAGTTTAAGTCAAAACATGGCTTGTGTGGTATCAAACGAAAGGTAATTGAGTCTGGAGTTCAATAAAATATATTTCAGTTTTTAGTTATATTAATATAACTCACACGTACACTATAATTATAGTACCTAGTGTGAGCTTAGGTGCCCATAGATTGGCAGAGTATTTTTTTAGTACACAGCAGCTTCGAGGGGTAAACTTTACCCCTATATTTTGACTACCAACGTAGGTCGTTGTCCTAAAGGTGTCTTCAATCTCTTTATAGCTCCTTCGCTTTTGAGAACTTTGCCTCCAAAGCAATTTAATAAATAAAATAAAAAATACTTAGATAAATTAATAACTAGGAAAAAGGTTACTGCAAAATGTTCCAGAATTCACCGATAAAAAGTAAATCGTGGGTTTCGGAATTTGTTTAAGATATATACATGAAAATCGTTTTTTTATACAATCAATATATTTTTTTATTTTCAAAATTTTTATAAGGTTGTAAACATTCAAGAGAGCTTTAAAATATCACGTATCACTTTGCCTATTCAGAATACAAGGGTAAATTTTACCACTAGAAGGGGATGTATGCTACAATAATATAAAAAATCATAAAGTGTCCTTCTCTCTATTAAAATCGATGTGTTTGAGAATGACTTATGACAAGGAGTGTCTTTTTAACTTTTTTGAACATGGGCAAAGTTTAAAAAAAGACATTTTAAACTAGTAAGAACCTTTAATTTTGAAATTTGTATTGGAGAACTTGGTTTTACTTTTATCTCAATTCTTTTTACGGAATCTGGGGTCATGGCAGGGCCCCGCCAAGTTCGCGCGGAAACTGCTGTACCATCTTTTCTGGAAACCTTTCAGCCCATATTTGACCTATCTGAAACTCTACTTTGGAATGAGCTACGAATCTCAAACTTTTCACAGTCGTAGATCTCTATTAAGTTAACAATCCTTTTAAGTTTCATGTACTTCCATAAAGTAGTAGAAATTTCAAAAAACGTCAAAATTGTAACTTACTCACTCACTCATGTATATATCATCAAAATTCTACTGTACTTCCAGACATGCTACAAAGCTAAAATTTGGCACACTGATAGAAATTGTGACCAAACCCTTAGAAAAAATCAAAAAACCCCAAAATTCTAATTCACTCCCCTCCCCCATACATGTAAAGTTACTCAAAAGTAACATTGCCCACTTCCAGAGGTGCTAGAGAGCTGAGCTTTGGCTGACTGATAGAAAATATGATAAAACTATAGGAAAAAATTTAAAAACCCCAAAATTGTAATCTGTTTTTCTCCTCCATAAATGTGAATTTATGTAAAAGTAACATTTTCCACTTACAGAAACGCAAGATAGCTGAGCTTTGGAAGACTGATAGGAACTATGATAAAACTATAGGAAAAATTTAAAAACACCAAAATTTTAATTTACTTTCCTTCCCTATAAATGTAAAGTTATGTAAAATTAACATTGCCAATTTTGAGGAACACTAGAGAGCTGAGCTTTAGAAGGCTGATAGAAACCATAATAACACCATAGGAAAATATAAAAAAAAACCCCAACATTTTTAATAAGAGTTTGCAAAGGTTTTGAACAATATTCCGCATAATTTACTACTTTAAAACTTAAATATTATCCAAATCCTTTAAATAAGGAGTGAAATCATAACAAAAACATTTCATGTAAAAAAAAGCCAAGTAAGCGAAAGTGGTACTCCGTAAAAAGAATTGAGATAAAAGTAAAGCCAAGTTCTCCAATACAAATTTCAAAATGAAAGGTTCTTGCTAGTTTGGAAATGTTTTTCTAAACTTGGCTATTACGGCTGCAAATGACTCTTAGGCACAGTGCTTGAACTTGAACATAAAGAAGTTTGGCCGGAATAGCAAAGTTTAAAAAAACATTTCGCGTACTTGGCTTTTTTTAACATGTTAAAATGTTTTTGTTATGATTAGATTTTTTGTTACATTTAAGAATGGTAACTAATCAATGCTACATGCCTAGCAAAGATTTTTAAAGCCTATAATATTTGATGTCTGTCAAACAAATCCGATGAGAAAAAGAAAAGACCTTGACTCCTTGCTGTGGCGTATATACGGGGGAGGGCCTGGGGGCCCGGGCCCCCCCCCGAAGCTAAGGTTTTTTTGGATATTTTCCACATATTTCATGAGTACAAACATAAAGTAGCATAAAATACGGACTCATGGGGTCTCGGCCCCCTCCCCCCGTAACTGTTCGGGCCCCCCCCCGAAATATTTTTCTATATACGCCACTGACTCCTTGGGTATAGATGTAAAAATTGTTAGATAAAACTTTGTAAAAATTAAAAGATATGCAGGATTGATATACCAAATGTCAAGACAGATAGCGCCCCAGGTGAAAGAAATTCTTGATTGAAGGCTTTAATAAAGGAGTTGGCATATACAAGTACCATATAATTTTTTAATTTTAATGTTTTTCTGGTATTCAATTGCATCGTTATTCCGCTATGTTATAATTTTAATTATACACAGATATGTATCAGGGAACCTTTTTAATATGCAGCTCTTGTCTCAACAATTAATATTCGCAATAAGTATTTTGCAGGACTTTTATTAATTTATACAGCATTGTAAACCCACATATATGATACTATAATTTTAAACTTCTTTTGATCTCTCTATAAGGCAAACAGTTGTAAATTTTTTAACGGAAAATTGTCAGATATGGTTTGGTTCTATTACAAATTTATAATGTCAACTGCAATAGCATTAAGATTTATATCTTTTATAAATTATATTTAAGTACTTATGGTCGTGGCGACTATTGTGCAAATTTAATATTTTTTAACATTTGGCTTGCGAAAATAAGGATTTTTGCTCTTAAAGGTATTTCTTTGTGTTACAGGGTGAACAGTGTAAGTCACCATATTTTATTCAGTAAGAAAAAATACGAAAAAAGTAGTTTTTGTCGACATACAGAGTATCAAAGTTACAAAAAATTTTTGTTTATAACCTCTTTAGAAACAAAGTCATGAAGAACAAGAGCCATAATAATCCAAATTCTTTCAGGAAATTTTTTTTTTTTTTGTATAAAAAGGCCCTTTTAAAAGCAATTTTTTATTAATGTTTCTCTAAAATTAGAATTGGTTCTGTAGAGTTTTAAAGATTTAAGTAATCAAAAATAATAAATTTTCAAAAATTGGTGCGATAAAATGTTTCCGAAAATATGTTTTCAAAAACTTTTTTTAGAATCCACGTTTTTTTAAAAAAAAGTTTTTTGAAAAGCAGTTTTATTTGAAAAACTACTTTTAAAAAACCATTTTTGTTGAAAAACGCTTTTTTTTTGGAAAGAAAACCTTTTAATAACATTTTTTTAAAAATATATACTTAAACTAGCTTCCTGGGGTAGACGGCAGGGTAGTTCCGTGGTGTAGTCGTTATCTTTACATGCAGAACCCACTTCCTGTTCAGCGTTTTCATCGATTTAGCATACGATGCAGTGCACGTAAAATATAAGTTGACCTCGAACATCGAGAATATACGGAGGTGTAGTCCAGTAGCCGACACGCAGCCAGCCGAGGAACCAGGAATAATAACCCAGGGGCCTGATCTAAGTGCTATAGGGTCGGTACCAGGATGGCGCCAGCATAAATCTCCTACAGTCCACTCACGACGAACAAGACTGAAATGAAAGAAGTCTATCGTCTATAACCAAGTTCTGCTGAGACGATAGCGATGTTAGATAGATGCAATTCTAACATGTAGCAGGAACACTTTTCGGAGGGTGTGTAAAAGCGTGGGTCCACAGTGTATCCTTTCTACGCAGTATAAAGATCTCCCTCGACAAAAATTTCATACAGATGCTTTTAAAAAAAATATTTTTCAAAAAAAACAATTAAAAAAAATTGGAAACAGTGTTTTTAAAATAACGTTTTGACAAAAAATATTTCGTTGCACACTCCTCGACTCAGAGTAGTGTTGACTTAGAACCGTTTACTGTATAATAATATTAAACCCTAATACTTCATACTTAAAGCTTTGCGTAGCTAAACCACATAATAAAAAAATAATAAAAAAAATTAAAACTTTTTCTTTGCGGGAATTCTCTAGGGGATATTTAAGCTAATGCATCATATCTAAAAAATACTGGGCCATTTCATTTACATGTTTTTGCATAAAAGGGTGCAAAAGATAATGTAAAAAAGCGTCGGCCATTAGCAGGGCGAGAGAAGATTAATCGGGGTGGGGGTTAAACTGACAGATATACACTTTTTAAACAAAGATATATTTACTCTGCCTGTACCACAAAGTGTCGAGAGGTCATACACGATCCCTATTTATTAACTCCGTTTGGATTTCATGTAGATTGTTAATTTTAACACGTCGACACACTCAGTTTTTCCAACTTCAGGTGATTCTTCCTCATAAGGGAATCTTTCCTTAATAGAGATTTTTTCCTTATTAGGGAATCTTTCCTTATTAGGGAATTTTTTCTTATTAGGGAATTTTTCCTTATTAGGGAATTTTTCCTTATTAGGAAATTTTTCCTTAT
Source organism: Aspidapion aeneum (assembly GCA_963576565.1). NCBI lineage: Eukaryota > Metazoa > Arthropoda > Insecta > Coleoptera > Brentidae > Aspidapion > Aspidapion aeneum. The sequence continues at coordinate 28,765,622 of OY755043.1, forward strand.
TAGTGATTTTTTGAGCCTGAAAGACAAACAGGGTATTTCGATAGAAAAAAGGAAATAAAAAACGTTACACGTTATAATTTTAGAAAATTTAACAAGTTGTAACAAAACGGAATTTGAATATAAATGGTACTTTTGCCATTTATAATTGTTTAAATATTTTTCATTTAATATTGTTTTCGACATCAACAAGCATTAAAAACATGCAAGACTAGGTTAAGAACATAAAATTTATGGCAACGCAGCGACTTGTTTTTAGGCATGGTTTTCAGGATCGCTGTATATTAATAAAAGTTGTATTCGGCTAATCTGTCCTTTGAGCCACCAAGCTAATGTGAAAATAGTGAGAGTGAACACAAAAGCTTTTGGGCCAAAAGAACAAATATACAGACTGATGACTTTATTTTAAAGTTTAAAGCATAAGAGCAACAGAGTTAAAACTGAAACCTCCGGAAATAAATTGAATAATCCATTGAACCGTAATAACCTAAAAACCTTAACTTTTTTCCAAATAAAATTGCTTTTATATCTTTACGAGCAGATGATTTCAAAGATACGTATATATAAGTATCCACCTTTAATAAAAATTGTCTCCTTTCTTTTATATAACGGGCCAACTTTTACCCTAATTAACTAAGTAAAGTAATAGGAGCGTGGGTGGGGGAAGAGAGAGGGGCGAAGGAAGACTTTGTAGACATAGCGACACAGAATTTTAACAAGACAAAAATATAAGGACAAAAGAGGGCCCGCATAATTTATTTGTATAGAAACGTAGGGCTGTGGGAGGGTCGGGTCCTTACTGTTGCCATTTCTGTACAACAGGGTAGTCCAGTGGTATGGTCGTCGGCTTAACATGCAGAAGGTACCAGGTTCGCGTCTCAAATAACAACGCAAAAATAAAAAAATAATAAAAAGTCACGTCGCCCTGCCGCGCACTTCCCTTTCAGCGTTCAACAGTCGACATTGAAATGGTGTGCGATACACATGAACACAAAAACATAAATTGAACTTGTACATCTACAGTTGGAAGCAAGACGTCGGTCGGCGCCAGCAAAAATCTCTTTAAAAAAGTCAACTGACGTCGACCGCGACTGTTGTGCGGAAAAGGAAAGAATTTTATCGTCTATAACCAAGTTCTGCTGAGACGATATAAAGTCTAACATGTAACAGGACCACCTTTCGGAAGGGGTGTGAAAGCGTTTTACACCCCTTTCAAAAGGTGGTTTTTTGTAAAATTGTGTATACTTGCTACGCAGTATAAAGATCCCTGCCCTCGACACAGAGGAGTCAGGCAAATTTAAGTCCTCTTAGATAACCTTTCAAAAGGTGGTTTTTTGTAAAATTGTGTATACTTGCTATGCAGTATAAAAATCCCTGCCCTCGACAAAGAGGAGTCATGCAAATTTAAGTCCTCTTAGATAAAGAGAAATTGCATCTTAAGGGGCACGTGCATCAGTTTGGTATATGGTGTAGACCAAAAATGTTCTTCCCCCACTACTACTACTGTTGCCAGTTTTATGTGTTAGTATGAAATTATAGTATGTAAACAATAAATATATTTGGCGGGATTTTTAAAATTATCTCCTCTGTCCTCTGTTTAGAAGGTCGAAATCGGTGTTAACATAGAGTAAGTATAACCTAACCGTGGTCAATTGATCGTGAACGTATCCTAACCGGGCAGGCCTGGTCAGATTAGGATCCGTTTGCATTCATTTGACGGTTAGACTAACACCGATTTCGTCATCGCAAAAGAAGAAAGGGTAGCAGGGTAGCTAATAGCTATATATTCTAAAAATACGAAACATATTAAAATATTTCCTAAAAACAATTATTCAAAAAATTGTTTCAAATTTTTTGTTAATTTACATTATTCTGGTAATATACCGCGGCACATTTACAAACCTGGACTACTTACAGGTATATGAAGTTTGCACTAAAAAGAAAAGAAGGAAAACATTTTAAAGGCCTTTGCAACTAACGCCATCTTTTGGAAATCTTTGCAACCCGTACTAATGCTTGATGCAGTGTTGCCATTGTGAAGAGCCAACCCTCTCCACAGCCTTACATGTATACTGCCGTCATAAGCAAAAACATAGTAAGGATATTTGATATTTCACAGTCAAACAACCTCAGATAATATATTTTGAATAGAGTGTTTCCTTAGAATGTGAGCTATCAAATATACTCACTAGGTTTTTGCTTATGACGGCAGTATAGAAACTACAAAGTCTTCAATGCTTTGTGATATAAATGCAATACAAGTGTAAAGATGGTTCACTGATCTACCTGTATAAGGCGCTGCCGGCAATGGCCGTAAAAAAAGTGGAGGGAATCCTAGCTTTAGAGTAAAATGTCCCAAAATTATATTCGGGTTTTTGTTATGTCATGTCACCCGAAAAAAAGCCCACCGATATTGTGCAAAAGGTGGAGTTGATGAATACTGCGTTGTTTGTGAGAAATTTTTAAGATGCCTAAATGCTTAATATGATAGTTTTCGTTTGTTTTCTTTTTTTTTTTGATTTTGTTTAATATATTATGGTCTACTCATAAATAACTTAATCAATAAATAATTTATTTATAAATGTTACATCTAATGGCACTGCCCATTATTGGGCAAAATGGGTAAAATACACCGTTTTAAGTATACTTTAGGGATATTTTTTTTTATTATTCAAGTTTTTACAGTAAGTTTAGTAAAACATTTTTCCTGAACGTGCCCATTATGCCCCGGGTTCCCCTGTACTTTCGTGACCAACGATGATGATATTTCTTTTGTTTTTTATTTCTGAGTTGTTCGAATTCTGTGAAAGTAGCCATAAAAAGATAAGAGAACGGTTCGACTGCAGTAAAGTAATGAAATTACAGGCAGCAGAAAAGAGGTTGGCGGTCGGTCGCAGGGTTATTCCTGGCCCCGCCGCCACCGCGCCAACGTTATTCTTTATTATCATCCCGTAAAGGATTTTTACTTCTTTCTTGATAGCCCACTTGATAGATTAGTTCAACTTGCACCCTATTTAACGCATCCGAGTGCAAATTAACTTTTAACATTGTTTTAGTGAATGTATTCACACAAATCAACCTAACCTCTTCTATCCCATTCTAACGCATTTTACTTAAATAAGCTCTCCCGTTATTGTGCGCAAAAATAATGTCTAGACAACCAGCTGAGGGTAAAAAGTTGTCAATAGTTATTTAAACAACAAGGTTTGAAAACGACTCTTTGCACACGATCGAGACAGTTTGGTAGACCGAGCCGAAGGCGAGGGAGTGTGCAAAGAGGTTTTCAAACGAGTTTTTTACAATATTTTTTGTACGACTGCGAATAAAGAAAGAAAAATCAAATTTTAATTTAACTTGTTTTTATTTCCGACATTTTTACAACAAAACTTTGAAAATTCAACAATTTTTTGACGTATCTAATCAACAAAACATACGAGCAGTGACGGTTGCTACGGAACTAAGCCAACTTATATTGATGGGTGACAACAACAAAAATCACAATGACGGGAGACCCGTATGCAGAAATGACCTAGGCGTGCGCAAAAATGACATAAGCGTGTGCAAAACGTTTTGCACACAGCGTGCGCAAAATGCCATTTTCAGATCGTGTTCTCCGTGCGCAAAACCCCCTTTTACAAGACAGTCGTATAAAAAAATAATTAAAACAAGAAAACATGATCATTTTTCCCAAACACCGGTATATAATTTTAGTGCTCTAGTCGCCTTCTTTGCCTACGACCATCAGCTGGCGCAGTTGACAGTGCCCTCTACCGGTAAGTCACTAAACCATTCCGACACGTTACTGTTTCTACATTTTACGTTTTAAATTCAGTTTTGTATGATTTATTTTCCTTCGATTACAGTTTCTACGCTTTATCATTTTTACTAAATATTTATTCACCAATTTTGTTTCTAGCTTATATTAAGTTATCAGCAGAAAAAATATGGACAGTGTTAGAACAAATTAATATTAACCATACATACATAAAAGCGATAAAACAACTAAATAAAGGGTCAAAATCTAAAACTAAAATTGGAAATCGACTTTTAAAAGAATTCCTGGTAACGAAAGGCTTAACACAGGGATGTTGTATCCCTCCAAACCATATATCGCAGAATCTCTAAAAAAACTAGAAAAGTAAAGTAGGTAAACAGCATGGGAATACAACTTAACCACCAATTTACTATATACCTTCTACAGTTTGCTGACGACCAAGTAATTATAGCTAATGATAAAGAAAACATGGAGTTTATGATAAGAAACTTAACGGAAGAATACCAAAAGTGGGGGGGGGGGGTTAACAGTAAATGTGGACAAGACACTACTTATGTATTGGAAAGGAATCAAGTGAGTTATAGAACTAGACAATGGACAAACAATATCTCCATGCAATGAGTATGTATACTTGGGTATCATATTTGCTAAGTGGGGAATAGATTGCAAAGAACTGGAAAAAAGAACAGTAAAAGCAAAAACGGTTATTGAATGTCTTAACACTATTTGATGGAGCATAGAGATAAAAAAATGTTAAATTTAACATAATAATATAAAATGGATTCAATAAAAAGATCAATGGGAATATCTACAAGAGATCATATAAGAAAAGAGATCATAAAAGAAAGCATGGGAATCAAGGGAAGTATAACGAATGGTTCGGCCATGTACAACTGATGAACGATTAAAAACTACCAAAGCAGGTCCTTCAATGGCAACCAATAGGGCGCAGCAAAAGGGGACGTCGTAAACTGGAATGGCAACACCCGTTCCATGATTGTCAGGATTGAAAAAGATGGAGAATAGGCGTCGGACAACGTAGAAAGACGTTCTAAGCCGACATAGTAGTAGTAGTATTAAGTTATGACTATGATCTGACTAAACTTGTAAATATTAGATAGAGACCCCTAAACATAAATGTCAGGATTGAAGGAGATGGAGAATAGGTGTCGGACAACGTAGATAGATGTTCTAAGCCGACATAGTAGTAGTAGTATTAAGTTATGACTATGATATGACTAAACTTGTAAATACTAGATAGAGACCCCTAAACTTCTATTTACACATATGCTGTTGAGTATGGTTCGGCCATGTACAACGGATGAACGATTAAAAACTACCAAAGCAGGTCCTTCAATGGCAACCAATAGGGCGCAGCAAAAGGGGGCATCCTAAACTGGAATGGCAACACCCGTTCAATGATTGTCAGGATCGAAGGAGATGGAGAATAGGCGTCGGACAACGTTCTAAGCCGACATAGTAGTAGTAATATTAAGTTATGACTATGATATGACTAAACTTGTAAATATTAGATAGAGACCCCTAAACTTCTATTTACACATATGCTATTGAGTATGGCAAATAAGACTTACCTGCTGACGGCAATATAATCTCAAAGATTGTTGCTTTACGAAGGCTCTTATTTCAACCATTAAAGAGAATATCGTAAAACTGACCACTTTACGCCCGTTTCAGTTTACTTTTCAACGTTAATTAACTTATAATACTTACCCTAATCCGGGTTAATAGGTTTTCCTTTTCTTTTATTTCACTCTTTCTGCTTTCTTTAAATTATCCAGCCATGTGTAAGAGCACACAAGAATTTTTTGGAATTTGATGAGTTTTTAGCCATCCATATGAACTAACACATGCGGAAAGTGTCTTTACCACCATTGACGGCTTGACCAAACTCCGCTATGCCGTACAGCCGGCGCGTGCGGTTAAGTATCACTTTCTTCACTTGTTAGGAAAATAACTATAAAATCGACAGCAGCTAGAGTGACGTAGTTTTTACGCATTGATTGATTGATTTAATTTTTAACAAAAATAGAGCTACCTCAACACTCAAAACCACTAGGTCTTATGCATGGCAGTTCGTGCTTGTTTTTCCCTCGTATTTATAGAAAAAAAAACCCAAGGCGACAACGCTATTCTAAAATGATGTTTTTTAAATACCCACTGGCATTTTTCTTTACTTTTTAAGGAATATATTAATATTTTAGGTATATCTTATTTTAGATTTTATAAAAATATACATAGATGTGATTTGCCCTTGGGGAGTCTATTAATTTTAAACCTGGTGAGTGCATACCAATGTAATCTAAAGAATAAAAACATAATTAATATGTATATGGTACATTCTTGGTTTAGGAGATTAATATTCCATGTAAAAGCAAGTTTTTACGTTGGTGTAAAGGCAATGGCGTAGTTAAGTGGGGGGGGGGGACGCCCACCTTCCAAAAACATTAGAATCATTATAAATAGTTGAAAGGTTCATTGAAATTAAGACAGGATAAAGTTGGGGACCCCCGAAAACTTTTCCTAAATACGCCACTGCTGTAAAATACATTAAAGCAAATATGTAATGTTTGCTTAATGATCTGATCATTTCAGGTGTCGAAAAAGCGACAAAGGACTATTTTAAAAAATACCCTTCCAATATATGGTCCCCTAAGCTCACACTAGGTAATATAGATATGTATAGTGTATGTACGTGTAAGCTAATATAACTAAAAACCGAAATTTATTTTACTCAACTCCAGACTCCATTACCTTTCGTTTGATACCACACAAACCTTGTTTTGTCTTAAACTTTAATTTTTTAAAATCTACCCCCACCCTGTTTTTCAACTAAAATATGTTTTGTTTAACTCCAGATTCAATTACCTTTCGTTTGATATCACACACGCCATATTTTCATTAAATTCTAATTTTTGAAATCTGCCCCCACCTTTTCTTTTAAACTAAAATGTATTTTGTTGTACTCCAGACTGAATTATCTTTCGTTTAATATCACATACGCCATATTTTAATTTTTGAAATCTACCCCCATCCTTTTATTTGACCCAGCATAGGTATAGTTCGCGCGGCGAGAATTGAAGCCACCCACGTCACGGCTGAGGGGATCTACTGGCCGCCTCTAGCTTGTGATTGACTATTTCGGAGATCCATAGGCGTAGTGTTTTATATTGGGAATTAGTTTAATAAATAATTATGTGTAATTTATTTCGCACGGCACTGTCCGACCGCAAGTAGGCGTATCCCAAGATAAAATTGATGACGTGATCAACTCTCGCCGCGTCTACTCTAATAATAAAACTTTAAGCTAGTGGTCTCGCGAGACAATACACTTAAATTAGAATAAAAAAATCGAATATATGTAGACTCTTACATATTAAGTAAGTTTTTTTTAAACAGCAAATGTAAAGAGCTCGTGGTATTATTGTTTTAATTAATTATTTACGTGTTTATATAAAAAAAATCTTTAAAACATGTGGTAATTTTAAGTAGGTGTAAAAATGAATTTTTTTCAAACTGTAAATAAATATTAATTAGGTAAGATATTGTGCTGGGATTAGTGATGTTTGTTGGTTTCTTAATATAAAAAAATGGACTGTATTATTATTTAAATTAAATCATGACAGAAATAAATAAAAATAAATGGATCCATGACTGATCTGATACCTTCCTAGCCCATTAGCACACTCCAAATATTCTCCATGTTATATCAACCTTGAAACCAGTTTTTCGTAAGTTTCTCCGAAACTAAAGCTCCTATTGGCTCCAGTGGCGTGTCAATTTTGAAAGTAAAAAGTAAGCTTCATAGTTTAACGAAATATTTTTATTTTTACAAAAACTTATATTAAAAATGTTTACTCTTAACGTAATTTTTATTTTTACAAAAACTTATATTAAAAATGTTTACTCTTAACGTAATTAAACTATTTTTGCACACAAAAATAGCTTTTGTAATGGCGCCCCACATAGGTTAGACTCAAATGATTTATTGACTACAGGTTAGGATTCATGGTTGTTAAAATAGCTTTCCAAATTTAATTTTACTGAGATTAAATAACAGTGGCCGGTCAATGGTAAAGCTGTTTTTTTCAAGTTCTTTTAGTTTTAGTAATTACCTATTTCTTTGATTTTTCAGAAATAGGTTTTTAAGTGAATATAATCACTTTGATCGGTGTTCATTCTAGTGTCCAGGTAGTGTCCAATGTCTCAATGACTCCATACACTTGCATCATGACACACACACGTATTTTGTCGGTACAGTCGGGGACTTTTTAAATTGCCGCCCTGGAAAATAAAAAAAAATCCTTTTTGAAATTCGTAAAAGTAGTTCATGAACCAAAACAAAAAAATTGTTTTTTTTTATTTCTTTAATTGATTAATTTTGACGGGCAAAAATAAAAACGGCAATTTAAAAAGTCCCAGACTGTACATGGGACAACATAAAAAACACCTAAGTGGATTTTTTTAGAGGTTAGATATGACCCTTACTTTATCGAAGTATTGATTAATGACAACTGTTATATTTTACGAAATATTGAAGAAAAACTAAAAATTGTCCAGAGCCTTCCAACCGTCCCTACTGAAGTTGATATTTTAAATCCTAATTTTGATATTGTAACCTGTGTGGTCGCCATAACACTAAAACAGATCTAAATTTTTAATTACGTATTCCTTTTAAATCGTCTCAGTGGTATCTATTTGATTAGATTTTTTAAATAACTCTAAAATTCCTCCATAAACTTAATTGCCTAGGCGAAGTAAAGAATTCCTGAATAAATTTTAATTAACAACAATTTTAATTGCAAGTAAACAGCATTTAATTTTCTCGTATGCCTAGCCACCAGCTAGCTACTGGGTTTTATTTCAAAGATATTGATAATATCGTAAAAATTTATAAATTATGAGGTTTTCTTTTTTTTGTTTCTATTTTACCCGTACGGAACGTCTTATCCTCGGTGACTTACTTTTGGAACCAAAGAAAGGTTTTTTTTATCCGGTTTGTGGCAATTTTTAACATTTTTGGTATTTTTTCGCAATTTTTGACTTTTTTGGCAACTTCTTTTATTTTTCAATTTTTTGTCATTTTGACATTTTTTGCAGTTTTAAAACTTTTGATATGTTTAGCAGTTTTTGTAATGTTTGATAATTTTAGATATTTTTGACAAATTTTAATATTTTTCGCAGTTTTTGAGATTTACAATTTTCGACAATTTTTGTAATTTTTTACAATGTGAAATCAGGGTGTGTTTTTCCCGCATCTTTATTGCCTCACCATACTGCAACTCCCAGGTTTTGTTGATAAACTGTATAGTTTTTAAAACATGAATTTTCAAAATTTGTCAATATTTGTCTTATGGGATTTATCTACCGTAAAATTCGCTAAATGACGTTTTTTTGAATCTTAACTCAGGGTGTAGTTTCTTCGCATCCCCATGACCCTACTATACTGGAACTCGGTGCTTTTGTTGATAAACTGTATAGTTCTTAAAATTTTAATTTTTAAAATTTGGCCATTTTGGTCTTATGGGATTCCCTACCCTAAAGTTGCTAAGTGACTTTATCCAAATATTAACTCAGGATGTGGTTTTTTCGCATCTCCATGGCCCTATCATACTGCAATTTAATGCTTTTGCTGATACATTGTATAGTTTTTACAATATGAATTTTCAAAATTGGACCATTTTGGTCTTATGGGATTTCCAAACTTAGAAACATCCTAGAAATCACGAAATGACGTTTATCCGAATCTTAAATTAGGGTTTGATTTTTTCGCATCTGTATGGCCCCAACATACTGCAACTCCGTGCTTTTGCTGATCAACTGTATATTTTTTTAAATATAAATGTTATATATAAATATAAGTTTGGTATGGGAATCCCAACCCTAAAATTCGCTAAATGACGTTTTTCCGATTCTTAACTCATGGTGCAGTTTTTTCGCATCTCTATGGCCCTACCATACTGCAACTCGGTGCTTTGTAGGTTTTAAAATATGAATTTTGAAAATTTAGCCATTTTGGTGTTATGTGTGCAATATTAGAGATTGGCGTACCATCTCTGTGTTGGGGCACCGGGTGCACCCCGCTAGTTACGGCACTGGAAAGAATCAAGAAGGAAAAAAAATGCATGCAAAAAAATTTGATCCCTGGAGTTTACCATTATATGTAAATTTTTGGAAAATAAAGTAATATTTGTGAAAATTTTTGTTCAATAATCTTAATAAGTGTAAATTTGTAAAAAAAATTAAATTTGGTAAAAAATTGCGGTTTACATTGGTAATATATTTACTGGAACAGCATACCCTTTTTTGGTTGAAAATTGAAAAATTTAATTCCTTTTCACGACCGTCTTATTTGAAAAAATCCGATAACCAAAATTAAAGCGGTTCAGTGGTTTTTAGGATATCAGCGGATTTGTGGTTCTGAAGAGGCCCCAAATATAATCGGTCCCTATTTTTGGGATCCCTTCGAGTCCCTAAATACAAACCACTTCTTGAAGACCTCAAAGTATATTTTTTTGAGGCCCCTTCGGGGCCCCCTAGGCCGGGGCCCTCGCCGACTGGCCGGCCTGGCCAGTCCGGGCCTCCTTTTGGCCTTTACCAAAGTCATGATAGCCATAATTAGAGCAAATTCTTTTGAGAAAGAAAATAAAAGAAATAGAATAAAACAGTGCACTAGTTCAAGACAAGCTTGGAGAGCTAGCGCCAAAAAATGTGGACTGACGGCAACACTGGGTTTGCCATTTGCTTAAAAGGATATAATTATCGTTCGTAATTATCGTGGTATAAGTATTCAATCGGTTATACAAAAACTTTTTGACCATTTATTTTGTCGTCATTTTTCCTGGCATTGTGGTTTGCTCAAGGCAGGTCAACGGTGACTAACCTGCTATCTTATCAGCACACTCTGTTGAGTGCCTTTGAGGGGTCAAAACAAGTGGACAGTGTCTAAACAGACTTCTCCAAGGCGTTTGACAGCGTGAATCATGCACACTTGGTGAGCAAGTTAAGGGCTATGGGGTTGGGCGAGACTCTGGTAAGGCTTGCCCATAGTTTCCTGACTGGTCGCACACAGTTGGTCCGGATTGGCGATTACGTTTCTGGAGAGATTCAAGTGGACTCTGGTGTCCCGCAAGGTTCACACATTTGCTCAGTTTTCTTTAATTTATTTATTCGTGATCTTGGTGACGTAATTGTTAGTTCGGATCATCTAGCATTTGCTGATGATTTTAAGCTTATCTTGATTGTTTGTTACCTCAAAGTGATCTTAATAACATTAGTGAGTGGTGTAGTAATAATGATCTGGATTTAAATGTTAAAAAATGCCAAAGTATCACTTTCAGTCGATCATCTAATTCAATCCAGCATATCTATGTCATAAATGGTACGGCTCTTAAATCAGTAGCGGCAATCAGGTACTTGGGTGTCTTATTGGACAGCAAAGTTGTCATTTAGGCCTCATTATGACGATATTATTAATAAGGCTATGTGAACCCTTGGCTTGTTTTAAGCTCTTGTACTGCTCACTAGTTCGTTCTGTACTGGAATATACATCAGTGGTATGGTCCACACTATGCCTGCCACATTGATGGCATGGAGTCTGTACAGATAACTTTTCTTCGTTCTCTTGCATTCAGGACTCGTATTGACATTTACAACAACAATTATAACATAAATTATAATGCCATTAGCCAGTCATTTGGACTTGATACTTTGGCAAGAAGAAGTACATAGTCTGTAAATATTAAAGGGTATTTACTTTCGTCCTTCTTTATTGGTAATTATCGGTTTCAACACCATTCAGAGTAGGCACAACTCGCCAATGTTTCGCATTCCCTTTTACCATGCCAATTAAGGCCATTATTCACCATTGACTCGTACTCTTTGTCTGTACAACCAAAACAATCTCGATCCGTTCGCATGCAGTCTCAGTTCCTTTAAGAGTAGTATTAGGTAATTACTATAGTAAAACTTACAGTTCCTATATTTTAATAAAAGAGAAAATGTTTTGTCTTCAGTCAATTTTCTAATTGTGTTAGTCCTGGTTTCTTATTATTGTTTTTTTTTGTTTTAATTAATTTTATTAGTTATTTTGCCATCTTGTTTTTAATTAATTACTCTGTAATATTATTGTAAAGTGGCTCTGCTGTTGAAATAGATAAATAAATAACTAATAAAAATTGTACCAGTTTTCTCTAAAGAATAAAAAAATGCACTAATGGCGCACCAGTGATACATTTTTTTTCTAATTAATTCGTTATTAGAAATAAAAATTGTTATGCAGATGCAACCTAGTTTTGTTCTGGGTCAGTTCAAAAAGCTATAATAATAAGCTAGAATCCTAATTTTTAATCAGCTTCCTGCGATTTAGTAACGATTTAAAAAATCTAGGTCTGCATGACTATTCAAATCATAGTAGTTTACGAAACAGTTAAATCTGTTTCCTTCTGAAAGGCATTCCTAAACACTAGAATAATAAAACGAACACAAAGTGGACACCTTGGGCTAATTTGTAGAACAAAAACCGTAATTTAGCCAACGCACGTATGATTATGCTCATACTTTATATTTAATAAATGAGACCATGGTTTTTTGTATTAAGTATATTATATATTTTTATTAGGTTATAGTTATTTACCTTACAAATGCGGAACGTAATACTTTAACGCACGCGACAGCAGTTGGTCGAACGACGCGGAGCGAAGTTCGATCAAGCCGTCAAGGATGGTACGTAATTACTTTTACACAAACTAATTTATAATTAAAGTTTTATATAAATTGCAGTCACCCTATATATTGCTTTTATGTCACTTGATATACTAGATGACACTGACAAGTTTATTTGATATTACCCGTCACGGCGGGTTTTTAGTTTAATTTGTCTTGGCGGCGTCAAAATGGATTTTGGAATTTGTGCTGGAAATGAAGATTTTGAACTGCCAAGGTTATAATTTTTGTTATTTTTACTAAATAAAATTATCATTATATACTGTTATAAAACCAAAAAATTTGGCTCGAATTTATACCGATTATAAAAATGTCATTTTTTATTATTATTATATAATTTGACAAAAAAACAGCGTGCGTAAAAAAAATTTTCACGCACGCCAAACCAGTTTTTTACCTTCCATTGATTGAACGTGGGGAGGGGGGAACTAGTAAAATGGTGTCGAAAAAAATCTTAAAGCGTGTGCAGAAAGAATTATTGAAATCGCTCTATATTTGTGAAAGATATAGCTACAACTATTACTAATAAGGAGGGAGGGGAAAAGAGAGGGAAGGGGAAACTAGTAAAATGATGTTGGAAAAAAGTTTTCAAGCGTGAGCAGACAGAACTTTTGAAATCGCTTTATATTTGTGAAAATTATAGCTATAACTATAACTTATAAGGATGGCGGGGAGGAGAAAACGCGCCCGTCGTCGGGGGGGGGGGGGATTGGTAAACTGGCGTGGAAAAAAAAAATCGCTCTATATTTGATAAACTTATGCGAAGATTCTTTGTGAATAGGGTGGGGGAATGACAGCAGGGGAGATGGGTGGGAGCAGGGAGGAGTACAAACTAACTACAGCACATTAGAGGACATTTGCAATGGGCGATTTAGATTTAGAGAATTTGTGCCTTAAAGCCTACATCATGTGACCAAATGGCGTCTGAAGACCGCCATAATGACTCCTGTTTAAAAAAATATAGTCTATAGCAGCTTAGGGATCAGTAGCAATTCAATGACATCTTTTTTGTCAAACTCGGTTCAGCCGTTCAGCCTCTAGCGTGACACAAACATACATATTTACATACATAAAAACATTACCCTTCCTTCGCCGTGCTGCAGTTGGGTAAAAAGAGGTCACCTACTTCATTTGCTACTTCTAAAGGCAGTGTGGTATGTATATCCCGCTCCTTGTTTCTTATTGCCTTTAAAACTTATTTATTTAAATAAATACACAATTTGTGCAGTAATATTAATAAAGTAATTTATGAAGGCAATAAGTTATTCATATTTTAAATTCATGTAAAAAATAAAATAATGGCTATTGAAGGATATAAACTAACATTAAACGGTAATATCTGTAGTTTCATACAGACACACACACATATAGGAGTGCGTTTACGCCCGAGATATTTATTTTATTACTAAACACTTTGTTATTATTATTAAAACCTGTTATTGTTTATAGAGCTTTACACACGTTAAGTACTTATGCAAGTACAGTCTTCCATAAAAAATATAAATATTAAAATTTTTACTTGCAATTATCCACAAGCTAGTCCTAGGAAGTTTGATTTCCCTATGTTTGGCATTTCTCTGCTAGTTTGACTAAAAATTATTTGTTCTGCATTATAAATGCATTAAAATTTCGTTTGCGCCTATGCTACTCCTTATGCAAAACTTTAATATAACCAAGCATGATCCGATAAACCGTATTTTTCAATATCCCCTAATTGAGTACTTTTTTATGTACTGTACCCTAACCTAAAAAGGGCGTTTTGTTTCTCCTACATACGATTTACAATACTCACACGCGATTTTGTAAATGCATTTCCTAATTATTCAAGGTCTTTTTTGATTATATTTTAGTTACAAAACTCCTAGTCGTATATCCCGATAAGAGCACTGTTTGATTATTATAGTGTTTGGCTATTCGTGTTATGTTTTCTGAAACCCATTGTACGTACATATGAAATTGTTATAACACCCAACGGATTATTATTCTGAGAGCTTGCTACGTTAGGTTTGATTTAATTTTAGTGATCGTTGAGCTTATTAATTTCTGGGAGTAACCAATATGCTGTAGGTCCTTTTTAATATATTTTTGTATATTTTTGTGGATAATTCTGTGGATAATTCTTCATAAATTTTTTTTTATACTTACAAATTTTATTTCAACACAATGAAATGGTATTTATTTATTAGCTGACTTTACATTTTTAAGTAAGTTTATGTTAAATAAATTGAAATATATAATATAGAACTAGCGCATATCATTTGCAATCCCACGTAATGCCATTTAATAAATATCAATCCGATACACTTAAATTGAAGGTAAGTGGATACTTTTCTATCTTATGGAAATAACAGACCCGATACCTAAAAAAAGTTATCTAAACCCTTTATAAACTATCAGCACTTATGTTTTTTTCTATAATTGAAGCCAGTGGTGGTTCCTTGGTTCCTAGATAAGTGCACTTGTGCACGTGCACTTGTGAATCAATTGCGGCGATTGATGCCGCCCGCAGAAGCTAAGAGGTTGCCAGCGACTTTCCTTAAAACCATTAGTTCCAATGTTTGGTCGCTAGCACGTTCTCATTACCCTTAGATACAGCTTAAACCTCCTAAGTGGGACTCCCCAATTGGTGGTGGCAACCTATGTATTAAACACACAATAAAACCATAAGAAATAAACTGCAGCTTCGCTCTCTAGCGGTTTCACCAGTATAGAACCTGTTAAAGCCTAAAGCTATTCTGCCAGGTTCTAAAAATAACACAGAAACGTCGCCTATCATATTATAAAACTAGATTTGGTAATTTGGTATCCTGGCGATTTTGTTAAATTCAATAACACCTTTAGAGTAAAGAATTTTTCCTATAAAAGCTTTAGCGATATTTTAGATTCACAATGGCTATATAAAATAATTTGGGTCACAACATTGCCAAAAATGTCAGAGTACCAAAATAATTTATCACATAAAAATATATATATTTTATGAGGAGTTTGTCGTTTTGTTTATCATCAATTTACCTGCCAGACTTATTTTACTGATAAAATCGTATCTAAAAAGCTCTTAAAACAAGCGCGCCAGCTCAAAAATGCTTTTTAATCGTTTTTTGATAAAAAAATTAATATTTAAAAATTAACACCATTAAAATTAAAGTAAAATTAACGTTAAAAAACACTGATAAAATGACAACATTCAGAGCCAGTACAATGTTATCCATTGTACCTGCAGGTTGGTTGGAGGGCAACCACTTATATTGACCGTCTAAACAGGCCTTATTTAGGCTAGGAGTGCTGTGCTGATAGGAGGCTAGGAAGGTATCAGATCCGTTATGGGTCCATTTATTAAATATTTCCTCTCAATTATATATAAAAATTTTCGCCTGCGCCGCAATTTTTTTTTTTTAATTTTTTATAAAAGTGCCCAAACAGTTTGGGAATACAGTGAAACCTCTCCTTGCGGACACCTCTAATAAGCGGACACTCCCTTTAAGCGGACAAATTTGTTGGAACCAAGCTTTTCCCTATTTCGTTACTTGTAAAATTCATTCCTATAACCGGACACTCTAATAACCGGACGCGGACAATTTTTATTGGTTAAAAAATTCTGAAACCTCCCTTAACCGGCCGCGAACCTCTGAGAACGGGACGGAGCGCTGCACGACATGGACATAAATATTATGTTAACAACAACGCACTCTGCAGCCAGGAAATTACCTCTTTCCGTTTTAATGCGGAGACTAAATAGTTCTATCGCATTTACAACATATTCGGCGGGACTGTGTGTTTGATTTTTATTGTTCAGTTGGATAGTAATAGATCTCTGTGAAGTGGCGCCTAGTAAAAAACTTCTTAGTTAACGTGAACAAATGGAAGTTGTTAACGTTTCGGAGAAGGAACATCTATCCGCACGAAATATCGCTGAAAAATTTAATATCGGAAAATTTCAAGCAGCGGAAATTGTTAATAAATATATATTAAAATTTCGCAGTTCCCTCTCATAAGCGGACACCTTTAATAAGCGGACAAACTCGACGGAACCGTGAGTGTCCGCTTATAGGAGGATTCACTGTAATCATGTTAGAGACAGACGGACAGATACCTTTATCACCATTGGTAATTATGTATTTTTTGCACCAAATAACTAATTTCAATTCGAAATAAAATAAAAAGAAAATTCCAATAATATTCCATATGGTGAGTAGTTACTACCCCTTTCCTAGAAAACATCCTCGAGAGTGAGAGTGTCTCTTGGAAATAAATTTTTTCCTTACTTCTGATTATTCTAATTTATTTTTCGTATTTTAGGAATTTATCATTATTAGGTATTAATTTTATATTTTACTCCTCCTAAGCCTTTTTTGCTGAAAAACTCCATATATATATAATATATAGGTACCTACCAAAATGATAGGACACTGTTTCTTTTTGTTGGTATAGAATGTGTAAGTCTCCTCTTTGAGCTCAGCACAGCGGTAACAATAGAAACCCAATAAAAGGGTGTGAATTATGAACGGATCGGAATGGATTTGAGCTTAACGGTAACAATAGAAACCCAATAAAAGGGTCTGAATTATGAACGGGCCGGAGTCAACTTGGTTAAACGTACCAGACGAGTACCGTTTTTTCTTGTAATATTAAAATTTTGTTCATGGTAAATTTGCTAAAAATGAAAACCACCCAGTAAGACGCGCTTCATTTTATTCTAGCCGTACAGTAGGTGTTGTTATTGGAAATACCTTTTGGGCCTACGATTTCCATAGGCTGCTTTATAGTGCATAAGTTTTTTTTCTGTAATTAAATATTTTTCAAACGGTTTTATTGCCGGGAGCTACTTAATTTATTACCAACACCCTTGTGAATATTTTGCATTCCTGCTTGAACAAAACATGACACATTTAGTACCTACCTATATTACACAAAATACACTTTATAAATGAAAATTGTACCTAGTTAATGAACCTTTAAACGTGTCAAGATAATGCAAATTTGCAGTACAAATTACTTAAAACTAGGATTATTTCAATAAAAAAAGAAACATAGGATTAGTTGGTGCTAATAAGCGCTGAAATCCAAAAAAAAACCTCGATAGCTATAGGTCAAGTTACGTAAATATTTTTTGGTTCCACTTTCTCCAATGTATATGTGAGACCCGTACTGATCTTCAGTTTCAATTAAGTTGTGTTTAAGGTATAGGGTAAGTTACAATTAGCACTTAAGAATGTCCCTTACACTGTGTTTGCTGTTCTTGTCTTACATGTTGAGAAAAGAGGCCCTTATTAAAAAAGAACAATTTTATAACCCATGCCCCCCAGATCCTCTACTTTGTATTTTTATTTGTTGTGCTTCTACCATTTTTATTTTCCAACAATTGGACCGATTGAAAAGACAACAAAACTGAACCACATGTCTATAACAAAGCAATAATTGCCTCTAATGGTGACGCTTAACAAATTTTAGTAAAATCTGCAAAGATTTATTAAATTAGTATTGCTATTATCTAGAATCAAATCTAAAAATAAGGAGATGTTAGTAGACGGAATTATTAGATATTGAACAATAAATCAATCATACAAAAAGATGTCATGTTAAAAGAGTATACAAGTACCCAAAAACCATTTTTTGTAAAAACAATTACGATCAATAAGGTACCTGTAACTAAATTCTCCAACACGCTTTTCAAAATAAAAATTATATCTTAAGTTTCCAATATATTCCCAAGTAGAGGTATGAACATAGATGTCTTTAAAAAAATTAATAGTCAATTCTTTTGCCAAGAAGTCATTATTGCCGAAAAGAGCTCGACCATCCCGTGACAATTTCTGTTGCCAAGACTGAAATTCTTTAAAAAGATTGTAATTTGGCAACTTTGATTATTAAAAATATCAAAAAACTTAGTTAACATAATACAGTAGACTCGCGCTGGTGTGGACACACCCTTGTGTGAACTTCCCAGGGTAGCTGTTCTGGGTCTTGAACGATGTGACCATCCCCTTCAGACCGTAAATTATAATAAATGAAAAATGCCCATATCCAAGTATGTAAGGGCGCACTTCAAAAAATCATATCTTTTATAATATAAGGTCAAATGTAACGAATCAAACAGCAGTTTACTTAGAAAGTCTTTGTTTTAATCCGCGATTAAACTCTGATTTTGGTAAAATTTGCAAACTACCCCCCAAATTTAGCGCCACGTAAAGCAAGAACTATTGGTCGGAGCGAAAAAATGCATAAAACCAAAGTTGTGCGCAATTTTGTTCTCTATATATTATATTTAAACTTTTTTTTAAAGCGCCTACTCCAACGGCGCTATTTTCCTCCAAGCGCCGCGATGCAGAGTTTTCACCCCCCCCCCCCTCTTGAGCGGCAACCCCCCGAGGTCGCAAACTTAGATGTACTCTCAGGGGACCTATGTCTACCGTCCTACCAAATTCATTTCTGTTCGACCTTTTGCAAATAGAACCCCATATTTTGTACCCAACGCTTGACCTATCAGTTTTTGTGGTTAATATTAGTACCTATTAGATGAATTAATTGGGACTTATTGCAATAAAGACAGACCGTAACAGTGCCGGGCACTTTTCTGACAGTTTTCCACTGAAAACTGACAGTTGATCTTTCAAAATTGACATACCAAAGTCGACTATATATATCCAGTTGTTTATTTTCCATTAATAATGTCGGCACTATTAATTCCGGCTCTTATAATACACAAAGGCCTAATTTTGAAAGAAGACAGCTGTTTTTAAAATGTAAAACTGTTAGAATAGTGCCCGGCACTATAACTGCCTGGCTTTATTGCAATAAGTCCCTATTTTGTAAAATGATGAAAATAAAGAAATTTTTAACCCTTGCTCCCAAGGTTAAGTTCGGAAGGCGTAGCTGAGAACGAATTGGAGACACCTAAAAAAAATGTCAAAAGCGAAGTACATTTCGAAAGCAATTAAATTGTACAGAACATCTCGGAATATGTGTTAGTCTTTTAGAGAGTTTAAGAAATATTGAGGACCGAGCAGTAGCTCTACTGACTATAGTCGGCTAGAAAAAAAAGATTCAAATAACAGAGTATTTTTCCCTAATGATATGTAAGTTATGAAGATTAATAAAAATTTTTTTTTTTATTATTTTAGTATTTGTCTGTTGTCATTTTTAGCTGAAAGCTGTAGATTACCTCTAAATAATTAGAACAGTTAAATTTAAAAGTATGTAGATAGGTATGAAAATATTTATTGTAACACTTCGCAAATCTACTGTACTTCCAATGTCTTTAAAAAAGGATAGCCAACTTTTTGTCCTAAAAATCAGACGAAATTGCTGCAAAAAGAAGTTTGGCTATCGCGTGACAATTTCTGTTGGCAACACTGAAATCTTTAAGAAGATTGTCGTGTGGTGACACTCATTGTTAAAAAAATTAACCTTATTATATTTGTGGTGTTATTTTTTTAGTTGGCTTATTTCTTTCGAGTACTTTTTTTGAGCTTTTATTGTGTTTATATTCTACATAGCTTAGAAAACATATTGTTTTGACCAAAAACTTTCAATTACTTTGGTTTTGACATATTCAGTGTTACCACACTACAATATTTTTAATTGCAGACAGCCATCACTCAGTGTTTCAAAAACAGCTCTCAGGGCTGACTATTAACTTTTTTAAAGACAGCCGTGGATATGACGATTATGAGTCAAATCTGAATTAAGTTCGAAAAATGTGGTACAGCAGTGTCCGTCAATTTGGCGGTGCCTTGTTTCCGGATAAAAAGGGTTCAAATGTCTTAAAAGGAAAATGTATAGGTTTTACTCTGACTAAGCTACGTGCTTAAAAGGTACTACTTTGGGACACATAAGACGACAATTACACCAGGAACATTAACTTAGCTACTAAGCTCTAAAAGGGGTTTATGTTTCTTCATAAGTTTTAAGAACTCCCCAGCGGTTTCGCCCTGACGCAGTCAGTTATCGCAGTACTGGCGCACCCAGGGGAGGGGTGCATCGGGCCAGGCCCTATCCAGACTCTAAAATTCGGGGTCAAAAATTATACAAAAATATTTAATTTTTAATTTTTTAAAATTTTACACATATCTTGACCCCCTCTAAAACATCATTTCTGGGTGCGCCACTGTGTAGTAGCTACCATTTCTTGCATAATACTTGGATATTATTATGATTATACGCGCCGTAGCTAAGGTGCCCTTGCAATTTAAATGATCATGCATTCCCATTAGCAACTTCATTTACTGAGACTCCGACATGGGAGAAAGACAATACTGTCAAGTAGGTAATATATGCTGAATCAGGAAGAAAGTTGTAATTGCGAGGTAAATGCCCAATGGCGGTATCAGTAGGAGTGTGAAAGCTAAAGGATAGAGAGCCCAAAAATATGTATCCTGACCTGTTCCTGTTTGTAATGCTGTAAGTACATTTACATTTATCTAAATTATAAATCTTTTTTTTTAAGGAAAGTTTAATATTACATGCTTTAAACCATCGTACGTTTTTTATTTCATTTTAAAGCTATATTATTCTACACTTAATAAAATATATATTGTTAAGGTTGTTTGAACACTGACAATCCTCGTGTTCTCCAAGAACTCTACCAATATTTGTCGAACCCTATAAGCGCGAAAGCCGGGGTGCGACACTACGCACGCTCATGATGGCAAATGCAGTTTATGAAGAATCTTTTTTCGCCTAATTTTAAATATTTTAATCGACTTTTGAGAAATACCATTAAATTGCGGACATGTTCAGTAGTTATACAATGACTGCATTATAAATTTATAGGAAAATTACCAATTCATTTGTAATGCAAAATTTGAAGTTTATTATAGAATTTCATGTATCAAATTTTAAAATCATTCAAAGCATAACTGTTTAGAAGGATAATTATATAGGTAAAATTCAAGTTGGCTGGTGATCCATGCTGTTTCGTTGCTATAAGATACCTGGTTGCTATCTGAGGGCACGGCAGTGCCTCGCCAAGTTCGCGCGCCGTAACCATCTTTTCTGGAAACATTTCAGCCGATATTTGACCTACCTCAAACTCTACTACGAATCTCAAACTTTGCACAGTCGTAGATCTCCATGGAGTTAACAACCCCTCCAAGTTTCATGGAATTCCATAAAGTAATAAAGTAGTAAAGTAGTTACGAAATTTCAAAAAACGTCGAAATTGCCACTCACTCACTCACTCACTCACTTATGTATAGATCATCAATATTCTACTGTACCTCCAGACATGCTACAAAGCTGAAATTTGGCAGACTGATAGAAATTATGACCAAAAAAATCAAAAAACCCCAAAATTTTAATTTACTCCCCTCCCCTATACATTTAGTTATGTAAAAGTAGCATTGCCCACTTCCAGAAATGCTAGAGAGTTGAGCTTTGCCAGACTGATAGGAACTATGATAAAACTATAGGATAAAATTAAAACACCCCAAAATTCTAATTTACTTCCCTCCCCTATAAATGTAAAGTTAAGTAAAAGTAACATTGCCTACTTCCAGACACACTAGAGAGCTGAGCTTTGGAAGACCGATAGTAACTATGATAAAGATATAGAAAAAAATTAAAACACCCCAAAATTCTAATTTACTTCCTTCCCCTATTAATGTAAAGTTATGTAAAAGTAACACTGCCCACTTCCAGAAACGCTAGAGATCTGAACTTTTTAAGACTGAAAGGCAATATGATAAAACTATATGAAAAAATTTAAAAACACCAACATCTTAATTTACTTCCCTTTCCTATAAATGTAAATTTATATAAAACTAACATTGCCCACTTCCAGAAATGCTAGAGAGCTGAGCATTGGAATGCTGATAGAAATTATGATAAAACCATGGGAAAAAATTTAAAAAGTTCAATATTTTCATTTACTCTCCTCCCCTATAAATGTAAAGTTATGTAAAAGTAACATTACCCACTTCCAGAAACGCTAGAGAGCTGAGCATTGGAAGACTGATAGGAACTATGATAAAACTATAGGACAAAATTTAAAAACTCGACAATTTTAATTTATTTCCCTCCTCTATACAAGTAAAGTTATGTAAAAGTAACATTGTGCACTTTCAGAAACGCTAGAGAGCTGAGCTTTGGAAGGCTGATAGGAACTACGATAAAACCATGGAAAAAATTTTAAAAATCTCAAAAATTTAAGTAAGGCAAAAGTTTTGAACAATATTCCGCATATTTTACTACTTTAAAAATTAAGTATTATCCAATTCCTTTAAAAAAGAAGTGAAATCATAACAAAAACATTTCATGTAAAAAAAAGCCAAGTACGCGAAAATGTCATTCCGTAAAAAGAATTGAGATAAAAGTAAAGCCAAGTTTTCCAATACAAATTTCAAAATGAAAGGTTCTTACTAGTTTGGAAATATTTTTCTAAACTTGGCTATTACGGCTGTGAATGACTCTTAGGCACAGTGTTAATTGAACATAAAGAAGTTTGGCTGTAATAGCAAAGTTTAAAAAAAAACATTTCCAAACTAGTAAGAACCTTTCATTTTGAAATTTGTATTGGAAAACTTGGCTTTACTTTTATCTCAATTCTTTTTACGGAATGCCAATTTTGCGTACTTGGCTTTTTTTACATGAAATGTTTTTGTTATGATTGACGTTTTCATGAAAGTTTACCTAAAAACAAACAAAAAGGAATTTTTCTCGTTTTGTGCGATTTTGTCACGGATTTTGTTCCTCAAAAATGTCGCTATTTGGTAAAGCTACAATGGAAGAAATCGAAAAGAGTATCAAAGAACTAACACCTGGTAATACAAAAAAGTCTAAATCATCTATATTGAAACAGTTTCAGGACTTTATGGGAGAAAAAAGTAGGTATAAATTGAACCAATATACTCTGTCTCATTTTGGCCGATTGGAGAAGCAATATGAGAAAAAAAAACGGCTTGCTCTATAAAGAAACCGTGGTAAAAGAAAGCCAAGTACGCGAAACTGGTATTCCGTATAAACAATTAAGATAAAAGTAAAGCCAAGTTCTCCAATACAAATTTCAAAGTGAAAGGTTCTTACTAGTTTGGAAATGTTTTTTTAAACTTTGCTATTCCAGCCAAACTTCTTTATGTTCAATTAAGGCCATTTGCAGCCGTAATAGCCAAGTTTAAAAAAACATGCCGAAACTAGTAAGATCCTTTCATTTTGAAATTTTTATTGGTGAACTTGGCTTTACTTTTATCTTAATTTAGGGAATATCACTTTCGCGTACTTGGCTTTTTTTTACATGAAAGGTTTTGTTATGATTTCACTCATTTTTTAAAGGATTTGGATAATATTTACATTAAAGTAAAAGTAGTAAGATATGCGGAATATTGTTCAAAACCTTTGCAATGCTGTTTTTGAGGTTTTTTTATTTTTTCCTATGGTTTTATCATAATTCCTATCAGCCTTCTAAAGCTCAGCTCTCTAGCGTTCCTGGAAGTGGGCAATGCTACTTTTACAGAACTTTACGTTTATAGGGGAGAAAGTAAATTAAAATTTTGGTATATTTAAATCTTTCCCTATAGTTTTATCATAGTTTCTATAAGTCTTCCAAAGCTCAGCTCTCTAGCGTTTCTGGAAGTGGACAATGTTACTTTTACATTTCTTTAAATTTCGAAGGGAGGGAAGTTAATTAAAATTTGGGGTTTTTTAATTTTCTTCTATAGTTTTGTCATAGTTGCAATCGGCCTTCCAAAGCTCAGCTCTCTAGCGTTCCTGGAAGTGGGAATGTTACTGTTACATAACTTTATACTTATAGGGGAGGGAAGAAAGTTAAAATTTTGGGGTTTTTAAATGTTTCCCTATAGTTTTGTCATATTTTCTATCAGTCTGCCAAAGCTCAGCTCTCTAGTATTTCTTGAAGTGGTCAAGGTTACTTTTACATAACTTTACATGTAAAGGGGAGGGGAGTCAATTAGAATTTTCAGGTTTTTTGATTTTTTCCAAAAGTTTGGTCACAATTTCTATCAGTGAGCCAAATTTCAGCTTTGTAGCATGTCTGGAAGGAAGTACACTAGAATTTTGATGATCTATACATGAGTGAGTAGGTGAGTGAGTGAGTAAGTGAGTAAGTGGCAATTTCGACGTTTTCTAGAATTGATCAATGATGTATAAAATTTGCATACATTCTTAATTTGACAAAAAAAAAATTCTGTGTAATCCTTATTTTTAATTCGCAATGAGACCCGATTTTTGTGACGTAACTTGCATCAATTAAATTTATTCGCCACCAAGGTGTCCCATGCGTGTTTGGGCGCGCCCAATTAGGCGAAAATTCATTAAAATAAAATATGAAAATCGTATCAGACGAAGCCGATAACATTTGTCATTACGCGGAACTTCAAAAGCGGTTCGCGTTGGGATCTCGTTAATTTAATAACTCACTTTTTAACTTAACTCAGATACACGGGGATTAAAAGTTATTTTTAAGGACCCTATTCGATACTTTAAGAAGCCGGCAGATTTAGATTACGAGGGGTCTTTTAAATTTTGTATATGAAATGAATGAATGTTATGTGGGCGGGAAAAGTCCCATGCACTTAGGCCACCTTGCTGGGCCCGTTGTACCCCACTATCCATTGTATCAGCCGTGAAAACCCGCCGCCTTGGCAAAGGAGCAGATTTTTCTGGGTTGAAACTTTTTGACATCGTCAGGGCTAAGCACACAGCTTCCCAAAAGTGACATTCTCATCGCGGCGGACACTACTAGTCTTCAACGATTCCCAGAATGCTACGGTGTTAAGGCGACAGTGTCCTGGCAAGAGCCCTGTTGCCAGTCTCATATCTTTTCTCCCTAGTATGAGAAAAGACCTCGCTCTGGAGGCGCTCACCTCCCCGATAAGGAGCTTGGCCTGTCTCATTCCGTCTGTGTCTTCCCAGAGTACCTGAGAGCGCCTGTTCAAGTCACATTTTAGTCTCATCATGGCAAGACACTCCGCGATGCCCACCATGGGTTCCGGCCCTAATGGATCAGCTGATGACCCCCTTCTAAAAAGTTGGTCAGGCTCCTCGTTTCGAAGAATGCCCTCATGTCCTAAAACCCAGAGGAGATCAACCTTGTTGTGTCCTGCCAGGGTTTTTAGTATGTTCCTACACTCAGCTACAAAGTTTGTATATACAGCTGGAACTAAACAATAGATAAATTTTAAAGGCTTTACAGTTTCTCGAAGTATTCTCCACGAAAATTATTGCACTTTTGTATGAGATCGAACCAGTTGTCAAAGTTGTAATTCCACTCGTTTGTTGGTACTGTCAAAATAGCACTCTTGAAGGCGTAGACTAATTATTATTATTATTAAATTTTGTCCTCGCACTCCATTCTTGATTTTCGTAAAAGTATAGAAATCGTTGGGACTTATGTCAGGACTGTATGGAGGACAGTCCAACAATACAACGGCTTGTTGCGTTAAAAATGTAACGGTTTTTGGTGCTCTGAGCAAACTTGTATTGTCTTGATGGAGCACACTCCGCGATGTCCCCCATGGGTTCCGACCGTACTGGATCAGCTGATGACCCCATTCGAATAAGTTGGTCAGCCTCCTTGTTTCCAAGAATGCCCTCATGTCCTGGAACCCAGAGGAGATCAACCTTGTTGTGTCCTGGCAGGGTTTTTAGTATATCCCTACACTCAGCTACAAAGTTTGTATATACAGCTGGAACTAAACAATATATAAATTTTAAAGGCTTTATTGTTTCTCGAAGTATTCTCCAAGAAAATTATTGCACTTTGTATGAGATCGAACCAGTTGTCAAAGCTGTAATTTCAGTCGTTTGTTGGTACTGGCAAAATAGCACTCTTGAAGGCGTAGACTGCTTATTCTGGCGACTCAAATTTTGTTCTCGCGCTTCACTCTTGATTTTCGTAACAGTATAGAAATCGCTGGGACTTATGTCAGGACTGTGTGGAGGACAGTCCAACAACACTACGTTCGGGGTTAATTTTTTAAAGCTCAGCGATGACTTTTGCAAACAAATGGGGATGTACCAGTCTTTGGATCTTCTAGAGGAATTATTGCTACTTGACCTGCTTTTGAGACAAATGTCGCGACCATTTTTATCGATAGACTTTGAGAACAGATGAGTTTTGTTGGCTTTTCTTCATCTTGAAACACCGAAACAGACCACTGATGTTTACTTTCGGGTTCATATGAGTAAATCCATGATTCAACACCACTGACAGTGCTGTACACGTTTTTCGAGTTTTCCGCCTTAAAGCGGTCTAGAGTTTCCTGACACCAATTGACCCTAGCTTCTTTCTGTTCCTTGGTTAACAGATGCGGTATCCTGCGGGAAACTAATTTTCTTACCCCTAATTCTTCATGCAAATTTTTTGTATTTAGGTCTTTGGAATCCCTAATGAAGCATCAATCTCGCGATATGTCACATGTCTTTCTTCCGTGATGAGCATGCGGACAGCATCAATGTTTTCCTGGGTGACAGCCGTTTTTGGTGAATCTGTAGTTGGATCGTCGCTACGCTAATCTGTCCCCGTTTGAATTCTCCTTACCAACAAAAAACAGTCTACTGATCTGGTGCTTCATTACCGAAAACAGAAATAATCTCGGCAAGGCATTCTTGTTCCTTCCAAAATTGTAAAAAATTATAGCCTGAAAATATTCCTGGTTCAAATCAATTTTTCGACTAATTTGTCATCTTAAAAAAATCACTGTAGCTATAAAACTATAGGCAATTATTAGCGATGGACCGTCCGTTTATTCGTCCTCTTCCTTTAAATGCGAGAATCTAACAGAAAATACAAAATATCATATGTTTTCATTGTTGTTTTAACCAAAGATAACCTACCTCTAGTTATTAAAGGTTAATAAAACAATGAAAATGTATGATATTTTGACGTTTCTTGGGTAAACGCTCTCTGTTATATTCTCGAATTTAAAGAAAAAGAGGGAATAACCAAACGATCCATCCCAAGGTCTGTAGAGAATAGGTTACCTGGTAGCTTTCTGACCAATCAGAGCCAGTTGTAGAACGCGGCGTCACCCGGATTGCCCATTTAAATAAAAAACATTTAATATAGGAAATCTCCAAGTTTTTTGTGTTCCTTTATTGACTTAAATTTAAATATGCTTTGTTATTTTTTTAAACTATCTTTTATAACAATATTCAGAAAATACATCAACTAACTCAAATATAAAACTTAACGAATATCAAATATGCCAAATCCACAATGACTTGGTTAGCCCTTCGCTTCTTAAGTCCGTTAAAATAACTACAAGTAGAAACTATAAGTAAACTAAAACAAGTATTTACAGTTTTTAAATAAATATAGTGCGAAAAAATATCATAAATGTAAAAAATAAGGCATCAAAGAATAAAAATACTTAAAAACACATGTAAACATAGCGCTCTAATCAAATCTTGGCACTACAAATGACGCGCTGTCACCTCTCACACCGCTTCGACCATAGAGTTACCAGGCAACCTATCCTCTACAGACCTTGGGTCCATCCTTTGCACTGGCGTTTTGAATTTAGGTTAGGTAAAGATTGAGGGTAAGTTTTAGCAATGACATTCGATCAGTGCCGCTCTCTTTGTTCTTATATGCTAAATATAAACGACATCCCTCGTACAAAGAAGGCAATAACTGAAGAATTTTAAGGATGCCTCTTGTTAGAATTAACTAGAATAATTACAGCGAAATCCCAGGCTAGGTTTGTTTCAAGTGTTAATTATTTTTAATTTGGCAACGTGTTCCTTTAATCTTGGCTATAGATTATCGTAATAAAACTTAATTTTGAATATACCTACCATGAAAAGTTTTAGAACTATTCGGGATTATTTCATGTGCTCTTATTTAAGATAAATTTTTTTAGACGTTTACCTACAGGGTTAATAAACCTAGATCTTGTATCGGAAAAAGCCGCGTGTTCGAATATAAACAGATAGAAAACTAAATGAGAAACAAAGAGACGGACATAGTTGGAGTTTTACACTACATCCCACTAAGCACAAAAAATCTCAAAATGTATTTTGTATGTAGACAATGTTTTTTATTAGATATGGCCGAAAATGTATTATTTGGGTGTATTTTGACCTATCTTAGCAATATCGTCATGATTCTGTCTGTGTGTGTATTATTTTTGTCCGTAACACGATAGTTCCCAAACCGCCGAACTAACCCAATTTTCATAAAATGGTATTCGGTACTCTAACGAGCGGATTAGATTTTGGTCAAAATCAATTGTTGCTAACTAAAGAAAGGGTCTTGACAATTAAAAAATTTTTAAAATGCTAACTTCTTAATGAATCGTCGAATCGATATGCCATTATCGTAGACTACATTTTGCTCAATAATTTGTGTTATGTCCAAAAGCTTCGTAAGAGCTTTTCCTGAGACATTTACAAAAAACTGTTTTCAAGGCTAATATATCATGGCTTCACTTGCAGTGTGCTAATAGGTTACCTAGGATGGAACCGTTTATTTTAGTCCACAGTTATTTCAATCGATTCTTTTTTATGTATTGTGAATATAACGGTTTTCCTCATGAGCGTCTACTCCAAAGATTTTCTGCGATGATATTGGTTGAGAGACGACAGTCAACTGATATTCAATTCTTATTAATATTAGTGAACATCTATTTTAATAGACTCTCCTGAAAACAGTTCAACTTTCATATACCACGGATATCATCAAAAACCTCTTCACGCTACTCACAAACCTGTTATTTATCACCCCCGAGAATTAATATTGAAAACTTCTCACCGCTGCGCAGAGAATGCAACATTTTTTTATAACTATAACTCTGTTCAGGATTAATTCAATATTTTTAACTTCAGCTTATCAGCAAATAAGAAAGTGCGTTTAACTCAGATATAGTTTTCTTTCCTGTGTTTTTTCTTATTAACCGATCTTGCTTCGCTTTTTTAAATACTTATTGTAATCTTAAATTAATATGTATTGCTGTACACAAACTAATAGCCAATATATATTGCGAAGCAACAATATTAGTCAAAATCCACGAAGAAACCAAGCCAATCGGCACAAGAAGAGGTGTTAGGAGGATGACACAATATCCTCTAAACTATTTAACTATTTAAAAACTTAGATTGGGATAAAATAGGCATTAAAGTAAGCGGACAATACTTAAACCACCTGCTGACGATATTGCCTTAATAGCAGATAGGAAAAAAGAACTGGAAGAACTCGATACAGTAGCTGAAAATTTAGGCCATAATATGAACTACACCAAAACTAAAATCATAGCAAGCACAGATAAAGAAATCATGATCAGAATAAACCAATAAACAATAAAACAAATAGAGGGATATCTAAATCTGGGATAAATTATCAAACTCAAGAAAAAGAAGACCAAATGGCTAAAATCAACACACGAGTAAGATGGGCCTGAGCAGCATTCGGTAAACAAAGCTACATATTAAAAAATAAAAAATATCATCAGTACCTCAAAAAAGTGTATAACCAATGTATCTTTCTGTACTCACATATGGATCCCAGACCTGGACACTTAACAAAATCAAACATGGATAAGTAAACAAAAGCTCAAAGATCAATGGAAATTCAAATGTTATTTCAGAGGACAGGTAGCAAAAATTAAAATGTAAATTTACCCGTCATATCAGACCGAAAGAAGACCGATGGAACAAAAGTATTGTAAACTGGAGACCTTGAGAAAATAAAAGAGGTGGGGGAATACCCCAAATGAAATGGGCGGACGATTTGAAGAAACATGCGGGGACAAGACTCGATGAATTACAGACATAAAAGAGTGAAAGATATTAGGGGGGGCCTATGCGCATCTCCAGGATGCCGGTTCGGTTCGGTTCGGTTTGGTTTCACACCCTCTAGGATCCCGGGAAAGTCAGGAAAGTTTTTTTTTTTTAATATATATATTAGGATGAGGTTACCGGGAGTGGTAAGTTATAAGACGCTATTTTGAAGCAGCGCCATTTTGATGCGCGCTATTTTGTAGCAGCGCTATTTTGAGGCAGCGCCATTTTGATGCACGCAATTTTGTATGGCGCAATTTTGTATGGCGCTATTTTGTAGCAGCGCTATTTTGTAGCAGCGCTATTTTGATGCACGTTATTTTGTAGCAGCGCTATTTTGTAGCAGCCCTATTTTGTAGCAGCGCCATTTTGAAGCAGCGCTATTTTGTAAGGCGCTATTCTGTAGCAGAGCCCTGCAAGTTTTTCCACTCAATAATTAGATGTATTTCTTTGGAGTGATGTAAATAAAACAAAGTCAAATAAAATAACACAATTTCCATAAATTCTCTAGTTTTTCATCTATGTATTATATTCATCATCATACGTGCAATAAAAAAACACACAGGCTATTGACATTTGGAATATGGCAAAGGGCGGTTTTGTATTTATAGTCGGCAGCCAGGACATAACGGCGGCCATGATTTAGACCGCTTTTTGCCTATAAATGCCGCAATTTGCGGCTTACGGCCGAAACAAACAGATTGTGGGTGAGGGTGCGTAAACAAACCCATGAAATTATACAGAATTCTGGACAAATCAGAAGTACATCCTTAAGGGTATTGTTTATTATTATTTTCAGGTTCGCTGTATTTCATAAAAGTTGTATTCGGGTAATATGTCCTTTGAGCCACTTACATCAAAACAATTCATATTTTGTAACTGGAAACAAATTTGCTAAACTGGTTTTACTTTTTAAAAACACACTGTTTAATTTTAATTTCTAATGATTTTCTATATCGATATCTTTCGATTGCGGTGGTATTTTGTCTCTTTGTTTGGATCGTTTAAAGCTCAGAGTTCAGACCAATCAGCGGCAAGCTAAGAACGCCTAGAGAGCAGGGTGGCTTGGCTGAGATAAGAAAATCCTTAGAGAAAACATTTTTTAGTTGGGTTTTGTTCGAACCACTTCTTCAACTGGGGAAATTTATCAATTATTTTAACTTTGTATAAAGCTATTGCCTTTATTATTCATAATTATTTTGGTCTTTTCTTTTAGTGTTTATTTTAATTTTAAAGCTTTTCATTATTACTGTTTACATAGCGTAGGTGGCAACCCTTCTTCCGTCTAGAGCGTCTGTGCCAGAATGGGTGGCTGAATAAAAACTCACCAACACGCCTGGCAAGCGTGGTGTTTTAATGAAACTACCTCCCAATGGAGAAATCATGGCGAATTTTAAAACTAAAGTAAATAGTCGGCAGGTGGGAAGGAATCACTCCGAATCCCACACCTCTATGGTCTGCCTCACGGAATCTGGGGGAGGCAAAAATTTGCTTATGAAACATTCAAAAACAAAACAAAAACAAATAAAACCAACAATAGCAACCTATAATATTAAATTAATGAACACCGACGAAAAAATTGATGAACTGCAGAAGGAGCTGACAAGACTAAAATGGGACATTGTAGTCTGGTCAGAAACCCGGCGAAAATCAGAAAACCGGATAAAACTGAACTCCGGTAATTTACTATACCATAAGGGTAATGAAGATAACAACAACTTCCAAACTATTAAAGGAATCTCAGATCGCGTTGCCTATCTTACACTAAAAATTAAAAGAACATCACTTAAAGGTATCCAAGTATACGCCCCCACTTCTACCTACGATGACGAGCACATCGAGGCATTCTATTCTTCAAAGCTATGGAAGAACACACAATGTTAATAAGTTTTCTATCTAAATATATGTAAAAAGACTTAATAATAACTAAATTTATATAAAAACCAAACCCATAAATTAACATAATTTTCTTTTTTAAATGTTAGTACTGAATGAGGAACAACAAGCTAAGTGGTCAATGGAAATACCTTTAAGAGAACTTTTACCGAATCTAACCAAGTTTATGAGTTTACAAATGCCAAGTCTAAGTACGTTTGTAAACAATTAGGAAATTATAGTATTACGTCGAATTTTTTACCTTGTAGCTCCCCAGCTTTAATAGAATCTAGGAAATCGGAGCTATCTTTAATACGTTAGTTGGAAGAAGCCTGATGTCCTTACCTGAAAATCCGTTATTAGACATACCTTAAAGTCTATGCGTTCCCGAAAATTCAAATTGCCATTTAACATTTTTGGAGGAGATTCCAATTTGATCAGTCGCGGTGATGGTCCACCCATTTTTCCAGAAAACCTCAAATACAAGAGAGAAATTTTCGTGTAATCCACATTTGAGCAAAAAATTGTATTTTGTATCAGTTAAAAACATCACTCCTTACCATCTCATCTGCAGCTGGCTCGAATGGGGTGATAGAATTTAGGGTTAAACAAATTTCCAGACTACATTCCCTAATAATATAACACGTAATACTCTGCTGACCATCTGCAGTAGGGATGAGAATAACATTATCGTTCCAAAAAAATAACGTTTTAAAATAACGTTACTTTATACGAGCGCGCGGGGCGGCGATGAAAAAGAGTTTTTTGTTCTCGAGTATTTAATATAACCTTTGTTTATTATAGCAACCGAAACAAACACTGCCTTACTTTTACTGTAACTGTCAAAAATAGAACTGCCTTTATAATCTCCTCTTACGCTTACTTCAGAACTGTAGCACAACCTGGTGGTAATTGCTATTCCATAATCCGATTACCTTAGAGCTAAGTACGCAACAGCTAGAGTTTAAAAAATAGGATTTTTCGTTATTCTGTGATTTCGTAAGTGACTTTGGAAAATATCCAGGAATCAGGAAAAATACGGCGTTTGTGCCGAGGCGCTCGATGTAAAAATTTTACGATTTGTGTGAGGGTTGATTTGCGTAAAAAGGGGTGAATCGATACCCTTCGAGAGGCCATCGACGTTTTGTTATTTTCTTTTTATGGCCCTTTTTTACACCTTTCGATTTCGATGCCGTAAGAATCGACGCTTTATGGTTTTGGCGTCGTCGTTTTGTGTGCCGGATTATTTTTTGAATACAATCCGCGACACTCAGTTCGTCAAAAAAGGTGCCACTCGTTTTCATTTTTCCATTTCGCGAACAAAAAGATATAGCAGGGGACTTAGTCTGGTGATTGTGCACACGTATTGATAGGATTCAGTCGTCATCCATCATCACCACAATTTTGTTGTGCCCAACAAATAAACTATCTTTTATACGAGTGATAACGATTGGCATATACCTAGTTATTTTCGTTTAACTTTTAATAGAAAACTTTTACTTATGATTACGTTTAGTTTTAGACAACCCAAAGTCATTTCCGCGCATATTATCACCCGGTTCAATACGGCCTGACCGATAACGCCAAGTTGTGTCAGTACACCAGTGCACTAATTTAAGGTGCACATAAACTTTAACAGCCAACGATAACCGTTGATGTGGGTGGCCTCACGGGGTTGCGGGCGGCATGGATCGCCGCAATTAATTCATAATAGCACGAACCGAAGTAAGACCTAGATTCTGCGTACTCTAAAATTCTATACGGCCATATATTCCTCTTTCTATATTTCGTGCACAAGATTTTAGTTATTTTTTTTTATCTCTGTTTTGTTAATTAAAAAAAAATGGCACCAACAGGCGCGTACAACGATTCATAAGTCCTAATTATTCTGGGTGTTAGAGAAGCTTTATTTTTGTTGAACATGAAGTTTTCAATTAATGTGTGAATACTACGGTACTTTAATAAATTATAAAAAAATTACGCCCTTATTCTGGCTCATGCCTAATTAAAGAATAAAAGGTTTTCGCAAAAGCTAAAGAATAAGTTCAATGCAAAATTATTTACCAGGTAGTCCATTAAATAGCTTATTGACTAATTTGAAAAACTAATAAAAATACTCTGCCAATATATGGGCCCTAAGCTCACACTAGGTACTATAGTTATAGTGTACGTGTGAGCTAATATAACTAAAATCTGAAATATATCTTATTCAACTTCAGACTAAATTACCTTTTGTTTGATACCACACAAGCCATGTTTTGACTTAAACTCAAATTTTTAAAATCTACCCCCACCCTTAAAAAACAAAAACTAAAATGTATTTTGTTAAACTCCGGACTCAATTACCTTTCGTTTGATATCACACACGCCATATTTTCACTTAAACTCTAATTTTTAAAATATACCCCCACCCTTTTTTTTAAATAAATTAAAATGTATTTTGTTTAACTGCAGACTCAATTACCTTTTGTTTAATATCACACACGCCATATTTTCACATAAACTCTAATTTTTGAAATCTACCCCCACCCTTTTATTTGGTTTGTGTTTGGTGGATTTTGTTCATTTTTTAATGGGACCATCTCGACCCAAGACCCAGCCTAGGTACCAAATTTCATTAAAATCGGCCAAGCGGTTTTTGAGTTATGCGCGTTGGTCGTTACAGACAGACATACAGACACACAGGCAGACAGACAGACAGACAGACAGACAGACAGACAGACAGACAGACAGACATACAGACAGACAGACAGACAGACAGACAGACAGACGGCGCAACAAAAAAGTTTCAAAATCATCTGAAACGCAAAGATATATAAAAAATTTTGAAATCGGGGCAACTTTTTTTTTCTCGAAAAAAATAGGATCATCATAGCTCACACTACTATAGTATAGGATATGTGTGAGCTAAAATTAACGGATCCATGACGGATCTGATACCTTCCTAGCTAGCCTATTCGCACACTTTAAGTGAAGTCATGATATATCAGCCAGTTTTTTGTAAATATCACAGAAACTGAAGCTCCTACGAAGTTTTTGGTTATAAAACAAAATGTAGCCTACTAAATTATGAAAACCGCATATTGATGCGATTCTCCGTTAAAAAGTTAGCATTTTTAAAAATTTTTAATTGTCAAAAAACTGTCATTAGCATTTTAACCAGAATCTAATCAGCTCGTTAGAGTGCAAACACTATTTTACCTGAAAATTTTATAAAAATCAGTTTATCGGTTTAGAAGCTATTGTGTTACGGACAGACACACACACAGATATCACGACGATATTGATAAGATAAGTCAAAATACACCCAAATAACACATTTTTGACGTTAGCTGAAAAAAAAATTTGTCGTAAAAAATAATACCTTCTCTAGCCACTGCTACGCGGGCTAGAAAGTAAATAAAAAAGTTTTTGAAGTTTTGATTATAGAAAAAATTTAAAAAGTGTAAAAACTTTTCAATTTTGAATTATTTTTATATAAAAGATGAAAATCATACTACTTAAATAAAAATTTTCATTAACCTGGCAAACGTATTGCCTAATTACTAAAAATATTTTGTTTCATTTTTTAAAAACTATGAATAAATTCCTCTAAAACTATTTTTTTATAAGGGTTCTCAAAATGGGAATATTGGCAGTTAAATCACTGATCACTTAACAAAAGGTCCGTGGTTAAATAGCTGAATTATATTTATTGATTTTTGAGTTATCTTGTCCCAGACAGACGCCGCGCCATCAGAAATTTTGGTGGTTAGGTATTTTTCGACCAAACTTATTTTGGAAAAAAAATAAAAAAGTTTTTTTTTGGCTAAAAAAATAAGTCAACGAAGCATATTTTTTAGCTTCAACTGTTATAAGCGAAAATCTCAGTCAGAGTCAATTCCGCCTAAAAAATTGCTATTTGCCCATATTTCTGCTACTTATCACTATTAAGTATTTTAATATTTTTGAGTACTAAAAATTTCGGGGAGAATTGTTCGTCCCCCTAGGTGCGGTTCTGATTTGTGTTGAATATGTCGTGAGGCAGTGGCGTATATAAGGGGGACCTGGGGGGACCCCCCCCCGAAGCTGAAGTTTTTATAAATATTTTCCACATATTTCATAAATATAAACATAAAATGCGGCCTCATGAGGTCTCCCCCCCCCCCCCAAAACATTTTTCTATATACGCCGTTGTCGTGAGGTAATTTAAAATATGACAATATGAAAAAAAAAGTGTTTTGAAATTTATTTATAGTAGGCAACGCCTTTCTGTCTAAATTGTATACACGCCACTGGTATATGGACACAGGTAGTTAATTAGAAGCGTGTGTAGAAAAGAAAAGCGGGATCAGTGTGTAAAGAGAATAAAGCGGCATTTACATAGGTCGATTTCTGGCCGTGCGGCCACGCCGCACGGCTAAAATTGCCCGTATAAATGGGAAATCGTCTGCGCCGCATGCGACTAGATCGAATCTGCCAAAAATGTTGGGTGCCTCTCGACTTTTGCTGCGCGACCGCAGGTCGCATGCGACCCGTGATTATGTAAATGCTTCATTGTTAGGCGACTCGCAGCCGCGTGATAGTCATTTACGCCCTATTTTGTTTACTATTAAGTATTTGACACATTATTTGATATCTGAAAATGAAAAATAGAATTTGAATCTTCTGAGCTCCATGCCATCAATAAAATATCTGAAACACTGAAAAGTAGGCAAAAACTTAAAGTGAAAACTGCATTTTTATAGTAAACGATGCTTTGTCATCCACGACATCTACGCATCAGCTGATCTATTTATCAAGAATTCCTTCATGCACTGTTTGAATTCCACAGCACGTAAAAAACCTGTTCTCCCCAACATTTTCAACAAATATGACTATTCCCTTGCGATT
Source organism: Aspidapion aeneum (assembly GCA_963576565.1). NCBI lineage: Eukaryota > Metazoa > Arthropoda > Insecta > Coleoptera > Brentidae > Aspidapion > Aspidapion aeneum. The sequence goes on from OY755043.1 coordinate 28,802,613, forward strand.
TTGGTCGCCCCGTGTACACGCGATGCGACTTGCCGAACTGCAAGTAGTGCAAGTCGAGGCGACTTATCGCACGGCAAAAATCGATCCACGTAAATCCCGCTTAACAATCCAATGATATGTACTAATGCAGTTTCCGAATGTGGAGTGGCCAGCCACTAAACAGATCGATCGGTCAGTCGGAAATATCCGCAGTTATTTAATTTGCAAATGATAGGAGGCTTGTTAATAATAGCTTTTCCATTAAATAGGTCGTTGGCTCCAGACTTCTTTATTATAACATCCATATATCCCACCTTAAGGCGACAAATTCGATTTAGGCAATTTTTTAAGCAAAAGACAACAAGGCAAAATATTTAAATATCAGTGAAAAGTCATAGGAACACCGATTTACTTCTAAAATTGTGGGCCTTACTCAAGGTCTGTAGAGGATAGGTTGCCTGGTAACTTTCTGTTCAATCAGAGCCAGTTGTTGAAGCGGGAAATGACGTCACCGGAGTGCCCATTTAAATAAAAAGCCTTTAATATAGTAGGAATAACTTGTGTTCCGTTATTGATTTAAATGTAAATATGTTTTGTTATTTTTTTTTAAGTGTCTCTAATAACAATATTCATAAAATACATCAACTAACTCAAATATTAAACTTACCTTATACCAAATATCCCAAAGGCACAATGTCTTGGGAAGCTTTTAGTTCGTTAAAGTAACTACAAGTGGAATGTATAGATAAACTAGAATAAGTATTTACAGTTTTTAAATAAATATAGTCCAAAAAAACGCTACAAATGTAAAAAATAAACCACTGAAGATTAAAAATGTAAACAAAGCGCTCTAATCAAATCGTGGCACTACAAATGACGCGCTCTCACCTGTCACGCCTCTTCAACCATGGAGTTACCAGGCAACCTATCCTCTACAGACCTTGGGCCTTACTAAAATTTTAAGGATGACAACGGATGACAAAATTAACCAAATAATTTGATAATCTAGTACAAACAAACAACACATTTTCAGTTTTCACCAGTATTTACTAAAACCTTAAGACGCACTTTAAACCGGGTTTAAGTAAGGACACTCATCGTAAAGGCAAAAGCTTGCTTGACGATGAGTGACCTTAGGTTTAAGTATCAAGTCAATAGGCAAAAAGTCTCGAAACAAAAAGTATGTCATTCCAATTCCTCTACATGTAATAAACCAGCTAATCTGCTACTTTTAATGAATCTTACGATTTTGGTGCCATCTCTTAGCTGTTCTTATTTGTATTTCATCCGTATCCTCCAATCTTTTCAAAATAAGTTTGCATTACTCCAAAGATCTTACGAAGAATTTTCTTTTAAAGTATTTTTAATTCTTATTGACTACAAGTTCTAGCAAAATCCTATAGACGTCCTTTTGAAGGAATATAGACCAAAGTTATGTTTGAAACGAGCAAAAAACGATAAATATAGCGATAAAAAATATGTTTAACACGCAGAAAATATGTTATCTTGTGATTTATCGGAGTTTATCAATTTTCCCACGCAGAATCGATATAAGCATCTAAATCCAGTACAAAGCCTTGGGAAAAGCCGTACCTGGAAAAAGTTTTCCAAACTAAGAATCATGCCACTTTATAGGCAAATATTTTGCACCCGCGAGACAAGCCGGGACACGAAAACGAATCACAAAGTTCCCGCAACCCATAAATCTTTTGACTCTTCTCCTAGTCTTGCCTGTTTTTTGCTCTGTTAGAAAGTTAGCTTATTGTACGAGTAGCTCACTTTATACATGGTGATCACATACAAGTTTACATTTAGTGCAGTCAATTCTACTTCTCAAGTTTAGGTCAGGATTCTGCATGACAGGTGTAGGATTACTTTTTTTCCTTGCCCGCTATTCTAGCTTTCTCTTCATTCCCACCAAGCACAAAATCGTAAAAAACGTTAAATAAATGTTGAAAAAAATGTTTTTTTTCTAGCACAAATTTGTGTTTAAATTAAGTCAACTTTGGATATTAAAAAAACATTTAGAAAATCCTAACGAAACTTTCATGTAAAAGCATTACCAAAAATATATTTCTTAATAACGTTAAGAAACCAGCATTTAAAAAACCATAATTTTACTAACATTAAAAATAATAACATCAATATATGGTTTTTTTTTTATAATGTTTTTCCTAGATCTCATTTCTAACGTTGAATTTAAGATATATGAAGTTAATAAATGTTTTGTTTTTTAAACATTAAAAAAAAACTATAGAGGGCGCTTCATATTCCCACTACCAGAACGGGCCATTGCCATTTTAAGTTGCGTTTCGCTGCGAGTTGATACGAGTCGGTGCTTTGTGTAATTTTGGTTAAAATATTTGCCTTTTCTAGAAACAAACATGGCAAATTAAAAGCACAATTATTAATATTGAGATTGAACAGATATTTGAATCGGAATATTACTCTAGTTGTGTGGGAAAGATGGTATAGTTAAAGAACAACAAATATTTATGCAGTGATTTAAATGAAGGACCACAAAATAAGGTAAGAAGGTAAACACAAAAGTAAAAAAATGGTTTTGTATGAAATATCGCATACCTTTGTTATAGGTAATCAGACAGGGAGTGCGACAATTCGCCGCGGACAATTAGCCGCCGTACCTTAAGCCGCGTATTCATTTGGTTGTTTGAGGCACGTACTTTAAAGGTGTGGCTAACAGCAACAGGCATGAACCCGCGGCACGGGACACCATCCGATCAGATTGCGAATTTCAAACGAGCATTCAGTTGAATATTGTTTGCCTTGTATTTATCTGAGCATGAATGAGAACGAGGCATTCGTTTGGCCTCGTAGCAAGGCACTTACTACAAAACTATTGTTTATATAGAATTTTGAATTTTATTTTCAGACGCTACGGATCCAAATTACCTTTACTGAGTTTCGAGTTCACGAAAACCTCAACGGACTCTTGCTGCTCTGCGTTTTCATTGTTAAAAAAACATTTATTTTTTAATGTTAGAAAAACATTTCTTTCACTGTTAAACACTTTAAAAAAACGTTAGTTGTGAATTATTTTTAATGTTAGAAAAACATAAGATTATTAGCTCACACATATACTATACTATAGTAGTGTGAGCTATGGTGATCCTAATTTTTTCGAGAAAAAAAAGTTGCTCCGATTTCAAAATTTTTTATATATCTTTGCGTTTCAGATGATTTTGAAACTTTTTTGTTGCGCCGTCTGTCTGTCTGTCTGTCTGTCTGTCTGTCTGTCTGTAACGACCAACGCGCATAACTCAAAAACCACTTGGCCGATTTCAATGAAATTTGGTACCTAGGCTGGGTCTTGAGTCGAGATGGCCCCATTTAAAAATGAACAAAATCCACCGAACACAAACCAAATAAAAGGGTGGGGGTAGATTTAAAAAATTAGAGTTTATGTGAAAATATGGCGTGTGTGATATCAAACGAAAGGTAATTGAGTCTGCAGTTAAATAAAATACATTTTAATTTATTTAAAAACAAAGGGTGGGGGTATATTTTAAAATTTAGAGTTTAAGTGAAAATATGGCGTGTGTGATATCAAACGAAAGGTAATTGAGTCCGGAGTTTAACAAAATACATTTTAGTTTTTGTTTTTTTAAGGGTGGGGGTAGATTTCAAAAATTTGAGTTTAAGTCAAAACATGGCTTGTGTGGTATCAAACAAAAGGTAATTTAGTCTGGAGTTGAATAAAATATATTTCAGTTTTTAGTTATATTAGCTCACACGTACACTACAACTAAAGTACCTAGTGTGAGCTTAGGGGCCCATATATTGGCAGAGTATTTTTCTAACGTCCGAAAACGGGTTATTAAGCTTTTTTTTCACTATGAATATGATGTTAGAACTAAAATCCAACCTAACGTTATGTTTTTAAATTAAACATTATTTTGACGTTATTAAAATGCTTTTGTGTTTAGTGGGTTGTAAACAGTTTTACAATAAAATTATACGTTTTTCACTTCTCCAACATTCACCACAAGGATACGAATTAACCTTGTTTAAAACACGTCCTGACTAAGGTAACTGATAATGAATGTTCTTCATGAGGAGCGCAGCACTCATTATTAGTTACCTTAGTATTGGCAAGCTGCAGGCACAGTGATATCATAACAAAAACATTTCATGTATAAAAAAGCCAAGTACGCGAAAATGGTATTCCCTTAAAAGAACTGATATAAAAGTAAAGTTTCTCGTTGATATGGAGAACTCAAGCGTGGAAGGATGGGTCTTAGCGACGATCCAAGGCCAGGTGCACCAAAAACGGCTGTCATCCAGGAAGGTATCCATACTGTGCGCATGAATCGCGAGAATGAGCTTCATTAGGGATTTCAGACACCTCAATTTAAAAAATTTTGCATGAAGAATTAGGGGCAAGAAAATTAGTTTCCCGGATACCTGGATACTGCATCTGTTAACCGATGCACAGAAATAAGCTGTTGGTGTCAGAAAACTCTAGACCGCCTTAAGGCAGGAAACTCGAAAAACGTATACAGCATTTTCAGTGGTGATGAATCGTGAATTTACTCATATGAACCCAAAAATAAAAGTCAGTCGCCGGTTTGGGTATTCCAAGGTGAAGAAAAGCCAACAATCCGTTCTCGAAGTGTATCCAAAAATATGATCGCAACAATTGCCTCAAAAGCAGGTCATGTAGCAACAATTTCTCTGGAACATCAAAGGACTGTTACTGCCGATTGGCACGTCACCATTTCTTTGCCGAAAGTCATCGCTGAGTGTCGAAAAACGAACCCCGAACGACGAATCATCCTCCAGCAAGACAACAGAACGTCGAATAGGGTGTTTGACAGTAGTAATAAATAAATATATATTGATTTTTAGATATCTGTTTAGGTCTTGGGAATGCTAAAAACAAACTTTTTTGTTAAATTTTTTCTCAAATTCATAGTTCTTTTAATTAAATATATTCATTGAATTATGACAATTAGCCACGTGATTCAAAACAGGTGGTCTACCAGTCAGCTGCGAGTGACGTCACAAAACAGTAAACGCCGCGAACGAACCTATTTTCTGTGTTTTTTTGTTATGGTAGGTAATGTTTGCTTTGGTTTAAATTGCGAATTATCGTCCTAAATTAGATTTTATTTTGTGTTTTGCTTATAAAAAACATTTTCAATGGAAAACAGATTCTCCAAAGCCGATATCTCTAACTTGCCAATGCTGAACTCCTTTATGGTGGCAGGCTTCTTTGCCAACAACAGTGATTTTTGTTCTGCGGAATTTAGAAAAGTTAAAATGTTGATGTAAGTATTCGATGAGTTGTTTTGTATATAACTGAAAGTCTTTTTACGTTATTCTTCGCCTACTTTTACCCATTTAGATTTTGAGGTTAAGTTATATGTTTTGCTTTTTTGTTTAATATGCCACTTACAATAGATTCATTATCTGAAAAAAACAAAAATAAAAATCATGTAATAAACCGAGGGAGGGACAGGTAGGCAAAAAGTATACAACGACCAGCAATACTTGAAGTATTGCATATGTTACACTGCATAGTCCTAAAAGGTGCCTAGCACCGCCTAAAAATTTGTACACCTTTCTGCCTATTATAGTTGTTCACCCCTCGGTTCACCCCTTAATAAACACAACCTCAAAAATTTCATCGTCATATAGATATATATATATATTATAGACAAAGTAAGAAAAATTAATAGAAATAATTTAGCTATACTCACATCAAAGTGATCTTCACAAATGTAAAGTGAAGATGTATTAGATAAGGCCCTTGGGTCTCTTCGAACAAGTTCTAGCCACTTTTTCCGTTATTTTACTGCTGCAGGCATTAATAAATAGTTTTTTAGGTATTTTTATGCTAGTATTCACTCAGGCACTACACACCACTTATAGGACATTTTTTTACATAAAAAACAGTAAAAACACAGACTAAATACAAATAAACACTTAAGTGCCGTGTATCTGTCCGCGAGTTTACTGCGCTGTGACGTCATTGCAATGCCATTCTAGAAATGAGCGTTTTAGCGGCAAATTCAAATCGAAAATTAGAAAACTTGATTTTAAATGTGTTCCATGATAAAATATACTATTTTAACAATTTTGCATAGCAAATTATGGATCTATGTATCATTCTAAACTATTTTCTAAAATTTGTCAAATACCCTATTGTTGGACCATCGCCCACATTCCTGACCTGTCACAACGATTTCTATACTTTTCAGAAAATTAAGAATGGGCTCCGTGGTCAAAGATTTCAGTCACCAAACGAAGCAGTCGACGCCTCCAAGAATCCAATTTTGACTGTACCAACGAGTGGAATCACATCTTTGACAACTGGTTTGAACGCATGCAAAAATAAACGGTAACGTTTTTAAAAGTTATCTACTCTTTTATTCCACTTGTATATGCAAAACTTAAAAGAAACCCCTCGTACTTGTCGGTATTCGTCCTGTAGCTATACCACTATCAGCAGCGTACGTTCAGTGTTCGGTGTAGCTAGATAGCTATATGTATGTATATGGCATACCTAGCTATTCGATTTGAGGGCAATAGATTTTAGTTAGCGGACGGCATTCGGCGCAAACCAAAGAGGAGGATGCAAGCAACGAGATAAAATTGCTTTTGTGTACGTCTGGCTTGTCTTTGAATTAAATTCCTTCTTTTATATATCAGTTCCGCCTAAAAAAACAAGAAAAGCCTTTCTTTTCTCTTTTATGTGTAATTTTTTTTGCGATATTGATGGATTTCTTCACAAATAAAGCTGTTCACGTTCGCTTTTAAAATATATATTTTTTAAGCCGACGGGAATACAAGCATTTTCGGTACAATTTTTAATACGAAAAGTGACACTTTCCCGTCCTTTGAAAAACTTGGTAATAAACCAAAAAATCGAAAAATCTATTTTAACTGTTTTTTTTTTATCCGGAATCCTACGATTTGCAATTTTGCAAACTTGATTTGTTATTTTCTAAACTACGAGGTGTGGCTATTAAATAACGAGACTGGTGATAAAACATGTTATTTTGATATTGGGACCATGCGAATCTTCCATTTCTTTCTTTTCAACAGTGCTGGAAGTCTCTTTCTGTCAGTTCCCTCAGGGCGCGCGCCGGTCTTTCATTCGCAGCTTCAACAGACTCAAATCTTGTTACTTTTAATGCAAATTTTATCTTAGGAAAGAGATTGAAGTACAAGATCCGGCGAATAAGGTGGGTGGTCTAACACTGGGATGTTGTACTTAGCTAGAAAACTCTTGACGGACATTGTCTTAATAAAGAAGTCATGACTTCTCCTGCCACAATTCGGGTCGCTTTCTCCTAACTCTTTCACGGAGATTAAAAAGAACATAAGGATAATAATGTTAGTTAACAGCTTCACCTGCGGAAGCCCAGCGGATTAATCTTTTTGATCGAAATCGTTCGTTAATTCCATCTAGATCTAGGGGAGGTAGGTCTGAATCGTTCGGTAATTCTGCTCAGACTAGTCGGACGTAAATCCCGTACATTTTGATCGACGAAAAAGATTAATCTGAGATTGTGACGTATGTTGTGAATTTGTTTTGTTTATAAAAATAATTTTTTACGTAAAAAGATTGAAATCGAATTATTTGATGTTGAAGACAACAAATTATATAAATTTCACAGGAAAGTTTTGTCAAAATTATAGCTGGGCGTGAGTTGCAATATGTACATAATATTAAAGGTTATAGCCATTTATAAAAATTTGATCGATTTGATTTGGACCGTTGGTTAATTCATATTTGCTCAGGCTAATCTGTAATCCGTCACGTTTGAGATGCGAATTCCGAACGCAGCTACAATTCCATGAATTTAATATAGATTTACTCATTCTCGGTTTTTTTCCTCTTGGCCAAGTTGTTTCAGTGCATGGATTGCCGTTTTATTTCAGGATCATTGGTAAAAAACCAATAAGTTTGAGTCATTTTCATTCGCATTCAAAGTGTCAATACAAATAGTTTTGCGAGCTTCTTGTTCCAATGTGAGGATTTTAGGCACCAGTTATGCACACACTTTTTGCATGTTAAAATTTTCATATCAAATTTGCCGCACACTTTTTTTTTCAATTCCTATAGATTTAGCAATCGCACGAATACTTAGCCGACTGTCAGAACAAGCTTTTTCGATATTTTTTTTAGTTTTGGACGTGGAAAGGCGACCCAAGCCTGAATCATCTTCAACCTTTTCTCGGCCATCTTGAAAACGCTTAAAACACTCAAAAACAGGTGAAGCGATAAACATTCATTGACATACACTTGTTGTAGTTTTTCCAGGTTTATGTAAAATTTCACAATTCGTTGCTCTATTATAACATTGATCATTTTTACGGCAAAACCAAAAAACAGCCCCTATACAAACGAAAGCCACGGCTACACTGGTTTGTCTACAGACATGATAGGCATCGCATTCGCATTTACGACAAATATTTCATAGAATAGTTAATTAAAATTTTAATTTTTTCCTGGGGTGGTAGTGCTAAGGTGAGCATTACCACCCCCTTTCAGGAAAACGTGTGGTGTGTGAAAATATTTTTGTTTTCACGACCAATTTACGACAAACTTACGATAATTATTTCATAGATTGGAACTAAGCATTACCACCCCTTTCTAGGAAAACGGGTGGCGCGACAAATTTTCTTCTTCCACGACAAATTTAGGACAATTAATGCAATATTGCGAATATTCAATTTTTCAATGGCAATGATAAGTTTAAGGAGGTTGTCCCGGATCGTGTCCGTTTTACGCAAATCAAAGGACCTCAAGTTTGTCCAAGAATGCTTGCAGGGCGTTCCAACGGTGTTTATAGTGGATTTTCTGGTGTCAGTGACGGACGGCATTTGCACTTGATACAATTTGTTCACTCATTTGTATTTAGGTTGGGAATGATAACAGTGCCGGTTTATCCTATAGGCATTCTAGGCATTTGCCTAGGGCCCGCAGCTTCAAGGGGGACCGCAGGGTCCTGGATCAAAAAGTCAATTTATCTTAAAATTTATTGTGATGGAAAAAAATGCAAGAATAAAATGATTTTTTTTTAATTATTTTTACCTTCCTTGTCCGCGCAGCAATGGCTGGAGAAATTATTGTTTCCGACAAAAAATTTGTTTTTGAGATAGCGCCGAAGACGTGTTAGTTGGGTATATTTTGACTCATTTTAGCAACATCGTCGTGACGTCAATCTGTTTGTCGGTAACACGATAGCTCCTAAACCGATGTTTAAGAAATTTTCAGGTAAAATTCTTTTCGACACTATACTGAGCTGATTAGAGTTTGGTCAAAATCCATTATTGCTAATGACAGTTTTTTGACAGTTTTTCGGCGCAACAGTCGTGGTCGTCGTGAGTTGACTGTAGGAGATTAATGCTGGCGCCGTCCTGGTTCCGACTAAATAGCACTTATAGCAGGTTCCTGGGTTATTATCCCTGGTTCCTCGGCTGGCTGCGTGTCGGCTCTTGGACTACACCTGCGTATATTCTTGATGTTCAATGTCGACTTATATTTTTTGCGTGCATCGCATGGCATGCTTATTCAATGACGGCTGTTGAAGTAAATATACCTATTTTTAAAATTACATTTTTGTAGTACTTAATCACTAATTATTTTAAATGAATCAAAGCATGTGTAGATGAACTTAAATTTTGAACAAAGGCCGGATTTTTCCTGCAAATGACGCCATCATTTGCACTAATCTCCCAACATTTTGAGGATTTATCGCTTTTCACAACTTTTTTTTATCAATCCGGAAATTATTCAGATAGCAACCTATCGCGGCAAAAGTCACGTTCCAGAGTCACGTGATCTCCTGCGCCCGTCATTTAAATCCGCATATATGCGGCCGGATTTGAATTTTTACCGACAAAAACTAACTGCACCCTAATTATTTGGGCGTTACGGCCATATATTTATAGAATAAAATAATATTAAATATTATGTTGCCATGCGTTGAAAATAGGGACTTATTGCAATAGTGCCAGGACTAATTGTGCCGGGCACTATTTTGACAGATTCGCATTGAAAACTGACAGTTGATCTTTCAAAATTGACATAAGACCAAAGTCGAATTTATAAATCCAGTCGTTTATTTTCCAATGATAGTGGCGGCACTATTAATTTTGGCTCTTATAATACACAAAGGACTAATTTTGAAAGCAGACAGCTGTTCTTATAATGCGAAAATGTCAGAATAGTGCCCGTCACAATTATTGCCTGGCTTTATTGCAATCGGTCCCTATTAAATTGGAAAAATACCAGCTACTTACTACGCGGAATTTGCAACAACGCGGAATATACTTGGCAAGTACTTGTCAAGACCAGTGTTCCTAAATATATTGACAGTTTTTACATTTTTAAAAACTTTCAAATTATTTAAGGATACTAGTACACAATAGGTGTCAGTTTCATTTTATTATTTTTGACTTGCACCCGTTTTGGAAAAACACAACTGCAAAACTGGCAGATGAAAATGTTGAAAATCAAAATTCACTAATGTTTTTAGGAGCCGGTGCGCTATCCGGACACATGATTTTTAGGAAAAAAATAAAAATTACCTTAAAATAGACCTTATAAATAACGTTTTTCCGAACTGAATCGAACCAAACCGAACCGAAGAGAAGTGAACAAAGCCAAACCAAACCAAAGAAAACCAAAACTAAACAAAGCAAATCCATCATAACTGAACCCAAACCAAACCTAAATCAAGGCATCCCAGATCTACCAAAACCAACCTTTGTACAAATAAAATCAAACTTATACTATACTAAGCCTAATCGTCATTAAAACATGTCTCGTTATATTGTGCAGATTTGAGTAGGGTTAACGTGGTAATTTCCCCCGCCCCCTAGAAAAAAACTTATTCACTTTTTGTTATTAATTAAAGGGAAAATAGGAGAATTAACCCCCCCCCTACCAAAAAAAATAATATTGCAATTAATTTTTTCATCGATTAGTACCCCCCCTAGATTTTTGCGCTAGTCTGCAAATTCCAAGCAATAATGTAAAAACGTGCCCTTGTTTATATATGTTTAGCCCTTTCAGAAAACTTTGGCGCCGTAACTACGTCGAACATAAAACTGATCCAATAAAAAAATACAACAATTTTTCGAATGAAAAGATAGCGGTAGGCCATAATATCTCGTACTTATATTGTTCGAACCCTCCTTAATTACTTGCTGCGACGTCCCATGTTGCTATGGAAAATTAATGAACAGTCACGTTGCCGAAAATCCCTCAATTTTCACAGTTTTCAAAAACATGTCTGAAATACCAAGGAATAATCTTTCTTTTTTAAAATAAATATATTCTTTTCCTAAAAATAGATCTGTCTGCGATCTTTTTTTAGGGTTGTTTCCAAATATTTAACATTGTATTAAAATATATTACGGTATCCAACTGGCAAAAGAAGTGTTTTTTTAAATGCGGTGTGTTTAGGCAGGAGCCCAGCGACCGAAGCACCTCAAAAATGTTTACAAATTTAAGACAGAACTAGGAAGATATCTTTTTTTTGCATTGCTATGCAAAAGCGGGCGTAAAGTGGTAATTTTGCGCCATAAATAGAATATCGACATTTCGATGAAGTTCCGAATAACCCTCAAACACGTATAGATATAGGGTGTCCAAAAAGTCTGACTGCACCCAAATATCTACTGAACTATTAAAGATAACTCAAAAATATTTGCCAGTATTCGATTGCATCAAGATTTTATGCAAGCGCATTGGGCCGACAACTTAAAATATTTAAATTATAACCCCTATGGAGTGATAGCTCATTTTAAAACTCTTTAAAAAACTAACATTTTGAGATAACTGTCAATTATCTGTGTCGAATCTGTCAAGAGCTATGGACTGCCAAACCTAATTTTTTCAGTTTTTGTCAAAATTAACAAGGTTATTGTATTAAACAAAAACCCTATTGAGTGATACTTTGGTCTTTGAAACACCAACACCATGGCTTAACTGCCACTTGCGTATTTCAAACGCGTCAAAATTTATCGACTGTCAAACTTATTTCTGTACAATTTTTAACAAATTTCAGTGTTTTGTTTTGTCTTAGTATAGCATTTTCGAAAGGTGTTTCAAAAACTAACGTTGTTTACGTTAAACGTGTTTTCTACATTTTTTAACAAACTTCTGTTTGAAATGGTTTAAGATGCCACAATCAAATAAAGATAAAGTTGAAATAATTTGTTTAGGGGAAACTATCTGCAGTTTTATACATTTCTTGTGAGATAAGTGTGAACTATAGCTATCTATTGATAAATTATGTAGATTATAAAAAAGGGTATTACATTTTTCATTTATTTTTTAATATAATAAAATATTTATTATAATTTGCTTAATTACTTCCTTTCTGTTCTTACAAAAATAACTGTTTGAACCCCTGACGCAAAGAACATTTGTTATTTTTCACGCCCTAGCACAAAAATAGGTGCGATTTTTTTTCTAGTTTTTAAATTCTTAATCAAAGCTGGAATTTGAAAGTTTTTAAAAAGTAACACAAAACGTAATCTAATCTAAGATTAGCAAAGTTACCAAAGCTTTGTACTTAGCTGTCTAGAAAACTTCGACTCCTCTTAAATTTACTTCCTCCCAGAAACTCAACTTACCGGCATAGATCAAGTTCCTTATTAGTTGAAAACTTTAATATAATATAAGGGAATTCTGTTATGGATTTTTTTCAATGGCATAACCAGGGGGTGTAAAAGAGGGTTGCTGACCCGCCCTTTCTTATCAGATTTATCAAAATCAGCTAATGAAATTTAAATAGATTATGAATTTGCCCACCTCTCCTTAAGGTAGAAAGGCCATGGAAATCAGAAACCTGGCCCCCAAGTAACATTTTTGGTTAAAATTTCCATTTTGTTGAATAATATGGAATATTTTCCTATATAGTTGAACGATGCGTTTTAGGTCGTACTTATTTGTTAAAAATAATAATTTTTAACCTGTAACTGAACCAAAAACGGCTCTGCCTCTAGGAATTTTAACTTACGTAGCAAGCCAAAAAAGATCTTAACTTTCAAGAAGATTTTAAGGTCAAGATTAACATTGTTTTACAAGCTATGTTGTCTCAAAAATGCCCACGGCAATCGACAAACTTAAACTAGAATAGTAGGTCAGGCTTAGCACAAATTGTATCCTACCGTTGCCTTTATAGCTAAACCGAGTTGGAGGTCTTACAAAGAGGGAAAAAATTAGAAAGTTTTTCCTAAAAGAATTCTTTAAAATTTCTTGTCTATAAATAACGATTTCTTGGGTTATTTGATTCAGTTTATGACATATCCTAGAAACCTTTAATTCAAAGTAATTTTTTTAAGGAAAAATGTTGAAGTTTTGACATATAAGCTGGATACGCCCTTGATTTTTTACTTCTTTGTAAAACTCAACTTTCTAAATAGTATCGCATATACTGGTAATTGTAAGATAATATTATTAGAAAGTTTAGTGGAACTTATAACTTTACTAGAGCTAATAACATCAAATACGGTTCAGACTCTAGTAGAATAAAGCCTGTTCTTGAATTATTGTATCAAGAAGTCGCAAGTGCGGGAGATAAGTTATGCATTTGAAAACAGTGGCGTATAAAAAAAAGTTTCGGGGGGGCCGGGACAGTTTTAAGGGGGGCGGGACAGTTTCGGGGGGGCCGAGACCTCATGAGGTCGTATTTTATGCTAGTTTATGTTTGTATTCATGAAATATGTAGAAAATCTCTAAAAAAATCTAAGCTTCGGGGGGGCCCGGGCCCCTCAGGCCCCCCCTATATACGCCACTGGTTGAAAAGTACATGAAAAGTATAGTCAGTCCCCCACATCAAAGGAACGTTTTCGACAGCGGCCTTTTCATTGGTTGCAAGCCGTTTGCTTTCTCTATCTTGAACACTTAGATTATATATCTTGTCTCACGCACTTGAATATAAAACACACGGTTTTTGGATCAAGTAACTAAATTTAAACATCCTGTATACTTATACAATGTAAAACTACAGAATAACTTGCTAAGCTGAATTTTCTGTGGTAGAACATAGACTTTTGTTTACGTAACTGTTAAAATAGATTTAGTTCTACACATGGGCATAGTCAGGGTGGGGCAGGGTGGGTCACTTCCCCACCCTGGCTTGTCACCTGCCCCATCCTGGCTTTAGCTTATTTAGTAATACGAGAATTAAAGGGCAGCTATAAAATTTAAAATGCGAGAATAGAATGCCTGGAAGAGATCGTTGATTATACTATACTTAGATTCATTTATAATGTCTCTGGAACAACGTTTTTTTGAGGAGAACTTACCTGCTTATTCATGGCTTACGTTACACCCTCAATTAATGCTCAACATGAAGTATAAAGATTTTTTGGAGAAAACTCAATTGTTCTGTGACTTTTATGATTTAAAGGGGTTTTCCGCTGAAACTAAATTGTGGCACAATCAGTGGGAAATAAAATTTGGTCAAAAGCGAAATTGCAGGAAATAGAATTGGTAACATTAGTTGATGAAGCGCGAGTCTTCTTTCCAGCCCTTAAAGAAGCGCTACAGATTTTACTAGCACAACCCTGCACAACGTGCACTATCGAAAGATCTTTTAGTACCTTGCGCAGAATAAAAACTTGGTTGAGGTCAACAATGAAAGAAGAACGAACGAACGGCCTTTCTATGCTGAGTGTTCATAGAAAGGGGGTTACAGATTCCAGGGATAAATTTGAAAAAGACGTTTTATAAAGGTTTATTCGCAATCCCTCGCAAGTTAATATTAAATTAAGTTTAGATTATTCAGTTAATTAAAACAGCATTTTTCCACTATTTTTCAATAAATATTTGATTGTGCCTTTTTTTGTTTTTCTGCCCCACCCTGAGCAAGACTACGCCCATGGTTCTACAAATTATGAAAAGTAAGAAGTAAAAAGTAAAGAGAAGAAAAAGTTATAAGAACAGCAAAAAAGAGTAGTAAAATGTACAAGGGCAATGTCCAGTATCCTAAGTAACAACAGCTTCTTCTTTATCAAAGGAGGCTGTTTAGTTTTTAAACACATTGTTACTTCCAGTACAATGGAGCCAATTGTTAACGATATTATTTTCCTTTTATAACGATATTAGTTCTCTATAATAACTTTATTTTAGTTGGTTTTGAATTTAAAATATATATCGCAGTTGCTCTAGAAAACTGGAAACGTAAAGTATACTGCATCGGAATACAACTTGACGACCGATTTACCATATTGTCAAGTAGGTAAAATATTAAATCAAATTTTTCAAAAAAACAATATCTCCATGCAGTGAATACTTGGGTGTCACATTTGATAAGAGAGGAAGAGACTGTAAGAACTGGAAAAAAGAATAGTGAAAGCAAAAATGGGTATTGGATATCTTAACAGTATTACAAGCAGCAGAGAGATAAAAAAGAATGTAAAAGTTAACATATATGAAGGAACAGAGACTTGTCGCGTCACAGAAAAATACAATAGAAAATGGAAAGTGTCGAAATGGATAATATGGATATCTAGAACAGATCATATAAGAAATGACACCATAAAAGAAATAATGGGAATCGAGGCAAGCATAACGGATGACATCACTAAAAGACAACTGATATGGTACGGTCATGTACAACGGATGAACGATTAAATATTACCAAAGCGGGTCCTAGAGTGGCAACCAATAGGGCGCAGAGAAAGAAGGCGTCATAAACTGAAATACCATAAACTGGAATGGCAACAGTCAATCCAAAGATCAGTCAAAAGACCTGACAGAAGATGATTTTCAGGATCGAAGGAGGTTGAGAATAGGAGTCGGACAACGTAGAAAAACGTTTTAGACCCACATAGTAGTTTAGTACTTTATTGTGATTTATTTTTTGTGGATTTTATATCTTGTTTCCAACTTTACGGCTTATCTTATTTATCTCATGTTATATGTGGGTGGTGCTGTCTGGATAGAACAATACGAAACAATATTCAACTAATTTGCTTAAATTCATTTACAGTTTTATAAGACTGTACGTTGTTTAACAATCCAAATATTGCTCATTTGGGTATTGTGTTTTCCCAGTTAAAGTTTCAACTTTGGTTCGAAACTTCCCACTAGACTTAACTAACTTCCGAGAGTTTGTTTTGGATTTATAGCTAGGTAGGTATACACTTCACAACAGAACTGTTGGTAATTAGACAGCCTTAGGCTTAGTTAAGTTTCCAGGAGATTTTTTTTTAATTTCAATAAATAAAATATAAAAAAAATAAACCTACTGTATGGTTAAGACGAATATTGGGATTATCAAAAAAACTTTTTTCGCTTAAAACACAATTATTGCCTGGTCAGAATAAAATGAGCCGCAAAAGAGATGGCTTCAATTAGCGCTATCTTTTTCTGTCCAGTGGCCTGCTTTAATTTTTTAATTTATCATTATTAGCTATTAATTTTATATTTAAGAAGCCTTGTTTTGCTGGAAAACTTATTTATTATACTTATTATATTAAATAGGTACCTACCTATTTTATAAGGTAGGTGCGTACGAATCTAGAAACTTAAAAAAATACCAATTGACTTCCTAAAAATTCCAAAAATCCAAAACCATTCTTTATATCTTCAAAATTGGAACTCCACACAGTTTTAATAAAAAATTAAAAAAGGGTAAATGATACGGCACTGTTTCTTTTTAAATTTTAGAATGTGTATGAAACGTGTCTAGTCATCTGGTTTGAGCCCAGAGATAACAATAGAAGCAATAAAATGTTGTAAATTGTGAACGGGCCGGAGTCTAACTGAGCCAGTGGTAACAATAGTAACGCAATAAAAGGGTGTGAATTATGAACGAGCTGGAGTCGATTTCGTTAAACGTACCAGACGAGAACCGTGTTTTCTTGTAATAATAAAATTTTGTTCATTTTAAATTTGCTAAAATGAAGACCACCCTGTAAGACAAAAGTGCAGTAAATAGAGGGAGATAGATTGAGTTGAGCCATCTCTTTTGCGCCTTAATTTAGTCTGGCCGGACAGTAACAAATTATGCGATTACTGGCGTAGAGCTTGTCTCTCTACTGTCACACAAAAACCGATTAACCGATTTTAACCTAATTTGACACAACTATTTTTCGGTCCCCTTGGATATTGTCATTAGTTTTTGGTGGGGGCGGGCAAAGGGCTGCAAGGAGCTAGAAGGAGAGTAGAAATATTGTAAACATTCATAATTTCAGAACCACCAGCTATCATAACGCGGTTATAAATTTATATTAGGAATTTAAAAATTTGTTATAACTTCAAACTTGAAAAGAAACTTGAATATAAAACCCACATTTTGATATAGCGATAAACTTAAATTTGACAGTAGGATTTTCTATAAAAAATCAATTTACACCAAAATGAAAATTTGATAAATAAAAACGTTATAAAACCTCCCAAGATTCAGACTTTTCAAAAACCTCCGGTAGTTCAAAAACGGATTTGGATATCAAGATGCGGTTTTCATTTTTATTCGTCTCTTGAAAATCGAGGCTCACAAATATAAGCTGAGTTTTTTCTTTTCCCTCTCCCCTAAAATTACCAGAAACCTTCGAAAAACGTCGAATATTTGGGACAACATGTACCAGTGGCGGCTTGTGAGGTAGTGCCACGGTGTCAGGGTACTACTCTATTTTTCTGCAAAAACACGTTGCTTTTTAATTTTTAAAATTTTATTTTATTTCATGCATTTCTTTTTAGTTTATTATTTATATGAAATTTTGTAACCCTGAGCAATTTTATAGAGCAACCTCCGTAAACTCCAAAGCAAGGTAAAACACCCTGCCCAATGAGTGTGTGCCACTTTTCTGTTGGCTCCTTCGAATAGAAATACATTTTGGCAGCAACATATAGAGCGACAGAGATAGAGCAAGTGTTGGACATTTTACCGTTGTTTAAAATCAAAGTAATTTTGTGCCTGGCCATCAGTTAGTCGTATTACTTGCATTGTTAATGTGCGTGGAGCATGGATGTTTTAATTCACGCCCATTACAAAACATTTTAATTATTATTACAGCAAAATTATATGGGTTAGATTCTTCAAAAAAAAATAAAATTAAAAACCCCAAACATAGTAGAAGTACCTACGTATGTTTTTTAATGACTTGTGGGTAAATATTTGGGCGCAAAACCCAGAAATTTTTTTGACTGACTTAAAATTCTGACACTACCATGTTGTTTTGACACAAGCCGCCGCTAACCAGTACCTGTTTGCAGGGGTCAAATTTTTTATACTGGTCTTAATACAGATAAATATAAATATAAAAATAAATATTAAAATAAAAATAAAATTTGACTCTATGGGAAACTGTAGGTGTTTACACAGAACCAGATAAAAATAAAAACAAAAAGTTAGCCGACTTTTAACTTTAATTTAATTTTTACCTCAAATGGATCTGCGACATTGCGTCACCTGACCTTTGTTGTGGTTTTGATGAAAGATTTTTTTTTTGGTTTTTTATATCATTCAGGCAATCCAACTTTAGAAAAAAAAATTTTTTGACTGAATAAACAGCAGCATTATATAATGAACGTGAAATTTATAAAAATCAAACAAGTTTCGTGGCTAATCGGGTAAAAAGGAGTATTTGTTTCTCTCATATTTTTCCGTGGGTAGCTTGAAAGCTTAAGCTCATGGGGGTCCAAGATCTCATGGACACCAAATAAGTGTTGACAGTTAACTGTTTCGTCCTTATGGGACTCCTCAGAACACTGCTTGGTCAATGTGACACTGTTGCAAAGTTAATTAGACGGTTTTGTCTGTAATCATATGTAAATAGTGAGAAAACTCTTGCAAGAAGCTCCATCTACCGAGATACGAGAGAAACCAGAACAAGAGCAGGCGAAAATAAACTGCTATACATATCGATCAGTGAAAAGATGGATTACAAATAAAAAGAAACAAAGTAATCCGTGACCAACGACAACTCTTCTGCCTTTCGGGCCAGATCAACGTTGATTGCGTTTTTACCCGCCATCAGACACGTGAGCGTCAGTCAGCTAAATTTTTAAGCCAAATAATACTAACGAAAATCAAACAAAAACAATTCTTGTTTATTCGATTAGCCACGAAACTTGTTTGATTTTTAAAATCACGGGTACTAAACACTCACATTTGTTAAAATTATTTGGCTTACAAATTCCGCTGACTGACGCTCACGTGTCTGATGTCGGATAAAAACGCAATCAACCTTGATCTGGACTGAAAGGCAGAAAAGCTGTCGTAGGTAACGGATTAGTTTGTTCCTTTTTATTTATAATCGTTCTTTTCATTGATCGAAATGTATAGCAGTTTATTTTCACCTGCTCTTACTCTGGTTTCTCTCGTATCTCGGTAGATGGCGCTTCTTGAGAGTTTTCTCAATATTTACATAGGATTAAGGACAAAACCGTCTAATTAACTTCGCAAGAGTGTCACATTGACCAAGCAGTGTTTTGAGGAGTCCGATAAGGACGAAACAGTTAACTATCAACAACGGAAAAATATGAGAGAAACAAAAACTCCTTTTTACCCGATTAACCACGAAACTTGTTTTATTTTTTTGGCATTATATAATGTTTCGTGTCTTTGCTTTAATACAGATAAATATAACCTCGAATAAAAATCTGTCAAAAAAAGTCCAAACATGATTGCTACATTGAGAAAAGAAGGAGGCGGCGGCGTTTTAAATCCATAAACATCACAATGCGTAAACTGTTTTGCCGAAGTTAAATGAATCGAAAAAGTTTTTGGCATAAAGCAAAGGAGGCCTGGAATCCCGACTGACATCTTTTTAAAACAAATGCTCCCCTTGGGGGGCTCCGCGCCAAACCGGGCCACCGAGTTATGGAGAAAAGGGAAAATTTGCTAAAGTGGGCTTTAACTGGAAAAACGATTCGGTCTTAACGAAATAAAAAAATTTGTTCGATAAAGGTTTTAGGTTACTAGGTTCATTGCGTTTATTATAAATTAAATGAGTCGCAAAATGCATATTACCTTTTCTTCTTCTTCTTCTTCTTAGTACGGCAGGGTAGTGCCGTGGTATGGTCGCCGGCTTCACATGCCGAAGGTAACAGGCTCGCGTCTCAAACGATGCAAAAACAAAAAAAAATCCGTCTCCTGGTCGCCCACTTCCTGTGAGGCGATGCCCGCAAAAATATAGGTTGAAACATCGATACGCAGGTGTAATCCAGAAGCCGATACGCAGCCAGCCGAAGAACCAGGGATAATAACCCAGGAGCCTGCTATAAGTGCTATATAGTCGGAACCAGTATGGCGCCAGCCTAAATCTCCTACAGTCAACTCACGACAACCACCACTGTTGAGCCGAAAAGGAAATAAGGCTATTGTCTATAACCAAGTTCTGCTGGCACAGGTGTAGTCCAGGAGCCAACAACCGAAGAGCCAGGATTAATAACCCAGGAGCCTGCTACAGTTTGAACCAGGACGGCGCCAGCAAAAATCTCTTAAAGTCAACTCATGACGACCGCGACTGTTGCGCTGAAAAGGAAAAAAGTCTATCGTCTATAACCAAGTTCTCCTGGGAGGATAGCCGTGTTAGATAGATGCAAGTCTAATATGTAGCAGGACCACCTTTCGGAAGGGGTGTAAAAGCGTGGGTCCACTGTGTATACTTGCAACGCAGTATAAAGATCCTTGCCCTCGACAGAGAGGTGTCGGTTCGTTTCGGTTCGGCAAAATTAAGTCCTCTTAGAGAAAGAAAACTTGCATCCTAAGGAGCACGTGCATCAGTTTGATTTATGATGTACGGACAAATCACATTTTGGGACGCGCCGTGGGCCTAGTCGCTAGACCAGAAATGGTCTCCCCACTACTACTACTACTACTACTAGTACGCCGTCTCCTTATCAAAGGTTGGCTATTCATCTGGCAATAATAATTCTAGAAGTCGCTGCTCTGAAAATATCAGTAGACGTGCAGCCAAACCATCTTCTCAAGTCTTGTAACCAAGAGTTTTGTCGTCTTCCAACTGATCTTCTGCCTGGTACTGTCCCTCAATTATCAGGCTTAGCAACTCATATTTCTCACCTCTTATTACATGCCCAATATTTCTGGTTTTTCTTTCTTTGATTGTAACAAGAAGTTCAAGTGGTTTGCGCATTCGGTCAAGTACAGCTTCATTGGTTATTCTTTGTATCCACGATATCTTCAGCATGCGTCTATACAAGTACATCTCAAACACCTCAAGTTTTTTTTCTGTAATTGGGTCGAGAGCCCATTATTCACACCCGTACAACAAAATAAAAAACATATAGCATCTGATCATCCGCATTTAGAGGTCCAGGTTGATGTCACGGGAGGTAAAAAACTGTTTCATGTTTATGAACGCCTTTCTCGCTTGTTCAATTCAAGACTTTTGGGATCGCACTGGCAATAATTGACGTTTTAACCCAAATATTTGAACCTTTTAAGATGCGTCCATTTAATGCGAAGTTGGCAATAGTATTTGTTTTTACAACCACTTTTACAACACAACCAATTTTATCTTTGTTGGTTTGATGTAGAAACGATGTTCTTCGCTGTATTGAACTATACGGTCCATCATTAACTGTAGGTCCTCTATATTATCTGCAAGAATTACGGGTCGCGGTTCGTTTGTCGAAAACACGTTTATCAAAAACATCTTTATCGAAGACATTTTGATCGAAAATCTTAATTTCGAATGACATTTTGATCGAAAATCTTAATTTCGAATGACATTTTGATCAAAAATCTTAATGTCTATCTACATTGACACGGTTCGGTTACGTTGGCGATCGATTGACAATGGTTAGGTTTCACATTCTCTAGGATCCCGGGAAAGAGGTCAGGAGAGTATGTTTTTAAAAAATATATGTATGTTAGAAATGTTTTCGATTAAAAAGTCATTCGAAAAAGTTGTATTCGATAAAAAAGTTTTCGATCATAATGTCATTCGAAATTAAGATTTTCGATCAAAATATCTTCGATAAAGATGTTTTCGATAAACGTGTTTTCGACAAACGAACCGCGACCCAAGAATTACGGTATCGTCAGCATATTGGATGTTGTTTATTACTATTTCATTGACTTTCTAAAAATAGTTCCGGAATAAATGTTAACCGGCAATGGCGATAAGATGCAGCTCTGTCTAACCCCTTTTTTAATCAGTGTAGCTTTAGATGTTTCGTTTGTAATTACTTTGCCACTACAGCTATTTGGTTCCAATACAACTGTGGGATAATATTAATTTCTTTCTTGTCAATACCGATCTTACTAAGAATTTCAATTACCACCTTTTAAAGGAGCTTAAAACAAATGCCTTATAGCATAGGTACTTATACGTCATTGTCATTCATTCTTACACACGATGCCTAAAGCTAGGACCGCCCTTAATTCCTAGTATTTCTTTTTCGGTTACAGCTTTTCTAAATGTCAAAGCAAATTTCAACACTGCTGTCCGTTTCCTTCAATAGACACTGCGAATTGAAATTTCCTAGTATTTCCAGAGCAAGCTGTGATTGCTTCATTTTCTTTTTAGTAGCGTAGTAAGCTTGCTAAACCAAATTTTAACTTAAAATCAACATTTTTTTACTTTTTGTTAAAATTTTCTGCGCATTTTATTTTCATCTGGTTCTTAAGTTCAGAGTTCAGACTTTAAAGATTAAAAATAACAAAAAAAAATGTTTTGGTATTTTCCCCTCCTTAGTCCCTTCTCACCCCTCCAGATATGCTGGATCCACCACTGTAAATGTATATTTTATATTCATAAGGTTGATAAAATGCTAGGTTTAAAATACGCAGTACAACAATTACATGATAAAATGAATGATTTTGTGAATTGAAAAACAAGAAATAGAGATTTTATTTTGTTATTATGGCAGAAGACAAATTTTTGTTTGACAAGCATTTTATATTTTTATTGACTCATGAGGGCCCCCAAAAAATTGTTTGCCCCGGGGCCCCATGAATTCTAGCTACGCCACTGCTTATAGGTATATCCTTCAGAACATATTGACCAATAAAATTAATGCGACTCGCTGATTTCGACCAATAGAAAATGAAGTATAACGATAATTTGCACTAGTGCAAATTATCGCTGCACTCTTTTACAAAAAGCCTGTATATGTTTTTAACGTTTTTTTCTTAAAACTGCGTTACAAAGGAGAAAAAGAGAGTAAAAAATCCTGCATTGTTCCGTTACGTTATTTAAGAATGTTTCATTAGCATTTTTGAGGCTCACATGCTTGATATTACATTTTATTTAAACCAGAATTGTTTTTTTTGTGCGATCGTATTTTGCGTTGGTTTTCCCACGACGCTGACGCCAAAGATTTAGCCTATTATCCCGTAGTCCAAGGGATTTTAAGAAACACACGCAAAAGCAAGCACGGCAAAAAAACTTTGTATTCTAACGATAAATACACCTTTGCGTCGAGTTACGCGACGGCGGGAGACTTTTTTTGTAAGGATGCGTTTTACACTTGCATTTCCAAAAACCCTTGTATTGTGCAAAATTGTATATAGGAAACCTCCTATAAGCAGACACTCACGGTTTCGTCGATTTTGTACGCTTATTGGAGGTGTCCGCTTAAGGGAGAGAACTGCGAAATTATAATATATCTTTATTAACAATTTCCGCTGCTTGAGGTTTAGCGATATTACATTTTTTAGCGATCTGTCGTGTAGATAGATGATCATTCTCCGAAATTTTAACGACTTCCATTTCTTCACGTAAACTAAGAAGTTGTTTACTAGGCGCCATTTCAAAGAGATCTATTGCTACTCAACGTCGAGTAAAATATGTTGTCAATACGACAGAAGTATTTAGTCTCTGTATTAAAACGAAAAGAGGTAATTTCCCGGCTGCATAGTGCATTGTTGCCGACATACTACATAATATTTATGCCCGTGCACCACGGGGGTGGTGGCCCATGTCATTGTCAGGGATTCGCGTCCGGTTAAGGAAGGTTTCAAAATTTTTTAACCGGTTATAGCAGTTAATTTTACATGTAAAGAAATAGGCAAAAGCTTAGTTTCAACAAATTTGTCCACCTAAAGGGAGTTTCCGCTTAATAAAGGTGTCCGCAAGCAGCGGGTTCACTGTACTTCTAAGATTCAAATCACTGCGCGGTGGTTTCGCAACTTACACTGAAGTTCTTGAAACTTCGTGCTTGGCAAAATATGTTATATCAAAGAGATTTTTTGAGTTATATTCATAAAATTAATCTTCATGCTCGTTCTCAGAATGGGCTGAAGCAAGTTTTTCCTTTCCAGTTTTCATCACCTTTATCTCATGGCCTTTCCATGTTGGTTGTGCGCTACCAAGGATATCTAATAAGACGGTAACATCAATGTCTGCCCCGTTCTGAGGACCGGCCCGGAAATATTATAATTTGTTAGGGTTCTAGTGACAACGCAAACTTTTATAAGAAGGGCAAATATTTTTTTCGTCCTGAATAAATTTATTCAAAAGTCATTTTTATTGGGCTTCTTTTGAGCAAATATCCTCAGCTCTACTTCGCTTTATATTCGCCCGGAAAGTTTAGATAAACAAAAGTCACGCAAACCGATTCTGAGCGCCCAATATTCCTTTATTTCTTGGCTTTGAGTAACGACCACTCTATACAGAGTGAACCCAACACCACTTCCAATTATCATTTGAAGTCTATACGCTGTATGAAGTCCGCTAAGTAATAAAATCTCTTGAGCAGGTAAGTCGGTGGTTCTCAAACAATAAATTATATTTTTGGAACATGACGATATGACATGACACTATAAACGGTGCGAGGAAGTAGTCCGTCGCAGTTGGTTTACAGAAAATTCAAGATACACATTTTAAAATACCCAACATGGAAAAAGTACCTTCTCCTCCACTTTTTTCAAAGTTGGGAAAAATAATAAAAAAATCTATAGGAATCATAGCAAAGTTGGTCTTATTGAAAAAACCAAAAACCAAATCGTAATCGGTTCAGTCGTTTTTGAAATTTTGAAGGGTCATATCTCAGAAACTATTTTTTGCTCGACTTCCGGTGACCTATCAGCCCTTGACTGAACCTATTTCTCCAGTAAAAAAATTAATTTGTGGCTTTAGATGTCACCCACTTAGTACACTGACGCGCAATAGGTTTTTTTAAATTTCAATTATTTGCCTATATCTCGAAAAAACGTCAAAATGAAAAAATTTATAATAATGTTACAAATTTAAGTTATTTAAATTTTATAATTGGAATTTATTTAGGTTTAGTGTAGTATTAGGTCGATTTATTTTAAGGTTGTATTCTTAGTCTAGGTTTTAGTTGCGTTGTCTGTGGCTTGCGGTCGCGGTAGTGCGGGAACTTTCCGGACGTCGAAGGCTGCCGGAAAGTTCGAGAGAGATGGACGATCCTATATATAGGGCCGGGGTCGCGCACCAGGCAGTCAGTCACAGATAGCGTGCTGGTAGTGGTCGTGAGATTAACACGAAGTTAATAGACCGATTATAGTAGTGAATTATTAGCAAGTTATTACTAAGTTTAAGTGCGTGTTTTTGTACATAATTTGTCGAAATAAATTGACGTATCGTTTTCAACAATTGCGAGTTTTAATTTGTCGTTGTGAACCCGTAACAATTGGTGTCAGAAGTGGGATTAAAAGAAATAAATAGTGCAAAGACTATCCTTACACAGTACCACCGGCTAGGACAATTAAAAAGAAGAACAGTAAGTGATTTTGCCAGAATATTCGGAACTGAATAGTGCAAAGACTACCCTTACATATTACCACCGGATAGGACAATTGGACAGAAAAACAGTAAGTGATTTTTCTAGAATATTCGAAGAAGTTCGATATTGTTTTATTCAAAAACTAAAAGAGATATTTAAGAACCGACTTCGACATTAACTTTACAGTCCAAAAATTGATAATTAGAGAGATTTTCTAGAATATTCTATAGCATTCTACGACGTTTTATTCAAAAACTAGAAGAGATATACAAATACCGACTTCGACATTAGATTAGTAATTTTAAAAGTAAGAATCAGAAAGAATTTCTAGAACATTCCATCACTTTCTACGACGCTCTATTCGAAAACCAGAAGAAATATCCAAAAAGAGACTTCGACATTAGCTTAGTAATTTCAAAAGTAAGAACTAAAAAGAATTTCTAGAAGATTCCATAACATTCTACGACGTTCTATTCAAAAATTAGAAGAGATATACAAATACCGATTTCGACATTAGTTTAGTTATTTCAAAAGTAAGAATTAGAAAGAATTTCTAGAAGATTCCATAACATTCTACGACGTTCTATTCAAAAACTAGAAGAGATATACAAATACTGATTTCGACATTAGTTTAGTTATTTCAAAAGTAAGAATTAGAAAGAATTTCTAGAAGATTCCATAACATTCTACGACGTTCTATTCAAGAACTAGAAGAGATATACAAATACCTACTTCGACAGTAGCTTAATATAATATTCCATAACATTCTACGACGGTCTATTCGAGAACCAAAAGAGATAATCAAAAAAGTGACTTCTACATTTGCCTAGTAGCAGAAAGAGTAGCATCTACCAGTATATTCCAGAACATTCCATTAGGTTCTATTTAAGAATTGGAAGAGATATTGAAAAACCGACTTCGACATTCGCTTTATAGCCCTAAAATAGACGTTTTAAGTGATTTATCAGGAAGTTGATGCTTACTAGACAAGGATCGGCCAAGATGGAAGATTTAACTAAAATGATGCAGGCTCTAGCAGCTCAAATGGCTCAAAACCAGAACGACATGAAACAGACCATTGAACAAAACCAGGGCGATATGAAACACACCATGGACGACATGAAGCAGACCATGGAACAAAACCAGAACGACATGAAACAGACATTTCAGCAAAGATTAGATGGCATTCAAGAAAACTTCGATCAAATAAAGAGCAACTCTGAACAGCTGAGAGAGGAGTTCAAGACAGCAACCGAAGACCTTAAGGAAGACATAACTCATAGAATGCAGAATGAAGAAGAAAAAGTGGAGACCAAACTACAGAATGTTAGAGAAGAAGTTTTTCAAACCATGGAAGAAAAATTCCAGGACGTGTCAAAACAGCTTATACAGCTCCAAAAAGAACACAACAAAATGAAAGCTCAGGGATGTGTTGTGAATTCCAACCAAAACATTAAGCCTCCAAATTTTGATGGTACGTCTTCCTGGTCTACCTACAAACAACAATTTGAAGCTGCCGCCGCTGCAAATAGTTGGAACGATGACGAAAAAGCTAGAGCTTTGTTAGTAGCTCTACGAGAACCTGCTCTTGGACTTTTACGGTCTATTCCAGCGGAACAAAAACAGAGTTACAATGCTTTAGTGGCAGCTTTAGAAAGAAGATATGGAGATGAACATTTACGAAATTTGCATTGGTCAGAATTAAATATTCGCCAACAAAGAACAGGGGAGTCATTACAAGAGTACGAAGCGGATATCAGGAGGCTGATGTACTTGGCTTACCCAGAAATGCCAGAAAATTACAGAGATCCCTTTACGGTAGATCGCTTTATTAACGGCTTGCGAGACACGGACTTAGCAAAGTTACTTCGTCGAGAACGCTTCCAAAACAGCAGTGAAGTGTTGATTCGAGCCCTTGAAATTGAATCATCAAATAATATGTCCATGCGAAAAGTAAGAGCTGTTTCAATTCAGGAGGGAGAAGAAATGAGCACTGGAGAGGAGGTCAACTTAAAAACGCTAAACCAACTGTTTCAGTCACTGATAGAGAAGATTGATTCTTTGAAAGAAAGCA